>FR997797.1:13395856-15795856 GCA_905475355.2 Clostera curtula | reverse complement strand
AACACACGCGTTACCTCATGCTTTTATCTATATATTAATAATATGCAAACACATTTGTAGGAACATTTTCGAGGGAGGGGAGGGGTTTAATATTTTCCACACTTAAAGTTCAAATAGAGAAGGAGTGCAGAATACCAATTTTGTTTTTAAATCATACATAAAACATACGTTAAACCATTAAAATGGCGGAGGCAAAGGCCATAGGTCTGTCGTAGAAAAGCTTCTTTGAAAAATGTGCTCTGGCCTATTATGTCGGAAAATACATACTACTACTATTACTATTCAGCCCATAATGACCCACTGCTGAGTCGGGCCTCCACCAAATTCATGGAGGGAATTAGCCTACTGTGCCACGCTGGGCGGCACGGAATTTGGTATCGAGTTTTCCTTCTCCTGTGGTTAGGTGATCTGCCTCTTGCGTTCTTTTTGTCGCCTCTTACGACACCCTAAAGATGGTATGGGTTGTTGACATTGTGTATTCTAAATCCTTCACCACACGGACGAAAAAGAGTATTAGCATTAACGATCTTTTCGTTATGGTTTTCATTACACCCTCTGTATTGGCAAAGCATCAAACAGATTATTTAAAGCGGAACTTAAAGCCGATTCTAGATAATGAAGCCCTCTTAGGCAAGGCGTGAAATAATCTGTTAAGCGTCAGTACCCCTCCATTACCGTCCACTCTTAACATTTTCACGACCTTAAAATCTTTAATAACAGCAATCACTGAAACATGATTACAGTGCATAAGCGCAACTTTGTACAAACAATAGCCACAGCGAATAGAACTGTTTTATAATTATGTAAGGTTATTACTTAGATATACGTAACTTGCTTCAATTTCAAGTTCAGATATTCGTCAGTATCATTGTCTGCGGAATTAATGCCATTGAACACTAGACTTGAAATGTACATTAATATAACACAACGCTTACTGATTGTTTCTTGTTTCATAACCTACTTCTCACCCCATAAATGACCCACTGCCGAGTCGGACCTTTTTGTTGTTTTTTAACGTGGGGGAAACCTTTTATAAGTCCCCAGCTGGGGGAAAGGGGGCTGGGGTATGTGGGACTCCCAGTCGCGAGGAGATGGTAAGATGCGACTGGTGTACCCACTAAAACCTACCACGAATTGTTCTTCTCTTGCCTTCTGCCTTATGGGAAATTACATTTACGTTCCATGCTGGGAAGGAGGGGAGGGGAATGTTGTCTTCCCTCCTTTCTGCTCTGCAGCGCATCGCGCTTTATCTTCTCTGGGACTCTACTGTGGAGACAGGGTGTCCCTACCCTGTCCCGGTCCGGTTGTGTCTCATGATGTTAATGAGACTTATGGACGCTGGAACTATTCACTCCTAAGGCCGGGGGCGTTCCAGTGAGCCCCGCCCGGAGTCCGCCGCTAGGGCTACTGCTGAGTCGGACCTCCTCCAATTACATAGAGGGTAATAAGCCTAGGGTGCCACGCTCGCCAGACGGATTGGCTTATGGTTTCGTATCTAGATTTCCATAATTTACGGCTAGCTTTTGCTTTTGTCGGCTCTTACGACACCATCAAGATGACATGGGTTGGCGACACTATGTATTCTAAATCCGATGATGTTATAAATCAATTAATCTCTGATTTTTGCAGCAGTCCAAAGTATCTTTGTGTAAATCAGAGATACTTTCTCCGAGTCTAAGTGTTATTTGTGTTCGTGAATTTCATCTTTGTAAACCGCCCCAGCGATACAGATTATAGTTAGTTACTGCAAGAGATTCTTTAAAAAAATAATGTTCAAGTAGAATTATGCATTAGAAACTGGCCGGTAAACCTTGGGCAAAGGTTACTTTTTATGGTACCACTAGATTCCATAGTTAAAATAACACAGAACTTGTAGATAAGTATGCGATAAGTCGTCTAGATCTCAATCTTGTGTTTGATCACTATCAACAATAATGAATTGTTTGTTTAGGAGTATAAATACCTGGATTAATATGTTTAATAATAAATATACGTAGTGCATTTTAAAGTGCAATTTTGGATTTTTTTTTTATTTGTGTTAAGGAATCATTATACAAACGAAAGTTGTAAAAAAATTTATGATTTCATCAAAGTCAACATGAATTTTTATTAGAATTCCGAGGCCGGTTATTACGTATTTATTATTAACTAGTGGCCCGCCCCGGCTTCGCCCGTGCAAAGCGGGGGTGGGTTATACATATAAACCTTCCCCTTCAATCACTCTATCTATTAAAAAAAACCGCTTCAAAATCCGTTGCGTAGTTTTAAAGATTTATGCATACATAGGGACGGACAGAAGAATGCGACTTTGTTTTATACTATGTAGTGATATATTCAAAATGTAAGTTATACGACAAATTAAAAATGAATATTTTTAATTTAATTGTCTTGACTTCCATTTCCGTTATGAAAAAACCTTCACAGAATATTATCTAAGATAATCTCTATTATCCATCTAATACTACTACTACTATTCATCCCGTAAATTACCCACTACTTAGTCACGTCTCTTCCAGTTACATGGAGGGTAATTTTCCTATATGCCACACTGGCCAGACGTTCGCACAGGCTTTTGTATCAAGTCCTTCTCTCGCTAGTTTATCGGCCTTGCCATTTCATCAGTCGGCTCTTACTACACCCTCACAATGGAATGGGGTGGTGATTCTATGTATTCTAAATCCATCACCAAACGGACTAGCCATCGTCATTTACAATTTTAATCATGTTTATGTTAAGTTGAGCAAACACTGCCGTATTGTTCTTACCACACAGCGTTTCATTCTACGGCTCATAAACCATTTTTATTATACTTCTAGTGTTCTACGTATCTATTTTAGTAGGCAATCATAAATCTAGACTAAGTACTTCATTCGTCACGAACGTAATATATTTCACCAAAATCCATTTGTTACGAAAAACGTAACAGTTGCTAACATTAACCACCATCTATAAGAATATGTAGCATTTTTAAACATAAGATCTTCGTAGATAATATAATGGTGACGGATTGAATACACAATGTCACCAACCCATACTGAGGGGTGTCGTAAGAGGCGACTAAAAGAGCGCAAGAGGCAGATTACCTAGCCGAAACAGAAGGCAAACTTGATACCAAGTCTTTTTTTTTTTTTTTTTTTTTTTTTTTTTTTTTTTGTTCGCCCGGGGTAAAATCCTTGATGGACTATCCCCGTCGGCCGGCGGATGGCCGGGGGGGGGCGTGTGGGACTCTCCCCCAGAGTGGGGGCCTGCCCACTAAACATCCCCGGTGTGCTCCCTACTCGCGTCCTGCTGCGGCATTGTGGGATCTGGTACAGAACCACGCCGCCAACAAACCCTGTGCCAACCCGTCTTTCCAGCGTGGCACGGTAGACTAATTCCCTCCATGAATTTGGAGGATGCCCGACTCAGTAGTGGGTCATTTATGAGCTAAAACGAAGCGACATCAGGATCACTTACTGATGTTTGAAAGGATCTCACATTTTATCTCCTCTCACCATACATATAAGAGGCAATGTCGTCATTTGTTCTTTTTTTGCGCGGATAATTTCCATGAATTCGTATCAAAGTTTTCTTCTCTTGCGACTTGGCGATTTGCCCCTTGCGTTCCTTTAGTGGCCTCTTAGGACACCCTCTGTAGGGACATGTGTTGGTGACATTGTGTATACTAAATTCGTCGCCACATGTTCAAATAATAAACCATTAGCAATTGTTAAACTAGCAATGCATTTTAAGTACTTCCGAGGAGTTAAAATTTTCTCACGTCAGTCTCACGTTCACCCGCGGGGTATAAGGAAGTTGTGAGCCGGCTGACACTAAAAAGGTTACCGAACAGACTAACGACGTCACGATCTATATACATAGTATCCATGTTAAGTAAAAAATAAGGTTTTCCTTTTTCTAACAATGAGTTCGTTCAAGCGGAAATAGTGAAAGTCGCCACTTGAACTTTTAAAAGCCGAATGGCCGCGTCTTAAACAACGAGACGCCTGGAACACGTTCCGGTTTTTTAAACAAACAGGCGTATGGAGAACCTCCGTTTATTTGTCTTTTAAAAATAAATGCAACTTGTATTTACAATTATTAATAATGGGTTGGCTCCGTAACGAGACTATCCGACAGAGAACCAAAGTCACCGACATAGCTCAGAGAATTAGCAGTGGACTAATGTGGGCTAATGACGATGATGCTGAGAAATGGGTTCTGGTATTCCTGTTTTGAAATACATTTTCCAGACTGTCCTGTGTCGTTTAGTGTATAAAATAAATTTACATTCATCTTTAAGCTATGATTGATTTGAAAGATTACATATTAAATTTTTAACAATAGCTACAATTCAACGAATACCTTGGCGATAAACTATTATATGTATTTGCCCAGTGAGCCATGACAAGAGACAGTCACGCTAGTTGCCGACGATCAGTGTTCGATGTTGTATCGATAACAATAATTCATAGAGGAAATAGGTTTAGAAGCAGAGGTGGGTTAACCGAATGAAGCTATTTTAAATAAGCTTTTAACGTACCAGCTGAGTTATTCAAGACTCTGGGACGGGGAAAGGTGGTAGGCGTAATTGCGCCCCAATCTACCCAATTAAACCAACAGCGTCCCTCAACTGCCAAAGCTCAACAGGGCTGCGGGCCACTCCTCAATGAGGGAACATGCTCCGTAACCTGGGGCTCTCGACGCTCATCAACCTCACAGAGATGCACGGGATATCGCACCGTATTTAAAGTAAACATAAAAATACTTCAGAAATCGTACATTTGTTAATAAACTATAACATAGACAAGATCGCATATTAAATTGTACATTTCTATGAGCATTATTCACGTATAAGTGCATTTGTAAACTAATAACGTTATACTCACTACCAAAATTACACAGACAGATAAAAATAAATATTTTAAAATAATAACAATAGCAAACTTGTACTCTCCGGTTATTTAAAAAAGATTTACTCCTATTGAAAGGAAATAAATACATATCCGGTAAAATTCTACAAATCGCTAGATTGCTCCTGTCAATAAATATGATATTTTCGATCCAGATCAAATTTGATACTGTATGAATTATTATTTGACTAATAGCAACTACCGTATAGTAAATGCGACCGCAGCTGTCAGTACGGTAGACAAGCAAAAGCTTCGGTGCATTCATAATTAATTTTTCACTTCAGTAGCTCAAACATGTAGGTTTTGCACACTGAAAACAGTGGACAAAATGCGATTTTGCCCACTGAGTGAGACAAAGTAACTTTTTAATTCTAATTCGAAACATTGACACTATCTCTTTCCCGCCAATAGAAAAGAGAGAGAGACAAAGACCAAGTGGCCAGTACCAACAGCTCCGATTTTTCTTCTTCTTCTTTATTTAGGTTTTAGCTTCCATCGTTAACCGATGATTTTGCCAATGACAAGTGTGTTGTGTTAGAATTTTCGTGTGATTATGAAAGTTAAATTAATTGGTTATAAGTTGCGTTAGTGTTATGAAGTTAAATGTTAGCAGGTAGCGCTATAGAAAACAATACAAAGCATTAAAGTACAGATTATAAATATTAAATTGATAGAGCAATATTATGGGAACTAGTTATATTTGATTAAATACAAACTAGACGTACTTTTAACAGTTCGATTGGATGAAAGGAGTTCGTTATGGGGTTACTCCGATTTTTAATTCGACCTCAAGACAAACACGTTCGGAATTTCGTACTAACTAAAGAAATTTAGCAAAAATGATAATTATATCTTTTATTGTAATTCATTGAATTTTTAACTTATTGTTGTATTTAAACTAAAATAAGTATTTACTGCTTAATAAACTGATATTTAACTTAAAAATATTTAATTATAGTTTCAGAAATGTTACGTAATATATTTCATTTCCTATAGTGTTCTCGCTGCTGTAGTGAAAAGTTATGTGTGTTACACGAGAGCAAAATTTTTCGCATCTCGTGCCTTTGAATCCCTCGCAGCACTCAGGAATCAACTTTAGAATCACTCGCTACGCTCGTGATTCAATCATTGATTCCTTCGCTTACTCGGGATTCAATATCAGCACTCGCAGCAAAAAACGACTTTGCTCTCTTGTTGCACAAATAACTATTTTAATACAGTTGCTCAAAAAGTGGCATATTGCAGGGACGTATAGCGTTCGGGAAGTGGGCTATTACATACGCGTGCTTTTTTTTACCATTCCCGCACTAGTGCGTTTTCTTTCCCAACTGTCAAAATAATGTCTATTATAAGAAAAAAACCAACCATGAAGTTTTTACAAAAAAAAAATCATAGAAGTTTTTATGATTGATATATTACGTATCTTTATAAAAAGAAACTACTTACTCATTTGTTTCAATATCAGATTTAATGATTTGATTGAATGAGTTTCATTTCATCTAAATAGATTTAATTTCACATCAATAAAAAAATTCTACTGAAGACTTGGCTGTATGGGCATTGTTCCTTTTGCCTACCAGAATGGGTGAAGAAAAAAAAATCTCTGCTTATATTCTACGGTCGGCGCCATTTTTCAGAAATGATTAGTTAGTTGAGTTTAATGTGTTATTATTATTTTATTAAATTGCTTCATTTTTTCGCAACTGTATTAAAAATAGTCGTTCAGTACACGTGCGGAACAGTCATTGCAACTTGTTCCGACTGTCAACCCTCGCCTTCGGCTGCGCCTCGGCTCGGGTAGACATTTGTCGGAACTCGTTGTAATGACAGCCTTTCCGCACTTGCAATGAAATATACTATTACCTGACATAGCTTCTGTTGTTTTGATAATAATGACCGGTAAATGAATTTACAAACTAGTTACCGAAACACTAATAATTATCTCTATATCACGTTGCGTCATTTGGACTTGCCTTGAAAAACTTTACCAACATTTTAAATGTATTTTTATTTTCAAAATAAAAAATAGTATATTGTTTGACAAGGGAGTATAGTAATATTTTTAAGGCGAGGGCGCTATTTTGAATCCAGAGCGAAGTGAAGGATTCTAGAATATTTATATTATATATAATTCTAAAATAGAATCCTGAACGTAGCGAGGGATTTAAAGTACATCGCCCGAGGGAAAAATATTTTTGCCCCCGAGCTATAGACTCTACTTTTCATCCCCTTCTATGAGAAAATAACTAAGAGACCCTATCAAGCAAATAATGAGTAATTTTAATCTAAAAAAAAATCATACGTTTTGGATAATTCTTGAAAATACGCCAAAATGCACTTTCACAAATTACACAAATTATTCCATAGCATGAAATTGTCATAGGCTTTTACATATATCTCCCGGGATTTCATAGGTATTATGTTTTGTATGACGTTATTGGGTTCTAATATTATTGTTTCAGGTGATAATACACTATCACTTTCAGAACTCGACCTGGAACTCATTTTTGTGCAAAATTCAATAAAGTCCGTACCGATTACAAGACAGAAACAGAGACGTAAATCGCGCGCTTTTTTTTGTTTTTTATATTGCCGCGCCTCCTCGCACCGTACAGCCGCCAGTAATCTAAACCCACTGCAATACTGCTTTGAAACCGTTTTGAACTCTGTTCTTCACTACATAGTATAAAACAAAGTCGCATTCTTCTGTCCGTCCCTATGTATGCATAAATCTTTAAAACTACGCAACGGATTTTGAAGCGGTTTCTTTTAATAGATAGCGTGATTCAAGGGGAAGGTTTATATGTATAACCCACCCCCGCTTTGCACGAGCGAAGCCGGGGCGGGCCACTAGTCATAAATATAATATAATATGAAGTTCAAAATGGTTTCAAAGCAGTATTGCAGATAGGCCTTTTTGTCTTCGGAACAGTCGAAACAATTTGCGTTCGATTTCAATGAACATGAAGTTCCAAATTCAAATCCCATTATTGCCCGCTAAAAGTCTAGAACAGAAAAGAGCTATTTTAGGTCCTCTTAAAGAGGAACAAAACAATTTTTTTTGAACAGAAGGGATTAAAACAAATGCGTGCCACATTTGCGTAACTAGCATTAAATTTCACACTTGTAAATAAGGTAGTTATTAAGAGGTTTGTATGAAACGTAATGTTGAATTTTATATTGTGGATCAGTTATGGAAACAATAGTAAAATTAACTATTTTATGAAACAAAACACTTACTAAACTATATAATTAGAAGCACTTGCATCATTTACTCTAAGGATACAATACGAATTAGGTAGAAAATTAAATTACCATACTTTTTTGTTAATAGTTTTCATGAAATTTTAATTTCTAATATTATGTTTATTTAAATTTTCTTTTATTGGAATGCGTCGTAAGACCCATTTATCGGGCAGTTAATTAACCAGTAAGCGGTGCAATCGGAGCAATAAAGTACCTAACTGATATGAAACTAAATATTAATAATACATGCATGGGGTATTTCTGAGTACCGGATAGATGACAGATACGCAAATACGAATAGCGAAGTGAAATGCCACAATCATACTGTCGCTTGTTTTTAATATCTACAAAATCAATAAGTAAATTAAATTATTTATTTCTTCTCGAATATCAAGTTTTCCACCACTCAAGTCAACGCATTTTGCAATTATTTTTTTAACTTACTTCACTTTAAGACCACCAAAATAAAATGTGATGGTGACTGTAACATGTGAAATTGCAATACATACACATTACGACCAACAAAATTCAGACACACGTGTGAAAAGACCCTAAAATTTATAATTGAATAATTATATGCATTGCAATAAATAATTATATATGTGTGTATGACTTAATTACAAGTGAGTGAAGACTGGAAGCATCCACTTAACAGTTTACCTCAGTGGAAGTTATGCTCAGTTTAGCATACAGGATGATTTCTTTATGAATAGCCAATTACGTTTTTAATTTCCAGCCCGGTGGTTTTACGTGTAGATGATTATATTTTTTCTTTTTATTTATACTTTTTCATACAAACACTTTAGATGTACAAATACATCTGTAACTATACAAATACTTACAGAAACTTGTATTAAATACATGTTATCAATAAAAAAAATGTGTTAGTATCTAACGAGACGTAAGAAAAATAAATGATTTGAATTAGAACATATTTACACATCTTTAAAATAACAGGTAATGCTGCCTACTCATTTGGATACGAAGATCAGATTTTCTATCCCATGATGAAAAATTGCTCAATCTTCGGCACCAGCAGACAAGTGGTTTAACACGCTAAATTTAATAATAGTTTAGTATTACAATGATACTGTACCTAAATAATTTCTGTTATTACTTTGATGCAACCTTGCTCGAGTGAACTATGATCTAGGCACGATTTAAGTTCACACCTTAATCAGATTATCTCAAGGATTCTGTGATGGTTTATGTACAGTCTAAACACGACAATGACGAAGTCACTAATTACGAGTATATGCTTTCATAATCACAGAATAGGTAAAAAAATATGACAAAGAATTATAGATAAAAAAACATTTAAACTAGTTATTAGCATATCCACCACGTTACTGTGGTGGATATGCTAATAACTGTAGTTTATAACTAATAACTGTAGTTTATAAGAAACGTTTGTACTTTTAACATAGCGCCATCTATTGAATACTTACTCAATCCATCTATTGAATACTTACGCCATCTCTTAGAATCATTAGGTATCTGCAACCATATAATTGTGAATGTCATATAATAGACAAATAATTTGTAAATAATATTGCGACTATAAATTAAGATGGATGTAAGCTATCTATCTTTCAAGTTGGATCAAACCGCACGCAAATTTGGTTAAGTAATTTAGGAGTGACAAACAAATTTATATATATTAAGAAAATTTAAATGTATATTATCTTCTTTTATCGGGTTAAAAACTATAAATTAGAATTGACAAAAATTAGATACTCAGAAAGCATAATTTAAATAAAACTGTAACAAAAACACAACTTCATACTGTTTTTGTTATATCAGTTTTAAAATCTTTGTAAATGTTAAATAAGCCTCAAAAAAGTGACATACTTAAATGTTGATCTTGATAGGGCTAGTAACTTATTTCACATTCTATGCAAGTAGAAAAAAAACAAGCAAGTAGTGAAAGTTATTAGTAAAGTATTACTTTCCATTTGAATTGTTTTTTTAGTCTACATGGTACAAGTGACTCGATTGGAATATTTAGATGAGGTTCTATTGTGAATGGTAATTGGAAATATAAGAATAGGCCACGATTTATAATTGAATACATGCGTAGTTATTAGAAATAGTGGTATTATGTAACAAGTAATCGTTCGTTGAGTAGAAACGCAGTGAGTGCTATGTCAAATTCCGTGTCTCGAACAAATTCAGTAAAAAATATTCGTATAATTTGCACACAAAACTTTTAGAATACATAGTTAGTATGTATCACCAAACTATCTGTCATATAAGTGTCATAAAGGTGGCGAACCGTTAGTTCCTTTAAGCAAAAAATGAGGAAGTTAAACCCGTCTGGCCAAATTTAATTCTTGGTTTTGAATAATTTTGGTACACAGCCGACTTGTCTGATTTTGGCAGATACATCCGAAATATGTTTATTGTTTCGATGTTTTTCACTCATTGTTAGAATTGTATAGTTATTTACTATGTGTCAAATAAATGAGTTATTCTTTACCACTGCAAAGTATATAACAAAGTCGCTGTCGTCTGTCCGTCCCTATGCATGCTTAAATCATTAAAACTACGCAACGGGATTAGGAGCGGTTTTTTTTAAATATGTACCGTGATTCAAGAGGAAGGTTTTTATGTATAATACATGCATACATTTAGATGTTCATCATTGCACCCGTGCGAAGCCGCGGCGGGTCACTAGTTTATTTATATGCAGCAAAAGATAGATAGACAGAATACTCTATATTGCACCTAATAAAAGGATAACGCATAAATACTACCACTACCCACGGCTGAGTCAGGTCTCCTCCCATCACACGGACGGCCAGACGGAAGGCCATAAGTGTCAGTTCAAGACGTATGCCACACGTTCTGGACACAAGATCTTGACCAAAACTTTTCAGCTTAGCAGATTAGTACTAACAAATTCTTCAACAGAAATAGCAAGTTTGGGGGCTTCGAGGCGCAACAGCGATTTGCAGTCACCCAAAAAACCCAACTATTGTTCAAGTGTATAAAATGTGGGTACCTGACCTTGTACGTTGAAAGGTATTAGCAGGATTGTGTTCGTTGTGACACGAAACCCTAAATATAACCTATGCACGTTGTCAGTGTGTTGTAAGGTCTTAATCCCATAATCTTAATTAACGTAAGTTCACATAAAGATTAATATAAATCATGACATGATAAATGTTCTTAAAAGTTTATTTGTTTGATTTAATTTTACTGAATACATTAATTACGGCTTTCGTTATTGAGTGTATGTTAAGCGTACCTATTGTTTTATTTTTATTGAATTTTACTGAAACATTAATTACGGCTTTCAGTATTGAGTTTATATTAAGCGTCTTGATGTTTTATTATTATTTAATTTTACTGAATACATTAATTACGGCTTTTATTATTGACTATATGATAAGCGTATTGTTTTATTTAATTTTACTGAAACATTAATTACGGCTTTCATTGTTGAGTTTATGATAAGCCTCTTGTTATTTGTTTGATTTAAATTTACTTAACACATTAATTACGGCTTTCAGTCTTGAGTTTATGTTAAGCTTCTTGTTATTTCTTCGATTACGGGTTCGGGCAAATTTATTTGTGTAAAACAGTGAGACTTGCGGATATTTTTATTACATATTTATGAAAGAGCTAAAACAACATGCAGCTAAATAAACTGTGTAAGATTAATAATGTTTCTAAATTTTTCCATTAAAAATATATAAGTACGGACAACTTGATACAAACCACGTGCCAACCCGCCTTGCCAGCGTGACACAGTAGCCTAATTTCCCTCCATGAATTTGGAGGAGACCCGACAGTGGTTTACGTACTTCGTCGTAAATGTTTCCAACGCAATTTTATCCAATTTACGCAATTTTATCCAGTCCAATATTATACTTGAAGCCACGCTATTTTAATTACAAAAATCCTAACACTTTGCCTTTACTTAAGAACACGCAAACAATGCGTTAACCAGCGAATGTGAAAGTGTCGAGGTAGTTGAGCCACTGGGAGTTAGGGCGGAGCGAGTAAACAGCTTCTAATTACTTTATCAATGCGAGGTGTTAATTGACTTGTTAGGGACGGATTTTACAAGTATTTTTTTAGTAGGTATGTGACTAAAAAGATGCAGTATGTTTTTAAAGTGGTTGGGCCATGGAAAAGGGTTGTTGTTAGTTTCATTTGTCAGTGGACCTTAAAATCTTACGCGCTGTGCTAACTCGACTTGTCAGCGTGGCACTGGATGTTAATGTCCCCTTCCCCATTAGCGGAGGGGGCCTTTAAGCATATTAGGGGTACATTAATCGAGGCCCACTCGGATCTGTTAGCCAGGAGGAGAATCCGTGACCCAGGAATCTGGTAGTCGAGGAACGCCGTAGGTTTATACTTATATTCACAGGACCGATGTCGTCTAAAAAGGTCATGCAAATGTCAACCACAAAGTGAACCCGTGTAGTTAAACCACAAAAATACTATTTATTGGCATTGAGTGATGTAATTTATGTCAAGATATTACTATTTTCACATAATGATTGGACACATTGAACGCGACATATTGTATTATTTCTGGCAATGCTCCGACCGTAACAAAAAAATGTATTTAATCAGTTTCAATAAAAAACATTGATAGGGAAAATTATATTGCAATCATTTTCGGACAAGCGTTAATAATATATTTTTATTGTAAAACGCATTACCGGGGTTAAGAACCGTGTAATAACATTTTCACAATTGTGAAATTAGGACTCGAATATTTTCGTACTGGGTAATTTAATTGAAATACGTACTATGCTTGTGAGCTGGCAGTCCCGTTACGCGAAAGATTTCTTTTTAAACCGTGTTTTCAAATATTTTTTTATACTTACACTTTTCTATGGGTTTCGGAAGAGGAAGATCGCGTAGCCGCAAGAGAAGTAAGACTTGAAACTCACTCTGTGCCAACCCGTCTTACAAGCGTGCAAGAGTAAACATATTTTCCGCTGAATTGATGATGATGATTCGCAAATCGATGATGATTATGGTGAATGATAATGTTACGTCTAGCTGCAGTAATCGTATTGTTCAAGCCTTTTAATTGATCAAGGCAACTGAAGAGATTTTTGGAAAAAAACACGGGCAGTTGAGGGACATCGTTGGTTTTAGTGGCTAGGTTGGGGCACAATCGCCATCTTCTCGCGCCCCGGAGTTCTACATAACCCGCTTAGCGGTCGGGTACTAAGTAACCAGGTAGAAAAACAGACAATATTCTGGGCTTGTATATGAAACTTCACTCTTGTTTAAGATCTTTTTATTGTTACAAGCTCTTAATTAGGAGAGTTTGCGCTATACAATAGATTAAGTCCTTTAACCTAAATACGTAACCACATGCACGACATAATATGTACATAATGTTTATGGCAGGTGCCGATTATTTATGATTCCCAATGGCAATTATATCTAATAGCGTGTATACTCGTAGATTGAAAGGCTTACCTATTGATTTATTGCACAAGCAGAACAGGTACATTGTTATGTCAACACGTGGGCTGCTAGTGTAATTGGTGTCATTTTTACTATAGGCAACCTCACTCAGTTCAAACGATAAACTTTGTAGGCGATAACCTCATGCGTTTGTTATTTTATTAATTCCTGTGCATTTTATTACGTGTAGGTCGATGGTTTTGTTTTTTTAATCCTTTTAAATTACCCATTGTTTGGGCTTCCTCGGATTTAACGGTGGGAAATTTTCCTACTGTGCGACGTTGGTCACACGGTTCGGTACGGGGTTGCTTATCAAGTTATCCTTCTAAAATACCGGCACTATGAAATGATCCTATTGTGTATTCCAAATAGCACTACTATAGGAAGAAAGTGTAAGTAAAATTTAATAATGCAATAATTATTTTAATGTTATATTGAAAAATAAAAAATAACGTTCGATTAAAAAAAAAATACACGTTAACAGCCAGTTGCAAACAATTTTATTTAATGCAAGCGTAAAGCGGTAGCACACTTTTTGGGAGTCGGTATACTTCTAAGTTTTTTTTTCTTATAAGTAAAGAGGGTCTAACTCAAATGCTGTTCACACGGCTGTATCTATTTAGTCTAGTATATCCCACATCCAGTCACAAACGGCGAGTTTGAATGCCGATAAATGCCAAAGGTAATGTTGACAATCACATGACTGGGTAAAGGTCTTGATTACTAATTCAAGAGACTTCTGCTATTAGCAAAAGCTAGTTACATTAAATTATAGGAGACTTCTTATCTCTGGTATATATGTGTTCGTCTATGAAAATTGTTTACATGTATTCTTTTTTTAACGGGCATAAAAGTTCTCGAGTGGCGACCGCGTTCCGGAAAGCGCAGTGCTGGTAGGCCTCCCACACGGTGGACCGATGACCTGGTTAAGGTAGCCGGAAAACGATGGATACGGGCGGCCCAGTACCAGTCTTTGTGGAAATCCTTGGGGGAGGCCTATGTTCAGCAGTCTTTCATCATCTTTTGGCTGAAATGATGAATGATGACTAGCTTTACCAAAATCCATCACCGTACCGTCACGTATGTAGTCACGAGATTTTATAATGTTGATGATGATAAAAATGTAAACCACCAAGAAATGTTTTCACGTAATATATTCCCTAATCAATATCGATCCAATCATTATATTATATTACACGAAAGCAATAATTGGTCTTATTTATATAAATGGTGCTCCATTTTATGTAAGCATTGAAACGTAGATATTATGGATTGGTCATAGATAATATCTCCATAATGACTCGCAATGTTGCCATAAAAAAATTAGCGCACGTAACAACATATCTGTGTTCAATTTCGATTAAGGAAGAAGGAGAAACTGCTATGATTACAAACCACAGGACAACCGCAGTGGTAATCGCGAGTTGTGATTAGACTGCAATTTATGACAGAGCCCTGTAAATAAGCGGCCAACTAGCCCTAAAGATAAGCAACTAGCTGGGTGTCTTGTGGTGTAACAAATACATAAAGTCCACCCACATATAAAGTCTTCTTTCTCGCCAATTAAATTGGGATCAGCGCCACTCTAACCAGAACCAGACTATCTATCAGGCATGCGTCATGCTTGTGAACAGGTGCCGTTGCTGGGGGTCGGTTGGCTCGGGCGTTAGAAGGTTAGTATTGTTGATTAGATCTGGCTGATGTTTGGCCCTTTGCGACTATTGCGCGCGTTTGCTCTCACAAACTGTCTTATCACGGCCTTGTACCTAAAAATGGCGATCTAAAAAGAGCAACTACAGAGTTTCTTGCCGGCTCTTCTCTGTAGAACTGCATTCCGAACCGGTGGTAGATGGTAAATTTTAAATTAAATATTATTTTGTTGTTTGACTTGTCAAAAGAGCTCTAATGAGCCAACTTAATTAAATGAGTTTTGAATTTGAATTTGCTTAGAAGTCCACTGCTGAACATAAGCCTCCCTTCACAAAATCCAGTCCACCCAGTCGGGGGTCTTCCCAGGCTTCGCTTTCCCATACGTGGACGCCACTACAAGACTCCCCAACGGCCATCCGTTCTTCGGGCTACGTGGCCTGCCCATTGCGACTTCAACTGTGAAATCCTTCTAGCTATGTCGGTAGCTTTGGTTCTTGTACGGTTTTCCTCATTTCTGATTCTATCACGCAGAGTAACTCCCAGCATCTCTCTCCATCACACGTCGAGTGACTCTAAGCCGCCTTATAAGCCTCATTGTGGACGCGGGCGTTTTAGATTTGGCCAACTACCAATATGTACACAATTCGATTGCCATCTGCCCTCCGCGACTGGTGGTATAATGGGTAATTACATGGTAAGACCAGCGGTTTCCCTCAACTGATTAAATGTAACAACTGCCATAGATGTTAGAATGGCAGCCGGACCAACGGCTTTAGAAGCCCTCCGAAGTAAGTAGGAGGTTTACCACCATCCAGCAGAGCCTGACATAGTTTTACCTGCAGATCAAATGATTTCCACATTGTTCACTAAGCTTCGACCACCCACTTTGAGAGGTTCATGCAAAAATATACTTAGTAATGATTGTGTGTTAATTTATACCAACATTGGAAAACTTGTGAATAATTAACTGGCTAACAGCCGTGTCAAGTCTGCACAAATGTAATGACGAAAATCAAGATTTAACGCTGCTCATGCTTTGCTTGCCTGTTAGCTGAATAAAGCGCTGGTTTGATGCTAAAGACCAATTCATACATCCTGAGAGTCATTAAAGGAATTGTATCGGAAACTATGCACAATTAAATTCTACTGCTTCTGTAACAAATTTCCTCAGAAATGAACGAGCCATAACACGGAACCAAATGACAGTAAACCCGAACAATTGTTTGTACTCTAAATATCAGTTTTAACAGTTCAATGTAACCTTACTAATAAGGAAATAAAAGTACGCCCAAGGCCTGTGTTCTAAGCGGGCCTACACAAAGACTTCCAACCAGAGTATAAATTATTTCGATCAATTAAAATACTATCGAAAGTCAATCAACCCGCATAATGTTTAGTTGCGAGAAAACCTTAACAGGGAAGTAAAACTTCATTAATTAATCTGTAGCACCAAGTTACAAAACATTCGTGACAACAAGAACTACCAATACTGGTACGTTCACTTAGAAATTTGCATCAAAGCACCTGTTGATATCCAGCAAAGGAGTTATCGAACGAAGTAATCGTTGGAATACATAATACTGCTACCGAAGGAGTTGGGAAAATTGCTACAGATCCAAGATAGTTAGTCAGCGCAGTACCGCATCGGAATGTTTGTAGTTTCACACATCGCTGTATCTGAGTTGGGTAATCGCAATTTATGGGACAGGCATGACGTTATCTAGGGTAAAGCTTAGAATATAGAGCAATTTCTTAGATTTACAGCATTTAGGTGTTAGAGATTTAATAAGTATGTTACTTATCGACAGTTCAGTCTGTATTTGTAAATTATAATGATAAATAAGTGTATATTTTACAGGACAATTTGTTCTTTGAAACATATGTCTTCTTTCATATGTTTGTTGGATGATGCAATTAATTGAGTACCAGAATCTAATAGACCTATAAGTCAGGATTTAACAATGCTATTCAACCTCATATGTACCTAATGTAAAAATAGACAGAAAGATCAATGACACGGAAACCGTGGCATACCTATTTTTCCACTGCGGTTGCGATCAATTTATCGTGATTTGGGACAATCACTCGCGAGTCTCTTTATCTAGCACACAGCAAAAAATCCATTAGACTGAACTTACAAACAGACCGAGACGACCTCCAGGCTCAGCCTTGCAGCCACTTTCGGGCCAAGTATGGTATAATGATGATTACTTTATTTTCGACTGTCCTGAACGTCTTTACTTTTTGCTTTGGATATCTTTCGTATTATTACAAGGCAGGCTTTTAAATTATAAGACCAACTATTACTGCTACTACATCACGCTGTCTTAGATGATCCACTGCTGAGTTGGGGCTCCTATCATTTCATTTATTTGGCTCTTACGACACCCTCAGGATGGAATTGGGCGGTGACACTATGTATTCTAAATCCGTCACCACACGGACTTCGGGTTCAATACTTCTTCCCCAATTATTTCATTGCCTGCCAGCTTTTATTACATTTGAAGGTTATCTTTCGACAAAAATTTTAGCAGAGTTATTTTCTTTAGAAACAATTCTTCTTATAACTCCACAGTCTTTAATCTCGATTTTAAAAGAATTGTATTTAACCAGTAATCTTAATCAGAAAGATACTAGTTGCTAGTGCCATAGACAATTGGGAACTTATTTTTTTTTTATTACAAGCCGTATACTAAAAAGCGTATAATTACATTAGCGTACGCTACATAGAAACAAAAGAAAGTAGGTTAACACTATACAGCTAGTAGCGACGAAATTGCAATATTTATCACTCTGCGCCATTACGATCTACAGATAATCAAGATTTTAACGCTTCCTAATACACATTAATGGCCGTTTTAATGGCCGACAGAGATATTGCTATGGTTGTGAAGATCTTTATCATCGTCTAGTCAAGTGTAAACTACGAACAAATTATATACCTGGAGAGATTCTTGCACATTAAACTATTTGCAGTAAAAACGATGTCGAATCGAAACTATCTGGTTATTTGCATATGGTAATGATTAAATTTTAGATGACCATTGGAAAATACTATTAAACGCTAAGACGAAATTATGATAATTTACCGACGATGGAGTAGTGATGAGGCAATTAACAAAGCAGTTAACAAAATCCACATGAGAATTAGGTACTTGATTTCCCAAAAACTGTTTAGTCTCTCCATACCTGCTCAATCATTGCTGTCCATTGATTTATTTGGTTGTATAATATCAATTACATGTATGTATTCGTAATATCTGCGAAAGCTTGCGGGCAGCAGCTGGATGCGTCAAGCTGAAGACAGGGCGCTATGGCGCTCTTTAGGGGAGGCCTATGTCCAGCAGTGGACTAATTCTCTGTTCCTTTGGCCCCTTCAATACTATATCTCATTGGCGAAATATTTTGTACGTAGCATTTAGAAAATGTCATATATTGTACACTGTATGTGTGAGCAATGACGCAATGGAGACCTTTAATCGCGGATTTGTTTTTGTTTCTTTTTTTTTGTTATTGGCTCTGTCAAGGTCTATCCGTCATTCATTGCGTAAACATGTAGCGTGTTTCTCTCATCTTGCGAACTTGCTCTCACTATGCTGTTTAGTGCTTTTTGTAAACGAACAATAATTTAAAAAAAGCAACTACAGAGTTTCTTGCCGGCTCTTCTCTGTAGAGCAGCCTTCCGAACCGGTGGTAGTTTCGGCATGAATGTGAGTGAACATATAGGGATTGTGAGCGATCAGGGGAGATGGAGGGATTGCAGGAATGAGGAGTTGTGTGTGAAAGGTGTGAATGTAGGTATGACGACTGATAGGTGTGTGTGGAGACTACCACCTAGTGTGGGACAGGGGCCGTAAGATGATAATGGTGTTTGTAAATATGACGATTTATAAGAGTTTTGTGATGAAACCTACGTAAATAAAGTTCCTTTTGAGTTTGAGTTTGAGTTTGAATGTGGGCTGATGATGATGATGATTCGTAATATAGACACGCACTTATAACCATTTTATTAAATTGGATTGGAAATTATAACTGAACTAGCGACCCGCCCCGGCTTCGCACGGGTGCAATGATGAACATCTAAATTTATCACTGTTTCACCACAATAGTAGGTATACATATAAACGTTCCTGTTGAATCACTGTATCAATAAAAAAAGCGCTTCAAAATCCGTTGCGTAGTTTTAAAGATTTAAGCATACATAGGGACGGACAGACGACAGCGACTTTGTTTATACTGTGTAGTGATAGTGATTTCGACGAAGTCACACATTTGAACATTTGTTGTAATGGTTTGTAAACAGTATTTTAAGCAAATTTACTTATTGTTTACAAAACACACATTTACATTGCCCTAATTAGTCTCAACATTCTAAAAGCTGCCATTAAAATTATCCACATTAACACAAATGTTTTTTTCTTTTACAGAAGCTTCAAATGCACCAGATGACCAGTCCACGTCGGCATCGTGGTGGTCGGCAGGTACAGCTACGCCATTCCGCGAAACCTCCAGTAACCTCTTCTCGTCCACCCATGGCCTCGTTCAGACGCACCCCAACGATCCATTCTCATCGTTTGCCAGTAGTTCAGCTGGAGCATCTTCAAACCCCTTCGCTTCAAGCGGCAGCGGGCCGCTGAGCGGTGGAGTCCGAAACAACCCTCTGCCTTCTCTGGCCAGGAATGCTAATGGAAAGATTCCACTGAAGCACTTGGACTTTTCTAGCAGTGCTACCGCTGAGCTTAGGAGGAACCCGGCGCTTTCAGCTCCCGATGAGTGCGCGCGTGCGTGCAGAGAAAACGAACCGCCCAGAATCTGCTACTATCATTTTACTTTGGAGCTTTATACTGTTTTGGGAGCGTAAGTATTATTTACATTTATGAATAGGTTTTTTTTTCGCAAAAAATCTTAATATTCATAGTATTTTTTTATTAATATGACAAAATATTACATTAGCCCTTTAAAGAAACCTAAGTTAAATCTTCCAAGGCAACCCAACGCCTGGCAACTTCCTTAAGTAGCTGATAAGCCTGGCCATACAAAGGGGAAATGCTGCCAGTATGACCGTATGTAATTTAACTTATCATTGAAATTAATTTTATTTCATATACTTGGTATAAATAATAAATATCATTGGACATTTCACACAACGCCATCTCGTCCCAAGCTAAGCAACTTAATGCTTGTGTTATGGTAACGACATGGATGATAAACTACTTATATACATTTTTTTTTGTAAAAACATACATATTATAGATAGAAAACACCCAGACCCCGAACAAATACTTGTAGGTCGTACAAATATTTCTTCCGTGCTTGGATTGAACCCGCGACATGCTGCGCAGCAGTCGATCGCTCAACCACTGCGCTAACGTAGATGATCGCCTTTCGAACACGACCGTATATACATATTTATTTTCCCCGAGTACATATAATTATGATCCAAGAAAAATAAACCAATCTTTTTTTATGTACTGCATGTTCATAAAAACTTCATTCATCTCTTTCTCTGCACTCTTTCGTTTACTTTTTATTTGGCATTATTCTTGCTGCCCGACTCGGCAAGACCTCCACCTTATCATAATCAGTAGTGGTCAGCCAACTAATATCGTACTTGGGTGGTGTTGTGATTGTCATGAGAGGTGTAGAGCTAGATAACAGTATTGTTCAGCTGCATCTGATGCACTTCAGCTGCATAGCTGAAGCAATTTATCTTTAGTGCCACCTTTGATTTTACAGTCATCTATAGACGCTCAATGCCAAATGCCAACGCCAAATGTTATAAAAATACATATTGTTCAGTTGTATAAACATTAAACTATGTGTTAGATACGAAACGCGAGTTTTCCCCAAACGCGTTAACCAAAGATAATTAAGCATGCATCCGTTGTAAAAACCTGACAGCAATTGAATCATTGTATTTGTTCAACGGATATAGATCCATTCGAAATCGTAACAATAGATAACTCACTGACATTGAGTCCAAACTTAAGTGTGTCCAATTATTATGACAGATTAGACATTTACTTTACTGTCTCTATTAAAGCAATGAAAACAGAGTCTAAAACGCTAAAGGTTTGGGCAACTCTTTACCTCACCAAGTTTCGTAAGCGTCGCGCCGCCATCCGTTCCGAGATCCCGTGATAGACAAAATTCTTTCACGATGTTCACGAAAAGTCGTGCTAAGAGGAAAAAAACGAGACCACGGCCCAGTTTGGATTTTCACACATTTTACGCTTTATTTCACACGGACTGCGAACTGGTTTCAATGCCGTGGCCTGGTATACGCCAAGTGATCCGAATTCCGTCAGGCACGTAATTGATAGGTGACGACAGAAATTATGCAAACGATTTCGTGATACAAACGTATCGCCCGAGGAAATTACAGTGTAATTGGTAAGGAAACAGGTTTCCAAGTTATATCACAATACCACAATTGTAAAGCATCAAAATGTCCAGTCTGTCAAAAGTTTCTATGCGGTTTAGAATGGATATTTCAGGAGACTAGTAAAATCCCGGATTCTGAGCAATCTTACATAAAACCTTACTTGTACAATCGGTATACCAACAAATCTAACTATTGTCTTATTTTCAGAGCCTGTCAAGTTTGTACACCAAATGCAACCAACGTCGTCTGGTCTCATTGCCAGTGCGTGTTGGCTGATGGCGTCGAGCGAGGAATCCTCACCGCCAACAGAATGCTCCCAGGACCATCCATCCAAGTCTGTGAAAACGACAAGGTGGTTATCGACGTAGAAAACCATATGGAGGGCATGGAAGTGACAATTCATTGGCACGGGATTTGGCAGAGAGGCTCACAATACTATGATGGTGTACCTTTCGTAACGCAGTGCCCTATCCAACAAGGAAATACGTTTAGGTAACACTTTAATTTGAAAACATATTCTTGATAATACTTATGGTATTTAAGATTATTACTTGTTCATATTTTGAATTTGTTAAATCATTTTTGATAAATCTCTTCTACCTTGACTATTTCTGTTATATAAAACTACTAGAGAAATATTTAAAGTATTCAACGATGATGATTCCAGATACCAATGGCAAGGAAATGCAGGTACTCACTTCTGGCACGCCCATACCGGTCTTCAAAAACTGGACGGCCTCTACGGCAGCATCGTCGTCCGCCAGCCGCCGTCCAAGGACCCGAACAGTCATCTTTACGATTACGATTTAACCACCCACGTAATGTTACTCTCCGACTGGTTGCACGAAGATGCCGCTGAAAGATACCCTGGCCGTCTCGCTGTAAACACTGGCCAGGATCCTGAGAACGTTTTGATCAACGGCAAAGGACAATTCAGAGACCCCAACACTGGATTTATGACCAACACACCTTTAGAAGTGTTCACTATCACTCCAGGCAGGAGATACAGGTTCAGAATGATCAACGCCTTTGCGTCAGTATGTCCTGCTCAGATCACTTTCGAGGGTCACAATTTAACCGTCATTGCCACAGACGGTGAGCCCGTGCAGCCAGTGCAAGTAAACACCATCATCTCGTTCTCAGGTAATATTTAAAGCGTATACCAAATCTCTATCTTCCAAAATTGCTTGAGTTCTTATAACAACTTATTTTGTTACTACAGCTGTAATTTCTACATTACTTCTCATATAACTTTCCATATCGAGCTCGCTAATGATTTCAGTAAAAAACGGTATTCATTAATTATTTCATAGTAACATAATTAAATAGCTGATATAACGCAGAATTAACCACGCGCGAAAAATGTATTATCCAATCAATGTATACCTAATAAACGACGCGCCTTTGTATGTCGTAATATGTATTCTATTAGACGGTGCAGCCATCCAAGCATGAACATTGTATAATACCTTGTTAAGCTTCCTCTTTAACGGCTCTAATTAATTTTCTAAAGATTAATGAGGCCCTGACGAAAAAATTGCCAGATAATAGATCAAAATTTGTGAAACACTTGATTAACAAGTTAGGATGTATGCAATCAATTGGCTTTATTTGCTTATAATCTGCTATCGTCAATGCATTAAATACTGTTTAACTTAAATTAGTACTGGTCTTACTATAGTTCTTCCATTATATTTTATAATATAACTAGTGGCCCGCCCCGGCTTCGCCCGTGCAAAGCGGGGGTGGGGTATACTTAAAAACCTTCCCCTTGAATCACTCTATCTATTAAAAAAAACCGCTTCAAAATCCGTTGCGTAGTTTTAAAGATTTATGCATACATAGGGACGGACAGAAGAATGCGACTTTGTTTTATACTATGTAGTGATTTAATTTCCCAGACCTCAAAATTTACTAAATGTTCTAAATGACCTTACTACATACTTGTAAGGTTTTGTTTCCAATTTGCATTCTCTTACGGCTGCGTTGTACGCGTAATGCGTTTTTTTTTTCGTCGTTTTGTGCGACACCTTTATTGTTTGGTGTAGTTGGTTAAAAAAATATTCTCTTAATTCCAGGCGAACGATACGACTTTGTTATCGAAGCGAATAATATCCCTGGAGCCTACTGGATCCAGGTTAGAGGTCTTGGCGAGTGTGGTATTAAGCGGGCACAACAACTAGCCATACTCAGATACGCCAGAGGACCTTACCAACCATCTTCTCAACCGCCTACTTACGACGTCGGAGTACCTCAAGGAGTGGTAAGCGATGAACCTGAATGTAAAAAATACTCTGTAAATTATCCCCTGAGTAGATTGAGTAGATTTTTTTATGTAAATACCAATGTGACATGTAGTATTAGAGTTTACAGATAAAAGGACCTAGTTTGGGAATTAAACTTATGGATGGTGTCTGGCTAACATTTGCAAATGTTATGCCCTTAACAGTTGTATTTTATGGTCCCTGGAACTCATGTCACGAATCGTGGCTCAGTTATTAACCAGCGGATATTGCATATTGAATTCTTGGTGCCGACACGACAGCCTCGATTAAACATGGTTGAACTGCCGACTTCATACCAAATAGTTGCTCAAACTTAAATACAGGTACCGAGCTGATATAAAATAATGATGCTGAACATATTAAAATCCTAAGCTGTTCACGAACCGGATTATATATAGACACTGATCTTAGAACCGATTATGTACATATCATACAAAATTGTCGCTGTGAGAAAGTTTAAAAAATGCTTAATCATTTGAAAGTAGATACGCACCAATTTTAAATATGCAATCAATTATTGAATTTATAATTATATGAGTTTGCACAATATGATTACTGAAGAACATAATATTGTTTTAGTAGAAGAAGTAGACTAATGTACATTTGCACGTAATATTAGTAATTGCACGTACCTTTCTCCTCACTAACTATCCAGGTGATGAACCCGTTGGACGCAAGATGTAACATATCCAGAAACGACGCTATTTGCGTCAGTCAGCTGAAAAACGCTCAGAATATCGATCCGGCTATCCTCCAAGAAAGGCCGGACGTCAAAATTTTCTTGCCATTCCGTTTCTTCGTATACAGACCCGAGATGCTGTTCCAACCTAACACCTACAACAGATATTTAGGTAAGATCATCACAAACTTATTTTTAAATGTTAATCACCATGCAATTTTAATTCTAATTCTTTTAAATTTCAACAGTTGCTCCCGGAGGTGACCATGTTATCAGTTTGATTGATGAAATCTCGTACATGGCTCCGCCAGCACCCCTGATCAGTCAATACGACGATGTCAATCCAGAGCAATTCTGTAATGGAGACAACAGACCCGCTAACTGTGGACAAAACTGCATGTGCACACACAAGGTCGACATACCACTGAACGCCGTTGTAGAAATCGTATTGGTAGACGAAGGTGCGTAAAATCCTTTTCTAACTACGCTCCTTTGCATCAAAGTCATTTCGATATAATCTGTCCGGTTTTATCGTTAACAAGTTCTGCAACCACTTATTACTTGGATATTTATCTCTGTAACTGTGTAATTATCAGATTATTTAGACAGTATCAATGTTTGGTGAAAGGGAAATAAAACATAATTTATGCATAAGTTACTTCACTTTGCAAATTATAATCTTACACGTAATTTTCTCATTCCAGTTCAAATTGCGAATCTATCTCACCCGTTCCACTTGCACGGGTACTCATTCAATGTCATTGGTATCGGCCGGTCGCCTGACCAGAATGTTAAGAAAATTAACCTGAAACACGCCCTTGATCTGGACAGAAGAGGTTTGCTTGAGCGTCACCTGAAGCAAGGAGACCTTCCACCAGCAAAGGACACCATTGCCGTGCCCAACAACGGCTACGTCATCGTTCGTTTCAGAGCCAATAACCCTGGTTTCTGGCTCTTCCATTGCCACTTCCTCTTCCACATCGTTATTGGAATGAACCTGGTCCTCCAAGTCGGAACTCAGGCCGACCTCCCACCAGTTCCACCCAACTTCCCCACGTGCGGTGACCATCTCCCTCCCATCCCCTTCAATTAATCGTGTTCTAGAATGTTTTCCAGTTCATGCATGTGCAAATTTAATCAGCGCAGTTGATTTAAATATGTTAACTAAGTGTAAATTTATGTTTGTTTTGTGTGATGTGTTCGGTAGATTCGAAGTGCTCGATTCTGCCGTTTGTGTTTAATTTTGTATTAGAATGATTCAACGGGAGTTAATGATGGTTTGTGAATTTATTTAACGATGATGCACTGTTTCTATGAGATGATGTAATTTTTTTTTTATTTTAATGCCATATTCGGTGATATTTTCTTAATTATACTTACGTTAATTATTGATATCGCCTAAAATATGTTTTTGAGGCTCTTGAACCAACAACTTTACTTGTGTGTATCGAGTATTTTTATAACAAGATATTGACTTGTTCATCCTTTAACTAACAACTTGCCATTATAATTATATTTTCACCAAGGATATTTATTACTTGTATATATTTAAAATTTATTTGCTTAGAATTATAAGATGTCCGATTTCTAACCCAATGCATGCCTCTACAATGAAATGTAAATAACTGACTGCAACTTTTGTATATACACATAAACTTAGTTCAACACCTTTCACATCACACTCCGTATTCAAACGAAGACTGTATATAACCATATATTGTGTAGATAGGTATACAGTATACATGAGACCTTTGATGTTACCATTAATTAAGGAAAATGTATTTATATTACGACTACAAGAAGTCAGTGTGATTGTGCCAACGGAAATTTAATAAAATAATAAAATTGGCGTGCCCTAGTCTATCGTTAATAATATAACACATACGTACAACGAAAATATCTTACAGCGAAGCAGGTAATTGCTGTGGAATAAACAACAACAAAAATAACAATATTATAATATCATAAAATAAAATTATTGTAAGTGTAAATTTTTATACAACGTAATAAAATTTATTAAAAATAAGGGTGGGTTTTATTTATTGGTGATGTGGTTCCGATTAGTGAAGTATTTTAATAAATTAAAAGTTTGTTTTCCTTTAGTAGTTTTCAACGTGTATATATAAATGTATATAATAAAATATAATATAGGTTTAACAGAAGCACCATAGATTTACTATTAATTTTAGCTAGAAAAACTAGCATTATGGGAAAATAATAATGGATTCAAGTAGAAGGAGAATTCCATACGCCGCACAGGACTCAGGTTGTACTATTGTTTTTATTTTTTGTATATATGAAATATATTTATTTATAGTTATTTGTTTAAGTGGCCAATCAATTAATTTGAAACCTACACGATGGAAGTCTGTATTCCAAGTTAAGTTTTAGTCTCGGTATACTTTAAAACATCAAGCCTTCTGTGCTGGTCATTTGGACTATCGTCTATTGTCTATTGTACAAGATTGTAAAATATTGTACAAAGCTATTATTGTAATGTAGTAAAAAATATTCCAGAAAGCAAAATGCATTTCTGGGAAGTAAAATCGCAATTGTTCCCAACTATTGTACTTTGGAACACGGTGTCCCGGTCCGATTCCGAGGTTGGGCAACCACATTGCATGTCTCTGTGTGTAATTTGTGTTCATGAATGAAATGTATGCGAACAGGACATACGATACAGATTACGTGCAGTGCAGGCATATCCCTTTTTTAAGTAGTCTGAGAAATATTAGGGTTTTGGAAAAGAAATAAAGTATTATTAATTATTATTAATGATTAACAGATACTCAACCCCTTGGATGCGATTTGCAATGTAAAAAGGAATGACGCTGTGTGTGTTAGCAATCTGAAATCGGCAAAGCCTGTGGACAAAGCTATATTGCAAGAAAGACCAGATGTCAAAATCTTTCTACCATTCAGGTTCCACTTCTACAAACCAAAGGATCTGTTTCAAGAGAACACTTACAGAAACTATTTAGGTAAGTTGCTTATTATAATAAATTAAATAAATATTTGATATTAGTCCGTGACGGATTTAGAATACCAAATGTCACCGACCCATACCGTCTTTAGGGTGTCGTAAGAGGCGACTAAAATAACGCAAGAGGCAGATAACCTAGCCCCAAGAGAAGGAAAACTTTATACAAACCCTGTGCCAACCCGTCTTGTGAGCGTGGCTCAGTAGGCAAATTTCCCTCCATTAATATGGAGGAGGCCCGACTCAGTAGTGGGTCATTCATGGGCTGAAATGACGAGTATTAGTTAAAGCTAAAGTAAAATAATAAATAAATAATTAAATATCCTTGGACATTTCACACAACGCCATCTCGTCCCAAGCTAAGCAACTTAATGCTTGTGTTATGGTAACGAGATGGATGATAAACTACTTATATACAATTTTTTTTTGTAAATACATACATATTATAATTAGAAAACACCCAGACCCGGAACAAATACTTGTAGGTCGTAAAAATATTTCGTCCGTGCGGACGAAACTTCATCCTTTATTCTCAGCGACATTTAACAGGTCGTTCATCCATCTAGTTGTGGGGCGGGATTATTAATTGTTAATAATTAATTTGCAGTTGCTCCTGGCGGTGACCACGTTTTGAGCTTGGTAGATGAGATCTCCTACAGCGCACCTCCAGCTCCGCCACTCTCTCAAATGCATGAGCTGTCACCAGAACTTTTCTGTAACGGTGACAATAGACCTGCCAATTGTCCTGTCGACTGCCGATGTACTCACATGATCGACGTACCTCTGAATTCAATAGTTGAAATAGTTTTGGTTGATGAGGGTAAGTCATTTTTGGTTGAAGCTTATTAAAGACCAGTGTGGTGACGGATTTATAATACATAAAAATATCCTTGGACATTTCACACAACGCCATCTCGTCCCAAGCTAAGCAACTTAATGCTTGTGTTATGGTAACGAGATGGATGATAAACTACTTTTATACATTATTTTTTTTGTAAATACATACATATTATAGATAGAAAACACCCAGACCCGGAACAAATACTTGTAGGTCGTACAGATATTTCTTCCGTGCGGGAATCGAATCCGCGACATGCTGCGCAGCATTCGATCGCTCAACCACTGCGCCAACCGTGTCGTTGATATTTAGAATACATAGTGTAACTACCCCATACTATTCTGTGGGTGTTGTAAGAGCCGACAAAAGGAAATGAGAAGGCTGATAACCTAGCCGTAAGAGAAGGAAAACTTGAAACGAAACCCTGTGCTGGGCCAGACGGGTGGCCAGCGTGACACAGGCGGCTTTTTCCCTCCCTGTGATGGGAGGAGGCCCGACTTAGCAGTGGGTCATTGTAGGGCTGAGTAGTAGTACAACTAAAATGGTTATATAACTACTACCAATGAATGCTAAAACAATCCCAATTTTCATTTCAGTTCAATCGCCAAATTTATCACACCCATTCCATTTACACGGCACCCCGTACAACGTGATTGGTATTGGGCGATCACCCGACAAAAACATCAAGAAGATCAACCTGAAGCATGCGTTAGACCTGGACAGAAAGGGATTACTGAACCGACAATACAACTTGCCACCATTCAAGGATACTTTGGCAGTACCCAACAATGGCTATGTCGTGTTGAGGCTCAAAGCCGACAATCCAGGTAGGATAACCAATACTATACGAAATATAATACCAATCTAAACCGGCTTCGGAAACAATAAAAAAATCACGATTTTACACTCAGATTTACACACTATACTTCGTGTGGTGATTCAGAATTCATAATATCGCCAACTCATTTCGGACTGAGATAAGAGCTGACAAAAGGAAATTATGGTTATGGCTGAAAACCGAGGCGCATTAGGAGGAAAAATAGTTACAAGACCCTGTGCAATCTCATTACCTTCTCATTAACTGGAGGAGGCCCGACTCAAAAGTGGGTAATCTATGGGTTGATTAGTAGTAAAAGTTCACCAGCTGGTTTTTCTGAAATTTTGACTATTTCTGTATCATTAGTAATATGATTTTTTTGTTTGTGGGTGTAGGGATTTTGTTAAACCCTGCTCATATGATACACGAGTGCCCTGAGTGCCCAGTTGCAATTAAAAACACTTAATTCCAGGATTATACGGCTGAGTTATAAAGGTAACATTGTTTTTTTTTGTTTCAGGATATTGGTTGTTCCACTGTCACTTCATATACCATATAGTGATAGGAATGAATTTAATCCTACACATAGGCACTCAGGCCGACCTGCCTCCAGTTCCGCCAAATTTCCCTCGATGTGGTCACCATTTACCATCGATCACGCCGCCATTCTTCCCCGTACACTGATAATCGAGATAATCGATCGATTACTATCGATTGTGTGAAAGTCTAAAGTGTTAAGGACGTACTGCCATATTCCTTCAGTGAAGTTGAAGTTCGATTTTTATAGTTGTATACGATAAGGTGCTACTAATCATATAAACATCAATATTTAGAAGACCAAAGTGTTTAGGCGACTACTATATAATTTATAAGTATTATTCGATTAGATCGATATTTAAATCGATTTGCGCCATGGACGTTTTCATTTGTTTATGTGTTTTGTTATTCGTTGTGTAGTTATGTAAATAAAGTTATAGAAGTAATGTAAGCAGCGTATGAAGGTGTGAGCATGTTAAAACCGAAAGTATGTACGGGTTGAGTGCTAATGTATAATTACTCGCTGCGCGGCGTTTGCTGTGATTAAAGGCGATTTCTCTTCCGACACCCGCGCAGAAACTTAGGTCTTGCATAAAAAATGAGAACAGTGTTTATAATCTACATTTTATAATTCAAGTTCGGTAATGTTATTAACGAATCTTGAGGCCGTAATTTATTTTACGGTTATTAGTTATTCTTTCAATCACATTTGCATTGACTTTATAAATATTTAGATTGATAAAGTAACGTATTTATATTCATCGCGCAAAGATCTAGTTCACTCTGTTCTATTGGTGCAGTGATCATCTGAGCTATACTTTCACTTAAGATTATAAATAATAATTTGCCAAGTGACCCGATAGATGAACTAGTTTTACAATGCGTTGCCGAGAACGCAAGTTTAAGTAATACATTTAAATTTAGTCAGCAATACAAACAATAAAACAGAAATATACAAATAATAATTTGATTATATATTATTTTTTCTTTGAAAATATTTGTACTTAATAATTTAAATTATAGTAGATTTCAAGCAATAAATGAAGTCCTTTTACTAACTAACTTAGGTAACGTAACTTGTTCATGTAAATAATTTTATTTTGTATATTGATAAGTAATTCACGACGATTAGTATTGTAAATGTTTAGCTATATCCAAGATTTAAACTTCATTTTAATTCAACTTTGGTTATTATTTTTAATTTCGACAGGCTTTCCAAAGTTACCACAAAATAAATTTTAAATCGATAAACTGCTGACTATTAAGTAAGTTTTATTGCACTGTCTTAAGTGAAAGCTAAACTCACACAGATAATAATAGACACAGGGTATTTTTTGAAATAAAATTTACTGCTGTGATTGGAATGTCACGCGATATGTTATCACTATTACCCTTGTTTCAACCCCTCTAAGTTATTAATTTTATGTTCTTCTGACTCGTGTAGTATTTAGGAATTTAGTCATTATAATGCCTAATAAAATATTTTTATAATATATTTATTTTATTTCTTTCATTAGAATCCCAAACAACCTCATTTACACGTTCGTTTTTCGATGCGGTTAATATGTAATGCCATCATCATCATCATCTTAGCCGTTTATCCCGGTTGCAGCCCAAACTCTCGCTTCGGCGCCCGGGGTCAGCTTTCCGGCTTTTGCTTCTCCACTTCGCACGGTCTTCAGCATCTCTGGTAGTGAGCCCATTGGCACGCATATCACCCTTTACGACGTCAAGCCAGCACTTTTGGGTCTACCCCTCCTGCCGGGGCCCGGCGGAGGCGGCATGGCCAGACATTTGTTTCCCTGTAATGTAACCGTATGTATGTAATGTGCATCAAATGCTGAATGAACACGCCCAAAAATATTTGCTTTCGTGTTTAAATGTGTTGTTAATAAAACTAAAAGCCTACGCGCGATTTCATCAAAACTAACGACAAGGCCGAAAATAGAGAAGGATAACTTGAAACAAAACCCTGTGCCAAGAAGTCTGGCCAGCGTGGCACAGTAGGCTAATTTACCCACCATCTAATTGATGGAGGTCCGGCTTAGCAGTGGGTCAAGTTTGAGCTAAGTAGTAGTAGTAAGTTCCTAGCGATTTACGTTATGTACATCAAAGAATTGATTAATAAATAAATATCCTTGGACATTTCACACAACGCCATCTCGTCCCAAGCTAAGCAACTAAGCTAAGCAACATTACGCATTAAAGATTGGTTTATCAGTCTCACATCAGCACAATGCACTCTGATAATTATTCCTACTGCCCTACTCCAATATTACAATCACCCGTATCTTCAGACATGCATTGATTATAGTCTCTTTGATATTCGGAATAGTTTGCAGAGTTTGTCAACTTAGGCCCAATATTTGTTTTCCATCGACCACACTCAGTATATTACTTTTGTATTAAAATGTAACGCAAAGGAGTAAAATGTAGTTCTGCATTGGATGTATCTCGGACACGTTCTTCGACACGACAGATATTACCTACTTTGGTGCTAATCATGATGGGCAAGATAGAAGGCAAGCGAAGAGTGAGACGATGGAAAACGTCATGGTTGTATTTCAGGGAGGGGACTGGAATAAACAATGCAGAAAAGTTATTCCAGATGGCTAAGGATAGTAATGGAAAGGCACTTTTAAAAGAAGAAATTTATCTATATAAATAAAAAATAATCTTTGAAATGTATGTACTTCAGAACGTCCGAACGACTCTCCGAAATTGGATTTTTTTATTTGTGTTCCTTATCGCCAGGATAAGGCTTTTAATTTTACAGTATTCTGTATTACTCGTGCAAAGTCACGTACATTATGTATATAAATGGATCCGGAAGAACAGGATTAACTGGATCTACCAAGTAAATAACACACACGCGACGGTAGAAATCTAATAATTGTAGGATCTAGCCTCATGATCATAGAGTAACAAAAACGTTGCGGAAAAGCGCAATATGGAGTGGTAAAAATCGACAATCATTGTCAACGTAGAGAGTCACCCTACTAATACTACAGTGTCAGTTGGATTTGCTTTTCACAGTCTAGAAAATGCATCGTATCGAATGGACATTTCAATAGGAACAGCAACTTTGGGTCCCAATTCTGTGGATCCAATTTGTAATAATGAATTATGATACATTACGCCTGTATTCTCATAATCCATTTTTAAATTTAGAATAATTATGGCTAGCAATTACATTGTGTTGGATGGGCCCTTCAATGTAAAGTACACCTTATCTCTATAAAGATTTAGACAGTGCTATTTAAAGTAAAATGTGATTGATGACGAGAGAGTGAGATAAAAAAACACAATAGTAACAAAAGGTTGCTCTCCTCCAAATATTTCTGTAGCGTTAAACGGAATACCCTACAAATGTTATATAATACGAGCCTGCATGGATATTGTAAGACGAGTCTCTCTTTTCAACATGGAATTCACTGTTAAACTGTTACTGGTATTCATAAAATGCGCTCTTTTCTTCATCGGTAAGTCTCTAAGAGTATTTTTAACGAGCCAAGGGAAAGCTTTTAAAACACACTTGTCAGCCTTATCGTTTTTCCGTGTGGTGACGGTTTAGAAGGGTAGTGTCGACAATATTCGTCATTTCTATCTATAATATGTATGTATTTACAAAAAAAAATGTATATAAGTAGTTTATCATCCATCTCGTTACCATAAAACAAGCATTAAGTTGCTTAGCTTGGGACGAGATGGCGTTGTGTGAAATGTCTTAGAATATTTATTTATTTATTTAATAGGAAATTACAGGCTGAAAACCTAGCTGCAACCGAAGTAAAACTTGATAATAAAACGCGGTGCCAACCCGACTGGCCAGCGTGGCACAGTAGGTTAATTACCCTCCATCTAATTGGAGGAAGCCTTGCTTAGCAGTGGGTCCATAAATTCCAAAAGATAAACACGCATTTTGTTGCATTTTTAGGTCACGCTGCAATTGCAGAAAATGAGCTAATCAGTGCTACCAAAATTGTTGGTGGTTACGCCGCAAGACCAAACAGCCATCCATATTTGGTGTCCATGAAAGTAAGATTCCTGTGGATACGTTCACATATATGTGGCGGAGCAATTCTAAAAGAAAACTGGGTAAGTTGTCCTGAGTCAACTTCTGAGTGAAATTGCGGGTAGCCAACCGCTCACTGTAGCTTCCAGACTACTGAAGCTCCTCTAGCTGACAGAATGGTAAGTGGTGTTTTATTCTTGCACGCGAGACAGGGCGATAGATCTTGACCAAGGGAAGCAAGTGGTGACGGAGTCCGTGTGGTGACGAATATAGAATACATAGTGTAGCTCAGCCGGAAGGCGGACCCTGGCAATAGCTGGGATTAACGCCAGGTAGAAGAAGAAGAGTGTCAGCACACCGTTCCGTAATAAGGATGTAGTAAGAGCCGACAAAGGGAAATGACAAGGCAAATCACCTAGCCGCAAGAGAAGAAAAACTTGATACAAATCCCTGTTCCAACCCAAGGCCTGATTCAACAGAGTCAGTTATGGGCTGAGTAAGAAAGTATGTTGTTTCAAGCGCGTTTTGTTGTGTCTTTTTACGGAGACTCCACTGGTGTTAAAAACATCCTATCAGGCAGAACATATGCTTAAGCCCCACCGTAGTGTTATAACATCCATTAATAAAAAAAAAACCCTCTTTTATACCTGACTAATCTATTAGAACCTTAGTAGTTTCAGTCATGGTAATACAGAGCGCCTCACAATCTTTTTATAACATGGCGCCTTTAGATAAACTATTGCTAATAGCTGCACAAGAAGGCGAAACTACCATGAATTCTCAGGTGGATGATTTTAGCATTAAACCTTGCCGAGCAAGATCTTAATTCAGAAACCACTATAGATATTGCAATACATCATCATCATGAGAATCAAATTACTTATCACCCTCCGTGCCTTTGACTAGTACAGTCGCCTTTTACAAAACGAGTAATCTACATTGTTGTGTATGCAATTTTGTTCCTCAATCTCTTTTAACTTTACTAGATATTATCAGCTGCTCACTGCTCACTTGACTCGTGGCTATTAAGATTTCTCCCTTTCGATGCAGTAGCTGGGACAACTCACATTGACAAACTAGAGCCAAGTGCTCAAGTGGCTAGAATTAAGGAAAATATACCACATCCACTATATAGCGGGTAATTTTAAGTCTTTTTTTATAAATATTTATTAAAATCTAGCTTATATAGAAGCACAGAACAGAATAGTAGGTGGTGTTTATTCCTGCACGTGAGACAGGGCGATATAGCTTGGCTATGAGAAGCAAGTGGTGAAATACAAAGTAGAAAGGTACTATCTAAGATTGGCCGTTTCTATATTTCAATTGTTGCATGATGACGAATTTACATGACGTATTTTTTCTGGCATCATCATTACCTTAATCTGAATATAATGAAAGCGAAACAAACTACTATACTCGGCTGCTTTATTCGAAATTATTTAAGACAGTAACGTTATGCTTAACACAGTACATAAAGACAAGATTATGAATGTTTTAACGCAAATTATTGTTTAAAATTTACTACCACGATATACTGTACCTCATTCTCTTCAAAAACACTCAAGATTCATTGGAAGAACATCTCACACGAATGAGCTACTATTTGTTATTAACAAAACAAACATTTCAGAGGTATTGGACCCTTCGACATTGCCCTCTTCAAAACGGAATCACCCTTCACATTCACAAAATATGTTCAGCCTATTAAATTGCCAACTAAAGGAAACATGAACCTTAAATCTTTACATTTAGCCGGATGGGGAGCTTTGAGAACAACGGTTTTTATACCAGATTTGCCCAGCAGATTGCAAGAAGTCAATGTGACGTACATTCCATATGATGGTAAGATAACAGTTTTCTAAAAGTTCGAGTTTGATTCCTAGGTGGTTGCATCTTTTTCCTAAGTAGTCTATGTAGCGTTGAAATTTATTCGGAATCATTACTTAAAGTTAAATTAAAGGTTTAGGTAATTAGCGTGACCTTATTATTTTCTAGAGTGTTATAGAGCTGTTGAAGGGATAACAGAACCAGGTGAAACCAATCCACTGGATGAAGAAGCACATATCTGTACAGGTCCTTTATCAGGTGGTATTGCAGCATGTAACGGTGACTCAGGAGGTCCTTTAGTTCAATATATAGTAGATATAATAAATCCACCAAATGACCCAGTCGAACTAGGTAGCACAGATCCTTATAATGAAGAGGACCATAATTGTGGCAACAACAATTCTGATGCTACCACTGAAGAAAATAATCAAGCTGATAATACAACTGAAGGAGATATTGTACATCGAGAGAGAAAACAATACGATCAGCTCATTCCAGTAGTAGTTGGTGTAGTATCATGGGGAGCTGCACCCTGTGGTATGAGGGGTGCTCCCACAGTACACACAAACGTATCAACGTATATTGATTTCATAAATTATCATCTAACGTATAATTCATTGTAATGCAATATCAAGGGAAATAAACATACTTTCTTCTATATTTAATAAATCATTTTCTTAATTTAGTTTCTTTTATAAATATATTTAGTACAATAAATAATAATTTTGAATGGTGGCTTTATTTCAATTTCTAATAAATAACTAAACTAAAAATTGTATATACATAACAACACGTTAATCGCTACAATTCTTGTTAATCCCTTATGAGATCCAAAAGCATCGAATATTTTGTGATAACATTGCACTGAAACTATAATTGTTATGCCACAGGATTGCCAAACTCAGTGGCAATGGGAATTGGAATGTTGCTTGGCCCTTTACTATAACTATGCAATTTGCGGAGTATTAAATCCAAATCTGTTAAATTAATCTCCGGTTTAGTTCAGACTCGCTGCTATCGCCATATGTATTGCGTGGTTGTTCGTAGTCTTGAACAGTTTTCTCTGATATTATTTTGTATTAATTTTTCCCAATGCCAGGAATCGTAACGTACAGGATATATTTATTGAAACTTATACATTTACTCTAACGTATACTAAGGTGCTCAAACGCTTAACACTATCAGTCTATGCAAAACTAATTTAACAAAACATCAGGAGGCCTATAGCTCCCGCACTTGGGTAATGAATCTATCACAGACTTTGGCATCGATTGTGGAACTCTGATAATGATAGCTGCTGGTAAGGAAGATAAAGCACATGAACGACACTCCAAAAGCCATGTTCCTCCTCGATCAGGTTTCAATCTCACAATGGTATAACCTTTGTTAGGTACAGTGATTGTGTCTTTTAGTGGCGGACTCTGCAGGTTTCTAAAACAAGAAATTTCATATATCATAACTATAGGCATTTTGTTAACATTTTCATTAAAAAGACATTGTTTCTGTTATAACATTTTCAAGCTTACGAAACCCACCACACAAATATAACACTCGTGATACCGTACAAACTAAAATAATTGTTTCAAAATTTGTTCATCTGTTCAGGTTATATGATGACACAGACAATAACTTATAGATAGGTAGATCAATAATACCCCTCTTTCGTCGAAGACTGATAGTAAACCTTCAAAGTTCATTGTAAATTACCTTAAAATTTTGCCTTTACTATTCAAATGTAGAAAATCTTCTTTCGATATAGGTCTATCTTTAGGGTTCTGCCACGTAGCTACTACCTCCATACTGTACCCATGCATGTGGAATGTGTATGTGTCATTACTGTAAAATCCTGGAAACAATAAAGTAGAATGGTATACCCTGTACAAGATAACTTGATCGATTTCCGGGATAGTTCCCCACTATTTAGTTAACATAGATTTAAAATTGTTATGACCCGTATCTCAAAATATCTTAAATATACATAAGAAACAACATTTCGTACCGTTAACACTCGTACTTAATAAGCTGTTCATAAAAGCGATATTCAACAAGTATAAGATACAATAAAAGCACTATTTCAAAAAACCATAGAGCAAAATCTTGGTTTTGTAGAATTGTACATTAATTTGATTTCCAGCTTTTTAAAGAAATTAAATTCTGCTTCTGCTTATATTAACACACATTGAGAGTTCCAAGACAAAAAACGTTTCATACCCTAAAAATCTTAATCTTGCTCAAGCAATGATGAACCTTACCTTGGTTAACAAGGGCAATTTCCAACACTTCTCCATTCATAACATCCAAGATTTGAATGCATTGTGTTTCTCGTTGGTCTTTCTCTTCTCCAACCTTACAAAACATATCTTCGCGAACCTCTTTTGGCTTAAGTAGCAAAGGTTCGTTAGGGTACAAGAAGCTTTTCCCATTTATTTGAACGATACCCTCCTCGTCCAGAGCTTTAATACAAACATATCATATATTTATCATTTTTTTATACTTAAAGAAATTGCTTCGAGAAATATCTCCTAATAAATGTAATGTAGCCCCAAGTCAAGCCCAAGATTGTATCTATTCAATCTCCTCTATTCAATTAGAAGCACTGGTTCAACAGTAATCGGTAATCGTTTATGAGCTGAGCTATAGTATATAATTTCAAAATTAATACTAATATTACCACTCCCAAGAAAATTTACAAGTAAATGACGTTGGGCCTCCTCCAACTTTATGTAGGATAATTATCCTACTGTGCCATGCTGGCCAAACGGGTTGGTACAGGGTTGTATCAAGTTTTCCTTCCATCGGCAAGGTGATCTGGCTCTTGCGTTCTTTTAAAGACAAAGTATACTTATCAACTCGGAAAGGGATCGCCATCAAACAGGCGCCAACCTAACGTAAGCACGTAACGAAAGCGGATACGGCTAGGCGACGCCGCGCTTACGGATGGCCCGTAAGATAATGTTACGAATATGTTATGTCTCACAAGCGCGGCAGCGGAGAGGCGTAAGCGCGTGAACGGCGAGTCGTAAGCGCGGGACCGCTGGTTGACCACGCGCCGTACGGCGTTCGTGAGCTGGTCCCGAGGCGCGGCGTTTATGTTACGAATTAGATTAGTGTGGGGTAGGGAGTTTCATCTTTGCAGTAGGAAGTTTCATACAAATAATACTGAACGCCTCGAGTTGATACAGTGCCGATCCCTTTCCGAGTTGATAAGTGTGCTTTGTCCCTTAATCTTCTCTTACGATGGTTGCAGAAATATTGTATTCTTAATCCATGACCACGCGGAATATAAATCGTTAATAATATTTACTAGCTGTACCCTGCACTCGTTGCTACGCCACTAACTAATGTAAATCTGGAGGAAAGATATTACACAATTATATATTTTTTATATGAAAACCTTCCTGGGCTCATGATCATGATCAGATCATCACATGATCAAATGCATAGTTTACGATTCTATAAAGAACATACAGACAAACATTCATTTTTATATATAAGAAGATAAAGCTATGTCCACTGCCTGATACGATCAGTGGACTTCTTCTTGCTGAAATGCATCATCATTTCAACAAGAAGAAGACATTGCTTTTATTGAAGCAAATTGTTTCATAAAAACTGGCATGCTATACACGGTAAAAAATGGAAGAATCGGTCAGTCGACTATAACAATTATATATTAACAATGAAGATATTTCGTTGATAGATACTTACACAGAGGCGCGGGGAAGAAAGGCTTTTTCGGTATGGCGTCACTAATATACCTGAAGTCGACATCATTGTCTTTGACCTTTACAGTATTTTTATCGATACCTAGACAAACGAACTTTACTTCTGGTTCCGGAATTTGATCCAGATTTGACTCTAACATCTGTCCTCCGATTACAATATGCGATTCATCAATCGATTTAATTAAATCATCCTGGAACACAAATAATAAACATAATCAAATAAGTATAACAATTAATCACATACGTTCATTAACACACTTTCAATAATTACTATGATTCCTTATTAAATTTTATTGTCTTCTATATAGGACGATTAAAAATTATTTTTTGATATTGTGAGATATGAGTTAACCTCCTCCAAATTCATAAAGGGGAAATAAGCCTACTGGGCTACGCTGGCAAGATGGGTAGGCACAGGGTTCGTAACAAGATTTCTTTCTCTTGCCGCTAGGTGTTTCTCTTGCATTTTAGTCGCGTGTTACGACGTCCACAGGATGATATAGGTTCCTGACATTGTATATTCTAAATCCATCATCACCTATATACCTACCTATTATTTAACCTAATGCTAATACTTACATACCAGTTTTATCTTCCTAATCAATATTTTTCTTTTCAAAGTCACTCAAATGGTGACTCTATTTAACCAAAAGCTATATTTGCTAAACCTTCTTATTTATATTAATTTGACTAACAACCAGGACTAGGCAATAATGCGATGCACTGGAACGGACTCGCAACAAGTTTGAAACATACTTTTCACTGAAGCAATTTCCTCTCGATGCAAGTGTAGCAGAATGGAACAAACGAGGCAATGGCCTGTAGTTAACTTTGCAATATTTTTGCTTTGGCTTAATATTTAAGCGACTTGATATTTATTAAAAAATGAAGCTAGGTTTAGAAGTCAATAACTTATAATGTACAATGTCAATTTACACAATATGATGTTTTTTTCTATACATCTGCTTCATGTCTCAATTTCGGTGAGAATCATCGTCTCATTTATATTTGGGATTTGGCCGTAGTTGACGATTGCAAAGTAACACCGCCAATGTAGAAAGAATTTAATTTTACTCTTCAATAATCACTCTCAAAATAAATTAAAGGAAACTTAACATATAAAAAACGTGCTACGCACCTGGCTCAGTTCCAACATAGAAGTATAGTTGAATCCTGAATAAATGAGCATAGCGTAAGTGGTCAAGCCTGAGCACACACCGGTCGCCTTTGCCCTAACCCAGTAACCACCGCTTTCTTCCGAAGCACGAACTACCACGTCCATACGTTCACCTGCAAATTTGTAAATACGAAACATGTACGTTTGTTGTTTTAACAAACTTTAAATATAATTTTTCAAAATACGTAGTATGTCTTTTTTACGTACGTTACCGCATAACTCCTTCATGTATAAACTGATTTGGATATATTATAATCGATTGGTAGTGCCTACAGATCGATTTCATGTTATCTATTTTAAATAGGTTCAGTAGTTTGCTACAAAACTTGAAATAAGTGAATCTACAATTGTCGGAAAGCAAATTTGGATATTTATTGACGATTTATATCCTATCGGCTGCTTTGACTAAATCGTAGAATTTATAGACACAAATTAAACAGAGACATAGCGTGTACTTGCTAAATAAGCGAAACAAAATCAAAACTAAACAATATTAAGAACTAAACGTGTTATCGTCTACGCTAATAAAATGAATTCTAAGCTATTACAAGTTTTTTTTCTAACCGTTGCTTAACATAATTAAACATACTCACAATTAACGAACCGTTTTGAAATGGATAAAAATAAAAACACGAATATAATTTGAAATTCCAACAGCTTAGGTTACATTTTAAGACCTTTTTCAGATCTTTGCTAAAAAGAGCAATGAAAAAGAAACATGCGGCAAGTAATGTCAAAGAAAAGAAAGTAATATGTAGCGTTAGAAAGTGAAATGGCATCTTGCAACCGTTCAAGATAACGACCTTAAACTCCAACACAGAGCGAACCCATGAGGCTTACTTTCTAATCACGAGATGGTGAAAATAAGTGTTTTATCACTAAAACATTAATGTAAGTCTGACTATATACACCTTTTTAGTTTAGAGAAGACTAGAATTAACCAAACAGTTCCTGAGCCAAATCGTGAATTGTAAAGAAATTAAGTTTGTGTCTAGGAAATTTATAAGAATTGGAAATTTTGATAAATTCTACTTGAATTGCCTTTACTAAAAGTTACATCCCTAATACCGGGACTGTCTTGTTATATTCTTGTTCATCTGCACTTACAATGGTACCTTTATGAGAATATTCTAAAAGTATGAGCACATAAAACATCAACTATTTTATCTACCTATACAATGTAATCTTCCTCATACAAAATTTATGCAATCAACTCACAAAAGTGCTGTTCATTTCTTGTTACTCTATCTAATGTGTGCTCAAACGTTAGGTAACACATGTTTTTTGCCTTTAAAAATGTCTACTATTACATGAAATCACTGTGATTACGGACATTAACTACTTTCACTAGAGAAAGAAGGCAGTGCGGAGGCAACTATTCCATTTTTACTAACTGATGCCTAATTACTTAACTTAACTAAATATGTTTTGCACTTCATACTTTAATTATGTTAACGAACAAATCCAATTGTGATAAATTACCTATGTTCCAAAACACATTTTTACACGTACCAACCATATTTATTTAATCTTTCAATCCCTCTAAATTAAAATACACATCACGTATAAAAGTTACTTTTCCAAATATTCGTATTTTAAGTAAAGTAATATCCATGTTTAAGTTAACCAATAGTTCGTGTTACTAACCTGGGTACAGTTCAACGTTTCTTGCTGACACTGGTTTCGTAGGCTTCCCGTCAGTTGCAATAACCATCATTTCATGGTCTTCTATGCTCATGGTCACGGGGCAATCTATAGCAATGCCATTGATCAACCGTAGTCGGTAAGCGAATCCCGGCATTACGAACATTCTGCAGTAATTAAATTCATTAAAAGAAATATAAGAGCTTTTATAATGCAACAAGAGTAAAGAACTGCTTGAAGCTGACATTGGCTATAAATAAATTAAAAAAATCATCTAGTCTTCCGGAATCTAGGAACGCTTTTTGGTACATAGTATTTGTACCAAAAAGCGTTCCTAGATTCCGGAAGACTAGATGATTTTTTAAATAAAGTAAATGTATTACTAATAGTTTGTTACGATTAGATTGAGTTTTATTAAGTGTTATTTCTCTACACAAAGGTAGTAGGTTCTTGCTCAAATAGTACTCGTAAGTATTGATTGAGTTGAAATTAAACACTTTTAACGGATTATGCAATACTAGCGACCCGCCCCGGCTTCGCACGGGTTCAATGATGAACATCTAAATTTATCAGTGTTTCTCTACAATATTATGCATGTATTAATTATACATATAAACCTTCCTCTTACATCACTCTATTTATTAAAAAACCCGCTTCAAACCCGTTGCATAGTTTTAAAGATTAAAGCATACATAGGGACGGACAGACGACAGCGACTTTGTTTTAAACTATGTAGTGATAGTGATGATGATACACGCGATAAATCCGTTAAAAAGTGTTTAATTGTTTGTCAAATTTGGGTGTTTTCGCCAACACTCTACTGGCTCACGAAATAATTCTTATATATTTTCCGTGTGATGATGGATTTACGATACACAATATCACCAACCCATATCCTAAGGGTGTCGTAAGAGGTATAACCTAGCCAAGTTGAGTAAAATAACGAATTGAAAGAAAATACATTACTTTGAAATATCACTGTCGCCATTTATCACAAGTTTTTCGGGTGTGAGATGACGGACATCTTCTAGTTTCGATGTCAACAGGTCCGGAAATTTTGCTCCTACTAACAAAGTATTTTCTTCACTTCTATCGTAGTCATACAGTGAAGAATGAGGCTCCAGTGGTTGTGGTTGGTTTATGATCAATGACCCATAGACACCGTCACTGTGATGTGATACTGAAAACATGGTCCTTAAATTAAAAACACACACTACAAAGGATCCGCTGAAGCATCCAGGCTAGAATTCATTTGCGACTTAATGCAGGGTCTCTTGGTCACGCTAGGGCTCCTGATTTCACAGGTTCTAAATTGGAATATTATTCCGGCAAATTTAAAGCTTACGCTCTTCATAATATGGATTTTCCTAACAAGGAAAATTATAACCCAAAATGCCTAACGACGTAAAATATAGTTATCAAAGAATTTATAAAAACCACAGAATTGAGTGTATTCGCCTTAGTATGCAAAATTCCCATAAATGGTTAACGCGCATCGGTTATTGAATACTAGATGGAGTGGTATACAATTTTAACATTACGTACCTGAATCAGAATGGTATAAATAAGTCCCAGGAGTCGATGCAACGAAAGCGTATTTGTACATCTGCCCATAACCAATTGGACACTGTGTCACCATAGGAACTCCATCCATATACGGAGTTCCCTTCTGTTCAATGCCATGCCAATGAATAGCTATATCTTGGTCCGGAATTTTGTTCAAAACTTCTACGATAATTATATCATTAACACATGCCTGTATTGGTGGTCCAGGAGTTAATCCATTAATACTTATAGCTGGTTTCCCATCATCTTGTATGGTGGGTTCGATTACGAAATTATAGTAACATCGCTTTGGTTTCACGTTAAATTTGCAAGGTCGATAGCAGGATACATTATCTGGAAATTATAAATATTTTCTTATGTAACTTTGAGCTATTTACATAATTGTCTACTCATGTTATCTCAGCACAAACTACCTTTTGCGAACTGAATATTAGTGACTTTTCCATTTTAAATCCCTGATATATTTAGAAGTAAACATTGTCGTACACAAGGATTATGCTGATCTTGAGAATGAAGATTATTGGGAGCGACCTATGATTATTACTAAAACTCATTTGGAAGATATTAGAGACGGACCAAATGTAGTTTGAAATATATGAGATCTTTGATTCAATTTCGCTAGTAAAATTTTAATACGTATAGATAAATAAGAAAAGACTGGTAAAAGTAATTTTTTGGACACTTATTACTTCTGAATTTTTAGTAGATTGAGACAGTAGGCTAATTACCCTCCATGTAAATGGAGGAGGCCTGACTCAGTGGTGGGTCATATATGGGCTGCGTAGTTAGTAGTAGATTAAGAACCGAAAACGTGATATTCGAAACTCCCTCGTTTGTAACCAACTTTGAAAAGGTTGGTTACATACGTTTTAATGTATATGGTCTGCGCTCTGTCATTTATTAACCGACTTGAAAAATATTATTTTATTTGAATGGTATTAGTTCCAGATTGATCTTCTATAGCCGCAATCGGTTCAGTAGTATGATATAAAGTTTGAAATAAGTGAACAACATGGAGTCTTCAATTTTAATTTCTCAGCTTTATTTTACTATTATTAATGACAGATTAATTTTAATTTCAGTCAATTTTAGTGGAAGCAGGTTACTTTTTCTAGTACCGCATGTTCGGAGTTACGCCGAATTTTGGTTGAATACTAAAATTTGATATATTTAAATAAATATATTTAAATAATTTTCATCCATGAATTTGGAGGAGACCAGACTCAGTAGTGGGTCATTCATGGGCTGAAACGAAGAACTGAAGTTTGGCTCAAGCTGCCGAAATGATTGGCCCATTGCTATTAATTATTTGTTTATACATTATTATTTATTGTGCACCAAACACAAGAGGGCAAATTGGAATGAATTTGGAGGAGGCCCGACTCAGTAGTGGGCTGAAACGAAACGAGCGAACGAAACACAAGTAAATCACATAGAACAACTTAATTACTCTAAAAGGAATGAACATTATAATTTGAAATGAAAATAACCAACTTCAAATTTATATTACACACATATACAAATACAGTAGAACCTCGATAAGTAAAGTCCAAGGGTAACACAAAATACTTTGAGTTATAGAGGTTTTAAGTTATCAAGGTTCTATGTTGGGGATAGGTTGATATAGAGGTAGGTATGTACTATATGTACCCTTGTTCCTTGTTTTTATTTCATACGTATTGTTTACGTTAACAATTTACCTAGTGAACACGTGTAAGTTTTCTTTTTGAACTTATTTTAAGCCAGTTTTATCACACAGTAGGTAAAGCGATGTTTCCAGGACAATGCCAAAAAAAATTATGATCCAAGTAAGCCTTTAAAGCTTTGCGGCGGTTAAGGCTAACCGCCGCAAAGCTTTAAAGAATTTCGAAGAATAAATAAATAAATAAGTGTCATACGTATTGTTTACGTTAACAATTTAACTATTAAACACGTGAAAGCAATAAATTACCGAAACCATTCGTTTTGCACACGCTTTCAAAATGACAAAAAAAAATATGTTAAAGAGGTTATGGAAACATTTCTTTACTGAGGGAAACATTTTTTTAACTGAGAGCCAATACAGAGATTTCTTATTTGAGTTACAGAGGTTGCGTATTTTAAGTTATAGATGTTTTAGGCTCTGATGGGAAGGGAACATATTATTTTTTTAAGTTATAGAGGTTTTTAAGTTACCGAGCTTTGATTTATCGAGGTTCTAATGTATTTATTGCATAAATAAAAGTAGGAAACAACAAAAGGTTAATCCATATATAAGTGCCTTTAATTTAAACCCTATGTTGCGGTAGGTTGTCTGCCTCTTGCCTTCTTTTACGGTTGCGGTTGTGGAAATCTAAGCATATTTAAAAAGTTATCAGTCCCACTACTTGAAATGATATCAAGACATTTGAAATAGTTGATCAAGGTCAACTTAATCAACTATTTTATTTATTTTCATTATTCTGACGTCAAAGAGAACTGGTATAGGACAAGTTGTATCGAATATAGGCGACATATTTAGAATACATAATGTCACCATCCTATTCCATCCTGGGGGTGCCGTAAGAGCCGACAAAAGGATATGAAAAGACCGAAAGCCTAGCCGCAAGAGAAGGAAAACTTGATACGAATCCCTGTGCCAACCCGTCTGGCAAGCGTGGCACAGTAGGCTTATGACCCTCCATGGAATTGGAGGAAGCCCGACACAACAGTGGGTCATTTATGGGGAGTAGTATTACTGTGTTCTGGTAATTCTGTGAGATGGTTTGCTGTCATAAGTTAGTACTTGTGAATATAGTTTCTATAATAGATATATAATATAGATATCTTTTGGCAGTAAGGGTGGGTACATATCTGACGGAAAATGCGTCACTTATTATCGGTCGCGTAACGCCAAAACAGAGAAAACCGATGATACCCTGCCAATCGTACAACTTTCTGTATAATTTCGTTGACATTTTTTTATTGGTCGATGGATAGTACTCCTGATGCAGATACTGTGAGCAAAATATCAGGCAACAATTAACAAGTATTTTTAATTTTACTTTGCTCATCAACTTTTTTTAAACAATTTTCCTGCACTGGGTTATATCGTGTATCGCGGGGGCAGTTTACAAACATGTAATTCAAGAAGATTTTTTTTTTTCAATTTTTTTTTTTATAGAAACTAAACTTCGGCCCTAAGTATAATAACCTGTATCGCTAGGGCAGTTTACAAACATGTAATTCAAGAAGAATTTTGTTTTTCAATTTTTTTTTTATAGAAACTAAACTTCGGCCCTAAGTATAATAACCTGTATCGCTGGGGCAGTTTACAAACATGTAATTCAAGAAGAATTTTTTTTTTTCAATTTTTTTTTTATAGAAACTAAACTTCGGCCCTAAGTATAATAACCTGTATCGCTGGGGCAGTTTACAAACATGTAATTCACGAACACAAATGACACCCAGACTCCGAGCAAGTGCCTCTGGTTTAGGCAAAGACACTTGGCCGACCCCGGGATCGAATCCGGGACACGTTGATCCAAAAGCGGCACATCTAACCCCTAGACCTATATATATATAGAAAAACTAGCGACCCGCCCCGGCTTCGCACGCGTGCAATGATGAACCTCTAAATTTATCAGTGTTTCTCTACAATATTATGGACGTATTATACATATAAACCTTCCTCTTGAATCACTCTATCTATTAAAAAACCAACCGCTTCAAAATCCGTTGTGTAGTTTTCAAGATTTAAGCATACATAGGGACGGACAGACGACAGTGACTTTGTTTTATAATATGTAGTGATAGTGATATTTGGCTGACCCCAGAATGGAATCACATCCAGCCCCTAGACCAACAAAGCAGTCATTGGTGATGCTTCTCAGCGCATAGATGACCCATTGTTGGGTCGGGTCTGGAGGTCTGGTTACATGGAGAGTGATTATCCTACTATGCCACGCTGGCCAGACGGGTTGGCAAAGGGTTGTATCAAGATTTCCTTCTCTTGCGGCTAGGTTTTCAGTCTTGTCATTTCTATTTGTAAGCTCTTACGACATCCTTAGGATGGCATGGGGTAGTGACACTATGTATTCTAAATCTGTCACTACATGGAAAAAGATTAAAGTACTTTAACGAGAGAAAATGAAATGATGAAACGAAGATGAAAGAAAAATGGAAGAAACACTGTGAAATACAGATAATGAAGCTTGTAGAGAAGAGAAACTACAGAGTTTCTGGCTGGCTTTTCTCTGTAGAGCTGCATTCCGAACCGGTGGTAGTTGGTAAATAAATCAATTTTAAATGGTAAATTTTAATATATTGTTTGACTTGTCAAAAGAGCTCCAATGAGCCAACATGGTTTAATGAGTTTTGATTTTAATTTTGTAAAACAGTAATAACTATAGCTAAATGGTTAATTTAATATGGAATACACGTTTTCCGATTAAAACTTGATTCGGACAAACTTGAATTACTCCGCTATACTTCAAAATAACAATAAAATATACATAACTAGTCCTCTCGGAAGGCTCTATGGTCTTCGGACGATGGTTTTCTATGGGTTCGTTACACCCTTTTTAAAGGGTTAAACACCTGTAATACAATTTTCAAGCTTCATGAATTCGGCGGAGGCTCAGTGTCCGCCTGATGATACATAGTAGTGGGTCATTTATGGGATGAAATAATTATGATTAAACCTTATATACAAGGATATATAAAGTAGTTCGTCACGAAATCTAGTCTAAGTTAAACTTAATATTACGAAACCCTGTGCCAACTCTTCTGGGCGTAGTACAGTAAAAGGGAATTAGGTGGAACCAACATACATACATATAATCACGCCTCTTTCCCGTAGGGGTAGGCAGAGACCACTTTTTTCCACTCGTTACGAACCTTACATACTTGTTTCGCTTGGTCCACTTTCATTATTCCATTCATACATGTTCTTCGGTTTACGGTACTCTTGACCTGGCCTTTTTTCAAGACGTCCCTGATTTGAACTTACAACGTTCGCTAAGGACTGCCCCTTCCAACACTTTCATTCCCATGTGAACCATGGAACCCGTATACGTATACGTCTAATTTGTATTTGTAAGTAAAGATGTTAATGAAGCACGTAGAAACATATTGATGTACTTAGTGTCATTATTAATTCACGCGTTATAAGGACACACGGTCAAAATATTTAAACACACAAAGAACTCACTTAACGTTCTCGTCGAATCCTCAAACATAATATTTGTGCCGGTGGGCGCGAAACTTTCCAAAGACGCCTTGCCATTATTACTGATGTTCGCTATAATAAACAGACAACAAACAAAAACCTTCATTGTCACCACTAGTTAATTAATTTATGTAAACAATTATTCACAAATACGTATATCAGAGCGCGGGGCTGACCATGACGTGCGCAATCGACACTGATTCGTTCACTACTGGTTCCACGACTAAAACGTGTTTCCGATTTCCTCTTACTATGAAAGTGAAATTGGTCTTACTTTTCCGGTCTATCTTGTGATTTTAAGATGCAAATCGTCTCACATTCAACATCGACTTAATAAACTTCACAGATAATAAATGTACTAATGGGATTATTGAAGTCCATATTATATTGTATATAAATTTAAGACAATGTTAGGGGAAAATCCTACGAAGGTAAAACCTTACTGCATCGACCGTCCAATTTATTTACTTATTTAAATGTTTATATATTCATATAATTTTACAATAGTTTACACTGAGTTGATGCTTTTATTTAAATGAATATTACGGTTCTAAAGATACTAACACGATTTTACCTATTAGTACATTACATCATTTTAATTGGGTGTATATTTACTTTAAATTAATTAAGTATCCATGTATAAATGGAAGGTTTGTACTCGTAATCAGTTATCAGTAGCGTCAAAAGCTAGTCTAACCATAAATTAACTAACGGCTATCCCAACATATTTGGAAGTCGTTGCCAACTTAAATTGACACCGACGTTAATTAGAACATAGGTATACCGACTTCAACTGGAAGTTTAATGATATTTTTTTTAGATTTTCTACTGCTTTTTAAGTCGATTTACACTTTTTGGTGTACCTATTATTCATTTTCGAACTTAACTGTTCACAGTCAACGCAACAGTCTACATTCAGAGTTACTTAAACCTTCAAAACTGACTCCCTAATTTCATAATATTAGATCCAAATACCTAAACGTATCAAGAAAATAAGGAGCAGCGGAAATCGCCAACCATAACGATTTCTAATACTGCAATCGTGTAAGTTAGAAACTTGACAATGAAGAAATTTTAATGTTTACCTTTACAACATAGTTACATTGTGACAATAATAAAATCTATCGATTAATGTCGCTAATTTTAAATTAGAGCATCCAAACTTCCAGATATGCACAAGATTTCGTTTCAAGTTTCCATGCTCATACCACAAAAACTCCCCCGAGTTCCGTCTCGTGCCGTCCAAAATGTCGGAGGCCTACCAGCACTGCGTTTACCGGTATATATAAGTAAGCAGGTAAAAGTAACTCTGTTTCCCCCTTTTTATGAACGTGGGAAATCTTCATGGATTCCTTGGCGTTCGGTTGTGTGTTAGCTGGGTTTTAAAGGACTCTGCGGAAAGAACATTTAGCGCTTTGACCTACCCACTTAACCAGAGGCATTCTTCGCCTGTCCGAACCATGGGCCGGATTCGCTCCCCGGTGTCCACGACGCTGGGGCCCATCTCGTCTAGTGGAGCCCCAAGCTCCGAGGTGGTCGGTCTGAACTGTCCTTAGAATAACTTAACTGTCTCTACTTACCTATATGGTTGAGGAGATCGATGGCTACTACATGCGTTATGCTTGTGAACAGGTGCCGCTGTTTGGTGTTGATCGGCTCACTGGACTTCTAATTTCATGTTTAATTATTCTATCTTTTTTTAATTATAACATTCATATTTGAGTTGAGCGCCTTTTGAAACCAAACAAAACTAGTTATATGTACACGGTAATTGTAATGTGGCGTTTAAAAAAAAGACAAGCCCACTGAGTTTCCGCCAGGTCTTCTCGGTTGGAGCCGCTTTTGGATCAACGGGTCCCGGGTTCGATTCCGGGGTCGGGCAAGTCTTTGTCTAAACCAGAGGCACTGGCTCGGGTGTCATTTCTACCTATAATATGTATGTATTTACAAAAAAAAATGTATGTAGTTTATCATCCATCAGTTACCATAACACAAGTATTAAGTTGCTTAGCTTGGGACGAGATGGAGTTGTGTGAAATGTCTAAGGATATTTATTTACAAGGATATTTAGTGTTATAAATTTGATGTATCCGTTGACAATTGTGAACGCCATAATTGGTTTATACAATAAAGCATTTTTCTATTTTTATTTATTTTATCTTATTTTAACTTTTCTCATAAGTATTTCGAGGAACAGACCCCAAACGCACTGCTTATTTAGGGGTGGTCTGTACCGAAACCTTACCAAGACCCTATCCCAGATACCAAGCAGACGTACCCGAAGTATTTAACGTACACTGTCCCAGTTCAAGTTTATAATTACACTGGATAAAATCGAAATGCATTTCTGTTATAACTAATTTATTAAACTAGTTCCTGTTCTTAACTCCATAAAATCCAAACTACTACGTACTAACAAAAAACACTAGTGGCGGTTGCAAACCAGCCCGAAACCGTATTTTGCAATATACCGTTCGTTCCGCACTTATGGTCCTAGCGAGTTAATGTTTCACAAGCGGAGTCTAAGAGTATAGTTTAATATCTATGTTAAGGTCAGAGTAATTCTGAAACTAAATTTAAACAATAAAATACTCATTGAAATTAAAAACGTTTTAACGGGTTGGTCTTAACGGATTCTTTTTTTTATCAGTGGCTTGAATGCCTTTGAACCTAGGCTTGCGTAATGGAAAGCAACGCCAGGGTCTAAGATGGAGCAGGCAATTCAAGGAAATGCCCTGTCGGGCACCGGCTCTCACATACCCACGACGGAACACAGAAAAACTGCTTGGCTAAGATGTGAGGGTGGTAGCTAGCCGGGCGAACCATTCGATCCTACCACCAAGCGTGCTGGGTTTTGTTGACTTTGACCAAGCGTGCTTGCGTGTTTTACATTATTTAATTCACGACATTTCAAATGCTTTGCAGTAGTCGTGGTCTAGGGAGAGACTAGACGGCAGTTTTATAAAGAAATTTGTTGTAAAATGTTATTGAAGTCAAATCTATGTATATTATAATGGTGGTAGGTACTTCACTTCGCATTTGTGCATCTGTCATATTTGACGTTAAGGGATATGTGTGAAATATAACCGAAGGGATATATCTTGTTTTCACTTCATAACTACTAAACTACTACTAAGAAAAACAGCATAGGTATATTGAACACGAATGGCCATATGAAGTTCTAGCATGTTTCACGGTTGGCGCAGTGGTTGAGCGATCGACTGCTGCGCAGCATGTCGCGGGTTCGATTCCCGCACGGAAGAAATATTTGTACGACCTGTACAAGTATTTGTTCCGGGTCTGGGTGTTTTCTATGTATAATATGTATGTATTTACAAAAAAAATATGTAAATAAGTAGTTTATCATCCATCTCGTTACCATATTACAAGCATTAAGTTGCTTAGCTTGGGACGACATGGCGTTGTGTGAAATGTCCAAGGATATTATTATATTATTAGGATATACTTACATAGCGAATACCGAACACAAATACCGAATAAGGATATCGACAAAGAATAGCTATTTTAAACTGTGGAACTACCAACTTAACATCGTAACAACCCAGGGTTACGATGTTAAGTTGGTAGTTCCTATTTTTGGCCGCAGGTCATTGTCACCACCAACAATTTAGAAGCCACTACGGTTAGTCCGTGCGGTGTCGGATTCAAAATACCACCCCATTCCATTCTTAGAGCGTCGTAAAAACCAAAAAAAGAAAATAAGAAAGCCGGTAACCTAGACACAAAATAATTAAACAAAACTATGTGCTAACACGTTTGGCCAGCGTGGCACAATGGACTAATTCGGCGTTCGTCGTTTCAGCCCATGAGTGACCCACTACTGAGTCGGGCCTCCTCCAAATTTCTGGAGGGAAATTAGCCCACTGCGCCACGCTGGCCAGACGGGTTGGCACAGGGTTTGTATCAAGTTTTCCTTCTCTTGCGGCTACGTGATTTGCCTTTCATTGGCGTTCCCTTAGTCGCCTCTTACGACACCCTCGGGATGGTATGGGTTGGTGACACTGTGTATTCTAAATCCGTCACCACACAGACACAGACAATGGACTAATTCCCTCCATGTAACTGGGGAGCCTCAGACAATTGCCTAACTAAGGGCTGAGTTATCTAAGGGCCGGTTAGTTTTACCATTCAGGGAACCCAGATGTGGAAACACGCAAGCCACGGACAGAAACTGGTGCGTAATTAATAAAAACAAAGCACCCATAAAAGTATCCGAATGCACTTCATAAATTAAAATGACCATTCCCAAAAGTGAAAGCTGAACGCGCAACTGTAGCTGTTTCTACAGGGTGAAACAATAAACCTATATCCCTAACGAAAGGGCCGACAGAACTACTGTTATGGATACTGTGTGCGAGGATCAGGATATCTCTTCCTAACATTTTTGTAACCAACCGGTGACAAACTTTTTTTAGGAGTGGTAACTTTTTTAGCGGCTTTGAGCACTTTTCTTGGGGTATAAAATGTCAAACTCGTGACAGGACAGAAGACGGAGTAGGAGAGAAAGTAATATAGTAATAATAAATAATTGTAATTGTTCTGAAGTGTTACATATTTAAGGAATATAATTTGTAATTTTTGTGTACTATAGCGCAAAAAAAATGTATTTATCCACATAAATGATAGTACTTTTATACTGATATAAATAAAACAATTCGTGCGAAATTATTCCCTAACCATTCCAAAATATTATACACTAATTATACATTAAAAATAGACAACGTTAAGGTTCAAGTTTTCACTCCCGGAGAGCAACCCGTTGTTTTTCTATACGTGCTTTAGCTATAATCTGTATAGCGGGGTCAGTTTACAAACATGAAATTCACGAACACAAATGACACCCAGACGTTAATTACCATTTTTCCGCGCCCGGAGTCCCACACGCCCCAGCTAATCCTAACCCAACGGCCAGGTATTGGTTATTGGTATTGGCCTTAATTAATAAGGATTGCCAACGAAAAAAAAACTGTATATAGCCGGAAATTCTGATGGCCCATACGTTTCTGCCCATAAGTTGGATCAGAAGAACATCTGTTTCCCTCATGAACAGAAACACTATTCAAACATTCAATTATAATAGGATCTATCGGCTTCGGCATGTTTTGGCTGCATGGTGACGGAAGAAAACACAGTGGCACCAACCCATACCATTCTAAGAGTGTCGTAAGAGCCTACTAAAAAAAAGCCAAATCACCTAACCAAATGAGAGGGAAACGTTATGCAATCTCTGTGCCAACCAGTCTTGCCAGCGCGGCACAATAGGCTAATTTCCCTCCATGAATTTGGAGGAGGCCCGACACAGTTGTGGGTTATTTATGGGTTGAAACGATCATTCTTATAATTTCAGCCCATAAATGACCCACTACTGAGTCGGGTCTCCTAGCAAGACGAGTCGGCACACTTGTTCTTTTGCAGCTAGGTGATTTGCCTCTTGATTACTATACTCACCTCTGACATCCTCAGGATAGTGTGGGTCGGTGATTGTGCATCCTAATTCCGTCACCGCCCCATGTATAAACGAAGTAATAGGTAAACTAAAGTCTCTTGAGCAATGCTGGAAATATTTTCACCGGAAAAGTATAAACCGTTCACTTCCTGCGAAAGCATTAAATACTGCTAATACTAAGGAGCTTTCCACTGGACCGTGTTGTGAAATATCAGTTCCGCATAAATTAATGCGATATCGCGAAAGATCATCATCATCGGTTGGAATGGGGTTGTGACACCATCACTCTCACTATCACTACATATTATAAAACAAAGTCGCTGTCGTCTGTCCGTCCCTATGTATGCTTAAAACTTTTAAACTACGCAACGGATTTTGATTTTTTTTTGAATTTTATAGATAGTGTGATTCAAGAGAAAGGTTTATATTATATAATACATCCATAGTACTGCAGAGAAACACTGATAAATTTAGAGGTTCATCATTGCACCCGTGCGAAGCCGGGGCGGATCTCTCGTAAATTATAAATCCGTCACCACACCAAATTGATGGTGGCATTCATTGACAGGTCCTTAATTCCTTCACCTGACATTCCTGACATTCACCTGCGGCCAAAATTAGGAACTACGAGTACCTCTCTAAAAATACAGTTTATATAAACTATTCTTAATCTGTATTGGGTATTTGTGTTCTGTATTCGCTACCTTAGTATGTCTTTTTTTTAAATATCCCACAGACATACTTGCATTACATTACATACTGGCAGAAAATAGAAAAAACGTTTATAACTAAAATTAATCAAGAATGCATCTTTAGGAATATGCCTTTTTATTAAGCAATCTCCTTTTTATTCTACTTTGACTGTAGGTATTTCGTCAGCGTACCTTTCAATACCTGTTCCCAATCTACAAAAAGGTATGAAAGTCTATAAACAGTGAAACAACCCCCTATATACATAAAAACAGGATCGGTAGCACTACTGAGATAGATACAGTGTGCAAATTTTGTCACCAACCCACGCTATCATGATGATTTCTTAAGAACGTAAAGAACGTAACGTTCTAAAAGAACGTAAGAGGCAGATCATCTAACTGCAAATGAAAGAAAACTTGATAAAAACCCTGTGCCGACTCGTCTTACCAACTTGGCACAGTAGGCAAATTTCCCTCCATGAATTAGGAAGGGACTGAGAAAATCGACTGACAAAAAGACTGAACAGAAAATGTATAAAAAGTATTAAAATGAAACTAGAATAATGTTTAGGCCGTATAAAGTTTAATTAGGTATACAAAAAGGTGAAGAATAAGAAGCGTTCTAAAGGATCAAATATTTGTTTGCTGACTTTACAACGAATACTACTGAACATCTAATTCCAACATCTATCAACGAAGGTTATTTTTGTTTTCTAAAGTTTCACCACAGTTACAAATTTATACATTGCTTGCAGTGTGGTTGCAAATGTATAAATATTCACTGGAATGATATCCGCTGCTAATAATTCTACAGGCTTTTGGGCCTGACGAAGCATCAGATAAATCATCTTCTTCTCTCTCAACTCAAAATTCTCCCACCCACAACTATACAGCGCTCTCTCAAACATCTCCGATGCATTGATAAGCCGCTGACAAAGAAAACAGTACAGAAAAAATACTAAGAAACAGTAAATCAAGATTGGACTAAATTTGAGCCACTCATGAAGAGGTAGAAAGAAGAAAAAGGAGATACAGACAGCATTGGAGCCAAAGTTGACACCAAGCGGGACGCTGTAGAGAGTCTTTAGATTACTTATGACATCCAAAGTAAGCGCGTGTCTTTCAATAAATGTGGGTAGCTTCCTTTTAGCCAGCGCCTGATTTTCAACTAAATCTTCAAACTCATTGAACGTCATCACCTCGTGGGCTAACAACTGGTACATAACAGCTGTGTGAGCGACTAAAAAGAGGAACAGCGCTTGATAGTTCAATACCACGGTCATTATAGTGATTTCTTGTAATGCGAGTATTGTTTGACATATTTCTCGATTCGGGGACGATGTTATTGGCTCCAGACCTAAAATATAAACATATACATAACTTAAACACATACCTAAAACATAATACATACACTAGCAGAATCGGCCACGCGTTGCTGTGATTAAGGGTGACTGGATTGAGTAAGTATTCAATAGCGCCATCTATTGAATACTTACTCAATACAGTAAACAGATATCGCCATTATTGTAAGAATCGTTTGAAGCACAGATATAATAAGAGCTAACAGTGTGATGATCAAACAATAGACAAATAATTTGCAATAAAATAATATTGCAACTATAAATTAAGATGTAAGCTATCCTATCTTTCAAGTTGGAGCAAACTGCACACGGTGTACAAATTTGATTAAAATCGGTTAAGTATTTTAGGAGTCTATCGCGGACAACCAATCTGACGCGTAATGTTTATGTATTAAGATAGAAAGAGGGTAAGAACCGACAAAAGGGAATGACAAGGCCGATACAGCTACAAGAGAAGGAAACCTTGATAAGAAATCCTTTTTTTTTTTTTTTTTTTTGTTCGCCCGGTTTAAAATCCTTTACGGACTTCCTCGCCGGCCACGGGGATGGCCAGCGAGGGGAGTGTGGGACTCTCCCCCATAGTGGGGGCCTACCCACTAAACCTCCCCGGGGTGCTCCAACTCGCGTCCTGTTGCGGCATTGTGGGATCTGATGCAGAACCACGCTGATAAGAAATCCTGTGCCAACCCATCTGGCCAACGTGGCATAGCAGTGGGTCATTTAAGGGCTGAGAAGTAGTTGGTTTCAACCCCTTTGTAAATGTAAATTTACCCTCCATCTAATTGAAAGTGGGCCGACGTACATAAATTACGAATCCGGGGTTGATGTCTCTTCCTCCACCCTAGAATCAGACCGGGACTGGCAGTGTTCAGGAAACCCTCTACATAAATCCGTTAGAGAAACATATAATGTTGTACAATGATATAGTCTCATTGCTTTCACAAATGTATTTATTCAGAAAACCGGCTTCTCTGACATATCTTGTGGAGTAACCTTTTACAAAAAAGGAGCTTAAGTAAGTGTATAAAATAAAATGTTGTAATATTTTTTCTCTTTAGGTTTATTGTGAGTTTGTCAATTATTGTGCCCATGTGGTGACGGATTTAAAATGCATAGTGTCACCACCCCATTTCACCCTAAGGGTGTCGTAAGAGCCGACACGTGGAAATGTCAAGGCTAATAATCTACCCGCAAGGGAAGGAAATCTTGATACGAAATCCTGAGCCAATACTTCTTGCCACCGTGGCATAGTAGGCTCCTTTCATCTTACTGGCACTGTAGGAGGCCCGACTAAACAATGGATCATCTATGGGCTGGGTAGTAGTAGTAGTGTCAATAATTATAGGACGTTTAAAGTAAAACTTACCTACACACGGTGTCATAGAATATGTATTCAAAACGTCAACCCGATTTGGCAGGTAAATAAACATGGCGTCGACAAAGTTGAAACTGTAGAATATTATCACTATCCTCTTTATAATTCGAAGTAGTTTCTTGTGTTTCATTCGCAAGTCATTAGAGGAACAGGACATTTGATCGTTACGCTCAATTTTCTCCAATATTCTCTTCAGCAATGGCCTGGTTTTGGAAAACAAAGGCAGAAGAATATATGCAATATGGTGGCAAAAATTAACATAGGATTATCAATAGAAAGCCTAAAGCAGTCGCAAACTGGATTTTTGTAAATGCACATCCTGTATTATTGCGTCATCCAATAGCGCGCATTATAATAAAAGCAGTTGAGATTAGAAACCCTAATCCCTAAGCGTCAAATAATCACTACTGGCAATTTTTTGTATTTCCTTTAATATGTTTTTTATAAGTTTATCATATCATTTCAGCCAAAGGACGTCCACTGCTGGACATAGGCCTCCCCCAAGGATTTCCACAAAGGCCGGTCCTGGGCCGCCCGCATCCACTGCTTTCCGGCGATCTTAACCAGGTCGTCGGTCCACCGTGTGGGAGGCCTACCAGCACTGCGCCTTCCGGAACGCGGTCGCCACTCGAGGACTTTTCTGCCCCATCGGGCGTCGGTCCTGCGAGCTATGTGCCCTGCCCACTGCCACTTAAGTTTGGCAATCCGGTGGGCTATGTCGGTGACCCTGGTTTTCCTGCGTATCTCCTCATTTCTGATTCGATCTCGCAGGGAAACTCCGAGCATAGCCCTCTCCATTGCCCTTTGGGTGACTTTGAGCCTTCTGATGGAGCCCATAGTGAGCGACCACGTCTCTGTTCCATATGTCATCAATGGCAACACACATTGGTTGAAGACTTTTGTCTTCAGACACTGCGGTATTGTGGACGAGAAGATCTTTCGCAGCTTCCCGAACGCTGCCCAGCCGAGTTGGATCCGACGATTGACCTCTTTCTCGAAGTTGGACTTACCTAACTGGACAGTGTGTCCCAGGTAAATGTAATGGTCAACAACTTCGAGGGTAGAACCTCCGATGTTAACAGGAGTGGCTTGAACATGGATATTAGACATGATCTTCGTCTTCTCCATGTTCATCTTAAGGCCGACTCGTTCGGAGGCTCCACAGAGGCCATCGAGCATCGTAGTGAGGCCCTCCATGGTCTCAGCCATTACGACTATGTCGTCAGCGAATCGAAGGTGAGTGATGTACTCGCCGTTCACGTTAATGCCCAGCCCTTTCCAGTCCAGAACCTTGAAAACATCTTCCAGTGCAGCGGAGAACAGTTTCGGAGAGATAACGTCTCCCTGTCTAACACCTCGCTGCAACTGGATCGGTTTCGAGGTCTGGTCCTGGAGTCGGACTGACATGGTGGCGTTTTCATACAAGCACTTCAACACTTCGATGTACCGATAGTCGACTTGGCACCTCTGGAGAGCCTGCAATACTGCCCACGTCTCGATCGAATCGAAGGCTTTCTCGTAGTCCACGAACGCCAGACAAAGTGGCAGGTTATACTCCTCGGTCTTCTGTATAACCTGCCGTAGCGTTAAAATATGGTCTACGGTACTGAAGCCTTTTCGGAAACCGGCTTGTTCGGGAGGCTGGGAATCGTCAAGCCTGCACGCGAGTCGATTCGTGATGACCCTCGAGAACAACTTGTAGACATGGCTCAGAAGTGAGATGGGTCTGTAGTTCTTCAATAAGGTGTTATCTCCCTTCTTGAAGAACAGCACCACCACACTTCTGTTCCATGCCTTTGGCGTTCGTCCTTCGAGTATGACGGAATTGAATAACTTCTGAAGGGCCCTAAGGATCGGTTCTCCACCCGCCTTCAGAAGTTCTGCGGTAATTCCGTCATCACCCGCCGCCTTGTTGTTTTTAAGTTGCTCGAGAGCCATCCCGATCTCACACAGGCTGACGTCCGGGAGGTCTTCTGTGTAGTGCCGGGTTAATCTAGCTCGTGGGTCGTCTGCTAGATTTATCATATGTATTACTTCTATAGGAATTAGGTTATGTATAATTACGGACACTATCGGATGACGTAATACCTGTGTGATTATTTTTTCCGTATTGTATGGTATAATGGTATTTTCCGAAAATAAAAACTGTATAGAGTAAGTACGTACCAACCCGTCTGGGCAGTATCGTAGAAGTCGACAAAAGAAATTGACAAGGCCGAAAACTTAGCCGCAAGAGAAGGAAAGCTTGATACTTCACCATGTACCAACCCGTTTGGCCAGCTTGGCACAATAGGCTAATTACCCTCGATGGAACTGGAGGAGGCCCGACTCAGCAGTGGGTCATATACGGGCTGAGTAGTAGTTATCAACCGAAAGTGTGTGTAAAGCTAAACTGTAAAGCAGCAACGAGCCGCTCGTTGCTCGCTTTGAGTGCTCCACCCGGCTGTCGGTTTTTTGGTGAATCCTGTGACAGTTACGCGGTTCAGTCAGTACGCTGTCACGAGCGCAATTCCTATCGTAATTATTTAATTTATTTCTTAAAATATGGAGTGGAACAAAGAAAAAAAAATATTTAATAGAAAAATATAGAGAAGAACCAGTGTTTAATAAAGATACCAACATGCCCTCGTTGTGTCGGCCATCTTGAGTGAACTCGCGGGGAATACGGAGCACAGAGTTTTGACGAGAATGTTACGCCGATTTTTAGGAACACAGCGTACCATGCTCAATGCGTAACGCTCGACGCGAATGTTACATTACATCTCGTAACGTTGGTCAGTACCCACCTTTAGAAGCTCCTTCTCCGCCAGTTCATGCCAGTGCAGTGCAACACAAAAATCGTCTTTTGCGCATTGCGCAATTTATTTAGCGTCGAATGTAATATTGTCTAATGATTTAAGTACTTAAAATCGTCATGTCATTCAATTTGTTCTCGTACACCAAATGTAGAAAGTTCAAACATAAAAATTGCATTATCATTGTTGCACAATTCAATTCGTGTTATAATAACAGTTTCGGATTAGAATGTTAAACTCAAAAGTAAGTAGGTTTTGTCACAAAACTCTTTTAAATCGTCATATTATTTTTAAAATGACCAATATCATCTTACGGCCCCTGTCCCACGCTAGGTGGTAGTCTCCATATACATCTATCAATAGCCATATCCACATTCACACCTTTCATACACAATTCCACATTCTTACAATGGATGGATTGTCTCTTTTGATCTTCATCTTTTGCGCCCACTTACATTCACGCTGAAACTAGCACCGATTCAGAATGCTGCTCTACAGAGAAGAGCTGGCAAGAAATTTTGTAGTTGCTTATTTTTTTTTTTAATTATTGGTCTTGTTTACAAAAAGCACTAAACAGCTTAACCTAGCAGCAGAGTGAGAGCAATTTCAAAATTGTAGCAGATACAAAACATGGTAGAAAATTAATAAGGTATAGCAGATTTAGACAGGAGAAGAAGATATACAATTAACTGCAAACCTTTTCACCAGAAACCACCAACTGTTATTCGCTGTTAAAATCAGAATTGATACGTTCACGTAGCTTTTAATAAAGTCCCCGGCGTTTTGGGCGTATTTCCATTGAAATACAAAATTGCCAACACCGTAGACGTAAAATAATAGTGGCAGGTGGAGGCACCAGAATGGAGCTGAAAAATAATAAAAATTTAAGGAATTTATAAAAAAAAAACACGTAACCATTTGAAGACGATGCTTGTCAAGGGAACTTGTCACCGACTGCATTATGATTGTTTATTTTTCACTTTGTAGCTTTTATCTGACATATTGTTTTTTAAGGCAGTTTTTTCTTTTGATTTTTTTAGGATTTTATTTTTTTTTATTTATTTAGATTTTTTAGATTTTATTTATTTTTTTTAATTAAACTGGCATAACAAAGTCGTCGAAATATTTTACTTCGTCCAAATATTATGATCACTTTATTTAAGTTTTATACTAAACTACTGAATCGATAAAATTGAACCACATGGAAAGTACACCCTTTAGACTAAAAAAAGGATTTTCCAAGTCGGTTTAAGCGTCTTCCAGTTGACGAATTGAGGACCTCATTATTTTTGGAGGTAAGTTAAAAAGACCAGCAAATTCCTCAAGATAAAACGAAAGCTCTATAGGAACCTGGCAGGCGAGCCATAGTACACCGAGGCTGAGATGACGATGGGGATGATGATGTTTATGAAAGCTGCCAAAAATCAAGTTACTGATACATTATTACAAGAGAAGGAAAACTTGAAACGTAACTCTGTGCCAACCCGTCTTGCCAGCGTGGAACAGTAGGTTAGACTCAGCAGTGGGTTATGTACAGGCGGTGTATCAGTTCAGTTTTGGTCTAGCTTTAACATCAGATATCTGGTATTTGCCCTATTATGATATAGTAGTTTTTGTAATTAGTACATGTTAGCAGTACATACAAAAACTACTATATCAAATACATATTATCCTTGAGAAAATAAGTTAGGTTTAGCCTTTTATTTTTAGTCGATTTTATCTCCAAATTCGAAGCACACATTGTAGGAACGTATTAGCTAGACTATTAACTAAACGCATAATTGACATTAACTTAAGTAATATGTACTTACAAAACACTAACTCAAGTAATAAAACAAGACTAAAAATACCAATTAACCTAAAACTTAAATACTAAAATATATTATTTAAAGGAGTCCCTTTAGGCAAGGTTCCGAAGATACTGGCAGCGTTCCCCCTTTGAAACGCTAGACTGATTCTTTGTCCGAGGTAGCTACCAGCTCTTCGGTCTCCTGTGATGTCGACTAACCTTTTTGCTATTTCCTTAAAAAGGCTTAAAGCGCTAGGACCCCACGGACCAAGGGTCTCGACACCGAATGGGACAAATTCATATTCGGAGCCTAGACCCCTGTATTGTAGGAACTATATATATATATATCCAAATACCAGCAAATAAGAGCATGTATGAAGGGAATAATGAAAGTGGAAGAAGCGAAACAAGTATGTAAGGATCGTAGCAAGTGGAAAGAAGTGGTCTCTGCCTGCCCCTACGGGAAAGAGGCGTGATTATATGTATGTAATTATCCACACACTGTATGCCAAGGGCAAAGGGCAATGGAGAGGGCTATGCTCGAAGATTCCCTGCGAGATCGAATCAGAAATGAGGAGATACGTAGGAAAACCAGGGTCACCGACATAGCCCACCGGATTGCTAAACTTAAGTGGCAATGGGTAGGGCACATAGCTCGCAGGACCGACGCCCGATGGGGCAGAAAAGTCCTCGAGTGGCGACCGCGTTCCGGAAGGCGCAGTGCTGGTAGGCCTCCCACACGGTGGACCGACGACCTGGTTAAGGTCGCCGGAAAGCAGTGGATGCGGGCGGCCCAGGACCGGCCTTTGTGGAGATCCTTGGGGGAGGCCTATGTCCAGCAGTGTACGTCTTTTGGCTGAAATGATGATGATGATGTATGCCAATTACCCTCTATGTAATTGCAGGAGGCCTGACTCAGCTGTGGGACATGTAAGGGCTTAGTAGTAGTGTCAGACCGCAATGAAATACCTCTTATTTTATCCCGTCGAAGTGAAAAGCCTGCAGCACTCGGTACTATATTGACTAACCATAGCAAGCTATCAAAACTATCTTCTTGAAGACGTCCCTTGATTCGTATAAAATGGCTCCTTATGGAATCCATATGTGGCTTATGTTATCAATAAACTCTTCAACAGATTACAAACTTGACGACACCCTGCAACTGTAATGCCTCACACATCTATGGCAGTCTAAGTCTGAATTATTTGAATTTGAAATTCTATTTCAAGTCGAATAAAGTAGATTTTCAGCCGTTGTTATTCAAATGATTTCCACTTGGCTACTCCAAGTTCCTACTCTGATTACTAACAAGATACCCTCATGATTTTTTAATTAACCATACTTATCGGTTGTGAAATTAATTATAATTAATTGACAAGCCTCAATAGTATAGAATTAAGTTCCAGCTTTAAAGGAGTTGCCTGGATTTGTTCGAATATTCACCACGATCTTATTAAAGTCTATTCAGAGGGTTTAGCTCAGATCTAGTGTAAAAATACAGTACCAGGACGATTTCTTAGGCGCCAAAGCATACATCCAGCTAGGCGAGGTGTTATGTCTGACTCAGCGCCTATGTCCAAATAACTACATAGATAGATAGATACTTATTCTTTATTGTACATGTACACAAAATAAACAAAAAAGAATCATTGTACAATACGAATGTCGCTCTTATTGCTAAAAGCAATTTTTTTCAAAAAACCACCAAGGACTTAACTGGAAAAAGAAACCAATATGGGTAGTTACAGGGCACATATGAACTAACTGTAATCGGGGACTTCTTGAACGTGCGAAAGGCTCTGTAAGCTGTGCTGTGGCGGTGTCGCGTTTCGTAACGTAGTTTTTAATTTATCTTTTTTTTTGTCACTCGGTAAATGCTTTATGCATACCACCACCCCACGACAAGGGTCGTCTACCCAAGAGTCGTCTACCCACTAAACCCCAGAGGTATACCCTCACGCGACGCGCTTGGGGCGCCACAAGTTCGCGTAAACGCAGTCTACTGTGACGCCCCGGCGAGGTGCCCGCTACGCGGGCAAGCGACTATCGCCGGCGTCCCTGTACACTGGGACGCCCTCAGTCATCGAGGCTTTCGTCGGTGGCGGTTCCCCCAACCACCACCGGCAGAAGGGGCCCGCACCGGCACGAGCCCCCCTCCACCCCTGCCTCCGCCCACGGCGCGGGTCAGACGGATCCAGGGCTCGCAGGGAAACTCAGAGGACAGGGTCGTCTACCCAAGTCCCCGGTCCCCGGAGCCCCAATCTACCGCAGCGCACCAGCGATCCGCCCCGCAGCCCCCATCCGCGACATACGGCCTCGCAGAACGAGGCTCGTCAGCCCTCAGCCGGCGCCAACCCGACGACGTTGGTGCACCGCAGCGGTCCAGGACTCGTGGTTCGGAGCCCCAATCCACTGCGGCGCTGGGTCCCGCTCTTCGTCTCACCTCTCCCCGGGGGCCCGCCCGGCATGGGAGGCCCTGGCCGGTATGGCCCCACGGATCATTGAGCCCCCTCACCACGGCAAGGTGGCAACACAGTCGAGGGGGAGTTTTTTATTTATCTATGGCAACCCTAGTTGCCTATTCTACTCTCTTCTCCAAAAAACTTATGTACGCGGTCGCACTCCCAAACTTTAAAACCTTATTGGAAAAATTACACGAGATTATCTTATAGAAGAGCATTTCCTTTAACACCAAATAATCGACGTCCCGAGGAAATTAGCGGCTACTACACGCGGTATAGGACTTTTTTGTAATTCTCGCATTTGTAGGCGATATTTTATAAATGTTGATAGTTCCGATTTTTCGGGTAAATAATCTGTGCAAAAAATGTAACAAAGATATTGGTCGCTACAACTTGATATTAGTGCACATAATAATTTGTGTCTCGCTAAAACGATATTACTTTAAGTGTTATAGCATGCCTGTGATTTGTGTGATTACCCTTGTATGTTGCTTAAAAATACTGTTCTGTTTAAATTGATTTCGGTGATTATGCAGTTGGCGTGTGTTTTTTTATTTAAATAAATAAAGATAGCCGGAATCGTGTTTATGTTTCATCATCATCATTGTGTCAGCACATAAATGAACTGCGGAGTAGCGCCTCTTCCTTAGTCATGGAGGAAAATTAGCTTACAGTGTCACACAGGAAAGACGTGTTGGCACAGGGTTTGTATCAAGTTTTCTTCTATTGCGGCTAGGTGATAAGCCTCTTGCGTTCCTTCAGTCGCCTGTTGTAACACCTTCAGGATGGTATGGGCTAGTGACATATTGTATTCTATATCCACAATATACGCTTACGCTTGAAATGCAATAATACAAACTTAAGGAGCAAATATCGTCACTGCTTGCGAGCGGGTGGAAGCATTTGGTTGTCACTTGCCTTATAATAATGACAAATCTCTGAAAATGTTAAAAAATGACTACAATCTGTCTCTCTAATATTCTCTCAGCCATATTATTTTATAGCAATCATATTTTAAAGTCATTTTCCAAAACTGTCGTAACTAATACATTGCTAAAACGTCTAGTAATGTCTAATCAACAAATGTTTTTTTCTAAATTCATAGTCATGAAAATATGTTCTGTTAAAGTTGTTGAACTTAAATTACGGAGCTTGAGACTTAATATTCACGATAGCCACGGATGGATCGCACTTTTTTTTTCTCATATGTTAAAATGGGAAACAAAAATATATACACAGAAATACGCCTTACTATGCCGTTACTTCAGATGGTTATAGAAAATCCTAGTTACACGTAGTACAGAAAAAAAAATCGTTATTAAACACGATACAAATTCTTCTAGTACAGAATATAGATTTTAATACAAGGCAGTCCAATTTGTTAAATTAAAATAATAATACATCAGTATAGTGAGGCGTGAGTTACAGTTACAGTATGAATAAATAATTTCTTAACTGCACTGAAACTATAGGATGTTAATTGGAGTACGTAATTTTCTGTGATTACATTAGAAAGACAGATAACGCCCCATAGAATTAGCACCTATGATACTGTCTTGGGTAAGGGTAAGGAGTAAGGACACACATACACCAGAGGCGAATTCGTTGCGAAGGCGGTTTTTGTATTGTTGGAACTAGTATCAAAATATTTTAATTCAAACCAATTCTTACGGAGGCTCTCAAATTGTCAAACAATAAAAGTTAAAAATAGAAATATTTAAAAAATAATCATTTAGTCTTTACCTACCGCTGGCTTGGAATGCTATTCACAGAGAAGACCCGGCAAGAATTCCATGGCTGCGCTTTTAAATAAAAGGGTTAAAACGATGGTGGTTCAAACTACTTCAAACAAGAGTGTCAGATTAATGAAAGCAATAGGTACACACATAAACATATAGCATAGCCGAAACTTATACGGTGGATGCTCTAGGGTAGCCCGCGAAATTCAAATTTTCTTACGTTTTTTGCAATTTGCAGGTCAGTGCTAGGTTGTATGTTGATTAAAATGTTATTCGCGGCTGTAAGACGTATGTAGTTATTGAATTATAATCATCAAAATCATCAATACAACCCTCCAAGCTCATATAGATGCAAGAAAAACTTTTTCAACGTCAAAGTCATTCTTGCACCTTTATGAGCTTGGAGGGTTGTATTGATGAGTATGATGATTATAACTCTGTAATTGCATACGTCTTACAGCCGCGAATCAAATGTTCATCATCATACAACCTAGCGCTGCCCTGCAGATTGCAAAAAACGTAAGAAAATTTGAAATTCGCGGGCTACCCTGGAACATCCACCTTAATAAAAAGGACGTCTGTATGTCCTATATACATGTATTTTGATTTATTAAGAAGTTTAAAAAAAAATGCTTTGCTGTAATTATGATGTAAAAACATATGAATAAAGAATATATATACATATATATCACGATAAAAAGCTAGCATTCAACAAGTTTACCAGTGATTAGGATAGTTTTAAAAAAAAATTATTGCCTGTTTCCGAATCCGTCACGATTCATAATACATAGTATCACCCCGTTCCTACCTGAGGGTTTCGTAAATGGCAAGACCGGAAACTTGATACCATGTGCCAACCAGTCGGTCCAGCGTGGTATTGTAGGCAGTGTTCATGTAATTGGAGGAGGCCCGAGTCAGTTTAAGTATACTGCTGAGCAGATGTGCCAGTAAAAGTTCACCATGATTTCAGGTAAAAGACGTCCTCTGGTAGACCAAGAATTTCCCCAAACGCCGGTCCAGAGCCGCCCGCATCCAGCAGCAAATCTTTTTACTCACAATAATAGTGAACTCATTGATATAACCTCGATACAACTTGTCATCTAGAAAAAATGACTTCAGACAAAATCTTGTAAGGCCGGTCACTCACATTCGCACGAATACGCGAACCCACAAGTGTAGGACGACATTCGCGAATGGGTTTGCGAAGTTTTTGCTGCATTCGTGCTTTTCCAAGCGGTGTCGGTTTTTTAACGCACATCAAAGCGCGCGAACCGCGAACCTTCGCGTAGTCTCCCACACATTCGTGTGACCAGTTGGGCCCACGATTGCGAAGGGAACGGACGTGTCGCTATTTTGTTAGTTCGTGGCGACTCTTGTTTAGCGTAGGTACCTTCATAATGGATTGGAATAACACCAAGATGATGGAGTTCATTGAATTTTTTTTTTAACTCCTGCACAATAAATTAAAATTCTTCTTTTCTTCAATGTTTTATTGACGAAAAAAAAATTGTTTAAAAATTACGCTTTTATAGAAAATCAAACTAAAAAATAGAAAATAAATTTTAATACATTTTAATTAAAAATAATGTCAAAAAAAAGATTTTATTGTAAAAAAAAGTGTGGGGTGCTTTTCAGGATATTATCAAAATAACCCTTCTAGTCATATCTGTTCATAAAATATTTAGAAAATATTTAGATAATTAAATATTTAGAAAAATATTTAGACATTCGTAAACATGTGCAGGAGGAAGCGCAAACAGGTTTGCGAATCCATTCGCAAATGCATATGCGAACCCATTCGCATAGCCGCTAAGTTTGCGAATGAATGTGAGTGGCCCCGGTAAGACATTAGGACAGTGCATTGTTTGAAAGCAACGACACCTATATTCAACTATAAGCACTAATTACTACAGCGCCATCTCGGTGGATTTTACTAAACTAAGTAGATTTTTGAAATTTTAGAGGTATTCCACGTTCTAATATAAACCGGTGGTGATGGTGATGGCTCTGCAAAGCAATCCAACACCTGCACAACCTACAAGGTCGGTAAAACAAAATTAGTATTGCCAATAACTAGTTTTTTGTTTAGACTGTAATTTAATCGTGCTAAACGGTCGACGTCCATTTGTGTCTGGCTTTGATTTTTTATGTCTTTTAAATTCAAATACATCTGTACAAAACAAACGATTTAGCTATCGTTAAAATAAAACCCTTTACTGTTTTATTACCTTCACCTAATTTACTTGAATTCAGATGAATAAGGAAAGGTGAATAAGAATACGGCATAAGTTTACCTTGAAGGTTTATATTTGCATCGAAGCAACAGTAACTTTGGTATTCTATAAATAGACAAATTCTCAAAATGCTTAATCTCAATTATGAAGGTATCAAAAACTTGTTCTCAACCCTACTCAACCAATAAAATAAAAAATATAGGTACCGACCTCAGTCTAATTTTATTATCATATACATACTATGTTTTTTTATAACACTTCGTTTTGCCAACTGAAATCAATAGTAAGTTGGTAGGTATATTTATTGTAATTTCTGGTGTATTGTTACTGGGGTTCAGCCAAAAGACGTATATTGCTGAACATAAGTCTCCCCCAAGGATTTCTACGAAGGCCGAACAAAAGGTGCTGAGCCGCCCGCATCCTTTGTTTTCCGGCGACCTTAACCAGATCGTCGGCCCACCGTGTGGGCGTCGGTCCTTTAGATATTTTGTAGTCTGTGATAAAAAGAAGATTTTCTGTCTCTAAATAAGAAAATTATGTTTCACTTTTTTGTTCATCAATGCTTACTTATCTGGTTTTATTTTTAACGGTAAAGGCAGACATGGGTATTATTGCAGTCACATTTATCTAGAAGCCCTTCAGTATAATTAATATACTCGTAATTATAATAGTATTATCAAGAATACATACTTAATAACAAACCTGCAAGTAAACAAATGAAATCCTTGTAAAGAGACAATCCTTCATTTTAATTATAGCAAATTTATTGTTCAGTTTAATTTCGGTATTTGGTGTGCTTAGCCAATTTTATCCTAATTTAAAATACACAATAATTTAATATTTAGATTCAGAGAAATATGAGAAACTCTCAAGAACATATTTATTTTTATAATTTTGACGTTAAAATACTAAAACAATACATATATTAAATATACATAAATATAGTAAAAGTATTAAATATACTTTAGCCAAGTTTTTACATTGATCTCGACTATTCTCCAAACAATTAATTTTACCCGTTTCTTTATTGTTCAGTGAATTAATTATAAATGGAACAGTATAAAAACATACTTATGACATAGGAAAATGTCTAGAACTCGTCTGGTTAGATTTACGTCCAACCCAATATTACAAAAACTAGTTATAAAGCCACATAAAACTAACAGTAAATTCCAATAATTTATGCTATACACTCATCTTATTCATACTCGCATCTGTATCAACGCAACTATTTACAACTATCACACAGAAATTATATCAATAGCATGCTAATGACCATTACCTGGAAGAGACTAAATATTATCTACAGAAGAAGCGTTTAATTTTTGGGCAGACAAGGAGACAACGTCTTCTAGAAGCATAATAATTTATACTTATAGTCACTATTATAGACAAATTTTAACATTCAAGACAACGAAAAACATGTCTTAACAAAGCGTCATTGTTTAAACATTACACAGTCTGTTTCCTGCAAGGAATGTATTTGTTACTTAAATTCTGGTCAGGTCACACTATAAGCCGGAAAACTCCGGCAAGGGTCCTGTCAGCTGTGATCTATACTCACGCTTCTCACTCTTCGAATGAACTGCTCGACCTTTCTGTAAGGACTTTGGCAACACTCCGGATTTTCTATGAGATACGGCCCCGCTTCGCTGCCCCTACATTCCGGAGTATGGGTTCCACTTGATCCGTTGGCTGCACTGTTCAGAAACGGCTCCACATCTTGAACGGCAGGGGTACCAACGGATCTATTATCATCTGTCATGCTCAATTCAGCTTCTCTCTGCTGCAACCATATTGGTGAATTTATGTAAACCTTCGGCCTGTCTGCTATGCGTAAAGCATTGGACCTTTCCAGTGCCTGTCTTCCCACAGGGATTGGTGGTCGATAAGGAGGTTGTATGGTCACTCCGCGGCCTATGACCGTGCAAAAGAGCCCTTTCAATGCCGCTCTGAAGTCTTTCAAATGGTAAGCGTATAAAAAAGGGTTAATGGCCGAGTTTAAGTGAGAGAATATGACGCAGAAATACGTTAGCGGATTCGGTATATCCAAGTCTGGCATGAATGCTTTTATGGCGTTGATTGTGTAAAGAGGGATCCAGCAGATGATGAAGAAGAATACGATGACCGCTAGGTTTTGGGTAGCCTTGACTTCTCGCTTCTGAGCAGCTCCAAGAACACGAAGCATGGTGCCTCCTCCAGTGATCCGTCCTCGACTGCCGCTGACCGTCATCACTTCGCTCAGCTGAAAATAGATTGCTTAAATCAATTGTGAAGCGAATATTTCGTAGCTCTTAAAATACACTAATTCAAGGCTCCATTTTGATACGAATAAATTAGCTATTTAAGATATGTTAACTGCTCTTTTCCCAACATTTTGAAGTTAATGAAAGTTAACAGGCGTCATCCATTTCGTAGAGCAAGTTTGAGGGCCGCAGTTAGGAGCCTAAGGACTAGATTCTAGTGTTTGATATGCTGATTTGACACCCCTTTAGTCATCTACTAACCCTACAAGATAATATTAATTGGTGGCCCAATGTATCTGAAATGTGAGACCAAGTGGTCTCTATTCGACGCATTTTAGTCACGGGTAGTGTTTTCTAAATGTCCTACAATATGACTGACATATACGCTGTGTGTAAGTCCTTATAAACAATTAAAGAAAAAAAAGAAAAAAAAACAAGTAGCACATTGTGGTATTTTTTTATTAGAATAAATCAACAAAGTGAACTGTTGTCAAATTATAAGAAAATAAAACTTTATTATTAAAAGTAAAATACTGCCAAAATGCTGGCAGCATTTACTAAGAGGTTGTATACTACTACTTCTCAGCCTATAAATGACCCTCAGCTGATTCGGACCTCAAACTAAATGGAGGATAATTAGCCTACGGTGCCATGCTGGCCAGACGGGTGGTTGGGCATAGAGTTTCGTATCAAGTTTTCCTTCTCTCGGGTCTTATGTCACCCTCAGGATGAAATGGGGTACTCCCAGCGTCGTGGCGGGTTGCGGCTCCGGGGACTCCTCTGTCCTCAGAGCTGCCTTGGGAGTCGTAAACCGCTGCGGCGCACCATGAGGTCCTCGGGTTGGCGCTCAACTTAGTTGGCCGTCAAACCGAGTCCTCACTCAACGTCCTCGGGTTGGCGCCGGCCGAGGGCTGACGGGCCTCCTCTGCGAGGCCGTATGTCGCGGAGGGGGGCTGCGGGGCGGATCGCTGGTGCGCTGCGGTAGATTAGGGCTGCGGGGACTTGGGTAGATGGGGACCCTGTCCCCAGTGTCTCGCTGCGAGCCCTGGACGGGCGCTCCAGGGACCTGGGTAGACGGTGGACCCTGTCCCCAGGGTTTCCCTGCGGGCCCTGGACGGCTGCGGTGCGCCGGTGTCCTCTGGTTGGCGCCGGCCCGAGGGCTGACGGGCCTCCTTCTGCGGGGCCGATGTCGCAGAAGGGGGCAGCGGGGCGGGTTGCAAGGGAGGGAGCTCCGGGTGACCCGCGCCGCGGACGGAGGCGGGGGTGGAGGGGGGTTCGTGACGGTGCGGGCCCCTTCTGCCCTCGCCTAGGAGGCCGGTGGTGATTCGGGGGAGCCACCACCGACGAAAGCCTCGATGACTGAGGGCGTCCCAGTATACCGGGACGCCCTCTCTGATAGTCGCTTGCCCGCGTTGCGGGCACCACGCCGGGACGTCACAGTAGAATGCGTTTACGCGAACTTGTGGCGCCCCAAGCGCGTCGTGTGAGGGTATGCCGCTGGGGTTTTAGTGGGTAAACGACGCTTGGGTAGACGACCCTTGTCGGAGTCCCACATAATCACCGACCTTTCCCCCAGGGTGCGGTGGTATGCATAAAGCATTTCCCCAGCGAAAACAAAAAAAAAAAAAGGATGAAATGGGGTGGCGACACTGGGGTCGTATAGGTTAATCTGCTGGTCGTGGAACCCAGACGATCCAGGGGTTAGTCCCTTATGTCGCCTGAATCCACTCCACTGAATCCACTGAATCGGTTTACCTCTGATTCAATAATTGAATTATTTATAAAAAATATTGGAATGCAATATAACAGACACATCCCAGGCGTTGTTTGTTCAGATCAGAACATAAAGTTAAAAATAGCAGACCTTGGCGAATTCAAATCGTAATTTTAATGGTGGATATTAAAAAATGTGACAGTTCTGCACTAAGCGTCGGAGCACGAAATACTACACGCATTCTAAAATGGTATAGCGACTTCTTTTTTGTCAGGTATATTTTCGTAAACGTTGTGTCACCAACCCATTTGCTTTAAATGCTACAAAATGAGTAGCTTGGATATTTTTGGAGTGTAGTCGCGTATTAATTTACAGAATTAACAAATATCCCGGATAGGTTTTCCCCAAGCTGGTCAGCGGACATGGTATTTCCCGCTCCCCGGTTATTCCAGATACGAACCAAATAGATATCACGATTTCTAACAGGCGCGTTGTTTTATCAAACACGTGTTGTTTCTATGTGTGTGCTTTGCTTTTTATCTGGTATATATTTATTGTGCCGCTGGCAATTTTCCAACAGCGTTCAAGATTTTTTTGAATCACTACTTATTGCATTATAAATATGCGAGAGCCCATGGATATAATGCAACGTATTTCAACTAGAGCGAATAATATATGACCAAGGCACAGTATGGTATCTACTACTACTACACAGCCCGTAGATGACTACTGTGCCACGGTGGCAAGACGGGTTGGCTCAGGGTATAGTTTCAAGTTTTCCTTCTCTTGTGGCTAGGTTTTCGTCCTTGTTATTTCCTTTTGCCGGCTCTTACGACACCGACAGGATGACACGGGGTGGTGACACTATGTATTCTAAATCCATCACCACAGTGTGGTATACGCCATAAGGATAAGGTTCTACTACTACTCAGCTTATAAATGACCCGCTGCTGAGTCGGGCTTCCTCCAATTATTTGGAGGGAATGGACAAGGCCTGTAACCTGTAAGAGGGGGAAACCTTGATACGAAACCCTGTACTAACCCATCTGGCCAGCGTGGCACAGTTGGCGTATAACCCTTCTGTAATTGGAGGAGGCCCAACTCAGCAGCGGGTCATTTATAAGCTGAGTAGTAGTAGAAGGGCCTAAACTTGAAACAAAAATAGGTACTGTAGTTTGACATAACCTTCCAAAGATTAAAGATTGTTTAGGAAAAGAAGAAGAAAAATAATAGTTTAAAAAACAACCAAAAAAATACGCTTTTATAGAAAGTCGAACTAAAAAATAGATAGTAAATTTGAATTAAAAATAGTGTCGGAAAAAATAATGTTATTGTAAAAAAAGCGTGGGTATCAATAGTTCTAAATATTTTATGAACAGATAAGACTAGAAGGCTTATTTTGATAATATCCTGAAAAGCACCCCACGCTTTTTTTTACGATAATTTCATTTTTTCTGACACTATTTTTAATTCAAATTTATTATCTATTTTTTAGTTCGACTTTCTATAAAAGCGTATGTTTTTTAGTTTTTTTAACGCAAAATTTTGTACAAATTCTTTGATCCATTTTGTTTCAAAAGTCAAAAATTTAAGAACACACAAAACGTGACTAACCTTTTCAGTTGTCAACAACAAACTACCTAAGTAACTATTTAGTTGAAATATCATAAAGCTATTGCTATTGCTAAATAATCACAAAAAATATAGCAATAGCTTTATGATATTTACATCTCTATTAGCAATTGCATCGAAGAGCGGTGTTTCACCTTGATCACCGTTGTTATTATTATCCTAGTAAGGATAACGGATCAAAGTGTCATCGGTCCTTAATGGCATACTTGCCAAATTTCGAGTTCATCCGACATTTTGAAGTGGGTCAAAATCATGTTCAAAGACTCCGTTACATACATATTATATATGAAGCTAATAAAAGCGTATTAAAAAGTAGACAATCTTTAATGGATACAAAATATCAAGTTCTATGTGTAAACAAAATATCAAGTTCTTTCCATAAATGGACTAGCTCGCAATAATCTTATTTTTAGTATATATTACAATGCAAAAATTATTCAGTAAATTAACAACCATTAACCATATTCATTCGGGAAGGCGCAGTGCTGGTAGGCCTCCCTCACGATGGACCGACGGCTTAAGGAATACCTATCTTCGTCTGTCTTGTTAATCACAAACCCGCCACCTTGAAAACAACGCTGACACTACATACTTTTACCTGTTTGAGTACGACGCGGTAGATATGCGCGTAGAAACCAGCGAGCAGGACGCTGGGAGTCACGATGGTAGCGAAGTACAGAAACAGGAGATAGTTGTAGTCCATGACCTCCACGAAGTAGCAGCCGGGAGCTGAGTCGGCTTTGTGCCAGCCGAAGAGCGGGAGAAGACCAACTCCAGCGCCAGACACCCAACACACGGAGATTATACCTGAAAATTGGAATTTATTATTCTTAGGAAATGCATGTCCGTACGTACGGTGGTACATAAAAACTGTTTATGGAATATCGACGCTCAAAGGAGTTAGCATAATATAGAAATAAAAACTGCATATTTCTTAGAAAAACATATTTCTTAATTCTCAGTCACTAAAGTAAACAGGTAACTATGCCAGTTGCTACTCACAAATCCCCCCCCCCCCCTTCTGTACGCCCACGATAAGATCTAACGACTAGCCAGCCGTAGAAGAATGCCTTTATCTCAAATTGAAGGAAGCTTGTCAACAATCACTAATGGCTATTTACATTCTATACTAACGTACATAATGCCCAAGGATTCGTCACCGTATTATCTACGACTGTAAACAATTTCACTAAATATTTGGGTCTAAACTAATTATGTTTTGAAACGATTTGACGGGGCATACTTATAATGGTTTAGTAACTTTATCCGAACTTAATTTATTGAAATAACCGAACATTTATTATTTAATATTATTTAATTCTAACCAAGTATGTTTTTAATTATAATTCATTTTTTATATGTACTAGCTGACCCGGCAAACTTCTTACCGCCTCAGAAACAATAGATAAAAAACCTGAATGATAATTCCAGAATGTTTAACTTTATTAAAATATGTGTAAACTAGTGTAAACCTTAACTGGAACAATAAATATAATGCGATAGAAAATAAATATAATGCGTATTAATTTTTTTTTCATATATTCTCACCTTTTAAACCTTCCCTGGACCTTCCATGAATATTTCAAGATCAAATTTAGCCAAATCGGTCCAGCCCTTCTCGAGTTTTAGCGAGACTAACGAACAGCAATTCCTTTTTTTATTTATATAGATAGATTTAGTTAATTATTAAGACAAATACATATCACGAATTATTAATGCCTTTCAAGCGTACCTAATTTCTCTTTGCTATTATGTTATTTCTGCGTCATCCAAAGGTGTTGAAAAGAAAAGAATGCCTAAGGCCTTACGTACGAGTTCGTCCGCCGGTGTACAAGTTGTTTACAATAAAAAATAACAAGACTTGTGCAAATAAGGGCCAAGGTGGAAGTTTATCGTTATGATCGGGATCGAGAGCTATTTAAGCCGTCAAGAGCCTCTGACGGCAAAGGCAAAGATCTAGAAAGGAAGATTGCTTATGAGATATTTTTAAAACACGAACATTAGTTATTTTAATAACCATACCTTAATCACGTTATTGAATGTCACGGGCTTGTAATAAAATTATTCTTCTTATTACAAAAAAAAACGTGAAGCAGAAACAATAAAAAACAACCAATAAATTTCTAGGACATTCGCCCATAACCATTGTTTTTTATCTAGTAACGTGCATACTCGCAGAAACAATAAACCACCATTGTAATGTAACTAAACTGTTTTTTATTTTATTTATAGACTACGGAAATAGCGCTTATTGGGTAGTAAGTATACTGCTCAGCCTGTAAAATACCCAATTACAGGAAAGAATATAGCATACTGTGCCACGCTGGCCAGACGGGTTGGCACTGGGTTTCGTTTCAAGTTTGCCTTCTCTTGCGGCTAGGTTTTATACCATGTAACTTCCTTTAGTCAGCTCGTACGACACCCTCAGTATGGAATGAGTTGGTGACATTGTGTATTCAAAATTCGTCACCACACAGATTAAATGAATAGGCTTAGAAAGTGAGTCGGTTGCGCTCTGCGTACTAATATCAAGTTAGCCTTTATGTATATGTCTAGTAAGTAGTTCAAACGTATATTTTTTTTAATATCCATCGCTCAGGTATTATAATTTTTTAGAGTCTGTAAAATAGTCTGTAACTAAAGACTATTTTTTGGTCCGTCTGGTGACGGATTTAGAATACGTAGTGTCACCAACCCATACCATGCCGAGGATGTCGTTAGACGCGACTAAGGGAACGCAAAAGGCAAATCACCTAGCAGGAAAACTTGATACAAACCCTGTGCCCACCCGTCTTGCCAGCGTGGCACATTATTTCCCTCCATGAATTTGGAGAAGGCCCAACTCAGTAGTGGGGCATTAATGGACTGAAACGAACGAACGAACCATTTTTTGGTGGGTTTTAGTGGGTAGGCCGGGGCGCATCTACCATCAGCTTCTCACGCCACGAAAACCCTTTTATCGCAGCTAGTCCTCAGCCGGGTATCGATAGCGACTTCCCTTTTTGACCTCATCATTTACTTAATATGTGTAATGTAAGTGAGTGTCACGTACACTCACTTCCACATGGCTATCGTCGTAATGATACAAATTTTGCCTTCTTCATGGATCTTCGTTGATCACTTATTTCAAGATTTCCACTATAATACTGAACCGAATCCGGTAAAAATTTTAAGTACCTATGTATAGGCCGAAACTGAAACCAATCGTCATCATCATCATCATCATTTCAGCCAAAAGACGTCCACTGTTGGACATAGGCCTCCCCCAAAGATTTCCACAAAGGCGGGTCCTGGGCCGCCCGCATCCATCGTTTTCCGGCGACCTTAATCAGGTCATCGGTCCACCGTGTGGGAGGCCTACCAGCACTGCGCTTTATATTAGCTCTCATGAGGGAGTCATGTTATAACAAACATAAAATGAAAAAAAACATACAACTGAAGTGAGAAGCTCTTCCTTTTTAAAGTCGGTTGCAAATGCTTTTGTAATTGAAATATCGTGTACTAAGGCAATAAACTGCGCGTAAGTCCGACTCAGAGTTGAAATGCTCCACACAATGGATGGTTAAAACACCGTAAAAATAAAAGCACATGACGCGACCCCAAGGTCAATGAACAAACCACATATTATACTAAACTAACTACAGCTCGCGTACATTTTGAACCGAAAACCCGGTTTCTATTGGTTTTAACATTGCATATTTTTTTATTAGTACTATTGCTCGTCCTGCGGCCGAAATTCGACCTTATTGAATTAAAAATTATCGTTAGGTATATTCTCAATATGACCACAGACTTCAACAATAAAAGACATGCGTGTGTGTATCAAATACATGTTAATGTGTGTAATGTCTTATTATTGATTACTGATACTTGATGTAGGTACTTTTTATGCATATTTTTTAAAAACATAATAGCATTCTGTACTCCTACTTTAATATGTATAAACTATAAGTGTAGGAAATTTTTTACTCCTCCGTCCGGTCCGGGTAGATACAAAGATTTTGCTTCACGTGTTAATATAAAGATAATTGAAGGCAACAACATGTCCGTGTGGTGACGGATTTAGAATACATATTGTCACCAACCCATACCATCTTTAGGGTGTCGTAAGAAGCTATTTTGTTTAAAAGATTTAAGTTGTTTTTTTTTTCTAAATAACCAGCCCAAAATTGTGCTGTGATCTGTGATTGTAATTTTATTATAAGTTAAGATATTAACGTTTTCTTTCATGTAGATTTTTTGTTTAGTTTAATAGCAGCTACTTTTGCTTATAAGTTGTAAATAACCAGCCAAAAATGGTACTGTCATTATAATTATGAGTATGAATAATATTTTTTTCTGTATTTAAAAAAATAACATTTGTTTAATGTTTTTGAATAAAATCGATGAAAGTTTTATAATTAATTAGATACTTTTATTTGAGAGGAAAACCACTGAATTTTTGACGTAATTGGAACCAAATAATATGAGAAAACGTACGTAAATGTAAATTTCTCGACAACCCGAGAAGACACGAGAAATTATCTTCGAGAATTCTCGAGACCCGAGAAATTGAAAAGCTCGAGAATCCATGAACCCTATTTAGGATGGAATGGAGTGATGACGTAGTCCGTGTGGTGCCGGATTTAGAAAACATAGCGTCACCACCCAATTCCATCCTGAGGGTGTCGAAAGAGTCGACAATAGGAAATGACAAGGCCGATAACCTAGCCGTAAGAGAAGGAAAACTTGATACGAAACCCTGTGCCAACCCATCTGGCCAGCGTGACCCAATCGGCGAATAACCTTCCATGTAACTGGAGGAGGCCCTACTTAGCTGTGGGTAATTTATGGGCTTAGTATTCTACATCCGGCAAAACACCGATTTAAAACGTTGTAATCAAAAAGTAAATCTCAATACGCTAGCTATAATGCCATAGATTCTAGTACGACGCGCAAAAAAACGCAGGCACAAACTGGTTTAAAATACAAAATCATGATTGTTTGATTCGATTGTTGATAAGCAAACGGCTATCACGAACGATTTAGAATCATCATCATCAGCCCATAAATATTAGTATTATAGTTTTTATTTATTTATTAATGACGAAACCCGTGCACTAGGTATAACCTGTATTGCAAGGGTAGTTTACAAGCATGCAATTCACGAACACATATGACACCCAGATTCAGAGCAAGTTCTAGCCTCTAGTTAACACAAACAAACAAATCCGGAATCGGACCGAGGACCCGTGATCTGAAGGCGGCACATCTAACCACTAGACCAACAAGGCAGTCACTACTGACCCACTACTAAGGCGGGCCTCCTCCAAATTCATGGAGGGAAATTAGCCTACTGTGTCACGCTGGCAAGACGGATTGGCACAGGGGTAGTATCAAGTTTTCCTTCGTTTGCGGCTAGATGATTTGCCTATTCCGTTCCTTCAGTCGCCTCATATGAGATCAACAGGATCGTTTGGGTTGGTGACATTGTGTATTCCTAAACCACACGGAAAGTTTAGATTTAGAATACACAACCCGTTCTATCCTGAGGCTGTTACGGCTAAAGGAAAGCAAGAGATAAACCACCCAAGAGAAGGAAAACTTGATACAAACCCTGTGCCAACCCGTCTTGCCAGCGTGGCACAGAAGGCCGTTGTGTCCGTTTATGAATTTTATGAAGGCCCCAATTGGTAGTGGGGTTTATAAAAGTTGAAACGAAACCGACCTATTTTAACCGCCTAATCAAAAGTGACCCAGCAATATCTATGTAGTTCATTATGATAAGTAAACCTTATCAGACAGATAATCTTGTCAAGCCTTAGGTATTTTTGTGAGAATATTATTGTATTTATCTGTTAGAATCCGTGTGTTGACGGATTTAGAATACATAGTGTCACCACCCCATTCCATACTGAGGGTGTCGTAAGAGCCGACAAAGGGAAATTACAAGGCTGAAAACCTAGCTGCAAGTGAAGGAAATCTTGATACGCAACCCTGTGCCAACCCGTCTGGCCAGCGTGGCACAGTAGGCTAATTACCCTCCCTGTAATGAGAGGAGGCCTGACTCACCAGTGGGTCATTTATGTGTTGAGTATTAGTAGTAACCAAAACAAACAATGTTTGGTGCAATATCTTCGTACCGTGAATGTTTAACATTAATAAATAAATATCCTTGGACATTTCACACAACGCCATCTCGTCCCAAGCTAAGCAACTTAATGCTTGTGTTATGGTAACGAGATGGAAGATAAACTACTTAACTAAAAAAATGTATATTCATTTTTTTTTGTAAATACATACATATTATATGTATATAGAAAACACCCAGACCCTGAACAAATACTTGTAGGTCGTACAAATATTTCTTCCGTGCGGGGATCGAGCCCGCGACATGCTGCGCAGCAGTCGATCGCTCAACCACTGCGCCAAACAGGCAATATACCTAAAGCTGGCGAGCAGTTTTCCGTGTTTTGACACATTTAGAATCTAGTAACCGTCCTTTTCACATAGAGCGCGTCGTAAAAGCCAACGAAAGGAAATGACAAGGCCGAAAATCAAGCTCCAAAAGGAAAACTTTATACAAAAGCCTTTTTTTTTTTTGTTCGCCCGGGGTAAAATCCTTTACGGACTTCCTCGCCGGCCACGGGGATGGCCAGCGAGGGGAGTGTGGGACTCTCCCCCATAGTGGGGGCCTACCCACTAAAACTCCCCGGGGTGCTCCAACTCGCGTCCTGTTGCGGCATTGTGGGATCTGATGCAGAACCACGCCTTTATACAAAAGCCTGTACCAACCCGTTACACGCTATGGAGGCCCGACTTAGCAGTGGGTTGAGCTGGGCTTGGTTGTAGTAGTAATAGTATGTAAAGCCACTAAGTCCATTACATCGCCTCGGCTCCCGATCAGCTACCCACCTCGCCTGTCAATCGAGTTCCGAAAACCCATAGCTGAGTGGGGCCTACTCCCATTACAGGGAGGGCCATTAGCCTATTGAGCCATGCTGGCTAGACGGTTTGGCACAGGGTTTCGTTTCAAGATTTCCTTCTCTTACGGATAGGTATTCGCCCTTGTCTTTTTCCTTTTATCGACGCTTATGACAGCCTCAGGATGGAATGGGGTGGTGACACTATGTTTTCTAAATCCCTTACCATACGGACTACTTGTCCATGTATCTCTAAATCTTATTTAGCAAAATTTGTGCAACTCATGGATAGATTATGACAAATTCGGATTTTATAAATTACTAGCTGACCCGACAGAAGTTGTCCTGTCTGAACTATGAATATTAAATTCGAATTGGAATAATTAATAATAAATGAATATACCGCCTTTTCTTATCGATTCCAAACCCTTATTTAATGTAATTAAAAAAGAAAAAAAGTTATTATGCCAAAAATAGCGAACCGTCGGGACGAACGTCAAATGTTTGACAGGTAACAGTTTGTATGGGAAAATAAAATTGTTGTTTTTATTATTTTACTTACAATATCAATGTTTTCTCTAGACTCTTAAACCTTCCCTGGACTCACACACGAATATTTCAAGACCAAAATTAGCCAAATCGCTCCAGCCGTTTTCGAGTTTTAGCGAGACTAACGAACAGCTATTCATTTTTATATATAGAGATTATTTTGCTTGATATCTACTGTACCATATTGTACTTCGTGTTTCACCGGACATACAATCATCACTTATCAATTGAAATATACAAGTTTAGGTTTCGGTTTACAACCAGATGTGAAAAACATATTGATTTATCAACGATTTGCTATATTTTATGTACACATGTGTCCTAGATCGTGGTTTGTTTTTCTGTGGCGCGCAGTTCTAAATACTGACAAAATAATGCCGAGGTTTGGCCTTTGGTGGCTAATGCGCGGGCTCTCTCTCACAAAACTGTCTTTGTATACCACAACGGCGATTTAAAAAAAAATACATACGGGATTTTTTGCTGGCTCTTCTCCGTCGATTAGCTTTTCAGTGTTAATGCTAAAGATGTATTGTATGCTAAATGTATACTGACGGACGACATGAATTAATAGATTTTTGATTTAACTTTGTGTGAGCATATTTGTTTTATTAAAAACTAGCTGATCCGGCAAACTTCGTACCGACTCAGAATCATATTTTCTCACCTTTTAAAACCTTCCCTGGACTCACATGAATATTTCAAGGCCAAAATTAGCCAAATCGGTCTCGAGTTTTAGCGAATAGAGACTAACAAACAGCAATTCATTTTTATATATAAGACAAGATATAGATAGATATCTTGTCCCACCGTGTAATGTCGTGTTAGTATCTTTTTGTTATAGTGTGCAATAAAGAGTTCATAAATAAATAAAATATAAACGTAATAAAATGAATACTAATAAAAATGAAGTTCAATAGATTATTAGGATAATATAAAGATAATATAAAAAATATGTTTAGTAAAGAAAATGAAAATTCTAAATAAAGCCCAAAATCAGGTATTTAATGGGCGGTCAGCTCCCATTATATACCTTTATTACATTATTGATTACAGTTGACTACCCGCATTTTGTTATATGCACTTTTACTCCCTTTTTTATACCCGTAAGTTAATCCAGGGTGTCTGCTACCTCCACTCTCCTACAGATATTAAATTTCTTTAATAGATACTTTAAAACAGTACCTTTTTGGATAGTCGGGTAAAAGTAGCTTATATGTAGTTAATTAAGCGTGTCAGTTTTGACAAACATTTTGACGAAATATTGTATGGAGGCAATACCATATTTCGTCAACATCTGTTCAACCGTTCTCGAGAAAAAATCTTTACAAAATGCTTTTGAATAATCGTGTTCCAAACTACAATCGTATCAGAAATTACCTCAACTTAAATCTTGATTTAAAAAGATTATATTTTTACAGAATTGTTAGAACTAAGAACACGGTGGACCGACGACCTGGGTAAGGTCGCTGGATAGCAATGAATGCGGGCGGCCCATGACCGGTCTCTGTGGAGATCCTTGGGTGTGGCCTATGTCCAGCAGTGGACGTCTTTTGGCTGAAATGATGAAGATGATGTTTGAACTAAGTCGCCATTAGTGAGGATGTTTAATGAACCGGAACATTCTTAACGTTGTATACTACGAAAGTTATCGGACACTATTTAGTTATGTACGCACAGAAATATAAATATACAATGTAAGTAGGACAAAATGCACAAATGTGTCATAACAAATTTCTTACAGCAGACCCGTGAGAGGAATTTGAATTCGAAAACGTCTAATTGGAAATATGTAATAGTGTAGCGCCGGAATAATGTAAGGTGCTTGCATATATACTAATAATAATAATATACTACTACTACTGTCCGTGTGGTGACGGATTTAGAATACACAATGCCAGCTACCCACACTATCCTGAGAGTGCCGTAAGAGGCGACTAAAGGAACGCAAGTGGCAGATCACCTAGCTCCAAGAGAAAGGAACCTTGACGGGTTGGCACGAAAGTACCCTAAGTGGACACATCGTCCAAAAGAGTCCCCAGGGTGTCACCACTGCGCGGAGGGTACCTACTGTGGATTCCGCGCAGCACACTCTGGAGGTGTACCGTGCATGGGATGGGCAGCGACGCGACCTTATCAGCGTCGTAGGTAGCCTCTCGCTGCCGGATCTCATTAGATCCATGGTCCGGAGCGAGAGAGCTTGGAGAGAGATGACTTCCTTCTGTGAAGCCGTCATGACGGCTAAGGAAGAGGCCGAACGGGCCAGGGAGTTGGCCCCCCAGCGCCCAAACAACCAGCGCCGCAACGGGCGCCGTAGGGCACTGGCTGACCTACGCCCGCCGTAAGTGGGCCTGCGGGAGTTGGACGTGGGAAGTCCATCGCCTGCGCAAAACAGGCCCCAGGATGAAGGCGCGCTGCGTTCCGCGCGCGCCTCTCAGCGGCGGACAAGGGGGGCTGTACAGCCCCCATGATGGGAGGGGCCCGCCTCGGAGCATGGGGCTCGACTAAATGGGGTGGGCTGAGGCCCCCAGGGTCTCGGAGCATGCTCCCCCAGGCCCTGCTTCGGGCAGTTGAGGATCCCCGTCGGTTATAGTGGGTAGGTTGGGGCGCAACTTACCGTCTCCACGCGCTCCGGAATCCCACATAACCCGGCCAGTTCCCAAACGGCCGGGTATCCATGAGGATTTAAGACAAAAAAAAAAGGTCTTGTAGCCAACCCGTCTTGCCAGCATGGTACAGTAGGCTAATTCCATCCATGAATTTGGAGGAGGCCCGACTCAGTAGTGGGTCATTTATGGGCTGAAATGATGAACCCGTGTGTAAGCATGAAGCTTCACGTAAACAGTCACCTTTTAATTGTTTAATCTATGTTTAATGAATATGACCTTACTGTACTCGTCAGCAGAGAACATGGTATCTTATGTTACCAGCAGCGGCTCGCGTATACCATCCTTGATTGTATACAATATGTAAAACAAACGTAGTCCCTGTAGGCCAGTAAATAAAGCAGTTTTTTTTTTGGTCAACCTCGCACTAAATTTCCGATCCAATTTTAATTTTTTTTTAGGTTAAGGGTCACTTACTCACCATAAAAACTAAAAATAATCTTGAAATAAAGTTTTTAGCCGATATCTCGGAAACAATGCACTTTAGGGCAAAAGTTATTGAGACCATTATTGTTGAGAATAACATTTTTCATCTTTTGTTTCCTGTAAACTTTTTTTTACAACTCACGGTTTACGATTTATGGCCCATTTAGCTAGCATTTAGCGAAGCTCCACCTGGATCTGTCAGCATTTTGTTTTTATGGTCAGTAATATAATTAAAATTTATAGTAAAAATTAAAATTCGATCGGAAAGTTAGTGCGAGGTTAAATGCTTTATTTACTGGCCTACTGCCTGTGTCCGCATTTGGCATGATTATGTGTCTCGCTTCTTCGAAATTTAAACTCGATAAAAACAACTACAAATTGATGAATTATGAGTAAGGCTCGGTTCACATCTGACGGAAAATGCGTCGCGTCTGTTTTGACGTTACGCGACCGATAATACGCGACGCATTTGCCGTCAGATGTGAACCGACCCGTATAGACTTACCCGCTGTTATTATTAAATAGCGTGGCGTAATCATGGCGTGTTTATAGTCACGTGATTTTCTTTTAATTTTTTATCAATTTTAATAGGTCTTTTTATAGTACGCAAAGCGCAGGCGCGTCCGCCATGTCAAAAATGCAGCTGTATGACAGTTTCGGGCACTTTTCATAACTATGGCTGTGCTTCAAGCATTATCACACATCACATTTTTAAATAAAGTGCCCGAAAAACATGACTGAAGTTCGGGCATGCGCACAAAATATTTTCAACTATTACAAGGACTATTGTTTTTAATTAATGTTTTTTTTTCTGCATTCAATATCAATAAAGTTTAAAAACACAATTATTTTCTTTTTTCAGAATCTGAATTGAGAATAATTATGTTGAATAGTATCACATTCCTCTCATAATAACAGCACTCTCTTAGGATCATATCCTTTTTAAACACCTGTACAAATACTCTACGTGTCGCCTATTGTAGGTACCCTTATGGCTGATGTTATGAGCTGCCTTAATGATATACAAATGACGTTACCCAATTGTTAAAACACGAGACGATTTCACTATATTGTGTAAAGATGGATTTGACCGTGAAACATTGAAACGCATAAACGAGTAAAATACCCTGTTCAGTTCACTTCAAGCTGGACACTGAGTTGTATCTACTACTGCTCAACCCAGAACCGACCCACTGCTGAGTTGGGCCTTCTCCTCAAAGGGAGGGTAATTAACCAACAGTGCCATGCTGGCCAGACGGGTTGGCACGGGGTCACGTTTGAACGTTTCCTTCTCTTCTGGATAGGTTTTCGGCCTTGTCATTTCCTTTTGCCGGCACTTACAACACCCACAGGATGGAATGGGTAGGTGACACTATGTATTTTAAATCCGACACGACACGGACAAGAGAGTTGTATTGATTGCTTGTAATGTATCATTCGTAGTGAATCTGTTAGTAATGCCAACACCGAACTGCAATGACTGACGCTCGGGTTGCAACGTGTTAGATTACAGCAAATGTTACCCGTCAGTTACCACCTTAACATTGACGGATATCTGAAATTAGTATTGTCTGTTTGGTAACGAATTCAACAGTAGGTACACGTAGCTGCGAAATATCTTCTCATCTCCAATACCGCAGTGTTTGAAGACAAAAGTCTTCGATCAATGTGTGTTGCCAGTGATGACATATGGTACAGAGACGTGGACGCTCACTTGGCGCTCCATTAGAAGGCTCAATGTCACCCAAAGGGCAATGGAGGGGGCTAAGCTCGGAGATTCCCTGCCAGATCGAATCAGAAATGAGGAGATTCGCAGGCGAACCAGAGCTACCGACATAGCCTTCAAGAATTCCAATCTTAAGTAGCAGTGGGTGGCACATGGCTCGCAGAATGAGTGGCGACCGCGTTTGTCTGATGACCTTGTTAAGGTCGCCAGAAAACGATGGAAGCGGGTGGCACAGTACCGGCCTTTGAAGAAATCCTTGAAGGAGGCCTATGTCCAGCAGTGGACGTCAATTGGCTGAAATTATGATGATGAAATAGCTGCTGCCCGCGGTTTTACTGACGTAGATATTATTTATTAAAAATAGCTATTGATTACGCTTTTGAACGCGTCCAACGAATCGAAGTCAAGGAGGCTTCGCACCGAAAGAAAACGAGGAAAAACTAAACTCGCGCGTTAAAATGTGAGTGCATCGGGCTAGTCGACCGCGTTTTCCACGACGAATGCAATGACGTCATCCGATTTTTCTATGAATTCGAGGATACTTCCAGATTCTGATAATTCGATGCGTTTTATAGGAGATCTTACAAAGAATTTTAATATTCTTTCCGTTCGACTCGTTCGACTTAGTTCATTCATATGATACTCGTTGATGGATTCATACAGAGCGTTCACTAGCTAGATAATGCTTCATAAAGTATAGAAGCATTAGCTAGTGATCGCTCTGTGTGAACCCATTCGCCCAGCCAAGCACAGCGGGTTACCTTACCTTCATCGAATTGGATATGGTTCTCAGCAGTAGATTATTAACGAGCTCCAAAGAAGAAGAACAATATTGGTTACTAGCGACCTGGCCCGGCTTCGCACGGGTGCAATTATGCATGTATTATACTTAAAAACCTTCCCCTTCGAATCACTCTATGTATTTAAAAAAATAAACAGCTTCAAAATCCGTTGCGTAGTTTTAAAGATTTAAGCATACATAGGGACGGACAGACGGCAGTGACTTTATCTTATACTATGTAGTGAAGTTGCCGGCTTTTAAAGCAGCTGAAGGACCAGGATACCTAGACGCAACTGAAAGAAAAGTTGACAGAAACCCTGTGCTAACAGTAGACAAAATCCCTTGAAAACTTGGGGGAGACCAGAATAAGCAGTGTGTCCTTTATATGACAGACCCCGGCTTCGCAAGGGTGCAATGATGAATCTTTAAATTTATCAGTGTTTCTCTACAATATTATGGATTTATTATACATTTAAACCTTCCTCTTGAATCACTCTATCTATTAAAAAACCGCGTTAAAATCCGTTGCGTAGTTTTAAAGATTTAAGCATACATAGGGACGAACAAACGACAGTGACTTTGTTTTATACTATGTAGTGATAGTGATGATAAAGTCTTCTTTTACTACAAATACAAAAACAATGCTTGACACCTAACATTTTGTGAGAGATATTTTATGGAAACTGTCCTAACGTGAAACGTGTCTCTGACATAAACGATCAATCACTTTGGAATACCAAAGTAGAAGGGACTGAAAAACGGACCAAACATTATACAAGAGTCTATTGAGAAACATATTGCACAGACTATAAAAGGAGAACTTTTCATGTTTGTCTGTATGTTTTATGTATGTTAATCGATACCTACGTTAATTGGGAACCAGTTTATATTTCAATACTCGCTTTTTACAAGAGGGCTACAAAGACCCTTAAACACCCTCAATATGGAATGGGGTTATGATTTCATATATACTTCTCAGTCCATATATCCTATAGCCTCCCCCTAACTGGAGGCCTCCTCCAGTTAAGTGCAGTTTTACATGCGGGGCGTCTGGCCAGAGTGACACAGTAGGCATATTGTCTACTGTGCGACGCTGGCCAGACGGGCTGGCACAGGGTTTCGTTTCAAGTGTATACATATCCTGTCTCGTTGGTCTAGTGGTTAGATGTGCCGCCTTTGGATCAACAGGGTCCCGGGTTCGATTCCGGGGTCGGGCAAGTGTCTTTGTCTAAACCAGAGGCACTGGCTCGGAGTCTGGGTGTCATTTCTATCTATAATATGTATGTATTTACAAAAAAAAATGTATATAAGTAGTTTATCATCCATCTCGTTACCATAACACAAGCATTAAGTTGCTTAGCTTGGGACGAGATGGCGTTGTGTGAAATGTCCAAGGATATTTATTTATTTATTTATTTATTATACATCACTGCACGCACACTGTAGAAGTTGGGGAACTTACAGAACAATGTGGATAATCCCAACGGACTAGTTGTATACGATTATGGTGAAACCGATACTAATTTGTGGACCCAGTACAAATCTAACACCCGCCTTAGATGATTTGTAAAACTGTTTTGATAAAGGTTCAATTCAGTGCAGTGTATCCTCCTCCTAATTCATGGAGGGAATATAGCCTACTGGGCCGCGCTGGCAAGACGGGTTTGTATCAAGTCTTCCTTTTCTTGTGGCTAGGTGATCCGCCTCTGGCGTTCCCTTAGTCGCCCTCAGAATGGTAAGATTCTGAGGGCAAGAGGCAGTCGGTGACATTGTGTATTCTAAATCATATAACTTCACATCTAACCTTAATTGACATTCATGATAAACTAGTCAGCGAAGTATAATACGTGGTTGAATTAAATATTGTGCATAATATTTACCATAACACATGTACACGTTTCAGATCCTATTGTACTACATAGAGCAACTTCACTATTGGAAGGTACCTATTGTGTTCCTTATGATGAAATATGGCACAGAGTCATGGTCGCTCACTATGGGCTTCATCAGAAGGCTCAAAGTCAAAGGGCAATGGAGAGGGCTATGCTCAGAGTTTCCCTGCGAGATCGAATCAGAAATGAGGAGATACGCAGGCAAACCAGGGTCACCGACATAGCCCACAGGATTGCCAAACTTAAGTGGCAGTGGGCAGGGCACATAGCGCGCAGGACCGACGCCCGATGGGGCAAAAAAGTCATCAAGTGGCGACCGCGTGCCGGAAAGCGCTGTGCTGGTAGGCCTCCCACACGATGGACCGATGACCTGGTTAAGGTCGCCGGAAAACGATGGATGCGGGAGGCCCAGGACCGGCCTTTGTGGAAATCCTTGGGGGAGGCCTATGTCCAGCAGTGGAATCACGTGAGGTTAGAAAGGGGGAGGGTTTCGGCAAAAATCACGAAACATCACCAAGGGGTAGGGGGGGTATATCACGTGTATTTAATTTTTCCCCAAACGCGTCATTTCTGAACCGAAAAGCGGCGTGTCTAAGCTTCTTTGTAGGTACTAAAAATAGACGTGATTTTTGAGGGGGGTATAGTCTTAAACCTCACCATGTATCACCGAGGGGGAGGGGTGGGATAAAATATGTTAAAAAAACATCACGTGATTAATGGACAGCCCCTTACCATAAAGTCACATCGAAGTGCCCACTGCTGGACATAGTCCTCCCCCAAGGATTTGGGATTAGGATGACACGAAGAACTACCACTGTCGTCTCAGGTTTTCCGGTTTAACCAGGTTGTTCGTCCACTGTGTGGCAGGCCTACCAGTACTGCGCTTTGCGGAACGCAGTCGCCACTCGAAGACTTTTCTGCCTCATCTATGTGCAAGCTAAATATAAATAAATAAATAAATATCCTTGGACATTTCACACAACGCCATCTCGTCCCAAGTTAAGCAACTTAATGCTTGTGTTATGGTAACGAGATGGATGATAAACTACTTATATACATTTTTTTTTGTCAATACATACATATTATAGATAGAAATGACACCCAGACTCCGAGCCAGTGCCTCTGGTTTAGACAAAGACACTGGCCCGACCCCGGAATCGAACCCGGGACCCGTTGATCCAAAGGCGGCACATCTGACCACTAGACCAACGAGGCAGTCTAAGCTATGTGCCCTGCCCACTGCCACTTAAGTTTGCCAATCCTACGGGCTATGGCGGTAACTCTTTCGGTTCTCCTACGTATCTAGCCCAGCATTAAATCAACAGAAGTATCATACTTGTTTGTCTCTCGTCTACTACTGCTCCGGCGGCCGGTCATTCTACGTGACCAACATACTTCTCTCTAAACTGTCCAATCTTTAGAGCAATGCCGGTCGAAATTATTCCTGTTTTGCTATCCTGATTTCCTATCCTATGATGCTAAGTAAGTTAAAGATGTTTGACCCTCATTTACACATTGTCTAATGCTCTTAATTGAATCTCATTGTGAACGAAACGACTAGCTCATTAAAAGTAATCTTCCAGTATTATTTAGTAAGTAAATAATTTATTTACATGTGCGCGATAGCGGAAACTTCATTAAAATTGTTACGAAACTCTGTTGATGTATGTTTAAAATCGCTATTTTTAAATTCTAGACGAAAAATAGTGGAGGTTTGCGCAAATCAAGCTCGCAAAATTAATACATAATGGAAATATTTCAGACGCGACAAAATGGCAGCTATAGGTATACACGAAACAGATGTTACCACATTTACATTAGCATAATGCATGGCTCACTTACAATAAACGTTTTATTTTCAATGAAAGAGTAGTGAGTCATACTTACATTACCACGATAGCTATGAAACAATCTATATTATGTTGACATGAAATTATATTTGACATTAAAACTGCAACTATAAATAAATAATAAATAAATAAATATCCTTGGACATTTCACACAACGCCATCTCGTCCCAAGCTAAGCAACTTAATGCTTGTGTTATGGTAACGAGATGGACTTATATACATTTTTTTTTGTAAATACATACATATTATAGATAGAAATGACACCCAGACTCCGAGCCAGTGCCTCTGGTTTACACAAAGACACTTGCCCGACCCCGGAATCGAACCCGGGACCCGTTGATCCAAAGGCGGCACATCTAACCACTAGACCAACGAGGCAATCATGCTTACTTTTACTCATTTTTGTTCTATAGAAGCGCATTATTTATTAGTGTCACTTTGAAACTACTCACAGTTTTTATTATATAATTTCGTGGTAATTAAGATTTGTTTAAATAAAGTCATAAAACAGGGTTAATAAATAAATTAATTTAGAATACAAATGTATACGTACGTGACTATTATATTTTAGCGTGTCAAATACTTCTAGGCAACCGGAACGTAGGCAATGGTTCAGTAAACCTTGGATTGCAAACAAACTTTCTCTCGATTCTCAGTTCTTTCGTTATCATACGAGCACCATTAAATGCGCGGCTACGCTCACACGAATATTGTGATGTAGGTATGTACAATATTTCTGGTTAAACAGAGGGTATAACTAAAAGATTAAATACATTATACATCAGCGTACAAAGAAACAAACAACTAATCAATAGCATTTAAACAATTGTTCAAATCCTATAATCACTATTCCGTAAGCTGTCCTTATCTGTCTGTAAGATAGACTAATACAGTAGTATAGTACTACTCACCCCATAGATGAAAGCGTCGAGTTGATATGGTGCCGATCCCTTTCCGAGTTGATGTGTGCTATGCCCTTATAACTGATAATATCCTTGATAATGTATGAACATTAACGTTTTATTTTTGATAAAAATTTGCAACTTCCTTATAAGAACGTTATCGGCTTGCGTAAATATAAATAAATATCCTTGGACATTTCACACAACGCCATCTCGTCCCAAGCTAAGCAACTTAATGCTTGTGTTATGGTAACGAGATGGATGATAAACTACATAGATTCATATTTTTTGTACATACATATTATAGAGAGAAAACACCCAGACCCGGAACAAATACTTGTAGGTGGTACAAATATTTCTTCCGTGCGGGGATCGAACCCGCAACATGCTGCACAGCAGTCGATCGCTGTCTGAATTGAAACCAGTTTAGGACTTTTGTCCATTTGCACAAGCGAGAAATAACCATTAAAAAACAATTTCAAGTCAATGCTTTGGGTAGACCTATAACCAAATTAATGCAATTCAAGTTGACACCAACTTCAGACGGTTGTTGAGTGGTTCGTTTTTTTTTAAGTCTTTTACTATTAGATTTTTAGTGCGTTTAAATGTATGTTTTGTAATGTCGTAATGTACTCGATATAGAAGATCGTCTAAATACATAACATTTTACATTCATATAAATATTCACTTATTTCAAATTTTATACCAAACTAAAGATAATATTTACCTGGCAAGTACTCCCTTTAAACAATACAATAATTTTGCTGACTCGGGCCTTCTCCCAACACATGGAGTATAATGTAGCCACTCTGGGCAGAGGGGCTGGTAGAGGGTTTCGTTCAAGTTTAAAATCTACCAACATGAAATATTTCTTTGTTTCTGTTTCATGTAAGTTAAGAGTTGGAGACCAGTGATAAAATACAGAAGTTTGAGTTTAAGTTATTTTTATTTAGAAACAAAAAGTACCACAATTCCTATATGGTTCTGAATATTATCTTGGTTCACACATATACATATACGCAAATTTTTACTCCAAACTTGGTGCAATTAAATGACAAAAGACAAATTCAATATCGTACATTTTTTTATGATACCTTTATTAGAACCATGACTAGTAGTCATTCTTAAAATACCTTTTAAGTGATTGATTTTCATAATATTCGCACCTGTAACCTTAAAGTCATGTTAGTGTAATTCTAAATATACATTCAAAATTTTTTGTTACAGTACACATAATTCAATATGTTTACACTACACTACATTATAATACTTCTAATAATATTATGCAACGTCGTTATGTGCGCGGCACCACACAAACTTTTATAAAAACGTGCATATAAATCAACGACAAAACAACTTAAAATAATACAATAGCAGATCTCTCCTAATGGAACTTCATAAACAGATACATATCCTAAACAAAAGAGCTTAAATTCCGCGAGCATTTGCCCAAAATTATCAATAATAATTTGAATGTTAGCAAGCTGTCTATCGATCGTTATAAATTTAATCAGATTACATTTAACTCAATGAATCAGATAATGTTTTTACACTATTAATAGGCCACACAATACGCTACTATAGCAGCTACTACGGTAAACATGGGAGCATGGCTGGTCGCCGAGCTCCTCTGAATAGACTTTTCAGCGTAAGTCTGTAGAACACCACAAGGTACAGACTTTCTCAAGTTCGAAGTGGGGCTTTGCCTAATAATTAAGCATTGCATTCCCGGAGTGACAGCTACGGCATTTCCCTTTACGTCCAAAGCGTTCACTAAAGTGGAATTCGTAGTAGTCGTGGTGACTGTAACAGATGACGTCACAGTACCATTTGATGAAATAGCCGCGTTTGGTGCAGCATTCACAGTAGCGTTTGAGGTTACGTTGACAGGAACTAAAGTACCGTTGGGCAGCATTTCATAGAGCGATTTCACGGGCTGTGATGTTGTTTGGCCGGGTACTGCATTGGGCATGTTCAATGTCGTTATGTTTGTCACGGTAGTTGTTGTGATCACATTTGAACTGGTACCAGTGGCAGCATTGGTGTTAGTTGGATGTGCTTGTTCTTGTAGGATGAAACCGCTGATTATTTGACAGTCGATCTTAGTCTCTTCGTAGTCACCATTCTCCTTCTTCACGGCGAATTTGCATACCTCGCCTGGTTGGGCTTTGTAAACTGGGCCGCTGGAGCTACCACCATGGCCGTTACTGTTATGTAGGGCGTAACCTGCCACAGCAAGAGTACCAAGGTTCATCAAGGCAAGACCGGCCAATAGAGTACCGTACTTGCTTCCGGAGTCTTTGTATTGGTAGACGTAGGTAGGAGGTTGGCCACGGTACACTGGGTAGTTTACTGCTGGTCCACCACCAACTGGGGTGTAACGGATTTGTTGAGGGGGGTTGTAATGGTAGTGGTTATGTATGGTTGTTTTGCTTGGATTTTTATATATGTGATCTGATGGGTAACTATGAGTTTTACTAGGTTTCGGGTAAGTGTGACTTCCTCCAGAAGATGGGGTTTTCTGTACTTTTCCACCACCACCGGATAGCACACCGCCTGATGGATATCCATGACTGCCGCTCGAGGGGTATCCTTGTCCCCCACCAGAAGATGGGGCCTTCTGTACGGTTCCTGAAGATGGATAGCCGGAACCACCGCCGGATAGCACTCCGCCTGATGGATATCCATGACTGCCGCTCGAGGGGTATCCTTGTCCCCCACCAGACGATGGGGCCTTATGTACGGTTCCTGAAGATGGATAGCCGGAACCACCGCCGGATAGCACACCGCCTGATGGATATCCATGACTGCCGCTAGAGGGGTATCCGTTTACTCCACCAGACGATGGGGCCTTCTGTACGGTTCCTCCAGATGGATAGCCGGAACCACCGCCGGATAGCACACCGCCTGATGGATATCCGTGGCTACCGCTGGAAGGGTATCCATGACTGCCGCTCGAGGGGTATCCGTGTCCCCCACCAGACAAGCTTCCGCTCCGACCTCCGCCAGATAAACCACCAGATTTTGGATAACTAGTTCCCTTTCGTCCAGATATAGGATCTAAAATAACTGCTATTAACAATCCTAATAATAACAAGCACTTTGGTGAAAACATTGTGTAATATATTCACCAAGTCAGTAAACACGACCACAATAGACACTCGCGCGCATCGAACTGAAGTGAGCCGCGGGCAAGGCAAGCCGACTGGCGCCGCTTATGCAGCGCGATATAGGCTATGTTCGTGGATTCAAAGTGTCTGTAGCTCGTAATGTTGCCACGTTTAGCTTTGGAATATCAACCACTTTCATTAAAACTTGAAAAGATCCATATACAGTGCAACCTTAATATAACGTACCTCAATATAACGCCTTCCTCGATTTAACAAATTCTTCGTAATCCCCTTGAATTGTGCATAAGAGTCAATATAAAATATACCTTTACATTGCGAACATTCTTTGCGTACAACCTCTTTATAACGAATTTTCAACTATCAAGAAAAAGTATTCATACCTCTAATTAACGACTTTTGCCAACCCAAAACCTTTATATAAAGTTTCCACCAATAATATAACTCTTAATCTTATAATGTGATTCATGTCTCGACATGTTTCGACACGCTTTTGTTTGTACAGTAATCATTGTTGTTTTGATGGAAAGTAATGTAAACACCTCTGCTCGTCACTATTGTTAAAGATTTAAGTTAAAATGTCTCAGAAACGTAAAAGGTTAACCCACACCACACCAACAGAAACGTAAAACTATTCTTTTACCTCTATATAACGAATTTTAGACCAATCTAACCTCAACATAACAAACCTCAGTTCAACGAATTACTTGATATTACGAATATTTTCTTGTTCCCCTCCGATTTGTTATATCGAGGTTGCACTGTATTTTGCGTATGCCATTTACTTCTTCTTCTTATTTGTCATTTTACTTAACCAAAGTAGTTTAATATTTATAATATTTTCTGCCATTTTCAAATACGGTACGCGGAAATGTATATATTATTAGCTCTAAAATTAAACCTCTTAAAAATTAATGTTAAATGATATTAATTTAAATTATAATAGATCTTTGTAATTATTGAATAATATTGGAAATCTTAAATGGAAAATTATTAATCTGCTCTTAAATGACAACTTTATCAAGTAGGTGGAATCATGAAGGTGGAAATTAGATGTGTGTATTCGTATACACATATCTGCCATATTTAAAATTAAAGGTGACGTGTGGCTGTAATATTTATCAAAACGATAGTGTGCCTCTATTCAATCTGAAATTCCTTTAAAACCTATTAATAATAATAATATTAATCTTCTCTAGTATTAATAATGTCAAGAAAAGTACGTCGGTAACCATCCATCGGCTATGCATGGGTTACATCTGTCTAAGAGAACCTTAGAACATTTGTTTTTCACCTCTCCAAAGCTAATATTTCCTTTATATGACATTTTACCAGCTAACATTCCCCGTCCTGTCATCATTCCTCATCTGTTGTCTGTGGGTATAGGTGCTGTATAAATTCCTTATTATTGATAATATTAAAATATAACTAACTCCATAACCAACACCTCTCATTCAACCGAACTCTTATAAGTATGTCTCTAGATTCTTTAACCAAAAATGTCTAAGGTATTATGGCTCTTTTACCTGAATATTTCTAATTTGTGCTTTGTATTATTTTCTATAGCGCTAACCTAACCTGTAACTCCTTAACTCTAACGCAACTCATGACCAATTTATTGTAACTAACATATTCGTGCGAACTTTTTTAATTAAACACACTTGTCATCGGCAATATCATCGGTAAGCCGATGGAAGCCCAAACCTGAATTAAGAAGAACATTTATCTAAAAATTAATATTAATGTGTACCTAGGACATGCATATAAGGTAGTAATCGCTAACCGCCTAATGCTTAAGTGCAAAAGGGATTATGAAAAAAATAATGTTTTGTTTTTCATAATCCCTTTTGCACTTAAGTTTTTAGTGTTTTAATAACTACATTTAAAAGCGAAAAACTGAAGAAAAATTCAATTGATTATAAACGATTAAAAACTTATAAAATAAAAAAATATACGTGACTGTGAACGCGCTGTATTTGGTCCACTTGCTTGTGACGTCATAATGTTAAAGGAATTCAAATACATATTTCCAATGGACTACAAAAAATACCATTTGTTATCTATGTGTGATAAAGTGTTTTCTAAAAGCAAATTCGGATTTAAATGTTTAAAAAAACTATCTGTTTAAAAAATGACGTTATTTTTAATTCTACTGAAGTTTGAGGTGCCAAGGCATCAAGCTAATTATGTTAAAAAATATAATTATAAATTAAAAGTATCTAAGTATTTAATCTCTATTAATCCAATTAATAATTATTTAATTAATTGCAGAGCATCACGTGAGAGTTATGGTGACAAAGCTATAGGTTATGTTCAACTTAGTCGTAATTCTAAACCACTCACCACACGGATACTATAACCCAGATCTAATGCCACACGAACAAAGCTACGAGTGGCAGCTTAGTTTCCAACTTGCCAAGCCATTAGATTCCTACAATCTAAATAAAGGTTCACAATAAGTACTTATACTTATTCTTACACTTGTTCCCTTAAAATAAGCAGAAGTTCGGTCACGGCATTGGTCATGGCAACATTTTGAAAGTATGCGAAACTTTACCTGAGGAACAGGTAAACAGACGGGTGGCAATATAAACTACTTCGGAGGGGGAAATCCATGCGTCACGGTATACGTCATCAAATAATTTATGGATAATAATACCAAGGAACAGCTGTCAATTTGCTGATGCTATTTACTTTAGAGAAGGAACGCGATTTCAAATGTTGCTATCTCGCTCGCGTACGACATTCAATTGTACGCACGCGTGATGCGCGTGGGCCGCGGTACTCTGCGTGAGGAACTGGAATTTTGCTAACTAATCGGGTACTTTTAAAAACTCTTTTTAACGAAAAACTGGAAACCGACTTCAGAATATGCGGATAATATTATACCTCATTGACGCCGGTGTCAATTCAAGTTGGTAGGTACTGATTTGTAATGATTTGTTTATTGTTCGATTTTTAGTGCATATTTTGAAGTCTGTTTACATTTTTAGTTATATTTTTTTATAAACTAAATTATGCCGGCGGTAGATGTCCCCGCTTGTGGGTCAAGAGGGGCCAGGCAAGTACAACACGTTTGTGATAAGCGAGAATCTAATTTAACAGTGCTTCTAATTTTGAATAATTTGTCACGAATTAATTGTCAAATGTAACTACATAATTTAGTCTTCAGATATAAGGAATTTCACCCGACAAGGGGTCGGGTGAAAAGCCTGTTGATATACTTATTTATCTGCTATGATTATGAGCAGTTAACGGCGACTTCATCTCGATTGACTTTGACCTGGATAACTTGCCTTTTCAACCGACCCTTCAGTTACGTGCAGGGTAATAAGGTAATAAGACGGTGACCCAGGGTGTCGTATCGTATGAAGATTACGAAGTTTCCCTCGGGTGGCTCGATACCGGAACAATGTAGATTTTTGTGGTTAACCCAGGCACACCATCTCATCCTTCGGCGAAGCCGGAAAGGAAGGAGCTCCGGCTGTGACGTTACGCCCCCCTAAGAAGCTTTGGAATATGATCATCATTGGTTTTCTTGAAATGTTTGTCAAAAGTGTCATAACTCCAGAAATAAGCAATGGTAACCCAAGAAACATTGCACACAGATTACTAATATTGTAGAATAATAGTAATGATAAGCTTATTGGCTGATTTTCACTGAAACCCATGATTTATGGTAAAAATTTGATTCAGAAAAACGTCAATGCCATGCGTATTTTTCGCATTACACTTTTGATTAGCTCAGGGATAATGTAGCGTGCTAGTGTTAACGCGGAGCATGCTCCCCCAACGGGTGAGCATAACCCGTGGCCCTGTTTCGGGCAGTCGAGGCAACTTCCCATCTCCACACGCCCCGGAGTTCCACATAACTTGGCCAGTCCCCAAACGGGCGGGTATCCATGAGGATTTCCAACGAAACAAAAAAAAAACGTTCTAGTGTTGGATATTTTTATAAGTGAGTTTTCTAAGAAGGAACTCCTAGCGGACTGTGCATCATAACACTTTCGATCTGCAGGTTAGGCAACGTCTGGCTCTTCTAGGCGTTGAATGAGTGTCCATCATGTCTATCATTTATGTAATATTTGATCTGCAAAGTGCTTTGGCGGGCACGTAAAGCCGTCGGACCCGGCTGCCATTCTACTATCTATAGTAGTGGTTCAACGTAGTCAGTAGCGTGAAAACTGACAGATCGTCTAACCATACAATTACTGGTGTTTCACCTAGGTTAGTCGCGGAGGGCAGACGATAATCGCTCCATGTAAATCTGTTTATTAAATAAATATATGAAGCAAAAACTTTGTACCCATATTTGCGAAAATAGCGCGGACGAAAGAGTATGAAATTTCCCACACATACAGTTTGTGTAAGGAGTGCAGAATGATACGAGGGACATATTATTTTATAGTTCGTTGCAACTACAATACAAATCAAAATATGTACAAATATGTACAAATCTCTCCTCGTTATAATTACATTGTATTATATCGTTATAATAATGATTGTATTCAAATAGAAGATGTGATACAGAACCTACCGCTTTCTAACTCAAATTAAAATTGCTACAGAAATCCAAACTAATCATATTTGTCCATGTTTAATTATAATTTTTGGACCAACCAAGTTTTATCGCTACTTTACCAAACCCTTGTCTCTAAGGTCAAGTAACAAGTAATTTTGTTCAGCTAGATGTCAAGAAGGAAGAGAAATCACTACATATTATAAAACAAAGTCGCTGTCGCCCGTCCGTCACTATGTATAATTAAATCTTTAAAACTAAACAACGGATTCTGAAGCGTTTTTTTATAGATAGAGTGATTCAAGAGGAAGGTTTATATGTGTAATACATGCATAATTACACCCGTGCGAAGCTGGGGCGGGTCGCTAGTAGAATATAAATTAATAAATTTAATATTAATTATTTTAAATTTAAATAAAGCTAGGTGCAATACAGAATGCTGAGCTTGCAGGACAATAATCGTCATATCTTGCCAACTACTAATACTCAGACCATATATGAGCCACTGCTTAATCAGGCCTCCTCCACATGAAGGAAGGGTAATTAACCTATAGTGAACCGCTGGCCAAATAAGTTGGCACAGGGTTTCGTTTCAAATTTTCCTTCTCTTGCGACTAGATTTTCGGCTTTGTCATTTCCCTTTGTCGGCTCTTACGACACTCTCGGTATGGAATAAGGTGGTGACACTGTGTATTCTAAATGTTTATGCTAATGAATAAAAATAAAGAAGTCTTTAAATTATTTATACTATTTTTTTTTACATTATTATATTTCTATGCAAAGAATAAAACTGAATAACTGGTACATGATCATATATTCTTAAAGATAAAAATATTCTTAAGAATGTTATAGCAACTAACTAAACATACATCAGCACTACATATTATAAAACAAAGTCGCGGTCGTCTGTCCGTCCCTATGTATGCTTAAATCTTTAAAACTACGCAACGGATTTTGAAGCGGTCTCTTTTTATAGATAGAGTGATTCAAGAGGAAGGTTTAATAAATATATAAAATAAATAATTTATAAATATATAATAATAAACATATAATATTGATAGATAAAATACATGCATAATTGCACCCGTGTGGAGCCGGGGCGGGTCGCTAGTACTTAATAAATATGTTAAGTATTGTACCAAAAGTACTTGAATATAATCCTCTAAAATAACAACAACTTAAAAAATCTCTTGTTATCAATTTACTTGTACCATAAAAACAAAGCTGGTTATCTGAAAAAGCTTTAAATCAGTAAATAAAAAAACTATACACAAATATAAGTTTGGTAACAACCAGAAAATAATATCAACTATCTAATCACACCGCTACAAATATGGCCAGCCACCACGGTGGCTTCGTCAGCCACGATTTCAATTTGCTCCTGTCAGGCAGCACAGCTGTATCCTTTTTAAGTTCAGGCATCTTCGAATACTGCATCAACGTATTGCAATCCACATTATTTCTTAACAACGCGTTTCTTGTCTTAATTTCTACCATACACTCCATATTAGACCCGAATGAATTTACTTTAGGCCCTTTGACGCTCAAGGGATCCAACATTGTCGTATTTGATGTTGAATTGGTTGTGCAAACTGTGACGTTCACCATTGTGTTATTAGCAATCATCGTGGGATGAACAGCAGAACTGTTGACAGCAACTCCATTGATTGCTAGTCCATTAATACTAGACCCGTTCAAAATTTTTGACCCGTTGATGATAGATCCGTTAATTATAGGTAGGATCACAGTGCTTCCGTTAATAGTAATTCCGGTGGCAACAGAGCCATTGATGCCAGATCCGTTAACAATAGGTAGGATCACGGTAGTTCCGTTGGTAGTAATTCCGATGGCAAAAGACCCGTTGATCGCAGATCCGTTAACAGTAGGAAGGATCACGGTAGTACCGTTAATGGTAATTTCAGTGATAGCAGATCCGTTGACCATAGATCCATTAATAACAATAAGTCCACTTACTAGCGACCCGTTGATAACCAAGCCATTAGGAACCGTCCCATTATTATCTGATCCATTATTAAAAGATCCATTAATATTAGACGCGTTTATTGGAATATAATTGTTGATAATGGTTGTTTTAGTAGTGCATACCGTTGTGTTCACTTGTGTCTCCAATTTTGGATTTTCTTTGAGGCTATCTTGAGTGAAGGTAGAGACTATTTCACAAGGTATTCTTAGCACTTCATACTTTCCATATTCTTTAATTTTTAGTGAACAAACTGCTTCGTCCGCTGGCCTATTTTCGGGCCTGTATCCAGTATAGCTTCGTGATTCATACCTATTTCTATAGTAATCATCGTAATAGTAATGCTCGTGATAGTGGTGATGAGATCGACCCAGATTGTAGAGGGATAAACCAGTCAAAACATCTCCATAGCGACTGTCTGAATTTCTATACTGTTGGACATACACATATTGAGGTGTGCTGTGGTACGATGGCACGAAAGTTGGGTAAGAATGTCCACTATTTGTATTGTATGCATGACTCGGGTGATATGAATTTTGGTGAGTATTTGTGGGGTATTTTGGCCCCAGCCCGCTCCCAGAAGGATAGCTTGGTCTAGACGATCCTCCTGATAGGCCTGAAGACGAAGACGGGTAACCATGAGAGCTTGACCCCGAAGACCCACTCGACGAGGAATAACTTGGCCTAGATGATCCCCCAGATAGGTCTGAAGACGAAGACGGGTAACCATGAGAGCTTGACCCCGAAGACCCACTCGACGAGGAATAACTTGGCCTGGATGATCCTCCTGATAGACCCGATAATGAAGATGGGTAACTATGAGAGCTGGACCCGGATGAATAGCTAGGTTTGTGCGATCCAGAGGAATGGCTTTGTTTAGAATGACTCGGTCTGCTGTATCTTGATCTCGAAGAAGAGTGTGACGATGATCCTCTGCTTCTACAACAGTCTATATTCACTGATAAACTCACAATAAGAAGGCACAACAGAACCGATCTGCTGGCCATTATGACGCCGTACAGCCCGTGAGGCCGCAAACACAACTGATATCTGATGGCGCGAAGCAATTAAGGAGCTTTATTTTTAGCGTTTATTTTGCGTGAGCTGCGTACCATGTGTCCAGAGAATATCATCGTTCTATCTCTGTCTTTTATACAGAAACCCGATAAGAGGAGGGCAGAGGTGAAATCAACATCGTTTAATTAATAATATAAATAATAAATAATATCCTTGGACATTTCACACAACGCCATCTCGTCCCAAGCTAAGCAACTTAATGCTTGTGTTATGGTAACGAGATGGATGATAAACTACTTGTATACATTTTTTATTTGCGCAACATTATTATTTATATATTATTGTTACGTTTTATTTGTCTATAATTATATAACACTAGCTGACCAGGCGAACTTTGTTTCGCATTAGATGCAATAATATTAGGTGGGATTGTGTGAATTTTCCAACATCTATTAGGTAGGTATTTATTTAAAACAAAAAAAAAGTTGGATATAGGATTGAGATTTTTATCCCGTCTGTATAAAACCTACTTTAACAAAATGCAACTGACAGCGAAACGTTATATTGTCTATAGTTTAATATGGTTGACAATTTGACAATTAGAAATTTTTAATTCGACTTGTTTATACTGTTGTAATTCACATAATATCTTTATAAATTGTAGCCTATGTGTTATTCTGATGTATAAGCTATATTATTGTAAAGTTTCATTAAAATCCATTCAGTCGTTTTTACGTGAAAGAGTAACAAACATCCATCCATCCATCCATCCATACTTACAAACTTTCACGTTTATAATATTAGTAAGATTTCAATGTTTCTGCAATAATTAAAATATAAATGACTAACTTCCTACCTATAAATCCAAACTTGCATCTAAAAAAGTCCGCAATGCTTTACACAATTCATTAATTTCTTTAACAGATTTAGAATACATGGTGTCACCACCCCATTCCATCGTGAGGGTTCATTCCCAAAGGACGAAAATCTTGCCGGAAGAAAAATGATACAAAACCTAGCGTCTGACTCAGTAGTGATTAATGTATAGGCTGAATACATGGACGTATAAAAAAAGTCGGACAGAGTCTCGCTAACTAAAAACTGTGACATCATAGTCGGCCAGATCAGCTATATGTACAGGCCAGCACGCACACTTTCACACGTTAGTCGGCCATTAGGCGCGTGAGCATCGATGCTTAGAGACGCCATATGCGGCGAAAAAATAAAAACTATAAATCATGTCTTTCGTGGTAAAATGGTGTAAAAACCGTAGTGACCGAAAGAAAAACAATCCAAGAATCACGTTTCATACATAGATGAATAATTCAATCACTTATTTCCAGATTATATACATTAAAATCAATTTGTATTTGCTAGAACAAAACAATTAATTTTAAGTTCAGTGTTGCCAATATTCACGTGTGCAAATTAACCGAAATGTGGGCAATTTTTCGTTTATTATAAAAATCAATATATTATTATGGTTAATTATTTAATAGTTACTACTGGGTATTTTATTTTATATTCCTTTTGCTAGATTTTCTAAGGAAAATTAAGTATGGAGAAATGATTGAATTAAAATTACTTAGTAGAAATTGTAATGGTGAAAACGATTGGATTCTAAACAAATACAGTGTCATTTGCAGTATACATTTAGATGCGGATGACTTATAAACAACTAAAGGAGGACTCCGGCGTGTTGTTACCTAAGCAATACCTTAAAAGGTAAATTAGCAATAATATTTGTACACCAATTCGGTAGAATGTATGATACCCTGAAAAACCATAGAACACCTATTGTAACCTACTACATTCTGACAAATAAACATTTCTTTCTTTCTTTCTTTCTTTCTTTCTTTACCAAGACATGGATAATACAAAAAAAATGAAACTATGCCGCTTATTTTTTCAAAATTTAAATGTGCATTGTAGCTATTGTGTCAGTATATAATAATAATAAATATCCTTGGTCATTTCACACAACGCCATCTCGTCCCAAGCTAAGCAACTTAATGCTTGTTTTATGGTAACGAGATGGATGATAAACTACTTAAATATTATTTTTTTGTAAATACGTACATATTATAGATAGAAAAACACCCAGACCCGGGACAAATACTTGTAGGTCGTTCAAATATTTCTTCCGTGCGGGGATCGAACCCGCGACATGCTGCGCAGCAGTCTATCGCTCAACCACTGCGCCAACCGTGTCGTCGAATCGTAAAAATATTCATACATTATTTTAATCCCCAGTGCTTTATTTTGTTTTAATATTTGTTTGAGTCAAGACACGTGGCAGAGGAATAAACTGTTACTGTACCATTTAATACCAGTGCTTCTCAAGAGGTGCGCAATAAATTATAATTATAGTTAGGCAACATAAATATATTATCACAAAAAAATTTTTGCTATTGAAAGCATTTCTTTTAATTTAGAATCGTTTTCAACACATCTCGAAATTAGAGGAAATTTCAAGAACCTCACAAAGTAAAAGACATTAATATAAAAAAAATACTCAGCATTTAGGATGTTAAAGTTAAACAACAATTTCGAACAAATATTTATTTTAATATTTTAACCGTGTTTATAATGGCAAAGTTTTGTGTATCCTGGCAACCCTAAAATTAACTCACACATACAGAGGTGCCGCCATTACGGCGTCTCACTTTTGTCTTAGCCAGAGTTCCGTCTGACTTTTTATACACGTCCATTTAACTAACATATTCGTTCGAACTTTTTTAACTAAACACACTTGTCATTGGCAAAGTCATCGGTAAGCCGATGGAAGCCCAAACCTGAATTAAGAAGAACATTTATCTAAAAATTAATATTAATGTATACCTAGGACAAACATATAAGGTAGTAATCGCTAACCGCCTAATGCTTAAGTGCAAAAGGGATTATGAAAAAAATAATGTTTTGTTTTTAGTGTTTTAATAAGTACATCTAAAAGCGAAAAACTGAAGAAAAATTCAATTGATTATAAACGATTAAAAACTGATAAAATATACGTGACTGTGAACGCGCTGTATTTGGTCAACTTGCTTGTGACGTCATAATGTTAAAGGAATTCATATACATATTTCTAATGGACTACAAAAAATACCATTTGTTATCTATGTGTGATAAAGTGTTTTCTAAAAGCAAATTCGGATTTAAATGATAACTATTTGTTTAAAAAATGACGTCACCAAGGCATCAAGCTAAGTCTTTTAAAAAATATAATTATAAATTAAAAGTATCTGAGTATTAAATCTCTATTAATCCAATTAATAATTATTAATTGCAGAGCATCACGTGAGAGTTATGGTGACAAAGCTATAGGTTATGCTCAACTTAGTCGTAATTCTAAACCACTAACCACAGATATAATAATACTAAAGTACTATAAACCAAATCGAATGCCACACGAACAAAGCTACGAGTGGCAGCTTAGTTTCCAACTTGCCAAGCCATTAGATTCCTACAATCTAAATAAACGTTCACAATAAGTACTTATACTTATTCTTACACTTGTTCCCTTAAAATAAGCAGAAGTTCGGTCATGGCAACATTTTGAAAGTATGCGAAACTTTACCTGGGGAACAGGTAAACAGACGGGTGGCAATATGAACTACTTCGGAGGGGGAAATGCATGCGTCACGGTATACGTCATCAAATAATTTATGGATAATAATACCAAGGAACAGCTGTCAAGTTGCTGATGCTATTTACTTCAGAGAAGGAACGCGATTTCAAATGTTGCTATCTCGCTCGCGTACGACATTCAAATTGTACGCACGCGTGATGCGCGTGGGCCGCGGTACTCTGCGTGAGGAACTGGAATTTTGCTAACTAAACGGGTACTTTTAAAAACTCTTTTTAACGAAAAACTGGAAACCGACTTCAGAATATGCGGATAATATTATACAAGTATAGAACCATTTGGTGCCTTGGGCATACCTCGTTGACGCCGGTGTCAATTCAAGTTGGTAGGTACTGATTTGAAATGATTTGTTTATTGTTCGATTTTTAGTGCATATTTTGAAGTCTGTTTACATTTTTAGTTATATTTTTTTATAAACTAAATTATGCCGGCGGTAGATGTCCCCGCTTGTGGGTCAAGAGGGGCCAGGCAAGTACAACACGTTTGTGATAAGTGAGAATCTAATTTAACAGTGCTTCTAATTTTGAATAATTTGTCACGAATTAATTGTCAAATGTAACTACATAATTTAGTCTTCAGATATAAGGAATTTCACCCGACCCCTTATCGGGTGAAAAGCCTGTTGATATACTTATTTATCTGCTATGATTATGAGCAGTTAACGGCGACTTCGTCTCGATTGACTTTGACCTGGATAACTTGCCTTTTCAACCGACCCTTCAGTTACGTGCAGGGTAATAAGGTAATAAGACGGTGGGTCCCTCGGGTGGCTCGATACCGGAACAATGTAGATTTTTGTGGTTAACCCGGGCACACCATCTCATCCTTCGGCGAAGCCGGAAAGGAAGGAGCTCCGGCTGTGACGTTACGCCCCCCTAAGAAGCTTTGGAATATGATCATCATTGGTTTTCTTGAAATGTTTGTCAAAAGTGTCATAACTCCAGAAATAAGCAATGGTAACCCAAGAAACATTGCACACAGATTACTAATATTGTAGAATAATAGTAATGATAAGCTTATTGGCTGATTTTCACTGAAACCCATGATTTATGGTAAAAATTTGATTCAGAAAAACGTCAATGCCATGCGTATTTTTCGCATTACACTTTTGATTAGCTCTATTCCCTATTCAGATTTCACTTCGGATGGCTATAGGTTTTTTGTTACACCCAGTATATTTAGTTGTTCTGTGCACCCACTCGTTTTAGAATTATAATATTAGTAGGTCTAGCTTCGGCAGGCAGAAACGGTTTTTTGGCGTATGCCTAATTTAATACTATAATTGGTCCGCGTTGACTTAAAATTAGTTTATTTCCTTTTTTACTAGATTAATGGTACGGGTTCGCCCATGTGGGCTTCGAACACGAGCTTATCTCGGCTTCCGATATAACCTTTGTTACTCAGGGATAATGTAGCGTGCTAGTGTTAACGCGGAGCATGCTCCCCCAACGGGTGAGCATAACCCGTGGCCCTGTTTCGGGCAGTCGAGGGTCGCCGTCGGTTTGGTGGGTAGGTTGGAGCGCAACTTCCCACCTCCACACGCCCCGGAGTTCCACATAACTTGGCCAGTCCCCAAACGGGCGGGTATCCATGAGGATTTCCGACGAAACAAAAAAAACGTTCTAGTGTTGGATATTTTTATAAGTGAGTTTCCTAAGAAGGAACTCCTAGCGGACTGTGCATCATAACACTTTCGATCTGCAGGTTAGGCAACGTCTGGCTCTTCTAGGCGTTGAATGAGTGTCCATCATGTCTATCATTTATGTAATATTTGATCTGCAAAGTGCTTTGGCGGGCACGTAAAGCCGTCGGACCCGGCTGCCATTCTACTATCTATAGTAGTGGTTCAACGTAGTCAGTAGCGTGAAAACTGACAGATCGTCTAACCATACAATTACTGGTGTTTCACCTAGGTTAGTCGCGGAGGGCAGACGATAATCGCTCCATGTAAATCTGTTTATTAAATAAATATATGAAGCAAAAACTTTGTACCCATATTTGCGAAAATAGCGCGGACGAAAGAGTATGAAATTTCCCATACATACAGTTTATGTAGAGAAGCAGTGCAGAATGATAAAATTATATTATGCTTAAAAATCAATAAAAACAATATTATTATTAAAAATATTAATTTAACACCCACAAAACGTATTTACAATTTTGTTTATTGTTAAAGTCTATGGTCAAATTGAGAAGAGAACTTATTTTAAATAAAATTAATTATGGCCAAATGTCGATTCGATTCCTGTTCGACCGTGACTGGGAAAAATACGATAGTCCGGGGTCCCCCGTACATTGATTTCACTTGATTACTATCAAGCTAATTTTTCGTGAGTAGCTTCATTTTCATGAGACGCCCAACATTTTCTTGTCTACAACTCATGACTGTGGTAGCTAACAGAGGTAGCAAGGGTGAAATATGTTGATTTTATGATTCAAAAAAATTTATTACTAACCGGGTGCTTTTTGGTATATCTGATGATAATTATCTAAATTATTCGAAAATGTATTTGTCCTACAAAATGTGTGGTTTGATCAAAGAGTCCTCCACCTCCAATATGTATGGATAACGAGGTCATCAAAAATGATTACTAACCAGCTGGTTTTTTTTTTATTTACTTAATAAATATGTATATTATTTAACCGTCATATTGTCCTACAAGTTGCGTGGTACGTTATCCCGGTCCTACACTCAAAAGTTGTTCTACAGATCATAGAAAAAAAATTATTACTATCAAGCTGAATCTTTGTGAATAGCTTTGTTTTGATGAGACGCCCAACATTTTCTTGTCGACATCTCTTGATTGTGGTAGCTAACAGAGGTAGCAAAGGTTAAATATGTTGATTTAATGATTCTAAAAAAATTATTACTAACCGCGTGATTTTTGGTATATCTGATGAGAACTATCTAAATTATTCGAAAATGTATTTGTCCTACAAAATGTATGGTTTGATCAAAGAGTCCTCCACTTCCAATATGTATCGATAATGAGGTCATCAAAAATTATTACTAACCAGCTGGTTTTTTTTTATTTACTTAGTAAATATTTATATTATTTAACCGTCATATTGTCCTACAAGTTGCGTGGTACGTTATCCCGGTCCTACACTCAGAAATTGGTAATACCACAAGACCCATTTTGTCATCACTAACTGTAGGACACCAATTTTACATAATAGGTTAGTATTCTCTGCCCAAATGATACAATTTCCTACAAAAAAAACAGGTATGTATCATGAGTCCGACAGAAATTGTCATTTTTCGTTTTCCTACTTATAACTTATGATACAGTGAAAACATCTTTTTTATTAACTTAAATAACTTTTACTTAAAAAAAAATGTATATTCATCAGATTCATCTGATAAATTTTCAGTATCATCACTGTTATTTTCATCTATTTCATTTTCCTCGTCTTCTGACTCTGTAATAACGTAAAAAATTAAGTATTTTTAACATAAAATGAATCCACTTCGTTTTATAGTGTACGAAACTTTTTATATAGTACATATACGGATCCCGCTATACAACGACCACCGATATGTTTAATGGATGAAAAATATTTTATTAGAAATTTAGGACTTTTTCAGGCAATCCATTTTTTAAAATTATTTTTAACATACTAAATTTCTTGTACTACTTAAGAAAAATAATTTATTTAAATAAAAAAAAAGACGTTTTCACTGTATCATCACTACATAGTATAAAACAAAGTCGCTGTCGTCTGTCCGTCCCTATGTATGCTTAAAACTTGAAAACTACGCAACGGATTTTGAAGCGGTTTTCTTTAATAGATAGAGTGATTCAAGATGAAGGTTTATATGTATAATACATGCACCCGTGCGAAGCCGGTTCGGGTCGCTAGTAAGTTATAAGTAGGAAAACGAAAAAATTTCAATTTTTGTCGGACTCGCGTTACATACCTGTTTTCTTGTAGGACATTGTATCATTTGGGCAGAGAATACACTAACCTATCATGTAAAATTATTGTCCTACAGTTAGTGATGACAAAATGGGTCTTGTGGTTTTAACAACTTTTGAGCGTAGGACCGGGATAACGTACCACGCAACTTGTAGGACAATATGACGGTTAAATAATATACATATTTATTAAGTAAATAAAAAAAAACCAGCTGGTTAGTAATCATTTTTTATGACCTCGTTATCCATACATATTGGAGGTGGAGGACTCTTTGATCAAACCACACATTTTGTAGGACAAATACATTTTCGAACAATTTAGATAATTATCATCAGATATACCAAAAAGCACCCGGTTAGTAATAAATTTTTTTGAATCATAAAATCAACATATTTCACCCTTGCTACCTCTGTTAGCTACCACAATCAAGAGTTGTCGACAAGAAAATGTTGGGCGTCTCATGAAAATGAAGCTACTCACGAAAAATTAGCTTGATAGTAATCAAGTGAAAACAATGTACCGGGGATCCCGGACTACGAGGGACATATTATTTTATAGTTCGTTGCAACTACAATACAAAATATGTACAAATCTTTCCTCGTTATAATTACATTGTATTATATCGTTATAATAATGATTGTATTGAAATAGAAGATGTGATACAGAACCTACCGCTTTCTATAAAGGATTTGACCCCGGGCGAACAAAAAAAAAAGCGTTTCGTTTCAAATTTTCCTTCTCTTGCGACTAGATTTTCGGCTTTGTCATTTCCCTTTGTCGGCTCTTACGACACTCTCTGTATGGAATATGGTGGTGACACTATGTATTCTAAATGTTTATACTAATGAATAAAAATAAAGAAGTCTTTAAATTATTTATACTATTTATCTTCTACATTATTATATTTCTATGCATAGAATAAAACTGATTAACTGGTACATGATCATATATTCTTAAAGATAAAAATATTCTGAAGAATTTTATAGCAACTAACTAAACATACATCAGCACTACATATTATAAAACAACTAGTGGCCCGCCCCGGCTTCGCCCGTGAAAAGCGGGGGTGAGTTATACATATAAACCTTCCTCTTGAATCACTCTATCTATTAAAAAAACCGCTTCAAAATCCGTTGCGTAGTTTTAAAGATTTAAGCATACATAGGGACGGACAGAAAATATCGACTTTGTTTTATACTATGTAGTGATAGTGATAGCCAAGTCGCGGTCGTCTGTCCATCCCTATGTATGCTTAAATCTTTAAAACTACGCAACGGATTTTGAAGCGGTCTCTTTTTATAGATAGAGTGATTCAAGAGGATGGTTTTATAAATATTAAAAATAAATAATTTATAAATATATAATAATAAACATATAATATAGATAGATAAAACACATGAATAATTGCACCCGTGTGGAGCCGGGGCGGGTCGCTAGTACTTAATAAATATGTTAAGTATTGTACCAAAATTACTTGATTATAATCCTCTAAACATTAAACATCTATGTCTAAACGTTTAAGTAAATGTTTAAACAGTTATCAATTTACTTGTACCATAAAAACAAAGCTGGTTATCTGAAAAAGCTTTAAATCAGTAAATAAAAAAAAAATACACAAATATAAGTTTGGTAACAACCAGAAAATAATATCAACTATCTAATCACACCGCTACAAATATGGCCAGCCACCACGGTGGTTTCGTCAGCCACGATTTCAATTTACTCCTGTCAGGCAGCACAGCTGTATCCTTTTTAGGTTCAGGCATCTTCGAATACTGCATCAACGTATTGCAATCCACATTATTTCTTAACAACGCGTTTCTTGTCTTAATTTCTACCACACACTCCATATTAGACCCGAATGAATTCACTTTAGGTCCTTTGACGCTCAAGGGATCTAACATTGTCGTATTTGATGTTGAATTGGTTGTGCAAACTGTGACGTTCACCATTGTGTTATTAGCAATCATCGTGGGATGAACAGCAGAACTGTTGACAGCAACTCCATTGATTGCTAGTCCATTAACACTAGACCCGTTCAAAATTGTTGACCCGTTGATGATAGATCCGTTAACTATAGGTAGGATCACAGTGCTTCCGTTAATAGTAATTCCGGTGGCAACAGAGCCATTGATGCCAGATCCGTTAACAATAGGTAGGATCACGGTAGTTCCGTTGGTAGTAATTCCGGTGGCAAAAGACCCGTTGATCGCAGATCCGTTAACAGTAGGAAGGATCACGGTAGTACCATTAATGGTAATTCCAGTGATAGCAGATCCGTTGACCATAGATCCATTAATAACAAAAAGTCCACTCACTAGCGAACCGTTGATAACCAAGCCATTAGGAACCGTCCCATTATTAACTGATCCATTATTAAAAGATCCGTTAATATTAGACGCGTTTATTGGAATATAATTGTTGATAATGGTTGTTTTAGTAGTGCATACCGTTGTGTTCACTTGTGTCTCCAATTTTGGATTTTCTTTGAGGCTATCTTGAGTGAAGGTAGAGACTATTTCACAAGGTATTCTTAGAACTTCATACTTTCCATTTTCTTTAATTTTTAGTGAACAAACTGCTTCATCCGCCGGCCTATTTTCGGGCCTGTATCCAGTATAGCTTCGTGATTCATACCTATTTCTATAGTAATCATCGTAATAGTAATGCTCGTGATAGTGGTGATGAGATCGACCCAGATTGTAGAGGGATAAACCAGTCAAAACATCTCCGTAGCGACTGTCTGAATTTCTATACTGTTGGATATACACGTATTGAGGTGTGCTGTGGTACGATGGCACGAAAGTTGGGTAAGAATGTCCACTATTTGTATTGTATGCATGACTCGGGTGATATGAATTTTGGTGAGTATTTGTGGGGTATTTTGGCCCCCGCCCGCTCCCGGAAGGATAGCTTGGTCTAGATGATCCTCCTGATAGGCCTGAAGACGAAGACGGGTAACCATGAGAACTTGACCCAGAAGACCCACTCGACGGGGGATAACTTGGCCTGGATGATCCCCCAGATAGGCCTGAAGACGAAGACGGGTAACCATGAGAGCTTGACCCCGAAGACCCACTCGATGAGGAATAACTTGGCCTGGATGATCCCCCAGATAGGCCTGAAGACGAAGACGGGTAACCATGAGAGCTTGACCCCGAAGACCCACTCGACGAGGAATAACTTGGCCTGGATGATCCCCCAGATAGGCCTGAAGACGAAGACGGGTAACCATGAGAGCTTGACCCCGAAGACCCACTCGACGAGGAATAACTTGGCCTGGATGATCCCCCAGATAGGCCTGATGACGAAGACGGGTAACCATGAGAGCTTGACCCCGAAGACCCACTCGACGAGGAATAACTTGGCCTGGATGATCCGCCAGATAGGCCTGAAGACGAAGACGGGTAACCATGAGAGCTTGACCCCGAAGACCCACTCGACGAGGGATAACTTGGCCTGGATGATCCTCCTGATAGACCCGATAATGAAGATGGGTAGCTATGAGAGCTGGACCCGGATGAATAGCTAGGTTTGTACGATCCAGAAGAATAGCTAGGTTTATACGATCCAGAGGAATAGCTTGGTTTAGAATAACTCGGTCTGCTGTAGCTTGGTCTCGAAGAAGAGTGTGACGATGATCCTCTGCTTCTCCAACAGTCTATATTCACTGATAAACTCACAATAAGAAGGCACAACAGAACCGATCTGCTGGCCATTATGACGCCGTACAGCCCGTGAGGCCGCAAACACAACTGATATGGCGCGAAGCAATTAAGGAGCTTTATTTAAAACGTTTATTTTGTGTGAGTGCGTATGAGCTGCGTACCATGTGTCCAGAGAATATCATCGTTCTATCTCTGTCTTTTATACAGAAACCCGATAAGAGGAGGGCAGAGGTGAAATCAACATCGTTTAATTGACAATGTTAGGCCGATAATTGCCAATTTAGGGGCCAAATTGCACAACATTATTATTGTTACGTTTTATTTATCTATAATGTATATAACATTTCAATGTTTCTGCAATAATTAAAATATAAATGACTAACCTCCTACCTATAAATCCAAACTTGCATCTAAAAAAGTCCGCAATATTTTACACAATTCATCAATTTCTTTAACAGATTTAGAATACATGGTGTCACCACCCCATTCCATCGTGAGGGTTCATTCCCAAAGGAAATGACAAGGACGAAAACCTTGCCGGAAGAAAAAAAAATGATACAAAGCCTAGCATAGCACAGTAGGCTAATTATTACTCTCCATGTAGGATCAGTCTGACTCAGTAGTGATTAATGTATAGGCTGAATAGTAAACTGACCGTTTGAACTCAAAACAAACATGTATGAGTCTTCCCGTTACACATTCTTATCTTCAAAACACCCGAATGGTTACGCTCGAGTTGGGAAATCCAAATGACTTACAAATATCTTTAGAAATGCAAAAGTCTTTATAATCGCAAATTGTTAAGTATATTCTCCAGCATTTGTGTTTTTCCTAGGTGATTTCCTTTACTTTCTTATGTGTCAATGTAATACAGTATTGTACATTAGTATTTATTTATTACAAATATGTTGCAATCCCAATAGTTTGCATATTTGGCATTCCCCTATAGTATAGGCGTTTCCCAACTCCAGCACAACCATTCGGGTATTTTTTAAAATAAGAATTTAAAGCGGGAAGATTTTAATTTATTGTTTTGTAGCATTGCCCGCTATGACATCATTGTACGGCTGTAACTGAAAATCAGCGCCACATTCAGTGGCATCACAGCTGAGTTGGGACGTTTTATAGCCCACCCCATCATTTTATTTGTGATTCTCATTCTTCTTTGTTAAATTTAAGTTTATGAAAGCAGATAGTTAATAGTATAAGCTTCTAGTTAGTATATATTTTTAAAAATTTTATAGAAGATCGAGATGCTGTCCACTTCATGTCAATTGTGAGCTGCAATAAAATTATTTTCTTTCTTCTTGGAAGTGACCATGTGTTGTCTTATGTTCATAATGCAAATTGTAAATTCGTTCTGTCATTGGTCAAAATACAGTTCATAATTTCCGAATGTCTTCCACAATCTGCACAGTATATTTAATTTGCTGCTTCTATATTATGCTTCTATGTTTACTTATGTAGTTTGGAATGAGGGGCGGCTACTATTGCTACCCCACTACGTAAATGGAGGGGCCCGCCTTGTAGCTTGGGGCTCTACTAAACGAGGCGGGCCAAGCCCCCCAGGGTCCCGGAACATGCTCTCCTAACGGAGAGCGAATCCCGTGGCCCTGGTTCGGACCGTCGAGGATCGCCCTCGGTTTTAGATCGTAGGATGGAACGCAATTCTCAATCTCTACGCCCCGGAGTCCCACATAACGAAAAAATATGTATTTGGAGACTTAAAAATAAATAAATAAATACCCTTGGACATTTCACACAACGCCATCTCGTCCCAAGCTAAGCAACTTAATGTTTGTGTTACGAGATGGATGATAAACTACTTATATACATTTATTTTTGTAAATACTTACATATTATAGATAGAAAACACCTAGACCCGGAACAAATACTTGTAGGTCATACAAATATTTTGTTTTTATTATTTGTTATAATGTCAATCACTATTTTCGTTTTGTAAAATAGTCGTATTCCACGAGTAGTAGAGAGTGCGAATCGCAATCTACCCGCTAATTAAGCAACGTCTGGCTGTGCTAGGTATTAAGGGATGGGATCACCCAATAAATAATCAAATACCTCAATCAGCTGTATGAAAGTAAAGAATAAGAAGACTCCGTATATTATTTTATACCGGGTATAACAAAACCCCTATAACCATAACAAAATATCGATAGTACTACTGATTCAGAACTGAACTGAAGCTGGTACTGAATTTCAGGAAAAAAAAACTACTTTAGATTCATGACATGTTGATCACAAGGTGACGAATGTACCCAAAAAAATACGTTTAACCCAAAAAAATAAGCATATATAACATATTAAATATTGTGGACCTCAGATAAGTTTGTAGGATAACAATGATTTGACAACTACAAACTGTTTTGTGGTATGAACATGGTTTAGAAAAAGGTCGATATCTCAGTCATACTTTAAGATATGAAAACATTTCAAACATAGAACTGCTTCTTTTTGGTAGCTCTGTGTCCTCACTTTGGACGAATGTAGAAATTTTTATTTGTTACACCCTGTATAGATTAAAAATCGTAAAAGATAAAAAATTTACATACCAACTTGAATCATTTAAAATATGTGAGGCGCCAAATCGGTAGAACTACTGAAAAATCGGTAGGTTCGATACCACTGAATTGGACATGCAAAACTTCGCAATTCCTTAACAGCAAAACAAAAACATTTTTCTAATAATATTATATTGAATTAAAAGAAGTTATGGGTAAATTAGGACCTCTTTACGATATCTTTACTCGTGAAGAGGTCCTCACCAATTCATTCCATTCCATGTCTTTTGTTCCTTTCTTGCTTTTTTGATCCAACCCCAGCCAGTCTTTTTATCAATCTGCCACACCGTCTCTGCCTAAGCCTTCCCCTATTTTTTTGCCAGGCCAGTCCACTCCATGTAGTGAGTGCACCCATTTTTGTGCAACGTGACAAGACCACAAAAAAACGTGTTTTAAGTATTTGATAGATTTATATTATATTTAAATAAATTTATTTAAATAAGACAATTATAAGTCTATCGCCTTTTGTATATCTTGATTATAAAGATCAATATCGAATAAATAAAATAATAAGCGAGTGAAAAGATTAAGTATTTCATTCATTCGATGATTCTCCTGAAGATGCTTTGGAATTGGCCTGTCCTTTGAACGAATCTGACTCTTTACGTTAGAGTGTCAATCTATAAAACGTTTCTTAACAAACCAGAATCTGTAAAGAAGAATAACAACGTTGCAAGGTCACATTATAATGGAATACAACTCCACCGTGCATTAAAATTTACGACCAAGCGCCCGTCACAATAGTAAACAGCAATCTAATTTTCCAACCTATAATCACCCGAATGATCGCAGGCGCCTCTGCAACGCTTCGTAGCTTCAGTCACGACCAGTTACAATCATGACGTCGGTAGAACAGCACATTTAAAATGTTATTCATTATCATCGTCTGCTCTCTGGTCAACGTTGTGTGCAGTGACATTGTCCAAGACGCAAAGACCGCGAAAATTGCGAAGCCCTACCACTTTCCAGTACCATTCGAACTGCCTTACCGTAACGAACGCTCCCAACAATGCTGGTTGAGAATCGAAGACGCACAGTTGGTGGAAACAATCAACGTTTACTGTTACATGGCTCAAGAGTTTTTGGAGAACTATATTCATGATTATAACTCAAAAACCATGACTGAGGATGGTGTAGACGTGAGCTTATGGAGTGAGAAGGCTAGGTCTCAAAATGATATAGTCCCTCCTGACAATAGTCAACATTCAATCAAAGACTGGAGAATAACTACTGTCCTGGATCCAATCACTCGCATGCGTCTGTACGTATCGACAAACGCTGATTGTAGACTGATAATGTATAGTAGAGATGCGATGTCCAACTACAATGTGAATTGTGAACGGATCCTATATTACTTCAATGTGCGTATGAGTGGCGGTGTGTTTTCCAGTGACGGAAACATACAACTAATAACGTTTAGTGCTATCTTTGTGGTTTTACGTAGTTACTTATGAGTGTTATGGCAGTTTATTAAAAACGTTATTATAAATTTGCATTTACTCATTCGCTATGTTATCTGGCACTTGAAGGTCGAAGTGACAATAATAAATAACTTCGTTGAGTTCAATGCAGAAAACAAACGAATACTTCATGAAAGTTATTCAGTGAGTACAATGGAATTGACGGCAACTATAACAGCACAACTATTACCCGTTGAAATATTATCTTCTTCATAAATATAAAAAGGAATTGCTGTTCGTTAGTCTCGCTAAAACTCGAGAACGGCTGGAGTTATTTGACTAATTTTGGTCTTGAAATATTTGTGTGAGTCCAGGGAAGGTTTAAAAGGTGATAAAACATGAAAAAACATCTTTAGGGATTTATTTATTGATTCTGAACGAAGTTTCCCGGGTCAGCTAGTAATAGTATAATACTGTAGCTCAACTGGTAGACTTCGTTATGATGTCAGAACCTCAGTAAAAGAGTGTCGTACGAGGTGAATAAAATTTTAAGTAGGCATCGACAACCTTTGCACCTCGTGAACATCCTATTAGATTTGGGGGGAAAATTCAGCAGCAGTAACATAAGACATAGTGTACAGCTGCATAGGTTTACAATACATTGTGTCATCGCCAAATTCATCTAAACACACTTATAGTTACGCAAACGCACATTAAGTACTTAACCAATTATCAAAAACGTTAAGTGAAACTAAACTGGCTGGTATACGACAATCCTTACTGCCCTTTTGAGGTATAAATGGTATCATTGCATGCTTTATTTCAGCATATCCAGGTAATGATAGGCTTATTGAAATAAGAGTACATAGTGTCCCTGCCCCATTCCATCTTGAGGGTGTCGTAAGAGTCGGCAAAATAAAATAACAATTTAACCAAAAACAAGATAACCAAGCCGCAAGAGAAGGAGATCTTGATACGAAACCATGTGCCAATCCGTCTGGCCAGCGTGGTACAGTAGGCTAAATATCCTCCACGTAATTGGAGGAGGCCCGACTTAGTCCTGCCATGTATGGGCTGGTTAGTAGTAGTATTGAAATACATAATTATTTTCGCTTTAATTTGACTTTCCTGACCTTTTTTTACTTACTCTTTGCAACTGTTTGTACATTTACATTGAAAAAGGGTATAAACTCGGCACTTCTTATTATATACCGATTTACATTTTTTCCCAAATCCTACTCAACACCGATATAATTTTAATCTGAGTTACTCTTACGACAAGACAAACCTATTTTGCCTTGAATTTTACTAAGCATAAAAAATATGTTAAACAAAACACTCTAGTAATTTGATAAGTTCTTGCTGTTTCCATGGACGACAAACGGCCATCCTGCGGAGCGTGTCGCCTTCGTAAGTAAGTAATTATTTGTTTTTAAACAACTGTCTGCTGCAAAATTTTCAATACGGAATAATTAACTCGTTACAGACGCCAATACCTTTGGGTATCTTGTTGTAAGACGTTATAATAATTTCTAAGTAGATATAATATTCATAATTTTCGACTTTATTATCTATATACGAAATATATTTTGTACTTTAACACGGTGTTCCAAAATCCTACAACTATCCAAAGTAAAAAAAGTATATTAAAAAAAAAGTAGATCGGTATTTTAAAATAGTTTTCAATGTTAAAATCGACGTTTCTTTAAGAACTAAAATTTTACTACACAATTGGGATCCCAGTAATAACCTAACCTAATCAACTATAAATCATTATTATCATCCCACAAGCATGGTTTAATTTTAAATTATGTTTCTTCAGTTCGTTGTGCATATTACTTTTTGCACACAGTATCTTTATAATTAGCTCTAACGATCCTTTTGTTATGACTATAGAGTTTTTATTACACCCTGTACAGATAGAGACTGAACGACTATTCATACGGTCGTATGCAGCAAAATGTTGAAATTGAAATAGTGACATCTATTTCTAATAAAACGGTCATAGCAATGCAAACCGATACGTAATAAGTCCTGTGAATACTTTGGTTTGTTTTCAACTTACCGTCACTTAAATTTACAATTATTAAACACACATTGGTAATTATTATATTAAACGTCACGAAAAGTAGCTAATAATTTTGCTTACATGGCCATCGTGTAAATTCTTTGTTATTTCTCATGCTAAGTGAGCAGTGTTCTTTAGGGTCAGCGCGCACTATCGGAGTGGCGGTAAAGCGGCTATTTCAGTAACAATTTAATTTCTACCTAAAGCGCTTCAGAATACAACTGTATTTGGTACAACGAAATACAATGACGGCGAGCGACGCGCGGCGAGCGACGCGCGGCGAGCGTATTCTAAATACAGTCGTATTCTGAAGCTCTTTAGATTGAAATTAAATTGTTAATGAAAAAGCCTCTTCGCCGCCACTCCTATAGTGCGCGCTGACCCTTTAGGGAAATAAATGTCATAGACCACAAACCACATCAATTTGCAATAAAATGGAACTAATCCAATTTAAAGTAAATGAATGAAGTCATGAGTAAGAGCTAGTAATTATAAACTACATTATATTCATCAATATTCAATAAGGCAGTGGTTTTAAAGCCATTAACATTACCTCTAAATGATTAGTAGTAAAGCTATTAATGAAAAATACCATAAGTTATCGGTGTGGTGACGAATTTAGAATACCTACATTGTATCACCCCATTCCACCCAGAGGGTGTCGTAAAAGCCGACAAAAGGAAATGACACCGCCGAATACCTAGCCGCAAGAGAAGGAAAACTTGCCACTAGACGCTAACACCCGACAGGAAAGAAGATTCCTTATGTACATTACTACTACAACTAGGCCCATAGATTACCCACAGCTGGGTCGAGCTTCCTTCCATTACATCATGTAGGGCAATAATCCTACTGTGCCATGCTGGCCAGACGGGTTGGCACAGTGCTTCTATGAAGTTTTCCTTCTCTTGCGGCTAGGTGGTGCTGGTGTCCCTCACACTACACCGTTAAGATGGTATGGGTTGGTGACATTTTGAATTCTAAATCCAGACGTACCCTATAAACAATTATTTAGCGGGCATCCGCTAATTATTTGGAGGGATAATGTAGGATACCCTAATATTCCGCACGGGCCAGAATACCATAAACATACGAGTATATATACATAATTTTCCGTTAGACACATTGTAATATACATAAATATTCTGTGAAAGATTGTATCTACTAACAAGACACTTTAAAATGATGACTTTAATTATTCAAGCCAAAAAAGTCATCTTCATTGTGATCAACATTTATAAGTTGACCTTTTAAATGATGATAAAAAAACCGTATAGGAATCTTGTTTCCCAAGATTAATTGCAATATTTTACATAGTCAAACTGCAAAACTATAGGAAAAAACAGCAAAATAGATAATAATTTATTCATTACTAGCGACCCGCCCCGGCTTCGCACGGGTGCAATTAAGCATGTATTATACATAAACCTTCCTTTTGTTTCACTCTATCTATTAAAAGAAACCGCTTCAAAATCCGTTTCGTAGTTTTAAAGATTTAAGCATACATAGGGACGGACATACGACAGCAACTTTGTTTTATACTATGTAGTGATGATACCTTTTCCTCAATAAAGTAGGCATTTTACGACTAGCTGACCACGCCACTTCGCCGTGGTATTTAACAATGTGGCTCCTGGAAAGCGCGGGGGAGTTACTACTACATAAATCCACTGATGAGTTGGGACCCCTCCCACTACACGGAGTGTAATTAGGCTACAGTGTCACGCTGGCCAGATGGGTTGACACTGGGTGTCATGTAAAATTTTCCCTCTCTTGCGGCAGGTTATTGGCCTTGACATAACCTTTTGTCGGCTTTTACGACACCCTCAGGATGGAAGGGGTTGGTGACACTATATATTCTAAATCCGTCACCACACGGACACGGGGGGGGGGGGGGAGCGGGGCTGGTGTCAATAAAAGTAGACTAAGTTACTCCTTGTCACATCAGCCATTTCTAGTCTAAAATCCCGTCAAAATCGGTCCAGAGATTAGCCGAAACAAACACGCAGGGATGCGGACAAAATTGTAAAAAAAATTTGGTATTTGTGCCGTGTATAAAAACAAATGCACTTAGTAAAAAGCGGTTATTTTAAAACTACAAACAGACACTCCAATTTTTATCTTTGTTTAGATTAACCTCAGAACTTGCGTGTTCAAACACTTGATGACAGCATTAATCGCGTTTTTTTTTGTTTTAAATAATAGGCTTCCATCTATTGTAATCTGTAATCTATAGAAAGAAAGAAAGAAAAATAATTTATTTGATAGCAAACAAAGACACAATATAAGATAAGGCAAAAACAATACAAGAAAAATAAAAAATAAAACATAAACGTGTGTCCCCGTTTGCAACAAACCGGTAACCAGCTCAGCATAAGTCGGACTGAAATGCCCGACGCTGATTTTCAGCTGGACCTGTTATGAGGTCACGAGTGCCAAACACAGCTACTTACCAATGATACTAGCGATATCAATATGTGTAGGTAGGGAACAGGAAGGAGGTCGTGTGATTTTAGCCATAATGAGTACAGCGCGAGCACAATTAAGTAAAAGTAAAAATAAAATAAATAATAAGGACTTGACACACATTCAGCTCAGCCCCAAACCAAGCCCGTGCCACGGGCACCAGACTGACAGAAAGGACATAATACATATATATCCCCTCCATTACGAAAACAGACCCAAAACACCCAAGAAACACCCAGAGCAACACAAGCACCTCATATTCATCACACAAAGTTATCGGGAATCAGGATAGGGGGTAGAAATCGGGATGAGATAGTCATTCTTAAATAAATGAGGCGTTAGAATGGGTTTTTACTTGTGCTCCGATAAGGTATCCTCGCAGGTGGAGCTTAAAAGTTTGTATGGTGTATTTGTATGGTGACAATACTCAACCTATTGTCCATAAATTCTCAGGTCAATCGATTCATAACAGTCCAGTTAATTAGCGTTATCGGTCATGTTAGACTATCCTTATAAGTAACCATATTTCTTGTAAGTAGATATTAGGTAAAAAACCCAATGAATAAAGAATGTATACTTAAAGATAGCGTGTCATTTGATGGTGGCTTATTTATTGAGGAAGTGTGAGTGCTTAGTGAGCGGAGCAGTAACTTACCTAATCCATAATAATGTTAAAAATGCAAAAGTAACTCTGTTTATCTGTCGCGCTTCCACGCCAAAACTATAGAATAGGACTAAAACAAATTTGGTACACAGATAGAGCCTAAAAAGTATATAAAACGTTAGACAAATATAAATCCGGCTTGATATGAACGGCCTGCCTCGTGGGTCCCGACTGTGCCTCCACTGGGTACAGGTACTTAGCCTACTGTGCCACGCTGGCCAGACGGGTTGCTACGGGGTTCCGTTCCAAATCTTCCTTCGCTTGCGGCTAGGTTTTCGTCCTTAGATCGCACGACACCCTCAGGATGGAATATGACATTGTGTGTACTTTATCCGTCACCAGGCCTATTCTTATACGACGCGGTCATCCTAACATTATTTGCTGCAAAATAATCCAGTAGAACATCATTAGGGCACGTTCTTCGTTATCTGGTATATTGGACGAGTGGTTTTGTTTAATAGTCGACATCATTAATTAATCTAAGTACTTAGGAAATACCAGATGAATGGTTGAGATTGCGATAGAAGAAGCCTTAGAATATCATCAACAATATTTGAACAAAGGCTCGTCTTACTTAAGGTGGATGCTCCAGGGTAGCCCGCGAAATTCAAATTTTCTTACGTTTTTTGCAATTTGCTGGACGATGTTACGTTCCGGCTCACTGCTAGTTTCAAGGCGCAAACTAGCAGAGCCGGAACGTACATCTTGTGTTGTCCCGCATCGTTGACATTGCGGAGTAGCTGTCGACAGCCTCGGACACCATGGCCTATCGTGCTGTAAAAGCTCGGGCCGCATAGCCAGGCACGCCACCATCAATGACATCATCCGCCGTGCTCTTTCTACCGCCGGCGTACCAGCCGTATTGGAACCCAATGGTTTGGTACGTGACGATGGGAAGAGACCGGACGGTATGTAGTTGCCCTGGAAGTTGGGGAGGCCTTTGGTGTGGGACGCAACTTGCGTCGACACCCTCGCGCCATCCCATCTTCCAGCCACGGCAGGCAGTGCCGGCGCGGCCGCTGCAGCAGCGGAGACCCTCTAACGGCGCAAATACACAACATCATAGGAAACTATGAGTTTGCGCCGTTTGGGATTGAAGCGCTGGGGTCATGGGGTCTGAATGCACATCTCCTATTCAGGGAGATCTCTAGGAGACTTGTCGACGCTACGCGTGACCACAGGGCTGGCCTTTTTTTGGGTCAACGCATTGCTATCGCAATTCAGCGGGTCAATGCTGCCAGCCTTCTGGGAACGTTCCCCGGTGACAGCGATGTGGAGGAATTTTTTATGCTTAGTTTTACTGTAAATATGTACAAAGTTGTAGTTTAATTTTATTGTTATTTTATATGTAGTTAGATTTCTTGTATAATTAAATATTAAGTGGCCGTTTAAAAAAGAAAAGATAAGATTTATTTTTAATACAGTTGCTCAAAAAGTGGCATATTGCAGGTAAGGGCCGTATATCGTTCGGGAAGTGGGCTATTACACACGCGTGCTTTTTTTTTACCATTCCCGCACTAGTGCGTTTTCTTTCCCAACTGTCAAAATAATGTCTATTATAAAAAAACCAACCATGAAGTTTAAACTAAAAAATATCATACTTAGAAGTTTTTATGATTCATGCAAATACGTATATTTATAAAAAGAAACTACGTACTAATTTGTTTCAATATCAGATTTAATGATTTGATTGAATGAGTTAGGTTATGATTTATTTCATTTAATTTCATCTCATTAAATTTCATTTTCATTTCATATCAATAAAAAATGTCTACTGAAGACTTGGCTAGTGAATACTTGCTTTTGCCTACTAGCATGGGTGAAGAAAAAAAAATCTCTGCTTATATTCTACGGTTGGCGCCATTTTTTTTATAAGTCATAAATGATTAGTTAGTTGAGTTTATTGTGTTTTTATTATTTTATTAAATTGCTTCATTTTTTCGCAACTATATTAAAAATAGTCGTTCAGTACACGTGCGAAACCGTCATTGCAACTTGTTCCGACTGTCAACCCTCGCCTTCGGCTGCGCCTCGGCTCGGGTAGACATTTGTCGGAACTCTTTGCAATGACAGCCTTTCCGCACTTGTAATGAAATATACTATTATATATTTTTTGAAAAAAATACGGAATGCTAAGCTTGCAGGACAATAACCGGGATATCTTGCCAACTACTAATACTCAACCCATAAATGAGCCACTGCTGAGTTGGGCCTCCTCCCATTACATGAAGGGTAATTAGCCTATCGTGCAACGCTGGACAAACAAGTTGGCACAGGGTATCGCTGGTGGCAAAAATGGTGCGAGACAAACGGACCTGGAAGGTAATACAGACCTTCGCGGTGAAGGTCATGAGCCTAAAGGAGAAAGCGGAAAGGACAAGGGAGAGGGCGCCTGATGCGCACCCGATGCGACGGGCTCGCACCGGTCGCAGGCGCCTTGCACATGAACGGGACCTGCCTCCCTAACCGAGGCCTCCGGGCGGGGGTGCAGGGATGGACCCCCTCCCACTGGAGCATAGATCCCGGGCAGAAAGCACCTTCGAGGTGCTATAACACACCAGGCTGAATTCGGCCGCAGATCCCGGGGCAGGGCGCGGGGACGCCCCTGCCCCACGTGGGATCCGACGTTGGACGACCTCCTGCTCGGTGTGCTCACGGCAGGACGTCGGTGCTCATTGGAGCGCGGGTTTGAGGAGGCGGTGAGCCTCCAGTCTGAGGCATAGCGGTCGGGCCCCAGTAGGCGAAGTACCCGCAATGCCACCGACATGGACGCGAGAGAGCACCCCGGGGATGTTTAGTGGGTAGGCCCCCACTCTGGGGGAGAGTCCCACACGTCCCCCCTCGGCCATGCCCGTGGCTGAGGGGGATAGTCCATAAAGGATTTAACCCCGGGCAAACAAAAAAAGCAGGGTTTCGTTTCTAAATTTCCTTCTCTTGCGGTTAGATTTTCGGCTTTGTCATTTCATTGTCGGCTCTTACGACACTCTCAGGATGGAATAAGGTGATGATACTATGTATTCTAAATCCGCCACACACGGGCATTTTTATATGTCAATGAATAAAAATAAAGAAGTCTATATATTATTTATAATATTTATTTTCTATATTATTATATTTCTATGCAAAGAATAAAATTGTAACTGGTGCATGATCATATTACATTCTTAAAGATAAAAATATTCTTATTTACTTTATAGAAACTTAATAAACATACATAATTAACTAGCTGACCCGGCGAACTTTGTTCCGCCCTATAGGCAATAAATGAGCAGATTTTGGATTTTATTAAGTTCAATTTTTTATTAGGATTATAAATATAAGTATAAGTATAAAAGGTCGAATAATCAGTCATTATAATGATTCTTTATTGGCCATATATTTTTTTGCATGAGTTGCACTCTTCAGTGAAGGACCTTGTGAGAGACGACATTTTTCGTTTTTATAATCAGGCGGGTGATCAAATACCGCAGATGGTCTTTCGATCCGTGAAGATGCCACATATAATTGACCATTGGAAAAGCATGGATTTTCCATCATGGCATGGAAATCTATTGACTGTGTAAAAAAGACTCATTGGATGTGCCTGGCTTACCATCGCACATTTTACGAATAAAGGTTGGTTCAGTAGTAAGTACGCTTCCAAACATACACCAACAAAAAATTGAGAAAGGAACGCATTTGGTGGTAAGTAAATTGATGAACAATGGAATATACTCAAAGAAAAATCGAAGGTTCTTATCAGAGGATCCCCCTGTTTCAAAAAAACCGTTTTAGTTTTAATGATTTCCGATTCGTCCTGCATTCGTCATGTACATTAATTAATCACATTACCAATCATGGAAAGTTAGTGGTCTGATTAAAGAAAATAATGCTTTTGCCATGGTCAATTTTAAGTGACATGTTCACGGATCGGGATACCATCTGCGGTATTTGTTCATAACTCAAGAACGGCTGAAACGAATGTCCGTCTCCTGGTCCTAAGCTACCACTCCACCAATTTTCAGCCAAATCTGTGCAGCCGTTCTTGAGATATAAATAGTGTAACTAACACGACTTTCTTTTTTATATAGATATGACAAGTAGTATACCAAAATTACTTGAATTATCCTCTAAAATAACAACAACTTTAAAAACCTCTTGTTATCAATTTACTTGTACCATAAAAACAAAGCTGGTTCAGTTATCTGATAAAGCATTTGAACGACTAAATAATATACTATACACAAATATAAGTTTGGTAACAAACAACAAAATAAAATCAACTATCTAATCACACTGCTTCTGATATACGGTAGCTTCGTCAGCCACGATTTCAGTTTACTCAGCTGCTGCTGAAATCGCGGCTGACGATTTGCTGTGCTAGCTGTATCCTTTTTAGGTTCAGGCATCTTCGAATACTGCATCAAAGTATTGCAATCCACATTATTTCTTAAAAACGCCTCTCTTGTCTTAATTTCTACCATACACTCCACGTTAGACCCGAATGAATTCACTTTAGGCCCTTTGACGCTCAAGGGATCTAACATTGTCGTATTTGATGTTGAATTGGTTGTGCTAACTGTGACGTTCACCATTGTGGGATGAACAGCAGAACTTTTGACAGCAATTCCATTGATTGCTAGTCCATTAATACTAGACCCGGTCAAAATTGTCGACCCGTTGATAATAGATCCGTTAACAATAGGTAGGATCACAGTGCTTCCGTTAATAGTAATTCCGGTGGCAACAGAGCCATTGATGCCAGATCCGTTAACAAGAGGTAGGATCACGGTAGTTCCGTTGGTAGTAATTCCGGTGGCAAAAGACCCGTTGATCGCAGATCCGTTAACAGTAGGAAGGATCACGGTAGTACCGTTAATGGTAATTCCAGTGATAGCAGATCCATTGACCATAGATTTACATTTCTTAATTAATTAATTTTTTTTCTCGCTTGTTTTCATGTACACTATACGGTCAATAAAATAAATTTATGAGGAGTATCCGTTGTAGCCGAAGTTAAAATTGCATTTTTCTATGTAAATTATTTGGGAGGAGCAATGTATGGCGTGTACTAGGTGTAATTTTTTTGTTGTTTTTTTTCATTTGTTTAGCGCTACATATGGCTGAGCTGGAAACCAGCGTTGTGGATATTATCTACAACATATGCTGAGCTCAGACCATTTCTGGCTGTATACAGCATAGAATTTTTGTGCATCAGTTTGTATATAAATACTTATTAGCTGTAAGAATTAAATTTTATATGTATCTTTATTTTTGTATTTCCATAAGTTCTGTGTTGTGTGCAGTTTTATCAGAATAAAGGTTATTCTATTCTATTCTAATAACAAAAAGTCCACTTACTAGCGACCCGTTGATAACCAAGCCATTAGGAACCGTCCCATTATTAACTGATCCATGTTTAAAAGATCCGTTAATATTAGACGCGTTTATTGGAATATAATTGTTGATAATGGTCGTTTTCGTATTGCATAGCGTTGTGTTCACTTGAGTCTCCAATTTTGGATTTTCTTTGAGGCTATCTTGAGTGAAGGTAGAGACTATTTCACAAGGTATTCTTAGCACTTCATACTTTCCATTTTCTTTAATTTTTAGTGAACAAACTGCTTCGTCCGCCGGCCTATTTTCGGGCCTCTATCCAGCATATCTTCCTGGTTCATACCGATTGTAGTCGTTTATACCAGTCAAAACATCTCCATTGCGACTGTCTGGATTTCTGTACTGATCCGCATATACGTATTGCGGTGTGCTGTCGTATGAGGGCACGAAAGTTGGGTAATAATGTCCACTATTTGTATTGTATACATGACTCGGGCTAGATGAGTTTTGGTAAGTATTGGTGGGGTATTTTGGATTGTTGTAACTTGTTCCAGGTGGGTACGTGGGCTTCAATTCTGCAGATAATCCTGATATTGAAGGTGGGTATCCGTGAGAATTTGATCCAGATAGACCACTACCGGACGGATAAGTTGGTATCGATGACCAATAAGAGCCATTAAGAACCGTCCCATTATTAACTGATCCATTGATAAAAGATCCGTTAATAGGCAATCCAGTAACAACGGACACAGCAGGCTTGTTAATATTAGACGCATTTATTGAAATATAATTGTCGCTATCGATAGTTTTCGTAGTGTAAACCGTTGTGTTCACTTTTGTCTCCAACTTTGGAGTTTCTTTGCGGCTATCTTGAGTGAAGTTAGAGACTATTTCACAAGGTATTCTTCTCACTTCATACTTTCCATTTTTTTTAATTGTTAGTGAACAAACTGCTTCGTCCGCCGGCCTATTTTCGGGCCTGTATCCAGTATAGCTTCCTGGTTCATACCGATTGTAGTCGTTTATACCAGTCAAAACATCTCCATTGCGACTGTCTGGATTTCTGTACTGATCCGCATATACGTATTGCGGTGTGCTGTCGTATGAGGGCACGAAAGTTGGGTAATAATGTCCACTATTTGTATTGTATACATGACTCGGGCTAGATGAGTTTTGGTAAGTATTGGTGGGGTATTTTGGATTGTTGTAACTTGTTCCAGGTGGGTACGTGGGCTTCAATTCTGCAGATAATCCTGATATTGAAGGTGGGTATCCGTGAGAATTTGATCCAGATAGACCACTACCGGACGGATAAGTTGGTATCGATGACCCATAAGAGTTAGTTCCCAACAGCCCGCTCCCGGAAGGATAGCTTGGTCTAGATGATCCCCCGGAAAGCCCATTTCCCGTTGGATAACCATAGTTGAATGATCCTCCTGACAGACCCGATAATGAAGATGCGTAACTATGAGAGCTGGACCCGGACGCATTACTAGGTTTGTACGATCGAAAAGAATAGCTTGGTTTATACGATCCAGAGGAATAGCTGGGCTTATACGATCCAGAGTAATCACTGGGCTTATAAGATCCAGAGGAATAGCTTGGTTTATACGATCCAGAGGAAAAGCTGGGCCAATACGATCCAGACGAATAGCTTGGTATAGAATAACTCGGTTTGCTGTAGCTTGATCTGGAAGACGAATGTGACGATGATCCTCTCTTTCTGCAACAGTCTATATTCACTGATAAACTCACAATAAGAAGGCACAACAGAACCGATCTGCTGGCCATTATGACGCCGTACAGCCCGTGAGGCAGCAGACACAACTGATATGGCGCGAAGAAATTAAGGAGCTTTATATAAAACGTTTATGTTGTGTGAGTGCGTATGAGCTGCGTACCGTGTGTCCGGGGAATATCAACGTTCTGTCTCTGTTTTTTATACAGAAACCCGATAAGAGGAGGGCAGAGGTGAAATCAACATCTTTAAATTGACAATGTTAGGCCAATAATTGCCAATTTAGGGGCCAAATTGCACAACATTATTATTGTTCAATGTTTCTGCAATAATTGAAATTTATATGACTAACTTCCTACCTATAAATCCAAACTTGCATCTAAAAAAGTCCGCAATGCTTTACACAGTTCATCAATTTCTTTAACAGATTTAGAATACATTCATCGTAAGGGTTAATTCCCAAAGGAAATGACTAGGCCGAAAATATTGCCGGAAGAGAAAAATAAATTAATACAAAGCCTAGCATAGCACAGTAGGCTAATTATTACTCTCCATGTTATTGGAGGTGCAGCCTGACTCAGTAGTGAATAATGTATGGGCTGAATAGTAAACTGACCGTTTGAACTCAAAACAAATATTTTTTTGTGATTCTTCCCGTTACACATTCTTATCTTCAAAAACCCGAATGGGAAATTACGCTCGAGTTGGGAATTCCAATGATTTACAAATGTTTTTAAAAATGCAAAAGTCTTTATAATCGCAAATTGTTAAGTATATTCTCCAGCATTTGTGTTTTTCCTAGGTGATTTCCTTTACTTTGTTATGTGTCAATGTAATACAGTATTGTACATTGGTATTTATTTATTACAAATATGTCGCAATCCCAATATTTTGCATATTTGGCATTCCCCTATATATACAGGGTGGTCAAAAAGTCGTGGATCAAACGAAACCAGCGGTTAGATGGGGCCATCAGCAGCAAAAAATTGTTCTACGTTCTGGTCCTTAGGGTCAACCCCTGCGGAGTTACAATTGATTTTGTGTTTTTATGAGAAATTGTCTTTTTTTTACTAAAACTTGATCAAATTCGAAAAAATCTACACCCTGTATCTTTTTTATAATTTTCACTAGATTGGTACTGATGAGTCCTTTCGTTAGACATGCTATTTATGGTAGTTTATTGGGTGTGTTGAAGATGATATTAAGTTTTACAAAAGCAATAATTCTTAAATCAAAACTTGTTATTTACTTCGGACCCCACTGTGAAAAAAAAATACTCTACAGAAAAGTGCCACTGTATCACAATTTTTGGCGCATTTAATAGGGATTCTAAAAAGGTATTACAAATGGCTATGCGTGGCCTCGATATCTTTCAAGGACGATCTTTCGTAGCAAGGCCAGAGTTAATTCATACATAAAACTCGGTTAGGCCTACTAACCTAACATTACCTAAGCGTGATCTTTTTCCGGACTACAGGGTCTTTATCGTCGTTTCAGCCCATAAATGACCCACTACTGAGTCGGGCCTCCTCTAAGTTTATGTTGGGTGATTAACCTACTGTGCCACGCAGCCAAGACGGGTTGACACAGGGTTTGCTTCAAGTGTTCCTTCTGTTGCGGCTAGGTGAGCTGCCTAATGCGTTCTTTTAGTCGCCTCTTACGACACCTTCAATATGGTATGGGTTGGTGACATTTTTTATTCTTTATCGTCTTCTTTCAGCCCATAAATGACCCACTACTGTGTCGGGCCTACTCACAATTCCCTACTGCCACGCCTACTGTGCCACGCTGGCAAAACGGGTTAGCACAGGGTTTGCTGACCCGGTAAGACTCCCTCCATGTACGAATTATGTACGCGCATAAAGAATGCAATTCTAATAAATTGTCCGTGTGGTGTCACTAACCCATACCATATTGAGGGTGTCGTGACGTGACTAAAAGAACGCATTAGGCAGATCACCTAGCCGCAACAGAAGGAAAACTTGAAGCAAACCCTGTGTCAACCAGTCTTGGCTGCGTGGCACAGTAGGTTAATCACCCAACATAAACTTAGAGGAGGCCCGACTCAGTAGTGGGTCATTTATGGGCTGAAACGACGATAAAGACCCTGTAATCCGGAAAACGATCACGCTTAGGTAAGGTTAGGTTAGTAGGCCTAACCGAGTTTTATGTATGAATTAACTCTGGCCTTGCTACGAATGATCGTCCTTGAAAGATATCGAAGCCATGCATAGCCATGTGTAATACCTTTTTAGAATCCCTATTAAATGCGCCAAAAATTGTGATACAGTGGCACTTTTCTGTAGAGTATTTTTTTTTCACAGTGGGGTCCGAAGTAAATAACAAGTTTTGATTTAAGAATTATTGCTTTCGTAAAACTTAATATTATCTTCAACACACCCAATAAACTACCCTAAATAGCATGTCTAACGAAAGGACTCATCAGTACCAATATAGTGAAAATTATAAAAAAGATACAGGATGTAGATTTTTTCGAATTTTATCAAGTTTTAGTAAATAAAGTCAATTTCTCATAAAAACACAAAATCTATTGTAACTCCGCAGGGGTTGACCCTAAGGACCTCACGTAGAACAATTTTTTGCTGCTGATGGCCCCATCTAACCGCTGGTTTCGTTTGATCCACGACTTTTTGACCACCTTGTATAGGGGATTTCCCAACTCGAGCATAACCATTCGGGTATTTTTGAAGATAAGAATATATAGCGGGAAGATTATTGTGAATAATTATTTTAATTTATTGTTTTGTAGCATTGCCCGCTATGACATCATTGCACGGCTCTAACTGAAAATCAGCGCCACATTCAGTGGCATCACAGCTGAGTTGGGACTATTATTTATAACCTCACACCTCATAATTTTATTTGTGATTCTCATTCTTCTTTGTTAAATTTAAGGAGTCGTTTTTATGAAAGCAGGTAGTTAATAATATAAGCCTCTAGTTAGTATATATTTTTTTAAATTTTAAGATCGAGACGCTATCCACTTCATGTCAATTGTGAGCTGCAATAAAATTATTTTCATCCCTTCTATTCAAAAAAGACGTTTTGTTCGTCTATAAGCGGGATTAAAGTAGCTCTTTTCTGTTCTAGACTTTTTAGCAGGCAGTAATGAGTTTTTTTTAATTTACTTTTTCATTGCCATTGGTGGCAAATAAGCTAGCGGTCCACCTGATGGAAAGCAGTGCCAGGGGCACAGCCAAGCCGTTGCCTACCGTGAACTAAGTGAATGCTCTGAATTTTTAATCCTCTTTATGCTCGTAAGTGCGCCTACCCACCACAACCAACGGTGTCCTTAACTGCCCGAGACAGGGCCACGGGTTTCACTCCACCCTATGGGGGAGCATGCTCTGTGACCCTGATGGGGCCTTGGCCCGCTTCTCCAAGCGGGCCCCACGCTTTTATGGGGAGCTCTGGGCGCTCCCCAACCCACCGCGGTGGCCCGCACGTGCCTCTCGGTGGATGAACTGGCACCCGACCCACGCGGTTCCGGCGGCACGCCTGCCTAGCAGCCCCTCCACTTCTGGTGGTGGCAGCCCTGGGCTTACCGCCTGGCCGCCCTCCACTGCATTCACCACGCCGTGTGTCGCGGCACGTTAAGGCTTCTGAGGCAACTCTGAGGACAGAGGAGTCCCCAGAGCCAAAACCCACCACGGCTCCCCTTGTGCCGCTCTTCGTCTGGCCTCTCCCCGTGGGCCCGCCCGGCATGGGTGATCCTGAGCCGGTATCGCCCCAACGGATCCTAAAGGCACGCAAGCCCCCTCACCACAACAAGGTGGCAGCACAGTCGAGGGGGTGACTTGGAAGTGATGTGTTGTATGTCATAAGTTTATAACGCATACTTGTAAATGAAATTCTCGTTCTGTCATTGGTCAAAATACAGTGCATAATTTCCAAATGTCTTCTACAATCTGCACAGTATATTTAATTAGGGTTTTCTTTCAGTAGGTCACACACAGTCAGTAGGTATATTATGCTTCTATGTTAACTTATGTAGTTTGGAACGAGGGGCGGCTACTATTGCTTCCCCCCACGTAATCGGAGGGCCCGCCTTGGAGCTTGGGGCTCCACTAAACGAAGCGGGCCAAGGCCCTCAGGGTCCCGGAACATGCTCTCCAAACGGGGAGCGAATCCCGTGGCCCTGGTTCGGACCGTCGAGGATCGTCGTCGGTTTTAGTCCTTGGACATTTCACACAACGTCATCTCGTCCCAAGCTAAGCAACTTAATGCTTGTGTTATGGTAACGAGATGGATGATAAACAACTTATATACTTTTTTTTTGTAATTACATTAAAGATAGAAATGACACCCAGACTCCGAGCCAGTGCCTTTGGTTTAGACAAAGACACTTGCCCGACCCCAGAATCGAACCCGGGACCCGTTGATCCAAAGGCGGCACATCTAACCACTAGACCAACGAGGTTGGTTTTATTTTTATTACTAGCTGACCCGGCGAACTTTGTTCCGCCTTATAGGCATTATATGAGCAGATTTTGGATTTTATTAACCTAATTTTTTTATTAGGATAATAAATATAAATAAAAAAGGTCCAATATTCAGGTATTGTAATTATTCTTTATTGGCCATATATTTTTTTGCATGGTCAGAGAGGGACTTTGTGAGAGACGACATTTTTCGTTCCTATAATCAGGCGCATGAACAAATACCGCAGATGGTCTTCCGATCTGTGAAGATGCCACATATTGGAAAAGCATGGATTTTCTAAATTTAGACCACAAACTTTCCTGGATTGGCCCTGTGATTTATTAATGGTCATAACGAAGGCAAGACGGAGCGGAAATCATTAAAACTAAAACGGTATATGGGTTGGGATCAGCGTGATCCGCTGATGAGAATTTCCTCAGCTTCGAATTTTCCTTTGAGTATATTCCATTGTTCATCAATTTACTTACCACCAAACGCGTGCCCTCGCGCAGTTTTTGGTGGTTTTGGTTTATGTTTGGAAGCAGGTTACTACGGAGCCAACCTTTAGTCGTAAAATGTGCGGTGGTGAGCCAGGCACATTCAGTGAGTCTTTTTACACCGCAAATAGATTTTGAATTTTGAATGAATTGAATTGAATATTTTAATGATTTCCGATCTGTCTTGCCAATCATGGAAAGTTTGTGGTCTGAATATAGAAAATTATGCTTTTGCCATGGTCAATAAATATATGTGACATGTTCACGGATCGGGAGAACATCTGCGGATTTTTTTTATAACTCCATATTTATAACTCAAGGATGGCTAAACCGATTTGGCTGAAAATTGGTGGGGAGGTGGCTTAGGACCAGGAGACGGACATGATAGACTAGCTGACCTGGCGAACTTTGTTCCGCCTTAAAGGCAATAAATAAGCAGATTTTGAATTTTATTATGTTCAATATGTTATCAGATATTAAAAAAACTATGACTTTAATTATAATTTATTGGCCATCTATTTTAGTACTGCACTTTTCAGTGAATCACCTTGTGACAGACGACATTTTTCGGTTTATTATCAGGCGCATGAACAAATAACGCAGATGGTCTTCTGACCCGGAACATGCCACATATAAATTGATCTTGGGAAATATATGAATTTTCTAGATTTAGGCCACAAACTTTCCAGGATTGGCCCTGTAATTTATTAATGGTCACGGCGAATGCACAACTGATCAGAAATCATTAAAACTAAAACGGTATATCAGTTGATATCATCGGGATCCTCGGATGAGAACTTCCTCACCTTCCAACTTTCCTTTGAGTATATTCCATTGTTCATCAATTCACTTACCACCAACAGCGTTTCGTTACACGGGTGGTTTTGGTTTATGTTTGGAAGCAAACTTACTACGAATCCAACCTTTAGTCGTAAATTGTGCGGTGGTAAGCCAGGCACATCCAAGGAGTCTTTTTTTACACAGTCAATAAATTTGAATGAATGCAGTGTACCAATGATTTAATTCTGAATTACTTATGTTATTTACTTTATGTAATCTACATATTTAGTCTTAGCCGCCAAAATAGCTCGCTCAGTCAATTTGTGTTCATCGTAGGACGAACGAACTCACAGTTCGTCCTACGATGAACAGAAATTCTGAAAAATAAAATCATCCACTTATTATTTCGTTGATTTGAGGCAAGCGTTTATTTCGGCGGCAGCAGTGGAATTAGTGGCAGTGTTTGGCAGAAATTGCCAGACAGTAAAATCATTGCGCCTCCAAAACATCTCGAGTCATTGCGTAGGTCTTTGGTCGGATCGGATAAGAGCTTCCAATGCACGTGTATGCGCATACATTCGTCCCAGATAACGATTTTCCATTTTGATAAAACTTTAGCCGCTGAGGAGTGTAACATGGCATTTATTGGTCCAATGCGGACGCAAGTATGCAAGCAGTAATTAGTGCTGCCATCATATCGAAACGTTGCTCGATTCAAATTATGTAGTAGGTACTTACTTACTTTATAAATTTATTCTTGTGTCTCGAAAATTATCTAGCTGTTGATCTCTTAAATTTGCTCGACGATTTTGCATTCCCAACCGATCGACCGTTTCACGGGCTGCCTCGAATTTGAACCTGAGAAGCACGAATTTGAGCCATACTAATGCGGCGATCTTCACGTGCATTTTATAGTTCTTCTTCAGACATTTTTTTTCGCAATGTGTCCTTTTTAATGATAATATCGGCACAATAAGCTAATATTTACTCGAAACAAATACATCAACCGGTCAACTTCAAAATTTAAAGTTGTCAAATTTGACAAACTATAGACAACATAATGTTTCGCTGTCAGTGACGTTTTGTTATTCCAGGTCAGTTGCATTTTGTTATACGATGTTTTTTGATCATGGACAGGATAACACTCACTTACTTTTTCACATATAAAATATTAAGTATAATTTTGTAAATTGTCCCACATCTATAGATATAAAAGAAAGTCGGACATAGGATATCTGAGATTTTTATCCCGTTCCCGTGGAATGTGATAAAATACGTGGTAGAGAAACTTTACGTTGTCTATACCTATTTAAATATGGCTGAAAATTTGACAATTAGAATTTTGAATTAAACTTATTATCTCTATAAATTTACACACAATATCGTTATAAATTGTAGCCTATGTGTTATTCTGATGTATAAGCTATATTATTGTAAAGTTTCATTAAAATCCATTCAGTCGTTTTTACGTGAAAGAGTAACAAACATCCATCCATCCATCCATCCATACTTACAAACTTTCACGTTTATAATATTAAAATATTAATATAAATAAATAAATAAATAGGATAAACAAGTGGGTTCAGCCGTTCTTCAGTTATAAATATTGAGTTATGAACAAATATCGCAGGTCTCCCGATTCAAGAATACGTCACATATAGGTAATTGAATTGATTTCGTATAAAAATTAAATTAAAAATAAAACCCGACACAATAACCCTTTAAAAAGTAAAAAATATAAAAAAACATCGCGTTGGGGGACCGCTCTTACTTATTTATTACCTGACCCCTGGTCATATTTATACACTTACTAGCTGACCCGGCGAACTTTGTTCCGCATTATGTATATTTAAAACAAAAAGAAAGTTGGACATAGGATACCTGAGATTTTTATCCCGTCCGTATAAAACCTTTTTTTTTTTTTTTTTTTGTTTTCGCTGGGGAAATGCTTTATGCATACCACCGCACCCCGGGGGAAAGGTCGGTGATTATGTGGGACTCCGACAAGGGTCGTCTACCCAGTCGTTTACCCACTAAAACCCCAGCGGCATACCCACACACGACGCGCTTGGGGCGCCACAAGTTCGCGTAGACGCATTCTACTGTGACGCCCCAGCGTGGTGCCCGCAACGCGGGCAAGCGACTATCAGGGAGGGCGTCCCGGTACACTGGGACGCCCTCAGTCATCGAGGCTTTCGTCGGTGGTGGCTCCCCCGAACCACCACCGGCCTCCTAGGCGAGGGCAGAAGGGGCCCGCACCGTCACGAACCACCCTCCACCCCTGCCTCCGTCCGCGGCGCGGGTCACCCGGAGCTCCCTCCCTGGCGACCCGCCCCGCTGCCCCCTTCTGCGACATCGGCCCCGCAGAAGGAGGCCCGTCAGCCCTTGGGTTTTCGACAACCCAAGGGCGTTGAGTGAGGACTCGGTTTGACGGCCAACTAAGTTGAGCGCCAACCCGAGGACCTCATGGTGCGCCGCAGCGGTTTACGACTCGCAAGGCAGCTCTGAGGACAGAGGAGTCCCCGGAGCCGCAACCCGCCACGACGCTGGGTGCCGCTCTTCGTCTCACCTCTCCCCGTGGGCCCGCCCGGCATGGGAGGCCCTGGCCGGTATGGCCCCACGGATCATTGAGGCACTCAAGCCCCCTCACCACAGCAAGGTGGCAGCACAGTCGAGGGGGGTCCGTATAAAACTTACTTTAACAAAACGCAACTGACAGCGAAACGTTCTGTTGTCTATAGTTTAATATGGTCGAAAATTTGATAATTAGAAATTTTGAATTCGACTTGTTTATATTGTTGTAATTCACATAATATCTTTATAACTTGTAGCCTATGTGTTATTCTGATGTATGAGCTATATTATTGTAAAGTTTCATTAAAATCCATTCAGTAGTTTTTACGTGAAAGAGTAACAAACATCCATCCATCCATCCATCCATCCACCCATCCATACTTACAAACTTTCACGTTTATAATATTAGTAAGATAAGATAAGATTATATTGTAGATTTTGTTAAGTTGTTAATACAGAGATTCTTGTCGCATCCTCATTTTCTCCCCACCACATATATTTGCAGATATTGGGTATTTTCCCCCAGAGTTTATTCAGGGCTCAACCGATTTTAATGGAACATATTATTTTGTAATGTGCACGTGATGCGCTTTCATTTGAGACCTCACTCGATCGATCTAGTGGTTAGATGTGCCGCCTTTGGATCAACGGGTTCGATTCCGGGGTCGGGCAAGTGTCTTTGTCTAAACCAGAGGCACTGGCTCGGAGTCTGGGTGTCATTTCTATCTTTAATATGTAGTTATGTATTTACAAAAAAAAATATGTATATTATTACTGCAAACTATGAAGGTAGAACTAGCTGCTAAACAACCGAGTTTGGTCAATCGCTCTAGGTCACGACAACGCAAGACCACACACTGCACAACTCCACTAAGTTATAAAACCTACAATTGCAATGTATGCGACTTTCCAGACCGTACTCCAACAGATTAACCTTGTGTTCCGGAATTTCTTAACTTCTTACAAGGAAAGAAAAACAACTCCGATGCGGCAGTCCAAACCGCCTTCAAAGAGTTTATTGATTCTCGCCTCGGTGGGTGTTTTGAGTAAAGGGATCAATGAACTTTATTAATTAATTAATTTTACAAAAAAAATGACTATATATTCCTTCCTTACAAAACAATATAAATAATAAATAAATAAATATCCTTGGACATTTCACACAACGCCATCTCGTCCCAAGCTAAGCAACTTAATGCTAGTGTTATGGTAACGAGATGGATGATAAACTACTTATATAGATTTTTTTTTGTAAATACATACATATTATAGATAGAAATGACACCCAGATTCCGAGCCAGTGCCTCTGGTTTAGACAAAGACACTTGCCCGACCCCGGAATCGAACCCGGGACCCGTTGATCCAAAGGCGGCACATCTAACCACTAGACCAACGAGGTTACAAAACGCTAATATCATATGTAAAAACTACATCATAAACCACTACACCTAGCCCCGCAAGAGAATGCCAATTTTATACAAACTCTGAACTTTCTCGTCAGCGTAGTATTCCCCTCCATGAACTTGGAGGAGATTATCTCAGCAATGGGATTATTGCTAGTACCCCCAGGGTGACATGGGTTGGTGATTTGCGTTAGGTCATAAATAAATAACAAAGGCCAAACGAGGTGATGTGTAATGCCATTTTTATTAGTATTGGTCTACAAGATTTTCCTTATACAATTGTGTTACTGGATGACAAAAACTTTTTCAAGCTCAAAGTCATTCTTGCACCTTTATGAGCTTGGAGGGTTGTATTGATGATTTTGATGATTATAGTTCTATAACTACATACCTCTTAAAGCCGCGAATAACATTTTAATCAACATACAACCTAGCACTGACCTGCAAATTGCAAAAAACGTAAGAAAGTTTGAATTTCGCGGGCTACCCTGGAACATTCACCTTAAGTCTTTTATTGCAATGGCTGCGGTGTTTATTCTCGAATTGTCCATGCAATGACAAATACAAAATCCGCAAAACACCAATGCTTATTAACCAACATAGCTCGAAGGCGAGAATTGATCAAATGAAATTGGGCTAGTAATATTTCCCATTAATATTTGGTGACCAGAGGGCTGGCACGTAGCCTTTATCTATCCAGCGCGGGAACGCAGCCAGTCTTCTGGGCACTTTGCCAAGTGCCACAACTGAACTTTTTATAAATTATGCACATATAGTTTATTATAATTAAAATAACATTATGTAATTAATTTATTAACAATTATAAAATAAGAATCAAGAGTTCCCAGTTTCTAGTTGGTGATGTTTGAGGGTAATGACTCTGCACTATCAGCAGTGGAGTCAATAAGATCAAAACGCCTGAGGGTAGAGCATCAGACTCCCCTCATCCAAGGCATTGCCGAACGACATTGCTGTGTCTGGCCAGCGTGACACAGCATGATAATTATACCCTGCACAAGATAGCTTGATCGATTTGACAGACGGGATAGTGATGGGAAACGGAAAATATCTAGTAGTCCAAAAAATTACGTTTTATAATACTTGTAACTGTGACAAGTTGGCGTGGGTGTAGTAAGTGTGAAATTCTTTATTGCGCTAGACATATAAAACATTGGTCAGATAAGCGATGGTGGGTATATTCATAATAAGTTCCTATTTAGTAGTACAGGGTTATTTTTGGACCTCCCGCCAAATTTAAATAGGTATTCCCTACACACGATTGCAGGAGTCACTCACTTAGCTGAGTCGTTGACGATGACGTAACTCTATCGGTACAATTTAGGAACGTACTCGTAATTCATTAGGGAAACTATTTTTGTAAAGTGACTATGTATAGTGCGGCCTCCTGGGGCAGTCTACAGAGGAGACTAGACTAGTCTTCCTCTGTAGATTAGTGTAGCAGTGGCTAGAACTTAGCTTAATAATCGATGTTAAATTAAAAGGGCAAATGCTGCCAGTACTTTAGGCACATTACCCCATGGGCCTAATTTATATATATATATTATATGTTTCTTTTTAAGTCTTGATTTTTTTTTACTGCTCAATTAAAAGACAAATCGCCTCTTTTCAAGACGAACGTGATATCTTAAAATCCACTCTCCTGCAATATACCACTTTCTTAACTTATCAAGGTTCAAAATAAAATGCACCATTGTTTGGAGATATCTCGTTGTTATGCAAAGAAGCGAAATGCAGTTCGTCAAATTATGTGCCAAACATGAAGTATTACTAACGACCATAAAATTTACGTAAAAGCGTAATTTTATTGCTAAAAAGACAGTACACAAGGAGTCAAGCAACTGGACCGTATTCATTGCGGATATTGCGCATTGTCGCCTGTAAATATTCTGTTAGCAATCGAATGTTAGCGACTTTGCTTCAGTTGTTATGTCTAGCACAAATATAATATATCCTACGACGTACAAAAATAGTTGGTCTGAATCAAAGTATCTCTTGCTAGTAAGCTCTTGTATTTGTCTTTTATTCAAGTAATGTACGTTTTTAGGAGGAGGCCCGACTCAATAGTGTGTCATTTATGGGCTAAGTAGTATACCCTGTTCAAGATAGCATGATCGATTTGACAGACGGGCTAGTGATGGGAAACAGAAAATATCTAGTAGTCCAAAAAATAACGTTTTAAAATACTTGTAACAGTGACACGTTGGCGTGGGTGTATTATGTGTGAAATTCTTTATTGCACTAGACATATAAAACATTGGGTAGATAAGCGATGGTGGGTCAATATTCATAATAACTTCCTATTTAATATTACAGGGCTATTTTTTGACCATGAAAGTAAACAAAAAAGAAAAGAAAATAATAGTTGTAAAAGTGTTAAATTTCAATGCGCTAAAACCAACGAATTTTATTTCAAAATGAAAATGTTTTTTATTCGAATATTGTCATAAAAAGTTAAGAAAAAGTGATAAAGAATTTCACACATAATACACCCATACCATCTCGTCACAGTTGCAAGTATTTTAAACCGTTATTTTTTGGACTACTAGATATTATCTGTTTCCCACCACTATTTGTCATTGCAAAGTAAAGGTATGATTCCGAAGTACGCTGCACGCAGAAGTGCTACGACGGCACTACTGGTCCCCATTACCGCGACGTAGTTCGGAATCATACCTTTTTGTCGATCAGAAAAATTGACATCTGTCAAATCGATCACGCTATCTTGAATAGAGTCTAATAGTGTTTTGAAGAAAACGTGTCGTCTTTAGTCTGTTTACTATATACATACGAGTAAATGGATACTATTTATTAGAACTCCAACCCAAAGGATAATCCTGGGCATTACGGGAAACAGTTTAATATATCGGTATTTTTTTCATATTCACTTATTGCATCATTCATCAGGCTTTGGGGGAGGAAAATGATGGCGATGATGATCATTCATATCTATTTTATAAGATAGCAGCAGTTAAACAGCAGTACCTAAGCTGTGTGAGAAAAAAAATACATACACATTATTATTGTGTACCTCTTTAATTAATATTGTACTAAAATATTACCTATTTTTCATATACATAAAAATGAATGTTTGTCTCTATGTCCTCTAAAGAATCGTAAACCAGACATTTGATCATGTGATTACCATAAAGAACATTTTTGTTCAAGAGCCCACGAAGGATTCTGAACAATAAAAAAAAGTGTAATGTGTTTTTTTCAAATTTGCTTTAGTTAGTGGCGTAGCAACGTGCGCAGAGTACAGCTAGTATCCAAACTCAATTTTGATGAAAGCTCATCAAAATCGGGCTCGCTCGAGACTCCTTTGAGCGTGCTTCCATATTCCTTAAAGGTCTGGGCAAACAGCGGACGGGGCGGGACGGCGACGCGACGCTGGCGGGACGTGAAGAGTTGTAATGTATTAGTTAATGTAGAATATGTCACACAGAGCCGACGCGACGCGACCGCTACTCTCGCGCCGAGCGCGACGTTTCTATGTGACCTATTCTACATTAACTAATACAGTACAACTCTTCACGTCCCGCCAGCGTCGCGTCGCCGTCCCGCCCCGTCCGCTGTTTGCCCAGACCTTTAAGATTTGATTTTGAACATTTGCAATACATTTGAAAATATTGATTTTTTTTCATATTCACGTATTGCATCATTCATAACTATTCTAAAAGATAGGGTGTAGATTAGATGAATATCTAAGAGACATCTATTTAAACAAATTAATAAAATCCTGCTGTATAGACTATAGCAAATACGTTCCCTACGACTGCAATGCGTTTTGTGAAGGCGGCCGGCGAACCATATCGTTATCAGTATGTATTACAATCGTAATTTAGGCTAACTAAACGAAGGCTCGTTAGCTCAGTGGTAAGAGCACCCAACTAAAACTGAACTAAGCGGAGGTCGGGGGTTCAAATCCCTCACGAGCTAATTATTTATTTTCGTTCATTATATTCTAAACTAGCTTTTGGCCGCGGCTTCGCTCGCGTGGACTTCGAAGCCGTGCTTATCTCTATGCATTTTTTTTGTGAATATAAAAGTGGTTATTGTGACTAAACTATGATAGTTAGATATGTGCTCTCTTTTTTGTAGATTTTAATTAGACCTACAAACTCGTAGTACTTCATTTTGTTCTATTGTCAATAGTTTTTGCAGCGCACGCATAAATTAGTTTTCGATTTTACACCTTGGGTTACAAAATCGCAATTTTCATACGGATCCCTAATTCCTTTGAAAATAAAATATAGCCTATAACCTTCGTCGATATATGGACTATCTAACACTGAAAGAATTTTTGAAATCGGACCAGTAGTTCCTGAGATTAGCGCGTTCAAACAAACAAACAAACAAACTCTGCAGCTTTATATATTAGTATAGATTATCATTAAAACGTTATTTCATTATCATTACCTCACTCCAACAAAACTTCTATATAAAAAAACTAAATTGCTTAATCTCAAACAACTACATATTTATAAAACTTGCATTGTTATTAAAAACATAATCTCCAATTCCATTCAATCTAACACACAACTACGTAAAAAAAGCATGTCACATAATTTACGAAATAAAAATAAACTGCAACTGATAAACGTTCGGACTAATTACGGTAAGAAAACGATACTGTTTGAAGGAGCACAGCTGTACAACAGATTACCCGAAGCTATTAAAGAATGTGAAAAAATGGATATATTTAAAAATAAACTTAAGGAATATGTTTGCAATGTATACATTTAAAAGTAAACCGCCAGAAGAGAAGAGAACGTTCATTTGTTAATTGTATGTAATCTCATTTTAAGTGGACTGTAAGTTCTTATGAGAAATAAACTTCTTTAAACCTATTATTATTATATCTATCATCTGACCAGTGTGCTACAGTAGGCAAATTACCCATTAAGTAACTATAAAAGAGGCATTAGTCAGCAGAGTGGGTCATCGATAAGTAGGTACTACTGTATAGTATTATTAATTAAATCTGTAGTAGTTCATAGAAATTACGGCCGAGCAATAGCTCCGTCATAGCTATGTAGTCATACTAAGATTTGACGTAGTTATAAATTGATCACGGTTAAGACAAGGCCACACGATCTTTTCTCCATTACTCATCATTAGATTGTGTTATCTGAAAGGTTCGCGCTCCATTGAACTCTATCGGATTATTTATGCAACCTAATCTGCTTTTTTTTAGACTATCTGCTCCCAGTACTTTTTATCGTCAAAAATTTACGTATGTGCTCCGTTGCTGCTCCTTTTGGAATCGCCCAGATCTTTTGACACAAGTGGACGACTTAATCAAAATTAGCTTAGAATCGGTTCTTAATATGCAGCTGAACGAGCATTCTTGGACCCAAGCATCCCTACCCATCCGCTATGGTGGTCTAGGGATTCGCAAAATTTCCAGTGTCGCTTTACCAGCCCTCCTATCTTCTGTCCATAGTTCAGCAAGTCTCTTAAGTACAATTTTAAGGGCATCCCCTTCAAACTTTGAGATTGCTGGCTTGGAAGAAGCTAGAAACGCTTTCTTAATTGCATGTAGGTCAATGTAACAGCATTTTGGCTTCCCCATTGACTGGGAAAGCTAGAATGCTTTATAAAATGGTGAAAGTGTGCACAGGCCATAGACAATAATATACATTATGTTGAGTTTCTGTAACGAGGGTAACGTAATCACTGCGTTTATATAAACTTCTATTTACACCCTTTATATAAATAGAAGAAAAAAAAATTGCCCACCTGTGCAGGCCACGCTGGACAGGCAGGTCGTTTCCAGTTTTCCTGCTCTTGCAGTTAGATTAAGAAGAAGGGGGTTGTCACACTATGTATTCTAAATCCGTCACCATACGGACTATTATACTCAAGCTCAAACTCAAAATATAAAATATAATATCCTTGGACATTTCACACAACGCCATCTCGTCCCAAGCTAAGCAACTTAATGCTTGTGTTATGGTAACGAGATGGATGATAAACTACTTATATACATTTTTTTTTTGTAAATACATACATATTATAGATAGAAATGACACCCAGACTCCGAGCCAGTGCCTCTGGTTTAGACAAAGACACTTGCCCGACCCCGGAATCGAACCCGGGACCCGTTGATCCGAAGGCGGCACATCTAACCACTAGACCAACGAGGCAGTCAAAGGAACTTTATTCACGTAGGTTTTATCACAAAACTCTTAAAAGTCGTCATATTTATAATTATCATTATCATCTTACGGCCCCTGTCCCACGCTAGGTGGTAGTCTCCATACACACCTATCAGTCTCATATCTATATTCACACCTTTCACACACAATTCCTCATTATTACAATCCATTTATCTCTTTTGATCGTGCTGAAACTACCACATATAATATAAATAAAAACAAATTAGAGAAGAGCCGGCCAGAAACTCTGTATTCTTATCATCTTTAAATTATTGGTCTTGTATATTGGTCTTGTCTAGTGGTTAGATGTGCCGCCTTTGGATCAACGGGTCCCGGGTTCGATTCCGGGGTCGGGCAAGTGTCTTTGTCTAAACCAGAGGCACTGGCTCGGAGTCTGGGTGTTATTTATATCTATAATATGTATGTATTTACAAAAAAAAATGTATATAAGTAGTTTATCATCCATCTCGTTACCATAACACAAGCATTAAGTTGCTTAGCTTGGGACGAGATGGCGTTGTGTGAAATGTCCAAGGATATTTATTTATTTATATTTATATAAAAAGCACTAAACGGCATATTGAGAGCAAGTTCGCCACTCTATCAAGCAGCTATCAAGTTCATCCATCATGTTTTAACGCCACGGATGTACACTAAGGTTATTTGAAATATCAGTATTTTTCAATATTGCTAAGAACTGTTTCAACGCCCACTATACCATAGCATCCGAGGTAAGGGGCTGTCCATTAATCACGTGATGTTTTTTGGTGTTACGTGGTGAGGTTTAAGACCCCCGCCCCCCATTACAAATCACGTATATTTTTTAGTACCTACAAAGAATCTTACACTAAATACACGTGATATCTTACTGTAACTATGATATCTTACTCTGTTTTAATTCGTGATTTTTGGCGAACCCCTCCTTCGCTTTCGAACCTTGCGTGATTAATGGACAGCCCCTAACCAGAAACAGCCAAGGCGCGAGACTATCGCGAGTTATTCTAATATATTCAAATATCCGTTATCTTCTAATACCTTCACGAATATCGGCTTCGGTACAAGAATGCATTAACGTCATTCGTTTATTTTTAAAACAATACATTTTAGATACTTTATTTCAAAGAGATCTATTTTCGATCACCCAAACTTTCAACTGAACTACTCTGTTGCTGTATCCATGTGGTGACGGATTTAGAATACACAACGTCACCAACCCATACCATGCTGGGGGTGTCTAAAGGTACGTAAGGCGGATTATCTAGACACCAGAGACGGAAAACATGAGACAAACCCTGTGACAAATCGTCACGCCAGACAGACATGACATCCGGGTGGTGACGGAATTCTTAGTGTCACCACCCCATTCCATTTTGAGGGTGTCGTACGAGCTGACAAAAGGTAATGACAGTGCCGAAAACCTAGCCAAAAGAGAAGGAAATCTTGATACAAAACCTTGTGCCCAGTGAGCCATTTATGGTTTCTTCTTTTTTTAAATATGCATACGTTTGACCTCCATCTCACGTGATAGAAAGCGAAGATGACGCCTAGTGTAGTGGTTTATGATTTACAGTTTATAGTGTTATGAGTAATATAGTTGTCAACGACTCTAGTCGTGTCATTACTTAACATGGTGACAGCGGTGAAAATTATTATTTTTACGTTTAGAATTATTTTATTTGCTATAATTAATTAACTTATTTCAAAGTGTTGGAATAAAATAATGTAGTAGTAGATCAAGAGATAGATCAAGAGGCGGCAGCTAGCAACTTCTGCTACTTGTATCGAGATGGTGGTATTAGAAAAAGGGAAGATGTGGTGGTGATAGATGGCGGCAGCTAGCAACTTCCGTCACTTCTACCGATATGTGAATTTATATTTGTTTTATTTAAAAAGGGAAGATGTAGCGGTTTATGATTTATAGTTTATAGTTTTATGAATAATATACCTAGTTGTAAACTGTCTCTCGTCGTGTCATTACATAAAACTTATGATGGAAATTAACAAACAGGTTAATCGATTAAATTGTTATCGCTGAATGTCTCATTTTTTAAGGACACGGGCGCCTGTCTATTTAGCGTAAGCGTTGAAATAATGAATTACGAAGCACAAAGAAAAAAGCCACGGTCATCGTTAATTAATTTCCATTCTACGTAACAGGTAATATCGTGTAATAGAATAGAAACGTTTCTCATTCATTAATTACCTGTGACAATAGATTGATCCAGCCCGACAGGTTATAAGCGTGCCTGTGAAACATCGGCGGGTAAATAAACCATTTGGCGATTATTTTGATCGTTTGAAATTCATTCGATTTTTATGATTGTCATCGACAAATATTAATGAACAAACCGGTATAGACAATTTATTGATCAAAATATCAAATAGAACAGGAACTATAGATCAATCAAATTATACTCCCTTAATTATACAGGCATTTAATGGAGTATCGTTACGGGTAAATTATTTTTTTTAATTCGGATGGACATAACAGTTTCGCGCATTGGATTGGACTTCTGCGATCTGATAAAACACGTCGAAGACAAACATAATAATTAAGTGGATTAGCAGCGAATATTAAACTCCGATCTTCTCGGGGCCAAAATTTAATATAAGTAACGGTAAATTAAAATGACTAGACATTTGCGCCACTTTTGTTGTGTTTTATTGCGTCACTATGGCTACTAAACAATTTAGGAAATCTGTATCTGTACTTAATACTTACATAACTTAATATATAAAGCTGCAGAGTTTGTTTGTTTATATGTTTGTTTGTTTGAACGCGCTAATCTCAGGAACTACTGGTCCGATTTCAAAAAATCTTCATAAAATCTTCAGTGTTAGATAGTCCATTTATCGAGGAAGGTTATAGGATATATTTTATTTTCATAAGAATTAGGGATCCGTATGAAAATTGCGATTTTGTAAACCAAGGTGTAAAATCGAAAACCTATTTATGCGTGCGCTGCAAAAACTATTGACCATAGAACAAAATGATGTACTACGGGTTTGTAGGTCTTATAAAGATCTACAAAAAAGTACAAAAGTACGAGAGCACAACTATCATAGTTTAGTCACAATAACCGCTTTTATGTTCATAAAAAATATGCACAGAGATGAGCACGGGTTCGAAGCTCACGCGGGCGAAGCCGCGCGCAAAAGCTAGTGTATACATATGTATAATAATACATAACGTTATCACCCCACTCTATCCTCAGGATGTCGTAAGAACTGACAAAAGGAAATGACAAGGTCGAAAACCTAGCCGCAAAACAAGGAAAACTAGAAACGAAGCCATATGCCAACCCGTCTGGTCAACGCAGCACAGTAGACTAATTACCCTCCATGTAATGTGAGAAGGCCCGACTCAGCAGTGGGTCATGTAACGGCTGATTAGTAGTAGTAGTAGTATACATACATATGTATTGCTATTTTTGGAAAGAATCCTTAGCTTAACTGTTTCTCACACTAAACAATTCATCCCCTGCCCTGTCTAGAATAATCTCGGAAACGATTTATGCGGGGCATTTGACCTTTCACCGTCGCAAGGTCAAATAAATCGGGCTCGCTACATGGCAATGTCTTTAAGGTGGATGCTCCAGGGTAGCCCGCGAAATTCAAATTTTCTTACGTTTTTTGCAATTTGCAGGTCAGTGCTAGGTTGTATGTTGATTAAAATGTTATTCGCGGCTGTAAGACGTATGTAGTTATAGAATTATAAACATCAAAATCATCAATACAACCCTCCAAGCTCATAAAGGTGCAAGAAAAACTTTTTCAACGTCAAAGTCATTCTTGCACCTTTAAGAGCTTCGAGGGTTGTATTGATGAGTTTGATGATTATAACTCTGTAACTACAAACGTCTTACAGCCGCTATCAAATGTTCATCATCATACAACCTAGCACTGCCCTGCAAATTGCAAAAAACGTAAGAAAATTTGAATTTCGTGGGCTACCTTGGAGCATCCACCTTAAGGGCACAATTTATGCATTGTAGTGAAGCTGTCACAGTTACTCTAGAAATCCCTTAAAACGTAGTTTGTACATGTAGTAAGGCTTCAAAGATTATTAGTACAGTCCATCTAATTACACAGATACTCAACGCATAGTTAATTTCTCGCAGAACTAGAATGGATAAGGCGCCTAAACAACCTTGGAAGAGAAAACAATCTAGCCACAAGTGACGGAACACTGCCGGGGAAGCTCGACTAGGCTTGGGGAGCATGTAGCCCTGGGCGTGGGCAGTCAAAGAATGCCTTACATTTAAGTGGATAGGTCGGGGCGCTAATCGCAATCTTTTCGCGCCTCGGAGCTCTACGGAACGCTAGCAATCAGCCTAGATATCGCCAAAGCTTTTGATAGCGTTTGGCACAAAAGCCTTCTTTCCAAGCTTCCGGCATATGGTCTGCCTGCTCAGCTCTGCACGTGGATTGCGAGCTTCCTCCACGGGCGTAGAATACGTGTTGTTTCGGATGGATGCTCATCGCAACTCCTACCAGTTAACGCTGGTGTACCTCAGGGTTCCGTGCTATCCCCCACCCTGTTTCTTCTGCATATCAATGACATGCTTCCATTAGGTAACATTCATTGCTATGCAGATGATAGTACAGTTCATGCGGGATACTTCGGACATCCGGGGGCAGGGCCAGTGGAGACTGCCGAAAAACGAGTCAATTTGGTGATTGAACTTAACCAGACGTTGAACCACATTTCAGAATGGGGATCTAACAACCTGGTTGAGTTCAATGCCAAAAAAACTCAAACATGCGCGTTCTCCGCTAAAAAGTCACAATTTCTTCCTCTCCCGTCTCTTCTGGGCACGACACTTGCGTTACAGAGTAACATCACCTTGCTTGGAATGGAAATCTGCTGCGACCTAAATCCTAAAAATTACATCGAGGCTGTGATCAAAACAGCCTCGCGTAAACTCGGAGTCCTGAACAAGGTGCGGCGCTTTTTCTCGGCTGAGCAGCTGTACCTGTTGTATAAAACTCAGGTGCGGTCCTCCGCCGAGTATTGCTCACACCTCCGGGACGGCACCGCTAAGTATCGACTTGAAGCTTTGGATCGGTTGCAGCGTCGAGCAATTCGCATTATAGGTGATGAGAATGTAACCATGATTCTCGAGCCCTTACAACTCCGTCGAGATATTGCTGCTCTGAGTGAATTCTACCGACTGTACCACGGGGAGTGCTCAGAAGAGCTTTTCTCCCTTATCCCTCCCTCTCCTTTCCTTTGCCGTAATACGCGTGCGGGCCTTCGGTGCCACCGTTACACCGTAGCCGCCATTCCATCGCGAACGAAGAAATTTGGCAACTCGTTCTTTTGTCGCACCCTAAAAGCATGGAACTCCCTCCCTGCGCACGTATTTCCACCTACCTACAATGTGGGGTCTTTCAAACGAAGCGTGAAGAGGCATCTTGCGGGCCGGCAGGGCGGGGTTGCTATACTTACAGTTACACTAATGCTATACTTACAGTTTAGCACTAGGTATCCCCACTTCTGGACGGCATTTCCACTTAACATCAGGCGGAATGCAGTCATCTGCCTACTTCTACATAAAAAAAAACATAATATGGCTAGCCCCCAGAAGACGGGAGCCATGAGGATTTACCTACGGTTCCTCAGCAGTACGCTTTCTGGTACGCGGTCGCCACTCATAGTTTCTGTCCCATCGTCGTCGTCGGTCCTACAAGTACTTAAGTTTGCCAACTCTATGTCGGCAAACTTAAGTGGCACTATGTCCGTAACTCTGGTTCGCCTGTGTAAATCTTCATTTCTGATCGATCTTGCAGGGAAAATCACATATAAAAATATTGTAGTGAGTAATGACTGAGTGGGGGGTTCCTATAGGTCCCAATATAATGGCAAGTTAATATCGGACCGTTTCACACAAATGGTGGAAAGCGTTTGCAATTGCTTCTATAGAGCTAACATTACGTCGACCATACAAAATATGTTACTAGCAGTAGAGTTACTTCGACGATTATGAGGGAAGCAGTTGTTTTGAGAAAACGCGGTGGTAAATGGTAAGTACTACTTTCAGCCCATAATAACCCACAGCTGAGTCGGGCCTCCTCCAATTACATGGAGGGCAATTAGCCTACTATGTCACGCTGACCAGACGGGTTAGCACCTGGTTTTGTATCAAGTTTTCCTTCTCTTGTGGCTAGGCAATCGGCTTTCTCATTCCCTTTTGTCGGCTCTTACGACACCCTCAGGATGAAATGGGGTGGTGACACTGTCTATTCTAAATACGTCACCGGAGTTTTGTTTCTCATATAAAAATATTTATAATATAAAAATAGTTAGGATACTGTTTAGACTTTGTACAATGCGCTATCGGCTCATTTCACACGTCCGTACTTCGATCGATGGAACATTACACGACCCTGCGTTAACCGCAAATTAAACTACACTCACCCGGGTAAATTTTGAGGGCTGTATTTTGATCGCCCTTAGAGACATTGCCATGTAGCGAGTCCAATTTATTTGACCTTGCGACTGAGAAAGGTCAAATGCCCCGCAAAAATCTTTTCCGAGATTATCCTAGACAGGGGTTGAATTATTTAGTGTGAGATACAGTTAAGCTAAGGATTCTTTCCAAAAATAGCTATGCTGGTGTGGTAAATACACACATACATATCTATACAACTTGTGTTTATTAATAGGAATTAACTTTTAGACTTCATCGATTCCCAAAGTTTTTGTTTATGACAACGCCTTGGACACCGATTTTGAATCATAGATCTCGATATCAACCGCTTTGGGAATCACTGCTTAGATGGCTGATCATCTAAGCAAGGCACCAGTAATCACGGTGCCCTAAAAATGGAATCAATTTAGATTAAACTAGTTGCTAACAGCGACTTCGTCCGCGTGATATTTAACTCCTTGTTACATCAGCTGTCTGCCAGTAAAGTCCCGTCAAAATAGGTACAGCCATTTCAGAGATTTGCCCAAACAAACAGACAGACAGAAAAAAAATATTGTAGTAAATGTACCGTGTATACATCCAAATTCACTTAAAAAACGGTTATTTTAATATTACAAACAGACACTCCGATTTTATTGATTTGTGTAGATTATTCTGGAAATCTTGGATGATAAATTATCCATTAATATTTTTATTTGGTTATTAACAATTAGTATTTGGCCTAAACAATTTGGAGAGAGACCCCAAGCAATACATTGAAAGAAACAAAAATAACACAGCAACCTTGTGCGATTTCTTACAAACACAACTTCAATTTAGTTTTCCTTTTCAGTATAGCTATGCTTTCTAATAGATTACCCAATCCTCCACATGTTGGGAGATATTACGCTCAGAAAGAGCTTGAAATATCGTCATGTTCTTTAGATCCTCATACTTTAATGGAGCGTTTTACATCGTGAATTCTCAGTTCTTTTTTTATTACCGACTTGAATGCCTTTGATCCTAGACTTGCGTGATGGAAAGCAACGCCAGGGTCTAATATGGAGTAGGCAATTCACGGAAATGTTCTGTCGGGCACCGGCTCTCACATACACACGACGAAACAGAGTAAAACTGATTGGCGCCGGGCTGAGGGCCAATCAGTTTTACTGAGGTTGGTAGCTAGCCGGACGGACCATTAGATCTTACCACCAAGCGTGTTGGGTTTTGTTGATCATTACAACCCGCGTTTTTTCCCAGCGTGCGGTGGGGATATGTAATATTCTGCCCCGTCCCCACACAGGTTAAAAATTTCTTAGTATATAATCCGTGTGGTGACAGATTTAGAATGCATAATGTCACTTAGCCAGACAAGGGAAACATTTCCCTCCTCGTGAATTGTTAAAGCTATAAATATAAATAAATAAATAAATATCCTTGGACATTTCACACAACGCCATCTCGTCCCAAGATAAGCAACTTAATGCTTGTGTTATGGTAACGAGATGGATGATAAACTACTTATATATTTTTTATTTTTTTTGTAAATACATACATATTATAGATAGAAATGACACCCAGACTCCGAGCCAGTGCCTCTGGTTTAGACAAAGACACTGGCCCGACCCCGGAATCGAACCCGGGACCCGTTGATCCAAAGGCGGCACATCTGACCACTAGACCAACGAGGCAGTCGAGGCAGGCAGCTGAGATGATGATGATGGCTCCGTAGTATATACTTTGCGTTCATGTAGCTACTTTCTGCTGGTATGATGTTTCGTCATATTGCCTCTCCACACAAGAGCTGATTGCTTCATAACCCCAGCTATTGCCAATAAAGTACAGCCTTTGTGTGGTAAAGGATTTGCCAAGAAATCCGTATACAAGTAGGTCGAGCAAAAAGCTGGCCATAAGCGAAAGAAAACTTAATATGAAACCTTTTTTTTTTTTTCGCCCGGGGTAAAATCCTTTTTGGACTTCCTCGCCGGCCACGGGGATGGCCAGCGAGGGGAGTGTGGGACTCTCCCCCATAGTGGGGGCCTACCCACTAAACCTCCCCGGGGTGCTCCAACTCGCGTCCTGTTACGGCATTGTGGGATCTGATGCAGAACCACGCTGGCCCTCCTCCTCTCCTCAGGCTCCTTACGAGTACTCTGTGCCAACCCGGCGTGAAAGTTCTTTTTATCGAATTGTAGAAAGACTGAATCAATCCGGATCACTTACGAGTTGACAGACCGAGATTTTCTGGACATCAGTGATAGAAATTACATGTAGTGACGGATGTAGAATACATAGTGTCATCACGCTATCATCCTGAGGGAAAGTCAAAATATCTGAAATCCTGAGTTCCAGGAGTACTGTCAGAGCGCAAGTCAAAATATACTAAGTTCATGTACTTTGTTAAACCCACACCGACGAGCGTTCGCGTGTAATGTAACATTATAAATACTAATATCCTTGGACATTTCACACAACGCCATCTCGTCCCAAGCTAAGCAACTTAATGCTTGTGTTATGGTAACGAGATGGATGATAAACTACTTATATACATTTTTTTTTTGTAAATACATACATATTATAGAAATGACACCCAGACTCCGAGCGAGTGCCTCTGGCTTAGACAAAGACACTTGCCCGACCCCGGAATCGAACCCGGGACCCGTTGATCCAAAGGCGGCACATCTAACCACTAGACCAACGAGGCAGTCAAATTCAAGTTCAAGTCAAATTTAGTACATAGAGATTAGAATTTGCGGGTGGTTTTAGTTATTAATTAATTAATTTAGTAATTTAGTGGTTTCCGTAATGTCCGACGAAGCGGTCATTGCACTGAGTGCGGCAATATTAATTCGACATTGTTATCTACGTGAAATAAAAGAAAAGAAACGATATTGGTGAAACGACATGAATTATTTCAAAACCGGCAAAATACAGGTGGAGTGCAGCAGGCAATGAATTGATTTTTATTAAGTGTTCAAAATCCGAAGGAGACATTCTTTCTCAAAACATTTTAAGTTTACTTATGAGTCGGTTGTTTCTTTCTAAAATACTCACACCGCCTGTATTTCGCCAGTTTTGAAATAATTCATGGCACCAATATCGTTTCTTTGCTTTTATTTCACGTTAATAACAATGTCGAATTAATATTAACGCACTCAGCACAATGAACGCTTCGTCGGACATTACGGAAACCACTAAATCAGAATCCTCGCAAATTCAAATTTTTATGTACTTAATGTTACATTACACGTGAATGCTCGTCGGTGAGGGAGGTAGTATTGTAAATGTAATGTAATGCTCAAAGTCGAATCTATAATGTTACATTACACGCGAACGCTCGTCGGTGTGGGAGGTAGTATTGTAATGTAATGCTCAAAGTCAAATATATAATGTTACATTACACGCGAACGCTCGTCGGTGTGGGAGGTAGTATTGTAATGTAATGCTCAAAGTCGAATCTATAATGTTACATTACACGCAAATGCTCGCGGTGAGGGAGCGCCTTAATAAATTAAATCATTATCACATAACTACACAAAACACGTACGAACAAACCGCAAATTATTCTAATTCTTACGGGTAAACACCTAAAACACAAGAGTTATGGTACATCTGACACTCAAATGTTACTTTAAACGAAAATGATCCGTTATACGACGCTTATTGCATAAACATGACAAGTAACTGAATTTGCACGGAAAAAAATAGGTGAATACTATAATATATTCAGTTCACATAACAAAAGCACGCAGGAATTGAAAGTGTTTATGTATATGCATAGTCTATGGTTTGATAGAAACTAAAACCAAAGAGTCATAGCGATATTATTTTAACGCTTATTTAAAAAACGAGCGTATTTTTCTTTTTTATTCGTTTCACGCGGTAAGGTTGTTGTTGTTGTTGTTGGGGAGGGCCAAAGGCCAACCCCACGTCCGTGCAGAACATCTTAGCCACGTGGGAGGGGGACACTCAAAATGAAATTACTTATGAGTGGCTAACAGGGAAATGGCAAACCCATGATGATGGAGAGAAATAATATTGAAATGATACAAAGTGACTTGACATTGGCTAAACACAAACCGTGAGAGCCACAACGAAGAAAAAAAAAAAAGGTTGTTGTTAATATTTTGACGCGTCTGTAAAACCAGTAATGTTGTTCTCTTTATGTGTTATTATGTGTTTTTATGTGTCTAATGTTGTTTGAATATGGCGGAAGACCCACTCAGTAGTGGGTTTGTTAGTAGTAGTAGTTACTTAGCCAATGAAATTGTGAAAAAGGCAATAGACTGGATAGCGCATTTAAGCGGATTAAGTTGAACCAATTGGTATTTTAGGTAAGATTCGTTGTTATCTGTAGTTAAATTATTTATTTGTAAGGACCGTGTTTACTCTATTGCTATAAGTGGGAACCCACAATGACTCTCCTGTTAACTTATTCTAGTATACCTATAAGTAATAATGTAGTCGATGGTTCTCCTTGAACATATAATCAACAAAATAAATAAATAAAAAGTAAGACTACAAATATTCGCGCACAAATGCATGTTGATTTAAGTGTCGTATTTGCAACCATAAAAGAAGCGAAATGTAATTAAAATACATTGTTTTTTTAATGTATCGTACGCGTATGACGCAAAAACTACTACACAAAATTGATTCCGTTTATCGTAGCACTGTAGAGAATCTGTCACCCCTATGGTGACGGATAAGAATATACAGTGTCCGTACCCAGTCTATTCTAAGGGTGTCTTAAGAGGAAATGACATGGCCGAAAACAAAGGGGGATGGGAATGAAAACTTAATGGCAAACCCTGTGCCAAGCCGCCAGCACAGTATGCTAACTACAGTGGTCCAATTATGGGCTGACAGTATGAAGGCTATTAACAGTTATTGTTTATTGATTTATTTATTTTATTTTTATTTAAACTTCATGCACATAAGTGTACAAAGGCGGACTTAATGCCATGGGCATTCTCTCCCAGTCAACCTATAAGTGGTGCAGAGAACCAAATGGTAGGTGCACAGTATACAATAAATTAGGACACAACTTAAATTATATGCTAAAAATATAATAATTAAAATTATTCTTTTACATACTTGATTATACAATATACACTAAATATACTTTTATAAACAATAAATAAACCTATACATACATACATTATATATAAATATATATATATATATTACAGTGAAGATTCAGCAAGCAATTCCTTCTCTAAATGCTCACGACATCTCAATTTGAACGAATACCGACTATCAGCCATCCTGATACTAGTGGGAAGAGTATTCCACAGAAGTATAGATTGCACAACAAAGGAAGAATGTACAAAATCAGTACGGTGAGAGGGACATTGGAGTTTACGATTATGATCAGAACGGAGATTTTTGGCATGAAATGAACCAAGATACTGGAACTGTGAGGTGAGATACGAGGGAGCCGAAGAAGAAGTCAGAAGGGAAAATAGTAAATTAAGTGCTCTTAATTTTCGACGTGGACGTATTGCAAGCCATTTCAGTTGGGATCGAAACTTGGACACATGATCATATTTACGAAGATTGAACACGAATCGAATGCAGTTATTCAGAAGTCGATCAAGTTTATTGAGCAAATCTGCATTCAGGTTAAAATAGCACACATCACCATAGTCGATAATTGGGAAAATGAGTGCTTGCACAAGCAGTGCCTTTGTTTCAGAGGGGAGAAAGTTTTTGAGGCGATACAGCATCCGCAAAATGCTTGTGACCCTTTGGCACACGTTCCCCACTTGATTTTGCCAAGTAAGTCCAGAGTCCAAATATAAACCGAGATTTTTGACACATAAACTATAAGGGACAGTTTCAAGGTTAGAGACGATTGGTGGCAAGGAATCTACGGCTAATCTGCTCATCATACGGGGACTACCTATGATGATAGCCTGACATTTTATAGGATTAACCGTGAGACCAAACCTTTCCGACCAGTTATTAATAGCGCTCAAGTCCGAGTTAAGTTTTGTTATAGCCTCATGAACCCTATCAAAGTCAGCTTGAACGTAAATTTGCAGATCATCGGCATATAGATGGTACGCACTCTGAAGGTTGAGGGTCAGGAGGTTTATAAAGATAGAAAATAAAAGAGGTGAAACAATACCGCCTTGAGGCACGCCAGTAACAAGTTTACACCATTCCGATGACGCGTCACCGACACTCACTGACTGCTGGCGTCCCTGAAGAAATGAGGAAAACCACTGCAGGGCTTCGTCCGAGACCAAAAGATAGGAAAGGATCGCCAGGAGAATATCGTGATTGACAGTATTGAATTTGATTTTTATAATTATAAAAATAAATGTAATACGACAGTATATCTAAGTATATCTGATAACATACATTTTGCCTTCTTGCAAATCTTTGTGAATATTATAATAAATATTTCAAGTTCTACTAAATTGATGAAACAAAAAGGAATTTTCGAATCGATATACTCGCACAAATGACGAAATTGAGAACCTCCTGCTTTTTGAAGTCGTTTGAAAAGAAAGTTTGCATTTATTCCTAATTCGAAAAAAAGACAAATGTATTTTTTTTTAAATTTCTCGTGTCAGTAAATTGACTTCAGCACTATAGCTCACTGGAAGAATACGCCAAGGTTTTAAAATTATTTTAGAAACGGTTGCGGAATTGTTGCATCATCGTAACAGTCCACTGGATACAACAATTCCGACACAAATCGCCCCCGTTATGGCGTTCGGTTGTATAGCGTCGGATATAACAAGGTCTATTTGTCTTAAAATAAACTCTATTTTTCCCTGTCATAACCCTGATTCATCATAATTTCGTCATTGTAATTTCTGCACATGAAGGACTAGCGGAATATGCGTAAGGATATCGATCTGCTAGTCTAGCAACGTCTGGCTCTGCTGGATGTTGGATGGGAGACGTCTGCCCCGTTTCTTAGGGCACATACAGAGAAAAACCTTAACATTTTGGTTGGTAACATTTTGACGAAATTATCATAACTTGAGAAATAAAAACTAAGAACCGAAGAAACTTAATGGATACCCCAACTATTTAGCTTCTAGCAATTATCCGTTAGTGTCCTATTCTTAGTTGGTAGGTTTTCACAGGAACCTAGGTATGATAGTAAACATTTGGTTCACAAAAAACGTCGCTTCCCATACATCAATATAGAAAACCATTTTAAACGCAGAACGGCTTATCTAGATTAGCTTTATGCCATCACTTCGAATGGCTATAGAGTTTTTGGTACATCCTGTATAATATTAGCACTATCACTAGCGGTCAAGTCGAACAAACTAACCCAATGTGATACGAGTATGATGGAAAATACTGGGCTAACCCCCAGTATTTTCCATACTGTTTTGCTTATCATGTGGCTAGTTTTAAACATTTATTCAGTAACGTCGCAACTCACGCTCAGGATAGGATGAGTTGGAGACGCTGTGTATTTTCAACCTTGATAAGCAATAGCAATGACAATTACTGTCTATCATCAAATAAAGTAAATATAACGTCTCAGAAGAGACGGAAAGTATAAAATTTCTTACTTAAACTTACTCTGTTGAGGGAAACAAAATCTTGTTTTAATACTTTAATTAAGTTGAAAGAAGTACCTACCGAAGTCGCAACTAAAGTTTCTTTAGCAAGTAGCGCACAGCTATCCAGTATTGCAATAAATAATAGTTAAACAACTGTCTGACGATCTTCATTAATTGGATAAGCGTGATAAAAAAGGAACACAAATATCCTCATATGATCCCGTTCACTTGATACACCTCCATAAACTTGGAGGAGGGCCTCCTCGCAGGAGTTTTTTAAAGGGTAATACGATGATCCTGTTTATTTTTATGCAATCCTTTAATTTATACATAGCTTTTACCATTAAAACAAAAATTAGATTCTTTTCCATAACCTTTTACAGACCTGTTTTATTGGGCATAATAGTAATTTAGCCGTCCTAAATGCAACGTAAATCCGATACCCATTCCAATTTAATGCGCCGAACCAATTTGGTATAAAGAGTCTTTCAAACGCCCTTCAAATCTTATAGACTGTAATAATTTCGGACACAAAACTGCCGAACAATCTAACAGCTATTTGCAAGAAATACGGGTACACAGTGTCGATAATGTTCAACTCGTGATCAAACTATCGAGTGAAATCGAATAGTGAGTGATCTGGGTCCGAAAGGACCGGTCATTCACATTTCTAGTCCCTGTTGTTTGTAGCTGTAGGAATAGGAAAACTTTAACAAAACCTTTGGCATATCGTCTGGCCGGAATGACACTGTAGGGAACAAACCTTACCTCCAAATACCTACATACCTTGCCTTACCATTACCAATATCATTAGTTACTAATTAAAACAACATTGAATATAGTATTCTTCTTTGCAATGCGTCTTATTCTTCTTCTATGGATTGAAATTAAACACAAATGTTTAATTTCCATCCTTAAAATTGGTAGCCGCTCGACTTTGCAGTGGATTCTTTATTCGCTCACATGATGATAATTTTTACTTATCCAGTCATCATCATTTCAGCTCATAAATGGCCCATTATTGAGCTGGGCCTTTTTTAATTGCATGGAGGGAAATTAGGATATTTTTGCGGGGTATAAAATCCATTGTGGACTATTCAGACGGTCCTTTCCCAGGGTGAGGTGTATGGGACTCTGGTCCGCCAAACAATAATATGAATGGCGTCCCCATACCCACTAAACATCCCCCCGGTGTACCAAATTAGCCTAATGTGCCACGCTGGCTAGACTGGTTGGCACCGGGTATGCATCAAGTTTTCCATCACTTGCGGCTAGGTCCTCTTGCGTTCCTTTCGTTGTCTCTTACGACACCCTCAGGATAACATGGATTGGTGACATTGTGTATTCTAAATCCCTCTCCACACGGACTGTCCACTATAACTATGTAATTCAAGTAATTACATACCGAGCTAGTCGAGTTCGCGGAAGCCTTATGACTGATAACAATCACGAAATTAAATACAGTAGTGGCTATAGGGCGGGCCAAATTAATTCTCAAATGCTTTCAGGCAACTACTAAATTGGGTTTACTATTTAGGAGGGTAATTAGCCTACTGTACCACGCTGGCAAGAGGAGATGGCACAGGGTTTGTATTAAGATCGCCCTCGACTGTGCAGCTACCTTGCCGTAGTGAGGGGGCTTGTGTGCCTTTATGATCCGTTGGGCCATACCGGCTCAGGGTCACCAATGCCGGGCCCACGGGGAGAGGCCAGACGAAGTTCATCGTTTTCGGAGTCCCACATACCCGACCCCGGGGGGCAACGGTATGCACAAAGTATTTCCCCAGCGAAAACAAAAAAAAGTGTTTGTAGTAAGATCTTTTTCTCGTGCGAATAGTCGCCTTTTGGAACACCCTCAGTATGGTATGAGTCAGTGACGTTATTCTAAATCCTTATGGGCCCTTTATGTATCATTACAAGATTTTTCTGTAGCTAAAATCACGTCATACACTATATACTTACCAACCAAGGTTTAATAAAAAAAAACAAGAAAAGTTAACCAACTATATTCCTCTATAACGTAATATCGTTTTTAAAAGTTTATACGATAGAGCGCAAGTTTGTTGAACATACTAATATTGAAACTCGTTTACTGTTCTAATACCCTTCTTTCCCAGTTCCATACTCTCAAGGATTTGTTATTGTTTTTAATGCTTCGCTTAGCGGAATCCTAGTGATCTTTTAAGGCTTTTAGCAATATTGGATTTCAAAATAAACAATTGACATTGTAATAGTATACTTTAATGTATTTCTAATTTTATTTCATAAGAGATCTGTCGACTAGTTAGTGTAGTAAATCTGTTGACAAATTAGCAAAACGTAAGTTCAATACATAACTCTGATTTTCAATGAATTATGGTTTACATATTTTTGTTAAAACGTTTTTAGTTTTTATAATTTGAGCCTTATGGTCGTCTACACTAATCGGAGGTTATAAAACTTGTGTAAAAATTCTCATAGCAGTCTGGCGTACTCCACACGATTCTTTAAAAGTTTAAAGCTCTGACATAAACTATAATAAGTTTCCAAAATATTGGGCCTGTCCGTGTGGTCACCATTGGGATTTACAATATATACTGACACCACCCCATTCCATCCTGGGGGTGTCGTAAGAGTCCCGCTTGGTCACGGCAGTAGGGTAATTCCCCCCATGTACCTGGAGGAGGCCCGACTCAGCAGTAGGTCATGTATGGGCTTAGTAGTAGGGACCAAGATTACTGCAACGGGGTCAACAGCAATAAAATTACACACAAAGTAATTATTTTCAACTAGCTGCGCCCCGCGGTTTCACCCGCGCTTACTTATTGTCGTACCGCGGGTGAGGCTGCGGGGCGAAGCTAGTCTTAAAAAAAGTAGCCTAAGTTACTCCTTATATCATCAGCTTCCTATCAGTGAAACTCCCGTCAAAATCGGTCCAGCTGTTCCCGAAATTAGCCGGAACAAACAGACAGACAGATAGACAGACAAAAATTTAAAAAAATGATATTTTGGTCTATGAACTGTGTATACGAGGGTGAATCAAAAAATTCTTGGAATCAATATTAAAAAAGGCAAAGATTTAAATAATAATATTTTATTTTTCTACATAATCTCCCTCCAATGCAATGCATTTAGAATAACGCGTTTCTAACTTCCTTATTCCTTGTGAAAAAAAATTATTTTCTTGACTCTCGAAAAAGTCCTCTACGGCAGCTATAACCGCGTCATTATCGTGAAATTTTGTTCCACGAATTTCCTCTTTTAATTTTGGAAATAAGTGAAAATCACTTGGGGCTAAGTCCGGAGAATATGGTGGGTGGTCAAGGAGATTGAAGCCAGCACAGCGGATTGCGTTGAGCGCAACTTCCGATCGATGGGCAGGAGCGTTATCTTGAAGGAACAACACGCCCAACGACAGTTTTCCACGACGTTTTTCTTTAATCGCTTCACGCACTTTCGGGATTAAATTTGCATAATAGGGTCCAGTTATCGTCTGGCCTTTTGGCATGTAATCAATAAAAACGATTCCTTCACTATCCCAGAACACAGAGGCCATAACTTTGCCAGAGGAAGGAGCAACTCGAAATTTCTTAATGGATGGAGAGGATGGTCGTTTCCAAGACATGCTTTGTCTTTTAGTTTCAGGATCAAAATGGTGGACCCACGTTTCATCCATGGTGACAAGACGACGGCAAAAATTATCCGAATCACGCTGGAACATTTCGAGATTACGCTTGGAAATTTCCAAACGTCGCTTTTTGTTTTCGTCGGTTAACATTCGTGGCACCCATCTTGCAGACACTTTTTTGAACCCCAGTGAATCAATTAAAATGGATTGAACGCTACCAAAAGATATCTTTAGGATCTCAGCTATATGTTTTATAGTCATTCTTCTGTCTTCCAAAACCAGATTCTCAACCTTTTTGACATTTTCTTCTGTAACGGAGGTTGAAGGCCGCCCAGAACGCGGGTCATCTTTACAGCTTGATCTACCTCTTTTAAATTCAGCCACCCAGTACGCAACCGTAGAATAGGGTACAGCATCACCCCCTAATGTCTGCTGAATGTCCAAAAAAATTTCCTTCGTAGACATTTTTTTCAAACTGAGATATTTTATCACCGCACGTAACTCACTTTTATCCATAATTTTGACTTTTTAGCAACTCGTTGCACAAAAAAATTTATTACATGCGAACGAACTGACAAAAACAAGTGACAGTCTGCATAAATATAGTGTGATAGACACTCTTTAATTTGAATATCGAACTTGATCCAAAAAGGTTTCATATATATGCACTTCTAAGAACTTTTTGATTCACCCTCGTACATACCTACGCATTTAGTAAAAAGTGGTTATTTTATTATTACAAACAGACACTCCAATTTTATTTATTTGTATAGATGTATAGATGGTTTCGTAACCGTTTTGCAAAATTCACTACAATAAAAACTAGAATCAAAGATGTATTCATGCTTTCACAACAATTACCCATTATAATTTTTCATTATTCACTTAGCTTACATTGGTGAGGTCGGCCGCGACACCCATACCAATTAAAAGTTACTTACAGCAAAATTAATTACGTTTCGTTTACAGCTTTCAGGGTACACAATTGAGGGTCAAGTCACGTTTTTCATTGTTTCCAACTAGATCGCTGTTTAAAGAGCTTCGGAAAATTCTTAAGGCGTCAATAAGGTAATTGGAAATGAATTGGTGATTATTTCACGATCATAATAAACAGGCAACAAAGAAAATGGCGTCGTCACATTTGCGGCACAAAAGAAAAATACGTGGTTTTAAAGCCACAAGATTTGTTCCCCACTGTATTTCAATGTAAATGGAATACGAGTCGACAACGATAATTATCATCATCACAATGATTCGGGCTCCTCCATATTCATGGAGGGAAATCAGCCTACTTTACCACCCAAGACGGATTGGCACAGGGTTTAATTCAAGTTTTTCTTATATTTCAGCTAGACGATTGCGGTCAGGTCACTACCCTTCTCGTAAATTTGGACACTTAATGAAAAAATTTGTAGGTGAGTCAACTTTGAGGTATGTGGTGTAGTTGATGATGTTCAACATTTGTTACTGGATTGTGAAAAGTATCGTAGCCAGAGGGAGTCATTGGTGTGCAAATATAAATTGAATAGGTTAGATGTGGGCTGTATCTCCAACATTTTAGGAAATCCAACATCCAAAGATGCTGTAGATGATGTTAGCGCACGGATGACTTCGTCTGCCTCCTGTGGTTTTATGTAGTTATATAGCGTAGAACTTACGGGACTGACATGTTCGTCAGAATAAAAATCCTTCAAAAATAAAGATAAAAAAAAAGCTAGACTATCTGCTCGGGATACAGAAGGTTGGTAGGTGACATTGTCTATTCAAATCCGTCATCACCATGGGAAGAAAACTTACATGGAGGAAATAAAAGCCCGCAGTTATATCTTTTAGTCTATCTTCATACATCAGATGAAGGAGCTTTCAGAAGTGGGTCGACACAAAAATAATTTACTGCATACTCATATATGTATTAGTAGACTCCCGTTCAAGATCCGTGGCTTTAGACACTTTTAAATTATCTCAACACTTTTTAATCACTTGCTGAGTAGAATAATAGTTATTTGTTATACAAGAGTGCAAAGTTGCTTTTTAACCGCGTGTTCAATTTTGATGATCGAGCAAGCGAAGGATTCTAAAATTGAATCACGAGCGCAGCGAGTGATTCAAAATTTGAATCCTGAACGTTAGCGAGGGAATCAAAAGAGCACGAGGTGAAAAATCTTTGCACTCGAGTGCAACACGTAACTTTTCATTCCACCTCAGCGAGGAAATGACTAAATGCAAAAAAAAAACGTTTACAATCACAAGATAGGTACACTTTTATTTCAGTTTAGGTATTAATTACTACATTATGACAGGTAAGTATTACAGAATAATCTTTACTTTATTCTCTAGCGAATAAAAACGGCTTTTGCACTCAGATATCGAAGAGCAAAAATACTTTATTCTCTAGTGAATAAAAACGGCTTTTGCACTCAGATATCGAAGAGCAAAAATACTCTTTCCGAGATGGGGGGATGAAAAAATATTTAATGATACAATCGCGTACCGTACATTAATATACAAATTATTAATTTTTATTACAAGCCCCCCTGGCTTTCCCTTAATATTTCAAACCAAACACGTCGTCGTTAGTCGTTTCAGCCCATAAATGACCCACTACTGAGTCGGGCCTCCTCCAAATTCATGGAGGGAATTAGCCTACTGTGCCAAGCTGGCAAGACGGGTTGGCACAGGGTTTGTATCAAGTTTTCCTTCTCTTTCGGCCAGGTGATCTGCCTCTTGCGTTGCGCCTCTTGCGACACCCTCAAGACGTTATGGGTTGGTGACATTGTATATTCTAAATCCGTCACCACACGGACAAAACCAAACACAAATGACACGAAAACCCAGAGCAAGTAAACCTAAACCCAAATGGAACCAGGGACTTGTGATCCGAAGACTATGCGCACAGCCCAAGGCGTCACCAGTTCAGAAGAGAAATCTGAAAATGACGTGACAGCTTAAAAAACCCTTACAATATTATTTTATTTATTACTAGCGACCTGCCCCGGCTTCACACGGGTGCAATGAAGAATATCTAATTTTATCAGTGTTTCTCTGCAGCACCTAATAAGAATGTATTATTCATATAGACGTTCCTCTTGAATCACTCTATCTATTAAAAAAACCGCTTCGAAATCCGTTGCGTAGTTTCTAAGATTTAAGCATACATAGGGACGGACAGACGCTGCGACTTTGTTTTATACTATGTAGTGATAGTGAAGTAGTAGTTATTTATTAAGAAAATACTGGTATTTAAACTAATAACAGCTACAACCTGTGAGTTGAGCATGAGCAATTTAATGAAAGGAATAAACTTGGCGGGCTTTTATTTTCCCTGCTTAATGTAGCTAAAGATTTAAGTCAGGATTAATTGTTTTATTCCCTCTCTTGTAACACAACGTTACCATCGTCTGATTTAAGTAAGCTTTGAAAATAAATATTCGAAATATATTAAGCTTTAATTTGGATAAATACTTTATAATACATCTATAATAAAAACTCAGAACTAACTATGTATAACCAAAATTATAGTAAAAAGATTAATATCGAAAACTATAATTATGAAAAAGAAACTTAAGGTTGATGATGATGACTTTGATGCCAAGAATGCAATGCTAATACGCTGAGAGAAGTAATAACCAACTGATAAGACACTTTTTCCAGTAGTCATTCCCATTTATTTCCAACTGTACAATTCTCTGGACTGCATATCATTTAAACATTATTCGGTGTCGAGACCCTTGGTCCGTGGGGTCCTAGCGCTATAAGCCTTTTTAAAGAAATAGCAAAAAGGTTAGTCGACATCACAGGAGACCGAAGAGCTGGTAGCTACCTCGGACAAAGAATCAGTCTAGCGATTCAAAGGGGGAACGCTGCCAGTATCTTCGGAACCTTGCCTAAAGGGACTCCTTTAAATAATATATTTTAGTATTTAAGTTTTAGGTTAATTGGTATTTTTAGTCTTGTTTTATTACTTAAGTTAGTGTTTAAACACTAATCTGGGAGAACCGCTTGGTTCGACCGCTCAGCAAGAACTGCCTCTCTCCTCAGCCTGAAGTCCAAATGTCATGAACGAATATTGACAAGGAGTGGGGTGGCAACGTTCTGTTCGTTCTTTTTGAGAGCAAGTCAAATTAAATACTTTTTATGTATAATCTATATCTGAAGTCAACTCACACACTAAATTTTCAATCACCAAAATAGTTCTATTAAAACGAAAATCATGACACAACCTCCCGGTCACCGCTTGAATGTAAGAGACGCCTGTACAACTCTGTAAAATAGTTTGAATTCAGAGCCCTACGGACCTAAAGATATTTATACAAAATCTTGCACGCTCCACGTTTCAACTACAATCAATCCATTCTGTAGCACCGTAGCGCTACGGCATTCTCGAACACGAACACAAAAATAGATGTACGCTAATTCAGTCCAAAAGTTTAAAACTTATAACAATAAGATTAAAGATTTCACGATAACTATTTTACAGTGTAACCAATGTAAAATAGGGTTATTTATTTTTAAATTATTTTATACTAGCGACCCGCCCCGGCTTCGCACGGGTGCAATGATGAACATATAAACCTTCCTCTTGAATGACTCTATCTATAAAAAAAAACCGCTCCAAAACCATTGTGTATGGATTTAAGCATACATATGGACGGACAGACGAAAGCGACTTTGTTTTATAATATGTAGTGATTGTAGGAAGGCCAAGGCCCCACCATTAAGATTTAAGATTTCACGATAAATAATTTACTGTGTAACCAATGTAAAATAGGGTTATTTATTTCTAAATTACATATTTTATATTTTAGGAGGGTCAAGGCCCACAGGGTCGCGGAGCATGCTCCCGCAATGGGAGTGAATCCCGCGGCCCTGGTACGGGCAGTCGAGGATCGCCGTCGGTTTTAGTGGGTAGGTCGAGGCGCAATTTACCATCTCTACACGTCCCGGAGTCCCATATAACCCAGCCAGTCCCAACGGCCGCGTGCATGATGACCATCGAGGTAAAAAAAAAAACTAAATGATATAAACTTTTATACCATATTTTCATTATCTATGTATATAAATAGCGCATATCTAAACCGCCCAAAGGTTCAATAGTAGAGAATGGCTTAACTCCGCCCGTGTAAACCTTGGATGTCGTTTATGCCGACAAAAGGAAATGACGTGGCCGATAACCTAGCCGCAAGAGAAGGAAAACTTGATACGAAACCCTGTGCCAACCCGTCTGGCCAGCGTGGCACAGTAGGCTAATTACCCTCCAAGTAATTGGAGGAGGCCCGACTCAGCAGTGAGTAATTTATAGGGTGAATAGTAGTAGGTATGTAAATCTTTTGCATCTAGTCACTATCACTACATATTATAAAACAAAGTCGCTGTCGTCTATCCGTCCCTATGTATGCTTAAATCCTTAAAACCACGCAACTGATTTTGAAGCGATTTTTTTTAATGGATATGTTCATCATTGCACCCGTGCGGAGCCGGGGCGGGTCGCTAATATTAAATAAATAAATACACCCTTCAACACAAGGTTAAGTATTTGTATCCTCGTGTCGAGGGGTTTGTGCCACTGTGAGCATATATTGCGAATTCCACAAAAACGTTCATATTGTTTGTTTACTTTTTACTTTCACGTCTTCGCGTGGGATGAAAGTAGTTTTTTACTGTCTCGACCGTCCGTTCATAGCTTTGATGAATTCTTCATACACAATCTTGGACGAGGACTGTGGTTGTAAAGTAGCGGGTGTAATATTAATATAATATCTTATCTTGTTTCTGCTAGCGAGTTCCAGACATATCGTAGCAGAAACTTTGATGCATTTTGTTTGAGACTTGCGTCATGCTCGTGATCGGGGCCGCCAGTTGGGACCGGTCATCTCTTAACTGGTATTGGCAAACATAGTTTTGTATTGATCTCCTGGACTTCTCCTGATCTTCTGTTGTGCAGTATGTTATAATTCAACACGAAATAAATGTAACCCAATCAGATGTTTATAATATGATAAAAAGAGTGTCCAGGGAGTTTCTTGCCTGATCTTCTCCATAGGATCTATGTTTTGGAACAAGCCACTAGCTTCCTAACTTCATTTTCGACCTTTCACACCTGTAAATAGATTCAATTGAATTAAATGATTTGAGTTTGGAGTTTCTTTTTTACCAAAGAAAAAATACGAGTATATACAGGTTGTCCCAAAAATAGCACGCCACAGCGACACTGGAAGTAGGCTAGCCCTAGGTCTATTCCACCAAAAAAAAATGGCTGAAGAAAAGTCTCATGGATTACGAGATACATATTTGAATTTTTCAATCTTTTTGAAAATTCCCCATTTTTTTCGTTCTACGTTAACAAAATCGTCACAAATACCAACTTAATGTTTATTTTTTTTATTCTAAACTCATTACTCATAGTTTTTGGAGTAAAGTAAACTAATCATTGGTCGGTAATTGCTGTAAAATACAAAAAATAGTCACTTCTGTCTTTGACTCAATCAAGTGACTAAACAGTAAGTTCAACTTTATTCAGCTGCCCTTGAAAATAAAATGTTCTAAGCTTGGCTTCCAATTAATTTTAAAAACCAGCCCTTTCTATGCTGATTTAGAAATAAGTACACAATAAATTAAGACATTCGGTTTTTGTGTCACCTCTTGTTAACGAACGCTTCTATTTTTGGGACACCCTGTATATTACCTACTACTAGTAGTACTCAGCCCATAGATGACCCACTGCTGAGTAGGTCCTTCTCCAATTACATGGAGGCTAATTAGCTTACTGTGCCACGTAATCGTGACGGGTAGGCACAACATTCCTTCTCTTGCGGCTAGGTTACCGGCCGTGTCATTTCTTTTTGTCGGCTCTTAGCCTCGATGTAAAATGGAGTGGTGACACCATGTATAAATCCGTCAACACACAGACCTATGTACTACCTACGTCGTTCAAATTAGCACATTTTTTTACATTAGATAAAAATAGCAGTCCGCAGCTGCTACTATAGCGTAAAAGTTTCTTCCGTGATTTGCAAGTATTTAATCGTAATTTTTTAATCACTACTCACTACATAGTATAAAACAAAGTCGCTGTCGTCTGTCCGTCCCTATGTATGCTTAAATCTTTAAAACTACGCAACGGATTTTGAAGCGGTTTTTTTTAATAGATAGAGTGATTCAAGAGGAAGTTTTTTAAGTATAATACATGCATGATTGCACCCGTGCGAAGCCGGGGCGGCTCACCAGTTAAATATATGACGTAAAAAGCGATTAATTAATATCTTATTAAATGATTTCGGAGTCGAATACGAGACAAAATCAGAAATGAGAGAGATACGCAGACGGACTTAAGTTACTGACACAGCCCAGCGACAGGAGTGCCAAACTTAAGTGGCAGTGGGGAAGGGCACATAGCTCGCAAGTCTGACGGTCGTTAGGGCGGAAAGGCCCATGAGTGGCGACCACATCGCAGAAAGCGCAGTGCTGGTAGACCTCCAACACGGTAGATCGATAGACTTGATTAAAGTCGCCGTAATCCGATAAATGCAGGCGGAGGCCAGCCCAATCGTTGCGGGAGGTCTATACCCAGCAGTGGACCTTTGCCTGAACTATTAATGATGTTGATGACTTGATTAATAATAATAATAATAGTTTATTGTCAATAAGGTTTACAAATAATTATTACCAGTGGGACCCAAACTAAGTTAAACTTGTATTTTGGGCCCATCTAAAAGACAATAAGAATTAAAGAAAAAGTTCTGTGTGTGTGTGTGTGTGTGTTTCGTGTGTGTCGGTGTGTGTGTTTGTGTGTATGTGTGTGTGTGTGATAAAGAGAGCGTGGCTGGTTATAAAAGCATTTCTGTGTCTTCGTAATTCAAATTCGGGAAATTCTTTTTTAATGTTTTGACCATTGATTTTAATAATGACTCTACTATGGGATGAGATGAAGAGATAGTGGATAGCATGGTTCTGTAAATTCGAAAAATAGGTACTATAAGGCTTATGACGTCACATGCCATTTATTTATTGAATGAGCATAAAATTAATAGACACGGCGCCTACGATACTACTGTGTTGCGGTAACAAACCGTTTACGATACAAGTAAACGATGTATCACTACCTAAATTTTAGTATGACACACCCATAACTTTCTCGACAGTAAAGTCATTTGGTTAAATGTTTGACATACATACATATAATCACGCCTCTTTCCCGTAGGGGTAGGCAGAGACCACTTCTTTCCACTTGCTTTTTTTCAGGAATGTTTGACGTCGAAGAAAAGCGTCTGATTAATCTCTGATCAAAAAGGGGTGTTAATAGTTTTAAGTATTTGTTTGTCGATTTGTCAATGGCACTACAGTCGAATTGATTGAATCGAATCGTTCGTATATTTATTCAAAGATGAGTTTTAATTAAGGGTGCTCAATGCTGTTTTAAAAAAAATTGCTGAGCTGCTTGAAGGTTACTACTACTACTGGGCCCACAGATGATCCACTGCTGGGTCAAGTCTCCTCCGGTTACATGGAGCAAATTAGCCTACTGTGCCACGCTGGCCAGATTGGCACAGGATTTCGTACCAAGCTTTGCTCTTACATCTAGGTTACCAGCCTTGTCATTTCCTATTGTCGGCTCTTACGACACCCTCTGGATGGGAAGGACTGGTGACAGTATGTATACTAAATCCGTCACCATACGGATAATGGGACATTTCATTTCAAATTGGAGGATTGTCATTCATGGTTGAATAATATCTATACCGCAAGTGTAAAATGACGCGTCGATACTATTTTTACTGACGTAAGAGTTGAGAGGCAATTCCTTCCACTTGCTACACACATATCAAACGTCAATAGATTGCCTGTGAATCACTGAACACGGTAATCGAGTGTGAACTTAATACAATCACGGAATATTTATATTCAATTTAACAACGTTCGTATATTTAGGACGTCATAACTCCAAAAATAGACGATGCGTTTACAAGAAAGATTTGTAAACATTGGAATCTAACAGTAGTTAGAAGTTACTTTTAAATTATTTTATGCTTATGTTTCAATGAGGTTATAAATTATTTTGAGATTGGGCTACAACAAAGCATGCTTTAGCTACTATCCAGCCCATAGATGACCCACTACTGAGTCGGGTGATTTACCACAGGGGCTTGCTTTAGCTTTTCTATTCTGTGTATTTCTGTGATTAGACTTTTTTTGTGGATTCGGTAGATAATTTTGCACAAGTTTTCAGCTGCAAGAGCCTAAACTTCGACACACAATCGTACAGATTTCATATAAGTGTACCTAATTAAAATCGTTTGCCTTTTTTATATACGTAGCTATAATAGTTACACAGCAATGATTTGCCGCATGATGATGGAAATAGGATGGTGTTTTTTTTTTATTTTCGTACTAATTTAACGTTAACGCAATCTAGCAAGTGATAAATTTCGCACATAACACACAACTCTTGGGCTACGGTGTTATTGATTCATTCAACATTGTATTTTGTAACTCCTGTGATCCAATGTCAAGAAATTGGTGTACTTTCGAAAAACATCTTCATACTTTCGTATATTTCCATAGAGTTATCTGGAACTTAGTTGATGTTATAAATTAATTTAGTCTCATAAATTAAATTGATTTACGAGTTGATGTTATATTGTAATGGCAACCCATTTGGATGTTTGCCAGTCTAAAAGTGTCATCTGCATACGATGAATAAATACCTACTTTTAGTAGTTTTAGTGTAATACCTAACTGTTAAAATTATTATCTTTTAAATTGAAACCGTAAGTGAAGTCCGTAAATAGTTGAAAAAATAATCTTAAAACCACGTTCTGTTCAGAAATATAATCGAAAATTTATTTTTCTAAATGCAAAAGGAATCCACCTGACGTAAATTACTTTAAAGGTAGGTATCTTGGGCGTATTAGTCGTGCGATTTTTAAACCAAAAACCCCTTGTATACGAAATCATAAAATTCCGAATCACAAATTAATCTGGTGGGATGGGTTGATACAATTCTAAATCGGTCAGCACTCAATGCTTCTTTTTTAAAAACAGGCCACTCTAGACCACTGCTGGTCATAGGCCTCCCCTAAAGACAGCCATAGTGCTCTGTCTTCAGTTTAACGTATCCGCAGCTGGTGCCCGCAACCTATCGCAGATCACTCCATCTAGCAGAGGGCCGTCCTACACTACCCCAGCGCTTTTCGGTTCTTATACAGATATGACCAGCCCACTGCCACTATAGTCTACTATCTACTCCAAGCATAGCTCGCTCCATAGCATGCTGAGCGACTTTGAACTGGTGGAATAATCTCACTGTTAGTGTCCATGTCGCGGCGCCGTAGCTCATGACGGGTAGGACGCACTGTTGAAAAACTTTCGTGTTCTAGCTTTGCGGGATGTGCGACGAGAAGACACGACAAACTTTTGCAAATGCTGCCCGCCCAGCTAGATTCTCCTCCTGGTCTCCATGTCGTAGCTGTTTCTAGCTAATGGCCTCAATTTTATAGACCAAGCGATTTAATATGTTTAACCGGGTTCATAAAATATGCATTTAATAAAAAATACATATTGCGTAGATTACAGTATTTCCGAAAAGAATAAAATTGGGGCAAATCATTGTCACTAGGCAATGTGCCCAGAAGGCTGCCAGCGGTCTTTGGTTATTTATTTATTCTAGCATAACGTAATGTCTTCAACGACTCGGATGTGTTATTACAGAGCCGTTCTAATCATCATCATCATCATCATTTCAGCCAAAAGACGTCCACTGCTGGACATAGGCCTCCCCCAAGGATCTCCACAAAGGCCGGTCCTGGGCCGCCCGCATCCACTGCTTTCCGGCGACCTTAACCAGGTCGTCGGTCCACCGTGTGGGAGGCCTACCAGCACTGCGCCTTCCGGAACGCGGTCGCCACTCGAGAACTTTTCTGCCCCATCGGGCGTCGGTCCTGCGAGCTATGCCTATTCGACGTTCATTGCGTAAACGCGTAGCGTATTTCTCTCATCTGGCGAAGTTGCTCTCACTAGCTGTTTAGTGCTTTTTGTTAACAAGACCAATAATTTGATAAAGAGCAACTACATAGTTTCTTGCCGGCTCTTCTCTGTAGAGCAGCATTCCGAACCGGTGGTAGTTTCAGCATGAATGTGGGTGGAAGCAAGGGTTGTAGGAGATAAAAAGACATGGATGGATTGTAAGAATAAGGAATTGTGTATGAAAGGTGGGAATGTAGATATGGCGACAGGTAGGCGTGTATGGAAACTACCACCTACCGTGAGACAGGGGCCGTAAAAACTTACGTAAATAAAGTTCCTTTTGAGTATGAGTTTGAAGAGACATACAATAATGAATATCCGAATCTCGTGCGCAAATGTCCGAAATTGAAAACGAACAACAATAATTTAAACGTGTATTTATAAAATCGAATGTCGTCATATTTTTTTTCGGGCACATATTTACCAAACATACTAGCACGCCTAATGTAAAGTAAATTATGAATGAGTAACTTTTTAAAATAGGTCAATCTGTTTTATTGTCAAGTCTCAGTTCTTCAGCTTTGTCGTAATTACTGATACGCCTAATTACTGGTCCACATGCATCTTTGACATAAATTCCCGGATTGTTAAACCAACTTTGTACTAATTTTACCGACACAGCATTAGGTGTTATTAGGTGGTTTGTGGTTATTGGGAAATAGCAGTGTCCATACGCCACACAATTCTTGCACGGCCGGCGTTGCATTTTTACTGTAATCAAATTTGTTAAACCTCTTTGGTTAACAATGTGAACACCCTGGCCACTATGATGTTTTTTGAATATTTTACAATTTTATGTCAATATTCATTTCTTTATATTTTCTACTAGTGGCCCGCCCCGGCTTCGCCCGTGCAAAGCATGGGTGGGTTATACATAAACCTTCCTCTTGAATCACTCTATCTATTAAAAAAAACCGTATCAAAATCCGTTGCGTAGTTTTAAAGATTTAAGCATACATAGGGACGGACAGACGACAGCGACTTTGTTTTATACTATATTTTCTATTTTCTATTATATTCTATTTTAGTCCCAAATAAACCACGCCTAGTACGTACCTAGTAGCAAAATTTTGAAAATATTACGAAATTAATCATATGATTCACTCATATTTCGTGTGGTGACGGTTTTTGAATACAGTGTCGACACTCCATTTGATCCTGAGGGATGTCTTAAGAGCTGACAAAAGGAAATTAACCAACTCAGCATTGGGACTTTTACGTTATATAATAGGTACCCGTATTTGGAATGCTTTGCAGCATTTGTGGTTTTCGACCCTCGAAAAAAGAGACACTTGAACAAGAGCCGGGCCCCAAACCTTTCCCTATTTGAAGTTCTGCACGATTTCACCCTTACACAGTTTTACCAGCCTATTCCTTCCTGAGGGTGTCGTAAGAGCCGACAAAAAGAAATGACAATGCCGATAACGTATCATCACTATCACTACATAGTTTAGAACAAAGTCGCTGTGGCCTGTCCGTCCCTATGTATGCTTAAATCTTTAAAACTACGCAACGGATTTTGAAGCGGTTTCTTTTAATAGTTAGAGTGATTCAAGAGGAAGGTTTATTTGTATAATACATGCATAATTGCACCCGTGCGAAGCCGGGACGGGTCGCTAGTAATGATATAAAAATAAAAGCTTATTACACATGTGATGACATATGGAACAGAGACGTGGTCGCTCACTATGGGCTCCATCAGAAGGCTCAAAGTCACCCAAAGGGCAATGGAGAGGGCTATGCTCGGAGTTTCCCTGCGAGATCGAATCAGAAATGAGGAGATACGCAGGAAAACCAGGGTCACCGACATAGGCCACCGGATTGCCAAACTTAAGTGGCAGTGGGCAGGGCACATAGCTCGCAGGACCGACGCCCGATGGGGCAGAAAAGTCCTCGAGTGGCGACCGCGTTCCGGAAGGCGCAGTGCTGGTAGGCCTCCCACACGGTGGACCGACGACCTGGTTAAGATCGCCGGAAAGCAGTGGATGCGGGCGGCCCAGGACCGGCCTTTGTGGAAATCCTTGGGGGAGGCCTATGTCCAGCAGTGGACGTCTTTTGGCTGAAATGATGACACATGTGATGACGGATTTGGAATACATATTTTCACCTTCTCATTCCTTCCTGAAGGTGTCGTAAGAGCCTGTAAAAGGAAATCACAAGGCCGAAAACCACCCGTCTGGCCAACGTGGCACAGTAGGCTAATTACCCTGCATGTAATCGGAGGATACCCGATGATATAGATGTAATCTAGTGGTTAGATGTGCCGCCTTTGGATCAACGGGTCCCGGGTTCGATTCCGGGGTCGGGCAAGTGTCTTTGTCTAAACCAGAGGCACTGGCTCGGAGTCTGGGTGTCATTTCTATCTATAATATGTATGTATTTACAAAAAAAAATGTATCTAAGTAGTTTATCATCCATCTCGTTACCATAACACAAGCATTAAGTTGCTTAGCTTGGGACGAGATGGCGTTGTGTGAAATGTCCAAGGATATTTATTTATATTATTTATTTATAATGGCAGTGGGCCATTTATAAGCTGAGGAGTAGGTACACATATCACAATGGCGATTGAAAACAATATGATACTCCGTCAAGCAACACTTTCCTCCTCTGACCTCGATTTTGTTATCCGCGTGACGTCAAAACATTGCATAATATTTTATCAGTACCAACGTACCTGGTCATCCCATGATCACGACTCTTCGTAATAAGTTTAGCACTCGTCTAATGATTATCTGGTGATAAAGCGGATGATAATTACAACAGTGGCATGTCAATCAAGCAATAATGTACACTGTACCGACGACACGCCCGACTCAGCAGTGGGTGATTTATGGGTTGAGTAGTATTAGTTATGTATCTTTTATTCTACCCCAACGAATGGGGCAAATGTCAAGTGGCAAAGTCAGAGTATTTACCGTATTATCAAATATATATTTTTTTTGACATTTCACACAACGCCATCTCGTCCCAAGCTAAGCAACTTAATGCTTGTGTTATGGTAACGAGATGGATGATAAACTACTTATATATTTTTTTTTTGTAAATAGATACATGTTATAGATAGAAATCACCCAGACCCGGAACAAATACTTGTAGATCGTACAAATATTTCTTCCGTGCGGGGAATCGAACCCGCGACATCGATCGACAGTCGATCGCTCAACCTCTGCGCCAACCGTGTCGTCAATAAATTAAATATTACCTACATCTAAAATTAACTAATTTGTTAAATTTCTTGACTTGTCAAAATAACTTTAATGAGCTAACTTGCGTAAACGAATTTTGAATTTGATTTTTGATCTTGAGATGAAACATTGACAAATTCATTGTCAATGTTTAATTTTTAAGTATGTGTCTTTCTTTAAAATTGTAATAGTAGTTGTAGTAGTGCAAACATTCTGAAACCTTGACTCGGTAACTACTAATTTTTCGAGATTTCACAAATTACCAAGAGAAATGGATATCGATTCCTCTAAATAAATACGCGGTTTTCTAAAAAAACCAGCCGATTACGACCGCGTTATCTATGAGTTGATGGTTCATTTATCACGATAGATATTCACCGATAAGTCCAATTCGCACCCAATCAAAGTTGATAACTTTGATAGCTTATTGAATAGAATAGATAAATGCTTTATTTTTCGATAGTTACAATTGTCGAAACAATTTATCGTTAACGATACAGTTTTAAATTAGGGGTTGCACGCACTGTCCTTATAACACCCGCGGTCCCTCGTTCGATTCCAAAATCGGGCAAGGGCAATTTTGTAAACCTGACATTTGCTCTGGGTGTCTTTGTGTTTGCAAAGAGCCCCTACAAAAAGTTACACCAAGTCCAAGTGTCTATTAAAAATGTCGCGAATTGTATATTACGAGTATAATACCTTCGAAGTTCGAATAATTTCATGTTCAACACACAGCATCCAGTTTTTGTGGGTGATGTTGCCAGTGCTTACAAAACCGCGAACCCTTATAATCCAATCGATCAATATGATTATCAACGACAAGCCCTCTGAGTTTCTTGCCAGTTCTTCTCAGCAGTGGTCGCGTTCCGAACTGGTGGTAAAGTATTAACTTTGCATTGTATATTTTTTATTAATATGTTGACAATTTGCAATATCAATTATTAGACTTTGACTTTATCACGCTGCGCTGGATACGAAAAAAAAATTTTTTTTTTATGTCAATGCTTTTTACGCAGGCAATTTCGTCTCATTCTGAAACGTGCATTGCTTCAAGGTGATAGAGAGAGTACAATACATTGTTAAATTATATCTTAAACAGTACATGCGGCGGCGATTCCCTCCATAAACTGATTGAAACCTCTCAAATTGATGTTTTTATCCGGTATCTTCAACAACTATGGCCATATTTCAATTAATTTACACAAAACCTCAAATTATACATCTAAACTTACCTGTACCTCAGGATTTACTCTGAATTATGTACGTTTTGAGATGATTGCGAACTTACAAACACACAGACCGACCACAAGGCTTTTACTAACCGACTTTGACTTTCGAGAGATTTTTGTTGTTGTTTTCTGTTACCGCATAAGTCCGTCACTTACATATCGATTTGCGAAATTCTATCAAATTCGGTTCAGTAGGTTGCTATAAAACTTTAAATAAGTGTACACAATAGTATTTGACGAAATACAAATTTGGCTTTCCGGGTGGTGACGTATTTAGAATACATAGGTAGGGTTGCCAACTATACTGTTTTGAACAGTATTATACTGTTTTTCACTAAATTATACCTTTTACTGTTGAACAAAAATAAAGTATACAAAATACTGTTTTCAGCATCAAACTGCAAACGCATCACTATGTGTTATACTTAGACGCTCACACATTTTTTTCAGTAATGCATTATAAGAGGCGGGAGGGTAGAAATAGAGCATCTATTAATTAAATTAAAAATGAGCTCCTCATTTATTTTAATTCCAGTTTCAATTGTGGTGAGGCGTATAATTTTTCTTAAAAAGATGTAAATTAGTAAATTGTGCTAGTAGCTCTAAAAATATATATTTAAAACAATATTTTGAATAAAATACTGTAAATTTTTCTAAAATACTGTTTAATATTCTTCATAGAGCTGAATATACTTTAATTCTTGTAAAAAAAGTTGGCAACCCCATACATAGGTCACCACCCCATTTCAAAAAAATATCGCCTTTTTCTCAGCCACAGGTCCCATCTGTACAATTCCACTTGAAGATCAAATAAATAAATAAATATCCTTGGACATTTCACACAACGCCATCTCGTCCCAAGCTAAGCAACTTAATGCTTGCGTTATGGTAACGAGATGGATGATAAACTACTTGTATACTTTTTTTTTGTAAATACACACATATTAAAGATAGAAATGACAGCCAGACTCCGAGCCAGTGCCTCTGTTTTAGACAAAGACACTTGCCCGACCCCGGAATCGAACCCAGGACCCGTTGATCCAAAGGCGGCACATCTAAGTGTTAATGCCGAGTGGTATTGTACCATTTGTTTAGAAAAAGTTCACGAAAGACGAGCAAAAAGCCACGTTCTCCTACATCATGACAACGCTTCTTCACACACTGCTATCAAAACAAAGTCATTTTTAGCTTCCGAAAAAGTACAACATATGTACAACATACAACGTATTTTGGTTACAACGTGGTGTTTTTTTTTTAGTTATAAAAACTTAAAAAAAACTTATAGTGTGACCTACGTATTGGTTGACCAATAGATACCCAAGGCATATACGTACTTTAAAGGATTACTACATATTACTACATTACTGATACAAAAGCGAAAAATAACCATGATACAACCATTTGTCATTGTTGTAACTTATTTAGTACTAGTGGCCCGCCCCGGTTATACATATAAACCTTCCCCTTGAATCACTCTATCTATTAAAAAAACCGCTTCAAAATCCGTTGCGTAGTTTTAAAGATTTATGCATACATAGGGACGGACAGAATAATGCGACTTTGTTTTATACTATGTAGTGATGATACACATTGTCAACAACCGATTCCATCCTGAGGGTGTCGTTAGAGCCGACTAAAGGAAGGCAACAGGCAGACGAACTGGCCTCAAGAGAATAAAGCTTTATATTATATGAAAGTTATATGAAATTTATATGAAACCCGTCTAACCAGCATGGCACAATAGTTTGCATCGGCCTGACTCAGTAGTGGGTCTGTTGTGAATCGAGATGATGATGATTATTGTTATGTATTTCTTCGACATTTTGTTATATTATATTATATTTGTACCGTGTTTACGAAACAATACACATTCATCGTTAATCGATGTTTATTTATTAAATTACAAAATATTGAGGCAGTTAGATTACATTTATACTTTGCACATCAACACATAGCATAGCTCAGCTTATTTCTAACATGCATGACTAGTTATGTAGCAAAATTAATATTATTAGGCTTCAACGCGTCAGTCAAAGGTTTCATTATTTCAATAACTACATATAAGTCTAAAAACGTTCATAAATAAGTCATTATTAGTCTAAATGGGCTTCTACAATATGTATAACAATGATTATCATAACACACTTTGCTACGCTAAGTTAACATCAAATTAAGTACACTTTTGAAGCTGATCTTGATTCGCAAGCAATAATCAATAGATACTATAAATTTATATCTATTTGATTAATAACAGCTGACAGGGACGAAGTACAACTCCTAATTTAAATGTGGCTCTTAATTACTAAAAAAAATACTACCAAAAGTTTTAACACACATACAAATAAACTTATTAATTATTTGAATAATAACCAGCTATTTGCACTTCGGACAGGGGAAATTCTTCCTTGCGTTCCATTTTTTTCTTGCTCACACAATTACAGAGAACATAGACACAAATCACACTCCCGATCAGCAACGGCAGCCAAACATAGACTGGCACTCCAGCAGGCTTGACCGTGTCAGCATACTTTTTTAACAAAGCACACGGGACATGGTTCATTTCGGCGTGTGATGATGTATTATGCCATAACAGACATTCCTGCGTACTTTTCACGTCCAAAGCGGGCCCCGTGGCGTTAATAAAAGGCTTCACATTAATTTGTGTCGACGTTATGTCAATTAAAAACGATTTCTCTTCACGTCTCTTCTCGGAGTTTTGAATGAAGGATGATATCATAAAACAGGGGAATTCGGTTTCCTCAAAATGTAATTTCTCGATCACTTGCAGTGAACAGCTTTCGTCTGGCCTGGAGGAATAGTGGTAATTTCTTATATGGCCACGCTCGCTCAGTTGTCCTAAGTTGTACAGGGCGAGGCCGGAGAGTATATTACCGTATCGGCTGCCGGATTCTTTGTATACGTAGACGTACGTTGGTGGCATATCCCTGTAGACGGGATAGTTGGCTGCAGACTTGCAATATCGGCACACGAAACTGATGTGACTGGGCGGATGATAAGTGTAGTGAGTATGACTGGCGCTCACATAGTGGTTAGTGTGTGAGCGGTGAGGCGTACCGTGGGAAGACCCATGGGTTGACCCGTGAGATGACCCGTGGGATGACACGTGGGATGACACGTGGGATGAGACGTGGGACGAATGACCTCCTCTGGCTGAGACACTCGCGATTGTTATACAGGCGTAAAGAAAATAATGCCAGGTTTTCATGGTGTACGGGCGGGTCCCGAGGCGCGACTGCGGACGGGAGAGGAGGCTTGGCGCCTGTGGACTTTGCGGCGCCAGACTGTCGCCCGCAATAAAGCAAGGGATTTTTGTGAATGAATCTCCGATGTCGACTAATGGCGGGAAATGGATACGCTTTTTATATTAATTATTGCCATGTTTTGCAATTATCAATTAAAAGTAAAAGTGAGGCTTCCTGTAGGAATTTAGGTAAATACGTGTATTGTGTTAAATATAATAAATAAAATCAGAGTTTAATATATATCCTACAAATATTATAAACTTGAAAATTTGTAAGTACCTATGGATGGATTGATGAATGGATGGATGATAATGAAATTTTACAATAATATAGCTTATACATCAGAATAACATATAGGCTACAATTTATAAAGATATTGTGTGAATTTTCCAAAATATAACATTAAGTGTCATGTAAGTAGAAAAAAAATCTGACGTAGAAATCAATTCCATCACCACGCGGGTAAAACCGCGGGACGCATCTAGTATATATATATATATATATTAGCCTGTTACTCTCCAACTCTCATACAAAAAATCAACTTCACGTATTATAGGAAGTACAAATACACGATAAGATTTACAACCTTACATAGTTAAAAACAAAGTCGCTGTCGTCTACGGATTTTGAAGCGGTTTTTTATTAGTTACAGTGATTTAAGAGGAAGTTTTTGTATAATACATGCATAAATTTAGATGTTCATCATTGCACCCGTGCGAAGCCGGGGCGGGTCGCTAGTAAATAATAAAGGTACAACCTGGCAAAAATACCACACGACACCGTGTCAGTCCTTTGTCGGGTTAAGAATACATTGTGTCACCACCCCACTCCATCTTGAGGGTGTCGTAAAAGCATACAAAAAGGCCGAAAACCTACCGGCCACTACCTACTACTTACCATATTTAAAAATACCTAGTACTACCAAAGTATATTTAAATAAAAATCAATAGCACTTTTCGCTGTAATTTTATAACTCAAGAACGGCTGAACCGATTTGAATGTTTTTTTTTGTATGCGTTTGGGTGGCACCGAGGATGGTTTAGATTCACAAATCAGCCCGACAGATGGCGTTGCAACGAATATCATGCAGGACAACGTCTGCCCGGTCAGCTAGTTACATAATTATAATTGTGAAAGTAACTGAACTGAATATCTATCCATTCTGTCATAAACAGTAATGTGTAAATATGTAGTTGTAATTATAATTAATAAATTGAAGGTAGTTTAAACCTATAACTATAATTGACGTAATTGATTGACTAATTGAAAGATTAATAAAAAAATATGACACCGATAATGTTTTAAAACGTTCCCCATGGTTTTAAGTATAAAACTTGCATCGCGGGGGTAGTTTACAAACATGAAATTCACAAACACAAATAACACCCAGACTCAGAGCAAGTGCCTTCTGGTCTGCACAAAGACACTTGCCCGGCCGCGGAATCGAACCCGTGATCCAAAACTTATATTAGTTGGGCATATTTTCTTTAAACAGCGTACATAAAAAAACACTATCGTTTTATCCGTCTAAGATGTATGATGACACAGACAGTGAAAACAAAATTATAGCATCTCTTTTTAACCTTGAGGTTAAGCAATACTAGAAATGTAACACCTCGCACTCGAGTGACCGAGCAGATCTAGATTCTATTACAAAATCGTGTTTGTCATAATAACCGAGTAGCCTACACGCGAGCTGCGCCCGCGCATCGCACGTTTCCTGTCAGATGGCAAGATGGGCCGTTTCCTGAGCATTGTCACCAGACATTGAGATCCCAGAGATATCTTAAACTAATGGGTTTGGCCAGGTTAAGTGGCTTTGAATGTAATATTGGCAAGTTGAGATCACTCAATTATATCCATATTAAACACAATGCGAAACTTCATTCAACTCTACAGTCTACACTGTAGTTGAATGAAGTTTAGTCTGTTCAAATTTGTCATGAACCGAGCCCGTATTACGAGTAATTTAGACCATACTTAGTCGGGCCTCTTCCAAATTCATGGAGGGAAATAAGCCTACGCCGACGCTCTGGCGAGTTGGGTTGGCATAGGGTTTGAGCTTTAGTCGGCTCTTACGAAACCCTCACGATTGTGTGGATTGGTGACATTGTGTATTCTAAATTTTACAAAAGTTTTAGGTATGCATACGCAAATAATGGATATTCTCATTAACTTAGTAAATTATATTCCAACATCCAATGGAGATTATAAATTTATAACAGACTTCTTTGTGTAATAAATCACTATCACTACATAGTATAAAACAAAGTCGCATTCTTCTGTCCGTCCCTATGTATGCATAAATCTTTAAAACTACGCAACGGATTTTGAAGCGGTTTTTTTTAATAGATAGAGTGATTCAAGGGGAAGGTTTATATGTATAACCCACCCCCACTTTGCACGGGCGAAGCCGGGCGGGCCACTAGTAACTTATAATACACAGTTTCACCTACCCATACCATTCTGAGTGTAGCCGATGAGGTAGTTAGTACCTACGGTCTACGCAAAAGTCAAATAATACTAATTACGATTCGTACTCAGCTGACATTTTGAAAAATCGGCGAAAATTTGTCCAGATATTTTGGAAATGTGTTAAAACATTTGTAACGGAAATAGAGGAGATGTATTGACTATGACGTGTTGAGGTGTGGAGATGGAGTGGAGAGGAGGGGCGAGTTGTGCTGAGGAGAGGAGAGTTGTTAAAAAGGCGTGTGCGTCTAGTTCGGCCTCATTATTTTTCGGTGGTTATTTCTGTAACGAGTGATCAGTGTTTAAGTTGCGTGTTTTGTATAATCATAAATAAAAGTATCAGTTTATTTTTCTACCTACTTATTTAATTATTTTTCCGACATCCTAATACAATATAATAATTAGGTTAGGTTGGCAAAACATTGAAATTGTTGACTTTGTAAGTTAGGTTACTGAATCTACTAAAAATATATGTTTTTTATTCCAGATGAAGCCGGATGGCGATGAAGAGGTTGACAATCGACGTGGGGCGACGAGGACTAAACACTGGAATTGAACAGATTTTGAAAAAACTATTAAAGAGAACTCTAATAACTGTAAAAAAAAAGCGAAGGAAAACTTGATAAAAACCTTCCATCAATCTGTCTAGCCAGGCGGGCTGCAAGATAATATCAATAGTAGGGTTATTTGCCTCCATGTAATTAGAGGAGGCCGGACTGGGGTATTCCATACCGAAACAAATTTTTTTCAGTGTCGAAGGTTAATGAGTTGACTATCGATGAAGAAAGCATTTAGCGTTATGCCGTTCTTTGTGCAAATTCAATTAAGAAAACGGTCATAACGAACCAGGCCCGTCAAATAAGGGCAATGGTCTTAATTATCGCCTGTTAGTGGCAAAGGGCGCGGTAAGGGTTCGACTTTCCTGAAATGACGACCTGCATAGAATAACAACGCAGAGTGATATTTTCATACAAATATTAGTTTAAATATCTGAAAATGTATCAGTGATCACGTGATTATTACACACACTAACGCGTATACCTATCTACTCGTATGTATAATTTCAGTACGTGAAGGGAAACCTTTTCGTGATCGTTACGCAAACGAACGATAATTGTTGGCACACTTCAAGTGTATATGGAGAATCAGTGCAGCAAGTTAATCTAATATACACAATTCTCGTGTCACGGTGTTTGTTATTAAACTCCTCCGGAATGGCTGGATCGATTTTGATGAAATTTTATATTCACATTTGGTAGGTTTGCGAATCGGACAACATCTATTTTTCATCCCGCTAAATGTTAAGGGTACCCCTTAATATATTTTTTTATTTTTGGGACAAAATTGTTCTTTTTTTTATGATACAGCATATGAAAATATATACAACCCTACAGTTTCACCCCTCTACCCCCTAGACCAACCACTATTTTTAATAGCGATATTTTTATGGCAAAACAAAGTTTGCCAGGGCAGCTAGTATTTTTATAAAATACGCTTCAGAAGTACCCAAAGAACAAAAACCATTTTGCACAAAAAGCAAATGTTATGCACACTATATTACATTTTACACACACACATTGTTGTGAATGTCATTGCAAGACTTTTATATTTATGATCTTGGAATAAGGAGGTTTTGCCATGGAGTCCGAAAACGATTCAATCTCTATAGTTCGTTAAGAATGCAGCGAGTCATCAACGCAACTGCAGGGTAAAGGCCACAAAGGACCCCGTTGCATTGGAAAGCATGCCATCAAGTGGTCACTGTGAACTTGACTTCATAATTAGGAATTTGATGGGTAAGGGGGCGTGGCTAGGCTGGCGGACAATGATGACTCTATTCTAACGCGAACGAAGTATAATTAATATAGCACTTTTGACACAGGTGTTGTTCTACCTACCAACAGGCACCTGCGATCCACAAATCGACCACAAACGATATTTGCTTAAATGTTAATTTGCAGGTTGTCTTTACTTATGTAGTGAGAAATAGAATGTGTACCGAGTCCGTATGGTGACGGATTTAGAATACATAGTGTCACCATCCCATTCAATCCTGAGGGTGTCGTCAGTGGAAATGACAAGGCCGATAACCTAGCCGCAAGAGAAGGTAAACTTAATATGAAACCCTATGCCAACCCGTCGCGCCAGCGTGGCGCAGTAGGGAAATGACCCTCCTAGTAACTGGAGGAGGCCGGACTCAACAGTGGGTCATCTATTGGCTAAGTAGTAATAGTGAGAAATTAATAAATATTATTTAATCGTATAAATATGACCTGCCCTCAATCAAAATTAAGTAAACCTTAGGGCTATAAACGACTGTATCTAACGACTCTCTCTCTAAGCCTAATACATCAATGACGCCCTGTATATGAGCGATAGTCCCCACGGTTGGGAATTTCAGCCCTATTAGAATGCAGAGTCCGATTTCTGGTGGAAAATTTATGATCGAAATCTGCGCCAAGCCAAGTCAAGGTAATTGGGCCTAATTGTGGTAAACAACTTTCAGAATTCGTTTGATAAAAGCTTTTAGAGGCGGTTCTTTTTTTTAAATATAACGGAACCCTTGCATTAGGTCTATAAAACCTGTATCGCGGGGGCAGTTTATAAACATGTTATTCACGAACACAAGTGACACCCAAACTCAGAGCAAGTGCCTCTGGTTTAGACAGAGACACTTGCCCGACCCGGAGAACCAAGGCGTATCCGGTACCGTGGTCCCGCGGTTCGATTCCAGATTCAGTCAAGTATTTTTGTACCCTTTTCTGTAGTCCTGGGTATAAGTTGTGTCCGCGAAGTATAAGAAAACTTGAAAGACTTATTCCCAGTGCGGGTAGATTACTTAAAAAAAAATAGTAATCTCTTCTAATTGGCCCCAAGCCGTTCCGTGAGCCTGTTAATTTAGCATAGTGACACCCTTGAGGCTTTAGTTTGTAACTGTACCCTCTGGCGCTGGGTGGATTAAGGGACATTGTGACGTCATTATTGTAAGCCTTATTAGCTGAGGTTTAAGATACTTTCATAATTGAAAATATCGTCATCACCATCAACATCTCACCCCCTTTTATTTTTATTTTTTTTATTTTATTTGGGAAAATAAACAGTTATAGGTACATTAAAAAACAAGTAAAAAACAATATCACTACATAGTTAAACAAATGCATAACCAACAACATTTACCACATATAGCAATTTATTATAGCAATATTTTATGTGCTGAGTCCGTTTGGTGGATGTAGAAACATAGTGTCACTACCCCATTCCATTGTGAGGGTGTTGTAAAGCCGACAAAAGGAAATGATAAGGCCAAAAAACTACCCCCATAACTTGATACAAAATCTATGCTAACCCGTCTTGCCAGCGTGGCACAGTAGGCTAATTTCTCTTCATGAATATGGAGGATGCCCGAGTCAGTAGTCGTCATTTATGCGTTGAATAGATGATGTTGATAAAGATATTACTACCGCAGACTATAAACTATGTGACAGATTAACTATGTTAAAACCATATTTAGCCCAAAAAAAGTTAGATTAAAACGTGGCCTAAAAGCAGTTTTAAAATATATATGATTTTTTTATCTTCTACCATAATCGCTATTTTTTATTTCTGTAGACAAAACCGCAGGGAATGCTACGAGGGACGTTATTCTGGTCTCGTTAATCGGATACTTTTATTCATATAACCGCAGCTTACTGCCACTGTACAAGGTAAAGTAATAAACTTTACCTAAGTACATGGGATTTATCAAAGTGTACTTATATGTTTTTATGTCGGTTTTAACCCGTAAATTACCCACTAAGGAGTCGAACCTCCTACAAATTCAAATTAAGGCTCATAATCAAATGCTCACGATGATGCAAATGATCCCGGTTCGATTCCACATTCGGTCAAGTACATTTGGCCCTAAAAAAAAGGTTTACGGATCAAGTTTTCCTTCTCTTGTGGCTAGGTGATCTGCTTCTTCAGTTCCTTTAGTCGCCTCTTACAAACGCCCTTAGGATGATAATTATTCAATACGTATTCAAAATCCATTTAAAAAAATAGTTTTCTCACTAATAAAACTTTAAAAAGATTCCATGTATCTCAAAATCAAAATTTTTCAACTCTGGATCGGTGGTTTTGTTTGAAACTGCCCAGGCAGCCATATCCTATGTTCGGTTGAAGGGAGTAATATCGGAACGCTGTTAGTCTTCTGGGACTTCTGGGTACTTTGACAAGTGGCGATTGCGATCAAGCAGCAATCCCAGATTTTTTCAAAGTTTAATTGGGAACAATTAAACTTGAAAAAATCTGGGATTGGGAACAATTAAACTTATTATAAATGATGTATTATTAGTAGGTAGTACTAGTCAATATAATTTTCTTATATTTATTAATTTCTTATAATAAAACTAGCTGACGTTGTTTTGCCATAAAAATAGCGCTATTACAATAGGGGTTGATCGTAGAGGGGTGAAAATGTAGAGTTGTATGTATTTTTGTACGCTATACGTATCCTTGTTGCCAAACTCCCCATTGCCTTGGAGTGAATTAATTAAAATTGTGATTTCAAACGTCTATCTTATGTTTACGTAAGATGGTCAAATAAGGCGTTGATTGCTATTAGCTATTGTGTGCGAACAACCATCATCAAGTAGTTAGCAATACAAGTGGCAATAAAGCACCCATTGCCACACAGGCAAATTGTATTTAATGTCACCGATATCAAGAGCTGCAAGACGTGTTATTTTGAACTGACAATCCGTTGCAGGATATGTACGAGTATGCTGGCGGCTTACAATAACTCACACAGAAAAGGATTGTCGGGAGGCATAGCGTAGTGTTCCTTTAAGTTTACTTGTAATTTTTTTAACCAATGGAGGTAGGTGAGATATAGATAGTGAAACTAGATCCTTTTACATCAGTCTGACTATGGGCTGTTAGTAGTCTGTGCTAGAGTTCCCTTATACCTATAATGGTGAAGTCAAAACGTGGGATTTGAGTTCCTTACTGAATTTCAATTCGTACATCCACATGTACCAAATCAAATTCAAAAGAAACTTATTCATGTACCTATGTTTAACCACAAAACTCTTATAAATCGTCATGTCTAGCATCATCATCTTTTGACCTTGCCCACGCTAGGACCACCTAGTATAGAGACTACCAAGTCTCCATACACTCCTATCCTATCTACATTAATGTATTTCATAGGCATGTTCCCATTCACACAAACCATCCATTCCTTTACTCACAACCCATACGTCCATCCACGTACATACCTACTGATAATATTTTTTTTAAACACTGACTTAAAACACTGGACATACTGGCTGAAATGACTAAGTACTTAAATGGAATAGTGAAAATAATTTTAGAACAGCGCGACAAACAACATGTAATAAGAGGAAAACAGGCAGGAACCGGGCAAAATAAACCCTTTTTAGGTTGCTGTTTATTACCTAATGTTTGTAAGTTAAAACATTACGTCACTACCTCACCTTAGGTCTATAAAGACCCTCTACTGAGTCGGGCCTCCACTAATCACGAGTTTCGTTTCGACTTCCTTTAATTGTGGATAGATTTCCTGCCCTGCCTTTTTCTTCGACTCTTTTAAATCCGTTAGCATCGGGACCTCATCACAATACGGACCTCTTGTATGAAATATCTGTAATGCTCAGCATAGTTGCCTCGCAATTGGATTATAACTAAGTTTAAATAGAAAATGCGCACAATATGATAAACTTTCCAGTGCGCCCGTAATTTCAGTAGCTATGTAATAAGAATTGTGTAGGTACTCACCAATAGCAGTGCGGGTACGAACGTTTCTTGAGTAGCACATAGGATGCAAAATCGCCCAGTAACGGTCAACAGAAACCCCGACCAAACAGAATATGCTTATCGTGCACAACATCACCAATAAAGACACTGTGAATAAACACGCATGCAAGTTCCGCGGGAGTCCCACTGAAGCCAAGATCGCGAAAGGGATCCCCAACAGCCCCACAAGAAAGTCTGCCGCTGCCAATGACACAATGTAGTAGTTCGTTCGCCTTCGCAGCCTCCTTTCGCGACGGAACACGTAGATGACCATAGCATTGCCCACCACTGCAATCATCGCCACCAGAATCTCCAAGGTCGTGTACGTAGCATGCAGCTCAGGTGTTGGAGAACGATGGGGCGCCGATGCCGACGCCTCCGCGGTATCATTACCAATCTCAGTCATTTTAATATCCCTTATCAGACGATCGTCCCGTCAAGATAGATCCAGTCCTCTCGTAAATTTGGAACACAATATTTGGCATGTGTTCCGTGTGATGCGAAAAGTTAGTCATGTTTTGAGACTTGTTTTTTTTTGGTTCACTGATTAGTAGTACGCATTCGGATCACGAACGGCGGTCGCAGGAGTAGAGCGTGTCCCGACCGCCAGAGTGCCGTGCTATCACTGCGGCGACTTGGCGCGAACCGCGACGCGGTGTTCCCGAATACGCTACGCCGACGCGCGGCCACTTGTTGCCGCTGCTTGTACTCGGGAAATCGGGAAGGCAACATGTGAAAGTAGCCTTTTCAAATTGGTCGTGCACAATATTCATCAGACATTTTTTAAATTCATCTGATTGGCCCTTTAGTGAAATAAAATCTTAACGCAAAATTATTAACTTTGTTTACAGCGTTCTGATCCTTAACAAAGTTTACATTCAACTGCCCGCTGTGTGGGCGGGCGCCACTACATTCGGCGCCTGACGGATGCACGTGCAGTGTCCCACAGGGTCGCGGAGCATTGGAGAGCGAAACCATGGCTCTGTTTCGGGCAGTTGAGGGAAGCCATTAGTTTTAGTGAGTAGACTGGAGCGCAATTAACAAACCATGAGGACTTCCCATTCTAAAAAACTATATCACTGCACTAGTTTACAAACATAAAATACACAACACAAATGATACCCAGACTTAGAGCGTGTGCTTCTGGTTTAAACAAGGCACTTGCCGGCCCCAGAATCGAACCGTGGACCACTGATCTCAAGGCGGCACATTCTTTAGTTTTAGGTGGAATAAAGTGTATTCTACTTGTATTCTGTGGGAGTTCCCAAGTAGGAATTTAAACAATAATATTTATAAAATGCTCATAACCTAGAACCTTCCGTACGCGCCGTCGGTACCTATCATAAAAGTAGGTTTAGGTATCTAATTCGACATTCAACCTGTAGCTAAAAATAAGCAAGTATAAAAATAAGATGTAGTAACCAAGTAAATCAAAACCAGACATCGAATATTTTCTACACGAGTAGCTACAGAAGACTGCATCTGCCTGGGTCCCAAAAGTTCCTACTTTTCACAATTGTTCTATAATAGGAATTTATTTTTATCATAAAATTAAAAAAAAAAAAAAACACAAAATGTGTTGGTAAACGCATAACTCAACAAAGCCTGGACCAATTTGGCCAATTATTTTTTTAAATGTTCGTTGTAGTTCAGGGATGGTTAGGTTAGAAAAAATCGAACAATTGCCGGGAAAACTTTTCTTTTTTCCATACAAACTTCTATTTTCTAACTAAAACGTAGAGTCAATATCATTATTATTATATACTAGCGACCCGCCCCGGCTTCACACGGGTGCAATTATGCATGTATTACATATAAACCTACCTCTTAAATCACTCTATCTATTAAAAAAAAACGCTTCAAAATCCGGTCCGTAGTTTTAAAGATTTAAGCATACATAGGGACGAACAGACGACAGCGACTTTGTTTTATACTATGTAGTGATAGTGATAGTGACTAGCGGCCCGTCCCGGCTTCGCACGGGTGCGATTTTACCCGCGGTTATTGTCGTACCGCGGCTGCCGCCGCGGGGTGAAGCTATTTCAAAATGTTTGATTTCTATTCTTCGTTTTTTCCAAAATATAATAAATGCAGCTTTTCTTATTCATCAACATTAGGCTCGAGACTCCTTTGAACGATTTTCGATATTCCGTATAGATAGATACGATTTAGGCCATCGTTTTTCAATGTGCGTGAAATTTGAAAAATGCCTGTCCTGTAATGGTGGCACTTCACTTCGCTATTCGTAAGCGCGTATCTGTCATGCTGGCACATCACATGGCCTTTAGAGCCCCCGCGCATTAGGCGGCCAGTCGCGCGGCCTGGCCGCATAATGCGCGGGTTGGCCGCGGCGGCCAATTAGCCGCGTATGGTGTCGCGATGTTTTTCGTTGGCCGCCTAATGCGCGCATCTACATACATTGTGGAAGAATTAGCTGGCCGCAGCGACTTGGCCGCGCGGCCTGGCTGCCTAATGCGCGGGGGCTCTTAGGCCCGGTTTCCAAGAAAGCAGAGACGAGAGATGTGTTTTGAATAACCAATCAGGTTTCGTCATTTTATTTCCACCGAAGCTAAGCGGAGAGATGTGGAAATAACGAAACCTGATTGGTTATTCAAAACACATCTCTCGTCTCCTCTCCTCTCTGTGTTGGAAACCGGGCCTTAGTGTTTATTATTTATTCGTAGCTTAGTGTTCGATATTTATATGCGTGCGTATGGTGACGCATTTAGAATACATAGCGTCACCACCCCATTCCATGAGGTTGGTTGAGGGTGTTGTAAGAGCTGACAAATTGAAATGACAAAGCCGACAAACTAGCCGCAAGAGTGGGAAACTCTGAAACTAAACCCTGTGGCCTGTGGCTACCCGTCTGGCCAGCGTGGCAAAGTCGGCTAATTAGCCTCTGCGTAAAGGGAGGAGGCCCGACTCACCAGTGGGTCATTTATTGGCTGAATAGTAATTAGTGTTTATGTGCGCCACTCTTGTTGTTAGTTTTCGTATGACTTATTTGACAAATGTTCCACACAAAGCCATCAATCTATACATCTATATATATACAAATAAATAAAATTGGAGTGTCTGTTTGTAATAATAAAATTACCACTTTTTACTAAATGCGTCATACTTATACGTAAGTATGTATACCTACAACATACATAGACAAAAAATTTTTTTTTTTATTTTTGTCTGTCTGTCCGTCTGTCTGTCTGTTTGTCTGTTTGTTCCGGCTAATCTCTGGAACGGCTGGACCGACTTTGACGGGAGTTTCACTGATAGGAAGCTGATGATATAATGAGTAACTTAAGCTACTTTTTTTAGACTAGCTTCGCCCCGCGGCGTCACCCGTGGTACGACAATAAGTAAGCGCGGGTAAAACCGCGGGGTGCAGCTAGTCTATACCAATAAATAAAATTGGACTGTCTGTTTGTAATAATAAAATAACCACTTTTTACTAAATGCGTAAGTATGTATGCACAGTACATAGACCAAAATAACAGTTTTTTTAATTTTTGTCTGTCTGTCCGTCTGTCTGTCTGTTTGTTCCGGCTAATCTCTGGAACGGCTGGACCGACTTTGACGGGAGTTTCACTGATAGGAAGCTGATGATATAATGAGTAACTTAAGCTACTTTTTTTAGACTAGCTTCGCCCCGCGGCGTCACCCGTGGTACGACAATAAGTAAGCGCGGGTAAAACCGCGGGGTGCAGCTAGTCTATACCAATAAATAAAATTGGACTGTCTGTTTGTAATAATAAAATAACCACTTTTTACTAAATGCGTAAGTATGTATGCACAGTACATAGACCAAAATAACAGTTTTTTTTATTTTTGTCTGTCTGTCTTTCTGTCTGTCTGTCTGTTTGTTCCGGCTAATCTTAGAAACGGCTGGACCGATTTTGACGGCACTTTCACTGATAGGTAGCTGATGATATAAGGAGTAACTTAGGCTACTTTTTTTTGACTGGCTTCACCTCCCGGCGTCACCCGCGGTACGACAATAAGTAAGCGCGGGTGAAACCGCGGGGCGCAGCTAGTAAACAATAAAGCAGATTAACTTAAAAATGAAATTAATAAGTCATCAATTATTCAAAGTTTAATACACATAGTTATTATGCCCGCACAAAAGTAGTTTACTTGGAATATTTACTAATACATAAATAAATAGAATCACATACTTGTAATTATATTTGTCAATCGATTCTGGTCTTCCATGCTGTGATTCTTAAGTTGTTATTGCAATATCCCCGAAACATACATCTAAAGGTATATTCAAATTGAGCGAAGTGCATACAGACATTTAATAAGACACATAATACTTAAATATTCTGGGGTGTACACTCTTAATGCAAAGATATTTATGAATATATATAATAATTATTAAAATAATAGTCTTTATTTTGTCCTAGCCCTAATACAGTGTATTATGACATTATAGACTAACTTGCAACAAACAAATGCAACCAGTTTTTATCAATGTCAAAAACTTACTCATGATTCCAATTTAAAAAAAAGGTACAAATCTGTGAGCATTCATCATGTAAAACAAAAAATCATGAGGCTTGATTCAAATGAAGACATTCCAATATCAACAACACAAGAATAACTGACACGTCCCATATATTTCATCCTCCTTCCCTTTTCTCATTTTTATTACTATTGGCACCAGTCCATTCTGATATGGATAACTACCATTTTTATATGAAGGGATTGTTGCCATCCCTCTGAGACCCATTAAGTGGGAATATCGGTAAATATTTGGTATGTAATAACATTTCATTTTCTTGCTACTGAATTTGTGTACCCACAGAGATGAGATGTTATAATATGATCAACATCCATTTAATGTCCAGCAGAGCCAGATTTTATTATTGTATATGCTAAGCTGCATCCATTCTCGTACATTTTATTTTTGGCCACATTTGAATTAGTCCTCAATTTAACAAAACACACTTGATTTAAAAACTAACAACATATTCAGTGCATATGTAGCCTATTTACAAGATGCCTTGGTATCCCAATATTTAAAAGTGATTTACTATCCACCTGGTCTAAGTTAGGATGAAAGTCCAACAATGCCTCCCAGCATATCTCACTCAACTTAGGTATACATAACCACACTTTATAAAGAATATTGTTCCTACAAGCTGTATTTTCTTTTGGTTCAATACCACCAAACATGTACATACATCCATATGATGTAACTGTTGATGAATGGAAATATATTGGATTGGGTAACACAGTCTTTTGCATTAGGGTCCACTGCATATCCGTGACACTTAACCTCCAAATATCATCAAACACTGAAGTACCGTCAGAGCCTCCTGCCACAAACACTTGCGGTCCTTGCAGTGTGTCCACCAGCACTGCACTATGACACTTTCGAGGCAATGGCCCTATGGTATCTGTGGTGCTATTATCTGGTTTGGGCTTCAGTGCTGTCCATGTGTTGGTCTCTAAATCATACATTGGGATCTCCATAAGTTCAAATGCCCATTCTCCAGTACCACCTCCTATTACATAGAGTTTATTTCCAACATGGGCTATTTCATGCCTGTACCGGCCAAATGGTTCACCTTCCTGGCCAGTTCCAGCAAAGACAGTCTCCCACACCAGAGTTTGTAAATCTAATCTGAAAATAAAAGTATAATAAGTATGACACATGTCCCACAATTGAGTAAGTTCATTATTATTAAGTCTGCTTATCAAATATGTAGTTGGTTCATATATGTATACTAAATCTGTCACTGATTTTATAGCATAATTTACCAATTAAATTTTAAATTCCTAAATAAATCTGTACACTGTACATCTACTACATTCCCATACATCATACACACAACATACATCTACGAAATCTAGAACACACCTGAAAATGTCAATATTGTAAGCAAATCCATTTGTTCCACCAACAGTATAGAAGTATCCATTATGGCACATTACAGCTTGTCCGTATTGCCCTGGTGGCTTTGATCCTGTAGTTTCGAGGATGTGGAACCTAGCATCTTCGTTACTAGCTTTCCACACCACCACATCATTGCTGCATTTAATTCCAAACGGTGCACCAGTGCCACCAAATATCTGGAAACAGAATGAAAAATATTCAGAACTAACTTTATATTCTGCATATATGATTTATAAACTTCAAATTTCCGTTGCTTACTCACCATCAAGTGTCCTCCATTCATGCACATAGCATTTGAAGCTAATTCTTCCGGCATGTTCTCTATAACTGGATGCTGCTTCCATTTTCGAGTTGCTATCGAAAAACTCCACAATTCCCTAAACAGGGGGCGCGTGACTGTCCAAGTAGGATTTTCTCTCTCTACATGAGTGTGTGGTAGCGAAGGATTATAACCGCCAAAACAATAGACATGGGCATCGTCACAAGCAATCCGGTGACCACTGCGAGGCCTAGGAATCTCAAGACCTCGACATTTAACTTCGGAAATTTTATATGGCTCGAATATGAATTCTTTTCTTTGGACGTTCATAGTTACGCTGAAATTCAAAGCTAGTAGTAAACTATCAATCTAAGATTTCTATAGGTGAGCCATCAATTTTATTAATTTAATAAATAATCATGCAAATTGCAAAACAGTAAAACCGATTTTGTTTCGCAAAATTTTTGACGTTTGTTTTTTTAAATATCTAATTGATATCAGTCTATCAGGTGCCTGAATATCAAACGGAAACCTTGAATAATCAATCACATCCAATTATTTTACATTTGACCATTGTACAAAAAAGTAATTGTGCAATATTTTTAATGATTACGTACGGACATCATGCGGGTTCTACTGGACCGTTTTCGATTTATCCTAAACTAGCGACCCGCCCCGGCTTCGCATGGGTACAATGATGAACTAAATTTATCAGTGTTTCTCTACAATATTATGATATAGGATGTAGGACTCTATTTATTAAAGAAACAACCACTTCAAAATCCGTGGCGTAGTTTTAGAGATCTAAGCTTAATTAAGGAGGGACAGACGACAGCTACTTTGTTTTAAATTAACTGTCAAACGAAAGTAGATACTCAATTCTTTTCAAAACTTTTTATATGGTCATGCTTCCATTTCCGGACACTCCAGTGAAAATTCGGGGTGTCATACCGTTGGGCATCCTGAATTTTACCTCGTTATTTATTAGGTTATAGGTAACCTGCTATTAATAATTATAATTAGTAATAGCAGGTTATCTGTCTGTAACCTTATAACAGATATTGATTTTTTACACTACCTAAGGGCTCCCACACAACACAATACGACGTCGCGTCGTACCACAATGCGGCGTCGTTTGACGATGCGACGTCGCGTACGTGGAAATCATCGCAACGTGCCATGATGCACGGCAAGACGCACAGTGGTACCAGTTCAATAAAAGGTGGACATAGGGATGAAAGTCGGAATTTGAAGCTGATTTTTTTAAAGGATACAGATAATAACTAGCCTAACAACATTTGTTCTACGAAAAATCTCTAGAATATATAGTTTCTTGGAAAAAAAAATGATGATTTATTTTTTGTATGGAGAAAATTATACTTTTTTTTTTCCGAGTTGTATCGATTTGCCGCGTGTTTGACTGTTTGGCTTATAATACCACTGAACCTTGAACTGGGACCACTGTGCGACGCCCTGAATACAATAACGGGTGAAATTGTCGTAATTCATTTAGAAAAATGGAAGGTACTAGACGTGTTCTGTTCATACTGTTATTAAGACGGATAAAGAAAAATAGATACTCGGAAGATACTGGATCCACTAATTTATTTCATTTTGTTTCCTGTCGTGCGTAGCGACACGTTCGATGTCGCGTCGATTTCCACGACGCGACGTCGCATCGTGGTACGACGTGACGTCGTATCGTGTCTATGTGTGGGAGCCCTGATAGTATATGGTTTTACCCCCTTCCCCAGTCAGGTGTATAAAAAGAGTAAATTTACTCTAAAATTTATAAAGACGAAGCAATTAAACATGTAATCTTTAAAACCATTTATTTCACCAATATTTTTTCACAATTTTGGATACCGTAACAGCAAGTTAAATAACGACATTTCAGTAATGTATTTACCTCTTCACAACGCAAAGGATGTACATGATAATGGTTATCTTTCCGATATCTATGTATGTAGGCCTAAGTGCCCAAAGCAGCATTTAGAAACCTAAAAACTATAATAACCTAGTAGCGCAATTATGTACTACTTGTTAACATTTTGTTATAACTGTTTATAAACCTAATAGTGTTCTCTTGAACATTATCTAGCAGATTTTAATTAGAAGCATTTGATATTTGATACCATAATTTCTCATTTGCTGCATAAAGGAGACTTAAAAATCTGATAATACTACATTACAATAGAAAAAAAACAATGTGGTAAACTAGAAGCTGGTAAATAAATCACTAAAACAGTGCATTTTTATAGAACTGTACTACAATAATGCTATCAGCAAAGATAATTAATAATTTAATAAAGAAATCTACTTAGACATACTGCATATACAATTTTTGTAACAATTACTATGAGGATTTATATATTTGTCGACATTGTTTAAACAACAATACATTTTGGTATAATGCAAAATATGTACTTGTAACACACAGGTTATGGTTGACTTGCACATATACATATTTTATCCAGCACGCTGCATTCCAGTTGTAAATAGAATTTTTTGTTTTGACTTCTTGTTCTTCTTTCCTTTGGGTGGGCTAGCAGCAGCATGTAACGCTGCTTCAATAGCATCACTTAGGACGAGAGTGCGTGGTGCAGCGGTCTCATCATCGGTAATTGTGGGTGGAGGTGGTGACAGCTCAGTTTTGCGTACTCGCCAAATACCGCTGGTGCCCGCCATCTGGATAAAACCACCACATTTATCACATAATGGATCTGGATGGAGTTGTATTAGGTTTGAGTTCATGATGCCTGCCTCGTTGGTCTAGGGGTTTGACATGCCGCCTTTGGATCATGGGGACCCGGGTTCGATTCCGAGGCAGAGCAAGTGTCTTTGTGTAAACCAGTGGCACTTGCTAAGACTGAGGGTATAATTTGTTTTGTGAATTTCATGTTTAAAACAATTGATGGAATTTAGCAAGCTAGCCACCAAATATATAAAATCCACACCTAGACCTAGACTAGATATATATAAAGTCCTAGCTTGTTTAATATGGTCACATACCTTGTGGTTGCCAATCTCTATATAGGAAACAATCTTTTTTGATGCCTTCACAAAGTCACCTACTTCTTTAAAAATATAATTGGTGACATAGGATGAAAATCATATTTTGGAAGAATTCACAATCAACAGTAGATAACAAATTGTTTATCTAAAAGGTCAACATTTTATTATAAATCCTAAATAATAGCAACATAATAAAATTATATCTATATCTAATGGAAGATTTGTGAGAACTGTAGTGTTCTAATTATCTGTTTTAACTGAAGTTTACCTTGGCGAACGAGGGTCCAGAAGGAGGCGACCCAACACTTGTGGACGGACTGGGCTCCTCGTTAACGAGCGGTGGCGGTGGGCTGTAATAAGAGGGCGCAGGAGGGAACACATCGGCCGATGAAAAGTCAGGTTTCGGAGGGCCCTCGGTGGCGCGGCGATAAGCGATCTCACGTCGCTTCTCGTCACGGGCGTGCCTGGCGCGGATACGTGCTCGACGGACTATCTCTTCTATAACACAATACCATTATGCATTTAAATAATTATTGCTATGCCAAAGGCTATTGACAGATCACTTGTGAGGTTGGAGAGGTACATAGAGAGTAAGTGAATCCTGTACAAGATTCTTCCACGGCGTGTGGAAAAATAAAAGTATGTATTTATTCATGGACATCCACTTTGCCTAACCCATGACCTTGATGTGTCAGAGGTTAGGGGGTATAGCAAGTAATTCTTCTCTGTAGAACAGCATTCCGAACTGGTAGTAGTTTCAGCATGAATGTGGGTGGATGCAAGGGTTGTGGGAGATCAAAGACATAGATGGATTGTAAAAATGAGGAATTGTGTATGAAAGGTGTGACTGTAGATATGACGACTGATAGGTGTGTGTGTATGGAGGCTACCATCTAGTGTGGGACAAGGGTCGTAAGATGATAACGATAATAATTTTGGTGATAATTACAAATATGCCGATTTTTAAGAGTTTTGTGATAAAACCTACGTAAATAAAGTTCAGTTGAGTTTAATTAATCCACATGCTTTTTTTATTGTTTATACATGACCATAAAATATTGTCCTTCAATATGTACATCTTTAACCAGTCACCCTGTATATGAAGAGTTCCTATACCACGATTTCATATTATGACATTTACTCCAACACTCTAAGACCATCAATTTCTGGTTTGCTTAAATGTTTTTATGTACCTCTAAAGTTCTGCAAAGAGGCTTCAGTGACATAAGGTGGTTCCAAATCCATTTCTACGACGTCAAAAGCGCAGAAGAGTGGCAAGTGGGCAGTGCATGGCATATGCTTTCTTGTCTGAAATGTTATTGTAATAATAAGTCTTCATACTGATAGTAATAAAATGGTAATTGATTTCAGTGCACCACTTATATAATAAAGTTTTCTTTACTTGTTCTGTAAGTGAGAAAGTCTCCCGTTGGAGTACTCGACCACGGATGATAGGCGGCGCGGCGGCCATCGCTCCCCACGATGCATTCAGTACACGCACATTTAAGCTGTTCAGAAAGACTTGTTGACCATCTTCAGCTGGAAGCAAAAAGATTGACATGAAACCGATATCTTACTTACATACATACTTCTCAGCCCATTAATTACCCACTGCTGAGTCGGGCCTCCTCCAACTACATGGAGGGTAATTAAACATATATCTAATCTACTTATTATTAATGCATAAAAAAGGAGTCATACTTCTTCCACAGTGTTTTACTTAGGTGGTTATTGTCAGAGACAAATCAGCTTGTTAAGAATTTGTGTGGTGCCATGACACAACCCTAACCCCATATTATTCTTTAGACACTATTAACTGTGAAAGCTATTATTATATTAATTTTCTAAATACACACTTCATGTTTTAAATACAATTTTACTATGTACATTGAAGAATTTGAATGGAACAATTTTGGAACCGATTGAGTCAACCGTATTTTTAGGTATAACCATTGATAATAAACTACAATGGGGCTCACATATAGAAAAGCTATGTAATAGACTTAGCTCGGCGGCTTTTGCTGTTAAAAAAATTAGACTTTTGACAGATGTTGATACGGCTAGAATAGTTTATTTCAGTTACTTCCACAGTATCATGACTTACGGGATACTTCTCTGGGGATGCGGTGCAGACCTTAATAGCATATTTATATTACAGAAAAGGGCTGTAAGGGCTATATACAACCTTGCTCCTAGAACTTCTCTCAGAGATACATTCAAGGAAATAAATATTCTAACTGTGCCATCTCAATATATATTTGAAAATTTGATGTATGTACATAAAAATATTAATAACTTTGGAAAAAACTGTGATATACATAATATTAATACACGAAACAAGAATAATCTTGCTATCCATTGTACTCGTCTCCACAGAATAAGTAACTCATTCATGGGTCAATGTATACACTTTTATAACAAATTGCCCATGCAACTTAGAGAATTGCCTCGCAATGCCTTTAAAAAGACTGTTAAGACAAAACTTTTCAAAAAAGCATATTACCGCATTGCTGATTATTTAAACGACCCAGCTGCTTGGGACTAGGCTGTTCAGTGTCAGTGTATTTTTTATGTTGTTTATTTATGTTACTAGTCAAATAGGACCGCAATGAAAAAAAAAAAAAATGACAAGCCCTCTGAGTTTCTTGCCAGTTCTTCTCAGCAGTGGTCGCGTTCCGAACTGGTGGTAGACGGTCGATTTTTTTATTGTATAATATGACAATGTGTTGACTATTTGTAAGTGTCCATCGTGACCCACACAAAATAAATGATTTGAATTTGAAGCCAAAAGATTCTCACCTTGATAAAAGTAAAAATATTTTGCCTGGTTTTGCTTATCAACATCAGTAAAACAGTTGTTTTCGTCTTCAGGAGGTGGACAATCAGCAAGTGGAAATTCTGCTGGTCTATCATCATCTACTTCAAAAGCAGGTGCCTCAGGATTCAGATTAGAGTCCATAGCTTCAGGAGCTTCAGCAATATCCAGGTCTTTTATTTGCTGCTGCACAATTTCCACACAAGCAGCACCTTCATCATTCACATCAAACCAATCTAGTTTGTTCTGGTTAACTTCTTGCTTCTCATACACTGTTGGTACATCATCGTCAATGGTTGTGTCAGTCATTTCTACTTTATCAAACCGAGTGTTAGTATTATTCTCTTTAAATTTGAGCATGTCCAGAGCTTGCTCCAGGTACACAATTTCAGTTGTGTCAATCTCTGCCAGTATCTGATTTTCAATTTCTTTCCGTTCTCTTTGTATTATAGAATGCACCTGTAAAGAACATTTCAGGTATTTAAGCTTTAGCTAAAACATTTGTGCATTTTGTTGTTAGGCTTCCAAATTAGCGAAACGAAAGGCAAGAATTTTTGTATTGATCAATTTTTAGTATACAGATAGGGAAAGCATAAATACGTCAGTCCTGCAAAATATTGCAGGAAATGATCTCTTCACGGTTATGATCGTTGAAAATCGTCGTCGTCGGTCGAAGTGTCTGAAACGTTGGGAATAAAATAAAACGATCATAACCGTGAAGAGATAATTTCCTTCAATGTGTAAGGATCGTGAAAACTATTTATGCAAATTTAGGAAAATATAAAATAGTTCAGTACCTTACTGATCTACAAATTAAGGACCACATGTTGAATAGTTGATCATAGTATTAACATCTGACCTCTGTGTATTACATCTGTTAGTCCCAGATGTCATTCTTATACCTACGGCAGTTCAGTCATGAAGTCATTAAACTCAAAATGTACAACTGAGTTTACCAAGTGACTAATGTTACTCCCATTAAATGGGCCTGTCATGGTTGAAATGTATTATTGTATAAAACAAAATCTGTTACCTGTTGCTTGTTGGCAGTAAACAGTTTGCAATATGGTGCGTCAGAGATTTGGTCAAGCGGCAGTATAGCCGCACTCGGATCAGTTATAAAACCGCGTGGCGGAGCCACTTCGACGGTCGTAGAGCCGCGCAGACGACGCACCAGACGCATTGTTACCTGTTAAAAATGACATGAGTATTTAACATTTACATATACAGAATAACTTACAAAGACATACTACTACTACTCAGTCCATTGATGACCCACTGCTGAGTCGGGCCTCCTCCAACGACATGGAGGCCAGACGGCCAGAAAGCCACGCTGGCCAGTCGGGTTGGCACAAGATGTCGTATAAAGTTTTCCTTCTTTTGCAGCTCAGATTTTCAGCCCTGTCATTTTCTTTTGTTGGCTGTTATGACACCCTCAGTATGGAATAGGTTGGTGCCACTATGTATTCTAAATCCGACACCACATGGAATACAAAGAACTTATTAATTTTACAATATGAACCGGCGGGAAATTCGCCTACTATGCTACAAATTAACAATTTACTTTATTCCTTGCCACACAATCAAATTTAAGCACAACCCACTGTTGAAATAAGCCTTTCCTCAAATTTTTCCCTATTTTGCTCCTTCAGGTGTCTTCTACTACAATCTGAATATAGTTGGTGGCGCTATGTATTCAAAGATAAATAAATAAATATAAATATCCTTGGTCATTTCACACGCCATCTCGTCCCAAGCTACCGACTCCGAGCCAGTGCCTCTGGTTTAGACAAAGACACTCGTCCGACCCCGGAATCGAACCCGGGACCCGTTGATCCAAAGGCGGCACATCTAACCACTAGACCAACGAGACAGTCAAAAGATCATCAACAACAAAATAAATTACCTCCTCTGCAGGAGATTCCCACTGAACTATTCTAGTAGGTTTCATATCCTTGACGTGCAGTGGCGTGACACAAACTGGACACGGCGGAGGTTGCTTTTCATGAGTCGCGGCATAGTGTAACACACACGCCCAACAATAAACGTGGCCACATATCCCGACGCGTCCAGCCGCAGGTGAGCCTAGGCAAATAGGGCATTCAGAGCTGCCCGTGGTTCTTACCACCTGGTGAAAATAAGCAATCATAGATAAATTTAAACAAAAAACGTACAGTGAACATAATTATTGAAAACAAAAAGTAACATGAATGAGGTAAAATATCTTTCTCATATCTTAAATTCACAGAACTCTACAGAACAGAATTTCTACACAGTTGTTAATGACAAGGCTACCTGAGTATAAACTACTAGTAGTCATAATTTCTTTTGGAATTTTATATTTAGTATTTAATAGGTATATACTAAAATACTAACAATTTCCTCAATCTGCTCCCACTTCACAGGTATATCAGGATCCAGTAGGTTGGCCTTGTAGTCTCCATCTTCCTTCACCACAAATTGACAACTGAGACAAAACAAAAATCTGTTTCAAATCTGATTTGTCTTAACATAACAGTACAGTATAATCTCGGTACAGTATAATCCGGCACTATTACAAACCAGAGACTGCCAGATTATTGGAATGTTCGGATTACTGGATTATAGAAAAAAAAACATAATAAACAAAATAAAGCTTATAGAGAATATATTGTATGTTATGTACATATTTGTGTTTTTGTTAGACTAGATTTATTGTAAGTGTAACATATGTTAAAATTAAAATGTATGTAATGGCATAGTTTTAAAATACATGTAAGGTTGCCCCTTTGGGGTAGCACAGGCGGAGGATGCAGAGGACTATTGAACATATTAGTGAGATTATACAGTAGTAATTTTGAATGCTTCAGATAAAGCATTGAAAAGCACCAAGGAAGCAATAACAGACTATAAAATCAAAATTGCTCTTACTAAGCCCTAAGATAGAGATCATGGTCATGTCTATGCATTGGCCGTTGCAACCCTGAGCGGCGTGGCTGAGTTGGCTGCCCCCTGCGATCCGGTGTTCCCCTACTGGGGTACATAAAGTTCAGCAAATGGTTCAAGTTTTGCTTCTTGCTTCCGGGCACAAACACAGAGCCAATTTCTGGCTCATCTTCATCCTCTATCCTGTAATTAATGGAATAATATATAACTATAAATAAAAAACAATGCAGCTACTGGAAAATCTGTATAATTAACTAAATGAGCAAATTATTATGAACAATGTAACTTCAAATATTGCTAGTAGTCGTAATGGTGCTGGATGAATTAAGACTTGCTAAAATACTAAATTATTTACCAAGTTGTTTATGTTGCTGGGTAAAGTTGTTAGTTCGTAGGATAAGTTGAGTTTTCAAACTTTTAATTATGACATATAAATAATTGTCATGTCTTGGTGGTGGTGATCTATGGGACACATAGACCAATTGGTTGGTTGATGATATGCAAAAAAAATCCCATAACACTGCACTTTGTCCTCAAGTAGATTGAGATCAACTATACCTGGTGTTCGCCGTTCCACCCACAGGGAAACCATTGGGGCCTCTAGCACGGGGTCTCCTGTCCATCTGACTTCTACCCCTCTGAGCAGGTACATTCTTACGATACGGCTCATTCTTTGGTGCACTTCCAGGTCCTTCACGCTTCTTATTATTTCTTGGCCAAGGTTTATGTGTCAATTCTACAATAAATGTAGTACATTGATAAGATATGTTTACTAAACTTAAGTTAAAAAAGGGGGGAAATGCTTAATAGAAGTATTACTTCGATAGTTAATGTATTAAATCACAACTGTTGGAGTAGCCAGCCTACACAAAGTCAGAAACATAATAATGGAACAGATGGCGGACGCCTATCTCGTTCCACGAGACAAGCCACATTGACATCATCCCAATATTCATATCTATTGTAAATTATTTTTTTTTGGTTATCATTAGTAACGGTTTAATAGCGCAACAAGTGCAATCAGAAGCCAAAAATGGAATATGACCTTGTATGAACTTACCAGTATTTTTTTTACAGTCGATGGCAGATGTGGTTGAGAAGATCGATTTGTAGATTTTTTGTCCATTCTGGGTTCTTCCAACATACACAGAAACAGCTGAGCGGTAGACTCCGCAAGGAGATAACGACAATAAGTATGAGGCCGACATTTTAGAAAGCCATGTTTAGGATACAAAACAAAGAAAAACCACTTCCTTCACAATTAATCTTTACCGAATGGTAATATAACAAACGCACAAACTTTAAAAGCAAAAAAGGGAGTAATTATTACTCCCTTTCGTCGGTGACGACGAAAACGCTGAAGCACGATATTGACTATACCTCACCACCAAAATGGCGGACGGATAGCCGGCAACCATCCAATCTAAATTAAATGCGCACTTCCGCCATCTAACCAGTCCGATAAAAAATATTAGATTTTTTTATTTTAATATATAAAATAATATTCTAGAGTGTATTATTCTGAGATCACTGTTATTATAAGTCCTGAAAAAGAATGATATGACTTGAAAAAGTATGATTTGACTGCATAGAAAGCAGTGAGTGAAATATTGCCTATGGCGCTGGATTTAAAATATCTTGTGATCTTTTATTTTACACTGAAATGAAACCACCGAATCAGCCAGAGTAAGGTAGGGTCTCATAAAAGTCTAAATAATAAAGTAATTTTTAAATTCATCATTTTGAATAATACTAATAATATAGTGCTCACTATTAGTCTCAGTCATTAAAAAATAAAAAGTATGACATCAATTGACATCTAACATTCTTTATATTTTTAGCATCCGTGTCTGTGGTATTTTCTTCATAGTTATACACGTCAGCGCATATTTATGTCAATTTCCATAAACATACTTCTATAAACAATAAATAAAGTAACATAAATTTATAAAACTATTTACGACGTTCTTTATCATTCGTCGTTTCAGCCCATGAGTGACCCACTACTGAGTCGGGCCTCCTCCAAATTTGTATAGGGTAATTAGCCTACTGCGCCACGCTGGCAAGATGGGTTGGCAAAGGGTTTGTATCAAGTCTTCCATATCTTACGGCTACGTGATTTGCGTATGTGTCGTAAGAGGTCGCCTCACACATCCCGACACCCTCGGGATGTAATGGGTTGGTGACACTATGTATTCTAAATCCGTCACCACACGCACTGTAACATTAACTAATATAATATATTGTATAACTTTAATTATAGTTTATGATTTCATTTGTTTTCAAAATGTATGTCTACTGTTCACCTACTTTCTGGTTCTCTGCACCAATTATAGGTTTACTGGGAGAGAATGCCCATGGTATTAAGTCCGTCTTTGTACACTTTTGGTGCAAACAGTTTTATAATAATATTATTCTTCATCACCCTACATTAGTTCACTGCTGGACATAGGCCTCCTTTAAAGAGTGCCATAGCGCCCTGTCTTCAGCTTGACGCATCCAGCTGCAATAATAATATTAATAAACAAGCCAAAAGACTTCGAGCCCCGTACCAATGTAACATAGACTAATTAAACTTAATTGAACTCTCTCTGCTTAACTTTGTTAATATTTTGGCGCAAACATTTAAAAAATAATAATTAGAAGTCACGAAAATTGAAACAGTTTAATTCAGAAAGGAAAGTTTAATTTAGATCTGAAAATCGATCTATCTCGCAATGGATAAAGCAGACTTGCCAGTTGAAAGTGCATGTGAACCCAATGAAAGCGCTAAACTACCAAATGTATGTACAATTAAAAAATATGAACCCATCAAGGTTTTTTAATATACGTATTATATTTCATAATGATTTCATATCAAAACATCTTCTTTTACATAGGTCTAGGATGCGCGCGTTAGGGCTTATCGTCGCATCCTTTTTTCGATTCTTTACCTTCTCGAAATTGAGAAACGGGGTGATGAAAATTTCCTCACGGCGCGGCGCGCACCCTAGGCCGGCTGCAATAGCTACGCTACACTAGTTCGCCTGCCTTCACCGATTAATGGATAATTACCATTATAATAATAATTCCTCTTATAAGATGCTCATGACTTTTTTAGCAGCAAAAACATATTCTTAGGCCTGTTACTCACATACGCGAACCCACAAGTGTAGGACGACATTCGCAAATGGGTTTACGAAGTTTTTGCCGCATTCGGCATTCGTGCTTTTCCAAGCGGTGTCGGTTTTTTAACGCACATCAAAGCGCGCGAACCGCGAACCTTCGCGTAGTCTCCCACAGACCCCAGTTGCGCCCACGATTGCGAAGCTGACGGATGTGTCGCTATTTTCATAGTTCGTGACGACTCTTGTTTAGCGTACCTTCTTAATGGATTGGAATAACACCAAGATGATGGAGTTAATTGAAATCCTTATTTTTTATAACTCCTGCACAATGAATATGGGATCCTCAAAAGAAATCATATAATAAAAATTAAATTAAAAATGTAAATAAACCCCCGACACAATGACCTAAGTTCTCTATAATAAAAAGTACAAAATAAAAATAAATATTTTATATTTGTAGATATTGGGTAACCCCCCCCCCCCACCGTTTACCCCTAGAGCTTTTTCAGGGCTCAACTGATTTTCATGGAACATATTATTTTGTAATGTGCACGTGATGCGCTTTCATTTGAGACCCCACTCGATTATATTTGCAGACTTTCGGTTATTCTTCCCCACTTTCACCCCAATAACTTTTAAACGACTTAACCGATTTTCATCAAACATATCTAAGAACACTCGCCCGTAACTCACCTGTCATACAAAAAAAAACTGTATTGAAATCGCTTCATACGTTCGCGAGCTACGGAGCCACAGACAGACAGACACGTCAAACTTATAACACCCCTCTTTTTACTCACTCACCTCACTTAGCGGCTATGCGAAAGGGTTCCCATTCGCATAGCTAAGTTTGCGAATGAATGTGACATTCACCATTCCATTCACATGCGCGCAAACATTCGTACAACGAACGCAAACATTCGTACGATGTAAGAATGTTTGCGCCTAGTTTGCGCGCATGTGAGTACTAGGGGGGAAAAGTTAAATGAAACGAAATAAACCCATGTCAGCGTTTTGTTTACCAATAGCCGATCTACCCTCACATCAAAAAGACAATGTCATAATATTGACATGTTCCCACAATTCACTTGCTTGTATTTTTATGGCGTGATGTTTTTATTGTGATTACTGACTGTTAAATTAGGAAACTGCTAGAGAAATGCCTCCGTTTACGAAACCGAGCCTTTCGAAGAAGCTAACATTCGCCGAGGACACAGATTATTACGAAAAATCATCTTCTCAAAGAAGCATGTAAGTTATGACGATTTTGCTATAATATTCGTGAACGCTTTTAATTTTGTTATGTAGTGATACGAATATTGGAGTAAGGATTTTCCAAAACCAGAATCATAAGTAGTGAAATCAACCGTACGTAGCGGTGAAAAAAGGACCAAAAACAATATGAATCTTCTTAAATTAATCTACATTTCTTATTACAAAATGCAGACTAAAGAACGTAACACACTTATCAACTCGGAAAGGGATCTTCAAGTGATATGTCTGCTACGTCCTTATGGCTGACTATTGGCGGTACCAAACAATTAGGTACCTTATTTAACCTTAGTCTTACGTCCAAGTATATTTTGCTTTGTCGTACTCGGTTTGTTACTTTAGTTCGTACAAAGAAGTCCTCAGCCAACCAGACACAAATCTCTCTCACCGCCAAAAGCTACAATGGCTTCAAAAACGGCGCACGGCGGGCCTGTGGGTGCAATGTGATGAGTGCGATCGCTGGCGATACTTGTCTGGGGTTCTGGACAGACACGAGTTGCCAACTAAGTGGTACTGCAGGATGAATCCAGGTTAGTTACATTGCAGTATCACTAAGATCAACATATTGTGTCGACCTACCGGCGTACCCTGAGGTTCTCGTAATAAGCGACTAAAAGAAACCTAAGTAAGGTAAGTAGAAACGAATATTATATTAACTAAATACATTATATTTATTCGTGTGGTGGCGAGTTTAGAATACATAGTGTCGCCACCCCATTTCATATTGAGGGTGTCGTAAGAGCCGACGAAAGGAAATGATAAGGCCGGAAACCTACCCGCAAGAGAAGGAAATTTTAAATCCTTGTGCCAACCCGTATGGCCAGCGCAGCACTGTTAAAAAAATAGTTCCTTTGATTTAGATATAGATAGATAGATAACTCTTTATTGTACAAATAACAAAAAAAAAAGAAACAGTATTACACAGTAGGAAAAACTGACGACAGTATACATTTTATGTCAATTGCACAATAGGCGGCCTTATCGCTAAAGAGCAATCTCTTCCAGGCAACCCAGATTGATTTACCCGAAATTGTATACACAGTTGTATCAGTAGTCCTATCAATCCTTTCGTTATGGATATAGAGTTTTTGTTATATCCTGTATGTCGGTAACTGCATGAATACTTTCTATATTCAACGTGAATCAGATACGGCGTTCGCGAGTTGTGACGCTAACGAAGCCGCGTTGAGGGTCCGCGATGAGGAAGACCTGATCCACAGCGAATACTCCTGCGGGTCCTTAGTGTGGGCGCGACTCGCAGGTTGGCCACGATGGCCGGCTATGGTGGACGACTGTCCCGACGCGGAACAGTATTACTGGCTCGACGGATTCTCTGATATACCGGTAAGATCTAAATGAAGCTGGTGCAAATCCGTGACTTTTTGTTGTCTCTGTTGTGCGAGTTGCTATTCGTATTTGATATCGGTTCAACGTGGGAGAAAACTTGAAATAAGTAACCAACTGAATTTGTATTATTTTTATTCGAGTCGAGCCCATTGTAAAGCATTTGCACAAAAATAGAAAAAATCAAATCTTAAAAAAAGTATTCAATGTAGGCAAAAGCGAAAAATGAACAGCCATTTGAAATCGATTCCATCTTAAATTGACACTGACGGTACTTAGGATATCAAAGGTACACCTAAGGCACCGAATGCAAATGGTTGTATATTCGCTTTTTAGTGCCTATTTTAAAGTCACTTCACATGTACACGAAATCGAAATGTATGTATATCTAGGACATGACTACTTACGTTACTTACAGACGCACTACAACGTAGTGTTTTTCGATTCCACGGAAGTGACGCGAGCGTGGATCGCTCCAAGTCAGTTGCAGCCGTACAGCTCATACAAAGGTAGCATTAATCATCTATCCAAAAGCAAAATGTGCCAACAACGGCTGAAAACCGCCATAGCACAAGCTGATGACGCTATGTCCCTGCCTCTAGAGGCACGTCTAGCAAAATACAGCTTCATATCGCGCCATAAAGGCCAAATTAATTCTCCTAAAAATATCTCCAAAAATGACGTAAAGAGGTACCAGAGAAAATTCCAGAAGAAGTACAATGTTAACATTCCTGTTGAGAGTTCAGAGTCTGAGGAAGATGTCGATGTAACCAATCAGATTAGGGCGGAGAAAAGAAAAAATGTCATTATCTTAGGTACTCCAAAGTCTACGAAAAAAGTAAAGAGTAGGGTTGTCAGGAAACTCGGGGAGGAAATCGACTTGACGAAGGAGCCTAATGAGGAAATGGAGCAGCCTCAGGATTCGGAAGTATTGAAAACGAACTCGTTGGCAGCTCAAGTAGGCAGCATTGTGGATACTGGGATAACTAACTCCATTGATAACGGTAAAAACGCGTTGAACTAATTTTTATTTATATTACGTAAGAACTTTAGGTATCTACTACTATTCGGCCCATAAATGACCCCCTGTTAGGCCGGGCCACTTCAATCACATGCTGGGTAATTAGCCTACTTTGCCATGCTGGCTAGATGGATACCCCTGTATCTAGCCGCAAAAGAAGGAAAACTTAATACGAAACCCTTTTCGTATTAAGTTTTCCTTCTTTTGCGGCTAGGTTATTGGCCTTGTCATATCCTTTTGTCGGCTCTTACGACACCCTCAAGATGAAATGGGGTAGTGACACTATCTTCACTACATAGTATAAAACAAAGTATATATGCTTAAAACTTTAAAACTACGCAATGGATTTTGATGCGGTTTATTTTAATAGATAGAGTGATTCAAGAGGAAGGTTTATGTGTATAAGACATGATTGCACCAAGGCGAAGCCAGGGCAGGTCGCTAGTTTATTCTAAATATGTTACCACACGGATTAAGTAACTTTGTATTCTGGGTATCCCGAGTACCGTAACGTGTAATAGGAATAGCTACCGCCAATTAGTAGCGTTTTAGCGTAGACGTAAAAAGTTTCACATGTGTAAGCGTCTGTACAAATTTACTGCTTCTTTGGTCTAGGGTATTGGATGTGCCGCCTATGGATCACGGGGACCCGGGTTCGATTCCGGGGCCGGGCAAGTGTCTTTGTGTAAACCAGAGGCACTTGCCGTGAGTCTGGGTGTCATTTGTAGGTTATACCTAATAAGTTACGTTACGGGGTTACGTTTTAAAAAAATGGTCATTATAAGCTTTCAAAATCAAAATTCATTTTATCAAGTTGGAGCACTTTTGACAAGCCAATCAATAAAATAAAATTTACCACTTTAAACTAAAAATTGATTATTGAGAGAAGCGGAGAGAAGTGCCGGCAAGAAACTCTGTAGTTGCTCTTTAAGTATAGCCATTTTTATGTACAAGGCCGGAATAAGGTAGATGCGTGAGAGCAAACGCGCGCAATAGTCGCTAAGGGCCAAACACCAGCAAGATCTAGTCAACAATAGTAACCTTCTAATGCATATGCCAACTGACCGCCAGCAACGACACCTGTTCACAAGCATGACGCATTCATTTCTTTAACTGATACTATCAAATTTGCTTCTATAAAGTTAAGTGCGCTTAACTATTGTTTATGTGATAGTAAAATATTTGGAGACGGGGTGGTCAATGCTTGCTGTAATTCAGTCGTAACACACGTCACATGTGTTAGTTAAAACATAAATCCTGTGCATTTTTCAAAATAAAATACCATTTGCATATTTTGAGTTTATTTATCCGCAGATACATCGGATGACTATGTCCCTCCAAGTGGAGCAGGGTTGCCAGCTACTAAAACTACGGATGATTTAACCATAGGGATTGAAACGCCGAATAGCGATGACTTTGATTTTTAAGTTTCAACGTTATGACTTTTAGTAGATATTAAGTTTCCAGTATATGTAGTTAGTAAAACGCAAGAGCTTTGCGCAAGTTAAGTTTAATATTTGTTAATTGTAAGTTTTTTTAGTAGGCAGGTACCACACTTAACGAAGACAGAATGTTTATAATTAAATATATTTATCTCACTTGTATTTTCTTTCATTGTAACCATTTTACACCTGTTTAAACACGTAAGTTATTAATGTTATTCGCGCTAGTCAGTAATGTTATTTTTTAAAATATTCTTAGCAAGGTTGGAAACAAAACAAGTATATACAGCAGAAAACACCGTTTATTTTATAATTATGAGAGAATTTCAGATTGATAACCTACATACAGAATAATATGACTAAAAACCAATCTAACTTGAACGTCATACGACCGGAATTCATAATTATAATACTTCGTTTTAATTAATAACAATGCTCTTTGGTATTTAGTGTTCCTTTACAAGATTATTAGACAACTCTGATATTAGAGGGATTACAACTTTTAATATAAATTCTGAAATACTTATACATGTAGATACAAGAAACGTCCATAGTATGGCACTAAACTATTATAACATTTTTGTCTAAACTAAATAAATTAACATGATTTAGAACAAATAATAAACTCTAATATTAATAATGTTACACATCATTCAACGCCAAGCAACATCAAAGACTCTGAAAGTATAAAGCACAATTGTGGAATTATTGATAAACAATTATTACGAACATTTACCTACAAATTGAAGTCTAGCGACCCTACTCGAGAAGTATCGTTTGAAGAACGTTGGTAGGATAAATTTCCAATAGTGTTAGCCACCTGCAATGGGTGAATTTGCTGCACTGTGTACCAGATATCAGATACGCGTACCAACTAGATGTTACGATTTCATTATCTTGGTGAAAGCAGTAGATTTTCACATATTAATAGATTTATATGATCAAATGGAGATTGTAAGCCCATTGTTGCAGACGCAGATTCTTCAGTTGCTTGTTAGAGACATTTTGTTGCTTTGGCGCATCTAACAGTAGCAATAAGATAATACGACATATTAAAATCTATTTATTATTATCAAGATTATTGACACACATGCCAAATAATGTAGAAATATCGTATTTAACGTAATACATCTAATGAAACTGAACATTTAGGCAATCGTAATGGAAAATATTTCTTCATCAACGAAACCCTAATTAACATGTGGAATGGTTCGTTGTTTATTAAATTCTCATAGAACATTAGGTACTTACTCTCAATTGTGAAGTGATCAATTATTTGAACAGACCTACATGTTTCAGTTAATGTAGGTACTTTTTAAAATCTAAATTGGTAATTAAATACTGTTACACAATTACATAGACAGTAAGATTATGAGTTTATAGTGAAACAATCACTGTTGGAGCTAAAACAGTGGAACAAGCTTATTAAACAGCATTGCAATTATTTGGATTACTTTAACACTTACTAGCTATCGTCTGTTTATGTAATAAAACGCTATGAGAATTGACACATAAGTATATAAACTATACTAATTGTGTATGTACTTATACAAAATTAGCAATCCAATCAACAATATGCATACTATTGATTATGAAAATATCTATGCTTTACGATAATATTGAGAAGTTCGGAACAGGCGGGCGCGCCGCCCGCGGCCGACTCTGAACACGAGAACATCACTTATGTACACTAGTAACAGAAAATATGATTGCAACACTATAATCGATATTATATAAGAATAATAGAGATTATTAAAAGCTGACTAGAAGTTCGGTTATACCTACACTAACAAATTATTTTATACATTAGCGTCGGGCGCGGCGCCTCTTGTGCGATAGTCCCGGGGATTCGCTACCGTTAACGTTACATTGGTGTCAGGTACGCGGCCTCGCTTCGAGGCCAAGTCATTATATCATAATACTTAACTAGAGATACGATGAGATGCGACTAGCCAGTTTCACGCGATGTACGAGGGAACAGCGCGAGGGGGAGGGCGTGGGGCAGGCTAGCGGCGGTGGAACGCGCGACTCACCTACGTCACAATGAAGCTACCGAGAGAAAAGGTATCACCTAATTTCCCTACCGTTACGAAGGCAACTAGATGAAGTCCTACACTTAAGGATAAAAATCTAATTTCATTATACTAAATAAATATTAAAATTAACGTAGCTTCGTGTCCTTACATATTCCGTAAACTTGGATACAGAGGGCGTGCCCGAGCCGGGGACAGGGCGTGGCCTTTAGTGCCGTTACTCCTCGCGCACAGCCCTTCACACAATGATACCGACGAGTATGGCCAATATACTGATTACAATGTCTAGCCACTCGTTATAACCATTCAATTGTAACTTTATTACGTTAGATGAAAATTCTAATATAAGTCGGTGCTTAAACATTGGAGTGAACTCCTCTACGAGATGATAAAGAACGAAACGATATTTTGAATTTATTGAAACAGTTACCCTAGCTAAAATAGCTACATTATGTCTTACTGTACAACGAAGAGCATTTTATAGGGTACCAAATCGAAAACAAACAACAATCATTTGGACTATAGTCTGATCAAAATGCGACAAAATCTTTTTAATGAGTCGTATTATGTTTAATCTATGTAAGTACCTATAATTTGTGAATCGAAATTTTCAAAGTTCTCTTACTGTTTATTAAAAGTTACACTCACAATTCATTATTATTATAAAGTTAACTAAACAACAACTGCATCTACTATCACACATTAGAAAGTTTTAAACAATTTTACAATTGTAATCAAACTTTATTATTGCTACGGCGCCGTTCGCCGGCGCGATATGCTCCGTACGCGACGCCACTCACGCGCAAGTGCCTCACTTGCGCCCCCAATGAAAACGTCACTTTATTCACCTAATTTTGAGGTAGAACCTAGCGATTTTGCATCTTCACATAAACAATTCACCTAAATACTGATAAGAAAGTTATTGACATGGAAATTTTGTAATGTAACACCGATTTTAATATAAATTATTATGAGTAATTCGCTCTCTGCAAACATTATAAATGTGCGTCGTGAGGAGGTTACACGATTTCCCTTGACCGCAGAAAGCGCTTCAGCGACGTTCCTATATGTAGGAGAATGATATCTAAGCATAATATATATTTTTGTGATACAAATTTCGGCTATTTCAAATATTTTGAGTATAACACACAAGTATAATTCATATATCCATATTATGAAACGGAGAATAGAGCTGTCCTACATACTGTTATGGGCACCTACTAAATATAATAACGAATTATCTAACGTGGAGGTATAATGTGTAGCTTTATTATTGCTTAGTACATTATTTTTATATCATAAAGGAGTTTCGATTAATTGAATGCACGAGAGTCGCAAAGCCGGCCAAACGTGCGTTGTGTTAGATAATTTGAAATGTCCGTAGTAGAAACCGAGCGACATTAAAACCGCAATTCTATTTACCATATACATTTTTAGAGGTGAAACTTCTATCAGTTAAGAGCTAGTACATAATCAAACCAAACATTAAGAATGACATTGAATATGTCTCTACTTTTCAGAACGGTAAATTGACATACCACGCCTGTCCTGGCCGACTCCTTACAGATGACTAATGTGGTTCTTATTGCTCAAACGGTACCATATACGTTTACTTCTGATGAATGATTGAAGTTTGAGTATGAGACAAACTCTTAATGACAATAGACGTGTAGTTGTGTTGCCGATGATCCGTATGCTGTTGAAAGTTTCCAGGCGGAATGCGGGCATCGAGTTATGCGCGACAATGTTGCATGACGGTCCTGCAAACGCCAACATCGTTAGAATAAAATTTCATGTTATGTGCCACTATCACTAAATAAAATTTCGTCACAAATTGGTGTTTGAGGCAATCAGTTAATTGTATAGATACTTTTATACATAAACTTCAAATATAGCCAATTAATTAGGGAACCCCTGATTCCACTTGGAAAGAGCTGCTGATCTTAGAATTTTGATAAAACATATTTATGAAACACCAACAGAAAACTGGTTTCAAATTATATAATTCCGCATGACAATCGCTCCATTATTATAGGGACCTACGTTGCTACGTACGTACTCAAAGACACATCAACACTCACTTTTTGTCGAGTGTTACAAATGTGTTCTCCCTCTCTCTCTATTTCGGTTAGACAAAGTGCCCGTTTACGACAAACTTCGCTGTTCGTTCGTAAATCGAACATGCTTTGCGGTAGCTCTTAGTTCTAACATAATTAATAACTATAACTAATTGATAGATACTATTTATACTCTAATCATGTACGTGTATCTTATGTAGGTCTTAGTAAAAATTATACATAGTAAAATAGATGGATTATGGCTAATTAATAATGATAACTATATTTCAATCTGCTAAGATAAGTTTTTAAATACAAAATCCGAGGTTGCTTCATGTACCAACTACTTAGGTAGATGCCTAATGAGTTTTAGTAATAACTCTAAAAACGATTGGAATAAAGGTGAAAAAGATCGTATTCAATATAGGTACAATAATACATAAATATGATTGATTACTAATAAATGTACCTACATCCATTATGATTATCGTGTTGATATGAGATTTGTGTACTTATAATTTTATAAAAAGGGTGCAAGAGAAAAATATCGTGAGGGAAAACAATTCAAAAATATTCAGGAATTTACCATGTAAAGCTGACAGGCATACATGTTCAGGATACATTTGTAAACAAAACGAACAAACGAATTTTGTAAAGAACACAACAGGGTATATTTATATTCGAATAACAAAATTAACATGTCTTCAAATTCTGGAGTAAATAATAAATTATATCCTGAACAATATAGCATTCATTTGATTCTGGAGGGCAAAAGCAAAATAGAGTCATGAAATAATGTACCTGCGCGTGTTGGGACCTCATATCGAGTCGACTAATAATACTTATGTTATATTTCAATCCAATAGTGTTTATGCTGCGCTAATGCTGCAATGACGTTCTCTCCCAATAGACACATTTTCCAAAATCATGGCCGTGACAATGACAACAGTATGTAGGGGAAGAGAATGCCAAAAATGCAACCGGCTCATGCAAATTTCAACCCCAACCGATGGCTAAAACGTTTGGGCTGTTTCACTAGTGATGTCCAATGATGGTGGCTTGATAAGACTCCTACAAATTCAGCAGCGTCTAAATTAAAAAAAAAATCAGCATGGCGTCTCCGTACATAAAATCTACTCAATACTGAATATGGAAACTCTATGGCCTAGGCCAGAAATATAGCACGTCCAAACCTTGCCCCGTTACCGTTTAGAAGAATGTGTGATACACGTAGGCGGTGGCCATGAGACCGAGCACGAGCAGACACAGCATAATCATTATCTTCTTCTGCACAGGGGACAAACACAAAAGGCATTAGAGGGGGGGAGAGGCCGCGAGCGCTGGGGTCCGTCCCGAGGGGACCCAGGCGCTCGCGTCTCCCTACAATTACCTTTGAGCATTTGGCGTTCGACGCGAGGGCGTGGCCCGCTCAAACGAAATAGCTGGAGATGTAGCCCACGACGACGATCCCCAATATGAGCAGACACACTAGGATCATGATCTTCTTCTGTAGACGGCGAGGCGAGCATGCAACAGTTCGTTTAGAGCGGCGCCGATCGCTTCAATATCTCATCAAACATTATAACCATTACAGTCACGAGTGATTTGGATACCTCGCGTTATCATTGGGTGGGTGCGTCATTTGCCTTCGTACGACGTAACAGGTATCAAATAAAAAAAGAAACTTGAAATAATAAATATAAATGTAATTTCGCAATTATTATAAACATATTTACAACATGAGTAGCGATTACAAGTTTAAATAACAAGTTTGTAAAGGGTCCTCTTTGCGAGTACGAAATTTAAAGAAATATAACAAACTTAATGATAATGTAATCAACATAGTTAAGTAAATTAATGATTTTTATGAAAATGGCATTAAATTAATATTTTACAGTCTTTCAATTAAATAAATAGCGCACAAGCTTAACTTCGTGAATCAAAACGGCAAAGTTGAGCTCTTAGCTATAATATTTTCACACGCAACAACTACACCAATATTTAAATCACAGTTACTCTGTTAAGAGATATACACAACATGGATCAACACAATCGTAATATTATTCAGATACCAAGTAAGTATATTAGCATCTGCTATAGTACTACAGTTTAATAGGTGACATTTAAAATGCTCGTACTAAATGCAACATATTTCTAACAAGACCTAACACTGTTAATTAACTTATGATGAAAAATCAACATTCCACACAAACCAAAAGCAAGCATTACTGTTTATAGAATTCTTCAAAAGTTACAAGATAATTCAACAAAAGTAGGTTCCGACGCATGCCTCTGCGCGATACAACATTAGGAACATAAAAAAAATATCTACAACCATAAATAGCTCATTATAAACCCTTCACAGCTCACGACCCTTCAGAATTTAGTTTTCAACTTTTATGAGGAGTATCGAATAATTAATGCTAGATTTGGACTATATGAAGCTGTACAACGAAACAGCTGCTTATTTCTAGTAGCGTATAAAACACAAAACCAGCAGAAACCGTTTTTAGTTTCTAGTACTAGTAAAAAGACAATATTTTTGTTTATCTCAATAAGCTAGGCAAAATAAATTTAGTAAGCAAGCTACATTAATTTAATTACTGACGTAATACGATCCCGATTGTATTTGCGAAAAAAAAAATTTATAAAAAAAAATTCCTGTATATGATGTGTTGGTTGCCTGGAAGAGATTGCGTTTTAGTGTTAGGGCCGCCAATTGTATGTGTTTTATATAATTTCTCCTGTAAGCCATGTATATGTCGCAAATGTATAATTAAGTGTTATCTATCTACATTTACAATAGCTGGATTAAACGAGCCATAACTTGTCAGCTTGGTGTAACAATTTCCCTCGATACATTTGAAGGACTGACACCGACAGTCTAAACAAGGTCCACACGTACATTTGACATTTATCAAGAAGCGTAGAGGCATGTACGTTCTAGGCTATAATAAGGTAAAGTATGCAAATTTTTGAGAACAGGATTGGCCATTTACCTCGATTTGTGTGAAATCACATGTCTACCGTTATATTTGTCTTTTAATTTTATATGCGCACACGTGAAAAAAAAATCCAAAGACAATTATTCGAATCCGAAATTACCGAAATTCGTATTTTACACACAATCCAAAAAAAAACAAAGTACCTAAACTTTTATGAATAAAAAACAAATGTACGGATTTTTAACACAATAAATAATTTACATTAAACAAAAAATAATCCTAAGCTATAGAATACTGATAGCAGTATCATCGATGTACACATGGGGGTTGAAAAATAATGTTTTTCAAACTAATTGTACTGTTTCATTAATCCCTTTAAGTAATCACCTAGTAATAAAAAAAGTTTGTCAAAGACAAAAGTGCGATTGTTCTAAGGCTCTAAAGTTTAAGAAATTGAAACCAGAGTTACTCGGTGCCCTTATTAGAAATTGTGATGATAAGTCATCTCCAGAAATTGAATTCCAACGAATTCGTAATATGATCATAAAATATATACAGATTATAAATTATCTCTCAATAATATGTATGTTATGATATAAGATTACCAGTTTCGTGATTCGTAAGCAACCACGATCAGGTATGCGTAGCACCAAAATGTATGAAATGATCCACTGTACTATATACATTTTTGTCGCATAAAGCTGAATCAGCCCCTTGGTGGATCGGCGAAGCATCTCGTTAATAATTTCTAAATAAATTCTAAAGCACAAAATGTGACTTATTGCACTTTACATAATTGTCTCCCTACAAAAACATCTACCGAGATGCTGAGGTACTGGCAAAAAGCAAAACTAGATTCAACCATTACGATAACGGTTTTAGAAAATATTACATAACCAAAAATAAGTAAATTTCTCTAACACTCCTATTAAGCCTACTTGGATTACTTACTGGCAAACTTACATTGGCAAATAATATATACATTTTGTTCCTGGGAAGAAAATTGAATCAAAAGTTTCATGATAAACTCGAATCGCATGTTTGATAAATATTTTTTTACAAATTGCTGCACTAGACGTAGTGTGAGTATCTAGTTGTTGAATTTACAATATTAGTAGGATCCGCAAGAAATCCAAGTGAGGCCAACATTTAATTGTTCCTAATCAAAAAGATTGTATTGTAAACTAATTTCTAAACAGCAAATTACATTGCTAATTATAAATTAAAATAGAATTAGACTTTGATAATATATATTTAAATAATAGACTATAAATATTAAAAAAAACACATTTCTATTCAACTTCTATACCCTATTCAAGATAGCGTGATCGATTTGACAGATGTCAATTTTTCTGATCGACAAAAAGGTATGACTCCGAACTACGTCGCGGTAATGGGGACCAGTAGTGCCGTGGTAGCACTTCTGCGTGCAGCGTACTTCGGAATCATACCTTTACTTTGCAATGACGAATAGTGGTGGGAAACAGATAATATCTAGTAGTCCAAACAAAAACGGTTTAAAATACTTGCAACTGTGACGAGATGGTATGGGTGTATAATGTGTGAAATTCTTTAAGTATCACTTTTTCTTAACTTTATAAGACAATATTCGAATAAAAAACATTTCCATTTTGAAATAAAGTTCGTTGGCTTTAGCGCATTGAAATTTAACACTTTTACAACTATTATTTTCTTTTCTTTTTTGTTTACTTTCATGGTCTGAACCACCAATTTAAATTTGGCGGAAGGTCAAAAAATAACCCTGTAATATTAAATAGGAACTTATTATGAATATTGACCCACCATCGCTTATCTACCCAATGTTTTATATGTCTAGTGCAATAAAGAATTTCACACATAATACACCCACGCCAACTTTTCACTGTTACAAGGTATTTTTTGGACTACTAGATATTTTCTGTTTCCCATCACTAGCCCGTCTGTCGATCATGCTATCTTGAATAGGGTATAGTATCGCACTTCAGTAAGCAATACAACCTTTTTGTTAACACAATTTGCACCATAGGCTAGTTATTGTGACTTGGTAACCTACTCCATTCGTAGAAGTTGGTTAAAATGTGCGCGTTGTATTAGATAAACGTAATCAACTATAAACTCAGTTGTTATACTAAGTATACATAAACGGACGTGTGTCCCTGCAACACAGAGTTCAATTAGGTAACAGCTATTTAAATAACATCTATTCATATTCCGTAAGCTTACCTTTAGGCAATTAGCTATAAGGTTCAATTTTGTGCCAAATTATGAACAATTGCAACTAGCTTTTTAAATCTTTACAAAATTTGTGAAGAATAACATCTCGTTGGTAGTGAACTCTCTGTACGTTACTCCGATCGTCACTACAAACAATATTATATGCGCATAATCGGATGGTTGTGCGCACAAATCGGGTGAATTCGTATCAAGTCCGTTGAAGACCGCTGATGACGTCATCCGGCAGTCGGCTTCGCACATGGCGTTGTCTAAGACAGCACTATAGCGAGCACTATTATTAAAATTACCAGCGTAACTGACAGGCATATTATGATGAAGATTTTTTTCTGTAAAATAAAAGGAAACATAAAAGATAATAATGTGGCCAATGGACATAATTGGGATTTTGAAAAAATACATAGATTTTTATGTATTTTAAAATTTCACTATGAATAATATTGATGTTTAATATAAAAACTAAAAAAATATTTATGAATTGATAAAATTTTAAAGAAATCACCCCACTATAAACGCGCCATGATTGGTCACCTTAGTTGTGACGTCATAATGTTATAGCTATAAAATAACAGTAAAGCGTATACGGATATTACACGTGACTAGACAACAATATTGATAATTTATTGCTAATGAACCAGTTGTTAGCTGGTTCCGATTAGCCATATGTGATAAAGGATTTATTTAGGCAAACTGAGAATATTGATGATATATTTATGATTATCACAATGCACTGCCTGCAACCATTTATTTCGACGTTTGTCTTCTTGGGGAAAATTTAAAAACATTTTGTCAGAAGTAGTTTTTTAGTATTCGTACTTAATGGTACATAACCACAACGATAACTTTTGAGGTTCGACATTTTCATTATAAATATAAACAATGACAACAAAATGAAATAGATCAAAACACTGTACTTATTATTTCTATATCAACTGCAATGAGTGAAAACTAACATTATAACGTCACACGCGCTCGGGTTATTTTTTATTTTGAAATAACTTTTGAATGTTGCGATAATAAATAATTTGTTATGAAACCTAAATATGATCTTTCCATTTATTATAAAATACATAACAGTACTTATGAAATTCAAATAAACTTAATATATTCCAGGTGGGGTTAAAAAAAATTAACATAAAACTAAACGATTAATTACCCAATTGTTTCATAACGTATAGCCAAGAATTGAAAGAGTAATTTAGAATGTTATCATCATACTAAAAATGTGAAAGCCATAGATCAATACACGCGTGCAAACAAAACATACTCGCACAACACCCATTTACCGGACACAAAACATAAATACAAATCAATCCACCCATAAATAAATGTATTATAATTTACTATTTTTAGTTTCACATACGATTGTCATGTATTTCGCTTCAACTATAATACTTTTTTTATAGTAGAAATTCTACACCGCCACCAAGCCCTGATGGAGCATTCGTAACATTTATGTAAAGTTCAACATGCAAATATGATTAAAAAAGCCTATATCAGTGCATTATTAGTATTGCTCACCACATATCGATCAATCCATAATAGTACTATAGCTACGTATTGATAAAGGATGAAGATAACAAATATTTTGACTTATCAAGTTCTGCAATACACTTTAAACCGGTTGAAAACTAAGGAAAAATAAAAGAAAATCAAAACAAGAAAAAAGAAGAAAATTAGTTTCACGCGCGGCATTCAATCATTGATTTTTGTTCTACGATTTGTGTCACAAAAGTCATCGTTAACATCACAACGAAAACATGCATAAATTGGAACGAAAAGCAAGTTATAGTTTTATCGTACATAATATTATATTTTTTTCTGTCTGATAATGATTAACGCATAGAGTGTTGTGCGCACAAACCTGTACAAAATAACTATAAAATACAGTATGATGGATCTCCGTATACCAGGCAGCCCTCGATGTCACATTATGAGAAGCGTACAGCTAGCGCAATTACTATTATTAACACCGTAACAGACAGGCATATAATAATGTAGACTTTTTTCTGTAAAGCAAAAACAAAACAAAAGAAAATCAAAATATGGCCACGCGCGTCGTAGAATGCGGCTGTAAGACAATCTTTAATATCAGTAATCAGTATTGTCTGTGGTACTATAAGTGACACCATCATTTCTATTGCATTAGAATGCTGTACCGCAAAGAAATACGTAGACATTGCAATAATAATTTATTTGTAATTAATAGCGTGGTCGGCAAAGGCCAAATCTTGGTCTCTAAGGACAGTTTCGGGCCCGCATTTGTATAAAACTTAGAAGAATTGAGTGCCACAAAATATGGTACTAATGATTGTCATACATACTTACAAGATATACAGGGTTGATAGGACATAGGGGCATTTTTTAACTGCCTATACTAGGTATCAATTAAATTGGAGCAATAGTTTAGCCGCATTTTTTTTTTATATTTTTGCCTCATTTGAACATGATGTATCTTTCCTAACAGATGTATATGCCTAACGCATCGTTTATTAAACTTAGGGGCTGTCCATTAATCACGTGATGTTTTTTTAACATTTTTTAACCCCTCCCTCATCTTGGTGAAACCTGGTGAGCTTTAACGTGTATTTTTTTTGTACCGTTTCGAATTCATACTAATCACATATAGTATACGAAGTGTAATTTAATGCCCCTCTGTCATATCAACTCTGTATAAATCAAAATAACAACAAGCCAGACAACACATTGGAAAATAATTGACACGAAACCTGTTAAAAATAATAGAGGAGGGGAATTTTGTACGGCTGAGGGCTAAGATTTAATCTGAGATACGATCAAATGTTTTTTTCTGCAATAAGTTATTTGTTGGCCCCAAACGAAGTCTGCATTTTCATATACTTAGGAAAATAAACAGGCCTAGGTTAAAATGGAAAAGTATTGAGGGTAACATTAGACGCGCAGTATTCATATAGTAATAGCCTTCATTCTCTTCATTCATAAACATGGCAAGAGCAATTTTATGATCATGGATAAAATTGGCTAGAGAAAGTAACATGCGATTGCTGGGAAATGCATAATGCAAACTTACACGTGCAAGGCTGGAATATGTTTACATTAGCCAAATATGTATATATATTGTTTATCGGTTAGGAGATATTTCCTAGCGGCAGATATTATATACTTTAGATATACATTTTAAAATCAATTGTAATTATATCACATTGCACTTGGGTATAGAAATCAGGATACCGTTCTTATATTATTATGTAGTAAAAAATATTATAGTATATTTTACTACAAAAATGTGAGTCTCTATATCAATAATATCTAATTTATAAAATTCTTGTGTCACAGTTTTAATGATTATACTCCTCCGAAACGGCTTGACCGATTTGATGAAATTTCATATGTATATTCAATAGGTATGAGAATAGGTTGTTAACTATTTTTTACACCCCTAAGTGCTAGGGGTGGTTCACAACAAAAACATTTTTTTTATTTTTTGGACATTTTTTTTGTTATTTTTCTATGATATAACATACAAAAATAATTTCACCCCCCTACGATCAACCCCTATTTAACTACATGGCAAAACAACGTTTGCGGGGTCAGCTAGTGGTCTATAAAATATTTCAAGGCAACAAATTATATTATACTCATTTGTGCGTTATTTATGGGCACAGACTAAAATATGTAATAAGAAAAATAAAAAGTTATGTAGCATATTACTTTCTCGTTAAGGATTACGGATTGTTTTTAGTACAATTATAATGTTATCTGCCACTACGAAATCCTAGCTAACTAGCCAAGTCTAAATAAACCAACCTAAGGGAAAATAACAAGATCGTAAATCACCTCGAGAAGGTCCTAGGAGTGCTCTAGTAATAGTCGAGATGTCGAATAAATATGTGGGGTTTAGATGGCCTTGCTTGTATCCTACCTTTCTAGCCTTGACGGCGTACTTGTGTGCCGTGGTCATCTGGTCTCGGCCTGAGTCCACGTAATCCGTGGCCTGGGTCACGTGGTACTCGACGCGGTCGATCAGTTCGCCCTGCAGCGCTAAACGCACGCCGACGGGAGCTAAAGGGGACGGGACGCGGACCGCTTACGGCCGATTGGTTCATACGAGTTAACCCCCATTCAGTGTTACCGACCGAGCCGAAGGAAGTTAGGGGTTATCCGAAAAAGTATATATACACACCGCAAAGAAACACAGCCACAGTTAAAATCCTATAGTATATGTTAAAATAAATGTTTATAATGTTAAAGCATAGACGGACACACGTGTTACAAGACATGAAATGTTACGCCGTTTGTTACAGGTTCAGTCGTAGATTCATAGTCGGACAGTATGTATGATACATCGAAATATTGTTACATGATAACGAGTAAATAACGTGTTAGCGGTTATTATATAACAAATATACACAAGGCAAATAACGCACACACCAAAGTTGTTGTTAGTCACACACATCATATACGATAGTTAGAGAAGCCAATTGTAAACCATTGTTAGTGGAGCCGTAACAGCTAAAGCGGACAGTGAGAAGAAACAGAAATAAAACCAAAACAAGGTGTGAACCAATCACCGTACTCATTGACGTTAACAAAATGCATGGGACGAATCAAATCATTCACAACGAATCAAAATGAGACACGGGACGATGGACGGTGGGACCGGACAAGGGACGGGACAAACAAAACAAAAACAGATTAGTGAATAATGTACGCTACAATGTAAACTCACCCGTCGAGCTTTGCTCTGATATTTTAGGGCCTTCTTAGTGTCTTGTGTGGCGGTTTGGACATAGTCCACTGCGTGCTCTACATGATACTCAATGCGGTCGATCATCTCACCCTGTATTATAACAAGGTGTTTAGTAATCTATATATTAATACTTAAAAAAAACTTTGTACTTTTTGTACGGGACGTCGTGTTGTGGACGGGGGAGTATGAAATTTCCCACACTTATAGTTTTTAAATTATAGATGAAAAATACAGTAAATCAATAAAAAGAACATTACACATAGTACCATGTAATTGACACACACACGCATTTAGACTCTTTTGTTTATTGTTGAAGTCTGTGGTCAAATTGATAATAGAAAATGTTCAAACGTATACTTTGAATTAAATAAGGTCGAATTTCAACCACTGGGCGACCACTAGTCAATTTAAACATTGATTAGCTCCATCTGACGTGTTCGGCACCCCTTTTGCATGCAAGGGACAAATAAAGACACGGAGATGTCGACGGTGGGCCGCACTTGTATAATAATATGTAGATATCTACGTGGATAAATGTAGGTGATATTCGAGTAGCTAAAAAAATAAAAAAGCAATAACTAAATTGTCGCGGGCCGCTAGTAGAAGAGTTACGGACCGCATGGGACGCCGGGCTGCGCGTTGCCGACCACAGGTCTAGTTGCAACCGCTACCTTTGGTAACTCATTCCGATTTCGTCCAAAACACGTCCTCTAGATTTGTGTCCATATTAGAACCTTGTATATAACTACATAGTACGGGGTAAACATTTTTGACATTAAATAGCAATTTGTGTGCATAATGTACACTGCAGGCCAAAAATTGGTACCAAAAATAATGGTAGTAATTTTATTACTTAAAATTACATTTTAAGCCCTATAAAAATAAATAAAATGATTTGTTGGTTGCTTTTAACTGCCCCGACATGTTTGTTTCGGTGTTGAAATCGAGCAAATGTTTTTGTGTAAGCAGAGTTACCTGTACCAAGTCACACTCTCCGGTCGATTTATGAAGTTTGTTTAAAGCCTTCGAGCAGAGACAAGATATTAGAGCGGAATAATTATCATTTTATGTGCATTTTACGCAAAGTGTAGAGACAAAAATACATTGACAACCGTATTAAAATGTTACGTGCTGAAAGAGGCATTCGTTAATGGTATAAAACTAAATGCTCTGACATTTAAGCCCCTTAGGGACTCGTGATAACGTAATTTCCGTAATTGAACTAGATCCTAAGCAAATATTGTGGATATGCAGTATGTTATTACACCAAACGTTAGTGAATTATACTAGGAGTAATTAAATTCGCGAAATGTTTGTAAAGGACTGATGTATTTTTATGAAACTGTTGAACAGCTAATGACTGACAGAGTGAGCAACAGGGCCGAATCCAATATTTTAAATTAGTATTTAGCATTCTTTAATACCGCAGTGTCTGAAGACAAAATTCTTAGACCATTGTGTGTTGCCAGTGATGACATATGGAACACAGACGTGGTCGCTCACTATGGGTTCCATCGGACTATGGGCTCCGGTTCGATTTCGGGGTCGGGCAAGTGTCTTTGTGTAAACCCATGCACTTGCTCCGAGTCTGGGTGTCATCTGTGTTCGTGAATTTCATGTTTGTAAACAGCCCCCGCGATGGAGATTATACCTAGGGCAGGTGTTTCGTATTTTTTTCTTTTTAAAAAAACATTTGCTGTAATTTTGTACACCGCATCTGTATGTCGATGTATGTATCTATAGTTATGGCTATAGGAATTTCGTTGCCCCCGTAACTTTCTGAGATATGGGCCTTAAAGTACTAAATAATGAGTGCAGTATTGTGACCTGGCTCTCGACGAGCATCGCCATGTCCATGAACATGTCGTGCAGCTCGCGGATGGACGTCTCCAGCTTGATAATGTCAGCGTGTCGCGCCTCGATGTCGGCCAACGTCTGCTTCGCTTGCTGTGTCTCCATTATTATCTGGAATCGATTGATTACATATTAAATCGCTTGTTTGGGATTCGCAGGCAAGTAGCGACATCTCGTGGTATGATGAAGGATAGTAGGCGCACTCGTCATATGTCGCCACTGGTTCACAGCAAGACATTGTTCCCTACCCTTGAGTAATGTAATTATTCACAGCATAAACTATATTCTCCGACTGCAGACGTACATCGGTTTTTTTTCACAACTGCCACCACAGCCCTACGTCGCAGCACACAGTATTATAGTAATATTTAACGATTATTTTTAATACATATACAACTAGCTGTCGATTATTTGTAATATACAAATAAATTTGAAGGAAATAGATTACACAAATATTAATTATTTTGCTGGGCTTTTAAACTTTTCAAAGAGGAACCAGGTAGTTATTTGGCGGCGAGGTCTGCCGAACCGGTAGTAAAGAAAAAATAATCTGTCTATTTGAAAGCACTCTCAGGAGGTTATCCTCATAGCCAATTGGCGAACGGGAACCCCCTTTAATTTGCCAGAAGTTTCTATCTTTGGCGATATCTGGCAATGTTCTTCCCCCAAAGACATCGCGTTCAGCGAGCTTTGATTAAATCCATAAACAGTGTCCTGTGATGCGAAGAAACCATTGAAATAGAAAGAGATAGATTTATTATTGTATTTAAGTGCTTACGACTACTACTCGACCCATAAATGACCCTCTGCTGAGCCGGGCCTTGTCCAGTTACATGGAGAGTGTTTAGCCTACTGTGTCACACTGGCCAAACGGGTTGGCACAGGGTTTCGTGTCAAATTTTCCTTCTCTTCGGCTAGGTTTTAGGCGTTGTCATTTCGCCTCTTTCGGCTCTTACGACACTCTCAAGAGGGTGGTGACAAACTGTATTCTAAATCCGTCACCACACGTTTTGTATTCCTACTATTTAAATATACATAAAGACCATGCGAATGTCATTCATTCAGTTCATTCACTCCAAATATTGTCAAAAGTAATCCAAATATTGCCTTTCTTCGTGACAATCTAAATACCGATATCATTTCAATTTCCTTCAATGTGATTGTCAGCAATTACTCAATTCCAATAAACCTTTCAAATTCTTATGAACCGCAGTATAACATTAAATAAACGGCGTGATAGTCATACGATTAATAAATCCAACCTGATCAGTGTTTGCTACTCATCTACTAGCTTCCTAACCTACGTACCCCCTGAGTGAACACCGCCGAGTCGCCTTTCTCCAACATCTCCTCCAGCTCATCGTCGGTAGTAGCCCGACCCGTGATCTCGAGCTGCCGCTGTATCCTGCTCTTGCAGCGATCCCGGTAGTCGGTCTGCGTGCGGTTGTACTCGGTCATCACTTCGACGAACTTGCGCGACAGCGTCGAGTGCTGCGTCTTTCTGATCCTGAGGTCCGCAGACGATTTGTTCGAATGCTCCTCTTGTTCGATGTTCTGCTCTATGTCTGCGGTTGGCACGTTAAATAAAGTTTCAATAAACAAGTCAAGGTTTTTAAAACGGGCTGGGACCTAAATATTCTCAGACCATAACATATCAATTTTGTGTGGTGACGGATTTAGAATACATAGTGTCACTACCTGATTCCATCCAGAGGGTGTCGTAATAGCCAACAAAAAGAAATTACAAGGCCGATAGACCTAGGCGCAATAGAAGGAAAACTTAAAACGAAACCCTGTGCCAAGTCATCTAGCCAGCGCACAGTAGGCTAATTACCCTCCATATACTGGAGGAGGCCCTACTCAACAGTGGTTCATCTATGGGCCAAGTGGTAGGCATCATGTCGGGTAGGCACTTCAATAGAAAATATCGTGAATTGGGGCTCTGTCGTAATGCAGTTCTCTATACTGTTGTACAACGACCAATTCAGATCCGTATTAAGGTGAATGTTCCAGGGCAGCCCGCGAAATTCAAATTTTCTTACGTTTTTTGCAATTTGCAGATCAGTGCTAGGTTGTATGTTGATTAAAATGTTATTCTACTATTATTAAAATGTTATACAACCCTCCAAGCTCATAAAGGTGCAAGAAAAGCTTTTTCAAGCTCAAAGTCATTCTTGCACCTTTAGGAGCTTGGAGGGTTGTATTGATGAGTTTGATGATTATAACTCTGTAACTACATACGTCTCACAGCCGCGAATCAAATGTTTATCATCATACAACCTAGTACTGGCCTGCAAATTGCAAAAAACGTAAGAAAATTTGAATTTCGCGGGCTACCCTGGAACATTCACCTTAATAATGTTATGTTCGTAATTTTCTACTCGCAATATAAATGAACCCACGTCAGGAATAATGTAATTCAAGAGGCACAGTTATAGAAATAAGTCCATCTGAGGCTCCCTTATTTCCCTTTACTTTGATGTAATATGGTTATTTACGAGCAGGTAAAATGAAGTGACAAAAAGGCTGTGAATCTCCGTATACAAAATGACAAGAGAGCGGAACTGACGTAAGTAATACAAGGCGGAACAAAGAAAAGCACTAAAGCCGAAGTTCAGACACGTTAGTTCACTTACGTTTTAACTTTCCTCTAACTTTGTTGGCAGTTTTCTTAACGTCAGCCATGAGATCTTCCAGTTCATGCTTTGTTTCTGAAATAAACAAGATACAAATTTAATGTGTTTATATCATATGCGTACTGTTATTTATCCAATAAACAATTACATTTGTTTACTCCAGTACTGTGTCAAATCATTGTTGCAGTCAGCCCTCCGCAATTATATGGTTATACAGTCGGTAATTATATGGTTAGACCAGCTGTGAGTTTCCGTTTAGTGGTTACGTGTAACAACATATAAAGATGGTAGAATGGCTACGTCCCCTTTGAACCACGTATGAAGGCAGGTACCTACTACATATCATAGACACCCATCCAAATTCTAGCAGAGCGTTGCGTAACCTGAAGAAAGATTACGTTCCGCACAGTCCGCCCATGTAAAACCAACATTTAATAAGGTGTCATTTATTTTTAAAGTGCCTCGATGTCTTAATTTCGTGTCGAATCCTGCCACCATGAAAAAAAATTTAAACTATAGACCTTTATTTCCAGTTCATTGTTTCGTCTTCTTCTTAGCCCATAAATGACCCACTGCTGAGTCGGGTTTCTCCTAACTTCAAGAAGGTTCATTAGTCTACTGTGCCACGCTGACCAGACGGGTTGGCACAGGGTTTCCATAACAAGTTTTCCTTCTCTTGCGGTTAGGCTATCGGCCGTATCATGTCCCTTTGTCGGCTCCTACGACACCCTCAGAATCAAATGGGGTGGCGACACTATGTATTCTTAATCCGTCGCCACACGTTCATTGTTTACAAAACGTATTAGATTTTGGCACATGTTTGTATTTTGCTTACATGTTAGATACACTACGGATTTTATGCTTGATTTCCTTCAGCCGTTTTAGTGCATACCACCGTGAGAGCCAAACGAGAATAGATACATATTATAATAAAAAACGATACGATGGAACAACCACGGAGCAAAAACCGATTTTAAAAACATGGCTAAGAATAAAAGATCAGAAGCAGCAAATTTGCTTACAAATAAAAAAAAATCACAAGACAATTCAACAAGTCGGGTGTTAAAAACAAATAACAATAACTTTGTGCGAACAATAATCGCATACAAAGGCAGACTGTGCCGACAATAAAAACAAAGTCATTTACGAAACAGCCCTAAGACTTCAACATTTTGCTCAACGGGAAGTAATTGCCTTCGCAAGAACACATTCTCGGGAATAGGCCACTTAACGGAGCAATACAATTAGCAATATACTTCATCGAGGAGATTCTATCTACACGATAATCAATAATAATATCTATTGGAAGCGAGGAAGCTGAAGAAATGATTTTATGCCAAAAGAATAAATGAAAGTATCGGAGTATATAAATACAAATCAAACGCGTACCAAATTAAAAAATATTGTACATTCATGACACTGTTAAGTAGACCGCTTTTTAAATTACACTTGTATGTTAGTGTCGTCATAGTTCCTAACCGGTTGAAACGATTTAGATGATTTGTTAATTCTAGATTCTGTTTAACCGTTATCAATCATAGATAGTTGTGATCAGTTGTAAATTGGGTAATCTAATGGAAATATTAATAGAGAAACTCGAAATTCGAGATACATATAAATATTACATAAGATACATATTCATTACCTTACTTACTTACTTAACCAAAAGTAAATACGAGAGAGAATAAACCTTTAAAGCCAGTTTCGAAGGCTGTATCATTTTCTTTGCAAATCCCTTTTGTGACGTATCGAGAACTTCCCGGCGTATCACCATAACGACTTTTCCTGTAATTCACGGCCCGGAAATTGCACTTCCTCGAAGGGTTGGAGCGTTTGAACGATTCTCAAAAAGATAAATTCAACGACACGAGCCCGTCGCGTAAGATACTAAAAAAACAATAAAAGTATCACCTTTATAGTGAAACAATGTATTTATAGTTAAAAAAGCAATTAACCGTGTAAACCAAAAAGTCGTACGGATAAGAGGTTGGTTGTGGCCAGGTTTAATCAATATTTCACTACATAGTATAAAACAAAGTCGCTGTCGTCTGTCCGTCCCTATGTATGATTAAATCTTTAAAACTACGCAACGGATTTTGGAGCTGTTTTTTTAAAATAGATAGAGTGATTCAAGAGGAAGGTTTATTTGTATAATACATGCATAATTGCACCGTGCGAAGCCGGGGCGGGTCGCTAGTTGACAATATGTCGGTATTTCGTATTACCGTATACAATATGCTCATTAATTTCGGTTAACAAGCGGTGGGTCACGATTTAAGGCGAAAAACACACAGCTACCGGAAGCTGAGACTTAGCGACGACGATTTTTCTTCGAATTAGTATAAAATAAGCTTCTAATTGTGTGTTATTCACAGTAATTCGAACAATCCAAAAAAGCCGTCTCGCCTCCGCTCCCGGGTTTGTGTGTTTTTACCGGCAAGCAATGTACCAATAAAGTCTGATCTGACTAATGGGGTGCGAGACTAGGTAGGCGGAAATCTTAGCCACAAAAGAAAGAAGGCGCGATAGGAAACCGTGTATACTTGGATACTAATCCGTCTAACCAGAGTGAACCACACTTTTCGGGTAATATATCCATGAACAATATCTAGTTTCACAATGTTATTTGAATTCTTAACCTGTTTTAATAGACGTCAAAAAACGAAGGAGGTTCTCAATTAGACTATTTTTTTTTGTTTGTTACCTCTGAACTTCCAACTATTATGACTCTTGATTTGAAAGCTGGTTTGTTGCTTCCCCTATTGGTCCCATTTCAATTTGTATCGAATTCGGTTCAGTAGTTTGCTATTAATCTTGAAATAAGTGTACCAAACTATTTGTCGGAAGGCAAGTTTGGGTATTCTTGGACGACTTACTAGAGGTTGATTCCGAGTTGTATGTACAAAAAATAAAAACTATTTGACAAAAAAACTTTAAAGCGAAAAATAAACATATTAAGTCGGTGCCAACCTTAATTGACACTGACGTTAATTAGGATGTACAAGTTGGTATGCCCCTACTTAAAATGGTTATTTATTGGTTATCAATATATGTATTAGCCTATTGTTACCTATTTGTAAAATTTAACAAGACATTTGGTAGCGATTCAGAAATTGTAAGCTCCGAACAACTTCACAATGTCTCTCCAGTAGAGGTTTCGCTCGAAATATTTTTATTGTTTCATATTCAAGCTATTCAACTCGAGACCACATTGGTTGAGTGAAATATTTTCGTTTTTAGCATGCAAGGCACTCGTTGGCTTTAATGCAACTGGCCAAACTCTGCATAAACTGTTTTAGTGTGCACATACGCAAACGCGCAAACAAATTGTCCCGAAGCCATGAATAACTGAATATGCAGCGAAAATCCAGTTCAGTTGAGTTGCGAATCTCGCACAGAATTTCGAGGTGTATTCTCTATTTAGGGAAATTGTTTTGTCGATACGATTTGCAAGGGTCCGAAAAGATTGGTGGAGGAAAATCTTTGTTAAGTATAAATGCTATTGAAATAACATGAATATTCTCAATCAACAACATCTTCCAGAGGGCGTCCCCTGCAGCAGTTTAATTAGAAAATTTACGCTGTCTACTCTTGTGTTTAGTAAACGGGTAGCTTTTTCAGGTAGCGATCAAGTTTTAGCATTCCGGTCTGTAGTGAATATGCAAAGATTCAAAAAGAAAATTATGTGGTATAATGCAAAATGAACTTCCTTGCTTGATTGTTAAGCCACGATGTCCTACAGATTTTGGAACGCCTATTGTATTAATCGCCTAACATAAGCAAGTGGATAAACAAATCACAAAATGTGTTCTACTCCCTACATTATCACCTGCCGAAGGGTCTGCCCATTCTGAAAACTAAACCCGCGCTCGTCCCTTCCACGTTAGAGATTAGGGTCGTTGCGACACTCGAGCACTTTCCGTGGATATCCACTTTTATTATGTCATATACGCCGGGGACGTTTCCAACACGGCTTGTATTATAAGGAGGTAATATTTGAACATTAAATGTGACTTCCGAGTAAGAATGTAAAGGGAATTTCTTGTCAAAGAAATAGGGAAAAACAAACTAAAAAGATACAAGCCAAATTCAGGATTAAAGAAGAAACTATTAATTTCCAAGCAAATTTAAATATCATGCAGAGGGATGTCATAACAAATTTTCAAAAGCAAAAGTATCTCCTTTGATCGCAAACACGGCCCAGGTACTAATGGAATTTAAAAAATCCGAAGTCAGCTCTAGAATTCCTTTTATATTTAGAAAGGAATTCATTGAAATAATTCACCTCGCCGACCGTCGCAGGCTACGCAAAAATCATCTCACAAAGAAACCCGAAATCCTCGGCTCATGTTGAAGTTGATCCCTTATACCCGTTCCACCGCCTCTGTAGAATATTTAATGGCTTTCGTTGATCTCACCTACCGGGCTCCTAACATATCTTTAAGATGATTTATTATGTAAGCAGCCACCGTGAAATATTACACGGACAAATTAATCTAATCTTCTGAACGAGAAATTGTTTAATGTTATTCATCACATAATTAGCATTACAGCTAATGAATATTTATAACACAAATTGATAGCTGTTGACGTATCAAAGGTCTACTTAATTTAATGATATGATATGACACGTCGATACAGTAATCGATTTAGCATTTTACACCCTGCTAGCTAGCCTAAAATGACATAGATTTTAGTAATCAGGACAGGGGCCGTAGGCTGATAATGGTATTTATAAATCTGATGATTTATAAGAGTTTTGTGATGAAACCTACGTAAATAAAGTTCCGTTTGAGTTTAATCTGCTTTATTTAGAACAACATCATCAATCATGTACACACAACATTTCACGCTGATTGTGAGAGATTAGAAAGATTTTAATGGACATAACGAAAACAATTTTATCGAAAACAAACTGAGTATTAGGACAGTATAATGCGAGGTTGTCACCTGTAAGCTGAATAAATGGAGTGGGTTCAAATACGTTCCCACGGGTGTATGTAAAAATATTCTTCCGACAAGGCACCTATACGTACATAGCGACACATACATAAGATGTTTATAAAAGCCGTTTATTTTCTTTATAGATATGTGGAGAAAAATGTTGTCTTTCAGATAGAAAAGCTTAGATGGAAAATCGTAATGCTGTTGTATTTAAACTTTAATTAATAAGCATATCAATCAGCACATAAATGAAGGACTCCGGCCCTCATTCAATTAGCTGACTTGGAGGATTAGCTGGCCAAATGAATTGGCACCGGGTTCCACATCAAGATTTCCTTCACTTACGACATGGTTTTCTTCGTGGTCATTTCCTCTAGTCGGCTCTAACAATATCCTCAGAATGTAAATCTATGTCATCAACTCAAACCTTTTCAACACGTTTAACTATAATAGGTATGTAAATGTCATAATACATGTAAATGATAACGAAAGGAACGCAGATCTTCGAAGCCTTTAAGGTACATCAACACAAGCATTCTGACTTAAACGGTCACATTAGGGAGTGTGAAGGGTGTAAATTGGATTGTTATTATGATAAGCGCCGAAAGCGTTACTATATGAGCTTGTTCAATATTAACGACAGTAGCGATGGCTTATTCGGAGCTATTTAGGTCGGGTCAATGGCTAATCGCGACTCTTCGTGACTCCCTTGCCGAGGGCCCTCTGTTGTCGTCAGAGTAGGTACGTATTAAATCGCCGTGTTACAGCACCACTTACTAATAAAATTAAAATAAAAAAAAAATTACGGCTGAAAACTTTGCTCTTTTACATTGTTTCAGGTCGCTACAATAGGACATTGTAAGTTGCAAGATCATCTAATAGAATTTAGTTAGTTACCATCGTGACATTTTGAAGGAGAGATTTGTTTGTTTCTTTTTTTTAATTCTTCGTTTTTATTTATTCATTATAGAAACTTCTTTTTCTCGGTTATTATTTTCGTGCCCGTGTGAAATAGAGAGACAGGTGCCGTTCTTTATTTCCACGTATTTTTTTGTTGGTGCTAGCTAATCTTTTCCAGCAAATGCATCCTTTGATCAAAAGTGGGTCATTATTGAAAATATGTATGTATATAAAGATGAAGATAGGTCACGTCGTTTCATCAAGTTAGAAATAAAGTTCGTAATTCTACACCGGTACGGTATTGTATACCTTATTTATAGCAAGTACAACAAGCTACGTAGCTTATGCTACGTGGATCGCATTAGGACTTCACAAGACTAAGGAAATGTTGGCTGTATTCAATAGTTATTCCAGTGCTTTTAACGAAGGTTTATAATCAAAACCACTTTACGTGCGTGGAACGCAAAGACCACTCAAATATTCCTCATATTTACAAAGCGGAGAGCAAAATATGAAAACAGCGCAAAGGCCGGGAAAATATTTGCTGCCGAATAAATTCTGCTGGCGGAGTGTACAAAACTAGAGGCTTATTTAATAGTCATATGCGTTATTGAAAATTCTGTAGCTATAGTTGCCCTCTCGATAACTTTTAAACTTTTCTTGTGATAATGATGATGAATTTAAAAAATATAGAAGTATTTCCGACCTCCTGTCAAAGTGTTACGCATTTTTTATCATCATCCAAGCCAATAAATGAATGCGGCGTCAGGCGTCTTGTAATTTTATTTTACAAAGTTTTTTCCCCGCAAGTTATCTAAATGTCGCAATGTTTACTAGAGTTCAGGACGTACGACAAAAAAATGAGGAAGTTTACAATTCCTATATTTTTTTTTTTAAGAATTTGATATACCTTTATCCTAATTGACTATGTGGTGATGGATTTAGAATACATTGTGTCACCACTCCATTCTCTCCGGACGGTGTCGTAAGAGCCGTCTAAAGGAAATAACACGGCTATAAACCCAGCCGCAAGATAAGGAAAACTTAAAACCAAATCCTGTGCCAACCCGTCTGGCCAGCGTGGTACAATAGGCTATAGGCATATAGGTCCGACTCGGAAATGGGTAATTTAAGGGCTGAGTAGTAATAGTATCCTAATTAATGTCAGTAACAACTAAATTGACACCGACATTAATTAAATAAATATTAAATATCCTTGGAAATTTCACACAACGCCATCTCGTCCCAAGCTAAGCAACTTAATGCTTGTGTTATGGTAACGAGATGGTTGATAAACTACATATATACTTTTTTTTTTGTAAATACATACATATTATAGATAGAAATGACACCCAGACTCCGAGCCAGTGCCTCTGGTTTAGACAAAGACACTTGCCCGACCCCGGAATCGAACCCGGGACCCGTTGCTCCAAAGGCGGCACAATTAGGATACAGGTATATCAAATTCATGTTTATTGGTTATCTTTCGTTGTTTTTATTCAGCAATATTATCAGTATACAATCTTTGTTCATTGTTTTTATTGTACATAGTTATATTTAAGTCCTATTCCAACAATCATATTTTAAAAGAACGTTGTCGTCCCTAGGAAAGAAGACGGGCGTAAGACGACGCCCCCACGTCTACGCAAATGCCAACTTCGCCCTTCGAGGAGTGTGTGGGCAATTTGCGAATTAAATTTGAAAATCGAGACTTGCCCACGTCATATCTTACGATGGCTAAGTAAAAAAAATACACTGATGGAAAATTCCGTAGGGTGCGGAAAAAGGTCACGTGGAGGCCGATGTAGAATAAATATAACAATGTCGGGGACATCTAATTGGAGGACGCCCGATTTATTATCTTATTGGCTAAATTTGATGTAATGAAGTTAATTATATTCTGCCTAGAATTTAGAGCATACGCCGCCGCTTTGTTCGTTAGCGGCGTTCCGGGTTTTATATATACAACGTGTTTTTGTTTATACTCCATAAGTCCCATAACGCTAGGGTCATATTCTGTAAAAATAATACAATAAGTCCTTCAATATGTGGTCGCAAAATGCATAGTTTCGAACAGATCAGAAATCATAATTAATTTAGGTTAAAAATGATAGCAGCCAGTGTAGGGAAAGTTTCATTCATAAATACAAGTCCAGTCATATTCAAAGAGAAGAAAATACAATTTCAATATTCACGTAATTTTAAAATATTTTACTAATCATCAACCAGGGGTCTAAATTCGAGCATTAATTAATTTAAATCATAGTTCTATTCCCAATTTGACTACACTACAGACTTTTAACAACAAACACACAAACAAACAGCGTATTTATGCGAGTGTGTAATAATTTTTTATTGATTTATTGTATTATTTCTGCATAATAAAAAAAAATAGCATTCTTCACGCTTTCTCTATGTATTTAAACTAAATTTATGTGTGGGAAATTTCATACACCTTTCTTTCCGCGTAATTTTCGTAAAAAGGGTACAACGTTTTTGCTTCACGTCGATCTAGTTGATTCTATAATATCCTCAGGATAAAAGAAACCGATTGTATTTAGAGTTCATGAAATATAAACTTACTTTCATCTGATTGCGGTGCTGATAAAATGGCACTGTGCTTCTTCTTTACCTCCTCGACGTTGGCCTGTATCTTGTCTATCATTTCTCGTATCTCTTCCACCTGGTGACAACGAATAAAGATTAATATAGGTCGTTCAATTGATGAAAACAACAAAAATACAGGTATTGAAAAACCTCTTTCATTAAAACCACCTTGTTGTGGTGAGGGGGCTTGCATGCCTTTAGGATCCGTTGGAGCCATACCGGCTCAGGGTCACCCATGCCGGCCGGGCCCACGGGGAGAGGCCACACTAAGAGCGGCACACGGAGTCGTGGTGGGTTTTGGCTCTGGGGACTCCTCTGTCCTCAGAGTTACCTCGGAAGCCTTAACCTGCCGCGACACACGACGTGGTCATTGCAGTGGAGGACGGCCAGGCGTTGAGGCCAGGGCTGCCACCACTAGCAGCGGAGGGGCGGCCAGGCAGGCGTGCCGCGGGTGCCGCCGCATCCGCGTGGGTCGGGCGCCAGCTCATCCGGCGCCTGACGGGGGCACGTGCAATGTCCCGCACGTGCCTCTCGGTGGGTTGGGGAGCATCCAGAGCTCCCCATCAAAGCGTGGGGCCCGTTTTTACAAGCGGGCCCAGGCCCCATCAGGGTCACGGAGCATGCTCTCCCATCGGGAGGAGTGAAACCCGTGGCCCTGTCTCGGGCAGTTAAGGGACACCGTTGGTTTTATTGGGTAGGTTGGGGCGCAACTACCAGATTTCAGCACCCCGGAGTCCCACATAACCCGGCTGGCGTTTATCGGGCGGGTATCCATGAGGAAGTCCAACGAAAAAAAGTCTTGTAAAGAAATTCACCATAAACAAATCACACAGAACCTACTGTGATTAAAGCGGTTTTAGTTAGTCAGTCAGTTTCCTTTAATTCTCATAAGTAACTTACTGCAGAACAAGGCACGTTTCGATTTGGTGGAGGTAAATTATGTAAATATGTTATAATGTATATATTATATTTATTTTATTTTTATCTTTAGCTTATATATTATTTATATGTATTATATTAGTATGTAAATAATATATATTACTCATAATTATGTGTGCACCTACCTTGTTGTTCTCTGCACCACCTATAGGTTGACTGGTAGAGAATGCCTATGGCATTAAGTCCGCCTCTGTACATATCATGTGCACAAAGTTTTAAATAAATAAATAAATAAAATAAATTAACTGTGTAAGTAGTGACGGATTTAGATTACATAATGTCACCACCCTATTCCATTCTGACGGTGTGGTAAGAGGTAAGAGCCAACGAAAGGAAATGACAAGGCTGAAAACCTAGCCGCAATAGAAGGAACACTAGAAACAAAACAACTATCACTTCTAGTCAGCGTGGCACAGTAGGCTAGTTTCTCACCTGTAACTTAACCACGCTGAATGGACAGGTACTTAATTTTGCTAGATTTACTGCCTATCGATTTCGAGATGCAAAACATTGGTGGTACGATGTACTCTTCAAGCCGTCAGTCCGTGTAGTCGCTACATGGATTGACTGTAAAGGTATTACTATTTTTTTTTGGCCTTCATTCGGACATGCCATTACTTTAATATTCGTAGTTTATCCGTTTGTTCCACTTTTGCGTGTCCGTTTGCCATGTGGCAAAGGCCTCCTCCAATCTTTTCCATTCTGGCCTTTCTATGGCCACTCAACCCCAAGTTGTTTCTGCGACTTGTTTGATGTCATCGTCCCATCTCCTTTGTGGTCTACCTCTCTATCCATCTCTTGGGTACCATTATGTGACCAGTTTACTCCATTTATCTTTTCCCCTGATCATGTGGCCTGCCCATTTCCACTTTTGTCTCCTTATTTTCAGTGTTATGTCCTGGACCTTAGATTGACATATTTAATAAAAGTAAAATGACTTGTAACCTACTACAAATAAGTGTAACTTGTTGTTTTCATAGACAAATAAAATGGGGTGTAGCTTTTATTGGAGATTCTCCATTTTACGTCATGGTATTCCAGTGTACAGGGTTTTCCCCGCAGCAATGTAATGTACCTTGATTAATCAACAAGCAAAACCGGCAAGATAAACTGCCGGCTGAAGTTTACGTGTTTATATAGCTATTAATTTCAGACCGGGCCGCTTTATGTGTATGTAAATGAGTTACTATGCTGAAGGGTTAGCGGTTTATATTCTCTTTCTAGTATTTCAAATATTGAGCTCTTTCTCCAAATAAGTCTACACTATTAACAATTGAACGCGGATGGCTAAACCCAAGACTTAAAAGCCATAATATTAGCGACTAATAAATGGTGCATAAAAGAATTTACTGAATGTTTTTTACCAAAACAGTCGTGTTAGATTCCTGATAAGAAATAACAATATATAAAATAAGATTTTTTTCAAGAATGTCGGTTTCGATGCTCCCTTTGATTGTGTAACTGCGAAATTGCTGATTGGCTTATTTCAAGTGAGATCGTATGTGTGCCTTTACATGTATAGCACACACGAGGCTTCTCTACGATGTGGGAAAGCCGCCGTTTATCTTCATCGACTAAGAACCGGGCTGAAGTCTAGCCGGCGGCGGCTTGGCGTCGCCCATTGGCGCAATGCCAACTGATATACGAGTACCCTGACCTAAGCTACTAATCCTTGGGCACATAAGGCTATCAAGGAAACAAAAGAAATAATTCGGTAGTTTAATTTCCTTACTCACCTTAAATTAGGCAGAGTTATATTCTGCTATTAACATTGTATTGATACTGTGTAAATGCGATTCATTCATACACGTCAAAGCAATAAGTCCGTGATTTAGAATCGCCTTTAATGCCAAGCGAATATATTTTGTGTTTAATCAAAGTTCGCAATGCCCGTACAAACATTTCGAATTGCTCAAAAAGGTTTACTAACTTAATACAAATTAGGTCATACCAGACCGACTTAGTGCGAGTGGTATAAGTTGTTGTTGGACTGATTTCACTTGTATTTGAATTAGAATGAAATAAAATTTACTAGTAATACTACTAATATACAACGTACGACTTCATTAGTGTTTATGTAGACATGTTTCATATTCAACTGCTAAGCAGAACAGACACTAATTTACACGAACCTAAAATTAACATAATATTTTAATTTATTAAATTAGAATGAAATTATGGGTGGAGATAATGCTTGAAACAATATGCTAAACCAACAACAAAACTTAATCTTATACATTTTACGTTATAAAATATATCCACCAAGAATAAAGCGACGAAAGAAACTGTTTAGCGAAAACAGCTTTCTTGGAAAACAAATTCAATTCGAAGTTGGATGTTCAGTTTTACAGGTTTCTTGGTAAGCGCTTGCGGTACAGGATAAAAAACTTTTAATTTTTATCGTAACAAGAATCGGATTTTCAGTAGAACAAAGGCTATACTCGCTTCTAGGGTATGACGTAATTACGCGACGGATGACGTGCGCCATTTGCTCATAGTCCCAGCGGTACCATAACATGACTTTGAAGCTTACTGCCACCATTACCTAATGCGAATTGTGTATTAAACTCATTTGCATTATCGTCTCGGGCCCATAAACACCCCACTATTGAGTCCAGCCTCCTCCAATCATATGGAGGGAAATTACCCTACCGTGAGATCCCAGTTCTTCTTTTTGCTGAATTCGAAAGATTCAGTTCCTACTCAAGATACAGAAAATTATGTCGAGGTACTCGCATAAGCGATAGCTCGCGCTACAGCGATAATTTATATCGAAATGAAATGTGAAAATTAAGCATCCCAATATATTTGGTATCAAGAAGTGCCACGCCTAAACAGAAGTTATTCGACTGCGAATCCGACTTTTATTGATCCTTTGAATACGCATAAGCACACTTCAGCCTCCCACACTGTAGACCTGGTTAAGGTCGCCAGAAAACGATGGATGCGGGCGGCCCAGGACCGGCCTTTGTGGAGATCTTTTGGCTGAAATGATGATGTTATCACCAAGAATGAAGCTCGGAAGTTATAATTCACAACGAACATGACTAATTCAGCTAATCACTTTTTATCTACATCATATCATAACCGATATGAGATATAATGTGCAGTGTCATGAACACAACTAAAAATGTGCGAAAGAGATGGGTTCTGTTTCGCGCCAATATAATAATAACATGCAAATGAACTGCACTACATTATGATAAATACCGTGCCCTGCGTGAATATTTATGGCTCTCTTTCGTGTGTTGCTTTGCGGATTAAATGAAAAGGCGTCACGAATTCACGTCGCGAATAAAAATTGGACGGCGTGAACTTTATTGTTTAAGAGGAAAAGTTATGAAGGGAACGGAAATTAGGCTAGTCCCCAGAGCGGCCACGTTTCAGAACTACGCCTGTTAAAATACGGAATACAAAGTTCCTTTGCGATTAGCGTGATCATGACACGGGTAAGTTTTCATGTTCCTAGGAGTCGTTGCTAAGCAGTCCGAACAAACAAAATGCTCTGGACGAAAATCAACCTAGAAAAACATATGAAGAAATATCGGATTTACAAATCCGTAATATGTTTTACTGATCTATTAGTATTACATCAAAAATGATTATAATACTATATCACATTAAATTTGAGCTATTGTATCCTTGGATAGACATTTGGGAGGCTTTTTTATAACCGTACGTTTACGCCACAATAAAACAGTGGCCACATAAGCTATTTCAGGAATGAATGTTGATAAGAATATAATAGTTAAAAGCGAATAATAAACAATAACATGCATTTGAAATCGATGCCAACATAAATAGACACCAACGTTAATTAGGATATAGGTATTCCCACGGCACCGACTTCAAATTATGGTTGTTTATTTCTAGCTAGCTAGTTATTGTTTTTGAAGTCGCTTTTCATTTTTAAACTATATATAAATTTCATGAGTATTGCAAATTCTTATACGAAAAGAAACGAGCAACGCCGACAACCCATTTCATTTGAAAAGGAACCTGAATGTTTCCGAAACATTTGTCAGACTTTGTCGCGGGAGAACAACCAGGTTTTGATTTAAATAAAAAATGCTCTTTGTATTACAAAATATATATTTTGTATTATTTTGTGCATATTTACTCACAGTTATATTCTGATCGTGTATTTAACATTTATTAAAACTCGCAAGTTAATTTAAGAAGACAGTGAGAATATGATTTTGGTACAATATTAATTATCATATTTTCGTAATTTTGTCGTTCATCGTTTGTCACGTAAACCTTAACTCATGCAAAACGCAACTATAGAGATTCTTGCTGGCTATTCTCCGCCCCATTCCGAACCGATGGTAGCACCAAACTCGCTTATTTTAATCAAATCCTTTTTAATAAAAGGCAATTATGAATTTTGTTCGGTTTGATACTACACAGTCCATACACGATTCACTGCTGAGTCGGGCCTCTCTCTTCCTAATAAATAGAGTTTAAATAGCCCACTATGCTACACTGTACGCTAGGATTTCGGGTGTGTAATTTTACTCCCAATCATTATAAAAAGTAAATTAAAGACTTCCTAGCTTTGTCATTTTCCCACTCGCATTTGGAAACGTACCCGAGAACCCCCTAACAATGGCATAATTCTCACAATTAATCCAAGTATGTACATGATAATATCGATTGCAGCAATGCTTCCACTTCTATCCTTTTGTTCAGCGCCGTGGCCGCTATGAGAGTTTGTACAGGGTCAGCACTTAAAACTGAATTTGCATATGTATTGCTTTATACTTCAACATCACCCACTGTAACTAGCGAGATAAGGTTGATTACTGTGACCCCTACTAAAGTTTGAAAGGATTATATCATAATCAGTATCGGCGTCGGTATTTTAGTATGTACTTACATAGATATATAAATAAAGAAATATTATTTTAATGCAATCATACAATTTATTTAGCCTGCTTTGCCTATTTACTTTTTATAGTGATTTTACAACGAAAATTTACAACGTGGAGGACGTCTAGTTAGAAGTTAAAGATAAGTTTGTAAAAAGAATCGACTAACTCTCTAACAAACATTGAAATGAATTATTTAAAGGTTTATACAAAAGCGTTTTTAGCTTTTAGAGAAATATACACATTTGTAACATATTTTTTTTAAATAGAATCCGTTCCGAGGTCTTGGTGATATATTTTAATTTTAAAATTATTACTCTATCCACAGAGCTACTACAAATTTACTTTTGACGCTGTCATGAAAATCATACTACTATTGACAACCCTGGCCGAGTAAGTGAGCTTACCTACCAATTAGTCGCATGCATGACCTTTTAAGCTTCTGTAGATAACATACCAAGTTAATCAGTGTCGATTATAACTGAATTATGCCCGCTCTCCGTAATATTGTTAAGCTCAGTCTGATAGAAATGGTCTCTCGTTTTAGGACTTTTCTTTTTCCTAACTTCATTGGAGTCCGCTACCAGTATAACCCAATTATGTTAATTACCAGTATTTACACGCAGCAAGTGCTATCTGACCTCAGAGACCCATCTAGTTAGATTGCTGTCAGTTGTCACGCTAAAGTGCGTTCACCACTTTCTTGCCTCTTGTGTCTAATTGCCATATTCAGCTTTTATGACTCCCATATTTTTCATTGCCTATTTGATTGTGGTAGATAGGTATTTATTTTAAGTATAAGGTTGCACCCGAGGTTTTTGCCTAAAAGACCATGCGGCCAGTATTTTAAAACGTTCGATATTTCTTTTTTCCGAAGGCTTATTTTGTAATGTAAGACGTTTACTGTACAGTGTCCTTGCAAACCAAGCAATGTACTTATATTATAAATGGTATAAATACTTATAAATGGCCAGCATTATTTTTATAAGTTGTATTTAAATATGTACTAGCTGTAAGATTCCCGAATAGTAAGAAAATAAATAAATAAATTATATGGTTACGGAAAAAATACTATGTAGAATGTTTTAGCATACAGGCCCACAGGGCCTTTATGAATTTTTTGGTTTCGCCAAAGAAATATTAATGCATACCGCTGCCCCTCGGGGGTGAGGTCAGCGGTTATGTGGAACTCCGGAACACTCGACTACCCACTAATATCCCAGCTATATACCCTCACCGGGTCTGAGGCCAATGCAGTCTTTCTCAAAGCACAATTACTGCTTTGTAAGATGTACTACATACAATGCCAATTGTAGTTTCGATGAAATTCCGAAACGATTTTTTTTTCAATATGGATTTATCTTAATATTCTTGCGATTAGATGTTGTAGTTTTCACTTAATTGGATAAAACGTTATTTACGGGTAACTTTTGTACCGACGCGACATCAGTACCCATCATGCTAAGAAATCACAAAAAGGACAGCTGTCAGATGTATTGTGTACCACAACTGTGAACGATTTCGTGTATATAGAGATATTCGGATGATAGCCGGGATCGAGACGGCCGTTAGTACCTTCCGAAGCTTGTAATATAATACTTCTCTCAGCATACACATGACCCACTGCTGAGCTCGGGCCTCTTCCAATTATATGGAGGGTAATTAGACTCCACACTGAACAGACGGGTTCTCTTGTGGCTAGGTTTACGGCATTGTCATTTCCTACTGTCGGCTCTTTCGACACCCTCAGGATGGAATAGGGTGATGACACGGTGTATTTAAATCCGTCACCACCGTTAATTCTTAACTAATTATAAAAAAAACCCACGAATATTGTCTAAAACATATAATTTTGTTTTTTTCATTTAATTTGATTGAATTTAGAAGTTGTTATAACGGTATTAATAGGCACGATATGGGCAGGATTTTATTAGCCGTAGCAAATAACGAGGTGGGTTAGTAATAGGGGTTTGTTAAAATTTCTACTTTACTTTTTACCTACTACTTTACTTTATGACTGCCTCGTTGGTCTAGTGGTCAGATGTGCCGCCTTTGGATCAACGGGTCCCGGGTTCGATTCCAGGGTCGGGCCAGTGTCTTTGTCTAAATCAGAGGCACTGGCTCGAAGTCTGGGTGTCATTTCTATCTATAATAAGTATGTATTTACAAAAAAAAAAAATATACGTAGTTTATCATCCATCTCGTTACCATAACACAAGCATTAAGTTGCTTAACTAGGGACGAGATGGCGTTGTGTGAAATGTCCAAGGATATTACTTTTAGACTCTACTAAGATGTAATTCATATAACTTGTAACCAAATAGATTCTTTACTATAAATTTCTTCAATATGTTCTTAAAACAAACATCAATTAATAAAAATATATAGGTATGTATCTAAATGCCATACACTATCAAGGTTCTTTTCAAAATTTCACACGGTAAACAATTTACAAACACCCGTTTAACAAACTGTCCAATTAGAAGAAGAGGATCAAACGATCAAATCGAAGGATAAAAGGTAATCCAATTTTCGTCCCCAAAAAATAACATCAAAGAGAATGAATACAAACACGCGATCAATACAATATCTGCGGATATTAATTTACGTAATATTTCAGACAAAGTCGGTTCGTCGGCATTCCAAACAGAGGGATATTTTGTAATCGATCAAATAGCGTAACCGCAGAATCTTGAATATATCTGCAGTGTCGCATTGTTAGTAGTATCTAAGCCTATGTTGTCGCAAGTAAATATTACAGTGATCAGTTTAAACGGACATGATTAAAAGTTGTTTCGAAATATACACCTTTCTTTATGAGCTTACCTACGCATATCATAATATCACAAAAAAAATATTTTGATGTTGATACAAGGACGTCCGGTAATTTCATTGTTCATGATTTTAGGCAAACTTTGGACAGGCAAACTAATTTGAGTTTCGGCAGATTTTGTGCATGACACACTGCCTAAAAAAAAACTTAAAGTTATCAGGTTAATGTCACCGTCATTTCTAGAGGAACAGTTATGAAATAGTTTTCGACAGATGTTAAATAAATTCTATGTTTAGTCAACCGGATTACGATGAAAGAAAAACTGAGTGACAACTTCACAAGGACTTAAGTTCGGCCCTTGCGAAACACGTCAAAAGACTGCAACTTTTGCGTAGCAACGTAATAACACGACGAAAAACTCCGGTATACGAAAAAGGAAACAATTTTACGACACGCTTCTAAGTAGGTACGCGGTAACTTTTGCTTGGAAACCTTTTGAAAGTTTAAACGCTGGGAAATTACCAACGATTTCAATTTATTACATGCAATAACGAGAGTTCAAGGCTTCTATGTAATCAACATACAATTTGTAAATTTAAGCCAACTGTGGGACTAAATCGGTTAAAATCTGCCACTCTATGTGGATTATGAATAGATAGTCTCCCAAACTAAAGTTTTCCTCCGAATACCATAGGACGTTGAAGTGAAAGTACCTACTACAGACAAAAGGTACATGAATAGTTTCATACTAGGTTAAGTATAAACAAATCAGGAACAATATTCCATTTCTAGCAATAAATAATAAAGGTAAATCCGCCATGGAATTCGTAGAGCAATTCTATGTGTCGATAAAAATGGTATTTGTATTCACTGCCCTATCTCTGCCGATCGTGCCAATTAACACAGTTGACTGGGCTTTAGGCAACCGTGAAAGCACGCCTCCTCTTGGGAAAAATATAAAGTGGAGTTCGGATAGAAATGGTGAAATTTTACCAAAGGATAAGGGACGGATAAAGAATAGTGTACTTATTCTTTTTTTTTCAACGACGCCTTCTCTGTGTATAACCAGTATCTCTGGGGTACATAACAGACACATAATTCACGACCACAAATGATGCCCCAACCCATCTCTGGCCTTCACAAAGATACGTTCAAAGTCAGTTAAAAGAAATGACAAGGCAGAAAGCTTTGCCGCAAGAGAAGAAAAAATTGATACGGAACCCTGTACCAACCCGTCCGGCAACCGTCGCCCAATAGAAGGCTATATATTAGAAAAGGCAGACCGATCAGGGCAATTTATGGGCTGCGATGAAAATAGACTAACTTTTTTAATAAATTTTCAAAAGGAATATGCCAATTTTCACACAGACCTGACTGTAGTGACTGTTAGATGAATAGTCTGCCCGGTTATGTAGGCTCAAAGGCATGGAAGATTTCGCCTCCAATAATATTTCTACCACGTTCAACAATTTGCGCTTCTGATGCCAAAGGATTACCTCCCACCTGGGGGAATATGATTCACAAACTCTGTAGGACATATTCCTCGCTTTATCTTAATAACGAGTGACAAGTCCCGGCTTCGTACAGGGCGACATCTAGTTTTTACACATTCTTATCATAATCATCATCAGGCCACATTAGTCCACTGCTGGACATAGGCCTACCCTAAAGAGCGCCATAGCGCCCTGTCTTCAGCTTTACGCATCCAGCTGCTCCATTTTGGGTGCATCTAATGTTCATGCTCTCCTTTACCATGTTTATTTGGACAAGGATAAATGTATCAAAGGTATGGATTAAAAGCATGGTCTGATTTTGGTTCTGGTTGAATACAGTTTTACAAACTCTTTTCACACGGCGGCCATAAAAAATACCTACAAAATATGTCGCTCGCACGATGTTTGTACACATACATATATGTATAAGTAGCAAATTTCATCATATTACTATTTTCGGACGAAATTTGCCTTTTAGCAGCAGAACAGAACGGTTGTCCAAGAGACACTATTATTCCACAACAGTTCTCGTTCTAGCCTCAAACACAGGGGATACAAACACACAATGCTCACTGAAACTTTCGAGAAACAATGCTGATTGGAAAACTCAAGTTGTTCCTCCATGCACTGTTAGTGGTGCTTGCTACTATGAGATTGAAGTTGTTTTACTAGATACTAAAGAATAACATATGCGTGATAGATACGAATATTAATTCCTAACAACAGCTACGGTGTACTTTTTTCTAAAATGGCGAAATCTGAAACAAAATGGAATTGCGAAAACCACTCAAGACTTAATTTCGATGAAACCTCAAATAGCAATGTTGAAATTATGGAAACATTTTATTCCTAAAAAGAAAATAAACTTCTGAGAGATTCTTCTTAAAAGAACGAAAAAAGAGCAACCAATCCTTTCCTCACTTCGGACAACATTTTCAGAATATATACGACAAACTAGACCCTGTTTACTTTCAGAAAAATGTAGAAAATACACGGAAAAAAAGTGAATCAACACGAGTACCGTGAGTTCATTATGCTTTGATCACCAGACCGGCTACTACGTATGAACGCCGTCGCGTCCGCGACTACATCATCTCGTAATTAAGTAACATTATGATGACTCATGAGACAAATCGTTATCTGAACATTCAAGGTGACATGCCAAATACAAGATAAGGGTTGATTATATAGTCACTTATATTATACCGACCATTTAAAAATTAACTAATAGTGACATTGTTTACAAATATTTTGCAACATATACAAGCGTAGTCCGTGTGGTGACGGATTTAGAATACATAGTGTCATCACCCCATTCCATACTGAGGGTGTCGTGAGACTCGACAAAAGGAAATGACAAGGCCGAAAACCTAGCCGCATCAGAAACTTGACACGAAACCATGTGCCAACCATTCTAGCCAGCGTGGCACAGCAGGACATTACCCTCCATGTAATTGGAGAATGCCTGACTCAGCAGTGAGTCACCTATGGGCTGATTAAAGTGGAGACATACAAACATAGATCTTTTAGGTAGATACACAAAAATACCACATTATATTATTAAAATATATCTACTATCATGGCTATTCATTTATGGAAATTATCTACCGTACAAGTACCCCGTACAATTAAATTTTAAATTTTAGCTTGTACTTAATCATATTTGGACGACGCAGGATAACGTACATTGTTGGGATTTAGATTAGCGTAATTAATTACAAATGATTTCCTTCTTTTATTAAGTAATGTTAATATGAGTAGTAGTATATGTTATGTCTTTTAACGCCCACAATACACATATTGAATATTAAGCTTGGAATAATCTCGCCATAATAATTCTTGGCATAGTATGACATCATGGTTCTGATGTCACTGACCGGAGCCTGATATAGAGTATACATGTAATGCTAAAAATCTTTACCATGCATACACCACCAGTGTCGTCGTTTCAGCCAATAAATGACCCACTACTGAGTCCGGCCTCCTCAAAATCAATGGAGGGAAATTAGTCTACTGTGCCACGCTGGCAATACGGGTTGGCACAGGGTTTGTATCAAGTTTTCCTTCTCTTACGGCTAGGTGATCTGCCTCTTGCGTTCTTTAAGTCGCCTCTTACGACACTCTCAAGACGGTATTGGTTGGTGTATTCTAAATCCGCCACCACAGGGACAACCAGTGTATAGAACATTATTATTTATGATGTTGCTACTTTAAACTGTTGCTACACCGATGCTCATAACACAATATTATCTTGCATTATCTTGTGCGAAACTTATTAATCCGTCAGTTCACATGAGACAGTTGAGTATATGTTATCTGGAATGGTTTTAATGAATACATATTTAATGAATACGTTGTATAATTGTTCGGTAAACAAACAAGCTTGTCCGAGACATGAAGGAAGGTGGAATGAATTAAGACATTTTGGCTATTGGGATACATTGTGTGGTGGAACTTCAATACGTTATTCTTCTTCGCGTAATTGTCATAATATGTGTAGTCACCACCCCATTCCAGCCTGAGGGTGTCGTGTCTGAGGGGTCGTCGTGTAGTAAAACCCGACAAAAGGAAATAACAAGGCTGAAAAGCTAGCCGGTCTGGCCAGCGTGGTACTGTAGGCTTTAGCCTGACGCAGCTCTGAGCCGTACATAGGCCGATTAGTATGTACATAGTTCATATAGATAAAGCCGCCAATTGTATGTTTCGGATTCATATTCCTTTTGTATTGATTTAAATTTGTACAATCAAGAGGTATCTATCTGTTGGCGACCCGCAACCTCTTTAGTCTTTTGTATACTTTTTTATTAAAATTTGAAATAGTGTTCTTTTTATATGCGAGTTGCTTTGTTTTTCTGTTCTTGTCAGTCTCTTGTAAAATGTCGTAAGATGTGCACGTGCCAATAAAGTGTGTTAATGTTCTGCCTCAACATGTTTGATTAACAAGCCCGCCGATTTTAGTTCTCGTCTTTTACACTATCTATCTAAAAATAGTGAGCATGTGAAGTCTAGTCGAGACGGTGTGAACATTTGATGGAAAACTTACCTCACTGAAGAATTCGTCCATAAAGCCTCCTTCGACGGCGACGTTGACATCGTCGGGCCCGACGTCATCATCGTCGCTTTGCGCCTGTATACAATAAAAAAACGAATGTCAATAACTATCATACGATTGATGTGACCAACCCGTCTGACATGTAATGGCAGGAGGTTCGATTCAGTAGTGGGCCCTGAATGGGCTGAGTGATAGAATAACCCGCTGCTTGCAAGTTATAGCAATCATTTATATTTTCTTGCGGCTAGAAAACCTTCTTTTTTATTTAATTAAACGGTTTTTTAAAAAACCGTAATTAAATAGTTTACATACATGTATGATTATTCTCATTTCGATCATCTTTATGTATCTTTAAAGTAAAATTCCCAGATAGTTAATTTTTTGTTAAATGTTATGTTACGATTACCTTATCTACCAACTATGTGTAAATCACTACATAGTATAAAATAAAGTCGCTGTCGTCTGTCCGTCGCTATGTATGCTTATATCTTTAATACTACGCAAGGGATTTTGGAGCGGTTTTTTTTAATAGATAGAGTGATTCAAGAGGAAGGTTTATATGTATATTGCATGCATAATCGCACCCGTGCGGAGCCGGACCGGGTCGCTAGTACCTACTAAAATATATTATTTAAAAGAGTCCCTTTAGGCAAGGATACTGGTACTGGTAGCGTTCCCAAATATGTTTCATATGAGTTTCCTCGTTTTCTCGTATAATGAAGAAGATTTAAGCGATCGCTGTTAACACAACTACAATCTAATACAATCACATCACAATTAAGGCCAAAACTTTTCATACGCCTACAAAATTGTAAACGTAAACCAAAGACAAAATTATGTATGGTAAAGGTTGACAAACAAACCTAAATGAATAATACATGTGAACAACGCCCAAAGTGAAGTAGCGTTGTTTCAGGCGTTCCAAAGAAAAGTTTTACTGTACATCGAAAGGGACGGGGCACATCACGTGAACGTAGAGCAAAGCAAACCAGACCCCTTTTAGGTTGCGGTCGGTCATTATTAAATTTACATAGTAATCCCCACATATCACCGCGACCGACTGTACTTTGTGGAACGCTACGTGTCCAAGACAATGCGGCCAAATATTCCTTTTACAAATTACGACCATTAAAAACAGATCCCTGCCTGTTTAATTAAAACTGAAACTCAGTCTGTTAATAACTATACAGGGGCCCATAGCCTATAGTTGCTGGTTTATCCAAATTAAAAAGTTACTGTAAATTCTGCGAACTGAACAATAACTTTTTTGTAAATACCAGACGGCGTAAGTCGCGGGGAACAGCTACGCCAAGATATAACACTAAGTGTCAAGTAGGAAAAAAATATGACGAAAAAATAAAATACTTTCTATCATCATTATCACAATTTACCATCGCCACGAGGGTGAAACCCGCAGATTCAGCAGCTAGTATCCTACAAATATGTACAATGATCTCCTTACTTTTGTCTTACATAGTATATCTGGAAATAGCAAGGATACAAGATATCTCATTGCCGTACTTCTCTTTCCAATTCTGATAAGAAGTTTCAGAATAAGGCAAGCTTACGTCCTTCAATAATGCTCATAAATCACAAATACTGAAAACAGCCCTTAATAACATTTTGCAATACAATAACATTTTGAAACCAGTGGAACCTTGGTAGTGTTTTGTTTAGTAAGATTAATGTTTTATAAACGTTTGGATTTTTCTCTAGTAACTGTAACAGTATGATGAAAGCTTTTCTAGAAGATCGCACTCTAGGACTACGGATTTTCGAAAATAATCTTGTACTTTTTGGTAGTCAGCATGCTGCATGCCGTCCGTGTAGTGACGTATTTAGAATACATAATTTCACGCCCCCGTTCCAACCTGAGAGTGTCGTAAGAGCCGACAAAAGGAAATTACATGGCCGATAACCTAGCCACAAGAGGGGAGAACTTGAGGAGGAGAAAACTTGATAGGAGAACCTGTGCCATCCCGTCTGTAATTAGAGGAGGTCATTTATAGGCTGAACTAGCGACCCGCCCCGGCTTTGCACGGGGGCAATGAAGAACATCCAAATGTATCAGTGTTTCTCTACAATATTATGAATCTATTATACATATAAACCTTCCGCATGAATCACTCTATCTATTAAAAAAAATCGCTTCAAAATCCGTCGCGTAGTTTTAAAGATTTAAGCATACATAGGGACGGACAGACGACAGCGACTTTGTTTTATACTATGTAGTGATAGTAATGGTAGTAGTATGCAGTGCGTTTGTCACTGCCAATATAGGTCGCTGTGACACGCTGACCCGAAAGGCCGCGGAGACATTAATTCACAGTAGAGCCATGAGCCCACGACAATGGCTTCCATTAGCGACACCTAATTATCCACATTTCATTGTTATAGTACCTACGGGATGTTCGCGTAACGGTTGAGGCATTCGCATTGAAGATTGAGTTTCAAAGATAAAGTAAGATTTTAGACAAGACTTACTAATTACTAGGTAAAATGTTCATGTTTACTATTTCATCAATATCATAATTTCAGCCCATAAATTACCCACTACTGAGTCGTCCCTCCTCCAAGTTCGTGGAGGGAAATTAGCCTACTATTTAATCTAAACGAATTATTTTCTTAAATATGCGTGTGATACCCGTTGATGGCGTTGATACCCAAGCTGTCTTAAAGTAAACCCAGTAAAAGAGATTCCGGTAATTTTGAGAAATGGCTGGAGAAATAGACTAAACACTCCTATTAAAAACATATCTCGTAAAAAGGAAGCCACGCCCACTAGTTTTATGATCCGTCTGCCGCCAAATTATCTTCTAATTTCAAGCCAAGACAACCACTTTTAGTAGCCATGGAAATTATTTACGTGTTCCCTACGACCGTTCAAAAACACTACAACTAAGTTTAAAATAAAATAAATGAAAAATAGGCTTTAACAACTGGCTAAAACTTGCTTTATGCAATCATCGTTCCAGTGAGTCATCAATTAACTAAAGTGGATTAGTCAACAAACGTTCAATCCATGCTAACATTCAATCTGATACGTAATTACAGATGAGTTTAAAAGACAAGTGCAGTTTCACAGACCATGTAATACATCCGCCTGTTATATTTACAAATAACGGTGCAAAACTACAGTCAGTTTTTAATTAACCTTTCTTAGCCAAGTGAAATATTTGTACTATTTTATTTTGTATTATTGTATATTCTTCATTAGGGACTGGCACAATTTCTTTTTTCTTTCCACTAACGTATTTTTGCCTCCAGTTCTTTAAAAAAATTGTTAATCAAATTCCATTTGATACTTCCGCCATCCGGTGGCCCTAGTCAACAAACATAACTCTTATCTATTTTAATCATACTCCCAAACTATGCTAGCCTTCTGCTTTTGATTTATTATGGCACAGACGCAACTTTCCCTAATGTTCTCGCATAGAAATATTGTTTCTAAGAAACTTTGCAACCTTCGGAACCTTCTCAATTTTATCTTGATAAACATTATTGCTATCTCAGCGTGAAGGGTAAAGCAGATTTAATTAAACAATACCGTGTTTACACAGGAGAAAGATCACATATTTCTTGCCTGACCTTTCGAGAGTGTCGACATTGGATATAAATATGAACACGTGTGAGGTAACACTTCGTAACAATCAGCTACACTTGACCTACAGATAATGGGTAAGATTTTCTTTTTATATAAAACCCATTTGGCGTGAATGCCTCTACAATAGCGTGAATAGGTGGACAAGTATAGAACTTTTAAAAGGTAGATACGCCCTATACACACAGTGCCTGAAGACAAAAGTATTCAAACAGTACGTGATTGGATATAAATATGAACACGTGTGAGGTAACACACGTAACAATCAGCTACACTTGACCTACAGATAGCGGGTAAGATTTTCTTTTTATATAAAACCCATTTGGCGTGAATGCCTCTACAATAGCGTGAATAGGTGGACAAGTATAGAACTTTTAAAAGGTAGATACGCCCTATACACACCGTGCCTGAAGACAAAAGTATTCGCACAGTGCGTGTTGCCATGACTTATGGATATGAGACGTGGGTCACCCATATGGGGCCGCCGAGAGTCACTCAACGTGCGATGGAAAGAGCTATGCTCGGTGTGATTCTGCGTGAGAGAATCAGAAAAGAGAAGGATTCCACAGTTGAAGTGGCAATGGGCAGACCACGTAGCCCGGAGAAGGGATGGCCGTTAGGGCATAAAATTCTTAGAATGGCGTCCACGTATGGGAAAGCGAGGCGTGGGAATACCCCCGACAAGGTGGACGGACGACCTTGTGAAGGTCGCTGGGAGTCTGTGGATGTGGTCGGCACGAGATCATGCGTTGTGTATATATATATATTTGGGGGAGGCCTATGTTCAGCAGGGGATTTCTGTGGCTAATAGATAGACGCCCTATACAGTTGGTGTTATACCTGATAATAAGCTACATAGCTCAGAATCTAAATTACTTAACTTTGAATCATGCACGTGATATTTTTTTAAATAGTTTACTTATGAACCCTGCAAAGTTTTTTGGATATAATTCTTAAGTCCTCTTTGACATTGGTTCATGTTATGGCTCAGTTGGAACATATTCAGAAAATCATTTGAAAACAAAGCGAAATTGTGTCGAAACAATTCTCGTACATAATTGAGTTGACCCGCTCGTGACCAGTAAATTTAACCCGATTTCATCAACGGGGGTTTACGGTTTTGTATAATTATTATTATTATTAGCTACGATTCCCGTGTCATTGTCAAAATGTATGCCTCGATTTATCTGGCACTTTGACTGTGTACAACAGGGTTATATACATGTATTAAAGACAGCGATACAAGACTTAATGGTGGCTGATGTCGTAATGAGAATAACATCTAGATACCATTTTATCACTGAGTAACAAATAATATTATCTTATATCATGTTGTGTCGGTTCAATCTGTCAACAAGAATTGTATGATATTTTGTACGAAACTAGATAAAATTTATACAAGTAGACTACTACATCTCAGCCCATAAATGACCCACGTGGAGGGTAACTTGCCTACTGTGCCACGATAACCAGACGGGTTTCGTATCAAGTTTTTTTTTGGCCTTATCATATCCTTTTGTCGGCCTGTCCCTCAGGATGTCATGGGGTAGCGACACTATGTATGCTAAATCCGTCAACTCACACACCAGACCATCAAGTATGGCTATCTATATTTATTTTTAATTTGATAAAGTACAAAAGCATATTGTAGCAAAATGCGTCTTATAATGTTACACGTATGTGTACAGGCAGATTCAGAGTTTTAAAGCCACGTGATGTCGCTAGCGGACAGTACGGAAAGCAATCGATAAGCAGACTAAGCAATGTCTCCGTTGGGTGTCCATCATTTGTAATATCCTCCTTGCTGCTGGTCTAACCATATAATTACTGGTTGTCCCATTAGGAGGGGTAGGCAACTATAGCTCCATGTAAACACTGGTATTTTAGACAAATCAAGTTCCAAAGGTGCCCTAAAGAATTTGTGAAATCTCTAGCGAAAGCTATTTATTTTAGGGTACAATAGCAAAGCCTAATCTAAATAAAGACGGCTGCCGAGAGAAATAATTTATAGTAACGAGTGGGTATTCATTGTAGCTAAAACAATACGGTACAAGTTACTGATAAATTGTGCGAACAAAGCGTAGAGAATAACGTTTTACAAATACAGTAGCTACAACTTTGAATCTGTGACTGTTTGCTTTTTTTTTTTTTTTTTTTACGTCGGAGATCCTCATGGATTCCCGGCCGTTGGGACTAGCCGGGATATGTGGGACTCCGGGGCGCGTAGAGATGGTAAATTGCGCCCCGACCTACCCACTAAAACCGACGGCGATCCTCGAATGTCCGAACCAGGGCCACGGGATACACTCCCCAATAGGAGAGCATGCTCCGGGACCCTGGGGACCTCAGCCCGCTTCGTTTAGTGGAGCCCCTAGCTCCGAGGCGGGCCCCTCCGATTACGTGGGGGATAGCTATAGTAGCTTCCCCCCATTCCACCGCTGGGAGGCACGCGCGGAACGCAGCGCGCCTTCCTCCCGGGGTCTATATTGCGCAGGCGATGGATTTCCCAGGTCTATCGCCCGCAGACCCACTTACGGTGGGCGGAGGTCATCCTGCGCCCTGCGGCGCCGATTGCGGTGACGCCCACTTGGACGTAGGGAGGCCAACTCCCGCTCCCTCTCAGCCGCCTCCTTGGCGGACATGACGACCTCGCAGAATGAGGTCATTTCTCTCCAGGCTCTCTCGCTCCGGACCATGGATTGAATAAGGTCCGGCAGCGAGAGACTTCCCACAACAGAGACGAGCCTCCGCCGAGGCCCGTCCCATGCACGGCACACCTCCAGGGTGTGCTGCGCGGAGTCTATAGCGCCATCCGCGCAGTGAAAGCATCCTGGGGACTCCTCCCGGCCGATGCGGCAAAGGTATTTTGAGAAGCACCCGTGCCCGGACAGAACCTGCGTCAGCCGGAAGGAGAGTGCGCCGTGCCTTCGCTCCAGCCACTCATCTAGGATAGGGCTTATTGCCCCAACAAGTGTGTGCCCCGCTGTAGGGTGAGCCAGCAATGAGGCCCACTCCTCCCTCACTACCTGGCGCAACTCCAACCGCCGTCTCTCTATATCTCGCGGCAAGAGTTGACGCCCTTGTGCCACTTCCGCCCCTCGCCACTTATACAAGGTGGCGAGGGACCTAGCCTCAAGCTCCCACGGAGGGAGCCCGGCCAGAAGGCTTGCCGCTTCGAAGGAGGTCGTGCGGTACCCCCTTATCACCCTGACGGCCATGGCCCGCTGCGGCCTTCGCAACAATGCGGCATTACGAGCCGTCAGGGAATCCGCCCATACGGGTGCGCCATACAGGGCCATCGACCGCACGACCCCCGTGTAGAGTCTCCTACAGGAGGCGTTTGGGCCCCCGAGGTTGGGCAGCAGCCGTGACAGTGCAGCCACTGCCCCCAGTAGTTTGGGGGCCAATCTTCGAAGGTGTTCCCCGAAGTTCCACCTGCCGTCGAGCACAAGACCCAGATACTTCATCGTGGGCTCGACGGCGATTCGAACACCTCCAACCACGATGTGGGAGTCTAGTGGCGGAATATTCCGAGGCCCACGGAAAAAGAGGGCCTCAGACTTGTTTAGAGCCACCTCTAGCCCCAGCCTCCTAATCCTCGCCACGACCTGGGCTACCCCAGCAGTGGCGAGGATTTTTGCCTCGCGGTGTGTTTTGGCCCTGGCCGTCACGAGCGTGTCATCGGCGTAGCACGTGACGCTGACATTTGGAAGTAGCCCGCCACGCAGGGCCCAATCATAGCCAATGTTCCACAGGGTCGGACCTAAAACCGAACCCTGTGGCACACCGCAAGACACCTCCCTCCTTCCCCAGCCTCCCTGGATGGGGAACAGTACGGCCCGCTCCGACAGGTACGCCCCGATGATTCGGCGAAGGTAGGCTGGCGCTCTATGGTAGGTGAGCGCTTCCTCGATGCAGCTCCAGGGCAAAGTGTTGAAGGCGTTGGCGATGTCTAGGGACACCGCCAGCACCAACTCGCCCTGGGATGTTGCCTCCTTCGCTATCGCCCTGACCCGGGTAATTGCGTCGATCGTCGACCGGCCGCGGCGGAAACCAAACTGGCTTTCCGCCAGGTCAGGGCCCACCGTGGTCATGTGTTGGACGAGGCGGTCGACAATGACGCGCTCAAAAAGCTTCGCCACCTCATCCAGCAACACTATAGGGCGATACGCAGCCGGAGTGTCCGGCGGGCGCCCCTGCTTCTTAATGAGGACCAGCTTTCCCGCCTTCCACATACGGGGAAACTGGCCACGCTGTAAGCATGCCGTGAACAGGGCCCGTAGTCGGGGGCCCAACGCCTCCAGCGTCACAACCCATACACGGCCCGGGATACCGTCTAGACCCGGGGCCGTGTTCTTAGCTTACAGCCGGTCAACCGCTATTTGAAGCTCTCCCTCGCTAACCGCTGGGATGTCCACCTCTTCCCGGAGGGGGACAAGGCCCCGGCGGGGCGGAGCCATCGGTGGCGGCACGTGCACACCCCTCACCGGGAACAGGGTCTCGACCACTTCCTCTACCAAAGCTGGTCGGAGGCTCTGCGTAAGTGGTGGAGCCCACGGTCGGAGCTTTCTCCTAACCATTAGGTACGGGCGGCCCCACGGGTCCCCATCTATTGTTGACAACAACTCCTCCCGAGCTGCCACTTTGGCCCGCGCAATTTCCGTCCTTAGGGACTTTTTGGCGGAGCGGTACACCTCGTACAGCTCCTCCTCTACCCGCTCAAAGCCTGGAGGGCGAACCCGGCGCCTACGATATCGAGCGTACTGACGTCTCGCCCCCACGCACAACTGGCGCAGGCGTGCTATCTCGGGAGACCACCAGTACACTGCCTGTTTGGCGGAATTGGCACGGACCCTAGGCATTGTTGTGTCGCAGTCTTCTGAGACAGCGGTCCGGAACCATTCCGCCTCCTCCTCCACATTCTCGGGCAGCCCGGGCGCAGAAGCCCACGCCCGCACAAGCGACGCCTCTCGCAGGAGGTCTACGTCTAATTGCCGCAACGCCCATTTCGGACCCTCCCTGTGAGGCACCGTCCTCGGCAGCGCGGCAGAGGTCTGGGAGATGTCGAACCGAATGTAGCGATGGTCCGACATCGTTTCTTCCTCCTCCACCACCCGCCAGTTCTGGACACGACGCGCGATTGCAGGGCTCGCGATGGTTATATCTACGATGGACCCACCCCGCTGCCGCACGCACGTGTTTACCGACCCTCGATTGAGAACTTCTAGTCCTGATGTCGCAACCCATTCCTCTACTATCTCCCCTCTCGCATCCGTCGCCGGGGAGCCCCAAGTCATGGATTTGGCATTAAGTCCCCGGCCACGAGCACGGGGAGACGACTACGACCCACAAGGGCATCCAACTCCGACACAAAAGTCTCGAAATCGACAAGGGGCTTGTTAGGTGAAAAATAACACCCGACTACTACCACCTCGCCGATTCGTGCCGCAACGTAGCCTCGACCACGAATGATGTTTTCCGGCGTCGGTGTCCCTGGTCCCGCTCTTATTATTAAGGCTACTAAGCCGTCAACATCACCCAGCCAGTCATCTCTAGGAGGGACGAAATACGGTTCAGCGACCACCACCACATTAATCAACCACCGCGCCGCACTCTGGTGCAGGAGATCCTGAGCTGCGGCGCAGTGATTTATATTTCCCTGGAGGATACGGATAATGGGGCCGTGGTCCATTACTGGGTGTCCATTATTGTTTCCTCCTGTGGTGCCTGTTGCGCAGTCGTCGGCCCTGACTGTGCGGAAACAGCCGGCCGCCGGCCCTTAACGGCCCCTTCTTTCCTTGCCTTGGTGGCGGCGCAAGACTGCGCGCCAAGACGATGGTCCGCCGGCTTGCCCGCCGCCTCACACCTGGGGCAGTGGGACTTGTTGGGGCACGTAGCTAGTTTGTGCCCTTGGGCGCCACAGTTAAAGCACGCGTCACCCATTCCGACGCCCGCAGCGCAGTCGGCGCCAATGTGCCCTTCTCCACGGCATCTGAAGCACCGTGAGGGCCTTGGAGGCTGAAGCTTAACCTGTGCCGAAGACCAGCCCACGAGAATACGTTGGGCGGCCACGACCTTACGGGCTGCCGCGACCGGGCATGTTACTGTAGCAGTGCCCATGTTTCTACGCCCGGGGCGTATGGCTCCGGCCCTCACTTAGTCCGGAGTGCAACCACCAACCTTCGCCACGGCCTCGGCAAGCTCCGAGATTGTGACGGAGTCGTCGAGGTCTGATATTTTAAGGTCCACACATTTGATGGGCCTGGAGACCCTCACGTCCTCATCGCCCAGGGCTGCTCTAATTTGTTCAGCCAGGGCATCCGCTTTAGGGCCGCTAGTGGTGCCAGAGACCTCCAGCAACCGGGCACCCGTGCGCGCATTTTTGACACGCACGCCGTTTTTTAAGCCTAGGCCCACGATATCAATGGCCGCTTTAGCCTTCGCCATCACCACCCCGTACGTGACGCCCCTCTCCGCAGCTCCCGACTGTAGGGTAAGAACCACAGCCGTGGAGCGTGGGACGCTCAGTTGCGCCTGTTGTTTGGCCACCTTCTTGGCAGCCTTTTTCCGCGCCTTCTTCTGCGCCTTGCGTTTGGCAGTCTTAGCCGCCTTCTTGGCGCCAACGGTTTCCCACTCACCCTTATGCGGGGTGGCTGATGACTGGTTGGTCGTAGAGGCCGTCGCTGTCCTCAGTTTGGAAGCGGCACGCCGCGTCCTCTGCCGGTTCTCCTTAGCTTCAGTGGCTGGCCCAGGTGTGGTCGTGGATTTGGACTTCACTTTGGGCGGCACCGGCTGTTTCGCCGTAGGTTTGGATGGTGCCACCGGAGTAGGGGTCGACGAGGTCGAGGCAGTCGCCACCGTTGAGCGCGCCTTCTGACCCGCTACTTTGGCGGCGTAACTCACTAGCACCTGAGCCGGGGCCGCTGCGGCTGAACCCTGGGTGGCTTCGATGTTTCGCCGGTCGGCTGCCAATGGTGGGCGAAGCCGCTTCTCCGGGGGCAGGCGGCCGACCAGGTCCTCTTTAACGGCCTGCACCATAGTGCCAACCTCTAGCATGATGGAGCGTCTAAACTCTTGTTCAGCTTCAGCGCTCCCTGTGCTGCCTTTGCCGAACTTGATTTCGGCAACCTCCGCCTTGAGTGCCATGTAAGCATTCTCCAAGTCCGACATTTGGTCAGCCTGGCGTCTGACCTGACCCCTCAGTTTGGCCTCTTCCTCCGACCTTGACCTGTGGAGGAGAACGTCCGCTACCTCCGAGAATGAGGTGGTGGCGTCCTTAAGTAGCTTTTGACTTGTGCCTTTTAGCCCCTTTGAGATGGTGACCACGCGCCTCATGGTCGCCACTGCCCCTTCCAGCTTCGCCTCGAGTTCTGGGGCAGTCAAGTCATCGTTGTGCCTTGGCAATGAGGGTGACCTGTCCGATGATGTGTCAGAGACCCGACTGATCTTGGCGGCCGCATCCCGTAGGAAACTTCGCCTCTTCTGCTCTTTATCTTCTTCCTCCCTTGCCGCCTTATCAGCGGCGCGGTGGAGGGTCTCTAGCTCCTTACGAGCCTTGTAGCGGCCGACATGCTCCCCTGTAGTGGGTGGCCGACCGCGGCTTCTCTTCTCGCCAGCCACCAGTTTAACCTTGGCAGCCGGCATGTCTGTGCTGGACTCATCGCCTGTGTCCGTCTCCGCACCCCTTCGAGAGCTGCGGGAATGGGACCTTTTGCGTGCCCAGAGCTTACCGGGGTCGCTGGTCGCACTGGTCACCGTGACCATGCTCGTATTCGAGTCCGAATTCGACTCAACGTCGTCTATTGGACCAAACTCAGCGATGGGGTCGATCGGTTGTACGACCACTTTCGCTTCCTTCGACTTCGCCTTTCCGGCGTTTCGCATTTCCGACGCTATATCGGTGTGACGCTCCATGTCCTGAGAAGGACACTCGAGAGAGGTCGTGCGCTCCAGGAGTGAGTTCGACCGGAGGACACGCCCCTCTGAGGTTGGAGCGACAAGTTTTTCGTCTAATCCCATCTTAATTCGCACGCGCGCAATGCGGACGATGGGTGTGTGGATTGGCCGGCTGGTCACTCCGTTACGGTGATCCAGCCGTTGGACTGTTTGCTAACCTAAGTAAATTGCTCCTAGTTACTACAATTCCGTTTAGCATAGAGCCGACACTAGTATAATGCGTGTATACTAAATATATACTGTATAAATATGTACATATACAATATCTTTACATATTATAAAATAAAGTCACTGTCGTCTGTCCGTCCCTATGTATGTTTAAATCTTTAAAAGTACGCAACTGATTTTGATACGGTTTTTTTTAATAGATAGAGTGATTCTAGAGGAAGGTTTTTAAGTATAACCCACCCCCGCTTTGCACGGGCGAAGCCGGGCGGGCCACTAGTTGATTATAATTCCTTTGGGTCTTAATTATACCTTTTTCAAGAACACAGCAAAAATAAGACTGATTAAAACATTGAAATAAAGAACGCCAACCATCTTGATATTTCAGTTGATAATTCTAAACATAATTCTTTAAGCCAGTAAAATCAAGCATTAAATGAATCTGTATTATGTACCAAAGAAATTTACATTAACGTGATCGTAGCATAGCAAAAATAACACAAATCTTTATTTCAAATCCAAATGTTATTAACAGTATGAATAGCCGATCTTAAAAATGCGAAGAAAAAGTACCTGTACTTGAAAGAATATACATATTTACGTGTGTGCGTATCAGAGTCTACGTATTGCTTAAAAATGATATGAGTTCGAGTTCGACTACATTAAAACATTTTTTGCCTGTCGAGAATTCGACACTAATTTCAGGCCACGGTCAGGGTCGACACTCGCCCTCTCAGACAAGGGACTTTGCCGCCTCCAGATTAACTAGCTACCAACTACTTACAATGGATCCAGGCAATGGTTCGATTGAATCAATAAGTCTCACAGTAAGGGATTGGGTCTCGTTGAGCGAGTTAAAGATTAAGAAGCAATTTGTACTGAATGTATTATATCTATGGAATGTGGAGTTAATGGACTTGGTGTAAAATTACCGGTGTAAAATTAATTGTTTGCTATATGTAACTAGTTCGTCGTTGGTATAGCCAATAATTGATGCACTATTGTGTAGTGTTTGTACCATTGCAAATAAGAAGCTACGCTGACGAGATGGGTATGTATATTACTATAGGCATATAACGATTTTCTGTCAAAAAAGCAATCATTTGATCTCCTACGACATTCTCAGAAAAGAAACAGTCGGCGACACTATGCACTCAAAGTGCGACATCACACAAACTGCCATGAATCCTAATTGAATCCGGAACATAAATGCCAATTTCACGAAAATCTGTCATACAAAATCGAAATCAAAAGTACACCTTCGCCCTCAAAGTTATTAAAATAATGTGATTATGTTGCGTACCCGCACACAACCACACAGCGTGTTAATTAGACCCGCACACTTGTAGAACAATTCGTGTCGAACGATGTAGTCAACAAATTGGAAGGCACATCACGTAATTCAATTGAACCAGCACTGATAACATCAACTGTATCGGTTTCCTGCCGTATTTCAACTTGCCACCGACTTTTACACGTTCCAGATATTTGGACATATTATGATGTGAAAACGTACGAAAGTTTCGGGATATTACAGACACCACAAAAATTAGTCCTGATAAATAAATGATGAATGAATGAATTAAATCTAAACGAATGAAATACGCCTTTTAAAACTACAGTTTTATACTAGATAAGAAATGAATGAAATATGGAAACCAGTATTTAGGATCCGAATAATATTTTGGAAATAAAGCTTGAAAGTTTAATTACCAAATTGCAGTACGTTCAAATTTAAACCATGTTTGAATAAACGGAGCGGTGTGTAAGGCGTGAGGCCAAGCTGTTCCGTTGTTGTTCAGAAAAGTCGAAGCCAGCGGCAACCCAAAATGTGTATTTCAATTTAATTAAAAGGCTACGCGAAAGCGGCGTCGTATACGTATCGTGTCGGATTGGCTTACTAATTGGTAACAAGACTGTGGTTCGGAGAATTCAAATTAACCCCGCTTAATGGTGACCATTGGGCGTTTAGTACGCGCTATGTTGCAGGCTTACGCCATGTCTTCGGCCTTCACCCTTACAAATTATTGCGCCGTCTCAGTCGAGCGTAATACTCAAGGATACAACTGTTTTGTCTTACTGGATGACGAAGTCGGGAAAATATTTGTCGTTTATGAAACAAAGACGTGCAAGAGGTTCTAATCTTCTTAATGACGACGAATAGTGATTTTGCGAACTCTTTATTGACTATGAATAGTGTATGAATGGTCAATGGTACGTTGAAATAGGATGTTATCTACATTTTGCTACCAACAGTAGAGACTTGAACTTTTTGTTTTTAACTTGAACTTGAACTTTTGAGACTATCTGACCTGTCTCTTGAGTTCCCTTAGTCGCCTCTTACGACACCCTCAAGATTGTGTAGGTATTCAAAATCACTCACCACACGGACTAATAAAATATGCAGAAGGTGAAATACTGGAATTAATAATGAAAACCTGTTTAACATATATTTTTTTTTGTAAATCCACCCAGTCATAAACTAGATATTTTAATATCATCAGACCGCAATGAATTTGAGAAACGGCGAAGGAAACATATATCTTCAACAGTTTAAGTTGCAACAGCTAGAGAGCCTCGAGTGGCGATCGCGTTCCGGTAGGCGCAGTGCTGGTAGGCCTCCCACACGGTGGACCGACGACCTGGTTAAGGTCGCCGGAAAGCAGTCGATGCGGGCGGCCCAGGACCGGCCTTTGTGGAGATCCTTGGGGGAGGCCTATGTCCAGCAGTGGACGTCTTTTGGCTGAAATGATGATGATGAGCTAGAGAGGCCCTAAACCTAACTTTAACTAGTTTTGAAACCACAACAAAGTGTGGTTACTTTAAACTCAAACTAACCAACCAACAAACCGCAAAATCAGGTTGTACTATCTGAGCGGAAGAGAAAGTATAATCAATAACAAAAAAAGTATAATATTAGATTGTTATTGTTACGATGTTGATAAGTATACGAAACCCTCAGAATGGAATGGAGTGGTGACACTATGTATTCTAATCCGTCACCACACGGAGATATCATATGTTTATATTTATTGTTTAAATAAATAAATTTACAAAACTTCCCATTCTGGAAATTTGGGTTAAATCACTACATAGTATAAAACAAAGTCGCATTCTTCTGTCAGTCTCTATGTATGCATAAATCTTTAAAACTACGCAACGGATTTTGAAGCGGTTTTTTTTAATAGATAGAGTGATTCAAGGGGAAGGTTTTTATGTATAACCCAACCCCGCTTTGCACGGGCGAAGCCGGGGCGGGCCACTAGTTGATTTATATATTGTTTATTTATTTATTAGGTATTTAATCTATTTAATTGATTACTTAATTTCTACATTATATTGTAATAAAATGATCTGCTGAAACACATCGCATCTAGGCTATATATCGGCCAACACTTTTAGCAACATTTTCACTTGCCCTCATTCCAAGGCAGTAGTCCCCATTGAATTTATAATTAATTCCGCCCAGCAGAAATATACTCCAGATTATAAATAGCTGTATAGTTCGTACCAATTTCTGGATACCTTGTTATCATGACATTAACGCGCTAAATATCTATCTATTCTATAAAAATAAAAATGAATTGCTGTTCGTTAGTCTTGCTAAAACTCGAGAACGGCTGGACCGATTTGGCTAATTTTGGTCTTGAAATATTTCAAATGCTCGGAATTAATTAAAAACAAAAAAATTGCGTTTCTTTTGACGTGACGCTTGACCATTCCTTTTGTTTGTTTTAAGTTTATTTTATACAAAAGTTTAGGTCTTTATTTATCGATTGAGGCAGTACAAGTCTACCGGGTCAGCTAGTAAAATCATAATTTATCTTGTCATGGCCACTAACTCAGCCAAATCTAGATAAAGTGTATTCGTGCCAACTTCAGAAAACAAAAGACATGAAATGTACTCATATGACATATCAGTGAATAAATTTAACAAAACGACAACAGAAACGTATCTGTTGTCCAGAGACTAATGTTTGTTTGTTCTTGTTTCATGCGCTGCCAAACCATTTATCGGAACGCAATAAAACTTTACTAACTTATTCGTTGCATTTGCCCGGCAGTTACAGGCGTAGTGTGATTAAATAACAGTGGGTTGCGCGCGTATTGTAATTAAAACTGCACCCGTGCGAAACCCGGTGTAAACATTAACGACTAGAGTCGATGCAATAATCTCGTCCTCAGAGCAGTGCCTCTGCTACATTACAACCAAGACGTAGTTATACTATATTACATACTAGCTTTTGCGCGCGGCTTGGCCCGCGTGGGCTTCAAACCCGTGATTATCTCTATGCGTATTTTTTTTATGAACATAAAAGCGGTTATTTTGACTAAACTATGATAGTTAGATATAAGCTCTCGCGATCTTTATAAGACCTACAACCCCGTAGTACATCATGTTGTTCTATTGTCCATAGTTTTTGCAGCGCACGCATAAATAGGTTTTCAATTTTACACCTTGGTTTACAAAATCTCAATTTTCATACGGATACCTAATTCTTTTGAAAATAAAATATACCTATAACCTTCCTCGATAAAAGGACTATCTAACACTGAAAGATTTTTTGAAATCGGACCTGTAGTTCCTGAGATTAGCGCGTTCAAACAAACTCTGCAGCTTTATATATTAATATAGAGTAATAGAAGTATAGATAGATATATAACCAAGCATTGGGAACACTTTTGTCCACATTATGTGTACTATTATATAGTGGTAGTAGTACATAATATATATGTGGACCAAAATGTTCTCAATGCTTGGTTACTTTTTAACAGACATGGTAATCACTATTCATAGCATTATAAACTAATTTTAATGCAATCACTGAATGTTCTTATAATGCTAATTTTCTAATCTCATTAAATCGTTTTACATTTTATTATCAATTCAGTTAATTGTAACAAGTATTATTAATTAGTGTTAGTGTAAGTAATTCTCATGCAACTAATTACGGTATCACGCCGGTGTTCAATTGGATCACATATCTGCCTTATTCCATTTCACCAAGACAGAGGCTTGCCTAGTTTCTTACCCGTAGTGTAATAATTACTCAGCGCATTATTTTTAAAGTAAATAAATAAATTTACAAAACAACCACGGTTGCAACATAGTGTAAGTTCTCGTATCTGACGTCACGGTATCATTAGGATCTGGGTCAATTCCACGCGGACATCCCTAAATCTCGGAACATAATTACGGGGGCACGAACGCGTGGCGCGGCATCTAGATTACTCGCTACTCTCAACGAGATTTTGACCCGCCCTATTTCTGGACCATTAAGTGTCACGGAGTAATTCATTTTCAACAGAATTGCGAGACCGCGAGCTCAAAATTACAATAAAGTTACATAGACCACGTCGAGCGCTGCCGGTTTCAACATTAGCCGACCTTATAGTCTCTACTTACTTGACAGCCCATAAATGACCCATTGCTGGGTCGGGCCTTCTCCAGTTGGTTAATTACCCTACTGTGGCCAGACGGATTGGCACAGGGTTTTCTTATCAAGTTACTGCGGCGCTGACGCCGAAGACTAAGATGTTTTTCTTCAAAACTGGTAATATGTGCGAGTAGAATTTTGTCAACATAGTTAGCGTTAATTAGAGTCAATAGCCAGGGGACTTAACACTTATCAAGCAATGTTATCTTAATTGTTAGCTTATTTATACGCACTTTCAAATACAAATTAATTACAGGGCGTTCATTTCCTAACTCCAATGTAAAATAAATGTAAATGAACTGGATGAAGCGGTACAACTTCCTAGTGCAATAGATACTTTATTACACTCGCTCGAAAGAAGAAAGAATATACTGCGCCGTGGGAGTCTTTAATCAAATAAACCTAGCGAAATGTTCCTGGCAAGGTTTTCCAACGGCGGCGATAGGTATATTAGCTCCTGCGCTACCAACGCGCTGCCCACCGCGCCACCCCCAGACCCAGAATACTAGCACACTTACCGCGTTTTCTCTTTCAGGAAATATTTATATGTATAATGTAAAAAAAAATAGTTCCCTTAATACTACAAAATAATAAATTTAATATCCAGGTCTTTTTTTTATGTTATTTCAATCGGCTTTCTAAGTAATAAATGTTATATATAAAGTTCTAAAAAGTGCCGTATTCTATTACTTTTTCTATCGAGTGAATTGTTAGTAATCATTTTGCATTTTGAAGTTCATATAATATCTTCAACTTTTACCTTTTAGACTTATCAACTACTAGCTTTTGCGCGCGGCTTCGCCCGCGTGGGCTTTGAACCCGTGCATATTTGTTATGAACATAAAATCGGTTATTGTGACTAAACTATGATAGTTAGATATGTGCTCTCGCGGACTTTTTTGTAGATCTTTATAAGACCTACAAACCCGTAGTACATCATTTTGTTCTATTGTCAATAGCTTTGCAGCGCACGCATAAATAGGTTTTCGATTTTACACCTTGGTTTACAAAATCGCAATTTTCAAACGGATCCCTAATTCTTTTGAAAATAAAATATAGCCTATAACCTTCCTCGATAAATGGACTATCTAACACTGAAAGATTTTTTGAAATCGGACCAGTAGTTCCCGAGATTAGCGCGTTCAAACAAACAAACAAACAAACTCTGCAGCTTTATATATTAGTATAGAGTATAGATATGTATACTATAAGATCGATACTAGCCGTTATTAATCAGAACCAGAGCGCCATATGAGAGTTATCAATCAACATTGGATTATTTATGCGCCCACTTACGCATACGGTAAGTATTTTAATATGCATTTAATCTTAAAAGTTATGCCATTCTGGTTGGTTCAAGGTCGTATCCTACGACTAAGCTCGATTGCGAATATTCTGTTGGATGGGTGTTTATCATTTAAATCATTGAGGTATAGCCGTCTACCATCTATTGCAGACGGTACACGTGGTAGCGGGCTTGTCTTGGGCTTGCGAATATGTCAGCTGATCTAATTACCAAAATTACCGGTCTGTGTAAATGCTGGTAGTTAGCCAAATCAAGTAAGACTAGTGCCAGCTGCATTGAAATTGGAAATAAGAAGATTATATATATTTGGTATTAATTAACGTATCGATAATATATGTATGTATTCAGACTCACTACATACATCACTAGTACCTATCTAATAACATAATTGCGTTGGCGTGGCAAACGATACTTCCCACGGTTGAACAGCGTACTTGTAAGGGAGTCTTATTGACAGCGAAGCTTTACATAGATTCATTTCCAACGCCTACTGCTAGCGTATATTGGTATCATCCCACGATTGAAGCGTAAGCCAATCAGGCTATTTATAGCAACAAGTGAAACCTAAGAAATTCTTTTTTATTAACAGTAGATACCTACTTAATTTAATTAAGAAATAAGAAGTAATTATTACAGCCAAATGAAAGACACAGTGACTTTTTATGACAGTAAATAAATTCCTTTTTCAAATGATCACGTTTTGTTTGAGGAAATTCCCAACAAAGTATATGTTTCGAATTTTTAAATTCGATTATATCACAATTTTACTCCAATTTCGATCCTTTCCTGTATATAAAAACTAGAACTTGAAGTTAAATTCGTACAAACCGAAGAAATTGAACATTCTGGTAAAAGAAACGTTTTTTGCAACAGAAATTACATATTATAGAAATTTATTCTTCATACAAATCATACTTTATTCCCGGATTTGTTTTTTTATTGGCCCTGTCAAGGCCTATTCCTCATTCATTGCGTAAACGTGTAGCATGTTTCTCTCATCTGGCGAACTTGCTCTCCCTATGCTGTTTAGTCCTTATGTAAACAAGACCAATATTTTTTTTAAAAGCTACTACAGTTTCTTGCCATCTCTTCTCTGGAGAGCAGCCATCCGAACCGGTGGTAGTTTCAGTATGAATGTGAGTGGACGCCGGGATTGTGAGTGATCAAGGGAGATGTAGGGATTGTAGGAGTGAGAAATTGTGTATGAAAGGTGTGAATGTAGGTGTGACGACTGATAAGTGTGTGTGGAGACTACCACCTAGTGTGGGACAGGGGCCGTATGATGATAATGGTACATATTTATAAATAGGACGATTTATAAGAGTTTTGTGCCGAAACCTACGTAAATAAAGTTCCTTTTGAGTTTGAGTTATGTTCACTTATTATAAGTTTTTTACAAAACTAAGTAACCAATTTCGATTGTATACATTATGGACTAATAATACCATTCGTATGAACACGTTCAAATTTATTTATAACTGACCGAGATTATGTGGTATCAAACATAAACACAACACAATAAACAACCGCACAAAAAGTATTTTTTGAAGTCTGTTAAAATTGTGCTCAATTCATGATGAAGCTATTGACCGAGAGGATGTGACGCGCCATAAAGTTAATGTCGAGAGAAAAAAGGGCGTCGTACGGAACGATATAGCCTTATGTATGTTACGACCTTTAAAATGAATTTATCCCGAAACCGAACCGATACGGTCGACGATCTACATTTTACGTCACTAACTTACGACCTCCAAAAGGGGTTGTGAGAAATAAATCGCTGAGAGGCAAGTTCGTACAGATGGACGGGCCCATTCAATGAGCAATAACATTTATAGTGTCCCACACCACCCACAATAAAGGCGGTCATATAAGGGAATTTCCTGTCCAAAGAGATTTATCCGGATTGTGCTAATGCGTATTTGTTACTGTACATATTATGGATTGTAAGATCGATGATAGTTGATGTTTATAAAACTACATATACGAGTAGAAATCTATGAATGTGTGTATGAAAACAAATGCCGGACGTAACTGCGTCAAAACAGAATGGCTATTTACTAGTTTCTTCGCAATGTTTGCAAAAATACCGAAGCTGGGTTTGTATATACTAGCTTACCCCGCAAACGTTGTTCTACCATATAAATATCACTACTAAAAAATAAGGGCTGATCTTAGAGATGTGAAGAAAGTTTTGAGTTGTATAACGTATTTTGGTATTCTGAACCTTTTAAATAAATTAAAACAAAGAAAACCTAAGAAATCATTAAATTAAAACAAATTCTTAATAATACAATTTTGGAGTGGAACACACATTAACATTTAGAGGGATGAAAAATAGATGTTGTCCCATTCGCAGACCTAACCGATATGCACACAAAATTTCACGAAAATCGGTGGAGCCAATTCGGAGCAGTTTAATTACAAACACCGGGACACGAGATTTTTATATATTGGATGTTTCGTTGTTTATATTGATTCACTTACATATTTATTATACACTAGCTGACCCGGCAGACTTCGTCCTGCCTCAATCGATGATTATAAGACCTAAACTTTGGTATAAATAAACTTAAAACAAAGCACCATCTATTAAATACTTACTCCAATATAGACAATACAGTCAACAGCGCCATTGTTTGGAGCGAACATATGATTATAACTGTCAAATAATAGACAAATAAGTTGCAATAATATAATATTAATAAATTGAGATGTAAGCTATCTTAATTTTGATCAAACTAGATCAAACAAACACACACGTTGCGCAAATTCGATTATAATCATTTACTTAGTTTATGATATAAAGATTACCGAACCGTCGGGACGAACGTCAGATGTTTGACAGGTAACAGTTTGTATGGTAAAATAAAATTGCTGTATTTATTATTTTACTTACAGTATTTCTATGTTTTCTCAACTCTTAAACCTTCCCTGGACTCACACGAATATTTCAAGACCAAAATTAGCCAAATCGCTGCAGCCGTTCTCGAGTTTTAGCGAGACTAGCGAACAGCGATTCATTTTTATATATAGAGATATCTGGAAAAATTATGTATACGGTCTTACATTCCCTGTTTGTTAACACGGAAAGGGCAGCTAGTGTGAGCCATATAAATTATGATTAGAAAGGATATATGAAGTATACGCTAACCCCTTTTGAAAACTTTAATTTGCTTTAGCTAAATACGAAAGTTCACACAGATAAACAATAACGTGGCATTTTGAGCATTTCCTCGGTGTGTATCGAGTTGGTTCGGGAGGAGATTTAACACCGAACAAAGGTCGAGGACGCCTGAATTCGTACCAAGAGGTTATCGGCTAGATAGTATAAATGCTGCGGGTGTGGTCAGAATGAAAAAAATACGTCAAGAGCACTGTCAAATAAATAATTTTCTAAAAAGATTTTCATTGTTAATAATGTAGGCATTTACGTCGACCCAACTGATCGCAAACTATATGTGGCGTTTATCATGTGGTATCATAATTAATTATTCATAATTTGGCCTATTGATGAATACAGGCTATCACGCGTTACTAATATACATATAATTACTGTAGGGTGAAAACATGTTGTATTTGCAAGTATTCAAAATAAATAAGTTGACACTTATTAATTATTAATTATTCTACTTATATATGTTTTCCGTGTGATAGATTTAGCATATACTCATTCCATTTTGAGGGTGTCGTAAGAACCGAGAAAAGGAAATGACTAGGCCGAAAACCTAGCTAGCCGCAAGTGCAGGAAAACTTGAAACGAAACTGTACCAACCCATCTGACCAGCGAGGCAGAGTAGGCTAATTACGCTCCCCGTGATGTATCGACTCAGCAGTGGGTCATTTATGGGCTGAGTAGAGTAGTAGTATTAATAAATATTAAACCACATAAGTAAATAAAGTAACAAAGACGTCTGTACCTACCTACTGTACAAAATTATTTTTCTCGTACGTGTCGTCACTATACAGATTAAAAATAATTGTGTCCCCAAAATCAATTTAATCTATTGTTAGAAATAATAGAGGGTGGAAATTTCTACCGAGGTGCACCAAACCTGGGAACAGAAGATCAACTCCTCTGCATCGAATTGGAGAAGGCGCGCCTCGGCAATGCGTAATTTATGCAGAGATATACATAAATCTCGTAGCCCTAAACTTTGGTAATTTAATGTTGGCACTTTACATGGCCATTCGTGTTTGCTATTACTATGCAGTATTTATGTGCGCCACATTAATTGTATGATTTGTTTGACAAGGGCCACAGATGGCCCTTGATGTCAAGGATGACAGATATACGAATAGCGAAGTGAAGTGCCACCTTATCATGAATCAACGGTAAGTAAAAATATCATCCCCAACATTGATTAATATTGTTGATATCCACGTCAGGATCACGAATGACCTACTTTGTGCAGGGCCGCAAAACCCACAAATCAAAAGCCTCGGCTTCACGCAACCCATGAGCAGGCAGCCGCCTGTAAACGCTGACGCGAGAGGGTGGTTCGCACGTGTAATGTGTATTACGTCGCAAACGTGAAAATATTATGTTTTATGGGACATGGAAATATTTTTTATAAATACAAATGGTGAACTTATGTGTGGTCTACACAACATCCGGACGAATACGTCTGCATTGGACATAAACATTATTAGGGTACCCAGTGGCTGTAGATCCCAGACAATGTCTCGTTGAAATAGCGAGAAGTTCTTTACAGGAGAAAAGGCAAGGAAATCGATACTACATATGTTTCAATATATTCGCTGGTTGTTATTTGGATAGGTATGTGAAGAATTATAACATCGATATTAGGGCCTACATCTTAAAAGTCTGGTCACTTCAACTCTGCAAGATGCAATCTGTGATCAGTTTATGGATATTTCCTTTCATTTCAGCAACGTAAACTAAACAGAGCAACAAAGCCTATAGCATAGTTGCTTAAGACATTAGGCTATGTGAACTTGGCACCCGACTTTTCCAAAATTATGTTTTTTTGTGTTTTTTAGATAGATTTGGGTAAGTAGTAGATAGTAGTAAAAATATTTTCGTTTGTAGTAATTCCAAAAAAAAAATAAAAAAATGTTAAAAAAAATCCATCTCCCGAAATTGAAAAAATAAGTTTTTTTTTTTTACTATTTATATTATTAATCGTATGTAGTGGATTGTAGTAAACTTTTTTTTGTTTGTAGTAAAACAGAAAAAATATGAAAAATATTTTCATTTGAGAGTATTATATCATCACGATCTCGGTAACGAAAAATCGGTTTCCAAGGTAAAATCGATTATAATGAACGTCCAAAACCTCTAAGAAAGGTTCCCAGAGGTTAGTAGTGGACGAATTTTCGTTTGTAGTAAACGTTTTTTATTAAAAAAGTCACCATCTTAATAAACACTCGTTTCGGCGTCGTTTACGTGAAATAACTCTAGTTTGCATAGAGATACGGTTACTACAAACCTCCTTATCGACTGAGAAAGGGTCCTAGAGGTTAGTAGTGAACGAATTTTCGATTGTAGTAAACAACATTTTATAAAAAAGTGACCATCTTAGAAAACACTCTTTTTGGCGAGGTTTACGTGAAATAACTCTAGTTTGCATAGAGATACGGTTACTACAAACCTCCTAATCTACTGCGAAAGGGTCCTAGAGGTTAGTAGTGAACGAATTTTCGATTGTAGTAAACGATTTTTTATATAAAAGTGACCATCTTAGAAAACACTCGTTTTGGCGACGTTTACGTGATATAACTCTTGTTACAAAGGAGATACGGTTACTACAAACCTTCTAATCGACTGAGAAAGTGTCCTAGAGGTTAGTAGTGAACGAATTTTCGATTGTAGTAAACAACTTTTTATAAAAAAGTGACCATCTTAGAAAACACTCTTTTTGGCGAGGTTTACGTGAAATAACTCTAGTTTGCATAGAGATACGGTTACTACAAACCTCCTAATCTACTGCGAAAGGGTCCTAGAGGTTAGTAGTGAACGAATTTTCGATTGTAGTAAACGATTTTTTATATAAAAGTGACCATCTTAGAAAACACTCGTTTTGGCGACGTTTACGTGATATAACTCTTGTTACAAAGGAGATACGGTTACTACAAACCTTCTAATCGACTGAGAAAGGGTCCTAGAGGTTAGTAGTGAACGAATTTTCGATTGTAGTAAACAACTTTTTATAAAAAAGTGACCATCTTAGAAAACACTCTTTTTGGCGTGGTTTACGTGAAATAACTCTAGTTTGCATAGAGATACGGTTACTACAAACCTCCTAATCTACTGCGAATGGGTCCTAGAGGTTAGTAGTGAACGAATTTTCGATTGTAGTAAACAACTTTTTATAAAAAAGTGACCATCTTAGAAAACACTCGTTTTGGCGACGTTTACGTGAAATAACTCTTGTTACAAAGGAGATACGGTTACTACAAACCTTCTAATCGACTGAGAAAGGGTCCTAGAGGTTAGTAGTGAACGAATTTTCGATTGTAGTAAACAACTTTTTATAAAAAAGTGACCATCTTAGAAAACACTCTTTTTGGCGAGGTTTACGTGAAATAACTCTAGTTTGCATAGAGATACGGTTACTACAAACCTCCTAATCTACTGCGAAAGGGTCCTAGAGGTTAGTAGTGAACGAATTTTCGATTGTAGTAAACGATTTTTTATATAAAAGTGACCATCTTAGAAAACACTCGTTTTGGCGACGTTTACGTGATATAACTCTTGTTACAAAGGAGATACGGTTACTACAAACCTTCTAATCGACTGAGAAAGGGTCCTAGAGGTTAGTAGTGAACGAATTTTCGATTGTAGTAAACAACTTTTTATAAAAAAGTGACCATCTTAGAAAACACTCTTTTTGGCGTGGTTTACGTGAAATAACTCTAGTTTGCATAGAGATACGGTTACTACAAACCTCCTAATCTACTGCGAATGGGTCCTAGAGGTTAGTAGTGAACGAATTTTCGATTGTAGTAAACAACTTTTTATAAAAAAGTGACCATCTTAGAAAACACTCGTTTTGGCGACGTTTACGTGAAATAACTCTTGTTACAAAGGAGATACGGTTACAATAAACCTTCTAATCGACTGAGAAAGGGTCCTAGAGGTTAGTAGTGAACGAATTTTCGATTGTAGTAAACAACTTTTTATAAAAAAGTGACCATCTTAGAAAACACTCTTTTTGGCGACGTTTACGTGAAATAACTCTAGTTTGCATAGAGATACGGTTACTACAAACCTCCTAATCTACTGCGAATGGGTCCTAGAGGTTAGTAGTGAACGAATTTTCGATTGTAGTAAACAACTTTTTATAAAAAAGTGACCATCTTAGAAAACACTCGTTTTGGCGACGTTTACGTGAAATAACTCTTGTTACAAAGGAGATACGGTTACAATAAACCTTCTAATCGACTGAAAAAGGGTCCTAGAGGTTAGTAGTGAACGAATTTTCGATTGTAGTAAACAACATTTTATAAAAAAGTGACCATCTTAGAAAACACTCGTTTTCTAACAAGAGTTATATCACGTAAACGACGCCGAAACGAGTGTTTTTTAAGATGGTCACTTTTTTTTATAAAAAGTTGTTTACTACAATCGAAAATTCGTTCACTACTAACCTCTAGGACCCTTTCTCAGTCGATTAGAAGGTTTGTAGTTACCGTATCTCCTTTGTAACAAGAGTTATTTCACGTAAACGTCGCCGAAACGAGTGTTTTCTAAGATGGTCACTTTTTTTATAAAAAGTTGTTTACTACAATCGAAAATTCGTTCACTACAAACCTCTAGGACCCTTTCGCAGTAGATTAGGAGGTTTGTAGTAACCGTATCTCTATTCAAACTAGAGTTATTTCACGTAAACGTCGCCAAAACGAGTGTTTTCTAAGATGGTCACTTTTTTATAAAAAGTTGTTTACTACAATCGAAAATTCATTCACTACTAACCTCTAGGACCCTTTCTCAGTCGATTAGAAGGTTTGTAGTAACCGTATCTCCTTTGTAACAAGAGTTATATCACGTAAACGACGCCGAAAGGAGTGTTTCTTAAGATAGTCACTTTTTTATAAAAAGTCGTTTACTACAATCGAAAATTCGTTCACTACTAACCTCTAGGACCCTTTCTCAGTCGACTAGGATGTTTGTAGTAACCGTATCTCTTTTCAAACTAGAGTTATTTCACGTAAACGTCGCCGAAACGAGTGTTTTCTAAGATGGTCACTTTTTTTATAAAAAGTTGTTTACTACAATCGAAAATTCGTTCACTACTAACCTCTAGGACCCTTTCAAGGTTTGTAGTTACCGTATCTCCTTTGTAACAAGAGTTATATCACGTAAACGACGCCGAAACGAGTGTTTTTTAAGATGGTCACTTTTTTTATAAAAAGTTGTTTACTACAATCGAAAATTCGTTCACTACTAACCTCTAGGACCCTTTCTCAGTCGATTAGGAGGTTTGTAGTAACCGTATCTCTTTTGTAACAAGAGTTATTTCACGTAAACGTCGCCAAAACGAGTGTTTTCTAAGATGGTCACTTTTTTTATAAAAAGTTGTTTACTACAATCGAAAATTCGTTCACTACTAACCTCTAGGACCCTTTCTCAGTAGATTAGGAGGTTTGTAGTAACCGTATCTCCTTTGTAACAAGAGTTATATCACGTAAACGACGCCGAAACGAGTGTTTTTTAAGATGGTCACTTTTTTTATAAAAAGTTGTTTACTACAATCGAAAATTCGTTCACTACTAACCTCTAGGACCCTTTCTCAGTCGATTAGAAGGTTTGTAGTTACCGTATCTCCTTTGTAACAAGAGTTATTTCACGTAAACGTCGCCGAAACGAGTGTTTTCTAAGATGGTCACTTTTTTTATAAAAAGTTGTTTACTACAATCGAAAATTCGTTCACTACAAACCTCTAGGACCCTTTCGCAGTAGATTAGGAGGTTTGTAGTAACCGTATCTCTATTCAAACTAGAGTTATTTCACGTAAACGTCGCCAAAACGAGTGTTTTCTAAGATGGTCACTTTTTTATAAAAAGTTGTTTACTACAATCGAAAATTCGTTCACTACTAACCTCTAGGACCCTTTCTCAGTCGATTAGAAGGTTTGTAGTAACCGTATCTCCTTTGTAACAAGAGTTATATCACGTAAACGACGCCGAAAGGAGTGTTTCTTAAGATAGTCACTTTTTTATAAAAAGTCGTTTACTACAATCGAAAATTCGTTCACTACTAACCTCTAGGACCCTTTCTCAGTCGACTAGGATGTTTGTAGTAACCGTATCTCTTTTCAAACTAGAGTTATTTCACGTAAACGTCGCCGAAACGAGTGTTTTCTAAGATGGTCACTTTTTTTATAAAAAGTTGTTTACTACAATCGAAAATTCGTTCACTACTAACCTCTAGGACCCTTTCTCAGTCGATAAGGAGGTTTGTAGTAACCGTATCTCTTTTCAAACTAGAGTTATTTCACGTAAACGACGCCGAAACGAGTGTTTTTTAAGATGGTCACTTTTTTATAAAAAGTTGTTTACTACAATCGAAAATTCGTTCACTACTAACCTCTAGGACCCTTTCTCAGTCGATTAGGAGGTTTGTAGTAACCGTATCTCCTTTGTAACAAGAGTTATTTCACGTAAACGACGCCGAAACGAGTGCTTCTTAAGATAGTCACTTTTTTAATAAAAAACGTTTACTACAAACGAAAATTCGTCCACTACTAACCTCTGGGAACCTTTCTTAGAGGTTTTGGACGTTCATTATAATCGATTTTACCTTGGAAACCGATTTTTCGTTACCGAGATCGTGATGATATAATACTCTCAAATGAAAATATTTTTCATATTTTTTCTGTTTTACTACAAACAAAAAAAGTTTACTACAATCCACTACATACGATTAATAATATAAATAGTAAAAAAAAATTTGATTTTTTCAATTTCGGGAGATGGATTTTTTTTAACATTTTTTATTTTTTTTTTGGAATTACTACAAACGAAAATATTTTTACTACTATCTACTACTTACCCAAATCTATCTAAAAAACACAAAAAAACATAATTTTGGAAAAGTCGGGTGCCAAGTTCACATAGCCAAGACATTAAGCCATTACATGTGGTTCGTCGGCCGGTAATCGCATTGTTTCAGACAGAAAATTGCCCAGTGGAATAGTTGAACTGACTACATATCTCACAGTCATTAAGTTTTCAAGCACTCAGAACCCTCATTAGGTAGGTATTAAGGTGAGTTTATGCCAGACCGGTGGAATAAAAGCTTCCCCGCAATGACGTACAAGCCCGTCGTCCAATAAAAATGCTGAGCTAAAATGCAAGCAAGCGTGTGAGCCAGCACAATAGAAGCTACGGTGTGCATTGATGGTTCGCAAAGACGTACCATTCCAGGGACGTTAGTGACATACTACATCTTCTTTAAATCGATTACTCGAGATTTTTTCGATACTCATTTCGATTAATTTTGTAACCACAATTCACTCGCCGTGGTTTAGAAGCGCACTTTAATTACTTTGGTCATTGAAATTAAACACTTTTTAACGGATTTATCGCGTGTATATTAAATCCGTTAAAAAGTGTTTAATTTCAATGTGTAATAATCGCGAAAACCTAAGAAATCATTACTTTGGTCATTGTTAATACGTATGCATAATAATCAATCATTTAATAAAATTTTATTTATTTATTTATTTATTCATATTCCACCTCTACCATTACAGATCAGTGAATTCGGTATTATCAACTGAGTATCATTAAATCGACGCTGACAAACACTATTGACACACTTAAATAAAGAACTCCATTATTAGGTACGGTTTTTTTATTTAATAAACACAAAATCTCTATGCCAGTTTCTCTAACAGACTATGTCAGACCTAGCATAATTACCCAAACAGCATGTACTTCGATTGAGTGGTCCACGTAGACTCGGTGCCAACGAATTGCGGTAAGCCTTACATAACTAGAACCACCCTAGCACCCCAACCTGCCATGACACTTTAGGTAGACAACTCGTTGCTTTTTAGGTTTTGTTTCAAGCTGATACCGAACAACATGGGAAACGGAAGCGAGGCAATGTTACGGTTTTTTACACGTGTTTTGTCTGTGAAAACACAATATCGTCTATTATATTAAGCAATTAGAAGAACTTCTTCTATATAGCCAAAACGTATATAAAATACCTGTTCCAAACGCCCACAGTAGGCTAATTGGCCTTAATAGGATCCGAGGAACTCAAGTAATCTCGATCAAAGTGCAAATAGTTCCAGAAATAAAAATGAATATCTAAGGAGTATTGTTGTATCAATTTATTTATGGTTATGAGAGCTCGGCAATAATACAAAGGAATTTTCTTTATTTGGGCTACTAATAATAAATACTTGATACAAACGGAACAATGATGGCCAGGACTGCCAACCATTTTCCCAAAAACATTGGATTATTGTTACAAGATATGTAATATAATATACAGAAACTAGCTTTTGGGCGCGGCTTCGCTCGCGTGGACTTCGAACCCGTGCTTATCTCTATGCATTTTTTTTTATGAATATAAAAGTGGTTATTGTGACTAAACTATGATAGATATGTGCTCTCGCGGACTTTTTTGTAGATTTTAATAAGACCTACAAACTCGTAGTACTTCATTTTGTTCTATTGTTAATAGTTTTTGCAGCGCACGCATAAATAGGTTTTCGATTTTACACCTTGGTTTACAAAATTGCAATTTTCATACGGATCCCTAATTCTTAAGAAAATAAAATATAGCCTTATAACCTTCCTCGATAAATGGACTATCTAACACTGAAAGATTTTTTGAAATCGGACCAGTAGTTCCTGAGATTAGCGCGTTCAAACAAACAAACAAACAAACAAACAAACTCTGCAGCTTTATATATTAGTACAGATTTAACCCACGAAACAAATAGAGATCGCCAGTGTATCTAGTGACCCAATCTGGAGCGTATCCACTCGAGTTTATCACCATAGACAAATGGTTCTACTGGGACCTTTGAAGCCAGAACACGCCTTTGGAATTATTAAAATTAGACTCGCCGTTTGCATGACAAGATGAAAACTCAAAACTAGCTATCAATTTGTAAAGCGATGTTCCAGGAAAACACTGAAACCATTCACGAAATCAATACATTTTAATCAACCCTCAACAAAATGGAATACGGCTTAACAACCTTATGAATGTTCAAGCTCTTTTAGTATTAATTAATTTGGAATACTTTAGTCATGTTTTTACTCGACAAAATATAGCGGATATACCTAATTCATACTCATCAACACAACAAAGCAATTATAAAAGATCATAATGTTAGCCAAAGAAGTTTAAACAAGCGATAACATCATACAACAGAAGAATAACATGGTTTTTAGTGCTACAATGTCAAACTTAAATAGAGACACTTTTTATTGACAAACAAAACGAATAAGGAATTACATTCCGACAACAATATTAAGACCAAGGCCAATTTCAGAAATAAACGTCGACAATTTATTTATCCCAGTACACAAGAAACAACAGCTGAAGTTTTTACACAGACAACGTAATCACAGGATATTTGTCACGTACACATGTTAGCGAGATAATTCGTGCGATAACAACCATAACGGTTGCGGCTGCTTTTAGAATTCCTCCCACATCGGTCACAGGCTTGGACCCCTCAAGCGGTCTCATCCTGTTTCCGCAGTTGATTGGGAAAACTATTACAATATATAGCGATTCGACAAAATGAAATATGATCTGCTAATTCTGCTATCAATCAGTGGACGCAAGGGTTGTGGGAAATCAGAAGAGATGGTTGGTTTGTGAGAATGAGGAAATGTGTATGAAAAGTGTGACGACCGATTTGAATGTATGCAGACTACCAAAATAGCTTGGGACAAAAGATGATTTTAAACATGACGATTTATAAGTTTTGTGATAAAACCTACGTCAATAAATTTCCTTTTGTGTCAGAGTTTGATCAACTTGATCTTTTGAAACGTTATCATAACTTTTGTCACAGTCGGTTTGTACGAAATGCAAAGGTAACACATTAATTTGCTTGTTTAAAGACGATACATTCAATATCATTCCATATTTAAAAGATAGAGCAATCACTGAGATATATTGACTTTTTACATGAAACAATCGTTTGAATTCTGAATTCTCAACAAACTGAAAACAATATAGGAAAATCGTGGTCCAAAAAGTATGTATTTTTACCCATAAATTTTTAAACACTTATTAAGTAAAAAGAAACCCATATACATCGTAAGCATATAACCAGTGACTAATAGGGTTATAACAAGGGCCAATTACGTGCACCGGAAGATTCATTCATCATGTTCGCTTTTTGCTACGAGGGACTGTTTACTAATGCAATCAGAATGTTATCACGATATCGTTATCGTAGATGCTGAATATCGCTATAAATATGCTAATAGACACGTGAAGGTTATATCTCTTTTTAACGTGTGTACTATGACTGCTTTGAATATTTAGTGCGGAGTGGAAGTTCCTTCTCTTCTTACAATGGCATATTGTAAGAAAATTCTCTATAATGTGTTGTGTTTATTGCAGAATTTATGCTCAATATTCGTGTTTCCTAGTAAACTAATAAAAATTTGTATTTACAATAATCTAGTAAGAATGGAATCAACCTATAGAGTACGTGGATTAACTCGAGACGGTATAAACTTTATACTATAAATGGTATGAGTTGAGGCTTAATCCTTGTAATTACTGTATTTCTCCAATAATATAATATTAACTATACTAATAATGTTAACATGTTGATAATGTTCCTTTAAGTATACAAGAAACCAGTAGCACGAAATCTGGCATATGGTCTTAACCATTGTGATTACCGGTAGTTCCAATAAATGGGTCTCTGAAATATGATTCCACCTAAATACTCGTAGTTAGCCAAATCAAGTTAGACAGGCGCCGACCCCAATGTAAATTGGGCGAAGGCACGAAGGAAGACATGAAGTAGACCAAAACTTGCTGAAAATAGCAACGATGAGTTCCCGGGTATCAATAAATTCTGAATGGGATCATTTGGCATGCAGTAACATCGCAGCGCCCTCCTGGTTGGAGGCTTTACTTGGCTTATAGCCAGAAACATTAACACAGATACCCGGCCAGACAGACCCAGACTTATACGAACGCCAATGGCAAGCCATGGTTGCTTATATATAACATTAAACTCTTGATACAGCTGTACTACAGGTTATAATCGCCAAACAGCAAACTTCAAACAAACATTCTTGATTGACACATATGTCAAACAAAAACTAAACTAAAATAGGTTCATGACTTCAGGGTTTCTAATTTAAATTGAAGGGCCCAACCGACACGATGCATTTGCTTGCATTAATCTGCTAAATTCATGTCAATGTGTGTGGCATACTGACACTATAAAATTAGAAGGTAAGCTTTGGTAGCTTTTAAAATCGACTTGACTGTATTTAGGTAGTACGTTTGTGGCTCAGGAATATTGAACAGGACACATCAAAGCAAAAAACAAATAAAAAAAAAAACAAACTAAAGTTAATACTAATCGGGGTATTTTTATGTTTATCCCAAACATAAAAATACCCCGATTAGTATTTACTAGCCGATAATTTTTACTAGTCGTCAAGTTATATTTGCAGGAAATTGACAGGAGCTATACTTTTGATCAAAGCAACAGAGCATAAAGTGCTTCACCATGCAATATGTTGTACATTCGACAATTATACTCCATTTCTTCACCATGACTGTAACGTAAATTCGATTCACTGGAAAATTGCACCTGACATGTGGCACTGACGAACGCTCTATAAGTAACCGCTAAAAATAGTAACGACGTACAACTTGAATCAGCTGGGATTTGCCAAGTGCATAATGTAGACTGATGTAATGGCGTTCCCAGTTATTACCGCATTCGATTTGGAAGTTCTTGTGCAGAACATTTTATTAAATGTGCGTATAACGTGGCCATATCTCTTATAAATGTACGTATATAAAGAGTAAATTTTATTTAATGCGCACGATCAGGACGATCGCACAAAAATCCCTGCACCAAAAAAGGTTCCTCGCTTTATGGCGCGTCAGGTGGTCTATTCCCTATTCTACAACCGTAAGGTAACTCGACTATGCTAATCAGAAACGGGTATGATATTTAGTTTTCAATATTGTTCAAGGCCAGGCATGCCAATATTTAACAACACAAATATTATCGATGTATTAGTAGAGGGGTAAGAATCAGAAGTAGGTTAATTGCTAATTAACACAATTTAACTGTTGTTATGTGTGTACGTTCGAATGCCATGGTCCGTAATGCAAATCTGTACTGTAGGCTGGTTGTATGAGTCAAGTTTGGCGAGCGACGAAGGTCACCAGCCGGATACCGCCTCTTCAGCCGATAACAGCACAAACCGAACATATTTTAATGGTTCAAACATTTAACACTGAATATACTTTCAATTGAAAGTACTTTCCAGACATTAATACAGATCCCAGGTGCTTCACAGGCACCAGAACATATCATCATCATCATTTCAGCCGAAAGACGTCCACTGCTGATCATAGGCCTCCCCCAAGGATTTCCACAAAGGCCATTCCTAGGCCGCCCGCATGCATCGTTTTCCGGCAACCTTAACCAGGTAATCGGTCCACCGTGTGGGAGGCCTACCAGCACTGCGCTTTCCGGAACGCGGTCGCCACTCCAGGACTTTTCTGCCCCATCGGGCGTCGGTCGGCGTCTAGAACATATATTTCGCTAATCTCAATATGTATAAGATGATGATTAGCGAACTTGTTGATCTCCCAATTCGTATGTTACTGTTTTTGTCATTAAACTATAATAGATGAAGCAAGTCGAGTTTCGTGTTAACTTCCTGATGCGGTAGTAATCTCATACTCAGCGATTCAAAGGCGTGTTATTGGAGGCTCCTTCTTACATTGCTATAAAGTGATTTATGAATTTTACAGAACAGAATATAGTGAGATACAGAATGCTATTTGCTGGACATTTCATTTCAATTTCCGAACATTTTTCTTTTATTTGAGAGATATTTTCAATGTAATGGATTAAACCTGCTCTCACATCTATACTTTACAAGTATTTGTAACTAAATTAGATCAGTTGGAAAAGAGCAACGTAGAGTTTCTTTGCCAGCTATTCTCTGTAGATCTACATTTCAAACCGGTGATAGTTAGCTTCACATCCGATGATTCAGAAGTATTTGTATTCAAATCTAGTTGAATTAAGTAAATTATATTTTTTGCATTTTATTCGTATTCATCTGTCGGTTTATTTCAAAATTGTAATGCGTATCTAAATTATTGTGTATTTTTTTAAACCGCCGCAGATCGTTATTTGCTTTCGGCCGCTTTTCGGTCTCGGTGAATAATAGTAGTTAAAGGTTCTAAGGCAAGTTTAATATGATATTTGTACTGACATAACTAGCAGCGATAACATGTAAATTAAAAATAATCTAATCTACGATTGCACGCGACGTGGCCGTCACGTCACGTAAAACAAACAATGAGCATTTAGTGAATTTATAGCTTGTAACGAAATTTATATAGAGTAATGTTTAGGTTACAAAGTACATATTATTTACGCAGTAACGAGACAGGTCCCATCATCCAGTTTGCCAAAATCGAACGTAGGTCTTGACTTAGACCATAGTGCAAATAAGCAACGTCTTTATTTTACCGTTAGATATCTGACCGTTAAACGCCAGCCAGAAAGGTTATGAGGGACGCTCGAAGCGCGCAAAGTAGGCAGTTTGTGCCTCGACCTACACACTAAAACCAACGTCGTATCTCTACCCGAAAAAGGGCTACAGATTTTGCTCCCCAATGGAGGAACATGATCCGCGACCCTAGAGAGACTTGGCCGGCCTTCGTGAAATGGTGGTGAGCTCCAAAACGTTCCGCAACCCTGAGAGATACGTGCGAGATATGCCTCCCTCGAGTGCCGGATCCATGCCGCGCTCATTCAGTTGCGGAGCCCTGGCAACCACTCCGCTGCATGCTTGGCCTCCGCTCCCGCTGTGGTTCGTGGCAGTATAAAGCTACGAGAGGAGGAGCTAAGAGGTGACCCCGGAGATAAAACCCACCACGACGCGCTCTTCGTCAGGCCTCTCCCTGGTGGCCCGCTTGGCATCGATGGCCTTGAACCGGTATGGCTTCAACGGATCGTAAAGGCACGCAAGCCCCCTCATCGCAGCAAGGTGGCAGCACGGCCTGACCAACTGACCAAACCTCACCTCCCTGCTTCGGAGGCCACATAAACCCGACAGTGCCGACAATCACTCTAACAACTATCATATTAAGGGAGTCCGCTAAAGGGGACCATTAGTATGATCACTGACAAGCCCCCTAAACTTTAACAAATCTGGTGAGACTGACGCCAATTATATTGGAGAAGGCGTTATGTGTATCTGTACACACACATGCACGTAAGATAATCTAATCTCAAAAAAACAGATATCTCAATGCAACTAGAGATCCGAGAAACTGAATGTAACTCCAACTAGTAAGAACCTAGTAACATTGATCTTATACCTATATTTTAGGACACCGCTACAGTTGTTTTGGACCAATTAAACAGTAGTTTACTATTAGGTAAATGAAATAATTATGCGGTAGATTGCCTGGGGAATTCTTATCGTGGCATTTACATTTGCAGAGTGACAGAGCATTATTGAGCAGAGAACGTATTGAACAGCTTCAACAGAACGCGACTATTCAGCTAATATTCCTACAGTCGAATCTTTTAACGATCTCTCGAGTGACCAATTAAGCGTGGCTATTTGACCCATAGACTTGCCACTGATCAATCAGATCAGTGATCACGCGTAATTTTCAGCCGTGAAATGGCCCTGCGAACCATTGTTAGATACATAAATTGAGGTGGTATATACTTAATGACTGTCCATTTTAAAACACTCTCAGAAGCTTAAGTGTAATAAACAATTTTATGACCAGAGAACACACAATCACCGAATTCGTGAAATGGCGTGTTTAAAAAACTGGCTTTAGCTATTCCCGATATGATATTCGATATACAGATATCAATAGCACACCTTCCCGGAACCATTATCCTTACCTAAACCCGGAAACACGATCGATGTGTTCTAAACGGAGAGAATTTAAAGTGTACGTTATTTTTAAGACCACTTGTAATTCAGGCCGGAATTCCACCGCCTTACAGCAAAAGCGTGTGGTTTAGGTTATGGGATAGTTTCTTAACCTTCGTAAAGGTTAAGTTCAAAGATACTCGATATAGAAAGATATTCACGGTTACGTCATATTTGGCGACATCACTAGACCAAATCATATCATATAAAAAAAAATACATAATAATAAAATCAAAACAAGGGAAAATACTTCATTCAATGATTGGCGTTTCGAAAATCAGTATGCTTTTTATAAATCTACTTAGGTAGGAAATAATTAAAGCTTATTCACTAAAAAAATTACCATACTTAAATAAAACGTAAATTAATAATAAGAAGTGTGGGCAAATATTTAAATAACTGTCCACGGTACACTATATGACATTTTTCCATGGTGTTATATAGTTTACTGAATCCTAAGAGTAAACATAAGTTCAGTCTGTAAACTGTTAAGAGCTATAAGTGACAAAAATTACATTAAATTAAATATGCCTCCATCCAACATATACCATAGATATAGGTTACAAAAGCCTGTTTTTAATACGATTCTAATATTATTAATTAATCAGAAGTCTCTAGTAATATAGTAAAAATATGTTATACAGAGTTGATATGACAGAGGGGCATTAAATTACACTACATATACTAAATATGTATATGTATGTATAATTAATTTAATTAATGAAAGCAACTAAATATGTTATAGGATGTTCTAGAAAAATATTAATGTTACAGTGAAGTTAATCAGTGAAGTTATAGAAACAAGGGTTATTTGCTATATGAGATATATAGACTAGACTACTCCTTTGATTCTACATGACTCAGTTGCCCACATGTCTTTGGTGGTATGGGTCACGTTTTAACATGATGAGTCATACAAAGAACATGTGTAAAATTTACAAGTCAAGGTATCCAAGTAAGAATTAGGTGGACTGAATCACTATAGAATTCTATAAAAAGAAAAGGCATAGATAATGTTTATTAGTTGTGCTTATGACAGTTTTCAAAAATATGTCAAAATGTTTATTAGATCTGATGGCAGATTCTGAGGTCTATGTACCACAAATGTAGGAAAAGTGATACTCTTTAATTAAGGTGACGATAGTCTTCCTAATGCCTGATGGCAACATGGATCTCGTTACAGTTTTGCTATACAACAAATTTCAGTAAAGTGTCTAATGGTGACCTTCTGCCATAAGGTTTCCCCCACTTAGATTTCACCACCCATAGATATACTATCATTCATTTTCTGGAAATATATTTTCAATTGAACAATGTCACTCTTTGTTTGACAATGGTGGAATTATCCAATAATTTATTGAGATGTGAGTGAAAGTGCCTTTCCTAAACCATTGATATGAATTTAAAACTTGTTTAGATAATAATTTACAAATGTACAAAACACTGTGAATGGGCCTTACACATTGCCAGTTGGTGCACTACATGTATGGAGGTATTGAAAGCTTGATTTGTAGGTTAAAACTAACAACTGAGGTTTGAGTGGACCTGACCTGCTTAAGTCTTGTAGGACTGTGTCTACATACAGGTATTTATCAATAAAATAATACTGCTCTGTCATGTCAAAGGGGCAGATAACTGTCTCATGGTCACAAAATCCCTGTTAAAGTTCGACGATAAAGCAATGATAAATAAAGACTTGCTAAAATGCCAAACGCAACAAATTGTCTCGCTTCAATGACAGCTATCATTCAGCGGTGCCTGTACCGGGGTGGGGCGATATGACTAGGACACCACGACCACAGTATACCACTTCCTCAAATTTGACTCTTACAACCAGTCATTTCCATAACCAAGGTTTGCGATGTACTTGACTGGAACATGATTTCAATGCTGTTCTTTTATGATTTCGAGGTCATCGCCAAAGCCTTCGGTTAGAGTAACAGCGAGAAACTAGAAATTTTACTTACCGCTTGAAGCGCCGCTAACCTATCCTTCGTCATCCTTTACAGAGAATCACACACCGAGTAAACGTTTTATCTCGTTACACAATCCCATTCACAGATATTTTTCTAACAAACGTCACTAAATTAAAGGACACGAACACTACGTTCACTTCACTCAAAAAATCGATACAAACGAAACGAACAAAACTTCAGTTGCCTATTTTGTTGTGGAACTTCGTCAAGTTGTAGATGGCGTTACTGCAGTCAGACACTAGTGACGTCAACGAAAATATCGATAAAGCAGAGTAATCAGCTATAGACTTATTACATTTAAACTCCATTTATTTTAGCTAATAGGTAATTGCAGTGTTAATATTAATTATTTAATTTAAATATTGCAATCATTTTCAGTGATAACTTGAGCAATTATACAATTTTAATGTCTCATAAAAGTTAGCAAAGTAGTCATTTGACTTCTAAAGTCATCCTCTATGGAATTGTCAACAGAGTCTTCCGTTTAGTCAAGTGACGCCATTGTGAGCCGTAACGACTTTACACTGCAACGAGTTTAATCTCGTTTTACTTAAACAATCTAGGTAATTTGTGCGTATATTTCAAGTGATTTACTTTATAAGTTGTTAATCTTTCAATATCAATAAATATTTATGTGGTGTATCACGTAGTTCAAGTGTTATTTACATAAATGTTCGGTACCATTGAGCTAAATTCCTGTGAGGCTTATTGAGCGCCATTCGGTGAAAAGTTAAAACAAATTTAACTTGTCAGTTACGAACGGTTTTGTGTATTTGTGAAATTGTACATCAAATAAAACACAGTAGTTTTGTAAAATTTAGGAACACACAACCAAGTATTTGTCCAGTCATAAGAGATACAAATTTGATGCTTTACGTCATAGTGTTAGTCACTATTAATATTCATTATTGCCTCCTAATTTTCCAGGAAAAGTTTAAAAATCTCCAAAAATGGCAGATGATATGCCTACATTCAAGTGCGTGCTGGTTGGAGATGGTGGTACCGGCAAAACAACATTCGTCAAGAGACATTTGACTGGAGAGTTCGAGAAGAAATACGTTGCAACGCTGGGTGTTGAAGTGCATCCTTTAGTATTCCACACAAACCGTGGCCCCATCAGGTTTAATGTATGGGATACTGCTGGACAAGAGAAATTTGGAGGGTTAAGAGACGGCTACTATATTCAAGGTCAATGTGCTATTATCATGTTCGATGTAACCTCTCGCGTCACCTACAAAAATGTCCCCAACTGGCACAGAGATTTAGTAAGAGTTTGTGAAGGCATCCCCATTGTTTTGTGTGGCAACAAAGTGGACATCAAAGACAGAAAAGTCAAAGCAAAAACGATTGTGTTCCACAGGAAAAAGAACTTACAGGTAATTGCAGGTTTCACTATATGTATTACGGCCTATTAATATGTTCTTGTCATCAATCTTTTTAGGAAACAAATCATTATTATTCCTATTTACCAAGCTACTTATTTTGTTGTTTGTCAATACATAGTATAATTTTTTGTTGTCTCTTTGTATATCTCTATGTATTTGTATCTTGTTTCAGTATTACGACATCTCTGCAAAGTCCAACTACAACTTTGAAAAACCTTTCTTGTGGTTAGCTAGGAAATTGATTGGTGATGGCAACCTAGAGTTTGTGGCCATGCCTGCGCTTCTGCCTCCTGAAGTCACAATGGACCCACAATGGCAAAACCAAATTGAGAAGGACCTCAAAGAAGCCCAAGATACTGCACTCCCTGAAGAAGATGAAGATTTGTAGAATAATAATGCGGTTAATGTTAAATTTCAGTGCTGTTGCATTGGTTGTGCATTTTGCACACAATGTATCATAAACATTCATTCCAATAAGTTCCAGGTGATCAAGGCGAAACTGTAAAATGTGAAATTAACATTTTTATGTAATTCTAAAATGATTTGTAGTTTTTATGGTACTGTACTGTTGTAGCCCTCATTTGAGTTTGTATACATAATGTTCTAAGAGAAAAGTGCATATACCATTTCAAACTATTGTATTGCATTCTCTTGTTGCATGTACTAAGTGAATCTGGGCATCTTAAAAGTATTGGGCTCTTATTTATTTTAGCCTATAGGACTCAATTTTGCTGACATATCTACAGCCAAAAAAGTATCTAAGATATGGCCTGTTCCCCAGTGGCTTGTAAATATATCCTTGTTCAGTGATTATTGAAATTTAACGGGTTTTGTACACGACTGACAATATTTCACTGTAAAATTTTGGTGATAATTTTTCAAATAAAGTTGCATAAAATCGATTTGTTTTTTCTTTCTCCAAAATATAACAAATTATGGCGCATTTACATTAGGTCGTTCACCGAAGGTGTCGGCCGCATTCTGTTTAACTGAAACGCTTTTACCTAAATTAAATATAAATTTAAATATCCTTGGACATTTCACACAACGCCATATCGTCCCAAGCTAAGCAACTTAATGCTTGTGTTATGGTAACGAGATGGATGATAAACTACTTAAATACATTTTTTTTTTTTTTTTTTGTAAATACATACATATTATAGATAGAAAAACACCCAGACCCGGAACAAATACTTGTAGGTCGTACAAATATTTCATCCGTGCGGGGATCGAACCCGCGACATGCTGCGCAGCAGTCGATCGCTCAACCACTGCGCCAACCGTGTCGTCCAATTGTCCAAAAAATTGAGTTGTTTACATTGGTCGGTTAACAGAATTCGACGACTTGATTGATGCGGCGATTGTACCGAATACGGTCTAACCGACTAATGTAAATCAGCTATTAGAGCCAGTCCACAAGGCGTGTTGCGTCGCTCTCGGACTGGGTCTTACATTTCGATTTTCATACTGTCGTAAGCCATCTATAGGAAATGACAAGGCGTAAACCTTGCTGCAAGAGAAGAAAAACTGAATATGCATACACAGTATGTGAGAACATCCTAATGCCTTATGAGTATAACTTTTTAAATATTCAGTTTTCTGGTGCTCGAGTTATCATGCTCACTATAAGACTCATGGCAGTGGTGGCGTCGTGCGACGGGTCGTTCTCTTCCCTGCAATATGGTTGAAAAGGGCGATGGCTGTCGCAAGCGTCATGCTTGTGAACAGTGTTACTTGCCGGCTCTTCTCTGTAAATTTTATTTTGTTGTTTGACTTGTCAAAAGAGCTCTAATGAGCCAACTTGATTAAATGAGTTTTAAATTTTAACGAAACTGAGAACTGGCATAGTAGGCTAATTAAATTCGAGGCCCGGCCCTGCGGTCGAAAAAGGGTATAATTATACCTACATAAATGTATAGGTACCAAAGCTTATGAACAATTTACTTGTCAATGTACTTTTTTACTGGACCTACTCTATTAAGCTCTAAATTGTTCTCAACTGTATCTAAATTTAGGCACCCGTAAGAATTAGACCATGTAGCTACGAAGGGATATTTTCACCAAACTTCTATATTTTTTATTTATTAATCATTAGCCAACAGAACTTATTTACTACATCAATAGTATTATGTACTGCAAATAACTCGGTCGCTAATATATAAAACTATTTAAATAAAAATTGCTTTTCGTTAGTCTCGATAAAACCCGAGAACGGCTGGACCGATATGGCTAATTTTAGTGTTGAAATATTCGTGTAAGTGTAGGGAAGATCAAAACCAAAATGTTTTTTATTCGAATAAATTCTTGCGAATGCTTTCAAATAGTCAAAGATTTTAAGAGAAAAAAAAAAAAAATCATAAAATAAAATTAATAATTTAGTTTTTACCACCGGTTCGGAATGCCATTCCATAGAGAAGAGCCGACAAGAAACTCTATGGTTGCTCTTTTAAAGGTTTAAAACGTGAGAAAATATGAAAAATTATCATTCAGGTTTTTTATTTATTCATTCTGAGGCGGTACGAAGTTTCCTCGATACAAGCTTGCCTAGTGAGGAAACCGATGGATAATTTAGTTTAAGTAAACCAAGCACTCTGCAAAATTTTCTAAATTTGTAATCGTTTCGTTAATCCTATGTTAACTATATTATGTAATTTTGCAGCAATAAATGATTTATTATTATTATATCTAGTTTAAAATACTAATCTGTCACATACATGATAATCTGAATACGCTAGATAGGCAAAAAATAATGTCATATGAAACCGTGTCATATTCGTATGCTAAAAGCACCCGCAACATCTTGCTAATTTGGATATTATGGCCTCAATTTAATGTATCGCACAGACCAACAAGATTTAGTACACAACTAACATTTTAAGAAACCTTCCGACCTGTATCGACGTAGTACCTGTAGAGGGTTACTTCCTACTACAGAAAATAACTCTTAAAATTTGAGTCCAATCAAACTCGGTTTAGCCGTTCCCTGGATATGATATCAAGACACGTTAAAGTTACAAACTCTTTCGTTGAAGGTCATCGTTGAACATCTTATTTTGTTCACTGTTAACTGTGAAAAGCAAAGCAAATAAAACAACATCAATGATTTTAATAGTTTACTGAACATTACATCATTAAATGCGTACAATAAGTTGGACTACTTTTCTAAACTTAAACTAAACCATTCACTTCTTGGCGGCGGCCTTCTCTCGTGCTTTCTTGCCTTCCATAAGCTTAAGTCTATCATCTTCGGAAAGGTTGGCGTCGATTTTGGTGATAACACCGGTACCTAATGTCAGGTCACCAAGTCGCAATGTGAATCTTTGGCCTGCCTCGCATACCATGGGCTTCAGAAGTCGCAATTTCAATCTGGAAACAACAACTTTTAATGTGATTTTTCTTTAGCCTAACAATGGGACAGAGTTGCGAGTATGTAATTAAATTTACTTCAAATTGAATCGAATCTTGCAGAAAATCGAGTGATGATTTAAATGAACACTCGCCGATATACTTCTCAGCCCTTAAATGACACACCGCTGAGGCTGGCTTACTGCGTTTACATGGTGGGTGTTCGACCTTATCATTTCCTTTTGTCTGCTCTTATGACAACCTCACGACGGAATGGGGTGGTGACACTATGAATTCTAAATCACCTATTAAATAACCACAATGTCATCAAATTCCCTTCATCTATTTATGAATAGCTCCCTATTACTAATGGCTCATACTAGGTCAACTTATACAATGCGCAAAATTAGTATTTTGTTTGTATTGCAATAAAGCACGCGATTGTGAGATGACACGCGCGAACATTCCCCCACCCCGGCACTCTGTGCTCAAGTTGATTGAGATCAACTATACAAATTTACAACAAACCTCTTTTTGTTGAGCATCAAAACTCTATGTTGCCAGCCTCACGGCTCCTATCTCTTCAATCACATAAATAAGAATAGTGGCCGAACTTACTTGGCATCTTCACCAGGCATAACCATCTCTTTGTCCGGGATAATAACCTGAGTGGCACAGTCCCAAGTCATCGAGAACATTTGCAACTGAATGAATGACGTGAATGGCTTAGAGCGGCCACCCTCGTCTTTGCTCAAAATATAAACCGCCGCTTCGATATTATCATGGGCTTTGACAGTGCCAGGTTTGCCAATAACCATACCGCGCTTGATCTGTTCTCGTTTCACGGATCGCACTAAGGCGCCTAACTGGTCACCGGCCTGGGCCTCCTCTAGAGTTTTGTGGAACATTTCAACGCCGGTAACGGTCGTCTTCATAACTTTGCCGTGACCAACAATTTCACATTCTGTGCCCTTTTTCAATACACCTGAAAAATAATTTACATATTTTCACTTGTCTATGGCATTACATATTTTGCTCGCAGTGTGGACGATCGATCTGCAGGTTAAGCAACGTCTGACGCTGCTGGATGGATGCCCACATCTCAACTCCTCCGTGATTCGAAGGGAACGTAAACCCGTCGTCGGTCCCGACTCCCGGCTGCTACTCTACTATCTATGGCATTCGTTACACATAGGTCTTTAGCTAGCGTGCAACCTAACAGCTGGTCTAACCATATAATTACCGGTGGTCCCAATTACCAGATAGTTCGCGGAGGTCGGGCAAGTGTCTTTGTCTAAACCAGAGGCACTCGCTCGGGGTCTGGGTGTCATTTCCATAATTGTATGTATTTACAAAAAAAAAATGTATATAAGTAGTTTATCATCCATCTCGTTACCATAACACAAGTATTAAGTTGCTTATTTTGGGACGAGATGGCGTTGTGTGAAATGTCCAAGGATATTTATTTATTTATTATTATTAAATTTGATTAAACTGGTGATGACCCCAATAAAATTGGAGAATTTCGCCTACTGTGCCACGCTAGCAAGACGGGTTGGTACAGAATTTGTGTCAAGTTTTCATTCTCCTGCGGCTGCCTCTTGCGTTCCTCAGAATGGTATGGGTTGTTGACATTGTGTATACTAAATCCGTCACCACACTGATAGCGGAAGAATTATGGCATTGTATATGGATACAATCAAGGTTGTTAAGGTTGCAAGCGCAACATTTAACTTTGTTTACATATCCTCTAGTAGGTATAGGGAGAACATAGAGATATTATGCGATAGCCCTAAGGGCTCTCTTATCAACAAAAGCACTTCCGTGTCAAGGTAATTCTGGTTGCATAGCTGAAGCTATGTGAACCTCGAGATCACAGAGCTTCAGGTATACCGAAAAAAACCTTTTCCAATATAGAAATCTATAATTTGTTGTCACTCAAACTCGAAAGACACTTTATAAATAAAGTTTTTATCACAAAACTCTTATTAATCTTTATAATATTTACAATTACCCTGTCCCACGCTAGGCGGTAGTCTCCTCACTCACCTATCAGTCGTCATACTCACATACACTGAGCAATATAATAAAGAATATTGGCGGAACCTATCTTGGTCAACTTCCTTATGGACTAGAATAAGGGACGCCAAAGTGTTTGCCTATTAATAACAAGACTTTAATGCCTTAATTTGTACTTACATTATACTGTTACCAGTCAGATTTCATATTACATTTTTAAATCAGCATTCACTCACCTCTGTACAACCGACCGGTAACCACAGTACCACGACCGGGAATAGAGTGTACTGACTCAACTGGCAAAAGGAACGGCTTGTCTAATTCACGGACTGGCGTCGGGATGAATGAGTCGACTTCCTTCAACAGTTGAGTGATAGCTTCTGCGCCGATTTCAGGACTCTTTCCTTCCAGAGCGCATAGGGCTGATCCTGTAATATTACCATCAGTTTTTAAGTCATCGGCATTACAGCTCAGGTCCTTAGCTTGATAAAGTAAGTTGCTCCCGACCGTTCTATTTTGTATCTTTTTTGCTACCAGCTTCTTGTTCCTATCGCATTTAGATCTTGCTGGACTCCGTCTAACATTACCTTCTAGGCACTACTATATAAGTTTAGTGCTCCGCGATACAGGTTATGCATAGTGAATTGGATGTGTATTTTTTAAATAAAAATAAGTTGTTTAAGCTTTCTATTGGGTTGTATTCTAGTTTTTACGTGGATACACTCAAATGTCTTAATGTGGTTCCCGCAACTATTGCAAATGAAAATTAAACCCTTTTTAATGGACTAATCTATTAATAGTCGCGTTATTGTTTATACAGCTAGTTTCATCTGCAATTTGAGTCTCATATTTAACTTTACCTACTTCATGTTATTTGATTTTCGCGACACAATAGCTTATGTCTTTTACCAATATTGGCGCAGTGGTTGAGCGACCGACTGCTGCGCAGCATGTCGCGGATTCGATTCCCGCACGGAAGAAATATTTGTACGACCTACAAGTATTTGTTCCGGGTCTGGGTGTTTTCTATCTATAATAAGTATGTATTTACAAAAATAAAAATGTATATAAGTAGTTTATCATCCATCTCGATACCATAACACAAGCATTAAGTTGCTTAGCTTGGGACGAGATGGCGTTGTGTGAAATGTCCAAGGATATTTATTAATCTAAAATCATGAAATTTGGTCCAGCGGAAGACGTGATTAAAGTGCAATAGACAGACAGGTGAAGTCAGAGTTACTTTCCTATTCATAAAATTATGTTTCGATTTTTCAGTAGTCTCGGAAACACGTACGTAAGATCATTATCAACATGTTATTCCAATATATGATTTACAAGACAAAAGAACATTTAATGCAAATAATTGTCACTCACCTTTAATGACTGGCGCTTTATCTCCATCGTAACCCATTTCGGTCATCAACTCTCTGATCTCCATTTCGACGAGTTCTACCATCTCCTGATCAGCCGCGTCGACTTTGTTGATAAAGATAACTACGTGTTGGATGCCAATTTGCTTGGCAAGCAGCAGATGCTCACGGGTTTGTGGCATCACACCATCTGTGGCTGCCACTACAAGGATGGCACCATCCATTTGTGCTGTACCAGTGATCATGTTCTGTGCACAAGAAGTTCTATTTTATTTCAACACTACCAAGAACCTATACTAACTTGTCATGTTGAAGACTTTAAACTACAAGCTGTTTTTTATATCTGACTAGCGGCCCGTCCCGGCTACGCACGGGTAAGATTTTTTTTCTTGCTATTAAAGTAGCCTATACTATGATAATGTAACATTCAAATAGCAAAATATTTTTTAAAATCGGTTCCTTACTTTTTGAGCCAACTCGTTACAAACATACTTACATACAAATCTTTCCTCTTTATAATATTAGTTTAGATAACTCTAGGGTATGTTTTGCAATTATTTTTCGTACATAATAATTCAACAGTTAAAGGTGTGTATTAAACATTAAGATATTTAGACTCAAAATCTAAATAAAAAGTGAAATCTAAATTGACAGTACAGGAATCCCTAATTTCATTGACCGTAACCGGCCTCCTCTCTTTCCAATGCAATTATATCTATAATATGTTTGTATTTCCAAACAAAGAAAAATTTATATATAAGTAGTTTATCATCCATCTCGTTACCATAACACAAGCATTAAGTTGCTTAACTTGGGACGAGATGGCGTTGTGTGAAATGTTCAAGGATATTTATTTTATTATTTATTTTATTTGTGTTTATGACTGGGGTAGACGAGTTCTTGAGTGGAGACCGGGAATAGGCAAGGTTAGTGTGGGACGGCCGGCTAGATGGAGCGACGAACCGCGACCTGCGATAGGTTGCAGGCAGCAGCTGGATGTGGCAATCTTACGACAGGGTGCTATGGCGCTCTTTAGGGGAGGCCTATGTCCAGCAGTGGACTAATGTGGGCTGTTGATGATGATGAAAGTGCCCCCATGGTATATGTTTTAAAAAATGCATGAGTTTCATTTAATAAAAGAATATTTTATAATACACCCATACCTTGATATAGTCAGCATGTCCAGGACAGTCTGTGTGACCATAGTGCCGAGTCTCAGTTTGATACTCGACATGAGCTACATTAATAGTGATTCCTCTCGCCTTTTCTTCTGGTGCATTGTCAATGTCGGCATAACCTTTCTTCTGAGCAAGATTGACATCTGCTAATACTGTAAGCAGGAAAAAGATTTTATATTTAAACATACATTTTTGAACTCTCTTTTACCCTTTTTGGCAGCACAAGCTGGTATATGTGCAGTGACATATATATACAATACAAGATCTTGTGCTGCCTTTCTGTTTAGTCTTGAGATGACTGGACCAGCTGTCATCAGTCCTCGACCAGGAATGGTGGGGTAACAGAGAAGAGAACAAGTTGAGCAATAATGTAATAACTTAAAGATGACAAACCTTTGGTGATGGCAGCAGTGAGTGTTGTTTTTCCATGATCAACATGGCCAATAGTGCCAACATTGCAGTGAGGTTTGTTTCTTTCAAATATTTGTTTCTCAGCATAATTCCTTCTTAGGATAATACTCAATGGTGTCAAAGTAGGCAATCCAGTAGCACATAAGTGTGAACAATGGTTCTGTTTTATTAGCAAATTGACAGCTAAAATTAAAAACAATGTATTGATAACCATGACAAGATTTGTTTGTTTGCAAATTCGAATTCCTTACCCCTGAATACCCCAAGAAATACACTATACTAATACTGTCAGCGGGGGCCATCTGTCTGTGTGTGTGTTTGGGAAACTTTGTAAACAATCCATTTGGCAGTGGCTTTAGGGAATAATAATTTTGCACATACCCAAGCATAGTGTTGACATGACAATGCCTGGGCAGAGGCTAGTTATATAATAAAAATAACAATTTTATGATTTTGTTTGGACCATAGAAAAAAAATTGGAAATTCCACCTACATTTAATGATCCTACATTTTATATTTTCCACACATGGAATGTAATATATTTCCACAATCACAATTTGAACATATATCTGGGATTAATATGTTAAGTTTATCAACCTTTTACATAATCTGTTATCAGTAACCTGGTTTGATCACGATATCTTTAACATGACTTATTTAGTCATATAACAGTAAAAACAAATGGAAAATGTCTAACCATGTTGAAAAAAAGTACAATTTGGAAAATTATTGATTACGATAAATGGAGGTTATCATATACCTGGGTTAACCAAACTCTTTGCAAATGATATTGTAGACATGATTGGCTTGCTTACAGCAAACGCTGTTGACACTATTTAAAACTATTCACGTCCGCTAATTCCTTGTGTTTGTTGAAGTGGACAAAAATTATGGTTGCTAAAAGTATATCACGCACGCCGAAAATTGAATTTTCTTGAAATTTTTGACAGTATCTCGATTGACTGATGGTATGAATGGCATTCGGAAAACTCAACTCATTCTTTAACTTTCAGAGCCAAACCCACTGAAGTAGGAAACCTATGGAAACGAAACGTCAACCAAAATGCGTGCCACTGTGACGTCATCTGGCCGCTAAACATGGCGGTTTTAGTGCTGCCCAGAAGATTTGAATGTTATTGGGTTGTATCGATAAATGTTCATGCCTCATTTTATTTTAAATATTATTGAGTATTTCTTATTTGTAGAATTAATACTTTATTAAAGGTAAGTATATTTTTATGTGCAAAGATACTTTGATTTAGATGTGTGAAATCTAAGACAAGTTCGTGCTTCAAATTTTCCAAGTAAACGATATGACCATTTTTAAAAGTTGCTACACTGATTTTGTAAAGTTGTCGTTTGACCGCAAAACATAAACATATGGCGTAGTACATTGTCAGGACCGGCCCAAACAGGAATTGTTTCCAACTGATTTTCTTTTTATATGCCAGTTTTATTGTTTGCTGGCATGTTGCTGCAAAATATTGAAATATTAGTTTAGAATAAATGTGTCCACAGACTTTTTTTCATAAAGTTTACCTAGATGATTGATGACATTATCATTCAAATTGGGCAAATATGTTTCTTGGATGGAATCGCAGTCTTATATTTTTCTAAAATAGTTTTACAGAAAGAGAATTACATAGATCACAACTACTCGTAACTAGCATATCAGCAATAATACAGCAGCAACAAGTATATCAAAGGCTAAAATTCAATTAATAAAATATTAAAAAACAAATTTCAATTATTTAATTATAATTCCTGCTTCGTCTTCACAGTCGAAAGCCGAAAGTCCAACGACTATCCCGTTGATAATCGTCCCACCATAAAAAACTTGTATAATAATTTTGATCCTTATATAGCCCGTTTTGTTGTAAAATAATATGTATGTTGTTAAAAATAAAGTATATCAATACGAACTATGAAAGTATGTCGATAAATACACAATGTACAACCCCAGCTAACTGACTGACAATGACATTTGCTGCGCTAAACATGGCGGATTTTCGGCCTCATTAGGTATTTACTTATATATACATGTTTCACTTTATGTACGCACTGACATACTGCTATATTGTTTTCCTGCGAGTTACAGCCCTGAGTAAGAACGAGATAGATATATGTTTATGTGTGTGCCTTCAAAATGGATACTATTTTTATAAGCAATTGTACCTATAGAACAATATGTCGCGTCCCTATTATTTAAGTCAATGGCCAAACCCTTCAAACAATTTGCTGTCACTTGCTCTAACAAAAGGTCATCATCATTTTTTCAGCCAAAAGACGTCCACGGTTGGACATAGACCTCCCCCAAGGTCGATCCTGGGCCGCCCGCATCCATTGCTTTCCAGCGACCATAACCAGGTCGTCGGTCCACCGTGTGGGATATTGATAATAACTTAAGATATTGCCATGAATTGTATTGCAATACAATACCAAATGAAATATGAAAACGACTGTATGTCATAGTCGTTTTCATACAGTGAATTTGTTTATAAATTTAACATATACTTCGTAATTATAAAATATTATTATACAAACATTACGCACTATACCACAAACAATAAAAGAACTATATTATCTATGGCTCGACCTGATTCGTTCAACATGCTGTCAAGCTTTATGGCAGTCAAGTCAGCCAGCAGTCAGCTTTAGCACATCAAGCAAAGCAACTTGCAATGCAACTCGGTTGAGCCGCCGAGCAACCAAACAGAAAATAAAAAATAAATAGCCCGGTGTATTTTTTAAAATGAATGCACCTCCGACTTTTGAATCATTTCTTTTATATGATGGAGAAAAGAAGTGAGCACTTCTTTTAAATTCGTTACTAAATTAATATAAACAGCGTCTAATGACTTATATTTTCAGGGTACAGAAAGAAGAAGACACGAAAGTTACAAATGCTGCTATATTTACAGTGAATAAAGAAGACCATACACTTGGAAATATGATCAGACAGTACGTATCGAAGTCCTATAGTTCCGTGCATGCTATGGTGCCACGTTAAATCCTTAGTTTCCACTTACCTACTCTAGTTGGTGTAAATGCCTAGGTTATGGGAAGCAGAATCTGTTTGTATTCTCTTATCAGCTCTGTACTGGCATTATTAGGGTTAATCTCTGTCACCTATAAAATGGTTTCCATTGCAGTCAATTGCTCAAAGACCCCAAGGTATTGTTTGCTGGATACAAGATACCTCATCCACTGGAACACAAATTTGTGCTGCGCATTCAGACCACTTCAGACTACACTCCTCAAGAAGCCTTTATGAATGCTATCACAGATTTAACTGCTGAGTTGTCATTGTTTGAGGAGAGATTCAAAGTAAGTTCTTTTATTCCTACATGAAAACATTGAAATATTTTGTTGGACTACCATTAATGTTTAATAGTTAACATAATAAACCACACCAGCACCTGGACAGGAGGCTAAAGTGGAAGACTCACATTAAAGCCAAACGGGACCAAGCAAATATTCATTTCAGAAACCTTTACTGGTTGCTCAGAAGAACATCTAAACTATCGCTGAATAACAAACTGTTGGTGTACAAAGCTGTGATAAAGCCAATATGGACATATGGGATACAACTGTGGGGCAGTGCCTCAAACTCTAACTTAAGCATAATACAAAGAATGCAAAACAGAATATTAAAGGCTATATCCAATGCCCCATGGTTTATCACCAATGATGAAATTCATAAGCAATTAGAGGTCAACACAGTGTTAGAAGAAATAAAAAAGCAAGAGACCAAATACAAAGAAAGGCTTATAAAACACCCAAACCAGTTAGCCCAGGAGCTACTCCAACATAACACCAACAAGCGCCTCAAGAGGCACCATTATATTACAAAGATCCTAGTAACCGAATTGCTGTGCTGTGTTCACTGGAGTGTGGCACTTTTCACGTCATAGACCAAGCAACACATTTGCTTATAGCCATAAGGCTCATCGCAGATATTTTATCATAAATAAAAAAAATAAAAAAAACATAATAAACAGAATTTTAAAATTCCTGTACTTAACTTTAGCATGGGCTAAAGCTGAATTACATTATTTAATCAATAATAATATGGTGTTATATTTGTTTCAGGAGGCCATCAAAGAAAAGAAGGAGGGATTGGATTAGTTTATTCTTTTTAATAGCTTTAAAGTATTTTTTAAGAATAAATTAGGAATTAAGATACCCAAGCATTTATTTTCCCATTTGGACTCTCACCACTCTCATTCAAGGCTACATTGATGAATTATGGATCAAATTTGTCTCCTCTTCTTACTAATGTATTATTGACTTTAAAAATAATCATTTTTGCCAAATGATACATGGATAATGTTCTTTAAATCCAACAGATGTGACAGAGCAGTGTGTGTGAAGTGTGAGTTTATTACACATAAATAAATGGCCTTGGACATTTCACACAACGCCATCTCGTCCCAAGCTAAGCAACTTAATGCTTGTGTTATGGTAACGAGATGGATGATAAACTACTTATATACATTGTTTTTGTAAATACATACATATTATAGATAGAAATGACGATAGAAATTGACATTACAGCAGTTGGCTGTAATGTTAATTCATATGAAAATTAAAGAATGCTATCTAATGACTACTACTGCTCAGCCCATAGACAACCCACTGCCGAGGCAGGCCTCCTCTGAGGGAGAGGGTAATTACCCTACTTAGAATGAAAACCTAGGGTAATTACCCTAGGGTTTCATACCCAGTTTTTATTCTCTGGCAGCTAGGTGTCATTTCCTTTTGTCCGCTCTTACGACACCCTCGGTATGAAATGGGGTGGTGACACTACATCAGCTTGCCTACTTGATTGGGTTGTGGGTTGACAGAAATAAACTTGCAGTCAGTAGTTTTAAATAATACAGAGCTGGCTCATCCATAGCGCCACATCAGGCTCCTGCAGGTATAGATAGCCTCTATAAATAACAGTTAAGTTTAGTTTAGGAGTATTAGGTAGTATAAATATCATCTGTGGTAATGGGAATTCAAGTAAATAAATAAAATAAATATCCTTGGACATTTCACACAACGCCATCTCGTCCCAAGCTAAGCAACTTAATGCTCGTGTTATGGTAACGAGATGGATGATAAACTACATATATACAATTTTTTTTGGGTAAATACATACATATTATAGATAGAAAACACCCAGACCCGGAACAAATACTTGTAGGTCGTACAAATATTTCTTCCGTGCGGGGATCGAACATGCTGCACACACAGCAGTCGATCGCTCAACCACTGCGCCAACCGTGTCGTCAAAGTACATCCGTATTTCGGATAACGCCATCTATTGGTCTATTTTCTACACTTTAGTAGGCCATCCACAAATTTCGTAACATATTATTCAATAATAAAACCCAGAATCTTTGTCAATTAATTTATTGTTACAAAACTGTTATAAGTATTTTGGTGTTTATTAAAATATCAGATTAAAAATAGTTTGCGAAAAGGTGTTAAAACCAAGATGTGATGTAGGACAGAGTAGAGTCGTGATAAAATGATTTCTCAATATGCATTATGACCAGACAATGCAAAAGAAAAATAGTGGTACATACCTTACACCTGATTTTTATTTAAATAACATGCATGATTCTTAAAATTAACAGAAGATCAATCAATAGGTACTTATTTACAAACATCTTTCTAAAACAATTAACTTTAAAACAAGTGATACCATACCAATGGTAAATAATTATATAATAAATAATAGTCAACTAAAACTAGTAACAACGATAACGGTAACATTAAAACTAATCCATCAATAAATAGATAAATTAAAACGTTTCCTCTTCATCACAGTTCTCTGTTGCGTGTCCAAACACTGAAAAGAATGGAGGCATGTTTAAATCATAATCATCTCTGTAATCATCATCATAAACATTCCCTGGGGAATGGCATTCCGAACCGATGGTAAAAATTAAATGATTAATTATTTTGAATTTTAATTTCTGTGTTACTTTTTTTGACTATAGCATTCGCAAGAATTTATTCCAACAATTTTTTTTTATTTGATTGATTTCATCATTTCATCCAAAAGAAGTCTAAAACTAACAATACCTCTACTACTACTCAGCCCATAGATGACCCACTGTTTAGTCGGGCCTCCTCCAGTTCCATGGAGGGCAATTAACCTACTCTGCCACGTTAGCCAGACGGGTTGACACTGGGTTTCCTTTCAAGTTTTCCTTCTCTTGCAACTGGTTGCTAGGTTTTCGGGTTTGTGATTTCCTTGTGTCGTGTCCGTGTGTCTTGTGTCGGGTGTTACGATACCCTCAGCACAATATAAATAAACTAGCTTTTGCGCGCGGCTTCGCCCGCGTGGGTTTCGAACCCGTGCTTATCTCTATGCATATTTTTTATTAACATAAAAGCGGTTATTGTGACTAGAACTACAAACCCGTAGTACATCATTTTGTTCTATAGTCAATAGTTTTTGCAGCGCACGCATAAATAGGTTTTCGATTTTACACCTTGGTTTACAAAATCGCAATTTTCATACGGATCCCTAATTCTTTTGAAAATAAAATATAGCCTATAACCTTCCTCGATAAATGGACTATCTAACACTGAAAGATTTTTTGAAATCGGACCAATAGTTCCTGAGATTAGCACGTTCAAACAAACAAACTCTGCAGCTTTATATATTAGTATAGATTTATATATTAGTATAGATATAGATAATAATAAATACATTTTCTGTATTGCATCAAAAATGAAGGGAGGTGGTGACAAGGTGAGGTATTCTAAATATGCAACCACACGCAATACGCTTTCGGGCTCTCGGCCTCCACTCGAGGAACCTTTTAACCCATTGGCCGTCAGTCCTAACAGCTATGAGCCCTGTCTGCCCACTACCACTAAAGTCTATCCTGTGGGCTATGTCGGTGACTCCGGTTCGCTTGCGTTTCTCCACATTCGATCTCGCAGAGAACTTCGAGTATAGCTGTTTACAAATATATAATTCACCAACACAAATTACATCCAGACAGACATCTCGTTAGTCTAGGGGTTGGAAGTGCCGCTCCGGGGCCGGGCAAGTGTTGTGTTAACCAGAGGCATTTGCTAAGAGTCTGGGTGTCATTTGTGTTCGTGAATTTCATGTTTGTAAACTGCCCTCGCGATTCAGGTTATAAGCAACTGCAGGGGTTTAAAAAAGAAACTGAGTTTTCACGCTACTGACCGCGTGCAGATTGTACAATTGCAGCCGGGACACCCATCCAGTAGAGCCAGACGTTGCTTCACCTGCAGATCGACAGCTCGCGACCTCGGAAGACCTCGGTGGTAATAATTACTATTTTGTTTATTACCTTCACAAATATCGCAATAGGGCCTAGGCGCAGGCGGCGTCCGCCTGTTCGTTGGCGGTGGTGACGCCTCTATGTCGGCAGCTTGCTTCGGACAGTCCTCCGTGTCGTGGGCGTCGAACACGTCACAGATGTCGCAGAACAAACGGGGTGCGACCGCCTTGGCTTTACGCCCGTTGCTAATATAAATGAGATAAAGGAATATACATGGGCTGCAGTGTCACGGTATTATTTGAGACTTGCCAGAAAAACGTGACATCTCGAAATCCACTTTCCTGCCAAAATACCACTTTTCAACCATAAAACTAAGGTTCAAAATAAAATAAAGGAACCGAAATGACGTTTCTCAAGTATCATAACCAAAATGCCAAAAGACTCCAAAATTTTAAAGCAGTCATTTTCATGGTTGAGTAACATTTATCAAGTATCAACCATGTACGAGTTGGCTCGTACAACAAGTACTTTGGAATGTTTTTTTGCTTTGACCAATAAGTATTATTAATTGAATTATGACGATAAGTTTGGTTGGTAACATCATCAGCTTTCCATCGGATATATTTACAGCAAAAAAAAGCCATGTTTTTTTTTAAAAACATTTTTTTATTTTAAAAAAAACATACTATTTTATTTATTCGAAGATAAAAAATCAACGTTCTACGGTCTACTTTAAATATTATTAAACTAGCTCCTGTCCGCGACTTAAGCTGCATAGTATTAGTACTTCGCCAATATAAACAATATATTTGTAAATCATACCGGATATATGAGAAAGTTTCATTAAAATCCGTTCAGTAATTTTTGTGTGTGAAAGTACCAAAGATCGATCCATACAATCTTTCGCGTTTATAATATTTGTAGGGCATTTCGTGAATACTTACAAGATAGGTGGTTCGTTGGCAATGGAACCCCCCTCTAGCGCCTGAACCCGCGCCATCAGCTGCTCATTCTTCCGTTGCATGTCCACGATCACAGAATTAAGGAAGCTCACTTGACCATCAATTATTTCTTTTTCTTCTATCATTCTGGTAGATGACAAAAAAAAGTGTTGCAAATTTTAAGACCAAAAGATAATTTGCTTACATTGCAAAATTGGCATCAGAACTTGGAGACTTAACACTCCCTCGGCCCATAGAGAGAGCACTCCTATTTTCTATTGGAGTGCACATTCTACATGATGCAATTGCAAAGGCATTAACAGCTAAAATCAAAAGTTCGTGTGTCAAAAGAGTGTGGCATAGTGCTCGAACTGACAACTATAGACGATTTTGACTCTCATTAATGAACAGGTTTCGCCCAGATGGAAAGATAAGGAACATACGCATTGCCTGGGTAGACACAATTGGCTTGTAGAGCTCAGAGCGATCAATGCGAGTACAAATACTTTTCTTGTACCTGACATTTTTTAAACCTACTGACCGTGTGGTGACGGATTTAGAATACACAATGTCATCAACCCATACCGTCTTTAGGGTGTCGGAAGAGGCGACTAAAAGAGGCAGATCACCTAGCCCGAAGAGAAGGAAAACTTGAGACAAACCCTGTGACAACCCATCTTGCCAGCGTGGCACTGTAGGCTATTTTCCTTCCATGAATGTGGTGGAGGTCCTTTTCAGGAGTGACTCATTTGAATTTAGGGGAGGCCCGACCCAGTAGTGGGTCATTTACCGGGCTGTAACGACTAAACGTAATGCGGCCGCATTACGGATAACCGCACGAGTCCATCCTAAGATGCCGTAGGAGTCACGGCCAAAACCTAGCTGCAAGAGAAGGGAAACTTGATACGAATCCCTATGCTAACCAGTCTGGCGTGGCACAGTAGGCTAATCACCCTCCATGCAATTGGAGGAGGCCCGACTCAGCAGTGGGACATGGTATGGGCTTAGCAATAGTAGCATGACAAGTAATTGATATGATCGTTGAGAACAGTCAACTTCTTGTGGCAAAAATAAAAGGCACCAACAATCTAGTCTAAAAAGCAATTCATATAACGAACGACACTTACTTCTGTGACCCTGTGTCACCTTGACCTAAAACGTCGATAGCAGTATTGTCGTTTTTATCTCGAATATTTGCCCCATTTGTTGCTATTTCCTTTTGCAAAAGAAGCTTTTCTCGCTCTGCAACTTCTACTTTCGCCTTATGACTCTGGAGAAGATTAAGACAAATATGTAAAAATAATACTATTTATTTAAGAATTTATTTCTATGGTTATAATTAGGTAATTTTATAGTTTCTATTTTTTATGATATCGACAATATTTGTTTGTTAATTTTTGGCAAATTTGTCTGCTTGATGGCTCCAATTAATTATAAATTATTTGAGGGGATTGGCGCTGATAGCCGAAATACAGGCTTTTGCCTAGTTCGGTTACAGAGGTTAAATTCTTCTGTTTATTGAAAAAATTATAGCCTAAAATATATCTGTATAATTCTGCGAAATTTTCTGAATAAACAAACATTTTCTGAAACAAACAGACTATGTTAATGCTGACTTTATTCGACGAGTATAATTTTGTTTACTCACCTTTAAGTCATCTTGTAACCTGCTTATTAAATCTTCCTTTTGCTTCAGCACTTTAACTTTGTTTTCAATATCAGCCTTCAAATTTTTGACTAAGGTTTCATTGTGTGCTACAGTTTCTGCGGAAGTCTGTCTGGCAGCTTGTAATTCTACTGTTAATTTTTCTAATTGGCTATCTTTTTCAACATCACTACTTTGTTTGACCGTAACCAGTTCCAATTTCTGTGTCAGATCAACTATCTTATTTTCAGTTTCTGTTAATTTCTGTTGCAATTTAGTCTGCTTCTCTATTTCTTCTTTGACTTTTTCTTTGGACTCTTTTAATTCTTTGTCATATTCTACTAACTTATCTCTTAATTCATGTCTGACTTTCTTAGCGTCTTTTTTATATTCGTCAAACTGTGATTGTAGCTGCTTGTTCAAGTCTTCGTAGTTTAATTTTTGAGCTTCATTTATATTGGTCAACTGCTTTATATCGTCTTCAGATTTCTTCACAAGTTGTTGCAAGTCTGCGATTTTTTCTTTAGTTTGCCTAAGTTCTTCGAGCTCTTTATCTTTATCCACAATTTGTGTATGTAAAGTCTTAGTAGAATTATTAAGAGATTCGATTTCTTTTTTGTACATGTCATTTAATTTAGAATTTTCGAGTTGAAGTTGAGTAACAAGCTGTTGTGTTTCATTTGACCCTGATTGTAAGGTCTCAGTCATTGTTGATATTTGCATTGACTTTTCTAATATAACAGTATCCTTATTTGAAATATCCTGTTTTAAGTGTGCGATTTCTTCTTCTAACGCCGTTAATTTATGAGAATCAGAGTCATTTTTCTCACTTACAGATTTTATTAAATTGTTTTTCTCGTTAACTGATTGTTGTAACTGATTATTTAATTCTACATATTCATTGATTTTTTTAAGGTTCTCTTCGTTATGTTCTTTCAATTTATTCATTTCACCTAATAATTCGTTATTTTTGGTTTCTAGTTGATCTTTACTTTGAACTAAAACAGACATTTCTTTCCGTAATGTTTCTAACTGTCCTATTTGTTCTTTTAGTATAGCTTCCTCAGCCGATGAATTAGAAATAAGACTTTCATACTTTTGTTTTAATTCTAATGTCTCCAAAGCAGTATTATTTAGTTTTTCTTCAAGCTGCTGTTTACTTTCCGTGATTTTATGAAGTTCTTCATTTACTTGTGCTATTTGACGATCTTTTTCGGTAACAATCTCAACATTTGATTTCAGATCTATATCAAGCATTTCTAGTTTTAGCACGAGATCTTTGACATTATTTTCTTTTTCTTCTAATGATTTTCGTAACTTATTTTCTACTTCTTTATATTTGGTAACTTCATCATTTGATTGGGAAAGGTGAGTGTGCAATTGCGATATTTCCTGTTCATATTGAGTTTTTTGACTGTTTAATTGAGTAGTCATATCATTCAACACTTTTTGCAAGGAATCTTCATGCTTCCTAGCTTCTTCCAATTTGTTGTTTAAGTCATTTTGTGCCTCTGTTAACTGATCTACTTTTTCCATCAATTTGACTTCTGATGTGGCCCCGTCTGCTTTTAACAGAGCTATTTCCTCTTTATATCTTTCGATGTTTACTTCTAATCTTTTCAAAACAGTTTCATGCTCGGCATTTTGTTCTTGTTCTTTAACTTTCAGACTTTCGATTTCTTTCTTTAGAATAGTATTTTCATCAAGGATCTTATCATTATCTGTTTGAAGATTTCTTAAACGGTTATTTACTTCTAAAGATTGCGTTTCAAATTCTTTAGCTCCGTTTTCAGCATCTTTAATTTTTTCGATGTTCGTGTTAATGGAGTCTATTAACTGACTACGTTCTACAGAAAAGTCTTCTTGTATTTTAAATAACTTTTGTTTGAGTTCTTGTTCTGATCGTGCATAATTATTTGTAATTTCTCTATTCTTATCTTTCAAATCTTGGAGGTCTTTCTCAGTTTCTTTCAAATGCTGCGATAATTTCATGTATTGTTCATTAGAATTAGTAGTTTGCCCAGTTAGATTTAAGTATTCTGATTCGACATTTTCTTTGGCTTTTTGTAGTTCGTCACATTTTTCGTTGGCACTTTCAAGTTGTCTGTTACTTTCACCAATTTCTAGTTCTAGTTGAGATATTTTTGATTTCAACTCGGTGTTGGATTGCGTTAATTCAGTAACCGTATGTTTCAATTTTTCATTTTCTTCTTTAAGATTTTTGAGTTCATCGACGTTTATTATGAATTGGGAATTTAATGCTTCTAATTCAATTTTACTTTGGTCTAAAGTTTGTTTGTGAGTATCAATTTCTTTTAAAAGTAGTTCAATTTTAGTGTTCCGCTCTTCGATCTCCTTCTTATGTTCTTCAGCAATTTTACTATGTTTTATATTAAAGTTGGCAGTGGCTTGTTCATAGTCATCTTTGAGTTTTATTATTTCCTTATCTCTCTCATGAATAGTTTGTTTATATTCACTCACAAGTTTTTCACTGGAACTTGAAGACGTGCTTAGCTCTGTCAATAGCTTTTCATATTCTTTAGTTTTCGTTGACAGATTTTGTTCTAGTAAGAGTATTTCAGTTTTATTATTTTCATTTTGTTGCGAGACTTCATTTAACAGAGCTTCATATTCATTCACTTTGTTAGTATATTCATCCTTAACGCGGCTTATCTCGTCCTGAAGCGATTTCAGTGCCGCATCCTGTTTCTTCTTAGTATCCTCAAATTGTTCTAAATCTATAATTTTAGCACTTAGTTCCATTTTAAGTTTTGTTATTTCTTTATTAAGATTAACTTCATGTTCTTTGCTGACACCAACAACTAAAAAAGTAAGATTTAATTTTAGTCCAGTCTAAAACGATTATATACAAAATAAATATAATAGCTTACCTTTATTTAGTTCCAGTGTTTTATCGTCAACAGTAGCCTGAAGTTGTGCTAGTTTTGTGTTTAAGTCTATGATGACCTGACTATTCTCTTTATTCAATCTTTCGAGGTTCAGCTTTTCAGTCTCAAGTTTCGATTCAGCTAGTTGTAATTTGGCAGTCAATACGGACACTTGAGTGTCAAACTCGGTTTGCGCTATCGCCATTTTGGTCTTAGCCTCGTTAAGGGCCTTTTCAGAATCAGCCTTAACCCGAGTAAGTTCATCCGACATACTTTTACCTAATGAATCTTTTTCGTTCTCTTTTTCTTTAAGGAGAGCGTAAGCTTCATCTAAGAGTTTCTGCAGTTCGGACGATAAGGCTGCAATAAAAGAAGTTGAGTCTATAGCCTTAGGGGCTGTTCATTAATCACGCGAGGTTCGAAAGGGGACTATTGATTCGGGCTCCAAATGTATGGACCGGCAAGACTGGTTAGCACAGGGTTTGTATCCAGTTTTCCCTTCCTTGCGTCTAGGTCCCTGCATCTTGCGTTACTTTTGTCGCCTCTTACAACACCCTGAGGATGGAATAGCTTTGTGACACCGTGTAAGGCGCAGTGCTGGTAGGCCTCCCACACGGTGGACCGACAACCTGGTTAAGGTCGCCGGAAAGCAGTGGATGCGGGCGGCCCAGGACCGGCCTTTGTGGAGATCCTTGGGGGACGCATATGTCCAGCAGTGGACGTCTGAAATGGTGATGGTGATGCCATATGGCTTGATATAAGGTGTTATTGGATTTTCAAGACAATTTGACTTACTTTGTGCCGCATTGAGCTCTTCACGATGCTGGTCAGCTATGGCCGCTGCTTCTACCTGCCTTTGCTCCTCGACACCTTTCAAAGCAGTAGCCGTAGCTTCCGCGCGCGCTATCTGCAACGCTACTTCAGCTTCCAGTTCCCGAATACGCTGCTCACGTACTGCCTTCTCTAGCTAAAAATCAAATCAAGCAGGGATTTATAAGACGTCGAAGAACTGACTATACACTTTACCCGTTGACGTTACACTAGTTCGCTTATGGTAATGAAGCCATAGTAGTTGCTTCGGCGTCTTTGAATTATAAGTTGCTGAGCAGCAATCAAAATACAGTTGAAATAATTGTAGACACATTGTTGGTCAAAGGGTTACAAGAGCTGATATTGAAGTCACAATACTTGCTCTAGCGTCTCTGAATTACAGGTCACTGAGGAGCACTCACGATTGAGTATCATGAGTAGTTATTTGATAATTTTACCTGAGCAAGTTTGTAAATGATCAAAGTTAGCATAGTAGGTGCCGGACGTATATGATAGGCTTCAAACGATCGCTTACCTCCATCGCTTCTTTGTATTTCTGTAAACAAATAAAAATAATCATTAACACATGTTCACACCTCATTTGATTTGGACACATTGCTACAATATACAATATTTAATACTAACATAATAATCTTCTTTATTAATATTTTCTTCTTCGTTTCGGAACATGAGATCCTCGACCTTCTGCTTCTCATCCTCCAGAAGTTTATTCAATTTATCCAATTCGGCCTTAAGTTTACCATTCTCCGTGCTAGCCTGAAATAGAACAGATGTTTCAAAGTAGACTTGCTTAGTATATCACACTAGTACGTAATCAATTCTTGTCAATTAGGAATCTAAATTGCTTCCCAGTGTTAAATGTTTCATGTTTACTTAAAGTACTTCCATAAAGGCTTTAGTATACAGGCATTGCTTCAGTGAATTCTACTTTTAAAAATATATTTGGATTACGAGTCCCTTAGCTCATTGCTCAAGTTATTTAGCTTTGGCTGTACCTGTGTGGCTTCTTTCTTGAGCTGCGTTAAAGCGCTTTCAGCTCTATCCGCTTGCAGAGATATCTTCGCCATCTCAGCCCGCTCTAGCTCGCGTTCCCTCATTAGTCTTTCCAAGTGCTGTTGCTTCTCTCGCAGTAGTTCCTGATAGTAATAAATACATATTATTAAATATCATAATAATAAATTTGCTACTTAAAGTAAGTCGACTGTTCTTTTAATTAGATATCTGAAAGACAGTAGGTATTGTGAGACGAGTTTTAAACAATAGTTTTCCTCGTCGTTACGTTGACATTAAAAACAAATTTAAATTGTGCCAGAACTTTAGCAAAATCATAAATTTAAAAACAAACAATCATATTCCGCAATACACCAGATACAATCTTATATCAAAATTCATTAATTGATCAGTAGTTTTCAAAAGCCTTACAGATAGGTAAACAATCGTATATCATCGGTGATAGAAATTATTATCTTTGACCACTGAATGCCAAACCCGTCATAGATGTAAGGACGAGTATGTTATTTATGTATGCTATACTTACTTAACCGCATAAAGTACTAATTAAAGCCTAAGTTACAAATCAGCCTGTACATATTTGGACAAGACATCTTATTAGAACGAAACATGTTGAAACAAGCATTTAAATATGAATATTCATTTAGCATGAACATTCGGATTGTCAACGGCATTTTCATTTACATAATCTCTTAGCTTATTTTCAATTAAATGGAAATTAATAAAACTATAATTCAATTCTGGTTTAAACGCTTAGTTATTATTACAAACGTGTTTCGCTTACACGGGTTTCTGATACTTTAAGGTTTCAAACAAAATTAGCCTCTGTAGTCGCAATTGTATGCACAAACCTTAAATAATTAGTGTATGAATTACATTAATATCTATACATTTTGCGTGTGTTCCGCAACGCAAAATTCAAATATTATTCAAAATTGACATTCGTCATTTTAAAATTGATTGGTCTAACTTACAATTATACTAAGGATATAGTAGCTTACAAATATCTTGAGCAAAAATCTATCCCGAGCAATAGTCAGCTAAGCGGTGAGTGGAGAAGGGAAGCGTACCTAAGTCACGCGATTGGTTGAAGTTGAATGACATGCGCGAACTTCCTCCACCGCGGCGCTCTTTAGGCTCATTAAAAATATCTTGAATCAACAAGATATTTTTAATGAGCCTAAAGTTTAATTTCAGAATAGAAATCCAACCTAATACGATACAATGTTGTTAATGTCTTCTTTGCTTTAAAACTTCTAGGTAAGACTTATTAATTAAAACTTAAAATTAAAACTATTTCAATATTAAGAGTTATTTTAGTTCGGAAGCGAAGTACAATATATGAAGGCCTCTGATAAAACTTCGGTGACGTTGTATTTTGGTGGATACCACGAACTCTCATGACGAGTACCACGTTTTGAGCGTTACTTAGCTTCAGCTGTATCGCTTACGGGGTCACCGAAATGTGGCAGGTGTTATCCACTATTTTCTTCGTCATCATCGCCAGTGTCCTTAACATAGTAGACATCTCGCAATCTTTTGTGGACTGCGCTCGTAGACACCTTTCTCATAAAGCTGATGTGCTATTAATCACGAAGGATCTCGTGTTCTTCAAAGCGTTGCCTGTCAAAGAAACTGGTTGAACATTAATAGTGAAAACTAGGTTTTGAACAAGTCATTTTAACTTAAAGACAAGCTCAAGACTTCTAGTAATTTTATAAGAACAGGATAGCCGATTACGTTATTCCATTAGATACGTATTAGAAGAATACTATTGGGTAACACGTCTATATATCTATAATAATACAGTAAGCGATCGATTTGATTTACAAAATAATCATTAATTTGGAAACTCAAGAAAACACCCAATAACAGATTGTATGCGAGTGCAAGGGTGAAAACATATTACTAAAGATACCTTTACTACTAAAATAGCTACAGATACAAAATAAAAGCATCGTTTCCTAATCAAAATACATTAGTTGATGCAGTTAACTTCAAAGTAATTGTTCCAAATTAACTTGGTGGAATAAATAGTTGATGGATTAAATACTGATTACACAATGTGCATATGTTAGCCACTATCTTTAACCATTAATAAAAGTCTACAGGCAAATGGATTTTCCAAACATAAATATTATCTACAAATACCGATCAAAAATAAATGCGTTCAATGAGGTTTTCCAGAACACATTACGATTGCTTAATCAGTGTTTGTATCTTGCAGATATTAATATGTTGGTAGATAAACAGAAAATAAAAACTTACCAGGGGAACTAAGACTAACAGACAAATACTTGATATTTGACGACGACGGTGCCAGTGGCGGATTTATCAGTAGGCTAAAGACGCTTGAGCCTAGGCTGCAGGAGTCAGGCGCCGGAAAATGTAGAATATTACACATATTATTGTAAACTGGGACATCGATTGAGGTCGGTAAAGCGACAAGCTTGAATAGACTGCTGGCAGCAAACGTATAAATTTGAGGGGGAGCTAACTATTATTTAGCGCAGGTTTAAAATCTTGGGAAGCCAAGCGAAAGTTTTAGCACCGTATATACAGAGTCAGCTTTTTATGAATGAGCCTTTTTGTATTAATAAACTTGATCCTTATTAAGGTCACTATTAGATCGCTTTATAATACAGGCCTATGTCCAGTCCATGACTAGTATTTTGGCTGAAATGATGATGATGATAATTATACAGGTAGGGTTTATTTTTCCAAAGCATCGGGATTTATTATCAGGTATACCGATTTATCAAAAATCCAATGATGGAAGTTTTAGTTACGAAGGATTTCTCTATTTCTGATAGTTTCATTACTAGTCACCCACGCTCACTTGAAATATTCTTGTATACCTACTTGACTAAGGGTTTAATAATGCTAGTAGGACTTCAAGAAGAATGCCCAATGTGTGCACTCAATACATGTCTACGACTGCCTCGTTGGTCTAGTGGTTAGATGTGCCGCCTTTAGATCAACGGGTCCCGGGTTCGATTCCGCGGTCGGGCAAGTGTCTTTGTATATACCAGAGGCACTGGCTCGGAGTCTGGGTGTCATTTCTATGTACATATGTATGTAGGTATTTATAAAAAAAAATGTATATAAGTAGTTTATCATCCATCTCGTTACCATAACACAAGCGTTAAGTTGCTTAACTTGGGACGAGATGGCGTTGTGTGAAATGTCCAAGGATATTTTATTTTATTTATTTATTTATTATTTATTTATGTCTTGTATCATATAAACAGAGTCATCAACCGATTTCATACTGAGGGCGTCGGAAAGACTAGTTATTTAAATGGAAATTTAGGCCACAATTCAACGAAACTAATCACTAATGACCCACATTTAAGGATCGATACACAACAGGACTCCTATAATGTTCATTCAACATTGGATTTCTTGCACAGCTATGTCATCTAGATACTTCAAACTGGCGACGCTCCATGTAGTTATAGAATAACCTTTCGGTTTGTTGCTATAGCAGTCTAAATGCCGATGGCCTGCGGAATATACTTACTATTTATCCTATTTCATAAAGAATAACATTGCTGGTCATCTTAACTTTCATAATGCTAATGTATCTGTTTCTGTTAAGTTTTTATGTAATTCACTATCTGAATTATGACTATTTAAGTCATATAGATACTTCGGACTTTGGCGAAGTCTATTTATATTGAAGGTTTTTTTGGCATTTTTTTACACACACACACACACGCGCACACATACACACAAAGACTGGGTGTTAGTACAATATATCACGTATCCAGGTTGCAATATCTACCTTTAATCGACTAGATTTGATTGTAGTGATTGCATCTTTTATCTTTCTTTTGTTCGTGTGGTGGCGGATTTAGAATACTCAATATCACCAACCCACACTATCCTGGGGTCGTAAGAGGCGACTAAAGGACCTTAAGAGGCATGCAGATCACTTAGCCGTATGAGAAGGAAAACTTGATACAAACCCTGTGCCCAGTAGGCTAATTTCCCTCCATGAATTTGGAGGAGGTCCGACTCAGTAGTGGGTCATTTATGGGTTGAAACGACGAATTGCATATCTTTACAACTTTCGTTCTATTATCAAATAGCGAAACGCCGCTTTTTTATTGTTGACCGTTCGACCGAAAGAAAGAACAACTTGATGACACAGACATATCGGCAGGTACGTGAATCTTCAACTGTCTTTGTCATGTTTTTGTGGTTAACATTAAATAGTCTGTCGTCGTCGTTTCAGCCCTTAAATGAACCACTACGGAGTCGGGCCTACTGGAAATTCGCAGAGGGAAATTAACTTACTATTCCACGCTTGCAAGACTGGCTGGCACAGAGTTTGTATCAAGTTTTTCTTCTCTTGCGGCTAGGTAATCTACGTCATACGTTCCTTTAGTCGCCTATTACGACATCCTCAGGATAGTATGTGTTGGTGACCTTGTGTGTCCTTCGCCACACGGATAATAGAGTTGTACTAACACTAAACGTCATGAATACTCATTACATCACGTTATATAAATTAATTAATCGTCTAAACCACTGTTTATCTGCGGTTTACACCATTAGCCACTATCGACGTAGTGTAGCGTCGTAATTAAATATTCATTTCTATAAATAACTTGCATATTCGCAGAATTTATGCATAATAATTTTGTAAACCATGTTTGTGCAAGTACATAATTTTGAACGTAGTCTACAAGCGAATTAATAGGAATGTTACGTATTGCAATTATTTAGGATATAAATGTTTGTCTGTCTATCAGCTTCATTGTAAGAGTGCTGTCCAAAAATAATTTTTTTTATGCAAGTTTTAACAGTTTCATTGCAGCAGGCTTAATTTAAATGTAAGTAGAAATTCCATGACAATAGACCGCATCGGTATTAACCACTAAATTAAATTTTCGAGGTAATATAAACCATTTAGGTATGCAAAATTATTGATGATGTCTGGCTACTGCGGCTCAAGATCATTATTATGTTCGTGGATTTAAGATTTGTTATTTTATGCACAATCCGATGCGCTAAGTTAAGTCATCACACATTACATCAATGGAAGCATAAGTAGTACTCTACCAAGTGGCCAGTACAATGCCTTATTAGGTAGACAATACTCCAACCTGCACCCATTTCTTTTTCTTTTGTCCGACATAAATATTTGAATAGTCACGAAATTGCATTCCAAAATTCATAAACATAAGTCTACCTATGCGCATTTGTTAATTTCGTATCCTCATTCCAACCGCCAATGAATTACGTACATTTGTAACATTGAAAACCGATTTAGGTAACGACTGTAATATGACCGTAACTCGCGATTGACAGACCGAAAAATGTCGTCTGACCTTGTGTCTGAGCAACTTACATCCTATACGACAAATTATTAGAGGTAACAAACGAAATTGCAAGATAATTCTTGATGATTCGACATCCGGCTTAGTTTAGTATGCACACCCGTAGGTCCCGTACCTGCTATTTTCCATATCCGACACGCTGCAATTGCTGGCCATAATGTGTTGAATAAAAAATAAAAATCTATGTTCTTGTGTCAAAGCGCGTGGCTTAGGTCCCGAAATAACATTACAGTATTAGTAGTTTACCAAAACTATCATAATCGACAATAAAAGGCACGGTGATTGTCGATTTTGCCAGTACCATCTCTAAGATCTGCTTTAGACACGCCTCATACGTATCTGACACTTTGTTTCTAAGAAATATTGCGTAGGTCGGAAAGGTACTAGCTATTGCATCAAGCCCCTCACAAGGCCGACATCGCGTCAGTTTTCTATGGTGTAGGTGCCAGTGACGGTGACCAAAGGAATGACCTAACGTAGGCTGATTCGCCTCAATAAACTTTATTTTTACTATAAAACTGGAAATTTACTGCACGATATGACAGCAACTATTTAAAAAATCCGTTTGTATATTATGACAAACTCGTGTCGTTGCAAGCTGAGATTTATCTTTGTCTCTTTATAAATCCGCATAAACTGGAAGCTACTACTGATTCATAGCTGAAACATAAGCATCAACATCGCTTTTGTCTATACCCTACTATAAGCGATGTTCAATAATATAAGGCTATCGTGTCCAGCGGTCATTCTATCGATTCGAGCCAATATTAAGTCTCATTCTATCAGTCTTATCACGTAATATATTACGGTTGTAAAAAGGGATAGACACGACACGTTTTAATTTTAGCAAAAGGAACAATTCACGATGTACTGCTGACAACCAAGGCACTGAGCATTCTTATTTACAAAAGTACTTAGTACCTAGATTAAAATTAATCCATCTAAATCTACCTAAAATTCGTAAATAGAGGATAAATTCTAGATCACCGAAAAGATCCATTGGTATCATGCATCAAAATTTGATGAGTTCCTACACTAGCACGCCTAACGTAGATATCAGGCGGTTTTCGTCCCTGACCTCGAGCCCAGTTGGTATTTCCCTAGAGAGAAATATATTCGAATATGTTCATGAAGCCTTGAGGACTTTAACATTATTTCTGTGAACCAACACACACACCCGGCTAGATTACTTGTTAAAAATACATATTGTGGATTTTGCGTAACACATTGGGGACAAACCGTAGCGAGATAGGGAAAATACGAAGGTCACGTTCAATTGATTCGGGGCATATAAAATGCGTAATGCCTATAACATTTTAAACTGTGAGTATGCTACTGTCCAGTAAATAGCATATTAATCATGCCCGTGACTGATTGTACTGTGGCGGATTTTTTGGGGATAGTGCGCCCTTCCATCCTACGGGCAAAAGAAAATAGCAAGGCAAAGAAGAACCACGTGTTCAGCCATAGGCAATTCTCATGGATACCTGGCCGGTCGGGGTCTGGCCGGGTTATGTGGGACTCCAGGGCGCTTCAACCTACCCACTAAAACAGGCGGCGATCCGCGACTGCCTGAACCAGGACAACGGGTTTCGCGACCCTGGGGCTTTAGGCGGCCTCGTGTGCTAACCCACCTGGCACCGCAGTCGATTTTTCCCACCATGTAATTTGAGGAGGCCAAAATCGGCAGTAAGCCTTTTACGGGCCCAAAAGATGTTCAATTTGAGGACACTGGCAGAATTACTTTAAGCCATACATGATCAATATAGGCACTTTCCAAGTTACAACTAATTAATGAAGAACTATCCAGAAGCCTTAAATAGAAAAGGAAAGGACAATTTAGAGCATGTTCTCGGCGTCCATAAAAGTCCAACCGGCACTATTTATCAGTGTAATTACATTGCGCCAACCCGCAGCCTTATTTACATACAAAGGTACTAATATCTACACCATAACTCATTCACGCGGATCGTGCCTTGACTGCTTGATGAATAACGAAACTTTATGTTGTACATGAATGAAATTCGCCATATAACTAGAAGCATTTTTATATAAAAAAAACCATCATATTACTGTACATAGTAGGTACTATATGGGTATTCAGAGGCGTCTCTAGGCAGTGTGCAATCATTACCTTAGCGCCCTCTATTACTGTACATAGTACTACACATATGGGTAGGAGTGACTTCAGAGGCATATCTAGGCTGTGTGCAATCATTACCCTAGCGCCCTCTATTGTTTGGAGATCAAAATCTACTAACTGCTTTAGGTGCGATGATGTGCTCATCAAGAGTCATGTCTCTTACGACCGCTGCACCCGAGTTTATCACACCCACACAGTGTGTGTAACCAATCCAGTTCAAGTCTTTACTTATATTGTAAAGACTTGAACCGGATTGGTTCCAACATTTAGCGGGAAAATTTCTTGAACAGTTGGCAAATCCTATAAACTTTACGTATTAGGCTGTTCATGTTATCCCCACATTAATCCGAAACTTGGACAGTAACAAACGGAATAGCTTTCTAAATTGACGATGGTATTCTTTTATCGGATAATTTTGGCCACCCTCTAAAATCCGAGCCTAATAGCGAAGTAGCCTGACCTGCAAGGGAGGTTTTCCATATAACAAGGAATATTACAGTAGCAGTGATTTCCTTAAGTCAACAGATCATGGTATGAACACATATAGAAACACAAAGGGCATCGGTTAGGGCACCTCAACTTTAGCGATATCCGCCAGCGATGGCGTAACCAGCCAGGCGAAACAAATTGCTTATGAGCACATACGCAACATAAATAAATTGGAACACTAAAAATAATTTATTACTTCGGTGTTTTTACGGTTGTTATTTTAAGCGCCACAAACATCGCGTATCAGTGATGAATATCAAATTACTTTCACACGGTTAACAAGTCAAGGACAGAGACGGGGCTGTTTATTGTACAGCAAGTACACGACATGGTCGGAATAACTTTGTATAGCTCGCCTAAAACTGAACCAAAAATACGACACCCAGTTCCAACGGCCTTTCTGAAAGTTCCTGACAATTTTTCGCATTAATTTAACTGTGTTAAATATAATAACACATGGAACCTGAAAGAATAGAAAATACTATTTCAAAAAGTAAATCATTTCACGTGTTTACATACAGCTTATTTATTTCAGATGCAAGCAGAAGGCGGGTGCGATATAAATTATCCAAAACCACTTAAAACGTAAAAAAAAAATCATGTCATAAAAGATCTAACAGTTTCGTACACATCAATCACCAATTCCGTACATGCATTCACGCAAGCAAATATACAGCGGTATTAGCTCAATAAAACAACAGTTATTTGTAAGGTTTTATTATCAAGAAACGAGGAGTAACGGAAAATACAAGGAATAGGATAGGTACAGCAATAAATACACGAAGAAATTAAAACATTTTATTAAACTAATCTCCTACCAGTTCCATTGTGGTAGTACACAGATATAATTATACATTAACCTAACGTTATTCTAATAGTAGTAGAGATTATAACACCTAATACAACGTTGAATTAAAATAAATTAAACGCATAAACCTACAAGTAGTGGAATGTGGTCAAAATGAGTCTTTAATACTATGAATATCATCAACACTTGCAGGCACTGGTTAAATAATAATAAATAAACATAATCATAAAACATTTAATAGAACACGATTGCGTTTGAAAACAAATACTACGGAACAGACCAAATCTTATCACAGTTTTGCCTCTGATGAAAGAAAATATGAACTACTTAAAATACTAATGTATGTATTACAAAGATAATTAATATGGTTGGTGTATTGTCGGAACATGATAACGTAATCGTATTTTGTACTTTAGTGCGCTTTATTTGACAAGTATTGTCTTACTAAGAGTAATCTGACCTACAGTCAAAGGACGGTTTAGAAAGTTACAAAAACTGTTAGTTTCATTGTATTAGAGGGTTCAGTGTAAACACAGAAAAACACATTCGTTGTCGTGTAATTAGTTCGAGGTCTTAAATAAGCTGCATCGAAGCAGTCGTAAATAATGGAAGCCCCGTTTCGCCGGGCGACAGTCTGATTGCACTGACGCCATACATGTGCCCAACTTCAAAACAGGAATACAAAGAAGCGGCAGTGAAATCGATGTTCTTGCGGTTTTTACGTGGATCGTCACCAAGAAGCCTTTGTTGCATTCCTTACTGTACTTTCGGTTTTTGTGCGAAGCAGAATTGCTTTTTGTGCCACTACACAAACACTGCTCTTGTAATGGTAGAAATAGAGTTTACTGTAGTTTGCTGTACCTTACATTTTGGCGTCTAAAATAATTGATACGTTATTTGTATAGAAAGCAAAAGAGATCAAATCATTATTCATAAAATCGAAGCACGTGTTTTATCCGAACTGCTACTGTTACGGTATTGCCCAAAGCAGTTCGTTTACAACCTACTCACGTCAGCTGTTCAAAGTAACAAGTGGGCAATAAAAGAACAAACTTTTCATCTTGTTTACGATCCTGATCTACATTGAAATTAAACACTGATTAATTTATCGCGTATATTTTACACTATCCCCAAGATCGTTGCAAAGCATTTGATTCGTGGGGTACTAAAATAATATATGCGATATATCCTTTAAGTGTTCAAATTCAACATTGCCCAAGTAGCACCGATTGCCACTGTCCCGTGTTGACGCTGAGCACACATAATCTTTCGTATAGTCGGATTACCGCGCGGCGATCGTGGGATACCGTACCTGCAGGGCATTTTTCGCCGACACCGGTGTGGAGGAAGCTCGTGGTCCACCAACTCGCTGCCGCCGCGTGCCGTTAGTGACAGTGCAAATGCAACAAACATGGGGGAAAACAACACGCGTTAACGCAATCCAGCTCCGATCTACGGTGAACGAGGTTTGCTCAGAGAATCGAATACGAAATTACGGCGTCAGTATTTGAATTTGACGATTAGAGACTTGCAAAAGTATTCGAATAGAAAATATTGGAAAATAGCTGATTATGTTATTTAAACTTTAATTTTCCAAATAGGTTTTTTAAAATTGTTAGGAAAACTAGATTTCCCCTTTGGAGTAAAGAAGCGAAAGAGTTTAGGAGAACTTGGGCATTGTCATTTCTTTCGTGTTTCAATTTTTCGAAAGAAGATGCCTCATTAAGTCGATCGCATTCTTTTCGTAATCAATATTTTAATTTTCGTAATTTTAAGATAACGTCACAAATTGACGGAACGAATTCGTATTAGATTCACATAAATCAGAAAGGCACTCGATTAAATAATTTGTTAATTACATAACGAGTTCACCGTAAAACAGAGCAACTAGACACGACAGTTAATGCGACGGACACCAACTGTCGTATTAGCAAAATAAAAAGCTCAATAAAAACTAATTAGTTACTACTGAAATTATAGAAAGTATAAAAGTAACTAATGACAGTTCTAAGAGACAAGAAATTAAAACACTACATAATAATATAGTGAGAAGTGTTTGTCGTAAATAGATATGAAATAAATATAAAAATCTGACTTGTATAAGATTATAGTTTAATAAATATAAGTACTTGTATAAACAGTCTTTGGTGTAGAGGACTTATCAAACGTTTTTATGAGCTTTGGGGGACAAAGCCACACCATGCTTTGTTACAGATCAAATTAGAAATCTGTAAAATTACACAATTTAAAAAAAAAATACACCCATCTTGGAATGTTGTCTTAATATACTTTATATCACAGTCAGGAAACACATTTGCAGTCTTTCGGAACTAAATATGGGCGAAAGCAAACTAAAAGCCAAATGACTCACTACCACAAAAGTATGTTGACGATTCACTAGACTATTATTAAATCTACTACGACTATACATTTAGAAGTGAATCGAAAACAGCAAAATTAAACAAATATAATAAATAATGTTATAAAATAAACACAAGGGCCAAACCAAGGAGTGCCAGCTACAGACAATAAAAATAAATAAAATCAAACCGGCTCTCATGCAAAAATAAGCACATCTCTAGAGCGGCTATCATCGCTTTTGCATGTCACGATCTCAAGTTGCAAGTCGTACATAGTAACTATGTTTTCTGTTCATTTGTTGAAATTAGTTTATAATGGAACAGACTTTGTTTTAGACAAAAACTAGATGTTTAAAAAAGAATTGCTTTTGAAAAACTAGTACATAGTATTACACAAGTATTAGAACACAAATGGCTCTACAATTTCCTGACAAAACAAACACGATGAATAGAACTGCAACAAATTCAAATGTACACCACGTAAGGGTATGTGAACTGAAAGGGTGACACACAAGAGAAATGGTAGCTCTTCCCGAAGCCTGCAAAGTGAGTGCGCGGCGGCGGCATCTCCACAAATATGTCCGTAGCTGCGGCGACCCCGTGGCTGGCCCTCGTCACGGCGGCCGGTCGCCCGCCCCACCGAACTACCTCGCCCCCCGCGCCCCGCGCAACAACCCCGCTGCCGCTGCTGCCACTAGACTCGCTGCGCCTGGACCGGTCTGCGCTCTCGAAGCTGAGCACGCTCTCCGAACACCTCCAGGACTTAGATAGCGACTCACTCGCCCAGCGTCGGGGAGTCAGTTCCTTTGATTTGTCGTTCGACCTGAATACTATGTCATAGTACACCCTCGGCTGCGGCAGAGCGATGATGGCGCAGCGATCGTATTCTACGTGTTTAACGAGAAGAGTCTTGTCGAGAAGACTGGGGGCACTACGATGAGGGCGTGCGCGGGGCGGGGGCAGCGGTGAGCGGGGGGAACGGGGTTCGGCCGAGCGCGCGCGGGGCTAGCCTACCTGAGCGCCCAGCGACGTGACCCCGAGCCTCACCCCCACGCGGGACGATGCGATAGACGTGCCCAGGGAAGTTAGCGACTCCCTTGAGTTCGAGCGACGGAGCGGAGTGGCCCGTCCGTTGCTGTGGATGGCGCAAGCACCCGGCTTACGGTTCGATGGGGACCGCGAAACCTTCGAGATGGGCGCGAACAAACCAAACCGGGGAGCGCATTCGAAATACCTGAAAACAGTTTCTCGTTAACTGATCTATCAGAACTGTTGTAATTTCTAAGTTTAGTAAGGGTTTACAATAGATTCACCTCTTGCCATCGACTGAGCCGTCGTTCTTTCCGAGAGGATCGTCGAGTTCAACACCTGCCCACATGCCAGTAGCAAAATCAGTAACACCAACGTAGCGCAGAGTTCCAGCTTTGCTGCCACGGCTGCTTGAGACTATCACCCGGTCGCCCACACGAACTTCCCCATTGGTTGTTGTCGATATAGATGCATCTAAAAGGAAACAATAACTTGTATTGGGACAATAGAGACCAAGATATTATTACACGTTAACCACTTCTTTAGTACCTCCGATGCATGTTGGCCATAAAATATTCATACGATACTCACTCATTTTGCTGCTGACGATGCTACGAATGCTGCCGTTCGGTGAATGGGCACGTCTGTGTCTAGTGCCTGAAGGCGGACGTTCAAACACGCTTCCCGCATCTGATATAGGGGACGCATCGTGCGGGGCGTGTGTTACAAATGGTACACGGGTTAGGCGGGTGAGACGAGAAAATACTCCTCGTTTCTCAGGGCATTGGAAATATCGTACACCAGCTACAGAGCCGTCGTTTTTGCCTGGAAGAGAAAACGTAAATCAGATAGATTCAATTTAACTCAAAACACTTTTAAAGTTTATTAATCAAAATCTTAATTTGTGTAATATTTACGGCAGGCGCAATAAATCAGGGCGGGTGGAAGAGGAAGTCACAGAGGCTATTAATAAGACCTGGTGACTTCGTCTTTCACCGTACTCCCTTGTCTTTCCCGGCAAGGGAGGGGCGTTGGTCTTGGGTGGAGCACTACTGTTGCGTCGATCCCCAAGGCAAGTGTGACGGTTATCCTGCTCGTGGTTGCTGCCTGCTGTTGGTCTGGCCCTTCTGGACAGACGTAGCCGAAACGTCATGCGCTTTCCCGTATAATTCTCCCCCTCCTTCCTTTCCCTTTTACCCCTTTCTCCTGTCTATCCCATTTCCTCACAGCGTCGTGGCGGGTTGCGACTCCGGGGACTCCTCTGTTTTCAGAGTTGCCTTGCGAGGCGTAAACCGTTGCGGCGCACCATGGGCACTCGGGTTGGCGCTCAATTCACTTGGCCGCCAAACCGAGTCCCCAGTCAACTTCATTTTATTTCTGTCTTTTGGTTTGTTCTGTTGGGTTATACTTCTCTTGGTTTTGGTAACTTTTGTTCTTGTTTTAATTGGTTCCTGTCGTTCTTTTCTGTCTTTTCGTTTTTCTTCTATTTCCTTTTGTAGATTCTGGGATGCGGCTCTCGGGTTTTCCCGGGAGTCTGCGGGGGGGGGGGGGGAAGTGTTTAGGGTGACGTGATAGGAAGAGAAAAATGATGGAAGGTCGTTCAAATAAAAATTCTCCCCGGGCGGGTCCCAGTCAGCCGGTGGCTGCTGGGGAATCCCGCACCGCTTCTCCCTCGGGGGGGGGGCGGTCTGCCCCATGTATACGGGGGGGCAATTTGGGCGCTCCATCCGTCATTCCGACGGATGAGGTAGTTGAGAGGCGGGTGACGCGCGCGATGCGCAAGCGCGCAGTAGAGGAGTCCACCATGGAGGAAGGGGTGGTTGCGAAGCGGCTCAGCAGCCCGCTCCCCAATCAGGGTCTGAGCGATGCGAGCGCCTCGCAGAGTCGAGATGGTTCACCGGTAAGAGGGGAAACCGCGTCTGAGACTTGCGACTCGGACGTCCGGGACCCTGAACGGAGGAATAGGCGCTTCATGAGACGCGCAGTAACGGGTAGGGCGTGCAGGTCGCAGACCCCTCCCACCAGTGAGTGGGAGGGACCAGTGTCTCCAAGCGAGGAGGAAGACCTCGCAGACGAGCCGGAGACTAAGAGTGGGTTCTACCACGAATACGCCCACCACGCGTACAAGGTGTACCGGAAACTCCGGGATGAGGAACCGGAGGAGGAGGACGATGGTTTTTTACCACCGGTACCGCCGAGCGCCCAACAGAAGGTGGTGGCACGGACGGCACATACGAAGGCCAAACTGGCGGACATAATCGCCAAAGTGGCGGCCAATAGGGAGAAAGTGCCTCCAGGGGAGCCAAGTGCTAAAGTCCTCAGCACAATCATCCAGGACGATTTGGCTATCCTCCTGGAGGTCACTAAGCGGAACGGGCGGCCTAAGGGGTACTTCCTCAAGGCTATCCAGACGGCGACCTCCTCACTCCTTGGTGCGGTGAGCGGGTTGGTGCGGAAGGCCTCCGACACGGAGAGATTGCAGGAGACGGTGGAAGGCATGAGGGCAGAGTTGGACCAGTTGCGGGCGGACATGGCCCCTCAGGTCCCACAGGGAGAGAGCGCACCTCCGCATGAGGAAAGTGCACCCTCATTAACAATGAGAGAGATTGGCGCCATGATGGACGCCAAAATCGCGGGCATAGCGTACCGCCTGCTGCCGGAGAAGCGGCTTCGACCGCCTCTGGAGGCAGACCGGTCTGCTGCCCGCGAGCGACGCATGGCGCCAAAACCGGCGGACAAACCTCCCAAAAAGAGGAGGAAAAGGCGAAAGAGGGCCACGGCTGTGCCACCAGTCGCGGAACTCCCTGCGGTTCCCCCGCGTGCGACGCCCAGTGGGGCTCCGGCGGGGGGACCCAGGAGGGACACATGGGCGACGGTGGCGGCCAGAAAAGCCCCGCCAAAAAAGAAGGACGAGCCGAGGAGCCGTCCCTCCCCCTCTTCGCCACGCAAGGCGAAGAAGGGTAGAGGGGCGAAGTGCCGGCGGAGGAAGGACCGGACGAAGACGGAGGCCGTAACCCTGACGATTCCGGAGGGGTCGCAGGCCACCTACTCCGAGGCGTTGACCACCGCCAAGAGGGCGGTCAATCTGGAGGTGTTGGGGATCGCTCCTGAGGAGATGCGTTCCCGAAGGACGAGGACGGGGGGGATGCTCTACGAGCTGTCCGGCCCCGAATGTGGAGCGAAGGCGGACAGGCTCGCGGAGAGCCTTGGAGCATCCCTCGGTGCTCTGGGCGTCCGAGTCCTACGCCCTATGCGGTTCCGGGATATTCAGATCCGGGACCTTGACGACGCGACAGAGGCCGCTGACGTGGCTAAGGCGGTCGCCACAGCCGGGGGGTGCACGGCGGAGGCTGTCAAGATTGGCAGTATCCGTCGTGCGCCCGGTTACCTGGGCGTGGCCAGTGTGCGCTGCCCGCTAGCCGCTGCGCAGCGGCTTCTGTCCACCGGCCACCTAGTGGTGGGCTGGGCAAGGGCGAGGGTGGAGGCACTCGAGGCTAGAGCGGAATTTTGTTTCCGCTGCCTCGAGTGCGGCCACGTAGGGGCCCAGTGCCCCAATAGGGAACATGCAGGGCGAGGGGCTCGCTGCTACAAGTGCAGCGAGCCGGGCCACACGGCACGCGAGTGCCGGGCCCCCGAGAGGCGCTGCCCACTGTGTGTCGACATGGGGGTACCTCATGCGCACCGGTTGGGCAGCAGGCAATGCGCCCAGGCGAAGGGCGGTCGCACTAGGCGGCCCCCCTTTCGTAGCGGTGAGGCCCAGGGTGTCGTCGTTACGACGACACCTATGGACACCGCAACTGGGCCGGTGGTGGACGCTGGCTCGGGCAACCGAGCCGCTCCCGCCGAGAATTAGGCAGAAGATCTCTGCCTACCGATCCCGGGGCAGGGCGCGGGGACAGCCCTGCCTCACATCATGGGATCTAGAGAGTTGGTCGACGTGTTTGTCGCGTGCTGGGCAGGCGTCGGCAGAGCGGGTAATACCCGCTCAGTAGTTGGATCGAGTGCTCTACACTCAACTCAACAAAGAGCACGAGACGGAGGAGGTGGTGAGCCTCCAGTCTGTGACATCGTGGAAGCGCCTCAAGGCAAGTCCCCATGATGTCACAAACGTGGATGCGATGCAGGTAGCACCCCGGGGATGTTTAGTGGGTATTCCTCTTCGGAGGTGAGTCCCACACTCCCCTCGTCGGTCCTCCCCGGGACCGACGGGGATAGTCCATAAAGGATTTTACCCAGGGCAAAAAAAAAAAAAAAAAAAAAGGTGCAATAAATCTCAAACGTCTATGTAAGGTATGATTAACAGAATAATCCAAGGCCGAATCGTGTGAAAAGCTACATGCTCTGAATATTCATACATACCAATAGGTTCGTCAAGTACGATGCCAGCCCAGTCCCCTGGAGCGAATTGTGTCTCGCCAATATATGCGATCTGGCCGGGTTTCGTTCCTCCCACCCAAACTCGTTCGCCGATAATGAAGCTGTCAGTGTCCTCTGTTAGCACGACACTATGATCTGGAATAATAGTTTGCATAGTATTAAAAGGAGCAATTTGAAATATAACATACTTTCCAAGATGTTCAAGGTTGCTTTCATTGATGCCCAGGAGAAAATGTTTCAAGAAAGCTTCCCACGACATATGGCTCCTTGAATATGCAGTGTCCCACTTTGCATTCTGATCATATTTATCATGTGCACACGAGTTGAATATTGTACCGTTGCATTGCGTCGTTTGCAGGTGCAACGACCACTAGAGTCATATGCACACTACTTAACATGTTTGCGATGGCAATCATGTACATTCTACTAGAAATTACGAAACAAACTGCATTTGACTGGATGGAGACACTGACGGACGGTACGCTGTATTGGTGAAACGAAAAACATTCCATCAACCATGATAAAACGGTATAAAGGCAAACCATAAAAAGCAGAAGTGATCCAAATTGTGTATATCTAAAGAGCTTGTGATGTGTGCATACTACGTGTATGAATATAGCTATAACTAAATGATACATTTATAACATTGCACCGACGCTACCTCCGCAACAGTTTGTGACGTAACATGTGAAAAAGAATTGCAGCGATTTGAAGCTGTTATTTCATAGATCGTAATCGTGAGAAAGTCACGGTTAGGAGATAAATCATGAGTCGTGAACCGTTGCGGAATGTAATTTTGGCGCGATTCGTTGTGCCGGTTACCTGATGACCTCCTGAGGCCAGCCTCGCTGAGGCGACGCGGGTACTTCTCCCAGAGGGCGTCCATCGAGGTGATACTGAACGTGCTGCTAGCTGCGAGCACACACAAGCGACACACACATACACATTAGCCACTAGCCAGCCAACTGCGCCTATTTCTCACGACGCACAGTGGGGCATTTATCAAAATTAGGCGGTCAAAATTATTTTCTTTATTTTATGTATTATAAATAGTTTATAATTATTATATCTCAATTATATAAGCTTTGGGTGAACGAAAAAATCAATTGTTCATTAAAAAAACACGTTTTATTGATAAAACAAAAAAAAAACAGGAAGAGGAGTCCCACGTCTCTTCACCAGAGCTGAAACCTTTCGTTTCATTGTCAGGCCCTTCTATGCCACTTTCCGCGTCCGAGGAATTCTCTTCAGCCGTGTGGGGCTGAGCTGACATAAGCATTTTTATTGCTTCTTCGCTATGTGGCGTAGACCTGTTTTTAGGTTTTGGTCTTATGCTAGATATGAAGGGATCAGAGCTGAGCAATAATCTGTTCATTACGTCTAAATTGCATTGCTCCCTAGAAAATTTTCTAGCGTAATCCTGCCGATACAGTCGAATATGTTTATTACGCGCCTCTGCTGCTTCTTCAGATAATTAACCTATAGGCAAAAGTGCATTTTCCATCACAGTTGCGCCATGAATTAATATTTTATGCATCGTGGGAGTCATCGGATGCCAGGGATATAATTCAATGTAAATCTTCGCAGTCTCATACCCATATAGAGCAAACTTTTTTAAATCTACTTTATAAGAGCTGGATATGACTTCCAAAATCACTTTCAAGCGTTTTAATAGATTTAAATCCACGCCGGTGATTTCAGCAGCAATTTCAGGATTGGCACAAAATCTTCTACTAGTATTGCCATCGTTGGTATTGCCAAAACCAGCTTTCGGCACATCTACTAGTAGGCCCATTTGCTCTCTAAATTTTTTTTGTATTTCTGCCTTTTTCTGCTTGACAGTGTCTTTGTCATTTTCCGACCTTAACTGCCATTTTTAAACAGGAATCTTGTATGCCAAATGAAGTATGCTTTCAAAAAACCGAATCCTAGCATGCAACACGGATAGGCTTAACTGTAATGCGTCGCTATCAACAGTTTTCTTCATATCGAGGTTATTAAATTCTTTTGATGTAGCACCACAGATGAAGCATCTCATCGTTGAAGTAGTTGAAGTTGCAGCGTTACACACTTTTGCATCAACCATAGTCAGAGTCATGACGTGCTTTGCACTTAATAACATTTCGCTCAGCACGAATTCACTGGTTTTCAATGCATTTATAGCCTCTTCGACATTTGCGATTTCAGACTTTGTGTTATCCACTGTTTCTTTAGTAAAACGGATCCTTATTGGTCGACAGAATCGTGGCGAAGAAGGAGTTGGATTTTGCCAAACAACTTTTTTGTTTGAACCACATATTAACTGTAGCGGAACAAAGCAACTTTGGAAAATGTTCTGTCACTCGCATCTCTATCTTGCATTTTTTGTTTGTTTTGTGATTGTTGCGACCCATCACATCCCCATTTTGAAATTAGGGTCAAAGAGTGACGGTCTTGTGGACTTAATCGTTTAAGTACATCCTCTAAATATGTTGCCAAACGTTTAGCTGTATGGTCCAATAAATCCTGCAGGTTAATTTCAGCACATATTTCAGTTATCCGATACGTATCTTTCGCCGGATAACAAGTCTTTTTTGTTTCCTGTAACAATTTGTAGCTCGGATAAAACTTCTTGTTGCTATTACTAATTATTTCATATTCGCCTTGAAAGATCAGCTTCCACAAACATTGAGAGTGCAGTTGTTGGATCACTTTTTCTTAAATTGAGACTTCAAATAAGATAATTTATGTTTCACTTCCTTCTTTAGTTCTTCACAATACTCATCTTGCGATAAAATATATCTCTCGAGATAATTCAACTTTTCGTCAAAATTATGCAAGTCTTGTTCCTGCATTTTGTTAAAAAGGTGTTTACGCGTTACTACTCGCATTCCTGAGGTACCCTCAGCTTCTGAAATGGAACGAAAACTGGTATAAAAAAGGAAAATAAATAATTAGCAAATTCGATGAATTTCTACTACATCATTCATTGATGTTGAAAATGTTGATTTCACGGGAGATCACGGCCAATTTCATCGTTTTCAATTAGCCTAAATACTCTATTTTATGTTACAACTGACAAACCCAATGGGACGAACCCTGAAGTATAACAAAAACCATTTTAAAAACAAAAAAATATATTTCAATACAACAATCTCGAGCATGGTTTTTAATCTTCAAGTACGCTGTATTTTTTTTTTACCATTGGCATAAAACTTATTAATATATATGTATTCTTACCTGTTATACCTGAATCCATCACAATATTCTTCACAACACACACCAAAATAAAAATATTCACTTTTAAAATAGCAGTTTTTCCCAAAATGTCTAAACGCAATACGAACACTTAGAGCGACGATCAAGTTTAGACTGACATACCTCGGCGTGAGCTTCCAGTGCGGAAGCGGGTGGGGTCACCCATTGTTCTACGGTTACTCACCAGTCGCAGGTAGTCATTTTTTTTTACCTGAGACATATTTCAAGGATTGTATTTTTGACCGCCTAATTCGTAGATTTGCCCGTTCGTGCGACGTTACAAAAAGGTTAACCATGTTCAATGAGATATCAAATTATTAAGCCATTCGACATGTAATCACGTCATAATTGAGATGATTCAAGAATGTGCGAAACAAGTTACACAGGATTTAATTACATCGTATGTGACAAGTCATACTAACTTTAGCAATCAACATAACGAGCAAAGTTTCGATTGGACAACATTTACGTAAAACTGTGCCAAACACGATCCACGTGACATTCGACATCAAAAAGTAGTTCGTTAGTGGAATAATGTTGTTAAGGCTGTTATTTTTGTATTACGGGTGAGGTGTTCCTGTTACAGGTGTTAAAAAAAATATACAATGGATAAATTATTATGTACCGATTCTAGAACAATTTCGCTAATTGATCGTAGGCGAGCGCCTCTGTTCTACAAATAAGATATGTACCTACATAGCTGCAAGCGAGAGACTGGCTCTAACGCGGATTTTGTCACGGTACTTATATTATTTCATTAGTAGCTTAGTAAATTAAATTAATATTCCGTGCAGCTTGGGAATTTTTATAATATTTTTAAAACTCCAATCACCCGATTAAGTACGTTGAAGTTTAATGTATGAAAATATCAATCTATTGCAATTGATTAAAACCTAACTAAACATATAAATAACATTGTTTAAAGTAAAAACCATTTCTGATCAATAGATTATATATTACAGCCGAACGACATGCACTATGCATTATACGTGCTACGGTTACATTCTTGGTTATTTCTTGATCTACAGTTACGTTCGATTTGACAAACAAATGATGTTCCACATTAGTTATTTCACTTAATTTGAATCCTATATCATTCACGATGTTAAAACTGTCAAAACGTGCATTCATCACACCATCACCATAACACATAACTATCTATTTAGCATGCCCGCCACCAACGACCTTTGCTTATTTTGAGACGATAACTTACTGGATGCCTTGCGGTGAGTTCGCGGTCTGTCTGGCAGAGTGCTAGATACTTCGTCTTCTTCTGCTTCGATTAAGTCTGCTCCGAAATGTCCAGATGGAAGGGCAAATGATGAACAAGTGAAATTAGACTTTATATACAGTTAGATTTGATGAACAGTGGTGATAAAAGTGGGTGCATAATTTTATCCACGATAAGCATAGACCATGCTCGCCTACCTGATATCATGCGCTCTCATATACATTAAATTCAGTAGCCTTCAAACGTTCACAAGCCTCACCTGATAAGTGTTTTCTCGACGAATCGTCACTCAGCTTCCTCAGCGTGTCTGATGAGCTGCCGTCTACGATAAAAAAACAACAAGTAAAGCAAAAACTAAACAAAAGACATGCTGACAAATAATTACGTAAATAATGAATCTGGATACAGATGGTAGAGTTCAAATTACACGAACACTGCACTCGACAATAATACCAAGATATAAAGGCACTTAAATGTTTCATGATTGGAATAGTATTTGCAATTCATGTTTATTGACAGAATTCGACAAAATGAACCTTCGAGCGTGTGGATTAGAAGCTATAAAACACTAGATACAATTGGTGCTTTGAGTGGGCTCACAAATGGCAGTAATAATGTCTTCATTTACTGTTTAATTCATTAACATAATAGCACATTAACAGTTTTGCTGCTACTACATATCATCGTTAAAGCGTAATACGAAAAGGACCAGAATTAAATCTTGAGTTTCAATTAATGAAATTCAGATACATGCGATATATCTCCATTGATTTACTGCAAAACGTTTGAAAATCACTTAACTATAACCAGTTTACATGAAGCACGTGCGGCTCCTGCCGACTTGTTCTAGCGTATGTCCAGCACTGATCGTCCGAAGACTGATTAATCATCAGCGACTCAACTGCGCAGTGGGCCGGCCTTGTCAAGGCGCGTGGGCATAACATCATAATCGATGTGTGAAACAAGTGGCTCATCTCCTTACATCATTAACAACTGTCAACCGACATAACAGTAGACAAATTGTGGGAAATTAGAACATACCTATGAAAATGATAAGTTTTCCGTAATACTAATTCTCGTTACATTGGTCAGAATCCAGGTAAAAATTTGATTGGAAATACAAAGATCAAACCTAAGCATGAATATTATAGATATAGTCTTCATGCAGCGCTTATAACGAATAATGTAAAATTTCTGCTGGTAGGTTCTAAATATGCCACCTCGACCACTGCAATACCGCTCACCAAATTGAGGTATTACGATACACAACAATAACAATGACTGTAAAGCTATAATTAAATGTTGTGCTACAATGCAATCATTCTGCACCATAGATGCTAAAACCTGAACAGCTGTTCCGCGTAGGATTAAATTGCGATTCCGGTTACTTCGCACAACATTGCTAATAATTTGATAAACATATTTAATATGTGACATGTCTTTACCACTGCATTATAAATATAAAATGTCCATGAGGTTCACAGCCATAACATTCAGTAACAAACACAAAGTCCTATTGCAAAGAGAACCATAATAAAACGCAGTTTTATGATGACTGTAATTGTGGCCTGTCGTAGGCAAATTAGAGATACCGTACGGTATTGCCAGAGTTATAAATTATGGAATTCTATCAGACTACTAAACCCTTTGTCGATTTTACTCGCAGTTGCAAAATTTCCCACTACATTTACGTTAGTCATATCGGTTTCCTAGACTTATAAGTCTTTAACTATTTAAACCATTTTATACGTATAAACGTCTGACAATTTATCGATTGGAATTTATGTGATTTTATGATGTCCTTACAATATGACTAGCTCGGACACAAAAACGTAATTATCGTTATCAAAATGACCGCATATGGACAGCGATGCGGAAACATTATGAGTTCTAATAACTTCGGCCATCTTTCGTCATATAAATCTAATCGTCCGTATTAACATAACAAGAAGACATTTTTTCATGTTTGTCGGTCAAATGACGGACTTGTATTGTCATGCAAAGAACGACATTTGTCATAGTTATTGAATACACACCACACTTCAACAACAAGATTGTGACAGGTGGCAAGGACGAATGGTCTCTTTGGAATCACAATATCAGAGTACGTGCACAAAAAATAGGTATATTAAAAACTTTATTAACAACAGTGACTCCTACAAAAAGAGCTTGTCTCAAAATGACGACACGATTAACTAATAATAACTTATTGGAGCAGATGATAAGCAAAGAAATAAAGTGCAAGCCCACGCCTATGTTTTATTTATCATGCGTCCAGATAGGTTCCGGTGCAGAGGCGGCTTGATCCAATTCCAAATATGCTCTCAGCCAATAAAAACTATACGGTAGGTACAAAGTAAAGAATGTTGTATGGAAATTTCATTTTATGTACAACCAATATTTATGTCGATGCTGCGAACAAGTTAACAGATATGATGTAACTGCCATAATAAGCGGTCATTATTTAACCATTTTATTAACACAGCGATGTACGGCAACAAACCGAACAGTTTGTAAACGACATTGAATGTGGTCAAGTTCAAGTTGATAAAAACTAAATGAACGCTGATTGCAGTTCATATTAATGAACTTTTATTTTTCTGGCGTAAATAAAAAAGGTTCATTGTAAACTATAACAGTGTGTAGAAATAACTAAAAAAAAGACTTCCAAAATCAGGACAAATCTTTAAATACATATATTTTCCGAAAGAATTTGCTTCAATTGAATAATTTCGACACAAAGCAATTAAAGGTTAACTGAGTATGTGTAGGAACTCAAATGATTCGTTCTGTTCAATCCTGCAATTCGTGTGGGTATCACACTTTCGTGGCAAATGGGCAGTAATTCGTCAATTAAGGACAATTTCGCGGTTCACTCTGAAATTGGTCCCGTAACAACAGTATTACGCCTGCGTTGCACTTCTGATGCAATTCTCGATGGTAATTACTGAGTTTAGTTAATAGCACAAGTCATCTGACTTCGTTAAGAGATTTACCATCGGTGAAATAGATTGTGAGGCATGGTGTGCTCCAGTTCTTATTTTTCTTCTTAATGATTTTCTAGATGAGATAAATAATGTAAATGAAATAATTACTACTGAAAAACATATGATAATACGGAAAGACTATGTGCGAAAACATACATTAGTCATAGACAAAGACCAACAATTTGTGTAAGTAACGCAGATTGGAATACTCAATTCAATACAAAATGCAAGTATGTACTTTAGAACTTGCAGGAAGGCAACAAAATGTCAGTAAACCCTGTAACCGAAATAATCACGTTGACCGAGTTGGCGGCCAGATTGCCCGCGCTATTTAAGGTATGTAGGTAAGGCACTCGATGCGAAACCAAAAGATATCGTATACTGTTGATAAACATCAATGATTCATCGGTCTCATATTTCAAGCAATTACTGCACAAGACAGTATCGTAACTCAAGTATTTATTAATGAACACAAGCCTATAAGTGAAAAGAACTATCACGTACGTATTTATGGGCACGTGAATCATCAGTATGCATGAAGACAATGTTGTTCCATCTTTAAATAAGAATTTCTTATAATAACCAGACACGTAAACAGAAAGACGCGATACGCCAAGTTATATTCTGTGCAAATAACAATAAAGACTTATCATACCATTCGCGGAATATTTTAAACCTTAAATGGTATTTCACTTATTACAATCGGGGTGCAGTTCGATGTATGACCAAAACTACGCTAAAGTTATGGCAATTCATGTCTCATGTTTATTTGCCATATTGCGACTGAACATTTTATTAGCTATTGTTTCAATCCAAATTAGTGTTATTAATTTCCATGATATTGTATATTACAGTAATAACTTTTTCGATATATAGAGTCTATAAATTGTACAACGAGTTGTTGCTAAAGATTTCAATGCTGTTAGTATAAATTCAATGCTAATACTGTGTTGACGTATAATGGACCTAATGTTTGGAGCTGTCACGGTTGGATACAGCCGACAGAGCGGATTTCATTTGTAAGATTTATCTGCTAAATTAGATTAGATGGATTACCATTACAAATAGCAATTGGATTCAATTACAACGAAAATTTAAAGGGATTGAAGAAAGCTTGTAGAATAACATATGGAATGAGATTTGGCAACCGAAACACGTACGATCCCCCTACGATAATGGTCTGTAATAGGCCACGCTGGAGTTGCACATTGAATACTGATTGAGGATCGTCACTTAACTCTATTGGTGATAATTAATCCAAAGGAGTAACGTGTACGAGTTGTACTAAAATGGTGAACATAAACACCTTTGTAGTTTAAAGCCTTTCTCATGCCGCATTGGGTGTCTTGGAAAGTGGAAGCTGTAAATGGTCATTGTAATTTTCAACTACACTAACATAATCTTCTGATTATAGAGAGAGTTTTATACATTTAAGAAAAAGAGTAAAACAAAATATGTAGGAGAAATAAGTTTTGCGATACTCGGTATTGACAACGTGAATGTAACAGTTGAGTTGAAGTTAGCTATAGGTTAGGTAACGAAAGTAGCAAACGTGATTGATTGACCGAAGAAAAGAGGCCACCAGGACATAACTTAATGGATTAGATGCGAGAATGTGATAATCCGTAAATAAATTAAACGCCGCATCAAGATGAACCTCAATTAAATATCTATAGCAATAGATATAACCAGACGAGTGACATTCTGCAAAAGCTTATCATTATAATTTTTATTATCCCAGCTTAGTTATTGGCATTGCTTTTACCAAAACCACAATGAAGCAACTCACGAACAGTGGTGAATACTCTTAACTTATTTCTCACGGCTACAGATATGACATTGCCTGATCCTTATCACAGTCAGTATAGAACACGATAAACGGCACAAGGTTTAAAAGGTATAAGGCTGAAATGAGTAATCTAGATTTTCTACACGACTCGTTATGTTTACTGTTTGTTACCTACTATGCACTACTATTAAGCCCGTAAATAACCCACTACTGTTACCTAATAGAGAATTAATAGATTAGATTATCGAGGCGTAAAGAATTAAAATTAATGGGTTCAGTACCTATGTATTTATAAAAATATACTATCTACAAACATATAGAATCTAGTAGTCCACTAGATATTAGCCGATGACATCATATGAAAGTAAATAACATGGACGTATAAAAAAAGTCGGACAGAGTCTCGCTAACTAAAAACTGTGACATCATAGTCGGCCAGATCAGCTATATGTACAGGCCAGCACGCACACTTTCACACATTAGTCGGCCATTACGCGTGTGAACATCGATGCCTAAAGACGCAATATGCGGCGAAAAAATAAAAACTATAAATCATGTCTTGCGTGGTAAAATGGTGTAAAAACCGTAGTGACCGAAAGAAAAACAATCCAGGAATCACGTTTCATACGTAAATGAATAATTCAATCACTTATTTCCAGATTATATACATTATAATAAATTTGTATTTGCTAGAACAAAACAATTAATTTTAATTTCAATGTTGCCAATATTCACGTGTGCAAATTAACCGAAATGTGGGCAATTTTTCGTTTATTATAAAAATCAATATATTATTAAGGTTAATTATTTAATAGTTATTACTGGGTATTTTATTTTATATTCCTTTTGATAGATTTTCTAAGGAAAATTAAGTATGGAGAAATGATTGAATTAAAATTACTTAGTAGAAATTGTAATGGTGAAAACGATTGGATTCCAAACAAATACAGTGTCATTTGCAGTATACATTTTGATGCGGATGACATAAAAACAACTAAAGGAGGACTCCGGCGTGTTGTTACTTATGCAGTACCTTAAAAGGTAAATTAGCAATCTACCAAGACATGGATAATACAAAAAAAAAATGAAACAATGCCGCTTATTTTTTCAAAATTTAAATGTACATTTTAGCTATTGTGTCGGTATATAATAATAATAAATATCCTTGGACATTTCACACAACGCCATCTCGTCCCAAGCTAAGCAACTTAATGCTTGTTTTATGGTAACGAGATGGACTTAAATACATTTTTTTTTGTAAAAACATACATATTATATATAGAAAAACACCCAGACCCGGGACAAATACTTGTAGGTCGTATAAATATTTCTTCCGTGCGGGGATCGAACCCGCGACATGCTGCGCAGCAGTCGATCGCTCAACCACTGCGCCAACCGTGTCGTCGAATCGTAAAAATATTCATAACTACACTATTTTAATCCCCAGTGCTTTATTTTGTTTTAATATTTGTTTGAGTCAAGACACGTGGCAGAGGAATAAACTGTTACTGTACCATTTAATACCAGTGCTTCTCAAGAGGTGCGCAATTAATTATAATTATAGTTAGGCAACATAAATATATTATCACAAAAAAAATTTTGGTAATGAAAGCATTTCTTTTAATTTAGAATCGTTTTCAACACATCTCGAAATTAGAGGAAATTTCAAAAACCTCTCAAAGTAAAAGACATTATCCTAAAAAAAAATACTCAGCATTTAGGATGTTAAAGTTAAACATAACAATTTTTTTTATATTTTAACCATGTTTTTATTGCAAAATTTTGTGTATCTTGGCAACCCCAAAATTAACTCACACATACAGAGCTGCCGCCATTTTGGCGTCTCACTTTTGTCTTAGCCAGAGTTCCGTCCGCCTTTTTTTATACGTCCATGGTAAATAATGAACATTTTCACAACATGTTTTTGCTAGAACTGCAAGATACATTTTGGGTAAATTTAAAAGCAAACCTTATTTCAATGTAAAATTACGATACGGTTGGAGCAGTGGTTGAGCGATCGACTGCTGCGCGGCATGTCGCAGGTTCGATTCCCGCACGGAAGAAATATTTGCACGACCTAAAAGTATTTGTTCCGGGTCTGGGTGTTTTCTACCTATAATATGTATGTACATATTTACAAAAATAATAATTATATAAGTAGTTTATCATCCCTCTCGTTATCATAACACAAGCATTAAGTTGCTTAGCTTGGGACGATATGGCGTTGAGTGAAATGTCCAAGGATATTATTATTATATTAAAAATATTTCCACCAAATTGTTAAACATTTCGTTAAATAAACGCAAGGATAGCAAAACATGTTAAATATTTTATAAGACGGGCGTCTATTATTTTAAAAGGTGCTAATTATGCTGTATTAGAATCGCACAATATTCGCGTTATGATTAGCACCGAGGTAGCATAGATGGTAAGGAATGATGACATCAACTTTGTATATAGTCACAAGTCCACTTTGCCACAGATTCTGGGACAAACCCTTTAGTTGAAGCTCCATACGAGAGCATTATGTGTACAATGGGTAAACAAGGTGAATCAGCAACAGTTACCACATGGTCTCGATATGGCTACATGGAAACATGTACATATACCAGTTGTGTACATAAAAGTCATAGTGACACGCTGTATTATTATGCTGACATTCGGAAAACTCTATTTAGTACATAGAATTGTGATCATGGTAACTTTTGATTCATCATCTGGGGGCTCAAAATCATCGAGTTACTAAACCATCATATTTTTAATTTTCATAATTTTTAAGGAATGTAGATAACATTTCCCCAGGTTTAAGCATGATAGTAAAAAGAAATATCCTAAGCCAAACACCTGTCCCTCACAACCTTGAACTTCAACGCCTTTTGATACGTAAGTCTTTGTCAACAAACCAATTTACACCGACGTATACGAATACTACCGCCTCCACTTCAAATAGTCAAATGACTATAAAAACTCTCTTTAATCGTACATTAAATAAATATTTACGTTTCAAAGGTCCGGAAAATCTTTCGCTCTAATGTTGTTTTTGCCTAACTTAGTAAACTATCTCTATAATTATTATTTAAGTACATACTTTGATTAGATACCTTAGATTGATAAAAATGTGTGACTAATGTTTCGAAGAAATAATGTATAAGCAATTAGGTCTAGTGTACCGTGGTATCAAATAAACAGGTTGACATAAAACCTATATTGATATAGACGATGACTCAAAATCGGACATAATAATATTATAATAATACATCAATTACTTAGTAACACCTAGACGAAATTCAGTTGACGCGATAAAGAGTTAGAAAGATAAGTTTATGAAAATAAAGACAGATAATATGGCTGATAGGAAATTTATGTTGACGATAATTCGCGCAGGCGTATTGTCGCAGCTATAAATGGTTGTTAATTGGTGCTAAGGTGAACTTGTGTGCTAAACGATCGGTGGAATATTTAAGAACGCCTCTGCTACAATACATGCGTCAGAAGAGATGAAAGCGATAAGTACTACCGGTTGAATACATTGTAAATGCTAATGCATCCATTATATCACAATACGTATTAAGTTCCGAATTTTCTTGGGGGTTGGCACTTGTAAAACAAAGATATTCGGATTCCAGATAACAATTACGTTGGCAACGCGATAATGGAGATGTTTCAGATCTAAATGTAATCCAAATATGCGCGACGAATAGCGAGCCTATAATGTCCTAGACTCTTTGATAAGACATCAGCAAATAAGGATTACGTACTATGGACAGTAAGCAATAAATTTATGAATTTAGATATCGCGTTCCAGGTCGACACCATTAGGTTATCGGCTATCTATTAAATATAACTCATAACTTGCAACGCCACCGAAGTGAAAGTTCGTGATGGCATGATAAATACTACAAGATTTATTACTTCGCCACAATAAAGGGAAATAACGATACCAAGGACGATCTTATTACTACGAATAATAATTTTCTGTTGCATAAGTAGTCGATCTCTCGCTCTAATTCATAAAAGATTAGCAAATGCAATTTTTTAACAATGATGAATGCAATTGCATTGTTTGTTCTTAAGGGAAACCCTCAGTGGGTGGTATGGTCTAGACATACCGGCGCCCATGTCGACAGCTATAAATAAGCCAAACGTCTCCGACCTACTATTTAAGTGCTACACTGTCAGACATTATCTAGAAAAGTGGGAGCCACATTTGGGTTAAACCCAAAAGTAATCGCTAGTAAAATCCCGATTATGAGGCTTTTGAAACACATACACCATACATTTGTTGGCACTGAAAGTTTGTTGTTCCTCAATCGGTAACATAGCACACTGTTGGGGTATGAGCTCATGACTCTTACACAATATTGTTCAATAACACAGTTAAGCAGACCTCAGCTAAACTTTATTTTCTGTATGGTGATAGCTGTCACAGCTTTCGAAATTTTCTGAGAACCCATAACAAACGAATCGGAACACTCCACAATCGCTGTCAATAACAAAGAACGTCGTACATTGCCCAATACTCTTCCAGTAATAACCGTACAAAATACGACGTAACATCGCTGAATGAATTCCCCACGGTCAATTTCAATAAAATAAATACATAGTTTATCTTGACTTCGCTACGGATCTATGAGTGTTTATCTTGCTGTCTACAAATTATTGTTCATAAATGAGATACAATTAAACGGCGCCATGCAGCGCAAAAAATTACCCGATGATTGACGTGCGTCGCTAGGTGTGCATAGATAAATTTATATAGTCTAATGGCGTAAGCTACGTAATAAACGTGTGCATGTGCTTTAAAAGATTGGTGCGTGAGATGCATCCTGCTGTCAACACGTTAAGACGATACGGTCGCGCGGTCGGAGAAACAACATGGCATGATAAGAACGGGACATCCGCTCGTACATCTTAACCAAGGGTCTTGTGCAAATAAGCAATATTCCGACCAAATGAGGATGCGAAATAAAGTTCCTACGTTTCGTGTTACCTGAAGCGTACACTATCTGTAATAAAAGTAACGTGCTTAACAATCTGCCAATGAAAATTGATTACCGGACAGCTTTGTTTCGGTCGGATACGCTCGACAGAAATCACTATCGAAGACGTGAAATGAAAACCGCGGTTCAAGGCAGGATCGGTACACCGTCTAAAGCTTTGACAAAAACAATAAGGATCAAATTGCTAGATGTGACTGAGGAAAAATTGCTGCAACCTCGAGGACAAAGGTACTTAGATTGATGATACCTGTGCTCGTTTTACAAAGGAAGTCACGTAAAGCATGCTCAGGTCGCACCTGTTCTGAGTTTTGCCATGGTTGGCCGACAACAATACTAGCTCATATAATTGAGCAATTTTCTTGCGAAGAGCGCTTCGTCGATAAGGATAAGAGGTTGGAAATCATTCTGGAAGGTTACACATTAAAAGCAGAAAATAAACCCGGTAGGGTAATATAAAACGTACTTGTGATTGTATATTAACAGTAGAATGGTCTTTTACAAAGGTAAAAACCTAGTAATGGTAAATCCGCATTCAGATCGGCGGCAAAGCAATAACTAAGCCTTAATTTACATAAGAATACTAAAAGTCAACTGGAGAAAATAAAAATGCTAATAAAGCCATACAATAAAATATTATTTAAGTCTCTATTTTTTCTGGTAGTGGCCTTCATAGTCAGTTAGTTCCACCATTGCATGTGTTTCAAATTTTACTATAATGGTAATGCCTGCGTTTAATGGTCAATGACCACATCGTCTACGTTGCAGAGATTGGTGATTTTAGTCAATTATCGTACGTACATATCGTGTGTCACGCTACGGAAAATAGAAAAATATAAAGAAACTAAATGATTACGCAACCACTATTAACAATGTGTTATGTAGAATGAATACAAAGGGTACATTCAAACGCTACGCTTTTGAGTTCGTTAAACAAAAGTGGACATGACAACTGATAACTTTTTTGGGTGGCAGACGTATTGTGTATCCGGAAACCGAATACCTTCGTATTTTTTTGCAGCTAATTACGTTTTAAAAGTGCTTAATTTAAATTTAAGATTCTGATAGATAAAGCAATCACCAGCATAAGATAGACTACCATAATTGATCAAACAACTACAGTTCTAAAATATAGAGCAGTAGAATGAAGTATAAAATTTAGCAGAATAGTTTCTCCAATACAAATAAATTAAGTTATGAGCAGAATAGAAATAAGCTTGAGATAGAGAATACATAATTAAAATTGAATGCCCATTGGGACTATTCATTATTAAATTTAGATCACGAATTTAGCAGTTACATGTTTATCCACAATGATAAATGACCAAGACGAAGACCGTTAGACATACCGTCCGTCTTGATAAGGCTAGGTGCATCAAGCACGCCGTAACTAAATCATTAACTGAATAAAAATCACAATTTATTGCAATCGGTGGTCATGGCAAACGCCTACAATTACCGCTTAGGAAATGAATGGAGATCAACAACATAGAATGAAATAAAGAACGCAGAATGACAAGAAGTTTTGAATGATTAGCAAATAGACGATCAAAAGTGTGATTAAGACGAGGGTTGGAAGCTGATTTAGCAAAACTTCAGTATAATGCCCCGAATATACTTTAAATATTACGCAACAATATTTACAGCGGCGGCGTAAGATAAATTAGGTTAATGAAACCATAAGGCTGCTAAACTGCTAACGAGCTAAAACAGCGAATAATATTGTCAATATTATTTTCACCGAGTATGACTAATGGTAATATAGTTCGAAACATGAACACTTTATAGATGCATTATTAAAAGTTAATGCATTATGATTGAAGCAGTTTCTTCGAGAACGAGTTTTTTATAAAAGATGTTTTGTGTAAAATTGTCATACTCGCATTACATACGAAAAATACATAAGCGTGGGATTCACAATAACGAAGTTTTTGCATTCATATGATTATCATATTTCACAAGGATAGAGAAAACGTGAAAGTTTCAACGTGCGACATGCACTTTTAAGGATAGGCATTATACCATCTAAATAGCCACATTGACACAATTTATTTCACACTATATAGCGGTTTCACTATTCACTAAATATGCGCATTGCACTCCTTAAAAGACAGTAGTCAAGTACGTGACAGAGTATAAGTTACAATAACAGCGACTTTACTATGTAACATATTATTGGTGTATGAGATCACTTGTGACAGTCACGAACTGGTTGAAATTTAAATACCAATACAACAATTGGTTTTCCTAGAACTAGTGTTTTGATTGTATGAAGAAAATGATGAAGACGTCACAGTACCCGCAAGTTTGTTGATATGTATCTATTTTGCAAATAAGGTATTTTTCGAATAGGCGACCTGTGCTATTCCGCGTCAATACCGGTAAGTATATTTTTAAAATGGAATGGAATGAATACTACTTTCTTCACTGACAATTGATTTTAACTAGTACGGTCTCAGTCTTTAATTGAAGTTAACATTAAAGGACGTCAAATTATGCATACTCTGCATTCATACATTATGAAGACTGCACATATTATTTTACTAATTGCAGTACTAAGTTTAAACGTCTCTTTAGTATTGTGTAGTTATTGCTGTTTCTTGAGCGTTTAGCATGTGCACATTAGCATAATTCGACTATTATTAACACAAGACTTGGACTGAAAAAGACATGCTTGTTCAGTTGCTTTATAATGTTGTTCATATTACAGGTTTATTAAGTATGAACTAGATTTTACTGTTTACAATTATACAATTGTTATTGTCGTATCAATATTGTAAAATAAATGCGTAATAGAAAGTAAACGATTGCTCCATTTTAATGACAGTGGATTATATGACGTTATTTAGGTAAAACTACACCGTACATTATTACTGCCTCATTAAAATTATCAAAGAATAAATTACTTTAACGTATTTAATGAAAATGGCAAGAGAACAAAAAGTTACTATCTATCTATCTAAATATTTTGATGATTGCCTAGGTCAAAGGTGACTGAAGAGTCTAGACTTACCGGAGAAGCTTATTCTCGTTTCAACTGGCATTTTCGATCCGCACGATACGGCTGCGTTGAAATAGGGAAATTCTTGAGTATACCAAATGTAAAGTGAAGGGGAGCGTTTAAGATTTTCGAAGATCCTGCGCGCTGCAGATGCGCGAGTCGTGTGGTGAAACGCGCGAATGATTCGCCGGTCGAGTGTGTACTGGCGGCCGGCAGTACCCGCGCTCCGCCCTCGCCTAAAGCCCCATACCAGTCTGCGATAACATTGTTTTTGTTTTCCCGGCCCGCGCCACCCTCTTGCAAAGGGCGGCCGAGGAAATCTCAAATTCGCGTTACTTATGGTATTTCAGGAGGAACTCAACACGATTCAAATGTACATTGATTGTGTTACGTCCAAAATGCAAAATTTTGAATAAGTTTGTAAGATTTAAATTTTAGTTTCAGCTTGTTAGTGTGTTATGTTAGGGTCTCCGCGCATTACGCGGCTAGGCTAGAAAATTACCTTTTTACTTGGAAAACTTAGACTAGCCGGGATATGTGGGAGTCCGATTTAACTGTCGACGTTGTATGAAGTAAAAAACATCGGGACACGTACCCGGCCAACCCGCGCATTAGGTGGCCCCCGCGCGGCCTGGCCGCCTAATGCCCGGGGGCTCTTAGACTTATTTTTTACAACGTCGACAGTTAAATCGGACTCTCACAAATCCTGGCTAGTCTAAGTTTTCCAAGTAAAAAGGTAATTTTCTTTTAAATGTGGTGTTCACAGTTAGTCTGCTTTGAGAAGTGCAGTTACATTTATTCGTACGTAAAAAGCTTTCACATCAAACTCATTTCCAAAAAATGTCTGAACCCAGCTAGACCCCGCCCTGACACTAATTGGAGTGATATTTACCACGTGTAAATAAATATACCACAAGGCCAATGCCACTGTGTTACGGTGTTATCATTTAGATTACAGGTGATAACAATTCTCTTTTGGAAAACATCATTGAAATACTTGTGCCAGTTTCTAGATATTTTGATTTACGGGGAGCCAGAAAGGTATTTTCTTTGCTAATAAACAGTGATAAGATAAACTTATGCGTATCATCAAGCAAATAAACGCTTTGTACTCAAGTCTAACGTACTACGTTCGACTGGAGTACAAAGAAAACTGAAAAAGATAATGATAAACTTGGGGGCAACTGTAAGCGAGACATCGGCAAGTATTTAAAAATATAATAAAGCAAGAAGTTTTAATTAAATAACGTACATAATTAATTGAAAATGCTTTTATTGCTTTCTACATAGACAACAAAAATACTTGAAAATCAAAAACCAATTGTAAATTGTTGTTGTATTTTAATTAAGCAAAGGGAACGGACGCAGATAAATGTTAAAAAAGACTTAGCGTGAACTGAAGTCCTATCCAACGCAGATTTTCAGCCCTCCCCTTTGTGCTAGTGACAATAGCTAAAATAAAATTGATCGACAATTACATTATCCGTATGATGTATACATTGAACTAAGTACACATCAACGGGTAAACTTCAGACTCATCTACTAAAAGAAACCATAAAATATTTCTAAACAAAAAAGGTAAATAGTTAGAGCTGCGATCCGTCCTGCTCCAGGGCAAATAATTCAATTTCGTTGGCTAATTAGTCGGCAATTGCGTAAGACATCAAGAGCAATCGATTACATAACATTATCTCCGGTATAGACTAATAAAGTACACTGTGTAAAGAAAAGAACTTTAGGATGGGATACAGTATATTGGGACCGTGACAATGCTATTGTTGAACTAGCCACGATTTCTAACAGGTCAAAGAAAGCAAGGTGTCCGAGGTCGAGTGAATGATTCACCAACACTGCATCCTGATGAGAAACTCATTAAAAACAAGGATTTTAGAGCGGACTTTGATTTAGGTTAAAAGTTTTGCACACGGTTGACCTCCAATTGTACTGGCACTCGTTTACAGGAGGTCTCGTAGTACAGCACGATCTCATTACTATATTGGCATCCTAATTTATCTCATACAACTAACAAATCGATACATAATTTTTTTTAATAACTAATTTTAACCCGTTGTTTTTTATGTTGATAGACAGCTTTGTGCGGTCTTCGCCGTCTGCTATACAACAAATGTGCGGTATAAGCTAATTGGAGTTTATATCTACCTAGCGACCCGCCCCGGCTTCACCCGGTGCAATTATGTTATACATAAAAACCTTCCTCTTGAATCACTCTATCTATTAAAAAAAACCGCTTCAAAATCCGTTGCGTAGTTTAAAAGATTTAAGCATACATAGGGACGGACAGACGACAGCGACTTCGTTTCATACTATGTAGTGATAGTCATATCATATTTGCTTCCTCCTTTCCATCATCGGTACCATTTCGGCCGAAAGAACTCCACTGTACTTTGGTCTCCCCAAGTATTTCCAGAAAAAATACAAAATAAATTTCAGTATTATGGTTTCCATAATGGTACCAAGATGGGTACCAAGTGAATTAAAAATAGCTGTTCACGAAACAGGGTTTGAGTGCCATTCACGGCAGAAGATGTTACAAGATACAACGAATATTAATATACCCTTGACAGTGTCATTAAAAACTGCACAACAACAAATACGCATTAAAATGCGTATACATGTCGTATACATGTACATGTCGTTCGTGTAGGCGCCACATAATAACGTAGATAGATCATATCTTCGTCTACTTTGATACACAGTTGACACGCTATTGAGTCGGGCCTTAATTGCAAGTAAACTCCTAGGATGGAATGAGATTCTCCATGTAAAATCTTACTCTGCGCTTTCACTCCATCGATTACTGAGTGACCTAACAGTGATTTGCGCTACATAAAACACACTACATGAAACATCAGCTTCGATAAGGTAGACGGAAAATAACAATATTTAGCGGTCAATAAATAAGCTTATGCAATAGTGAACAATAAAGTTCAAACTTCCTTTCACTGGACAACCGGTGAATCTAATAACGACTGTAGATTAGGCTCAGTGGTATTGCGTGGCTAAGATATTATGTAAGGAAATATTTATAGCCATATCGACAAAGGTCTGTAACGGTTTAATCAGACGACGCGGACGCGTCAAAATTTTAATTATAAATTAATTATTCTTATCATTCGTTTATTGCATGTAAGTTTTTATGAAGATAATGTTACCTAATACTTATAGCAAACTAATAGTTTGATGGATACATTTCATCCCAAATTAAAGGAACGACGCGACTAAACAAACATTACAGAATAAGCAATAGAAAGAAACCTTGATGACTTGTTGATGACTGTTTATGAGGTAAGATATTAAAGACGGTTATATTCTGTCCACAAAACATTCATCCAGTAGTTAACAATATAAACTAAATAGCACAATGTGAAATTCGTGATAGCTATTGAAATCTGTTGAAAACAGGTTGCAGCCTCGTAAGTTCTCATCCGCCTGACTAAGCCGATATGTATGGAAAGCCTTTTGAAATATCAGTTTTAGGAAACCATCGAGAAAGTAATTCTGTTCATATTTTTCAGAGTTTGTGTTATTGATACTTTGATTTGTTTGTGTAATAAATATTTGTTATTGATGTTAATTGTTTTTGACTGTTCAGCTGTGTGGGCATTATTAAGCCCATAAATGACCTGCGCTTGGCCTTGACTAGTCTCTCTCCAAAATTGGTGAAAAGTAATACTGTTAGCCTAGCTAGTTTGGAATTGGGTAGTATACCACTAATATACTATCAATGCGTGTTGCTGATATACTTTCACTGATGAAACAAGAGAAGTGGCCACTAACTATACCTAGGCTAAGAAGCTCAAAGATTGCTCGGCGTAATCAAATCAGAAACCAGGAGACGCGCAAGATTTCTAAACTTGGGTGGCAGAGTGCGGGGCATATAGTTCGCAGAACTGACGCATGAAGCAGTAGAAAAATCACCAGCTGGATCTGGTTAAGCTCTTACATGTTACTATAATAGTAAATAAGTAACTAACTTTACGTATGAATCTGACGGACAAAGAAATTTTGATGGACTAACAAACAAATTGTAGATTCTAAACAGTAAATATTACATAATATTTATTTATTATGAACAGCGCAGGTCTTTGACCGATAGATGGCAATGCAAACATACAAACTATCCTCCAAGCAAGGATATGGTTTACAGCGGAAAGCACGTACTACTTAAGTTATTTGCCCTGCACACTGCCGTTTATGGTCGGTTGAAAATATGACTCAAACCCAAACTACAAACAGATGAATTAGATATATTAGAACTACTTCTACTACTAAAATGCTGTTATGTATACTGATAGATGTCCCCACATACACAGAAGACTTTTCTTAGAATAGAATTTCTATAGATACTGTATTGATAATTTGATACGGTACTAAAGGCTTCGATAGCGAGCGTGCCAATACAAAGTTTTCATTATCGCCGCACGCATCAATTTCAAGTGACATTTTAAACAGACGTTGATAAAGTGGTGAAAAGATCACAAGAATCACATCTATTAATTACTCGATAAAATCGTAATCAGAAACTCTCACCAACGTACGTTTCTAACTATGAAATAGTAGATTATTATAAAAAGTTCGAAAGGAAAGGTATTTAGATTTTAGGCTATAGTCCGAGTTGGAATTCATGTCTTTCACCCGTGATAAGCAGTCTAATTTTCATTTCGAATTTAAGGAAAGTAAAATATAGGAGTTTTTCTAAAACATTCATTAATAATAACATGAGTAGTACCTATTTAAAATTAATTGAGAAGTTAGAACAATTTATGAAATGTTTAGTTACATTTTTGTTTGGACTATTACAGAATCTGGGGTCAACATTTCAGAATCACTTAAACTCATTTCATAATACATATATTATGATATTAGTCTAAATAAACCGAGATTTCGATACAGCTTACAGAGTTAGTATCCCGCCAAATTACATATAATCAAATCAGTCAATCAGTCTATTTCAAATTTTAACTTTGGAACACACCCGCGTCTCAGCCGCGGCCGCGGCTATGTGAACTTGGCACCCGACTTTTCCAAAATTATGTTTTTTTGTGTTTTTTAGATAGATTTGGGTAAGTAGTAGATAGTAGTAAAAATATTTTCGTTTGTAGTAATTCCAAAAAATAAATAAAAAATGTTAAAAAAAATCCATCTCCCGAAATTGAAAAAATCAAATTTTTTTTTACTATTTATATTATTAATCGTATGTAGTGGATTGTAGTAAACTTTTTTTTGTTTGTAGTAAAACAGAAAAAATATGAAAAATATTTTCATTTGAGAGTATTATATCATCACGATCTCGGTAACGAAAAATCGGTTTCCAAGGTAAAATCGATTATAATGAACGTCCAAAACCTCTAAGAAAGGTTCCCAGAGGTTAGTAGTGGACGAATTTTTGTTTGTAGTAAACGTTTTTTATTAAAAAAGTGACTATCTAAGAAGCACTCGTTTCGGCGTCGTTTACGTGAAATAACTCTTGTTACAAAGGAGATACGGTTACTACAAACCTCCTAATCGACTGAGAAAGGGTCCTAGAGGTTAGTAGTGAACGAATTTTCGATTGTAGTAAACAACTTTTTATAAAAAAGTGACCATCTTAAAAAACACTCGTTTCGGCGTCGTTTACGTGAAATAACTCTAGTTTGAAAAGAGATACGGTTACTACAAACCTCCTTATCGACTGAGAAAGGGTCCTAGAGGTTAGTAGTGAACGAATTTTCGATTGTAGTAAACAACTTTTTATAAAAAAAAGTGACCATCTTAGAAAACACTCGTTTCGGCGACGTTTACGTGAAATAACTCTAGTTTGAAAAGAGATACGGTTACTACAAACATCCTAGTCGACTGAGAAAGGGTCCTAGAGGTTAGTAGTGAACGAATTTTCGATTGTAGTAAACAACTTTTTATAAAAAAGTGACCATCTTAGAAAACACTCGTTTTGGCGACGTTTATGTGAAATAACTCTTGTTACAAAAGAGATACGGTTACTACAACCCTTCTAATCAACTGAGAAAGGGTCCTAGAGGTTAGTAGTGAACGAATTTTCGATTGTAGTAAACAACTTTTTATAAAAAAAGTGACCATCTTAAAAAACACTCGTTTCGGCGTCGTTTACGTGAAATAACTCTAGTTTGAATAGAGATACGGTTACTACAAACCTCCTAATCGACTGAGAAAGGGTCCTAGAGGTTAGTAGTGAACGAATTTTCGATTGTAGTAAAAGACTTTTTATAAAAAAAGTGACCATCTTAAAAAACACTCGTTTCGGCGTCGTTTACGTGATATAACTCTTGTTACAAAGGAGATACGGTTACTACAAACCTTCTAATCGACTGAGAAAGGGTCCTAGAGGTTAGTAGTGAACGAATTTTCGATTGTAGTAAACAACTTTTTATAAAAAAAGTGACCATCTTAAAAAACACTCGTTTCGGCGTCGTTTACGTGATATAACTCTTGTTACAAAGGAGATACGGTTACTACAAACCTTCTAATCGACTGAGAAAGGGTCCTAGAGGTTAGTAGTGAACGAATTTTCGATTGTAGTAAACAACTTTTTATAAAAAAGTGACCATCTTAGAAAACACTCGTTTTGGCGACGTTTATGTGAAATAACTCTTGTTACAAAAGAGATACGGTTACTACAAACCTTCTAATCAACTGAGAAAGGGTCCTAGAGGTTAGTAGTGAACGAATTTTCGATTGTAGTAAACAACTTTTTATAAAAAAAGTGACCATCTTAAAAAACACTCGTTTCGGCGTCGTTTACGTGAAATAACTCTAGTTTGAATAGAGATACGGTTACTACAAACCTCCTAATCGACTGAGAAAGGGTCCTAGAGGTTAGTAGTGAACGAATTTTCGATTGTAGTAAAAGACTTTTTATAAAAAAAGTGACCATCTTAAAAAACACTCGTTTCGGCGTCGTTTACGTGATATAACTCTTGTTACAAAGGAGATACGGTTACTACAAACCTTCTAATCGACTGAGAAAGGGTCCTAGAGGTTAGTAGTGAACGAATTTTCGATTGTAGTAAACAACTTTTTATAAAAAAAGTGACCATCTTAGAAAACACTCGTTTCGGCGACGTTTACGTGAAATAACTCTAGTTTGAAAAGAGATACGGTTACTACAAACATCCTAGTCGACTGAGAAAGGGTCCTAGAGGTTAGTAGTGAACGAATTTTCGATTGTAGTAAACGACTTTTTATAAAAAAGTGACCATCTTAAAAAACACTCCTTTCGGCGTCGTTTACGTGATATAACTCTTGTTACAAAGGAGATACGGTTACTACAAACCTTCTAATCGACTGAGAAAGGGTCCTAGAGGTTAGTAGTGAACGAATTTTCGATTGTAGTAAACAACTTTTTATAAAAAAAGTGACCATCTTAAAAAACACTCGTTTCGGCGTCGTTTACGTGAAATAACTCTAGTTTGAATAGAGATACGGTTACTACAAACCTCCTAATCGACTGAGAAAGGGTCCTAGAGGTTAGTAGTGAACGAATTTTCGATTGTAGTAAAAGACTTTTTATAAAAAAAGTGACCATCTTAGAAAACACTCGTTTTGGCGACGTTTACGTGAAATAACTCTTGTTACAAAAGAGATACGGTTACTACAAACCTCCTAATCGACTGAGAAAGGGTCCTAGAGGTTAGTAGTGAACGAATTTTCGATTGTAGTAAACAACTTTTTATAAAAAAAGTGACCATCTTAAAAAACACTCGTTTCGGCGTCGTTTACGTGAAATAACTCTAGTTTGCATAGAGATACGGTTACTACAAACCTCCTAATCTACTGAGAAGGGGTCCTAGAGGTTAGTAGTGAACGAATTTTCGATTGTAGTAAACGACTTTTTATAAAAAAGTGACTATCTTAAGAAACACTCCTTTCGGCGTCGTTTACGTGATATAACTCTTGTTACAAAGGAGATACGGTTACTACAAACCTTCTAATCGACTGAGAAACGGTCCTAGAGGTTAGTAGTGAACGAATTTTCGATTGTAGTAAACAACTTTTTATAAAAAAGTGACCATCTTAGAAAACACTCGTTTTGGCGAGGTTTACGTGAAATAACTCTAGTTTGAATAGAGATACGGTTACTACAAACCTCCTAATCTACTGAGAAAGGGTCCTAGAGGTTAGTAGTGAACGAATTTTCGATTGTAGTAAACAACTTTTTATAAAAAAAGTGACCATCTTAAAAAACACTCGTTTTGGCGAGGTTTACGTGAAATAACTCTAGTTTGCATAGAGATACGGTTACTACAAACCTTCTAATCGACTGAGAAAGGGTCCTAGAGGTTAGTAGTGAACGAATTTTCGATTGTAGTAAAAGACTTTTTATAAAAAAGTGACCATCTTAGAAAACACTCGTTTTCTAACACGAGTTATATCACGTAAACGACGCCGAAAGGAGTGTTTCTTAAGATAGTCACTTTTTTATAAAAAGTCGTTTACTACAATCGAAAATTCGTTCACTACTAACCTCTAGGACCCTTTCTCAGTCGATTAGGAGGTTTGTAGTAACCGTATCTCTATGCAAACTAGAGTTATTTCACGTAAACCTCGCCAAAACGAGTGTTTTCTAAGATGGTTACTTTTTTATAAAAAGTTGTTTACTACAATCGAAAATTCGTTCACTACTAACCTCTAGGACCCTTTCTCAGTCGATTAGAAGGTTTGTAGTAACCGTAACTCTTTTCAAACTAGAGTTATATCACGTAACCGACGCCGAAACGAGTGTTTTTTAAGATGGTCACTTTTTTTATAAAAAGTTGTTTACTACAATCGAAAATTCGTTCACTACTAACCTCTAGGACCCTTTCTCAGTAGATTAGGAGGTTTGTAGTAACCGTATCTCTATTCAAACTAGAGTTATTTCACGTAAACCTCGCCAAAACGAGTGTTTTCTAAGATGGTCACTTTTTTATAAAAAGTTGTTTACTACAATCGAAAATTCGTTCACTACTAACCTCTAGGACCCTTTCTCAGTCGATTAGAAGGTTTGTAGTAACCGTATCTCCTTTGTAACAAGAGTTATATCACGTAAACGACGCCGAAACGAGTGTTTTTTAAGATGGTCACTTTTTTATAAAAAGTCGTTTACTACAATCGAAAATTCGTTCACTACTAACCTCTAGGACCCTTTCTCAGTCGATTAGAAGGTTTGTAGTAACCGTATCTCCTTTGTAACAAGAGTTATATCACGTAAACGACGCCGGAAGGAGTGTTTCTTAAGATAGTCACTTTTTTATAAAAAGTCGTTTACTACAATCGAAAATTCGTTCACTACTAACCTCTAGGACCCTTTCTCAGTAGATTAGGAGGTTTGTAGTAACCGTATCTCTATGCAAACTAGAGTTATTTCACGTAAACGACGCCGAAACGAGTGTTTTTTAAGATGGTCACTTTTTTTATAAAAAGTTGTTTACTACAATCGAAAATTCGTTCACTACTAACCTCTAGGACCCTTTCTCAGTAGATTAGGAGGTTTGTAGTAACCGTATCTCTATTCAAACTAGAGTTATTTCACGTAAACGTCGCCAAAACGAGTGTTTTCTAAGATGGTCACTTTTTTATAAAAAGTTGTTTACTACAATCGAAAATTCGTTCACTACTAACCTCTAGGACCCTTTCTCAGTCGACTAGGATGTTTGTAGTAACCGTATCTCTTTTCAAACTAGAGTTATATCACGTAAACGACGCCGAAACGAGTGTTTTTTAAGATGGTCACTTTTTTATAAAAAGTCGTTTACTACAATCGAAAATTCGTTCACTACTAACCTCTAGGACCCTTTCTCAGTCGACTAGGATGTTTGAAGTAACCGTATCTCTTTTCAAACTAGAGTTATTTCACGTAAACGTCGCCGAAACGAGTGTTTTCTAAGATGGTCACTTTTTTATAAAAAGTTGTTTACTACAATCGAAAATTCGTTCACTACTTACCTCTAGGACCCTTTCTCAGTCGATAAGGAGGTTTGTAGTAACCGTATCTCTTTTCAAACTAGAGTTATTTCACGTAAAAACGACGCCGAAACGAGTGTTTTATAAGATGGTCACTTTTTTATAAAAAGTTGTTTACTACAATCGAAAATTCGTTAACTACTAACCTCTAGGACCCTTTCTCAGTCGATTAGGAGGTTTGTAGTAACCGTATCTCCTTTGTAACAAGAGTTATTTCACGTAAACGACGCCGAAACGAGTGCTTCTTAAGATAGTCACTTTTTTAATAAAAAACGTTTACTATAAACGAAAATTCGTCCACTACTAACCTCTGGGAACCTTTCTTATAGGTTTTGGACGTTCATTATAATCGATTTTACCTTGGAAACCGATTTTTCGTTACCGAGATCGTGAAGATATAATACTCTCAAATGAAAATATTTTTCATATTTTTTCTGTTTTACTACAAACAAAAAAAAGTTTACTACAATCCACTACATACGATTAATAATATAAATAGTAAAAAAAAATTTGATTTTTTCAATTTCGGGAGATGGATTTTTTTTAACATTTTATATTTTTTTTTTGGAATTACTACAAACGAAAATATTTTTACTACTATCTACTACTTACCCAAATCTATCTAAAAAACACAAAAAAACATAATTTTGGAAAAGTCGGGTGCCAAGTTCACATAGCCCGCGGCCGCACCTGCTTGTTAATTTTTTTTTTAATTCGTCTGGCAGTTTATACTCTCACAAGACCGAAGCATTTTATTTCGCCGACGGCCTAGCCCAATTAGGTTCTATTTTTAAAAATTATTCCCACCCTAGAGAGGGAAGCAATTGCTATGAGTCTTTCCCGCCCAAAGAAGGGAAGTAGCATCTTCCACCCGCTAATCGGATCAAACAAACACTACTTTTCGAGTATGAGAAATGAAAACAAAATTGTTCCCTTATCACTACTATGTAGGTTTGTACGAATAAGTATTGTTATTCAACATAATCATTTCGCAAGTAATAATCTAAAATTAAAGTATCCGATTACCGTGAGACAATAAAGTTTGTTTTGGCACGACGTGCAATGGAGTATGACGACTAGTGATATCCTGTTCCAAGTCACGTACAACCTGCGTGAACTAATTCAAATCGATAAAACACACAACCTCTGTTATGAAAGTAAACAGAACATTCCAGAATTTTACGTTCTGTAATAACGATTGGAACGAATTATTTAGTAAATCTGGGAAAACAGTAGTAAATTAAACTCACGGGTTTCGTAGCCCCGGGAGAGACCCTTGAGCACGATTTTTACCAAGCATTTAAAACATCTAGATGTAATGTAAATAGTTAAGGGCGATACTTTTTTTTATTTAAACGTTTTCATTATTCGTGAGACCTTCCGTACAATAATCCAGCCTATTTTATTCTGTGGATGTCGAAAAAGGCTCCTAAAGGGCCGGAGCTAGGTGTGCAGAAATGCTAGCCAAGCAGAAGTATTTGCAATGTTTACTCGACTAATCTATAAGTGATGAGATAAAATTTCAGATATTTAAGGACTTAAGACAATTTATTTGCCTAAATCTAAAAAAATGTTTACCACATGTACTAAAATTTGAATTTGAAGCACCAACCCATTATTGAAGTCAAAGTTCTCACGAAACGTCTCTATACATTAATGTTCGTATGAAAATTGCATTTCAAACGGCAGCAGCGCAGAAAATATGCGCATAATCTGAATACTTAGCCGGCGTTGTCACGTGGTTTATCTACACACCTGCGCCGGCGTCATCGTCGGAAAGCGACAGAGCGAAACACTTTCCAGTAATATGTAATTTCAACATACTCTAGTTGCTGGAATATCAGATCACCGGTGGTTTCACCGGATTTTCCCCACTGGTGACGAAGATCAGGATGTTGGTAACCCGTACCGAGAACACATTTGCATCGGTTTATAGTTAGATTACATACTATAAGGTAAGTAAGTACTGTAACAAATAGTAATTGCCACTCGCTACTTGCTTCTATCTTACTACTATCATAGTTTCTGTTTTTCGAAACCCTGGTTGTAATATAAGTATCTTTTATTTTATAAAAAAAAGCCCTGCTCGAGTATCACGGGGTAATGTACACACATGAAATTCACGACTACAACTGACACCCAGACTCGACTCAGAGCAAGTGCCTCTGGTTTAAACAAACCAACAAGGCATTCACTAAAGATAGTTGGAATATTAGTATGTAGTATCTGACCAAAAATCCTCAAAGATCCTTTAAAAAAAAAGCGCCTGGGAGTTTTTATGGTGGTTCTCATCGAACGTAAAACCACTTAATATCATTTGTTATCTTCTATATAAATAAAAATGAATTGCTGTTCGTTAGTCTCGCTAAAAATCGAGAACGGCTGGAACGATAATGCCTAATTTTGGTCTTGAAGTATTCGTGGAAGTCTAGTGAAGGTTTAAAAGGTGAGACAATATGATTTTTTTTCTAATACGCATTATTTTTGTTCCAGTTAAGGTTTACACATATTTTAATAAAGTTGAAACATTCTGGAATTATCATTCAGATTTTTTATATATTGATTCTGAGGCGGTACGAAGATTGCCGGGTCAGCTAGTTACTTATAGTTAGGGATATTCTTAAATTCAATATTACTAAATCAGTGCGGAGGTAACAATATTCTAGGCATCTCGGATAGAGCATGATATCACTCGTTGATGTGAATAATTCAAAAGGCCTTGGAATTGTTGAGATTAACTGAACTAACATCACGATTTTCTTTGGTGAACTTTATAATATCAATTAGATCGTAGACTTTCAAGAACTCGATCGTAGGAATGTAGCTCAATAAGTACCATAAGGCTATCAACACTGTCATCTGTTTGTCAGTGTGGTGTTCGATTTACATTAAAGTCATAGTGTTGACAACACCCGCATCCTGAAGATGTGCTAAGAATCGACTAAAAGAATCTTAACAGAAAACGTAGCCTGTAGAGTAGTAGAGAACATTCTACATATGGTCAGCAGGGCATAGTAACCTATTTTACTCCGTAGGATTGGGTGAGATATGGCCCAACATAGTAGGGCCATATCAGTAGACCCAATTCAACTGAACTCTACATTTCAGTCATTCTACAGAGTTTTGCGTTTTATTGCTAACGGAATATGTAGAATGTTTTTTTCCTAATGTCCTGATGTCATCGAGATTTTTTCACTATTCACTGGGAACTAAGTACTGACTTTTCGCATTGAACAATGGCAACATAGAATTGTGTCACTGTCACGAGACCATTGTTTAGTGTGAGATTGGTTCGATTATGTATTGTAATGAAACAAAGTTGTCCATTGATAAAATCGCCTAATATTGTGTGACAAAATCACTGGGATTGTCCCAGTGAACTTGTTTCCTAGATGTATAGTAGATATCTAACGAGCGGGAATGCAGACTAAGAAGAGAGAATTGGTAGGAGGCATTCATTGTGAACAGAAACATAAAATAATGCAGCAAGCACGCACACAACAAAATAAGTATACGATATATACAATTTGACATTTATGGAAAATGTCAAATAAAAGGTTCCGTTTAGAGATTGGTAAACTGTTCAAGGCAAACCAGATCTTGAACATATTAGTTTTGCTTATAGATAAAGCTTTTGCAAATTAAAACATTTCCTTCGAAAATAACTACAAATAAATAGATCAGAGTAAATCCATGAATTGCTTAGACCTCACAGATGAATAAAATGGGGTTTAGTTAATATTCATCTATATTACAATGATGATTTTATAAGGCTTATTAGTATTAAAGGAAGAAAGGAACTAAAAGGTATGTTCCAACCAAGTATGGCTTGAAATGTCTTCTTGCACACTTCCAAGAAAGCCAAAATGGCGGGACACAGTGGACAAATGTTGAACTTAATTCTTTTCACTCATAGCGTAACCAAATACTTCGGCGGAAAGTGGCGAAAATAAAGACATAACAGTAAATATGTATAAAGGTCAGACGAAACACTTGTTTGTTGGTAGGCAAGTCGGGCAGTAAAATCCAAAGTCAGCAGTACGGGAAGTCGTAAAAGGATGAACTTTTGCGACGAACAAAAATGTATTTTCATCACGCACTTGCCGTCGCCTACTACGCAAATGGTAGCACCAATACAGGCGCGGCACTGAACTGTCAGTCAAGGGAATTGATCGATGCGACGACGCCTTAGACAATGGGCCAAGTTTAGAAAGCGTACACTGAATTTCATTAACCGTTCATATTTCACCAAAACTCTTAAACGAATACGTACTTCAAGAATTAGTGTCATTTTGATACGGTGTTAAGATAAGATAAACGTATATAAATACAAATCATTTTCGATCACGCATTTCTGTGTCGCGTCCGTAAACTGGCTTTGTCTGCTTTTCTGAATACCACGCGAGATTTTAAATTCAATATTCACTCAAATATGTACCACATATTATATGTATTGCAAAGGGCGTTTTATTGTCCTTAGTCCAAATTACGTCTCATAAATTCTATGTGAGTAACACTTACTTGGTCGTGTTTAAAATTGGAATGAGAATTAAATAATGATAATTAATGATGAGTCCATTCGATATGGACCTTAAATAATATCTTGGAATGCATATCTTTGACATTCGGATCCCGAATAAACTTACTTCAGTGACTTAGTATCGCATTGTTCTACTCTGTTGGACTTGGATATAAAAACATGTTGATTTCATTAATTTTAAGATGATTGGCCAACAAATATAGTGAGCCACTTAGAATTAGCAACTTACGAAAAAGACGAACCTCATTAGAGAGGATGGTTGACAGGGCTTGGGATCTGATCATAAAACTCAAGTTTAACCTAGATTTTCAAGACCCATAATCATATAATATCATTTAGTCAATAAATCCGACAAATCTCTGGAATAGAAAAAGTGAGTTTAAACACGTATTGTGCTAAATTGATACATAGATACATTATTACACCTAGATAGATAGATCTTTTATTTCATAGGAAGTTACATATCGTCCAGCTAAACCACATATTGAGGAAGTCTATTATTGAAAAATGAAAGCACCTCGGAGGAACTGTAAATCATAAAACTTAATAGACGTGTCCATATTGCGTCATGAGATCATTATTTATTTTGAATACTATATTAGTGCTTCAAATAATAGAGTTACAGATGAACAACACTTTCACAAAGTAATCGTGGTACAGAGAGTTAAACGCAGTCAACATATGCTCCTTAGAACCAAAACACAAATTGTCTACAGTTTTGAAAAAGTAGTCTTAATAATATTAATGTTCTCCTGCACATTAGATACAAGAAATAAAATGAAGTGATCTTGCAGCGCAAATTATTACAAACAGTTCTATTGTGATGTTCGCGAAATAAATATCCTTTGTCTTAGCCACTTACTACGATGAACGGTGTAGTTTTTAGTGCCCAAAATAACTATTACAATAAATACAATTTACGTTACATAACTATCTTACAACAATGCTTCATAATAATAGAGTTTAGAATATGACTCTCACCGGTCCCTCGGTAACTTAATTATTTTGTAGCAAATACATTACTGCGCGGGCGCAAGTAAGGCAGTCGCAGAGAAAGTGAATTTCGCAGACAATAAACGACAAATGGTAGGCCCCAAACAAAACATGAAAAGGCTATTTTCAACCGCGATACTACATTTGCGTTCAACTGATGAAATCATCCTTGGCACGTAAAGTAACTTAATAAAAGGAAATCGCTCACTTCTCTATTACCTATTGTATTGTGTGTTTACTACACTACAGTTTTCTTTTTTGTATGTAGTGACCGTGTACAATTTTGACGAAACCAAAGAAAGAGAGAGTTGAGGGAATTACAGTAGAATAGATAGATAATATAGATTTAGAAGTCTGTGTGATGATTTAGAATACACAAGGTCACCAACCCATGCCATCCTGAGGGTGTCGTAAGAGGCGACTAAAGGAACGCAAGTTGCAGATCATCTAGCCGCAAAAGAAGGCAACCTTGATACAAACCCTGTGCCAACCCGTGTTGCCAGCGTGGCATAGTAGGCTAATTTCCCTCCATGAATTTGGAGGAGGTCTGACTCAGCAGTGGGTCATTTATGAGCTGAAACGACGACGAGATTGTATGACTTATATAGTAGCTGTGAACGGTCTGCTAAGTTTCAGTGAGAATGCTCTAGCAGATCATCACTACATAGTATAAAACAAAGTCGCATTCTTCTGTCGGACGGACATGTATGTATGCATAAATCTTTAAAACTACGCAACGGATTTTGAAGTGTTTTTTTTTAATAGATAGAGTGATTCAAGGGGAAGGTTTTTAAGTATAACCCACCCCCGCTTTGCACGGGCGAAGCCGGGGCGGGCCACTAGTTACAAATAAAATAATGTAATCATTTCTATAGTAAAATCCATGTCCCCAAATACTTGATAGATTGCCAAAAAGTACTTATTACTTCTCAGCCCATGAATCACCCACTGCTGAGTCGCGCCTCACGCGTGACATGGAGGGTAATTAGCCTACTGTACCACGCTGGCGAGACGGGTTGGCACAGGGTTTGGTATAAGTTTTCCTTCTCTTGCAGCTAAGTTTTCGGTCTCATCGTTTCCTTTTGTTGGCTCTTACGACACCCTGAGGACAAAATGAGGGGACACTATGTATTCTAAATCCATACGTTGGTCCGACTACCTCGTTGGTCTAGTGGTTAGATGTGCCGCCTTTGGATCAACGGGTCCCGGGTTCGATTCCGGGGTCGGGCAAGTGTCTTTGTCTAAACCAGAGGCACTGGCTCGGAGTCTGGGTGTCATTTCTATCTATAATATGTGTGTATTTACAAAAAAGAAATGTATATAAGTAGTTTATCATCCATCTCGTTACCTTAACACAAGCATTAAGTTGCTTAGCTTGGGACGAGATGGCGTTGTGTGAAATGTCCAAGGATATTTATTTATTTATTATCACCACACAGACGGAGTAGGATGAAGTCTCATATTTGGGCCGAATCATTTCCATCACTAAAACTTTAGTCCATCAGTTATAACGAGGATACGTTCACTCTCAATGGCTTACTTAGTCTTAGGTGTAATAAAAGTAACGGTATGTAAAGGTACAATAGTACTAAAATAGTAGTATGAAGGCCGTTTCGCGAACCGGTACTCCGGTTATGCTGGTTATAACAGGAACATTTTTTGCGAATGTCTGCCTGGTTTGTACCATCGTAAAAACAATAAACATTACTGGACATTTACCTTTAAAAACTAGATCACGAATGTTATTTTTTTTTAGTAATGTTTTAGCAGGTTGTTGATAAAGTCCGTATGGTGAAGGATTTAGATACATAGTGTCACTACCCCGTTATAGCTAAGGGTGTCGTAAGGCGCGGCAAAGGGAAATGTCAAGGCCGATAACCTAGTCGCAAAACTTGATATGAAACCCTGTGTCAACCTATCTGGCCAGAGTGGCACAGAAAGCTAATTACCCTCCGTGAACTGAAAGGGCCCGACTCGACAGTGGGTCATCTATGGGCTAGGTAGTAGAAGTAGGTTGTTGATCATATTTAAAAACTGAGTAGATTGGATTTGTGGACTTTGAGCATGTTTCACACTGCTCCAGAAGCAGAAAAAAGTGTCAAAACTTCGTTTTGTGTGATGAACATGCAGGATAGATAATCAAGACTTAAATTAAAACTATATTTTGAAAGTTTGCTTGCACAGATTTAAACCAGTTACAGTTATGGATATAAGATTAAATTCCGAAAAATCTGGGTAGCCACGCTTCAGAGTAAAAAACAACACAAAGAGAAAGCCTGCCACTTTATTAGTATAGAACTACAACCCTCGTTGTAGCGAGATGGTTACCAATTTCTACCGCTCGTAAAAGAAAGCTATTTACTGAAATGCTTCGAAACATGTTGGCATTTCTCGTACTTCAGGGCAATATAGATTAGGTGAACAATTGAGATTTTTTTACAGAATGTGTAGTTTCGAAGAGCCTACTCATGCAGATTAAAGTGAAAACGATGATTAAAGTCACGAATCACAAAGCGTTTATTGGTGCGCAATCACGAGGCGAGGCCAATCGAACATTGGATGTAGCTTTTTGGTTAGGCGATAAAGTCGTTTTTAGTTTAATTAATGTTATAAAATAAATATAATCTTAACTTATATTTACACACGTACATACACCAGTACACAAACATTATACTCCAAGCCTCTTAGTCTTAATGGTGTCGTGCAAGATTCTCTGTACTGCCAAGACTGAGAAGGTTCGCTGAGTATTGCCTTCCGATGAAGAGATGGCGCTAGCGCTGCCATGAGCGAGGAATGAAGAAGTAGAAGGTTCGGGACGCGCGGTGATTGCTAACGGTCGTTCCCAGTGAACAAGTCGGAATTTTCACGTATATTCCCTATAAATTGATTACCTGAAGCTGTATTTTCAAATTAGTGATCATCAGAACATATTTGTGGTTTTGGCGAAGACAGAAGATCGAATTTATCGACGAGAAGCCTAACCATTGAATCGGATGAGCAGTAAGGCGACCTTGGATGTTGAAGGTAGGCAGTTAATCAGTTTAATTCTGCACATAGTGACATTGTAAGATATAAGAGGCTTCATTGGTTACACACATACCAGAGACACTCCGCATATTTAAGTTTAAATAGCTAGCTGATAATATACAGATCTTCAGACATAGGTAATCTATATACCCCCCATCTCTCTATTTCATTTATGGTGGAGCTATTTACACGCCCCACCATAATTTATGGTCCTTCGGCTACGAATCAGCAATTTAAGATTTACGTAATTTTGGTAAAATCTCTTTCCCGTTAAATAGTAGCTTACGTAACACTTGGTAAAATTACTTAAAACGGTCTGGTTTAATAATTACTCATAGATTTACGTAATTTATCGGTAAATCTGTTCCTTGTTGTGTATTTCTACGTATTTTTTGGTAAAACACAGTAATTTGGAACCCTTAATTATTTGATACCTACCATCTTTATTGCATACTTAATTAAAACTTAACGATTCTCGAGCTTGAAATTATTGGCTAATTTTATAATAATATATTCATACAAGGAGGGTAATCCTATAAAAAGATGTCAAATTCAAGTGAGAATACGTTACGCTTATTGGAAAATAAGAAAGAAATCCTTTTCCAACGAATGAATCGCATTTATGCATCATCAAGCAAAATAAGTTCCTTTGATTCAAGGTCAAATGAACTTTTTATGGCTGAATCGGAAACGATTGACGATCTTCGTAACAAATTTGAAACTATTGTTGACCAAATTAACCAGATTAATATGTCATTAAATACGGATTTTACTCCGTCGTACAGTTGTTTAGATTCCTTTGAGGATTTATATTGTCGGGTAAAACGTGTTCGCAATAGGATAGACAAAACAGCGATGACGTCATCTGGCTCCGATAATGCGACGAAAGCTGTTACCGTTCAACCGATAAAATTGCCACCTATCAATCTTCCTAGTTTTGATGGGAAAATTGAAAATTGGCCCATTTTTTACGAGTCGTTTAAGACCAACATTCATTATAATGAGCAGCTGACAGACTCGCAGCGTGTGCAATATTTAGTTGGTAAATTAACTCACAACGCTTTGAAGGTAACTGCCGGAATAGTGCCCACTGGTGATACCTATAACATTATTTGGGATAGTTTGGTGAAGAAATACCAGGACAATCGTGCATTGGCCACTTGTTACTTGAATAATATCTTAGATTTAAAAGAATGTTCACATAATTCTAGTAGCTTGGAAACGTTTATATACATACTCAACATCAATCTTAGCTCTTAAACAGTTGGACATTGCGGATTTGGCTGATTTTATTTTTTTACAATGTGGTTTACGGAAGTTAGATCAGCAAACGTTATATGCATTCGAGTTGACAGTTCGTAATGTGGAAATACCATGCTCTCAGCAGTTAATTGATTATGTAAAAGATCATGCTAAGATTTTAGAGCGAAAACCTCACACTTCACACAGTTCGCGCCAGTCTCGGACACGCGTGAACAATACCGGTACGTTTGTGGTCGGTGGTATGACTACAACACAGGCGCTCGCCGCGGAACATTCACCGCGTACGCATGAACGTTGTGTACTATGTGGTAAAGGCGATCATAGTCGACTTTTCGATTGCAAGATGTTTAAAACTTCTCGGAATCCTAAATCTAGATTTGATTTTATTAAATCAAGGCGTGGATGCGTTAATTGTTTAAGTTTAAACCATACTTTGATGGATTGTAATTCCTCGCAGGTATGTTTCTGTGGTAAACGTCACCACAATTTGTTACATTTTAAAGATAAACAAGTTGGTTCACCTGCGGCTTGCCAAAAGACGGGTTACGAGCCTCCTGTAGAATCAACATCTCACGCAGCTCATTTTAACGCTCCTGACTCTCTAGTCAAAGGCCATGGCTTACCACAGACCGCACCGCAAGTAGTAGAAAATCATGCGTTTTTACTTTCCGACGAAGTTAAATCTAAATCAACTATCTTATTATCCACGGCACAAGTAATCGCTCGGGCGAAGGATTGTACAGGGAACGGTACTATCATTCGGTGTCTCATTGATAGTGGATCGCAAAACAATTTAATTACAATAAACTGTTGTCGTATTTTGAACTTGCCTATTAAACCTTTGAGTAATTCATTTGTCAAGGGTGTGGGCTCAACTTCGAGACCCATTATTGGATATGTATATTTGAACATTAGATCTCGTGTTTATTCGGAGTACGAATACTCCATACACGCATTAGTAGTGGAATGCATCACGGATAAGTTGCCGTCACAGTTTGTAGAATGGCATGGCAATGTAGACTTTGGTGGTTTCGAATTTGCAGATTTAACGTGGAATGTGCCGGGGGATATTGATATGGTGCTGGGGGCCCAACTTTTCCCTCATATCTATTTGGGGAAAAGGATTAACCTTGGGACGCCAACTATGCCTGCGTTTTTAACCACCCTTGGTTATATTTTGATGGGAGATTATCCCCGTAATAATGTTAAGACTGAAACCGTTAATTCGCTATCAGCAATGGCTTTGAACGACGTTGTACAAAAATTCTGGGAACTGGAAGAAGTCACCAACACGCGTTTCTTGTCGCCAGCAGAGACAGAGTGTGAAAATATTTTTCTTACATCTGTAACGCGCGATGACCTAGGCCGTTATACGGTAGCATTGCCGTTCCGTAAAGATCCATCAGAGTTAGGTAGCTCGCGTACGATTGCATATCGCCGGCTTATGGCGCTTGAACGAAAATTTCGTTTATCTTCGACTTTGAGAGATGATTATAATAAAGTTATCTCAGACTATATTGACAACGGGTATCTCAGCCATGTTAAGGAATCGGAACTTTCTGAAGAAGGTTATTATATACCTCATCATGCCGTGGTACGTGCCGATAAACCGCTGCCGCGTGTTGTGTTGGATGCCAGTTCCAAAACACACACGGGGCTGTCCTTGAACGACATATTACACACTGGTCCAAATCTTCAGTCAGACTTGTTTTTGTTGTTATTAGGATTCCGGTTAATGCCCATTGCCATGACAGCGGACATTAAACAAATGTATTTGCGTATTGGTGTACCCTTTGACCAACGTAAGTACTTGCGAATACTGTATCGTTTTAATGAGACCGAATCGGTGCGAACTTTGGCATTCAATCGCCTTCCATTTGGACTAGTGTCGAGTCCGTATATAGCTATGCGTACCATACGAAAGCTGGCCTCCGACATGAGTCCTGTTTATCCACGGGCGGCTGAAATTGCGGAAAACAGCTTGTACATGGACGACTTGGTTTGTTCAGCACCTGATGAAGACACTGCCAAGCAAATTTCTCTAGAGCTCATAAAAATGTTTCGATCTGGGGATTTTGAATTAGTCAAATGGTCCAGTAATTCAAATTTTCTTTTAAACAGTCTTCCTGACTATCATCGTAAGACTCTTAATTTTGATGTTGATAGTAACATTTCCAAGGTGCTCGGACTGTCTTGGGATCCATGTGAGGATTATTTCTTCTTTACGACGGTCAGTGTTAGTGAGAAATGCACGAAACGAAATATACTGTCCATAGTTGCACGCCTTTTCGACGTACTCGGGTTAGTCGCTCCTGTTATTTTATATGCAAAATTGCTCATAAAAGAGTGCTGGCTGAGTAATATTGGCTGGGATGATCCCGCTCCTGAGACTATTGTATCTCGTTTTTCTGCTCTTACCCAAGAGCTTCCTCTAATTAATGCCTTGCGAATTCCGCGACATGTGGGCGTTGAAATTAATGGGAAGGTACAATTAGTTGCATTTTGCGACGCTAGTATGAAAGGTTATGGGTGTGTGATTTTCATACACTGTACATATGCCTCCTGCATTAAAGTGCGCCTTCTGTGCGCCAAATCAAAGGTTTCCCCGACCAAAGCCACGACTTTGGCCCGCCTTGAGTTGTGCGCTGCGGTACTCATGTCAAAATTGGTGAGAACTGTGTATGATAAATATTCTTCGCGTATTACTATTTCAGATGTCTACGCGTTCTCGGATTCAATGATAGCTTTGTCGTGGATCCATTCGTCGCCACATCGATGGTCAGTGTTTGTGAGCAATCGTGTAGCTCAGTGCCAGGAGAATTTGGCTGTCAAACATTTTTACCATGTACCTGGTATTGAAAATCCTAGCGACTGTCTTTCTCGTGGCATGCTTCCGTCTCAACTGGCCTCCAACCAAATGTGGTGGAATGGTCCGCAATGGCTTCAACGCGCTCCAAACGATTGGCCCATTCAACCATTCGTTTCTAATAAAGAATACCCTGAACTTCCGGAGCATAAATCAACGATTTTGACAGTTATATCTGCGAAAGAGAGGCCTCTTTTGTGTGATCTTGCGGCGCGTATCTCATCATGGGAGAAACTGCTTCGCATCATTTCATATGTGCTCAAATTCACACTGCGTAGGAGTGACATACAACCGTGTTCGGTTCAAGCGCTGACACTCGCAGAGCAATTTATTATTCGTGCTGTTCAGTCCATCCATTTTGTTGATGACCTCAAGGCTATCGAACGTGGCCAATTACCGTCCAAAAAGTTGCAAATGTTAAATGTTTTCATAGATAAAACGAAAATATTGCGCATCGGTGGTAGACTGTCTAATTCAGACCTAGCGTACGATGCTAGACATCCTATTCTTCTTCCTAAGCATGACCATGTCGTTAATCTGATAATACGACATTATCATCATTTAAATTGCCACACTGGTGCTGGACTTCTTATGTCTATAATACGACAGCAATATTGGATATTAGATGCCAGAACTGTCATAAGGTCAGAAGTCCGCAAATGTAATGTCTGTTTCAAAGTAAACCCAAAGAGTTGTATACCCATGATGGCAGATCTTCCTGCATGTAGAGTATCCGAAACGAAAGCTTTTGTCCATACAGGAGTAGATTATGGAGGACCGATCAGGGTCACCCTCTCACGGCGTCGAGGCCAGCATGCCCAAAAGGCCTATATATGTCTTTTTGTATGTCTGGTGACAAAGGCAGTTCATATTGAATTGGTCACTGCCTTGACGTCAGATGCCTTTTTGGACGCGTTTAAAAGATTTGTTTGTCGCAGGGGTCCGGTATCTTGCTTGTATTCAGATAATGGCACCAATTTTGTGGGTGCTAAGGCTAAATTGGACGAGTTATATAAGTTTTTACAAAGTAATACGTTTTGTTCTGCTGTTAAGAGCGAGCTAGCTGTCCATCGAATTCAATGGAAAATGATACCGCCACGAGCTCCTCACTTCGGAGGTATTTGGGAGGCGAATATTAAAAGTCTTAAAACTCATTTATACCGCGTGATTGGTAACCAATTACTTACTTATGAGGAATTACAGACGGTGTTAACGCAAATAGAATGCATAATGAATTCCCGACCACTTACTGTAAATTCATCTGATCCATATCCCGAAGCTATCACACCGGCACATTTTCTAATGACATCCCCCCTAAGATATTTACCCGCTACTGATTTTCCATCGGGACCTGTGAACTTGGCACGGCGTAAACGGTTACTAGATAATATGGTCCAATCCTATTGGAAAAGATGGCGACTTGAGTATTTGCACACGTTGCAAGTCCGACAAAAATGGACCGCGCCATTTGATTCGGTGAAGGTCGGCACTGTTGTACTGGTTGGACAGGACGACACTGCACCTTTGTATTGGCCATTGGGCGTCATTACTGCTGTCCACAAGGGCACCGACAATGTTGTCAGAGTTGCTACGGTGAGGACTAAGTTTGGCGATTTTAAACGCGCTGTCGCCAAGTTATATCCTATTCCGACACAATAAATATGACGATATTAATAATATGTAAGCATTCCAATTTAGCCATAATTTACAGTAAGCTTATTTTTTAGTAACATATATTGTCGCTTTTGAAAGATCTCCCGATCTTCCAAGGCGGGGTGTATGGTTAGGCGATAAAGTCGTTTTTAGTTTAATTAATGTTATAAAATAAATATAATCTTAACTTATATTTACACACGTACATACACCAGTACACAAACATTATACTCCAAGCCTCTTAGTCTTAATGGTGTCGTGCAAGATTCTCTGTACTGCCAAGACTGAGAAGGTTCGCTGAGTATTGCCTTCCGATGAAGAGATGGCGCTAGCGCTGCCATGAGCGAGGAATGAAGAAGTAGAAGGTTCGGGACGCGCGGTGATTGCTAACGGTCGTTCCCAGTGAACAAGTCGGAATTTTCACGTATATTCCCTATAAATTGATTACCTGAAGCTGTATTTTCAAATTAGTGATCATCAGAACATATTTGTGGTTTTGGCGAAGACAGAAGATCGAATTTATCGACGAGAAGCCTAACCATTGAATCGGATGAGCAGTAAGGCGACCTTGGATGTTGAAGGTAGGCAGTTAATCAGTTTAATTCTGCACATAGTGACATTGTAAGATATAAGAGGCTTCATTGGTTACACACATACCAGAGACACTCCGCATATTTAAGTTTAAATAGCTAGCTGATAATATACAGATCTTCAGACATAGGTAATCTATATACCCCCCATCTCTCTATTTCATTTATGGTGGAGCTATTTACACGCCCCAGTACCAATACCAGTAATATACCAGTAATATATAATAATACAATCAGTACCAAATATACCATAGCACGAAAAGTAATACTAACGAAACAAAAAGACATCGTCACTTTCCATTTTCGGCACAAGTCACAATTTTATTGTACATTCTAAACATTTTGATTGACCAACTAAACCTACATCCGACTATTGGTTTTGATAAAAATAATGTTGATTTTTTTGCTTTAGCAATCTCGAGTTTTATTCAATTCTCGACGTTTATAAATGGTTTATGGTGCATACTTTCTGTTACGTACGACAGAGGTTTTGCAAATATCAGAAGTACGTCAGAGTAAAATGTCTTGCCAATCTTGTCGGTATTTGGTTAGCAAAGAAAAAAAGCGCAGGGAAGTCCATGGGAATTGGGATGATATGCAAAAATACCGAGCCACGTGGACGCAGCGCAACTATTATCTCTAAATTTATAATGGTTCAACATGGTGCTTAGGTAATTTTAGAGATTTTTTTTTAAATAGGCTTACGTTTGAGTTCAAACTCGCTTGATAGAAGGCGAAGATGAGGCCTATGACGGTACACGTTTGCCTAGAAGGTGTCTGTTAACTTTAGTGGATTAATAGGTACGTTAGTGTATAGTGAAGTTCGCGTGTATTATGCTCGCCACTAACAGAGATACCGGTCGGCTAAGTACATCATGCCAATACGCATAATTAAATATAATATATCTAATACGAAACGATTAAGTAATGTCGATATGAAATTTGCGAGATCAGGGTAATAACACGCGTAAGCAAATAAGTGGAAAACTGGTTTTGTAACAAACCACAAGGTCACGAATATTATTTTCGATGTATCTCCGCGATCATCCGACTCGGGTGCTACAGGGGCTGAGGTCACGTCGTGCATCTCATCGATATAATAAGCAGCGATGATCTAACGTGACACTTTAATCAAGAAAACGAAACATTCAATTTCCTTATTGAGAACATAAAATATACTTAATTGATTGTTTATTAGATTTATTAATTGATATTGAGGAATTAAGATACGTAAAATAATCAAACAAGCTAGATTAGTTATGATGATATGCTTGATGTATCTTACTAGAGTATTTATTATTGGTATTGTTTGATGACATAGTACCACATATTATGCTAACAATGAATGGCATCTGGTTAAAGAGCAAACACTTGCCAGTTTGTAATACAGTTTGAACGCAACACATCCAAATGTGAGCTTTTTATTGCAGACACCTAAAAGAGTTACTCAGTTCTACAAAATAAACAACTTTTGCTCCATCTATAAGATTAAATTATCATAAAAAAAAATTTTTAGTACATATTTTAAAATTTCCAAAACTAGGTGTAATTTAGAAATACCACGGAAGTGTTCTTTATTAGCAAGCATAAAGGTGGTCCATGAAAAAGCAGAGTAATTTAAACTCTTTGTTGAAAATTTTGACACTGAATTATTAAGAGCTGACTAGATCTATTCTATTAATCATCATCATCATCATTTCAGCCAAAAGACGTCCACTGCTGGACATAAGCCTCCCCCAAGGATTTCCACAGAGGCCTTCTATTAATAACACATTTTAAATGCTGCATTAGATTAACCAAGCTACCAATTACAACAATTTCTTTATTTTCTTATAAAAGATGATCCTTGCATCCAATTACTAATTAATCAGTCCTGTGCCATTGGAAACAAAGACGCATTTGTGAGTTAACTCAAAGCAGGATACGATAAAATTGGTCTTAAATTAGGCAATCATCAATCCCCTGCAACCTTGTGACTCTGAATGACAATGAATTTGTTTGTAATGACAAACATCAAGTAGAACTTTAGGCATTAACAACTGAAATTCTGTCTATGAATTGCAAATTACTAATGAGAATGAATAACAATTAAACAAAAGGCATTCTTATGAAATTGAGGAAACCATAATTACCAGCTACCTAAATGATGTTTGGAATTTGTCAATTGCAGTTTGGAAATGTTTCAGACAGTATAATAAAAAATTTGAAGTAATTATAGAAAAAAATAAATGATAGTCAATAAACTCACCAGTTCTGGGGGAGATGGGTACAGCTGGTTTAGGTGCAGAGTTGGAGCAAAGCCGTCCTATCTTAGAGGGTGGCTTCAAACCAGAAGGCTTGGGCAATGATGAGGGTCTTATAGCTTCAGCGGGTTTCTCTGCAGCTGAAGTGGTTGTGCTAGCAACTGATGTATTGTCATCGGATGTGGAGGACGGCGCCGGCGTAACAGCTGCCGCGTCCGTTGTGGTCTCTTGACTTTCACTCATTGTTGGGTGGGTCACTTTAGGAACACTTTGTAGCATGCACTTCATACACCATACTACATTATTTTACTGCAAAACGTATTTTCGAATCTTTATAATAGTTACACGACGCATCTCAAATCATCGTGCGACTAATATACTAAAAATATCACGAGTTCCCGCGCAATAAGACGACACGTAAATCTGGATCACGGCCAGTGCGTCGTTAGTAATGAAAATAAACAAAGTATACACTATGTAAAAGAAGCCCCTATCGTAAAATTAGGGCATTAAAGAAATTATATCACGTGTAATATTTCATTAAACACGTAGTCACCGATTTGTACCTACAGGTAAAGGTAAATCTACATTATCTTTGTTTATATTACCGTGCTCGAAGCAAGCATGTTATTTAAAACAATCTAACGGCATACCTTGATGAAATGGAGCACGAAAAGTGCTATGTAGCTATAGAAAAACTCGCGAGATTTTACCGCTCCACGACGGGACCGACCAGCTGAGCTTGACCGTTGACGTTATCACTCACAACACTCACTCATATTATTTTTACTGATTAGCTGTGTCCGTTTCTAATAGAGAAGGAAATGCAGCAGTTTCTTAAAATAATAACACTGCACAAAAATCGTAAAATTTAAACAAGCTGCCAACCAACAATAATAATTTGGTGCAATAAATTGGCCGTCCACTCCTACATTTAAAACTTCAATACTACGTTTAATTAACGCTGAATGACAGTGGTTGGTTTAACCATGTTACGTTTTATTCACAAGAGCTCTGAAATTTTTTTTTCGTAGTTTTATTCAGAATTATTTTATTATTTACAGCAACTATGCCCTAATTGCATAGTTTTTAAGAAACATTCCTGACCGAATTTTTGTGTGGCTGGCAATTAGAACTCCCAACTTAGAAAGAAACATAATTTATAGTAGGATTTGTCACATATATAACTCACATGTGGGAAAACGATATTAATAAAGATACCAAACGAAAAAATACCTGCAAGTATGAAACAAAAACCGGGTGTTTTGTGACTAAAATAGGCTTTATATAAAATATATTGATAATTCAAAAATTGATTTCAAAAAGTTACAACCAGAAGAAAACTAGCCTTAAATATTCAATATTTTGTTGTATAGTTGAAATTTAGTTAGGTAACTTGTTTTCGAGTTTCAGACAGTCTCGTATTTGTCATATTTTGTCACCGCCCATGTGTCAAAATAAACTTGGTTGCTGACAAAATCATCAAACTTATGATTGAAGCCATGCCCTCTAATGAAGAATGAGAAGAAGTGCTTATGTCAAAACAAAATAATTGCAGACTAGGATGTGGATTGTGGAGATCGTAGTGACTTTTTTCGGGAAAAGAAAATAATACGGTATTTTATCTATAATGATATAGTATTTAAACAGAATACCGACGAAATGAAGCTCATCCACAAAAGCATTGAAAAGGATGGTTGCGGGTGAGCGAATAAAAATAACATCGTTTATGCTGTGTTTTAAAAGCTGTTGCTGATGTTAATCTTTATTCCCTTTTTCTAGGAGTATAGCCCTTATTCCTGAGGAGCCCGAAGATATGTGGCACGCATATAATCTCATCGCAGAAGGCGACGCAGTAACAGCATCTACTGTGCGCAAGGTGCAGATTGAATCATCCACAGGTTCTTCTTCCAGTAATAGAGTGAGAACTACTCTTACTATTACGGTGGAGAATATTGATTTTGACACACAGGCATGTGTACTACGACTGAAAGGACGAAATATTGTAGAGAACCAGTATGTAAAGGTAATTAAAACTACATTATGGTTACTAAACCACAGGATAACATTTATGAGAATTTTCAGTTATTTCATTTTTTATAAAGTATTTATTTGTCTTTTAAAATGTTGCTTGACAAGACATTTAATGGTATTTACAGATGGGTGCCTACCATACACTAGATTTAGAACTCAATAGAAAGTTCACACTTCAAAAGGTGTTATGGGATTCTGTTGCATTAGAGAGAGTAGACACAGCCTGTGATCCTGCTGCAAATGCTGATGTGGCAGCCGTTGTGATGCAGGAAGGCCTTGCACATGTCTGCTTAATTACACCTTCAATGACATTGGTGCGGTCAAAGATAGATGTCACAATCCCTAGAAAACGAAAAGGTTTTGTACAGCAACATGAAAAGGTATAATAAAAGTATATAATAGTTATTCTTATGACAAATTATTCACAGTGGTCTTGACCAAAGGTCAATGGATCAAGAATACAGACTGCAGGATGTCAATCCTTGGACCTCTAAATGCAGTCAAATAGCCCTTTAGAATAGATTAAAAAAATGTATAATATCTGACTTACCCAGTTACTCTGTAACTTACTTACAAACAGTGAAATTACTCTAGTTACCTTGTAGGTTACAACCTAACTATTCAAAAAGTATTATTATTATTTTGACATGCTTTTAAAATAAACCTATTATATTGTAACAACCCTATATTTAATGATGGCCATTAAATATAGGGTTGTTACAATATAATAGGTAAATAAAATGCAGTATCTGAACTTCACTTAAAATTACATGCACAGCCCTAGATTAGCTACTGTTGCAAATCAAGTCACATCTTTTTAGCACATCAATAAACAATTTTTACTAAATTCTGTCCATCTCATTTAGTTTTTTTTTTACTTATACACATTTATAGACTTATACACATAGAAGTATTAAAAATAAATATGTTTATTTATTGTATTTATTTTACCATGATTTCAGGGCCTGAACAAATTTTATGAAGCAGTCATGCAAGGCATTTTACGGCATGTGGATTTCAATATTGTCAAGTGTGTGATCATTGCATCACCTGGATTTGTTAAAGATCAGTTCTTTGAATACATGATGCAGCAAGCTATCAAGACCGATAACAAGTTGCTTATTGATAACAAAAGTAAATTCTTGTTGGTAAAGGCTTCATCAGGTTTCAAACATTCATTAAAAGGTATATTATTTTATGGTATATATTTAAAGCACATAGCTGGTGTAGAAATGTATTAAATGAACATCACTTATGATTGGCCAGAAAATCAGTGGATTTAGTATGCAACATGCAAGTTATTTCCATGCATTGTTTTCGCGTTTTGGTAAAGGCAAGGGTGGCAGGTGAATTCTTCACTTATAACTGCTGTTCTATGACACTGTTCCGATACAATTTAAACTGAATATAAAATTCTCATGTCACGGTGTTTGTTCTTAAACTCCTCTGAAATGGCTCGACCGATTTTCGTGAAATTTTGTGTGCATATTGGTTAGGTCTGCGAATTGGACAACATCTATTTTTCATCCCCCTAAATGCTATGGTCCATCCCTATAATTTTGTTTTTTTTTTTGTGATACAGCATACAAAAATGCGTACAACCCAAAATTTTCTTCCCTATATTATCAACCCCAATTTTTTTATTATAATATTTATATGGCAATACGACATTTGCAGAGTCAGCTAGTCAATTTCTAAAAATAGTTCATGCTGAACGCAAGAAACATGCTTTATATTTTTTCAATCAACACATTGTTACAGAGGTGTTACAAGAGCCTGCAGTACTGGCAAAGATATCTGACACAAAAGCTGCCAGTGAGGTGAAACTTTTGGAGAGTTTCTACACAATGTTGCAATTGGAGCCAGCTAAGGCATTCTATGGAAAGAAACATATAGAAAGGGCGAATGAAGCTCTTGCCATTGAAACACTTATGATATCTGATAAACTGTTCAGGTACATTTTAAATCTTAACCTGTGTGGGGAAATGCATGCACATACATACATATACTTTCATGCAAAATAATATCCCACTCAATGTCTCTTTGGTATTACTACATTTATATTAGAGTAAATCATTTAATAAATTAGTAAAAAACTATTTACCTACAAAAATAGAAATCATGTTATTTTTTTGTCTCAAAAATTATGACGTGGTCTCTACTACTAACTAATAAAAGTAAGGATTGTGATAAAAAAAATGCAGGCTAATATACTAAGGCGCTCACAGGAACCAACCCAAGTGCTATTTAATCCATGTAATGCCTATAATATATTTAGTACTAAATATAATAGACTGAATTTAGTAGACAATAATTTCAAATTTTTTATTACAGATGTCAAGATGTTCAAATAAGGAAAGAATATGTGTCGATAGTAGACTCAGTGCGAGAGAATGGGGGTGATGTGAGAATATTTTCAAGCATGCACGTATCTGGAGAACGTAAGTTGACGTTACTGAAATGTTGACTGCTGTTTTTTACAACACAAATTCACGAAATTTGAAGGCTTCATTGGGGCATGGGCGATTTAAAATCTGCTTTACTTTTGTCTAAATTCAGCAATAGGAATTTTAATACATAATTAAATATATTTTTACAGAACTGGATCAATTAACAGGCATAGCAGCAATACTACGTTTCCCCATGCCAGAGCTTGAAGACAGTGATGCTGATGAAAGTGATTCAAATTAGATCCATTATATGAAGTGTAAATTGAAGTCAGTTTTAAAGCTGGATCTAATTATTACAATACATAGATATTTAAAAAAATCACGCATATCTTATGTTCCTTTTTGAAATGATAATTTATTCTGGTGACAACTTTGTACCTATGTATTTATTTATCTACATGACCCCAATATTTGTTACATAGAAATGCATTTGATGTACGAAGTAAATGTGATGCAGTAATGTTTCATTTATCCTTATTTTTGTTGATTCTTATTGAAATTGTTTTAATTATTGTAATTGCCAAGTGTAAATATAATAATAGCACAATAAAACAAATATTTATAAGCCAGTGTTTATTTCAAAATTAAGCTGAGGCTGTTTCTATTGCCTTAATCCTCTGTTTTTGTTTCTCTGCTTTCTTGTCTTCTTTTGCTTTCTCGTCATGAAAACGTCTCTTTTTACGGAGCAGCCATATCTCCTTCTTGCGGCTCTCCTGACCAGCTTTCATACTCTTGTACAGGTTTCTGTGCTTCTTGCGTACAAGTTTTTCTCGTAGTCGGAAGGCTTGTTTGTCTTCAATCTGGCGTAGGTATGGATGTTCTTTGTGAGGTACCCCGGTAGTGACTGCCATTGCTTTTTTCTGTAAAACACGGTTGTACTTATATATTCGAAAATAGTAGTCACACTGTAGGGTACATTTAGTAACAGTTCTCATAAAAATAATATTGTCTAAGATGTTTTTTTTAGTTGTACTGATGTTTTGGATATCAGTGTCAGTAGATTTAAAATCTGAAATTGTTTTAACATCCATCAGGCTCACCACAAATCCAATTCCAAAATGCAACAGCAAGTGTCTAAACTGATATTTTGCATTCATTATTACACATTTACATTATAAATATATTGTTGTCAACTAAAGTACCTTTTCTTTAGCTATTTTCTTTTTCTCTGGATCAATTTCACCATCTCCATCATCATCATCATCTTCTGATGGAGAATCTTCTTCTACCTCCTGTCTGAACTGCTTGGCCAGAGCTGCTTCCGCATCACCTTCTTCTTCAGACTCCTCTTCTTCTTCTTGCTTGTCCTCATCGCTAGCTTCTTCAATATCACTACCTGATTCCTCACCCTCTGAAAAAGCATAGCAAAAATATAACATTTTCATGCACAAAGTGCACTGATGATTTCATAGTAGTATAAGTATTATCATCATCATCATTTCAGCCAAAAGACTACACTGCTGGACATAGGCATACATAAGTACTACAAGATATTAGATGGTGCCTCACCAGGCAAATAACTCACTGTGCACACTGGGCAGAAGTGTTAGCACAAGGTTGTATTATAAAGAGCAGTAATTTGTGAGGCCATTGTTACTTACCAAGAGGCTTGAAGTCAGGATCATTAAGCTCCCTCTCTTCAGGTGGAATGTAAACTTGATCTTTAGTTTTATCAACAAATGGCGACAGATGTGGTGGCAGCACTGCCCCCATCAAGTACTTGTTGATTGGCAGTAAATTCCTGGCATTAACACTGTCAAATACCCATTGCGGTTGTACATAGTACCGCGAAAGATACTGTTTATCCATGCTTGGCCTGTCCACAATCTGGTATGCAATGCTTTCATCAGATTCATCAAATGTGGCTCCAACAAAGTGGTCCCTGTCCCAGGAGACCTCACCACCAAAGCAACGGATAATAAATACTAATGGCTCCCTAGGGACTTCCCTATTGATAAAGAATTTAAGGCCCTTGAACATAGTTTTTAGTTTCTTGATTTTTTCCGCTTCTAATTTAGCATCCTCCAACTTCTGAGGGTCCTCATCTTCAGTATTAAATATATCAATTTCAGGTAGTTCCTCAGCCTCATTAGAGCCTGCTATTTTGGATATAGACATGTTCATTGCAGCTATCCTTTCAGCAACATAAGCCTGTTCATCTATTAGATCTTTATCAGTGTCTGCTGAAAATGCTGCTGTCAATTTAGGTGGATACACAAGGTTAAGAGTGTGGTACAGCTTGAAATTGACAAATCCAAGCATCATTGTGTAGAACTCCACAAATGTTGACATTATCTTGAAGTCTACTTCATCTTTGCTTTGTGGCTGAAACAAAAGTTTATAGTAATTGTTGATTTTTATTGGTATTGATAGTCATAGTCATGGTTGTTTCAGCCCATGAGTGACCCACTACTCAGTTGGGTCTCCTCCAAATTCCAAATTGTTTTAAACATTACCGTTCTGGTAGGATTTCATTTAGTTTGACTTTATAATGTAAATGTTATCAGTAATACAAATGTTTTACAAACATGCATTTATAACAATAAGAAAAGTACCAGGTTGTAGAAATTGTGAATTATTTTATGTGCAAATATATTTTAAACTGCTGTATGAGCAGTTTGTCACATACGGGCATAGTAGTAGTATCATAATATGATTGAAAAATAATTACTTAAATGTATGTAATGAATCAATTTTTTTTTTAATATTCTTTGTACCTGGAACGAGAAATGATGTGGCACAATCCAAGTGATAGTCTGTCCTTCCAACTCTACTTGATAGTAGTACCCTTTAACTGATACAAATACTTTCCGAAGAGCTTTGGCGGCAATGATTGCATGCATAAACTCAACCGTCAATCTTCTGCAAAGCATTGATTGATCTCTGGGTACTTTCTTGAGTGAAGGGAATGTGCTAAATAAGAAGCACAGTGTAAGACAGTCATCAAGGTCTCGCAAGGCATCAACAAATGTAGGGTATCTTTCTTTGACAATATGATCAATGTTTATCTCAGGATAGTCTCTTAAGAATTTTCTCATTTGTCCGTATTGTTTCATAGCTCGAGCACGACGAATTTTTTGTTGGTATACCTAAACAAATGTACAAATAAACCAATTTAAATATTGTGACACACGTAAATAATAAATATCATAGAGTGGTGTCTATACTCACTTTCAAATCTCTTAATTTCCATATTATAGGCTCATGTAATAAGAACTTTATGTCCTTTGTGTGATACAATGTTTTGATACCTCCTGCGCCTTTTTGAGCTCTCTTACGATTTCGTGGTTCGCGAGGGTAGATACCTTTCAATATACAAATCCGTCGGAAATCCTTAAGTGATAATTGCAGTTTCTTAAGAGCGGCTTTTCTAGTCATAAACTGAGCGCCCTCTCCGGAGGAATACTAAAATAAATAAATTTGTTGTTGGTTAGGATCATTACAAACACGTGTTTACAACATCGTAATATATTGAGGTCGTTTGACTAACCTTCTTCTTCTTTTTAGACACCATTTTCCACTACCGAAAGGTTCGGTTTCGTATAAAGTTGAATTAAAGTATTTATCACTTAGTTATTAGTTTACGGAGTTTTCACAGCATTTCATGGATCCATGCAGCAACCACCACAAGAACGGAAAAGAAATATAATAACTGGCACCTGTCAAAGTGTCAATTGTCATTAACATGTGAATTTTTTTTTTCTTTTTGTTTTCTCGAATGGCTACCACAAGATTTGATAATATGCACTTGGTGGAGTTATGTTGTTGTAACATGGCAAGAGAATCTATCCACTAGGGTATTTCATTCCAGATTTGTGTAGGCTTGTCGAAAAATAGGTGATTGTATTTTAGTTATTTCTTTTTAAATGTAAAATAATGATTCCTTTAAGCAAAGTTAATTATTTTAAATTAGCGACCCGCCCCGGCTTCGCACGGGTGCTATTATGAAAATGTTTTATACTTAAAAACCTTCCTCTAGATTCACACTATCTATTAAAAAAATCCGCTTCCAAATCCGTTGCGTAGTTTTAAAGATTTAAGCATACATAGGGACGGACAGACGACAGCGACTTTGTTATATACTACGTAGTGATAGTGAAATTTAGGGTAGTTCCCCTGCAGGTCTCATATTTTGTCCCCAACCTGTATATTGACTACGTGTACCATAAGTGATAAATTAAAATATCTTCACTTCGGAAGAATTGACATGTTATCCATTACATATTATAGTAACAAAGGTTAGATGTACGTATAGGTAGCGAACAGCATGCTACATAATTTACCAGAATTACCAAAAAGTCATGCACCGATAGCCAAATTTACAGAGCAATTCGCACGGTTATGATATCCCCGACTTCAGTTATCGAGGCATAGGCGCCGCGGCCCACTGCCACACATACCTGGTCTGGCTGGATGAACATCCTTTGCGCTTAAATGCTACTCTGGATAAGTGTTTAACTACATCAGATAAATAAAAATGTCTTTGTGTTGGTGGTCTTTTAATTTTATTCTATTGAAAAATAAATACTTATGTATAATATCCCTCATCAAAAATTAGGAGTCTTCATTTTTTGATGATGTTGAAGGTGGCGACGGTGGGTCATTAGTTTGACTTTGGAACCAGGAGCTGGGATCCATCATTATGTACATGGGATAAGCGTAAGACGGTGGCGGCCACATCGGTGAAGTATTAGCCATCACCGAACTCGCAGTGTCGTCTTTAAATCCTGTATCTTTCAAAATGCTCATCGCGTTCGAATAAGCCGACATCATGTGAGGGTAGAAGAAATTAAAAGGATAATGGTAAGGGTACTGCGGTTCCGTGCCAGTTGCGTCACATTTAGGAGCGTTTTCTGGTGAAGTCACAGGTATACTGTAGGGATATGAAGCTAATTGGGTTGCTTCACCTGAAACGCCTGATGGGAAAGGCATAGCATATGCGTACTGGACCGCTGGCGTAGGGGTAGGATTTGATAAAACGGCCCTCTTTTGGTTTGCCTCATCCTGAGGTTTTGGATAAATGGGAGGATAAGGAGCCGGTAAAGTCTTTGGTATAGTTTGAGACGCTGCCCCGACTGGTAGGAAATTTATCGCTTGATCAGCGACCCATTGTGTGCGCATGCCGTTGTCTTCTGTGGCTGCGACGTATAAGTCCCCCGTTGTACCATCACTGGATGGCTTCACGTAAAGCCCGTGAACTGGATTCAAATGATTGGGTGTCTCCCAAGGGTAACTGTGAACTGATAATAAACTTGTAATAATTACAATGACTTTAGGGAGGCAAAGTTCCTCCATGGTTAATTTGGTACTTCTGCACTGTATTGAATGATTGATGTTGTAAGTAATTATTATATTTATACTCAAGCGATAATTGCAGTATAAAATTCGAATTATGAAATACATATCGTAATAGCGTTTGAGACGTTAAAAGTTTTTCTTCTGAGCACGTTTAAAACATTCGATATCAGCTCAAGAACTATCTCCACGTCTTTCAATATTAACGATAACGATAACGTTATTCCGTGATGGTCTATCGCTTTTATTGTTTGAGATAATGAATGTTAATAAGTATGACTGGAATAAATGTATTTTTTTTATTGCTTAGATCTATCTCGACTCAAGTTCCCAAGTAATTTTTGTACTCGCAATCGACCCGCTGTAATTTACTACTACTTAGTAAATTACACCGCCTACCGGACAATTTCGTTTTACTGTATATTCTCAAACCAATATTAAATTTTCCCTCCTCTAATTAGACGAGGCTCGGCTCAGCAGTGGGCCTTATACGGGCTGAGAAAAAGAAGAAGAAGAATGTTCATCGAGGTTTGGTGCATAGGTACTTTTTGTTAATTTCGATAACACATAAATTTACCTACATGAGGGTCTTGTCTATAAAGTTTTGGCACATCCTTATAGGCCACTCATGGAAATGTCCTAATTTATTCGTTGCTTGCCGAGAAAATAATATGTCGTTGCACATAAAATCAAGCAAATAAACAACATGTTCCTCGATTCGTGATACAATTCGGTTATTTATTATAAACAAAAATAATGTTGACAAATGCTTCCGCGTATAACCATCTCCAACTATTTCGTAATGTCACGTATGTAACGTGGTATCGGATGGTGAGTAATCAAGGTCGTATGTTACCAGTACCTAATGTAATTGTTACAATATTCTTCATTGCTTTAGTTCGATGAGCATCTAGCGTTAGCTATTGACGATGAAATGAACACAGATAATTTCTTGAAGGTTCTAGATTTCTTTTCATTCTTTAAAAACAGGTTTGACGGTCGTTCTTATGCTGGGCTGCTGTGTCAAGGTCTCTGTGAATTACATGTTCGTAAAGAACCCTAGCAAGATGCGAATACGAGTTATAGCCATTATAGCAAAGGATCGATAGTTCTGATGATTCTAGATATTGTGTGATTCTTAATTTGTTTTGTTAATCAAAAGTGTCGTATTTCCAGAAATACACAGAGAAGCCAATAAATAACATATATCTCACTCACATTGTTTTAATTACTGTGTTTAATTATATAATAAGCATTATGATTTCTTAGGTTTTCGCGATTATTACACATTGAAATTAAACTAATTTTAGCGGTTTTATCACGTGTATATTGTCTTCGAAAGACGACTGTTATCTAGTCTCTCCCGCGACCACGATTGATGCAAAGCATGCGAAACGTCTGGAATGAAATAATGTAATAAACACGCGATAAATCCGCTAAAAAATGTTTAACTAATTTAAATAATAAGCATTGTTTGCATGCACACATATTTTACACACTGCATAGCGTAGAAAAACAACTTCTTTTGAAGATAATCTAAATTTGGGATCTGATGTGGACCAACTCGCATCCGTGACCTGTTTACGCTTCGGTAACCTCTTTGGGGAAACTGAAGGGTTTGCCTTTGCAATTATGGACGAAGTTATCATGACGAACCACTACCGGAAGCATATTCTGAAGGACATTTGTCGACATTTGTCGGGCATGCCACTATTCCGGCTAATCTATCAGACATATAGTTTCTGGTTGTTCTCGTCTTGCTTACAGGGAGTACTTGCATAGACAACTAAGTAGCTAAGATTATTCATCAACAATTTTCCTTTCAAAATGCTCTTGGGAGTGCCACAGTTCCATATATCCAGTATCAGCCCCAACCAGTTCTCGAAAATGACCATGTCACGCTCTACTGTGGGACCAATCTATGTTAAAGGACAGGTGTATTGCTGTCAACAAACCTGACATCGTCGTATCGAAAAGTTTTGATGGACATCTAAATCAACTCTCGATATCCGGTTGGGTTAAGCGTCTGATGCGAAAGGCCGTTTTACATGAGACGGCGCGCGCATAGTTAGGCGGTTCCTCTCTTTGCTGCACTAACCACTAGGCGGCATAAAGATTTTTCCGCCCCCGCTACTTTGGGATTATATAATTTAAATTGTATTTAAAAAATGAATTGTTTTTTTTAATAAATATTATGTAAAAAACTATGGATAAAGAATTTATGATCTAAAAATGTATACATGTGTATACTTAAAAGTGTGCATTATTATTAGGTCGTCCAAAAACTCCCAAATTTTCTTATCGACAAATAGTTTTCTTCACGCATTTCAAGTTTAATAGCAAATTACTGAATCGATTTTGTTTGAATGATGAAGATATGCGGTACCACACATACAAAAAAAATACAGACAAATTGAGAACCTCCTTTTCTGATGTCGATAAAAACTTATAAATATATATTATCTACACCATCAGCGAAATATTTTCATACCGGGAAAATTTCCTCGAAGAAAAGAGATCTTACGATAAAACATTATTGAAAGTTAATTCTGAAAAACAATAAACAGCGATAACAAGTAATGGTTGCCTTTTCTGCCAATAATGTTGCCGATAGTATACACGTTTATTTTCATAGGAAATGTGATGGGTTACAGAACATCGATATGTATTCGAAAAAATGAGGAGTTCTCTATGTGTGGCTGGAGGTGTCCTCCTACTTGTATGAACTTAAGGTTACTGTTAACAGGTAACTATAATAAAATATTGTTTATTTTGTCACCTCAAACAACAGGGCGTATATACTTACACGGCATGTCCCAAATTGCATTATAACTAAACTTAACTTATTATTCTCTCACGGATGGTGGTTTCGTCAAACCGTTTTAACTCTCGAAAATGCACTTGGCTAACCTGTCTACTGTCTACTGTGGCCCCTTGAAGGGTTGCCTGTAACTGCGACATCCTCAGTCAATGAGACTCTTGTAAGCGGCGCGTCCCCCGACCCACCGCCGACGTCTAGGACTGGGGTAAAAGGTGGGCAACGCCGCCTGCCTCCCCTTCCCAAGCCTACGTCAACGGATTGGGTCAGCTACAGATTCCACCTTTCCGACCAACTTCCCACTTATCTCATCTCGTAAGAGAAAGCTACCTTCAACTTGGTTGACCGCCAATCCAAGGGTCCTATGATGCGCTGCAGTGGTTAATGCCCGCAAGATAACAGAGGAGTCGCCGGAGCCCAAACTCGCCACAACACTTTTTGCTGCTGGTTGTCTGGCTTCTCTCGGGGGCCTGGCCCAAATGGGTGACTCTGAGCCGGTACGGCCCCAACGGATCCTAAAGGCACGCAAGCCCCCGCAAGCACGGTCGATGGAGAAGCTCTCACATAGGTAGCTGATCTATCATTCCATTAAATTTTCCATTAAATTTTGCCCAGTTCCGATGTATCTTTGTCTAGCAATATGTAATCAAATTTACCTATTTGTGAAAACGTAACAGATTTGATGACACACTTTCGAGTAGGTGCATTCCCATTAATACTTATTGTAATCGTATGATGTTTAGGTGATTCATGACGAATTCGGAGCGGAAATTGCTTCAGTGACCTCAATAATTGATAGTAGTGTACCATTACAGACTGATTATAAATTTTTGAAGTTCACAAACTTTTATTGCTGGCACTTCACATGGCCATTTGTGTTCATTATTCTCATAACATCTTAATTAATGATTTTTATGACATACCTTTCATCCACACATAGCCTTTATTGACAAAACTTAAACTCAAAAGGAACTTTATTCATATAGGTTTTATCACAAAACTCTTCGACATCGTCGACGTCGTATAAGTTCCTATGAAATAGTGATGCTTCTTCATTATGCTTCGTGCGTTATTTTGTGAGAATACAATTTTGCCGATTTTAATAATAACGAATTTGGTGCTCGTGGTGGTTTTGAGGCCTACTGGTGTTAAGGCAACTCGCTCGGTCATTCGAACGGCCCTGCGCACACCGACCGAGGAGCATCGTGTTCTGACTGTAACGCAGCATTAGCCCCGGTTGCCACCAAAGCAGAGAGGAGAGGAGACGAAAAGAGATGTGTTTTGAATAACTAATCAGGTTTCTTTATTTCCAGATATCCTCTCCGGTTAGCTTCGGTGGATATAGAATAACGAAACCAGATTGGTTATTCAAAACACATGCCCTCTCGTCTCCTATCCTCTCTGCTTTGGTGGAAACCGGGCCTTAGACTTGTGTTGCCGCATTTTTTACACAGTTAACCCTGTCTCGATTGGTAGTTTAAAAGCTCATTCCAGCTTGTCATGTTCATTTGTTTTCCAGCAATGTGCCCGTCATCCTGGGACTGCCACGTCGGCTGTCGCTGCGCAGCGGGATTTGTGAGGAATGAAGAAACTAAGGAATGTGTTTTGGTGCAGAATTGTCCAAGTAGGTTTCATTGGTATGAGAGCTAGGTGTTACTAGGTGTAAATACCATACGCGAACACGCAAGTAACGTAGTCTTCCAATGATGTTTTCACTTCTAAACAGCTAGTTACATTTTTCTTCCGGTATATTTTGCGTAAAAAATACTATTATACAATGTTGCTATATCAGGTGGGATGGAAATGCACAAGGCCAAGGGACAAGGTCCGGTCAGAAGCTGGTTACCACTACTACCACTCAGCGCATAAATGACCCACTGAGTTAGGCCTCCTCCCAACATTAGCCTACATATAAACAAATTATGTCTTTAGTTATAATAAGTAATGTAATCTCGTTTACATCTTCGACAAAAATGTTGCCCCAAATCGCCTCAAGTCGGAGACTAACCGCCTGACTCCGCAAAAAATTCTCGGTCAAGTGTTAGACTGCAACCTACGTATTAACTCTGATTCAGAGTAATTGCAAAATATGTATAAATATTAGTGTCAGGCTATCATCACTTACCACAATTATAATGAAGGTTGCACTCACCACTTGTATTTTTGCGGGGATCGCTCTGTCCGTGTCGGGAGCGCCGGCTGAGAAGAAAGTGCCTCCAGTGACACGGCAGCAAATTGAAGAGTATCTCAGGGCGAAGCGTTCTCAATATGCGCCTCAGTTCGCATCACCGTGTGCCGCAGCCAGTTCAGTTCCGCATCCTGCCTTCGCGCCGCCATACCATTGGGATGTACCAGGGTATATGCCGGGATCATATCCCGGCTACGTTGTACCACACTACGGATACGCAGCACATCACTATCGCTCCGTGGATGAGCAGCTCGCCGACCCCGAAATGTTGAGCTTTTCGGATATGGATCACTTCATTCCGGAGCACATGGCGATGGCGCGATTAGGAGGCTACGGTGCCCCACCACCAAGTATGCATACAAACAGCCAAGGAGTTCTGCCCGTTACAACTGCAACGGCATATGGAGTGTTCCAGAACGCAAACTCTGGTGGTTGCGGTATTCCGCTGCTGTTCAGTTGTACGCCTTCGATAGTCCCGGGGCACATGATTGATACCGGTACACCTGGTGTCGGGACTCATGCAGGAGGGGATTCCTATCGCGGAGTAGACGATGCTCATCACCACAGTGCCCTGGAAAGCCACGAAGAGCTGAGCCACGAACATTTGAGCCCGGCTCATGAACCCAGTAAGACTAACGCGCAAGTGCAGTGAAGTAATAAACGTATTTATAAATTTTGTATAATGTAGGCTAAAACTAATTAATGTATTTGCTTTAAATAAACAATATACCCCGTATATGATTTTATTTACAAAATATCATCAATCATCACCATTTCAGCCAATCGACGTCCACTGCTGGACATAGGCCTCCCCCAAGGATCTCCACAAAGGCCGGTCCTGGGCCGCCCGCATCCACTGCTTTCCGGCGACCTTAACCAGGTCATCGGTCCACCGTGTGGGAGGCCTACCAGCACTGCGCCTTCCGGAACGCGGTCGCCATTCGAGGACTTAAAAAACATAGTTATAAGAATCGTCGCTTCAGCCAATATGATGACCCACGAGTAAGTCGGGCGTCCTCCAAATTAATGGAGGGAAATTGGACTACAGTGCCACGCTCACAAGACGAGTGTGCACTGGATTTGTTTCAAGATTTCCTTCTCTTGCGTCTAGATTATCGGCCTCTTGCGTTAGATACACGTGCATTGCGTATCCGTGTGGTGACGGATTTATAATACACAGTGTCACCACCCCCTTCCACTCTGAGGGTATCGTAAGAGCCAACAAAAGGATATGTCAAGGCCGATAACCTAGCCGCAAGAGAAGGAAAACTTGACATGAATCCCTGTTCCAGCCCGTCTGGCCAGCGTGGCACGGTAGGCTAAATTACTCTCCATGTAATGGGAGGAGGTCCGACTCAGCCGTGGGTCATTTATAGGCTGAAAAGTAGGATGGTATGGGTTGGTGACATTGTGTCGGATTTAGATTAAATCCGTCACCATGTGGTATTTAAGAATATTCATAAGTAATATCCATATTCTACATGTTTTATGAACTGTGCATAAGTTTAGTATACTTAGGTACTTAATAAATGTCTTTTGTACAATAAAGAGTTTATCTATCTATCTTCTATGAATTGGATCCTAAGCATGGCTTCTTATAAAATAAAATAGGATTAATAAAATAGCAAATATACCAGGAGATTTTTCATGAGACGCCCAACATTTTCTTGTCGATAATTCTTGATTGTGGTAGCTAACAGAGGTAGCAAGGATGAAATATTATGTTGATTGAATGATTCTAAAAAAAAATATTACTAACCGGGTGCTTTTTGGTATAACTGGTGATAATTATCTAAATTATTCGAAAATTTATTTGTCCTACAATCAACCCATACATTTGGGTTGATCAAATAGTCCCCCACTTCCAATATGTATGGATAACGAGCAGGGACGTAGCGGGCTCGGTGGGGCCCCGTATAAAAAAAAAAATTGCGGGCCCATACAAGGATTTCTCACAAAAGAAAAAAAAATGCGTGCATAAAATTGATAGAAATATTTATTCATCATAATAATAATTATCTATCTGTCACTTCTACCAAAAAGTTTTCAAACAATTTAAATTAAATATACACTCTCCTTGCCTTTTTTTGGTTAACTGATTTATTAAATGATTTATAGCTGATGATAACTTTAGTTTTTCTAAAGTCTCTCTCTCTATGGACAATAGTGACAGGTCAGAAAGGCGTTCAGCAAAGTTTTTATTAATTTTTGCTTACGCACGTCGGGGGCCCCGTATAATTGATACGGCAGATACGGCGGTAGCTACGCCCCTGATAACGAGGTCATCAAAAATGATTACTAACCAGCTGGTTTTTTTTTATTTACTTTGTAAATATTTATATTTTAAAAAAGCAATTCGAAGCGTCGGTAATTAAATAAATTCAAATGAGATATATAATTCGTATCTACACGTTTATAAAAACGATATCTGTTTAATTAGTTACTAACAGAAAATATGATACAGCACGTGTCTTTATATTATAAATACGAGTATCTAATAGTTAAATGATACCACAGTGGAGAAAATTCTGATATATAGTCATATATTAGTAGATACTTATTTTAAAATGAAAATAATAGTTTTGAATATAGTTTTATTCGCCACTTTCGCTACAAGTTTAGCGATTCCATTTCAAACAGCAGTAAACAATTTATTAGCTGATAGTTATCAACATCAAGTTGCAAGGCAAGTAAAACTTTCGAACGATCTAGAAAATACGCCAGATCGTTCAACAGTATCAGAAACGGAGAATTTAATAATGAGATTAGACGAAGACAGTTCAGCTAAACAACCACGTGAACGCTCATTAGATGCGCTAGAAAACTTGGCATCATTAGCCGGTTTTGGAAAATATATCAAGCCTGGGAATCCCTTCATGCCGTCCAACCCTGTGGAAAGTCTAGAAAGTCAGCGATGCGGAACTTTCCTGTATGACTGCTACCCGAACGTGATCGCAGGATATCTTGCTTCCAGTGATCCAGAGTATCCAACGACAAGGAATATTAGGAGTACTATTTGGTCTGAAACCGACAGAGCGGTTGGACATTTTAAAGTTTCCGAAGACTACCCAGAGTTACTAATTGGAAATCGCCATTTAGTTTCCAGGGATTATCCCGAGCCCAATCTTTATCGGATGGTAATGAAATCTGAAGGGGCTAGCTAAATTAGAAACTATACATCTGATGTGCTTGGAATTTTTTGTGAATAAATTACTTTGTATACAATAAACAAACTAGATAATACAGTCGAAAATTATCGTGAAAGCGATTTCGATTAAATCTTATCTAATCTACTCAGCTTCATAACAAGTCTTTTTCTTATGAATTGAAGACAACAATAAAATAGATACTCGTGGATTGCAAATAACAATCAATATGTTTTTTCATGAGAACAAAGATTATGATATCTGAACGCGGCGGTAATTACGTAGGTAAATGGTGTCACATGATACCTAATTTAGCATACTTGAAAGTACTTATTTTGCACAAGATAAGAACTGCAGGAGGAATCTGTCAGTGTGGTGACGGATTTAGAAAACATAGTCATCACCCCATTTCGTCCGGAGGGTGTCGTAAAGCCGACAAAACCAAATGACAAGGCCGAAAACCTGGCGGCAAATATGATACGAAACCCTGCGCCAGCCAACCCGTCTGCATGGGAGGCTGGTTACCCTCCATGTAATTGGGGGAGGCCCGACTCAGCAGTGGGTCATTTATGGGCCGAGTAATAATAGAGGAATTAGTATGAAGTAATACAATATAGTTAAATTGTTAGAGCCCTTCAGTGTTGTCAAAAAATAACATGATTTAATTCACTTTAAATTTATTCATTTAAATATATTGCCATAGTTTAGAGTTTTCCCTTTGGATTTAAAATATTAAAGCCGATATTTGGAAGATGATTAAAAATTACAACGAATATTAGAATGCATATGTGAATAAATGTTAACTTTTGACTTATATTTATCTAAGGTAAGACTTTAAAAATGAGTTAATGTTGGGAAAATGTTTGATAATTATTAATATGATTGTTGATTTTATAGAATAGCTGATTAAAAATTATGTACATAAGTGCTTTCTTACTCAAAATCAAAACACATTTATTCAAGTTAAAATTTTACTTTTGAAAAGTCAAACAATCAAATAAAAAATAAAATTTACCATTTAAAATTGATTATTTACCACCGGTTCACAATGCAGATCTACAGAGAAGAGCCGGCAAGAAACTACGAGACTAAGAGTTGGAAATAAGACATTTATTCAGTTATGAAATTATTATGCATAATTTTTTTGTATTACTAAACGTAATATCGGCAATTCAGTGGCGAGCCATGAGGGAGGCCTACGTCCAGCAGTGTCTGAAATAGGCTGATGATGATGACGAATATCGGCAAAAGAATTCAAGTACATTCACACAGGGAAGTATATGTTTTCTATTCAAAGATAATGTTATTCTGATATATAATTTTACCATGCAACTGTAGCGCAGGTTTCACCATTTGTCTATCCTATGACTCGAGTCATCTCATTATTCTACTAGACTAATATGAGTCAGCATTTTAACTATTCGCACATTTGTTTGTCTATAATTTTTACTATTCTGCATTTGTTTTTATTTTTCTATCAACGCATTGTTATATCAGCGTCAGTACGCAATTAGCAATTGACAACTATAGGACTTGCAGTGGCCAGAGATTAGATTTTCAAAATGGACTGCTGGCAGAATTCACTATTAGAAGAAAACCTTACATAATAAATTATATTGATTACTTCAAAACCTTTAAAAATATTTTTTTCATAATCATGGGTTCATGACAATTTATTTAACCACTTACACTGGCGTTAGTAGCCATACACAGTCATTGATTGTTCTAGGAAAAAATAATAATGGTTGAGGTTGAGTACTTACTTATAAATTAGGTGGCAATAATTTTTGCATTGATTTCTTGGAAACAACAGCGAATGGCCTCGCATTCCATACCGGAAGGTGCTGTCTCAGCATTCGTGAGTCAATAAGGCATAGAGGCACGTTTTGTTTTCATTCACACTCTACCAATAAATTTTCCTGGGATGCAAGTGGTATAAATGCCCTAAACGTTTAACCCTGCAACCAAACACTTCGGCAAACACAATGAAGACACTGTTAGTGCTATCTGCTTTGGCCACAGTTGCCATCGCAGCTCCAGCACTACCAGAAGAACGCCAAGAGCATAAAATAGATCTCGATAATCTTCAAGATACAATAACTAGAGAAAAGAAATCTCCAGCTGTAATATCTACAACTATAGAAGACATTAGTGATAGTCCCCCGCTCACTGACCACTCAGAAACGGGTACCACGACGGCTTCAGAACGATCATTAAACCTTAAGAAACCACCATTAATTGTGAAGAAAAAACATGGCTACCATTTATACCGTGATTCTGATGAAGAAAAAGCAATGTCTGATACTCACGAGGCATGTGGAAGACAAATAAGGCTGAAACTGTGTGATGAGGGAAAGTTCAGGGATATCATGCGAGCAACAGAGCCTACGAAGGAACAAAAGACCGAAGATGACATGAAAACCAGAATTAAGATGGCAAAAGATGCGGTAGAGGGATTACATCGAGATTTTATCATTATGGAAAATACTCCCAGATCAAAAACCAAGCCTTTAGATTCAGATCAGGATTCTGAACTACATGAAGACATTGAGGTAGCTAGACAGGCTTTAGAGCACATTCAGAACCATTTTGGCAATTTGGAATCGATGAGCCTACACGCTTCTACTTCAGCCGTATCTTCTAGAGATTCAGAATCAATGCCTGAAGTACATGCAACCCTAGGCAAAACTGAAGACGAACGACTAGCCCAATGGAAGCAAGCTATTCAAAATATTCAGGAAAACGTTGAGATCGCTCGAAATATTGAAGACAGTTTTAAATCTACAATGCTTGAAACGACATCACTTGCGGATGAGTCATCGGACATTTCAGATACCAAAAACCATCACAAAACGGAAGAAAATACTGATACACATTTACCAATGACTGAAGATTTACAATTACGTGCATCAGAAATGGAAAAGGTTGAAAACCAAGATACTAGAAAAGACATTCCTTCGAATACTGTCATTGAAAATCACATAGCAAGTGGTGTAAATAGAAATAATAAAATAGAAAAGAGTATGGATATGGAAGATGATATGAACGGAGCAGCTACGACTATGATAGAAACAAGAATGGATGCCGTACCCAAGGAAGACACTTTTATTACATCAGAAGACAAAACAAAGGAAATGCAGCTTGTACATGAAAAAAATGCAGAACCAAAAACACAGTTACTACAAGAAAACCATTCAATGACAATGAATACCGATGATAAAATAAATGAAGAAAAAATGCAAATGGAAGAAGTAAAGCATCTTAAAAATGCTGAAAACATGTTCCCCTCTGAAATAGATCCAATGGATTCGGCAGCAAGCACTATGAGTTTTTCGAAGTCAAGTATCGATGGAGAGTCCCCAGCAATGCATAAAGCAAGCTCAGAAAATAATTTATTTTCAGACATAGGCCCTTCAAATATGAAAGAAGCTGACATTTTAAATCCTGAACATACGGATAACGAATCTGACAATCCAGCACTGATACTGGAAGACGATTTTAGACAGGTAAACCCGAAAGAAAATGAAGATACGATGAAAGTACATGGTAATATAGAAGATACTAATATATCTAATGCACCAATAAATTCATTAGAGCACTTACAAAACTTTCATCATGAAGTGAATAATCCACTGTCAGTAAGAAATGCCGTCGACACTTTGAATATACCGGAACAGCTGCCGGATGCATTTAAAATGAAAGAAGCAGCTAATCCTGAACCCCATAATATGATGAAGTTAGCCGAAACAGAAAGCAATTTACTGCACAAATCAAACGAACAAAACTCTCAACTACCTCAAGAAAACTTTGAAAAACTCGCTTTGGTAAAAGCTGCCGAAGAGTTACAATCGTTCCATAGTCATCATCTCCATGATCAAGACCATTTTCACAGTGTGAATCTAGATGATCATCATCATATGCATAGTGAAATAGACTCCACTAGTAACTTTGAGATGCCTATTCATGGACATTTACATCCATCGAGGTTCCATCACAACTCTATGGTCAACAAAATGGTCGATATGCGAAATGTAATTCATCCAAGTTTTCAAGCGAGCATGAGAGATCCTATGGATGGTTTTGGATCAGAAAGCTTGATGCGTTGGAGTCCAACACATGAGACGGCTAGAGCAGCTTATGGAAGTGGTATGTCAAATAACGTTAGCCCACCAGGGGCAGTTGGCGTGTTTCCAAATGCTAATGCTGGTGGTTGTGGTATTCCTCTGCTACTTAGTTGCTCTCCATCTGTAGTATCTGGTAGCCTGGCAAAACCACACCCCGCTCCTACGCATTCATACACCGCTCCATCAAGCTCATACACTGCTCCTTCATATAGGGCAGAAGAAGACTTCAGCATCCACAACAAACGCGATATCAAGAAAAATAATGAACTTCTTACAACTAATGTCCTAAGAATGCCAACACCAATTAAACAGAAAGGTAAAATAATACTAGACCATAAAATTTAAGACGAATACCCACCAATAGAAATAAGACGGTAATGCATTCACGTAATATATATAATAGTATCATTATTTACATACATGTTTGTAAAACATCACAAGAATAAAGCATCTTATAAAATCTATAATACTTTCTTTTACATTTTCTTTTACAAAAACGTAACCCCTTTTTTTTTTTTTTTTTTTTTTTTTTTATAATGGGGGAAACCTTTTATAGGTCCCCAGCCGGTGGGACGGGGCTGGGGTATGTGGGAGTCCCGGTCGCGTTGAGATGGTGAGTTGCGAACCGGTTTACCCACAAAAACCTACCACTGTTGTCACCGCGTGTCATTCTGCCGTACGGGAAACTACATAGCCTTTCCGTGTTGGCAGTGACGGACAGGGGAGCTTGGCTCGAACCCTTGGTGTTGTTTACCTTTTTTGACGCCTGAAGCGTTCTTCTCGGAGACTTTTGCTATGGGGATAGAGTGTCCCTGCCCTGATCCCAGTCTCGATGCGCACCATGTGTGAAGCGTGCCGCAATCCTGTTTGGCTCAAGAGAGCCTCGGTGCAGAAACCGATCGCCACGGGAACTGCTATCTGCTCCTAAGGCCGGGGGTGTTCCCTGCTCCCGTAACCCCTGCAGTAGGTATAACCTGTATCGTCCCGTACGGCAGCAGGCTCGAGACGGATATTATTGGTGGGAACTCACATTTTAAATGTACTAAAATGTTAGAATAATGTAATTACATTATTCAAACATTTCACTACTACTACTACTCAGCCCATACATGACCCACTGCCGAGTCGGGCCTCCTACAATTACATGGAGGGTAATTAGCCTACTGTGCCACGTTGGTCAGACGGGTTGGCACAGGGTATCGTATCAAGTTTTCCTTCTCTTGGGTCTACGTTATCGGCCTTGTCATCTCCTTTTGTCGGCTCTTACGACAACCTCAGGATAGAATGCGGTAGTGACACAATGTATGTAAGCTGGAATGTACATATGTACATTGTCAATGTCTAGGAATGTTTGTAAATCAATGAAAACAATTTGTTTGTGAATCATAAATACTCGATTCATACCTGTGACACGATTATTGAGGGACACAACCATCAATGAACTCCAGTTTTGCTGAGATTTGTAATACGATACGACGTGTATCATATGACTGGTATTGAAATCTGCAGGGCATTAAAATACGCGCATTCGTACATCAAATTCCCAATTGACAAACATGTTTGGTGTTATCGTAACAATTTTAATCGCGATTTTTCATATAAATCATTGTTTCCCAGCGGATTGCAAAGATCCTATCATCAAAGTTTTATATGCTATAGACCCTGAAGATTTAAAAAATGTTCAAAGTGAGGATATTGGGCACGATCAAGTGACTACGATAGTGTATGACAGTGATTTGGTTTCTAAAGATGATCGTAACCCTTATTTAAAGTTCAATCATGATGCGAGTCTACCGATGTCAGTGTGGAGTGATTACACACAGCTGTCTAATCCATATTATCAAAATGGTGACCAAGACAATGGTTTAACGCCAATTGATTATGATCAGAATATACAGATACCAGAGTTCTTTTATGAAATGAGTAGTCAAGATGATATGAGAAGATTGTACGATGAAAACGGGGTATATCCCTTGGTTCATTCAAGTATATCGTCAGCAATGAATCCCGAGGTCGTTTTGAATAGTTCTCCATCGTTCTCAACAAAAATTCTTGAAGCACCGTTTTCGAGTGATATGGAGAGCAACCCAGGTATTTCACTGGAAAATTTTAGACCAATACGCTCAAAAGAATATGACGAAATCCTCGCAGAATTAGCCCATGATGCAATGATGCCGAATATTCTGCCTACAATGGGTGTACCGTATAATCGTCAGGTGGACGGTTCTTTACAGAATTTACCTCCACAAACGTCTGTTTTAACAAAATATCCAGGTGCAAGTACGTGTGTGCCTCCCATTCTATTGGGATGTTCCCCCAGCGTAAACCTTGGTACATTTATGGATTCCAACATTGAAAAAACCAGTCCAGTTAAAGGAAAGAAATAAGTGTCGCCTATACATTTATTTCACATGGATTCAGTACTATTCTATTACTTGAGACATTTTGCAAAAAAGTTATACTTCTTAAATAAATTTTATAATACTTACGAAATATTTGAGTTTTATTGACTTCCAGTCTCAAAATTGAACTATTTAATGTGGCCAAAGAAAATAAATATCTTAGCAAATTGCCCATACTGTAAGCGGAGAGTACTGTGTTCTTTTCTTTTACAGGACAAGTGACTTGTCCCCCTGGTGAGATCCTAGGCACGAATTTACAATGTGTTACACGCAACCGACTGACGGTCTCCAATGACTCTCTATGGGAATATTACTGAATTGTTTTTTTATAGAAATAAATAATATTATTAATCGTGTTGTATTCGTATTATGAACAGGGGGAATTGGCCAAGTGGTTCGCACGCTTTGGTGGATTAGAAAAACAAATGTATGTATGACCCATAAATGTCAAACACCTAAACACATTTACATATACCCACTTGGCTAGGCTGCAGTCATCAACTAAGATGGTTTGGAAGTTAAGATGATGGGTGACATGTATTACTAGAATCTCACCCATCCTCATATAATCAATTGTATGTATGTATTTTCTTTCTTTAAATTGTTTGATCCGTGTGGTGACGTATTTATAATACAAAGTATCGCCACCTTATTTCATCCTGTGGGTGTCGCAAGAGCCGACAAAAGGAAATCATAAAAGGAAAACGTGAAACGAAACTCTATGCCAACGCGTCTTGCCAGCATGGCACAGTAGGCTAATTAGGCATGTAATTGGAGGAGGCCCGACTCAGCAGCGGGTCATTTAAGGGGTGAGAAGAAGTAGAAGTAATAGTATCAATTTTGAAAATATGTATAAATTCTAATTAAGATCTCGACATCATAAGGAAAACGTCGAATAGGTACGTAAGTATAAGACAGCACCTGAATGTCACGTAATTTTATAAAAAATGCAAACTAGCTAAAAGAAATCCCCAGTCAACCAAATTCTACGAATAATTAACAGGTCTTATTGTAAAGCTAACTGAGAACCAGCTCTTTTGTTTACACAAGTATCATTTCTTTATTGTTGAGGTCAACCAACCTGTGCTAGTGTCAACTAAGACACTGAGCTGCGTGATAATTCTAAGAACAGTCTATTCCGTGTCATAAAACCAATACTTTGTCATGGAAAACCGTATATCACTACATTGTGGAATAACCGCAAGCATTTGTATTTTGAAGCTAGTACCTACTTACATTGGCGATACAAAAAACGGACTATGCGGAGTGGAACCGATCTGCGGGTTAAGCAGCATGACTCCGCTTAATGTTGGAAGTTCATTCATTCTGACCTCTTCCGTGCTTCGAAGGGCAAGTAAAATCGTATGTTCTGGATGCCATTCAAAAATCGCTGGCATTCGTTTTACATAGTCAATAGCGTGAAAATTTGACAGCAGCAGCGGAAATTATTTGATCAGAATAGGTAGATGAGTCACGGCGGGCAAACGGCAATTGCTCCGTGTTCATGTATGACATATTGGTAGCTAGCCAGATCAGGTTATACTGGTGCTGACCCCCAGTTAAATTGGGAAAAGGCGAGGGAAAAGATTACGGGGCATGATTGAGAATAACAAGAGGTATATGTATAGGGATAGTCAGGAACTTCATATACCTGGTATAAATGAAGCATATATATTTTGTAGTCTCCAACGCTAATGCGTTCTAATTAAAATTAGGTAAACCAAGTCGTCGTCGTCGTTCCAGCCCATGAATGACCCACTACGGACTCGGAGGCCCGAGTCTAAATACATGGAGGAAAAATAGCCTACTGTGCCACGCTGGCAAGACGGGTTGGCACAGGGTTTGTAAACTAAGTAAAGGTATTAAAAGAAAGCATGTAAAGATCCCCGACTAAAATGACGAATGACTTGTAGAAGTTCAGTTGACGTTGCTACGTAGGACTAGATACTGGGCAATTTAAAAACAAATGAGCTAGTTGGAAATTTGGCATGGCAACAATACATATATATCTGGGATAATTGGCTGAAGCTAAACTATCTAAGTTAATACAATAGGTTCTCACAAATCGTACAATGATAAAATTTCTAAAGAACTTTCTAAATATATTAGAAAAGGCATTCACTAATGTAAGGAATAAAAAAAAGGAAACTTACATAATGCGTCACATACATAAAGTAAATACCAGTGTTCTTGGTTCAGTCACTGTGGTCCTACTACGAATTGTGACGTATAGTCTGCTTGAAAAGATAACAATACAACATTTAAAAGGCCGTGCTGTCTGGCATGATCTTCAAATTGCAATAGAGAATCATTGACAGAGCTGTGTTAAATAAAATTGAAAATATGACGAAGTTTGTGTTGTTTGTTGTAGTTATGGCTATCTGTTATGTTAGCCAGGCGAAACATGTGCATCCTAGACATGCCGTTGATATCCAAGATGATTTAAAGGAGTCATTCGTAGCAGATGTTGACGGAATGTCACTTGTGAGTAATTTTATAAATAAACAATATATTTAGATAAGTATTTTACAAAGCTATTGCTGGGCATTTCGCCTTCAGGTTTCAAGGTTTGCTTTTTAGCAATATTATTTATTGGATTTACAATTAATTTATTTGCCTGTACGAAACCCACAGGATTGATTACATTGATGACACAATGTATTCTAAATCTCAAAAAACTTACTTAATGAAAATACTTTTGGTGTATTGGTCATCACAGGTGATCACTCGAGTACTAATTGTTACTCGTTCTAACTATTTCTATGGTACAACTTCATTAATTTATTAACAAAAATATACAGTTCAACGGTAAACTCTACATTCAGTGCTGATTGTCCCAAAATAATACGAGTCGAAATTAAAATGCATGTATTGAATTTATAGACTTAATTTAATTATCATTTATTTTGTTATGTAAAAGATAATTCAACATTCCAGGAAATGATCCGAAACATCAAGCCAAGTCGCTTTGTGCCAGTTAACAATGTGCTGTTCTTCAGAAAGTACCCACCCTGCGAAGATGGCTTCGAAAGGGACCTCCTAGGCATCTGTCGCGAAGTCTGGGACTAAAATGTAATGTTTTAACGTAAGGTTTAATTTTTTTGTGATATTACTTTCACTTCGTATAGTAGTAGAAAATCATTTTGTTCCTGTACAATAGTCGATATTTGGATCTTCTTAGCGGGAATGGGCGAAGGAGGAAGATGCCACATGATTGGTTGACGACATGTCCGAACTTTCCCTTTTAGTTCAAGACGATTGTAACCTACTGTACTGAGATTTATCTTAATCAGAGTTCGATGTTAAAGTTTAATATAGGTATCTTTTTTATTAAAGACAATAACTGATACTTAAACCTTGTTGTTTTGATGCTTGTTATAATTCCTACAATTCTTTTGTTTTCTTATTCGTTCCTTTCTCATATTTCTAAGCCCTTTTTCTTAGCCCCTACCGTGTCGGGTTTATTTAATTCGATGTAAGATTCATCCATAGTCTTAATTAAACTCTTACTTCTTTAATGACTGGATCTCTTATATTATCGACACTGTTTTCATTACGAAAGATGATTTCGACATTCTAAAAATAAATGAAATAGGCTTATCAAGAGACAATCACATTTTATTAGTTAATTTTTAAATAAGTTTCAACAAACACAGGACTCGCAATTTTGAGCACTTTACAAACATTACTGACAATTTCATAAACCGGACTAAAGAGATTTCCTTAAAAATTAAAGTTTTCACCGATACATTACAATAACATTATTTTTATCGCAGATTTTAGTCCATCATTTCGGAGGTAATTATCATCAGGATCTGAAAAAAGGTATCATACTGACGTCAACTCAACCAGCAAAAATATACCTTACCTAATGTCCACGTCAGATGGAGGTTTTATATTACCGTTCTTCTGAATTCTGTAGAAAGGGAATCTCTACAAATAAGTCTAGGCTGTCAAAGCTTAAGAACTTAAACGCATGTTGAGATCAAATTTATTCAATGTAGTTATATTATCTAGAAGTTACCGAATTGAGCAATTCTGATAGACTCTCATCGGTAGCAACCTCAGGCACTGATAGTTTATCAACGATTGCATATTTATAAGTCGATGATAAACTATCTTGTCAGGCTAAGGTTGAATTATGAAAAATAAAGCTTGACCACTCATCAGCATGTTTAATGGAGTATATATGGTGGATCTATTTGACTCTGTCCGTCCCCGATAATTAAATCTTTTACCCTGTGGAAGTGTACGTACGTCTTTGCCACTCTTTGAAATATACAAAAAATATAACACGCGATTATTATGTAGTTTAGAGCCAAGCATTATGAAGTTTAAAGCCGTGAACATAATTCAAAGTCTTCGATTCTATCTACATATACGTAATTATTGAATATTGATCATTGATGCGGGCGGTGTGCACACGTTTCAAACTGAAACTCAAAGGGAACTATAATTGTGTAGGTTTCATCACAAAACTCTTATAAATCGTCATATTTAAAATTACCAATATCATCATACGTCCCCTGTCCCACGCTAGGTCGTAGTCTCCATACACAACTATCAGTCGTCTAATTGGTCGTCGGAAACGTTATCTACGTTCACAGTTCTTACAATCCATCCATCTCTTTTGATCTCGCACAACCCTTGCGTCCGTCCACCCACAATGCTGAAACTACCAAGTAACTTGTGAAATAGAAAATCCAGGTCAGATAAGATTACTGGTGCCTCGCCTCGTTCTCAATGTCATTGGATGGCAATTGTTTTTCTTCTTCTTCTTGTTAATTTCTCTGTTAATTTTAAGTATTCGTGTTTAGTGCAAGTAAATACAACAATAATATTAGCCTAGTAAGTAATTATTTTAGTTGTACAGAAGTTTGAGATACTATCCACTTCATGTCAATTGTGAGCTACAATAATAGTAAGAGTGCAAAGTTGCTTTTTAACCGCGTGTTCAATTTTGATGACCGAGCAAGCGAAGGATTCTAAAATTGAATCACGAGCGCAGCGAGTGATTCAAAATTAGAATCCTGAACGTTAGCGAGGGAATCAAAAGAGCACGAGGTGAAAAATCTTTGCACTCGAGTGCAACACGTAACTTTTCATCGTAAATTGAATCAGCGACATCTGTTAACTAAAAAGGAATTAACGTTAAAGTCAACGCAGACGAACTACAAGAAACGCAGGTAATCTATTTAAGAGCTAGTAGACTGAGACCCACCGTCACATCAGCGATGCCGGTGGTAGGGTGACTGCACCGTGGCCTGACAGGGGTATCGGCAAAGTGGCTACCCCACGGATCCAAGCGCCTCGTTCGCAGCAGAACGACTCGACGTTATTCAGAGCACGCATGTATATTGTAGTTACGCCACCTGCAACACGTTTACACAGGTCTAAGATTTTATAAACTTGAAACCTTCGTTAGCTGATTAGCCTTAATCGTCAGCCATGAACTTGGAACATACAGATTCTGAGTCAGAGAGATGACTTTTTATATGCTAAAGTTGCTGAAGCTAGATAGAGAGATCAGTAATTAATTGGTAATCAATATTGTGTCCCGGTGGTGACGGATTTAGACAATGCCACCAACATTATTCTGAAGGTGCCGTAAGAGCTAATTATAGGAAATTATATGTCAGAAAACCTAGCCGCAATAGAATAAAAACTTTATACAACTCCTGGGCCCACCCGTCTTGCCAGCGGCGAACAGTAGGCTCATTTCCCTGTATGAACTTGGAGGCCCGACCCAGTAGTGGGTCATTTATCGGCTGAAATGATAATGATGAAGATGAAACAAAATGTGCGTACAGACAAATCTATTAAATGATACGAGTACTGAACATGTTGTCATTCTATAGTGACATATCTGATCAACTGTCAAGATCAAGTAACTATTATTGTTTTTATCAGTATCTATGTATGTATGTATCCGTGCTGTTGTTTGTGCATCACAACAAAGTGTTAAGGACTGGATTAAGCGTGCTGGAATACTTATTTTTACATGCTCATGGTTATGGAACAAAGGGCGACACTGCCCGTAGTTTCATTTTGGGATCAGGACATCTTCTTTGTAGAAAAATACTTATTTGTATTTTATTGACTTTTCAGAGAACAGCCGGCAAGATCTAATGTAGTGTGTTTTTTTATAAAGTTCCCTTTGAATAATTAACTTAATAATAATGATTTATGAACCTCGTGAAGGCGGAAAAAGAAAAAATGATTAAATATTTAGACCTGGCCCATGAGGTGACCGCCATGTGGAGTGCTGAGTCAACCAGTATTATTCCGATCGTTATATCAGTGCATGGTTTGATATCGAAAAGTTTTGATGGACATCTCAATCAACTCTCGATATCCGGTTGGGTGAAGCGTCTGATGCAAAAGGCAGTTTTACTTGAGACGGCGCGCATTGTTAGGCGGTTCCTCTCTTTGCAGCACTAACCACTAGGCGGCTTGAAAAATAATTTCCGCCCCTAGGGATTTAATGTTTTTCTATTTTTTATAAATATTATGTAAATGAAATATGAATAAAGATTATACAACAAAAAAATGATTTAAAAATACGTGGGTAATGTCCAGTCTGAGTGTTGTATATTGGGATCACGAAAATATTATACTTAGTTGAAAACTTGAAACATAAGCCTCTGCCAAGCCGTCTGGCCAGCGTTTTCCCTGCTGTAATTGGAGTAGCTCTGACTCAGCAGTGGATCTTTTAAGGGCTGAGAAGAGTATAAATGACCAAGTAGGGGCATCTTAACCTTCGGAAAATAACTTGGATAATCACACACATGCTATAAACACCGTCTGTTTTTATCAGTTTTGAGATAAACATCGATATTGTTTTATCTACACTAAAACATTTACACATAAACACTAGCAATTTCAGATTAAGTTTACACTAAACGCTTACTAAGTCGTTTACTAGAATAAATTGCGCAACGCGATTACCTGACCTAATTTAATACCAATACAGAGAAATTTGATGTTCACCAGATTTCAATTTCCTAAACATTCTAACAAGGAGCTTAGTTGTAGGCATCAGCTATTTACATTGTGGGTGTACAATTAATATGCATAGTCGCTTGATTACGCTCTCAAAGCATTTTTTTAAAGAACCTCCTTTTCTAGGTATCCTCCTAGGACTGTTTGCAAACAAGTAATTCACGAATACAAGTTACAACCAGATTCAGAGCAATAGTTGTAACCCGTTGAGACGCCACAGTAGAAGGCCTCCTCGCGAACCTAACGTCCCAAACGAAACCAGCGTAACCAAAACGATGCTTCTGGTTTACATAAAGACACTTGCCCGACCCAGGATTCGAACGGAGACCTGTGACCCAGTCATCCAAATGCGGTACATCCAACCACATCTGATCTATCTTACTGCGGCAAGCCAACAAACACTCGACACAGGCTGTGTCCCTATTCTCTACAGCAGTCATGAATCTGTAACATGAGAGCTGTAGTGAAGTTTCACCTTCACAAAATCGACAGATGGCTACGTGACAATCTCGTGGTACGCATCTACTTCTTCACAGGCCATAAATGACCCACTGCTGAGTCAGGCTACATCCAACTACATGGTTGGCATAGAGTTTTGTATCAAGTTTTGCTTCTGTTGCGGCTACTTTTTCGGCCTCATCATCGTCAGGCTCAGAATGGGGTGGCGACACCATGTATTCTAAATCCGTCACCACACGGAATTCAGGCATTTCATCCAAATAATTGTGTAATAATAGTTTTATTGGGCGGGGCTTGTGGGAGGCCTATGTCAAGCTGTCAACATCTGTAGCCAAAATGATGTTGATGATGATGAATTGTACTTCTTCTTCTTAAATTTAAGAGCGATGCTCTTGTCGGTGGAGTTTCTTCCATCTCGATCTTCTGCTAGCTTCTTGACCATTTGATACGAACCGACATTCACTTTTTCCTTAATTTGATCGAAATAGCTTCTCCTAGGTCTTCCTCGTCCTTTCTTCCCTTCTACCTTCCCTTCTATGATATTTGTCATAAGTGTGTCGTGTCGTATCAAATGCCCAATGTACTGGGCCTAAAAATATTTCAGAAAGGCAAGGTAGTTCCACAGCGTAGGTTACTGGTTCCCGAAGAATTTTAGCCAGTTATAATGGCTAATGCGGGTGGCCCTTCTCCTCACTTATGATGGCAAACCCCGGCTCCAGTAAGCTGACAGCCGTGGGCAAGCAATGGATACTTGGAAAACCTCCAGCTACATCAAAAAGCCGGTCCGTGTGGTGACGGATATAGAATACACAATGTCACCAACCCATGCCTATTGTGCCAACCCATCTTGCCAGGTTGGCACAGTAGGCCAATTTCCCTCCATGAATTTGGAGGAGGCCCGACTCAGTAGTAGGTAATTTATGGGCTGAAACGACGACATCAAAAAAGGTAAATAGGTAGTATATTTAAAATATTATGAGACCAACCGATGATGATGAGCTGAGTCCCAAGATATGCCAACGCATGCCCATGTCGAGGCATCGACATTTCCGTCTCCTGCTTCCACTCCCGATCTTTCCAATCCCAGACGTCTATGGCACCGACGCTACTTGCCGTCTTATCCTGACAAAATCAAAATTATTTTATTAATTTTGATTTATTTATATTTAATCAAGTTGGCTCATTAAATCACTTTAAAAAACGCAAAAAATAAAATAAATTTGAAAATCCACGTGAGTGAAGCCTATTTTGGTATAAAATTATGGATCTATTTTGTATGCCTTAAATATAACACTGTAAACCTCCATAGTGTATATAGAGCCAACTATTATATATTATAACTCTACATATTGTTGTTTGTTTGTTACCTTTGATTGTTTGTTTATAAGCATAGTATGTACATTAGTTACCTTTTCAGTGATTTTTCCAGCGCCACCAATAATGTATAATTTATCATTCATTGCAAACATAGTCGAGAAGCAACGGGGAAACCGCAGCGTGTGGATTTCTGTCCATCTAAACATAATATTAAAAAAACATATGACCAATTACTGCTTTTACATTATAGGTATAATTAGGGTTTATTTAATAATCGAAAAAAAAAAAATTAAGACTAATCCATTCTGCGGGGTTGTCGAAAGAGCCGAGAGCAGAAAATGACAAGACCGAAAACCTAACTGCATGAGAAGGAAAACTTGATAGGAAACCATGTCTGGTTAAGGTGGATGCTCCAGGGTAGCCCGCGAAATTCATTTTTTCTTACGTTTTTTGCAATTTACAGGGCAGTGCTAGGTTGTATGATGATGAACATTTGATTCGCGGCTGTAAGACGTATGTAGTTATAGAATTATAATCATCAAAATCATCAATACAACCCTCCAAGCTCATAAAGGTGCAAGAAAAACTTTTTCAACGTCAAAGTCATTCTTGCACCTTTATTAGAATAACATTTTAATCAACATACAACCTAGCACTGACCTGCAAATTGCAAAAAACGTAAGAAAGTTTGAATTTCGCGGGCTACCCTGGAGCATCCACCTTAACGCGGCACAATAGGCTAATGACCCTTGATGTAACTGGAGGAGGCCCGACTTAGCCCCGCCGCACATGCTCAGACTCGCATTGGCTGTCACGAAACGCGTGTGAGTGGCAGCATTTAAAACATACGGCGCAGTACCAAGCTACGCATTTGCTCTCACGTGTCGACGCACACGCGTACATGCGGAGTTTGGTAATGCGCCTCGCACGCGGCGCGTGACAGCCAGTGCGAGTGTGAGCATGTGCGGCGGGGCTTTGCAGTGGGTCATGCATTGTGTCAGTAGTAGTTTACGATCTAGCTGTAACAAAATCATAAAAATAAAATAAAGAAAAATACTATCTGAACCCAGTTTGGTAAGCTTTCAGTTTATGACCGCCCCACCCTTACCCCGGTCTCCTAATCAAAACTTTAAATAGCGAACTACCATGATACTTAAACAATATTTTCAGTAAGCGCCTGCAAATTCGCAGTAGTTAGACAATGCCCAACGTAAAGTAGGTATCGACTCACTCATTCGTTTTAGAATTGTAGCACTCCACGATTTTGCAGACAGGCTTCTTCTTTTCTCCTGTCATTCCTCCTGCGACCCAAATGTAGTCTCGATACTTTGCGCAAGCAACTGCCATGCGGGCTACGCTCATGGAACGTACTTCAGTCCAAAAACCCGTTTTAGGATCAAATTTCTCGACTGACCGAAGAACCCTTAAATATATTAGAACAATATCTTAAAAGATCAACAACATTTATAACTCATACGTATTCTTCATACTTATGTAAAGTAAGTAATATGATATTAAATATAAATATCCTTGGACGTTTCACACAACGCCATCTCGTCCCAAGCTAAGCAACTTAATGCTTGTGTTATGGTAACGAGATGGATGATAAACTACTTAAATACATATTTTTTTTGTAAATATATACATATTATAGATAGAAATGACACCAGACTCCGAGCCAGTGCCTCTGGTTTAGACAAAGACACTTGCCCGACCCCGGAATCGAACCCGGGACCCGTTGATCCAAAGGCGGCACATCTAACCACTAGACCAACGAGGCAGTCTAATATTACATATGGCGTACCTTTGGAGAAGATAGAGTACATAATTTGAAGAAGTTTATATTCCCTTACATACCGACCTGCCCTTTTTATCCTGGCCTCCTATGGCATACATAGCCATCTTGTGAACGACTAAGCCAAAGTTTTTCCTGGGGATCGTAAGACCTGACTCACTGAACCAGGATCGGGTGACGGGCTCGAAGCTCCAAACAGTGGAGACTACTACAGATTTGCCACGCACATCATCATCCCGTGGATCAGCGCCACCTTAAATAAAACACATTCCTGATTTTGTCAATCATTGATAGCTTGTGAAATTAATGATGAATATTGGAGCATCTAAGCCACGGAGTGCCCAATATGTTAGGGAATGCAGCGTGCAGGATCCCCATACCTGGACGGAAGACCTCACACAATTTTGTAGAAGTCAGTGGGTGCAGGACCGTGCTTTATGGCGATCTATTGGAAGTTCTACGGTCACTAAAAGACGTTACTAGCTGATAGATAATTACATTATTATTGTCATATTACATCACTGCACTCATTTGGCGTCGGAAATTTTCACCCTTTATTCATTATTTCTTGGTTCAATGCTCTTGTTTCTAGATATCCCACAAACAGGCAAGTGCCCCAGGAGTGTTTATGTAGTTGTAATAGAAAAAAAAAACAGACATCTTAATTAACTTACCAACCAAGAATACACGACCCCTCAGAAAAGCCACTGAATGATGATGCCTTGGTTCTGGCAGATCCCCCACGTAATCCCAGATGTTAGTGACAGGGTCAAACCTATAGATGAACTTCCCCGTGTTTCCTGCAGCCCCGTACGTGGTATGAGGATCAATTCCACCGAAGACCAATACAGTTTCTCTGTCCCAGTTGAACAATGATCCTTCAGATATGTAGTTTTTATTTGAGGGGCCAAGAATCGAATGTGATAGCTTATTCCTGTAAAGAAATTGGCCTTTCACGTAGAGCATGAAATGTTAAAAATAATTAAGTAGGTTCTCTAAATCTATGCACCTAAAACTTCAATAACTTTTTCTACGTTATAACTGGTCCAAGTTTAAATAGAAGTTACGAGTACTTCGAGATTGATTAAATCAATGTAGGTATGCATGATGTAACATGCCTATTCTTGTCATTCCATCTTACGTATCGAGCTCAACATCAAAGTGAGGGTCTGACAAGAACGTTATCAAATTTAGAAGCGTTTTTCTCGCTTCCTAATTATTGTAACGTACTCGGAAATACTTTCTAAAGTTCTATGATTCACAGATCTTTTAAAATTCGTACTTTACAGTTATGCAAATTACTATTGTACTTAAACATTTTAAGACTTTCATCTCTTTTTCTACTCACATGTTCATTCGGGCCATAGACTCTTTGGATTGATTGAACATTGATATTTGTGGACTATAAACGTTGTTGTTTGGAGAAGCCGGCGGTGCCTGAGCCCGTGGCGTTGTTTCTGATCGTAAGGTGTTTGCTTTCATTTGTGTACGAGGGGCCGACTGGCTTTGTGATGATCTGAGTCAATCAATAATTTTAAATCATGATCAAAACAAAGGACGATGAGGATGTAATAGCACATAGTGCCGTATGCAATGCAACTGTATGCTGAGGATCGTTCAGATGGATGATAAATGGGTAACTAGAACATATATTATGTATGTGACCTGTATAGTCCGAACCATCTACCTAAATCTGGTCTATTACAATACCTATATAAAATAATAATAGCAGACCTTTTGTGTCCTGCAAGGGCAGCAGTTGCTGCAGCTAAATATGACGCCGCTACACTATGTCGCCTCTCAGTTTGTTTACCTGTATAAGGAATCTGAAAATAACAACGTTATGGACTTAGGTTGTTTCAGAAATTAAATAAATAAATAAATATCCTTGGACACTTCACACAACGCCATCTCGTCCCAAGTTAAGCAACTTAATGCTTGTGTTATGGTAACGAGATGGATGATAAACTACTTAGATACATTTTTTTTTTGTAAATACATACTTATAATATATAGAAATGACACCCAGACTCCGAGCCAGTGCCTCTGGTTTAGACAAAGACACTTGCCCGACCCCGGAATCGAACCTGGGACCCGTTGATCCAAAGGCGGCACATCTAACCACTAGACCAACGAGGCAGTCATTTTTCTTTTCAACCAAAATACGTTACTGTTGGACATAGGCCTACCCCCCAAAGATTTCCACGAAGGCTGGTCCTGAGCCGCCCGCATCCATCGCTTTCCTGCGACGTTGACCAGGTCGTTGGTCCACCATGTGGGAGGCCTACCAGCACTGACCCTTGTCGGAGTCCCACATAATCACCGACCTCTCCCCGGGGGCAGTGGTATACATAAAGCATTTCACCAGCGATAACAAAAAAAGGCCTACCAGCACTGCGCGTAGGAATTAAGATTAAAGAATTGCAATTAATGTTATTTGTGATCACTATCATAATCACTACATAGTATAAAACAAAGTCGCTGTCGTCTGTCCGTCCCTATGTATGCTTAAATCTTTGAAACAACGCAACGGATTTTGAAGCGGTTTTTATTATTAGATAGAGTGATTCGAGAGGAAGGTTTACATGTATAATAAATAAATATCCTTGGACATTTCACACAACGCCATCTCGTCCCAAGCTAAGCAACTTAATGTTTGTGGGTAACAAGATGGATGATAAACTACTTATATACATTGCACCGGCATGAAAACCTTTGATCCGCAATTAGGTTTGGCAATTGGCCAAAAAGCACATTCCCCACAATCTAAGAGATTATTACAGCAAACTTTATTTTAATTGTCTGGGAAAAAAGTTTGAACCGTTGAATCTTATTCCATAGATAGCTGGGGTGACTATGGAAATGTCTAGTAATCTAGTACACGTGATGTGAGGTGAGGTGCATGAGATACCAAAAATAAAGAGAGAAATAACTACTTTTTCCGTGTTGCTCGTTTCTAATGTACCCGTACTACTTTCACTGTTGGTCGTATTCATATCGTCAGAATCCTTCTCGGGCGGGTCGAAGATGTGTTTCTGTAAATAGAAATACAGTGCAGTTTAAGTTTTATTATTCAAAACTTAAACTCAAAAGGAACTTTATTTACGTAGGTTTCATCACAAAACTCTTATAAATAATTTAGATTATTATTATAATTTAGACTCTTTTTCAGCTATTGAAAGCGCCAAACGTATTTGGGTATTCTATATCTGCTAATTGACAAATAATGGCATCATAAAAAGTAAACGTATTAAAAGTATATCGCATAGATTTCTAGAAAAAAAATAATAAAAATGTTTACATTATCCTTCTGAATAGTGCACATTTGTACTTGATAAATTTCTTCACGGCGATATTGTTGCGTATTCGGCACTGACTGCGGATGGTTGTGCTCTTTTTGTCTTTTCTGTGCCTAAAAATGATAAAAAAACAATAAAAAGAAAACAAGAATTCGTTAGTCATATCAGCCCATAAACGAGTCAGCGTCCACCTATTAATTAGAGGAAAATTAGCCTTCTATACCTTGTACAAGATAACTTGATCGATTTGACAGACGGGCTAGTGATGGGAAACGGAAAATATAATATTAGTCCAAAAAATTGTAACTGTGACTAGTAGGCGTGGGTGTAATAGTGTGAAATTCTTTATTGCACTAGACATATAAATCATTGGGTAGATAAGCGATGGCGGGTCAATATTCATAATAAGTTCCTATAAAATATTACAGGGTTATTTTTGGACCACCCGCCAAATTTAAATAGGTGGTTCAGAGCATGAAAGTAAGCAAAAAAGAAAAGAAAATAATAATTGTAAAAGTGTTAAATTTCAATGTGCGAAAGCCAACGAATTTTATTTCAAAATGAAAATGATTTTTATTCGAATATTGTCTTATAAAGTGAAGAAAAAGTGATAAAGAATTTCACACATAATACAGCCACACCATCTCGTCACAGTTACAAGTATTTTAAAACGTTATTATTTGGACTAGTAGATATTATCTGTTTCCCATCACTGTTCGTCATTGCAAAGTAAAGGTATGATTCCGAACTACGCTGCACGCAGCAGTACTGCCGCAACAGTGCTGTCGCAGCACTACTGGTCCCCATACAATATTTTTAAAAGCTTTCAAGAGATTACATTCCGAGCTAGGCTGCTGCCTAGCGGTTGTATGGGGACCAGTAGTGCCGCGACAGCACTTCTGCACGTGCAGCGTAGTTCGGAATCATACCTTTATGTCGATCAGAAAAATTTACATCTGTCAAATCGATCAAGCTATCGTGAACAGGGTATAGGCCACGATGACTGTATAGTCAGGCTTTTTAAAAAGTGTTTCTCTTATTCTTTCTGATTTATTAGCCCTTTTAGTTCCTACTGTCACGTCGCACGTCCCGGTCAGGATAAAATGGTTTGGTTATAATTACGCGGACACAGCCAAAGAAGCTATTTTTCACTTTTTCATGCGGTTTTACATTAATTGAAATGTGAAACCTGTTGTCGTTTTTCGAAGAATTCGCCCATTGTCGGAAATTTATCTTTATCTCCAGCGAGTCCTTTCAAGGTGGCAGGTAGTGGAAAGTCCATCTTTGGCCTTCGCATTTCCATTTTGTCATTGTCCATTCCCCGCAAGCCGCCTTAAAAATCACTTCTAATTAGGTACTGGTGCTGTTTTAATGAAATACATGTTGTAGGCAACATTGTTTCCTCATAAAGTTTTATTTATGTGTTCGTTCTAATATTGATTCTTTGCAAAAACAACGTCGTCGTTTCAGCCCTTAAGTGACCCACTACTGAGTAGGGCCTCCTCCAAGTTAATGGAGGGAAATTAGCCTACAGTGCCACGCTGGCAAGACAGGTTGGCACAGGGTTTGTATCAAGTTTTCCTTCTCAACCGGCTAGGTGATCTGCCTCTTACGATCCTTTAGTCGCTTATTACGACACTCTCAGGATAGTGTGGGTTGGTGACATTGTGTATTCTAAATCTGTCACGAAACGGACAACGTGACTTCAACAAACAATGATAAATATAATTTAAAATTTTGTTTTTATGGTTGATAAGTGGTTTCTTCCAGGAAAATAGAAACTCAGATGTCGCGTTGTTCTTGCAAAAATGCGATATAACTATTCATTAAACTAACTATAGCTAACTATTCTAAAATCCTCTCAAGTCTAAATACATAGTAATAAATTTATTACACTAGTTGCTGTTATTCTCCAATCGACGCCGCGACGCGGCGACGTTCGAATGTTTTTATTACTCTGGCACAGAAGACATATGCAAATATTTACCAGAAACGTCATCACTCCTTCTCGGCGGCTGCATAACAGCCATCTGTTGGTACATCTGATCTTTTGGAACCATAAACTGTTCCAGATATTTTAGGAACTCTTTGTACGTAACATGATTCTGAAGCGGAAAATTACCATTTATTAATAAATAAATATAAATATCCTTGGACATTTCACCCAACGCCATCTCGTCCCAAGCTAAGCAACTTAATGCTTGTGTTATGGTAACGAGATGGATGATATTACTACTTATACACATTTTTTTTTGTAAATACATACATATTATAGATAGAAAACACCCAGACCCGGAACTATTTACAGTTTCCTTATTCTATAAACTTAGTTTTATTATTCTATAAATAATATTGCAATATTTAGCACGTTTGGAAACCAATACTATGACGTATAACTAATACTACTATTCCGCCCATAAATGACCAACTGCTGATTACCTCCTCTTATTAAATGGAGGGTTGTCACTGTTACAAGAATATTTAAACGTTATTTTTTGGACTATACCCTGTTCAAGATAGCGTGATCGATTTGATAGATGTCAATTTGTCTGATCGACAAAAAGGTATGATTCCGAACTACGTCGCGGTAATGGGGCCAGTTGTGCCGTGGTAGCACTTCTGCGTGCAGCGTACTTCGGAATCATACCTTTTTGTCGATCAGACCTTTACTTTGCAATGACGAATAGTGGTGGGAAACAGATAATATCTAGTAGTCCATGACATTTTATTGTTTCCCATCACTAGCCCGTCTGTCAAATCGATCACGCTATCCTGAACAGGGTATTAATATATTATCAAGTCGAGACGTATGGCATACCCTTTCGACACGAGAACTTGCCCAGAAATTTTGAATTTAGCAGATTAATGCTAGCAATTGCATGGTGTCGAATGGGCACGTCGACGGAAAATGGCAAGTTCCCATTTCTTAATCACTACATAGTATAAAACAAAGTCTGTCCGTCCCTATGTATGCTTAAATCTTCAAAACTACGCAACGGATTTTGATGCAGTTTTTTTAAATAGATAGAGTGTTATCTATATCTTATCTATACCAATAAATAAAATTGGAGTGTCTGTTTGTAATAATAAAATAACCACTTTTTACTAAATGCGTAAGTATGTATACACAGTACATAGACCAAAATAACATTTTTTTTAATTTTTGTCTGTTTGTCTGTCTTTCTGTCTGTCTGTCTGTCTGTTTGTTCCGGCTAATCTCAGAAACCGCTGGACCGATTTTTACGGGACTTTCACTGATAGATAGCTGATGATATAAGGAGTAACTTAGGCTACTTTTTTTTACTGGCTTCACCCCGCGGCGTCACCCGCGGTACGACAATAAGTAAGCGCGGGTCAAACCGCGGGGCGCAGCTAGTGTATAATAAATTCAATAGATTGTAAAGAAAAACTGTTAAATGAAGAAGTTCATCATTGCACCCGTGCGAAGCCGGGGCGGGTCGCTAGTATGTTATATAAGTATAAATTGTAATTTAAAGTAAATAATAATCTTAACCATGAGTGTGTATATGTATGTAAAGTCAGAAGCAATGACTCTTTCATTTTTGTTAGTTATATGTCCATATAGGACATTGAGAGTCCTCTCAAAATGCTATTGAACTTCAATGAGTCGTCACTTTTTTCGTTACCTTTTCTTCGCCAATCCAGTTCCTCTCGGCAGGCTCAGTAAGCCCGAGTACGTCGATCCAATGATAATAGTTCTTAGAATTGTTGCCATACCAATATTTTATGATTACGTAACTGAAATAGAACGAAATTATACTAAGTAGATATAATTATGGTGGTTGTTGAAGTGCACACCAAAAATAAATTGTTAATATCGAACGTCATCAAATGATACGAATGACAATCACATCACGCTGGAATATTTTTCGAAAAATATCCTCTTTTTTGCCTATCAATGACTCACTACTGCGTCGGGCTTCCTCCAAATTCTTGAAGGTAAATAAGCCTACTTTGGCACGTTGGGAATACGGGTTGGCACAGGGTACGTCAGCCTTAATGTCTAAGGGCGTCCCAGTTGCCCGGGATGCCATCCGATAGACTCTTGCCCGCTACGCGGGCACCACTTTGGGGCGTTACAGTGGAATGCGTGCGCAATGCCCAAGCGTGTCGTGGGTATACCGCTGGGGTTTTAGTGGGTAGACGAGACGATTTCGGAGTCCCACATAATCGCCAATCCTACCCCCGAGGGGTGGCCGGTATGCATAAAGAAAGTTCCCAGCGAAACGACAAAAATTTTTATATTTTACTTTTTGTTTTTCCTTCTACTGCGGCTTGGTGATCTGCTTCTTGCGTACCTTTAGAGGAGACCCTCTTAAGACACCATCGGGTTTGGACCAAAAATATATTCAGATTCAATTTCTATTATTATGTCTTTATTGCCTTTCAAATTTTGATTTCAATAAAATTTCCGGTGACTAAATAATTCTCGATTACTGGAAGGCTCTAGGACGTATGGTAGAGTTCTTCGCACTTACGCTAATCCATCATCGACCATCTGCTGGACTTCAGAATCATTCACAATCTCCAGTATCTCTGCGTTGTCGGGATTCCTTTTTATGTCTACTAGTTGCCAAGGGGAGATCAGGCCAAAGCGGATGCATCGCATCACTTCAACTGCGTAACAACGTCGAGACGACCAGTCGCCATATAGCCATCGTACACCAGCCATTAACACTTCTATTTCACTGAAAAGGCAAGATGTGTGGCATGAAGATGGTCAGAGTTTTGAGGGCAAGAGTAAAAAAGAAGGCATTCTTAGAGGAAGTCACAGTTGTTTAGTTGGCAATAGCTTACCTTGTTACAGATATATAATTTGATCTTAGGAAAATCATTAGTTCATCCGGTTCGAGATCGAGAAAGTCTCTTGATGCTACTAAAGGTAGGAAAAATCTCATCACCCTTGGCACCTGTAAATAAAGATTTTTTATCACAATACAGGATGAATTTTTCAAGGGTGCATGCACGGCTTAAATTGAAATAATGAGATTGATATATCAAAACACGCTCAAAGAAATTTCGATTCCCAAAGAACTAAAACGGATTCATTACTTGTTTTAAATTTTAGATAACATTGTGTTTTAAATAAGTTAAAGAAATATATAAAGTCGCCCTGTATTATTGCATCATCCAATAGGACACTATTAGGTATTAGGGACACCTATTAAAGATCGTATCCTTGGAAGTAATTGCATATACCAAAACAATAAAAAATCTAAATCTAAATATTTTATGGTAGGGATCATCGGAAAGTAAGCTTGTTATTAGAATATGTATTTTTAGATCCCGAAACAAATAGTTGGAACAATATAGTTGACTGTCAAGAGAATTACATACGAATGTTATATTTTCAAGATGAAGATACTAACCATTAAATCCATAACAGGCGTCATACCCTTCCGCCGAGCTTCTCTAAATAAAGCGAAAGCTGTGTCTTCCGTGAAAAGAGTTTCGTTTACTATAAATGACCAGCACTGATCTTCTAAATCTGTGGAAGAAAACATTTTTCTTGTTTGTAAAGTTCAGACCTTTACACAAAATAATTCGTTGCTTATTAAGTATCAATATACCTTTGATAACGAGATACTGAGCAGCACAGAATAAATCAAGAATATTATCTCTTTTCAGAGCTCTATTGCTTTCCACGCCATTGAAAATCATCCAATCGTAAATAGTTTGAAATGCTACCGGTGTTACATTTGTCTATAAAACAAAATGCAATCACATAAATATTAGTTTTAGCATAAGCTTTATCAATTTTATTTTCTTCTATCGTACCATTCGTACCCAATTATAACGTGACGTCTTACCACAGGTAGTTCTATGTCTTTGTTAATGTTCATATCAAAGAATGTGGAGTAGATCTGTAGTACAATATAATGGCAATGAAATTCCTCATCACCAATATGGATTATTGTGTCGGTGTTGCTGAAAATTATCGCAGATTTACATACAGTTTTCATACAATTAAAGTCAATGCCGTCGATAATCACAGAATTGGTAATTAGCTATATTCATTTAAACTTACATATGATTATGTATTCTTCGGTAAAACTCTTGAAACAGATCCTGTTTCTTGGGCAATTGCACTCGCATCCAATCTACTGGTTCAGACGCTGCATAGCCTAGGGAACTCAAATCTTTGCCTTGTTCATTATTTGCCTTTATTTTTCTATGACGATCGTCAGCAGTTGTTTTTGTTTGACAATTAGTTTCACTCATCGCAGTGTTCTATTAAAAAATTCTTTAAATAAATGTACTTAACTTTTTACCTATTTCAGTATCAATGTTTTACTTACATGAACTTGTGTAGTATCATTATCTGGATTGTCAGCCGATTTCCCTTCAAATTTCACTTTGACTTTAGCTTGTGTTGGGTCTGCTAGTAAAACACCGACTGTAGAAGATTGGAAAACTACCTATGAATTGGAATTATAGTCACTCACATGCTTATATTTCCAATTTTGCTTTGGAATACCAGCATGTGAGTGACTATAAAGCTATTTAGACAGCTTACTTGGTTTGATTGAACTTTTAAATTTCCACTCGGCGTTGATTTAAATGGAAATGCGGCGCCCTTAGGAATACTCATTCGATCTGTGCTGTCGCTGAAATTGATTAAAATAGATTTAAAAAGTTACCAAAATCAAGAATTTCTATTTATTAAATACCTATCAGTCTTGAGAGGTTTACAGACTGTTTGCAATAGTGTATCGCACCCCTTAAACGATACACTGCCAAGTTGGGACGCGATAAGAACTTTTGAAATTGCATCGTGTCGTATGGCACGTCGATAGAAAACCTTTTGTAAAGAAATCTATTTAATTTAATTAAACCTAATTTAACATAATTAATTCAAATTAAAGATTCTTTACCTAGAATGTTCACCGCATGATGAATCATTTGGGCCCGTTTCTTCATTATCCTTTGGATAATTATTTAAGTAATCGACGGCAAATTTCGATGCATACGACTCCGGAGACATTTTGGATTTCCTAAAGTACGTGCAATAAAGGTTAATAAGAAATCGATCCATCAGCCACTGAAGTGTACCTACTGCTGGACCTAGGCCTGTCCTATACTATATACGGCCAAAAGCAACACCCAAATCATGCCTCAACCACCTCATTCACCAGATTTGGCCAAACTGACGAGGTGATAGGAAATCGTTGATCCCCAAATGATGAGATAAAGTCAGAATCAAAGAACGAGCTGATGGCCATACCGAAAAGCGCATTTCAGAAGTGCTTGGAGGATTGGAATAAGCGCTGGCATTAGGGCATAATATCTGAAGGGGACCCTGTCTTCAGCTTGACACATCCAGTTGCTGCCCGCAACCTTTCGCAGATCGTCGCTCCATCTAGCAGAGGGCCGTCCCACGCTACGCTTGCCGATTCGCGGTCTCCACTCAAGAACTCGTCTACCCCAGCGGTTGTCGGTCGGGACTACTTTGAAGGGTACAAACTAGATATTGCAGTATACTTTAAAAACAAAAACAAATTTCACCTTTTTCTTTTGAACAAACCTCGTAGATCACAAACTCGTACGTCGGTGCCTGGGACTTCATCCACATTAATATATTCATTCCGACTGAATCATTTTTCGAAGTGACTTCGTAAAATCAATCAACGCCCATGTCAGCGTTGTTGGTCTTTTAAATCGCAATATAAAAAATCTATTGCTTACTTGCCGTTTAACTGCCAAGACATGTGAGAAGCTTCGGTACGTTTACGTAAGTATTTTGTAACTGCGTCTCCTGAACTGAGATAAAACGATTTACTTTTATTTTCTTTCAAAATTCTACTGGTGCGTTTGATAAGATTTAAATCTGAAAATAACCGATTGCAAGAATAGTGTCTACGAAAAAGAAGGATAATAAGGAATTAATACAGAGGAGAATATACATAGGTACTAACAAACAGATCACTCACTGTAATCACTTGAGTATGAGGTTAATTCAGATAACGAACTACTTCTATGAGCTCTGGGCTTAATAGTGATGCAGTATTCTTCGTATACGTTGCCACTGGGACGAAATCGTCTTCTTTGAGGACTTCTGCGAATTGAAACATTTTGAAGTAGATATAGGTAGTAGTACTACTACCTCGCCTCTACCCAAGTTTTATTGTGACCGGCACTGTACATACTACTGTTCATTATTATTTATTTATACGGATACCCATGACGTCGTAAATAACATTTGACGGGTTTTAGACCGTTTTCTCGACCTTTGTCTGTCAGTCGTCCCGCAGCCATGGACACAAGTGTCTCAAACGTTGGTGTTTAAATGGAAATAGCACGATCTAAAACTCGTAAAATGTTATTTACCACAATGAGCAAGGAGCGTGAAAGCCTAAGACGTCATTATGGTACGGAGACCAATTTAGTTGGACAACTGACAATAATTTGGTTAAACCAGCTGTCACTTTTCACGCTACTGACTTCGTACATCGAATGGCAGCCGGAACCGACGTCTTTACGTATCCTCCGAAGCACGGAGGAGGCCAGATGTTATAATGGATTTCCATTCAACATCCAGCAGATCTGACTGAATCTACTACTCTAGTCTCTGCTCACTCCATTAATAAGCCACTGCTAAGTTAGTCGTGCCAAGACGGTTGGCACACGGTTTCGTTTAAGTTTTCCTTCTCTTGTGCGTACGTTATCGGCCTTTTCATTTCTTTTTGTCGGCTCTTACGATACCCTCGGTATGGAATGGGTTGGTGACAATTGGAACTAAAATTGCCATGTAACATTCATTATGACACCGACATAATTTATTTTATGTAGTCACATACTTACATAGGAGAATTGAATGTGAGAATAGCATTCCTAGCATCAGATTGCACTTCTGAAGCATTTATCTAAAAATAAAGATTACATTGCCAGTCACACTGAATTTTTTCGTGTTAAAACAGGTTTCAAATATGTAGCGTTCTCAACGCGTTCTCTCTCAACAAAATTCAATGTAAAGGAGGTCTATCCAATAAATAAATAATCACGTAGTATCAGTGAAATCTGTAGATCCCCATAATATATGATTTTGGTTTGTGTCAAAATCAAGTTCAAGACCATTAAAGTTATAACACAAAAACATTCTTGCACTTCTTCATCTGCTCTGATCTATTGACGTGCCTTCCTACATGATGCAATTGCTAGCACTATTCTACTAAATTCAAAAGTTATTGCTAACTGTCAAAATAGACAGTCAATAGCATGATGATTACAGACTCTTGAATTAGCAAGTCAGGACCTTGGTAAAGTTTCGTGGCTTACGAAAACACTTTACAAATGCACGTACGTGTCCCTAGTGCCTTTAATTGACAGTAGCGGAAGCATTTCTGCCAGCTAATGAAATTAGGTTTTAAAACCCAAGCTTAGAGAAAGCCAGAGAATAAGATACGAAGACATAAAAGCCTTCAAACTTTTGAATTAACATTATTTGTATTCGAATTTAATAATTACCATTCAAAATCAACGAAAGACAGCGACATCTTATCGCTACTACTGATATGGATCTGCAACTAAATGCTAGCACACGTACTTACTTTATCCAAACTATGACTTCTGTGCATTTCAGATTTACTAAATAAATAATGCCAAGGTAAATAAATAATCCATTTTGTAACTTTATATTTCACTGATTATTATGTAGAAAACAGAATTTTTGACACCAGGACAGATTCCAAAGGGAACAAAATATATTCGCGTCTTAGAGAAGTAATCGTTAAAAAGTCGTTTATCAATTTCCCGTCAAGATTTCATTTGAAATTCCTAAATATTTATGGCCAACATACAGCCAGTAACATTACAGCTATCACAAAAAGGTTTTATGCTTTTGTATTAATATATTTTGTGTCTCGTCTCGTCTGTATTTTAATACGCATTATGTCTCTAGCGCCTTCCTGTATTTTTTTTAAAGATTTTATTTATGTATACACAAATTTTTTTAGTATAAGGATATCGCCTAACTGCTGTACAGTTTGTTCTTTTACTGCGTTATCTATACTAATATGTATAATAAAGAGGAAACAAAGTTATATAACGAATAAACTCAAAAACCACCAATCGATTACAAATTTTAATTAATTCATACTTTCACCGTTACAATGCTACATTATCCCTTTTTACTTATGCTATTTGCAAAGCCGAGACATCTTACAACGAACAGTGCGTGAGTAGTATCCGCTTCAGACACGCGTCTTGTGCTGTTTCTCTAAGAAGGCATACGGCATCAAAGGAAGTTATTAGAAGTGTTCAGTTTATGACTCTGGGTTGCGAGCGGCCGAGTGTGGGTATTAAAAATTAGGTACTTAGCTTGACTTCTGTACCTAATTATTTCGTGGTGTTAGTCTAAAGTTTTTTACGACAGGTGACTTCAAGCCTATTATCGTCAGGGTGACAAAACACACTTCTGAAATTCCATTGACGTCATATGTTTCTTTAAAAAACCAGCGCATATAGCTTGCATTTATCAGAAAGTACTTGAGTGTGTACGCAGAAAAAGATAAAATGCAGTGACGCAGTTTGGACAGGCTGTGTGTACAAAGATAAACCTATATTATCATGTTATTTGAGCTCATAAATGGTCCTCCAATTAGGAGCAGGGAAATAAGTACATGCCCGAATGAGTTTGTTTGGAGAGGGCAATGGAACGTGTTCCGGGCATGATAACACAAGCCTGTGGTGGCATGCCATAGGTCCCGGTTACCAAATGAGTAGTTAAGAACTCCAGGAAGAAGGCACTTTCTTCGCCAGCGAGCCTAGCAGTCTTTTTTAGGGATTAGAAGGGTCCTGTAATATATTTTACAACGCAAGAGAGAACTCAGGGGGGAGAAAACTCCCGGTGGAAACTCTATTAGAAGGATCAGTCGACTCACCTCAGCACCAATCTCGTGGAAAACAAACAATTTTTCAAACATCTCATATACATAACAATAACCTAATAATTTTACCTTACTCCATACACATTGAGTAACAAACACCTGAACTTACAAACTTCTTCACGTATTTATGTACCTATGTAGGCCGTAACAAAAACAGACTAGTTATCATCTACATCTGAAGTGCTAAGGAAACTAACAGTTTATAAAAAACAATTTTTTCAACCATTTCACCAATATTTTTCCAAGTCAAATTGCAATCGTATTCCGTCTGAATTATTTGAGGCATATCGTGACTTATTTGTACATTTTTCCTTTGCCCTGATAAGTTTTTTAATGAGGGTATGAAATTAAAAAATAAATTGAAAAGATCGTGGCACAATTTGTATAAAAAAATCGTGTTTTAAAGCTTATTTAAAGTAGTTCGTGGTCTGCAGTAATAATTTCATTCATTTATAGTTAGCTAATTTAAAAAACAAAAATCTAGTCAAGACTTTTATTATTAGATATAACAGAAAAAAGCTATCGTCCAAAAATAAGCCGTTAATAATATAAAAGATTCTCTAAAAGGTATTATAATAGATAGGTATATAATGAGAATTGGAAGGTGTTAGAATGTTTGTTTCATACATTAAATTTTTTTTGCAAATATCGATGTATTGATCTCGCCATGATTCATAATGCTTAATCAATAGTGCTATCGTATCGATGCTTCCGTCACTATACTATATTGTTACATCCAGTATAACTATTATAAGTATATTTGTACAATGTGATTGAATTCCTTGAACTGTTATCGATGATCAAATAATATTGGGCCGTATAGTTTGCACCGGCTAGGCGGCTGTGTGGTGTTTACATAATATTTATTACGATTACCTAACGGTATTAACATTCCGCGAAAATGTCTATACTGGTGTAGACTGCATTCTCAAATAGATTTAGCTTAAAAAATATGGGTGTGCTCGTACACATCATCATTATGTCCATCATTTGCCCGTGTGGTGATGGATGTTATCTATAGTTACAGCCCGCGACTTCGTCTGCGTTGCCTTTATAATGGGTTAGTTCCTTTATTGTAAATGCATGTGATGGCTGTAATTTTAACAAGATGTAATTACATACTTACAAATTGCTGCATACGACGGAATGAATAGTTGTTCTGTCACTTCACGAATTTTTATATTAGTAGGATAGTCACCCACACTTTCCCAGTGGTGACGGGCCCCCGTATTCCATCCTGAGGGTGTCGTAGGAGCCGACAAAGTGAAAGACGAGGCCTAAAACCTAGCCGTAAGAGAAGGAAAACTTGAACCTGTTTGGCCAGCGTGGCACAGTAGGATTATTACCCTCCATGTAAGTGAAGAAGGCCCGATTCAGCAGTGGGTAATATGTGAACTGACTAGAACACATGAGAGGTATTTAGTAAACAAAAAAGTAAGCAAAAAAGAGAAAGAAAAGCCACCCTGTGCATTTCATCATCATCATCATCAGCCCACATTAGTCCACTGCTGGACATAGGCCTCCCCAAAGAGCGCCATAGCGCCCTGTCTTCAGCTTGACGCATCCAGTTGCTACCCGCAACCTTTCGCAGATCGTCGCTCCATCTAGCAGAGGGCCGTACATTTATTTCCCTGAATAGTTTAAGACTAGTGTCCATTGTCAAACCAGATGGCACAAGTCTAGGAAAAAAAATAAGGTGACTAAAAGAACAGGTAACAAAAAAGTAAAAAAGAAAACAAACAAGGAAAAATAACTCTTGGCACAGTAGGCTAATATCACTGCATCAAAGTAATGTTTAAATCAACACTGGGTCATTTATGGTGTAATGATGATGGTAATGCAGAAAAGTCGTCGAGTGCGCAAAGCGCAGTGCTGGTAGGCCTCCCACACGGTGGACCGAGACGCCCTGGTTAAGGTCGCCGGAAAGCGATTCATGCGAGCGGCTCAGGACCGGCCTTTATGGAAATCCTTGAGGGAGGCCTATGACCTACTAATTACTAATATTAGTTACTGAATCTATGAGTAGTTACTGCACTGTAATAAAAAAAATGAATGACAAGCCCTCTGAGATTCTTGCCGAACCGTTGATAAAATAATAGTTATTTGTTATACAAGAGTGCAAAGTTGCTTTTTAACCGCGTGTTCAATTTTGATAACCGAGCAAGCGAAGGATTCTAAAATTGAATCACGAGCGCAGCGAGTGATTCAAAATTAGAATCCTGAACGTTAGCGAGGGAATCAAAAGAGCACGAGGTGAAAAATCTTTGCACTCGAGTGCAACACGTAACTTTTCATTCCACCTCAGCGAGGTAATGACTAAATGCAAAAAAAAAAAAACGTTTACAATCACAAGATAGGTACACTTTTATTTCAGTTTAGGTATTAATTACTACATTATGACAGGTAAGTATTACAGAATAATCTTTACTTTATTCTCTAGCGAATAAAAACGGCTTTTGCACTCAGATATCGAAGAGCAAAAATACTTTATTCTCTAGTGAATAAAAACGGCTTTTGCACTCAGATATCGAAGAGCAAAAATACTCTTTCCGAGATGGGGGGATGAAAAATATATTACTTTGCTTTGTAAATTTCTTTATTAATATGTTCACATTTTGTAGGTGTCCATTGAGTCCTATTGAAAATAAATCCACCCCATTCCTTCTAGAGGGTGTCACAAGAACCAGCGCAAGGAAATGACATGGCCGATGACCTAGCCGCAAGAGAAAGAATACTTGAGGAAACTGAATAGTAGTAGTTTAAAGTGTAATTAATTTTACAAAAGAGAATCCGAGTAACTTCAATTAACTATTTTAATTTGTACTTCGCCCGTCAGATAAGGTGTTCAACGTAATCTTCTGCGTAGTTGCCCTATTAACGAGCTTGTTACTTAACAATTAACATACACAGTAAATACATTTGGGGTCTACAAATTGCTAGTCAATCATACTAGCTAATATGTGTACAAAGACAAAGTTATATAAACACAAGTTAAATATGTCAACATATTAATAAAAAATATACAAAGCAAAGTAATATACATATTTTAGTTTACCACCAGTTAGAAACGCTGCCACTGCTGAGAAGAACTGGCAAGAATCTCAGAGGGCTTGTCTTTCTTATTACTTTGCGGTCCTATTTAATATTGATTTTCCCAACAAATTCCATATAACGAACTGTTCTATTGGATACGGAAGGCATAAACTGAAACTAAATATTAAAACAATCACTACATATTATAAAACAAAGTCGCTGTCGTATGTCCGTCCCTATGTATGCTTAAATCTATAAAACAACGTAACGGATTCTGAAGCGGTTTTTTTTAATAGATAGAGTGATTCAAAAGGAGATTTATATGTATAATACATCTATAATATAGTAGAGAAACACTGATAAATTTAGAGGTTCATCATTGCATCCGTGCGAAGCCGGAGCGGGTCGCTAGTACTAAATAAACTTAATTATAACGTCCTTGGTCCAGTGAGCCGAACAACCCCAAACAGTCGCCGCACCTGTTCACCAGTATAACGCATGTGACAGCCATCGATCTCTTCAACCATATTAAAGGGAAGTGACCGACCCGCCACATGTCCGCTGCTCAGAGTATTTTGCATGAGCATGATAACTCACAAAATCAAAGCCCGATCACTTTAGTAAACATTTTAAACGAATCAACAAACTGCAAGTTACTTATTTCCCTGGTTTACTAATGGAGTACCTTCCACTTTAAAATAATACATAAAAAAAAAGATGCGGAGCGGAGGCGTTGCGAATATAGTTAGTTTTTATTTGTATTTTTTTAATTAGATTATTGGACCAAAACACTATTCGGAGCGTATTTCATACTAATTCGCACAATAGCCGTCTACGTCATTCCTTCGCGCCGGTGTGTGTTTTCACCCTTTATCATGAAAACATAAATCACTACATAAGTCCTATTTCTATTGTAAATTAAAATAAGAACTTTATAATGGTATTCCTTTTTAAAAGTTACTAGACTCTGGCCATCCAAGGTGGTCCAAGAAAACTGTAAAATCAAGTGCTGTTAACCCTATAAAGTGCTTATACGGAGTTGATATTATTCATTAGTTAGCAAGTTTTTTTTTAAATTTTATGTACTGTAATTTTTGAATGTAAGAAGAATATTAGATAAGTACTTTTAATACTGCCTATTTTTAATTTTTAAATAATCCATAACTTTATGTACAGTCGAGGACTATAATTGATGAACACTTGCCACTTTTATATTGAAATCGGATTCCAAAAACTCTACCTGGGAATATTGAATCAGCTTCATTGCTTTTCATCGTTGCTACTGTCCCAGGATTGCATTACAGACCCTAGAATTCTTATATTTTTGCTTGCTACTTTTTTCTTCGCTTGACTCCATAAAAGCTCAATAGCATTGAGGTCACAATGATACGGTGGCAGCAACAAAATTTCATGATTGTAGATATGACTGTGTTTTTTTTAAAGTACTTCTACTTCGTATACAACTGCAGGTTTATTATCTTTCACCAGACACATGAATGCAGCTTTGGTGTGATATTTTTCAAAATGAAGATTATTCGGAAATGAGCTTTAAAATACGACATAGTAGGGGGTTTGATTACTTATTTCACATGATAACTAGCATTGTCCATCACAATTACACTAGGTTTAGTGAGATTAGGTATCAACATTTCCTCAAATCATTTCGTATAGTCGTTTTTATTTGTTGTAAAAAAAAAACTTTTTTCTGTTTATTTAGTTAGAATATTAGTGTACCTACATCTTGTGATATATTTTTTTATATAAAAGTGCGGCTTGTACAAAAAATTGGATTTGCAAAAATAGTTATTTGTTATACAAGAGTGCAAAGTTGCTTTTTAACCGCGTGTTTAATTTTGATGACCGAGCAAGCGAAGGATCCTAAAATTGAATCACGAGCGCAGCAAGTGATTCAAAATTAGAATCCTGAACGTTAGCGAGGGAATCAAAAGAGCACGAGGTGAAAAATCTTTGCACTCGAGTGCAACACGTAACTTTTCATTCCACCTCAGCGAGGAAATGACTAAATGCAAAAAAAAACACGTTTACAATCACAAGATAGGTACACTTTTATTTCAGTTTAGGTATTAATTACTACATTATGACAGGTAAGTATTACAGAATAATCTTTACTTTATTCTCTAGCGTTTAAAAACGGCTTTTGCACTCAGATATCGAAGAGCAAAAATACTCTTTCCGAGATGGGGGGATGAAAAATATGTTTGTTTACATTTAAAATGTACAAGGTTAAAGTGCGTCAAAGTGCAATGTGCCAAGGATTTCTACGAAATTATTATATTCAGTGGTGAGTGGCTTTTAATAAAATAATATAACATAGGTTAGTAGTATCTATATAATTAAATATAAAAAACACCATATCATCGATCGTAATTTCAAGATATGATGTTTTGAATAAAAGTCGAGCTCAAAAATGTGGTGCCCAATGTTTACATTATCATATTTCAACATCGTCGTCGCATACCGATAAGCAAAACCATTAAATCTACCGGTCCATTCATACTATAAACATAAAACACAAATTGAGACGCAACCCAAGTGAACTCAAGAACAATATAAATAAATAAATAAATATCCTTGGACATTTCACATAACGCCATCTCGTCCCAAGCTAAGCAACTTAATGCTTGTGTTATGGTAACGAGATGGATGATAAACTACTTATATACATATTTTTTTTGTAAATACATACATATTATAGATAGAAATGACACCCAGACTCCGAGCCAGTGCCTCTGGTTTAGACAATTGCACAATCGTGTCTGTGTCGTGCCTCTTCCAATTACGTGAGGGATAATTTCACTGTGCCACGCTGGTCGGACGGGCAAGGCTAGATTTTATACTTCGTGATTTCTGTTTTTCTAGTACAGGGGTTACGTTAAAAAAATAGTGAAACTACGAATGTACTTACTAATAAAAGCCACAAAACGGAGTCTGCTATTTTAAAGATTGCAATCAGTTTAATAATAGCCAATGCCCGCATGTTATTTTGCCGTCGTTGCTAAGTATCATTTTTGTGCAGATAATTGCTGACTCAGACCGCATCCTAGTTGCCGACGAGGTTAGTGACATTAAGGCAGCAGCCGCCGAAGCCAAGAAGATAGCAACTGGAGACAGCAACTCGGTTGCAGAACCAGCTCCTAAACCCTTGATCGCCATGATGAATATTATCGAAGCTCCTTCTAACTGCCCACCTGGCTACGAAATGGGAGCAGATGGAGTTTGCCGTCAAGTTTTTTAAATATTAGTGTCAGGAATATCGACTTCATCAAAATTGATATCCACATAGGACGGAGCAAAAACCGATTCAAAAAACGATGAAAACAACTTACACACATCAGTTGGATTATTGTCAACAATATTCTTGTATGTCATACTAATCGGTATATCTCCATTACCGTTTCTTTTTCCAATGTACGACCTCGACCTCGACCTCGAATATGTGAGCCAATAGAGCTATCAGTGCAGTGAGTGCAAGCTTGTTTGATTAAACCCGGTACTATTCATTAAAACAGCTTGGTCCTGCACGGACTGGATCAGTTGTGTCTCGATCGAAGACGAATAAAGTGAAACAAAACAGTGTTTCGAAAAGTTTATACCTATCTTATTACGAAGTAAGTTCGTTTTGTAAATATAGCATTAGGTATAATTTTAGTGCAATCTTTATTTAGGTACCAAATAGTTCACATTTTTAGTTGCTTTACTTCTTTTTAATTTAACTCTTCTTTAGGTATTTACTTTAATGTAAGACCTCTAGAGAAGTTCTCTGTATAAAAATACTAAAATAACTTTGTTACGCTAAGGCGGATAAGGCAATAAATGAGCAGTTTTTGGGTTCAAACAAAAAATCGAATATTTTAATGATTCTTTATTGGCCATGTATTTTGGAGCATGGGTTGCACTCTTCAGTGAAGCACTTTGTGTCAGACTACATTTTTCGTATTATTATCAGGCGCATGAACAAATAACGCAGATGGTCTTCCGATCCGTGAACATGCCGCATATAATTGATCATGGAAATACATCGATTTTCTAGATTCAGGCCACAAACTTTCCAGGGTTGGCCCTGTGATTTATTAATGGTCATAGCGAATGCCAGACGGATCAGAAATCTTTAAAACTTAAACGATATCATCCGGATCCTCAGATGAGCACTTTCTCATCTTCGAATTTTCTTTTGAGTATATTCCATTGTTCATCAATTTACTTACCACCAAACGCGTTCCGTTGCACATTTTGGTGGTTTGGTTTATGTATGGATATGTTTGGACATACTTACTGACGGTGGAAAAAAAAACTCGAGACGAAAAGGAGTCTTTTTTACACTGTCAATAGATTTTAATTAATGCAGTGTCCCAGTGATTGCATCCTAAATATGTAGTACTTATAAGTCATCTACATATTTATTATTTTTGGCCAAAATTGCTCGCTCACTCAATCATTCATTATTTTGTGGTTTGTAATGATGTTTGGGAATACTTTGTTGATGAGTTCGTCTTTCCATGAGACACAGTTACGGAATTTTTTGAGAAAATAAAATCAACCCATTCGATTCGTTGACAGGTACCGACCATTACCTTATTAGTTTTGATGATTTGAGCAAGCGTTTATTTCGACGGCAGCAGTCGATCTTGGAATTACTGGCAGTGTTTGGCGGAAATCGCCAGACAGTAAAATCATTGCGCCTCCAAAACATCTCGACTCATTGCGTAGATCTTCGGTTGGACCGGTTGAGTACTTTACTTACGTTTATGCGCTATTGTCCCAGATGATGATTTTCGATGTTGATAAAACTTTGGCCGTTGCGGTGTGGTTTGCCATATTACATGCCATGTATTGCGCAATGCGGAAGCTCGTATGCAAGCAGCAATCAATGCTTACCATCGTATCGAAACGTTGCTCGATTCAAATTATGTAGTACTTGATTATTTGTTCTTGTGTGTCGAAAACTATATAGTTGTTGATCTCTTAGGTTTAGGTGATTGAGAAGCACGAAGTCGAGCCCAAGTCGAGCCATACTAATGCGGCAATCTCCACGTGCAATATCTTCATCTTCTTCTTCAGTCCTTTCATTCGCAATGTTTCGAATCCTAGTTGCGTTACGGCTTTATTTGTTAAGTTTCGATCGTCTTGGTCACTTAATTAATGATAGTATCGGCACAATAATCTAAAAAACTCTAAAGAAATACATCAACCGTTGAACGTCAAAATTTATAATTGACAAATTTGACAAACTATATCACATGACAACACTATGATAACATAACGTTTCGATGTCAGTTGCGTATTGTTATTTCAGGTCAGTTGCGTTTTGTTATACCACGTTTTATATCACATCCCACAGGAATGGGATAAAAATCTCATAGGTATCCTATGTCCGTCTCCTGGACCGGAGTCTGCTATTTTAAAGATTGAAATCAGTTTAATAACAGCCAATGCCCGCATGTTATTTGGCCGTCGTTGCTAAGTATCATTTTTTCTGCAGATAATGGCTGACTCAGACCGCATCGTAGTTGCCGACGAGGTTAGTGACATTAAGGCAGCAGCCGCCGAAGCCAAGGACCAGAATACTGGTGGAGACAGCAGCTCGGAGTCAGAATTTATGCTGAATATTATTCAAGCTCCTTCTAACTGCCCATCTGGCTACGAAATGGGAGAAGATGGAGCTTGCCGTGAAGTTTTTTAAATATTTTATATGCCTGACTGTAGGAATGGATGCCAGAAAGTGTATCGATCTCGAATCTGTACTTTAGTTGATATTTATTCGGTTTTGAAAGTTAACTTTACAGAACAAATGTAGCCAACAAAATGTAAAACACAAGGCAACTATTAATTTGTGTTAGTTGAATTATTATACCAGCGCTGCGACATTATGCTCTTAATGTCGCAGCATTATGCTGAGATAGGAGCCTTTTCTGATCTCGTACAGAGTTATTGTAGTTTTTATATGTTTTTTTTTTATTTGTAATTTGTGTGTACGAAGACGGAATAAAGTTTTTCTTTCTTTCTTTCTTTATTTATAGAAGCCATTGAAGTCTAGACTGTAATGCATTCAGGCAATAACTACATGAATGTTGACAAAGGCATGAAAAATTTATGTTTATGGATAGCAACAGTAATAAGTTTGAATGTATTTTAATTACGTTGGAACAATACAAATAAATGAATTAAAATACAACGTGATTTTAAATAAAACCCACCCGTTTCTAATAATTTATAATCATTTACTTTAAATCCCTCATTTAATTACATAATAATGGCCTAAACTTGTGATAATTAGAAATCAGGGTCTAAGTTAAAAAAATAATTTAAGTAATGTCTTTCTTGAACCCGGGAATTCTCGGCTCGGGAATTCCCGTGAATGAACCCTACTAATAGCACACAATTATACCCAATTCCACAAGCAACAATATCGCTTGCCTAAAAGGTACTGTCAAATACAATTATTATTGAATTATTGAAAGGCTTGATCGTTTTTTTAAGGCTATACAGTCGTACCAAAATTAAAAAACGTTGAGTTTTAAGAACGAATCGTGACAATAAACTTTGAATATATGTATTACAGGTACTTTTTCCTTACCGTATGAAAATTCGGACGTCAATAAGCAAAAAAATAATTTGCTGCATATCAATTTTGACATGCATCCAACCTGACGCAATTGCTTATTGCTATTGCTAATAAACCCGTTGTCGTTTTGTGTTAGTTTCGGAAACTTTATCTGGAGTTATCTATCATCTTCATTGAAAACCTTTCCAAAATAAGATAGGATATTGTAATGCATCATATAATCGATGTGTTTCGGACACACGCTGCAGTTGATTGCTATGCCGATGTAAAACATCCTATATCTCGGGTTTCTAAATTTTCACCCACAACGACAATAGCGATTTCGTCAATTTTTATTGTTAGTGCATTAGAACGTGTTGTCCTGAAGGCGTCTTAAAAGCTTTGATGTCAATTTTGTGTTTGTGATTTTGTAACTATTGTATTCTTCTTTAAAACCAAACTAGCGACCCGGCCCGGCTTCGCACGGGTGCAATTTACATATAAACCTTTCTCATAAATCACTCTATCTATTAAAAACAACCGCTTCAAAAGCTGTTGCGTTGTTTTAAAGATTTAAGCATAAATAGGGACGGACAGACGACAGCGATCTGTTTTAAATGATATTTAGTTCATTTACATCCTCTCTAAGGATATTTGCAGCACGCATTCAGAGAATTCTATGTCAAACGTCGTGAGGATACATTATGTAGTTAATTAATTATGAAATATTTTTAGGGCGGTTTAGTATTATTAAATTTTCTTACGCGCAATTACTTTATTTTAAACCCTAAGCCATACCATTACCAAACCTTGCCGTGGCAATATCGATGACAAAAATTTGATTTCTGTTTTTTTTTAATTATATATTTAACTCAAACTCAAAAGGAACTTTATTTACGTAGGTTTCATCACAAAACTCTTATAAATCGTCATATTTATAAACACCATTATCATCTTACGGCCCCTGTCCCACACTAGGTGGTAGTCTCCACACACACCTCTCAGTCGTCATACCTACATTCACACCTTTCACACACAACTCTGCACTCCTACAATCCCTCCATCTCCCCTGATCGCTCACAATCCCTGCGTTCACTCACATTCATGCCGAAACTACCACCGGTTCGGAAGGCTGCTCTACAGAGAAGAGCCGGCAAGAAACGCTGTAGTTGCTTTTTTAAAATTATTGGTCTTGTTTACAAAAAGCACTAAACAGCATAGTGAGAGCAAGTTCGCAAGATGAGAGAAATGTACATTTTTGCATAAAAGATTAAATAAATAAATAAACACGCTACACGTTTCCGCAATGAATGACGGATAGACCTTGACAGGGCCAATCAAAAACAAATCCGCGAATAAAGGTCTCCATTACGTCATTGCTCACACATACAGTGTACAATATATGACATTTTCTAAATGCTACGTACAATTTATTTCGCCAATGAAATATATTATTGAAGGGGCCAAAGGAACAGAGCACAGGCACAAAATGACAGTTACTTCCAGGCATCATTATCACACATATAGTCGTTGACGCGGTAGTACCCTTTATTAATTAATGTAGTTTTAACAAAAATTTTGAACTTTATGAAGGGTAGATCTACAATAGCGTCAGGAATTTTATTGTACAGACGAACACCGAGGCCTGCAAAAGATCCATGGGCTTTTTGCAGTCTGTGGTGAGGTATCACTAGTTTATGCCCATTTCTTGTACGGATAGTGGACGTAGTGACATCACAGTTGGTCTTATACTGACTGATATTCTGTCTCACAAATAAGATATTAGCAAGGATAAACTGCGATGCCACAGTCAAAATTCCTATATCACAAAACTTATTTCTAAGTGATTCCTTGGGTCCTAGATTGTAAATGGAACGCACAGCACGCTTTTGTAATACAAATACAGTTTCAATGTCTTCGGCGTTGCCCCAAAGCAAAATACCATATGACATGACGCTATGGAAGTAACCAAAGTAGACAAGTCTCGCGGTATCCACGTCGGTGAGCCGTCTTACCTGTCTCACAGCATAAGCTGCTGAACTAAGTTTATCAGCGAGTTTATGAATGTGGGGCCTCCATTGTAACTTGGAATCTAAAGTAATGCCCAAAAACTTTGTAGATTCTTCTAGGTCCAAATTTTTGTCATTTAATACCAATTTAGTATCGATACTTTTTGAGTAAGAGGTAGTAAACCTAATGCATTTAGTTTTACCTGCATTCAACAATAAATTGTTTACAGTGAACCACTGAGATATTTGCACGAGTGCGCTATTTACATCGTCAAAATTTGTTTTCTTACGGCCAACTTTAAAAATAAGCGATGTATCATCAGCAAATAGAACAATGTTACAAATATATTTTACAAAGAAGGCGAGATCGTTTATATAAATAAGAAACAAAAACGGACCCAGAATAGACCCCTGTGGCACGCTCATTGTTAATGTCGATCCAGTAGATTTGACTCCATTTATGTCCACAAACTGCATTCTGCTACTCAAGTATGACGCAAGGAGATTAAGCGCGTTAAACTTGATACCATAGTGTTGAAGCTTTCTCAACAGAGTGTTGTGATGTACACAATCGAAAGCTTTGGATAGATCGCAGGAAACACCAATAGCATCTTGTGAGTTTTCCCATGCATCATAGATGTGCTTTAAGAGTACAGCACCAGCATCAGCCGTAGAGCGACCCTTAGTGAACCCATATTGTTCACTATGTAACAATTTATATTTGTGGAAATGTTGCAGCAGCTGTTTTAAAATGATTTTCTCAAAAATTTTACTTAAAACTGGCAAAATGGAAATAGGTCTATAGTTGCTCTTTCTTATTGCCAGCTTTGTAGAGTGGGGTGATTTTACCATGTTTCATTAAATTTGGGAATACGCCCACATCTACACACTCATTAAATATATTAGCAAGCTGAGGAGCTATATCTGAAATAACCCCTTTAATCACAACAGTTCATATATCCCACAAATCTATTGGCCCACCTTGTATTTTCAGTTTCGTTTGGTCATAGCTAAAATTTTATATTAGGTCGAGCAAAAAATTTTTATGCAGTTTTGAACCTGGCACATTCACAATTTCATTCAATAGTCTTTTTTTGAATTTGAAATTGAATTGAAAAGAACGCGATATGGTACCACACAAGCCAGCTAATGGGCCCAAACTAACGCGAGCCCACCGAACAGCGCGCCTTCATTTCGCACGCAGTCATTTAAATTGGACACAGCAAGATTGGAGCCGTGTACTCTTTTCTGATGAGTCTAAAATTGTGCTACATGGCAATGATGGAAGGAAGAAGGTCTACCGACGTAAGGGAGAGCGTTTCGCACAATGCTGCTCTGAAGAGAGGGTTGCTTATGGCGGTGGCTCATGGACTGTCTGGGGCGGTATATCCGCGAGCGGCAAAACTCAACTTGAGGTTGTTACAGGACCACGGCTGCCAACATTAAATGCTGAAAGGTACATTCGTGAGTGCTTAGAACCTCACTATGTGGGCCCAAATTTCCTTTTTATGCATGATAATACAAGAGCCCATACGGCCGGAATCGTCAGGGAATATCTTCGGGATGTGAACATCACAGTTATGGACTGGCCAGCCAGAAGCCCAGACATGAACCCCATTGAGCACATGTGGGACGAGCTAAAAAGACGTGTTAGGGCTCGTCAGCCAGTTGCCCAGACGATGCAGGAGTTGAAAACTGCCATAGAAGAGGAATGGGAGATGATCCCTCAAAATTTCATAGAGCAGTTGATAAACTCTATGCCTGATCGTATGAGAGCTGTGGTAGACGCCCATGGAGGCAACAAGCGTTATTAAATTAAACCTTTATTTGATAAAACATGTTTTTTATTCAAAAATCAATTGCCTTTAACAAGGAGCATATCCGACTTGTTAGGCGTAGCTCCATGTCGTATGGTATTCTGAATTCAAATTTAAAACAATACGATCGAAAAAGATGGTAAAATGTATCAGGTTTAAAACTGCATCAACAGTTTTTGTTCAATCTAGCAATCATATTTCGGTAGGGGCCATCGAAACCTAAACTCTAAGCTGGGCCAATAGATGTGTACAGAAGTGTATTAAAGGCTGTAACAATGTCAGAAGGGGTCACATAAGTGAAACTGTGCAAGCCTGACGTCTCTCTAACATTATCCTTGAGCAGCATCTCAGCGTGGACAGAAGATGAAGCCAAAGACGTGGTGATATCCTTCGCTATACTTTCAAAAAAAATATTGTAGCATTGAGCTACATCAATGTTAGTATTTAATACACTACCATTAATATGCAATTCAAATTTAGATTCCGTTAACTTTGCTTTGCCAGTTTCGTTATTAATAATGTTCCAGGTAGTTTTAATTTTGTTATTGGATTGTCTAATTTTACGACCAATGTGTAGAGATTTAGCCGTATAGCAAACTTTTTTAAACAATTTTGAGTAGGACCTAACGTATTCCTGAAAGGCTAAATTAAAATTAAATTGTTTCAAAGCGCATAAATTATATAATGTATTCCTACTCTTATAAATACCTGGAGTAGCCCATTCACAAAACTTTAACTTATTACCTTTGGTGTAGGTTTTCAATTCAAATATACGATTGAACTCGATCTGAATAATATTAAATAATTTTTCGTATTGACTACCCGGGTCACCACGCACGTGAGCCATTGCCACAGTTTTCTTGGCTACAATGTTTTGGAATTTTTCTATTTTCCTACCTGTAACTGGTCGAGCAGAAAATGTGAATCGATCGTCTGCTTTATTCTTGGGAAGAGTAATTAATTGCCCGCAATGATCAGATGGGAGATCATTAATGATAGATTTATTTATCAATTGACAGTTACAGAAGAAATTGTCCAAACACTTAGATGAACCATTTGTTACTCTAGTTGGCTCACTAAAAGAGGGCGTAAGTCCATATGATTTAAAAAGATTAATAAATCTACAAGATAATGATGATTCAACTAACAAATCTATATTAAAAAAGTCACCACATATTAAAACATGTTTACTGCAGGAAGTGACTTTCTTTAAAACATTTTCCATGACGACCTCAAAAGTATTATAGATCCCAGAGGGTGGCCGGTAAACGCAGACAATAGTGTAGTGAACGAGTTCTATACACGATAATTCAATGGTACGTTCTATAGAGAGATCAACTATATCCTTGCGTTCTTTACCTTTATCTTCGTGAGACACAAAGATAAGCGACCCACCGCGTATGGCATGCTTTCTACAAAAGGCACTTAAAATACTATGATTTCCATTCCGTCGACCAAGCTCATGCTCCTTCAGCCAATGTTCAGTTACACAACAAATCTGAACATTCCTATGCTCTAAAAATAGGTCGATTTCTAAATCTTTGCTAGCCATGCCCTGCATGTTCTGGTGAACAATTCGTAAAGCAGAAGGCATGGCTGTTGTCTCATCTAGTTGTTTAAACATCTAGATGTGTCTAGAGAACTGTGAATAGCACAGTCTGTCAAAGTCTTAGAACTAAGATTATATAAAAAATTGTCTGTGACAGAGTCAGCAGGTTGTATATTATAAGCTAACAATGTAGCTATTTGTCTCTTAAACCTAAGGGGCAGATGCATGTCATCATTTGTCAGTTTAAAATCCTACTAATATTATAAACGTGAAAGTTTGTAAGTATGGATGGATGGATGGATGGATAGATGGATGGATGGATGGATGGATGTTTGTTACTCTTTCACGTAAAAACGACTGAATGGATTTTAATGAAACTTTATAATAATATAGCTTATACATCAGAATAACACATAGGCTACAATTTATAAAGATATTGTGTGTAAATTTATAGAGATATTAAGTTAAGTTTTAATTTCTAATTGTCAAATTTTCAGCCATATTTAAATAATAGACAACATAAAGTTTCGCTGTCAGTTGCGCTTTGTTATACCACGTAGGTATTATATCACATTCTACGGGATAAAAATCTTAGGTATCCTATCTCCGACTTTCTTTTATATATAAAGATGTTGGACAATTCACAAAATCATACTTAATATTATAAACGTGAAAGTGTAAATGTGTGTAATCCCGTTCCGTGATATAAAAAATCGTTTATCAAAATGCAACTGCTAGAATAAAAAAACGTCACCGACAGCTAAACGTTATGTTGTCTATAGTTTGACAAATTTGACAATTAGAAATTTTGAAGTTGACCGGTTGATATTTCGAGTAAATATTACATTTAAATGAAGAAACATTAGCTTATTGTGCCGCACAATGAAGAAGAACTAAATAATGCACGTGAAGATCGCCGCATTAGTATGGCTTGAATCCGTGTTTCTCAATCACAAGAGCAAATCGAGGCAGCCCGTGAAACGGATCGGTTGGAAATGAATGCAAAATCGTCGAGCAAATTTAAGAGATCAACAACTAGATAATTTTCGAGGCACAAGAATAAATTTATAAAGTAGGTACTACATAATTTGGATCGAACAACGTTTCGATACGATGGCAGCACTAATTACTGCTTGCATACTTGCGTCCGCATTGGACCAATAGATGCTATGTAAGTAATATTACAAAACACTCCTCAGCGGCTAAAGTTTTATTAAAATGGAAAATCGTCATCTGGGACGAATGTACAATATGCGTATACACGTGCATTGGAAGCACTTATCCGATCCGACCGAACACCTACGCAATGACTCGAGATGTTTTGGAGGCGCAATGATTTTACTGTCTGGTTATTTCTGCCAAACACTGCCACTAATTCCAAGATCGACTGCTGCCGCCGACATAAGCGCATGCCTCAAATCATCGAAATATGTGGATTGATTTTATTTTTTCAGAATTTATGTTCATCGAAGGACGAACTCATCATCATCATCATCATCAGCCCACATTAGTTTGCTTCCAAATATAAACCAATACCACCAAACCTGTGCAACGGAACGCGTTTGGTGGTAAGTGAATTGATGAACAATGGAATATACTTTGGTTGGAACAGTTGGAAGGTGAGGAAGTTCTCATCCGAGGATCCCGACGATATCAACTGATATACCGTTTTAGTTTTAATGATTTCCGATCCGTCGTGCATTCGCCGTGACCATTAATAAATCACAGGGCCAATCCTGGAAAGTTTGTGGCCTAAATCTAGAAAATGCATGTATTTCCCAAGATCAATTATATGTGGCATGTTACGGGTCAGAAGACCATTTGCGTTATTTGTTCATGCGCCTGATAATAAACCGAAAAATGTCGTCTGTCACAAGGTGATTCACTGAAAAGTGCAGTTACTAAAATAGATGGCCAATAAAGTATAATTAAAATCATAGATTTTTTATTTATATTTATCCTGATAAAAAGTTAAGTTAATTAAATAAAAAATCTGCTCATTTATTGCCTTTAGGCGAAACAAAGTTCGCCGGGTCAGCTAGTTACTAATAAATGTGTTACAATCAAAATATTGAATTACATTATTGTGGCGATGAGTCAAATTGTAAATAAGCATATTTAAATTGTATATTTGTCTATTTTGATTAGCAGACAGGCTATTAGAATATGGACTTACAATAAATTTGCAGTCATGTTTGTTATTTAAGCCCAATAGCTGTTCTACCATTTTTATTATCTGTGAACGTCTAACAGATAAACTGTCACTAAACAATATAATTATGGTGGTGTCCTTATTAAAATTATGAGACTTAATATTTTTAACTAAACTATCTAAGTTAATTCCAGGCAAACACATGTTTAATAAAGGCTGTTTAATTTTTTGCCTTAATAATGAACTAAGACCTTGACCTATTTTATCCGAGTAAACTAATACTTTAGAAGATGCCGCTGTAGAGGGGCTCACATCTTCTTTTACATTAATTTGATTACTGAAAACCCTATCCGCTCTTAATACAGTTGTTGGCTCACTATTAGTTTGACAAAGTGGAGGTAGGTTTTGAGTGTTAACAGCAGTATCTGAACGGGAGCCTAAAACTTGGTTATTACAATGTTCTGTCAAGGACTCAAACCGCTCTGCAGTGTATGTGCTCATCTTTAGTAGTTCATTGGTAGCCAAAATGTGGTGGTTTATTTGGACTCGAGCATCTTCATATTTCCTTGAGATGGTAGCAAGCTCCTTTTGAAGGTTTAGTATATCCACTTGTAAGTTATACGTGTCTTTGTCATACATATAGGGGAGACTGGGGATACTTGATCCCCCGGGACACTTGATCCCTGGGTCGTAACTAAAAAACTACATATTTTTTTTAAATTCGATACATGCCACACTAATCATAACTGTCATTGTCAATGACCAAATGTCATTTTGAAAGTTCATTATTGACAATTTCAGAGCAGTGGCGACATTTTGTTTACAAGAGGTCGACATCTTTTTTTTTTGTAGGTATTTTGATCGTTATTTTAAGGATTTCATATAAATAAATTAGGGATTACAATTATAACTGTTTAAACCTGATTTATTCAAGTGTATGTTGAGATGTTATTTGTCTAAATAACATTTTGATTTGATTACGAAAAATACTTGTTTATAAAATAACGGTCCAGGGTACACTTGATCATGCCGAACACGGGTAGACTTGATTATGGGATCAAGTGTCCTCTACATTCATAACTGCTTACAAGAGATGTATTAGATTTTGTTTTATTTATTAGTATTGACTCCAAAATGACCAGAACTTACAAAAGGAAGGACAGTGTGAAAAAAACGCCAACCAGTATACAATATAAAGCATATGAACCTGACTACCGACAGTCAAAAAATTTTTACGGATGTAGATTAGTCCGAGTTAGTCAAATACTTTGAAAAGCCAGTAAACTGCACCATGGTTTGTCCTCGCAGTCTTTATGGAAGCTAGCATATGAATAGGCTGTCCAAAACAATAATCCAGCTAATAGAATACGAAAATGGACCAATAATATTGCCACCGACGACTGGTTCCATGGTTATAAGCGCAGAACTTGATATATCTCTTTACGAGTACACGAAGCAACTAGCCTATCAGTTCTAATCACAATATTTCCATGTTTTCTCTTAATCTACGTTCGCAGTCGTTCAATTAGAATTTTAGCCTGAGGCCATTTGGAACGTTGATGAAATGGGACTGACTACAGTCCATAAACCCAAGAAGGTACCTAGTGGCTACTAAGGAAGTCAATCAAATCGGAAAAATCATTCATTAGGCGAGCGTGGTGAACTAGTAGCCGTGTGTTGTGCAATAAATGCTATGATCATATCTACCCCATGCCATGATCAAGTGTCCCAGAACACGGGACACATGATCCTTTTGTAGTCTTCAGGGAAAACGTAAAATAAACAGGTTAATACAAATATATTACACGATTAAATGATGCAAAAAGGTAGACAGATAAATTTCCTAAACAATCGTGAAAAAATATTCTACAAAGCTTTATTATTTTAGGAGTTATGAATGAAAAACCAAAATGGGGATCAAGTGTCCCCAGTCTCCCCTACTGACTTTTAGTTATGTTGTCTTTATATAATCTTAATCTAGATATTAATTTAAGCCTATCAGAACTTAATGATTTCAACATGTGAGTTTGCTTATTAAATTTTAATAATTTATTTGTTCTCTTAATTAACTTGTTAATTTTGACATACTTTTTTATCTTGTTATTACTGGACATGGTAGCAAAATTAATATTTTCAGACTGCAATGAGATATTATATTTATACAATCAGCCTGCCCCATTAATTCATCAAACAGGGACTGAGTGGTACTACTATCCTGCATCTCCGTTAGCTGTTCAAAGTTACCAATTGACTTCCATTCACTTTCCTTAAAAGACACCAATTCATTTAAGGTCCTTAAATGAATTGGTGTCTTTTAAGGAAAGTGAATGGAAAGTGAAAGGAAAGTGAATTATGGAAGATTCCTGTTCAGCAATACCACTGAGTAACCTCTTTTACTTTTAACAAAGCGCCATCTATTGAATACTCACTCCAATATTTACAATCCTGTCAACAGATATCGCCATTGTTTGGAGCTAACATATGATTGGGACATTCAAAAATAGACAAATTGTTTGCAATAAACTAATATTGAAATTGATATTACTATAATAAAATTTAAGCTATCCTATCTTTCAAGTTTGATCAAACTGCACATGGTGTACAAATTTGATTAAAATCGGTTGTGTATTTTAGGAGTCCATTCCGGACAAACAACGTCACACGTAATTTTTAAAATATAAGTAAGAAGATGTTGACCAATTGAATGAAAATTCACCAAATATTTTGAAAACCTGTTAAAACACCGTAATCTATAGGTTAGGTTATGTGAAAGTTGCGATTTTGGACTTTGAAAATTGTGCCACTCGGTACAATGTCGGTTTATAAGGTTGCCCCTTCAACATCTTGAAAGGTTTTTACGATTGGAAATTACTGTAATAATCGGACCAGTTTAAGTACATGGGTAGGTTAACTTAAAGTAGGTACAACTATATGTTTTACTACCTACTAGGGTTCATGATTTCGCGAGCTTTTCAATTTCTCGGGTCTCGAGAATTCTCGAGGCTCATTTCTCGGGACTCTCGGGTTGTCGAGAAATTTACATTTACGTACGTTTTCTCATATTATTTGGTTCCAATTGCGTCTAAAAATCAGTGGTTTTCCTCTCAAATAAAAGTATCAAATTAATTATAAAACTTTCATCGATGTTATTCAAAAACATTAATCTTATAAATATTGTTTTATAAAATATAAGAGAAAAAAATATTATTCAGGCTCATAATCATAATGACAGCACCATTTTTAGTTGGTTATTTAGAACTTAAACTAAACAAAAAATCAACATGAAAGAAAACGTTAATATTAGGTTGGGGAAAAAGTCTTTTCGCAATATAGTATGTATGAACTTGTAATAAAATTTTCAGTCCTGATCTTGCACCTTCAGATTTCCACATGTTTCGGTCTCTTCAGAATTCTTTAGGCAGTGTCAGGTTAACATCACGAGAGGACTGCCAAAACCACTTGTCGCGGTATTTTGATCAGTAGTCCCAAAATTTCTATAGCAATAGGATCATGTCCCTACCTACAAGATAAAACTGTTTTATTTATTTTTGGCAAAAAGTTATCGAACAAAATGGTAGCTACATACTTTAGTTAAATGTAATTAAACGATATTAAAAAATGTTTTGAAGTTTCTTAAGAAATGCGACGAAACTTTTTCCCCAACATATTATCTTAACTTACATTACATTAGGATCACAGCACAATTTTGGGCTGGTTATTTAGAAAAAAAAATCTACTTAAATCTTGTAAACAAAATAGCTTCTATAAAACACGAAAGATATCTTTAATATCTTTAACTCAGGTAGAAAGTAAATGTAAATTAAATTACATTACAATCATAGCACCATTTATGGCATGTTAATAGAATATAAACAAATTAAAACTCTGAAGGTTTATTTTCTACAAACGTACATGATTTCTCGAGTTCTCGAGCTTGATTTCCCGGGAACAAAGCCCAACGACGAATGAACCCTACTACCTACATTACGTTACCCAATGATGTTAGAAGTATTTTACTTCTAACATCATTGACGTTACCTACTTATTCTCTATACTTATATAGTCCTCAAATTCCTCAATCAATCACCGTCTCCCACGTTCTTTGTATTGCCAAAGATGAGTTTGTTCTTTTTTTCTCTACCTACCTTTATTTGTCAGTTTTGTAAATGTGCACTACAAAGCTTGCTCCTTTCATATAATTTAATAGATACATTTCTAAGTATTGTCCGATTGATAGCCTATTAGTTTGGAGGTCCGTCTTTTTCCACGTAGAGGATTTTAACACCTTGCATTCGATTAGAATATATTCAGAAAAGCAGACTTTGTGTTTTATGCATGCGTAGATGTTTCATTCTTACAGTTCGCTTTTTTAAGTATGTTTTGTGTTTATGCATGACTGCCAGACGAGCCCCCATTTTCTTTATTTTTGTACAACTACAACTATTAAGCCTATAAATGACCCACTGCCGAGTCAAGCCTCCTCCATGGGTAATTGGCCTAATGTGCCACGCGCGCTGGCCAGACGTGTCGCTACAGGGTTTCGTATCGTTTTCCTTCTCTTGCGGCTTATCAGCCGTCATTTCCTATTGTCGGCTCTTACGACACCCTCAGGTTGGAATGGGATGGTGACACTATGTATTCAAAATCCGTCACCACACGGACTATTGAACACCGATGATAGGTAAATGTTGAAGTAACTCAGTGAAAAGGAAAAACATATTGTCTAAAGAGAGCACTCACTTCACGGTAGGCAACGGCTTGGCTGTGCCCCTGTCACTGCCAAAGTCCATGGGTCCATGGGTGGCGGCTAACACTTACCAGCAGATGGGCCGCTAGCTCGTTTGCCACCGAGAGCAATAAAAAAATGCGCATGGCGGCTGAACAGTGAGTTCAGAGTCGGGCAGAACCTGAACAGGAATTGATCCGCTGTTCCCCATCATAAAATTTGCATTACCGGCTGTATTATTAATTAAAATGTAATTCTTTTCAGGAGTTCCTGTGAGAGTGAACTTTGGGTTATTTATAATTTTGTAAAACGAAATATCAAACTTCTATTTTATAAGGGTTCCAAACAAACATTACTTAATTTTTTATTTAACTTAGACCCTGATTTCTAGTTATCACAAGTTTAGGCCATAAATGATCGTTAATTATTAGAAACAGGTGGGTTTTATTTAAAATCACCTTGTGTTTTAATTCATTTATTTATATTGTTCCAACGTATATAAAATACATTCAAACTTATTATAGTCATTCGCTGTAGCATGGTGCGGGTGACAGTTTCAGTAACATTTCGTTTCACTCTTGAAAGTTGCTGCGATTTACAAATTATGCTATAGTAATTCAGCTGTACCACATTCGTAATATATTAAATCATTAATAACTGTAGTAAATTAAATTAAACCAACTAGAATATTCTAGTTTACAAATATAATCAAATTGGATGAAAAATTGCAAAGTGATGTGAAAAAAATGCGTATAACGTAACGCCATAGACTTATTTAGTGATGGGATGAACTGCTACGATGGATAGTCGATATTTTTCATAATATGAATCGTACATTGAGCGTAGGTCCATTTTTATTGTTAAAATTGGTCTATAATTATACAACAGAACATTTATAGGGTAATGTTGCTTAAAAGGTTGCTAAGAAAGAAAAAACCTAAGGCCGATTTTGATTATTTTATATAAGTACAAACAATGATGTAGCCATAAAAACATTTATATTGATAAGTTTATACACGTAGTTACACTAGAGAACTGATTAACACACCAATTTTCATAACAATATTAAAGAGAACTAAATTGATGCCGCGTGTATCGTTAGCGATAAAAATGAATTGCATAACGTCACATCCCTACAAACGTCGTACAGGCAACTGTCACCCGCACCATGCTACAGCGCAAATAGTATAGGTACTGTTGCTATCCATAAACATTAATTGTTCATGCCTTTGTCAACATTCATGTATTGCCTGAATGCATTAATGTCTAGACTTCAATGGCTTCTATAGATAATACAACTAACACAAATTAACAGTTGCCTTGTGTTTACATTTTGTTGGCTACATTTGTTCTGTAAATTAAACTTTCAAAACCGAATAAATATCAACTAAAGTACAGATTCGAGATGGATACACTTTCTGGCATCCATTCCTACATACAGTCAGGGACATAAATAGAAATATTTAAAAAACATCACGGCAAACTCCATCTGCTCCCATTTCCTGGCCAGGTGGGCAGTTAGGAGGAGTTTGGATAAAACTGTGCTGGGTGAAAAAGTGTGTATGTGCTGGTTCTGACACCGAGTTGTTGTCTCCACCAGTATTCTGGTCCTTGGCTTCGGCGGCTGCTGCCTTAATGTCACTAACCTCGTCGGCAACTACGATGCGGCCTGAGTCAGCCATTACCTGCACAAAAAATGATACTTAGCAACGACGGCCAAATAACATGCGGACATTGGCTGTCATTGATCTGATTGCAACCTTTAAAATAGCAGACTCCGGTCCAGGAGACGGACATAGGATACCTATGAGATGTTTATCCCGTTCCTGTGGGATGTGTTAAAAAACGTGGTATAACAAAACGCAACTGACCTGAAATAACAATACGCAACTGACATTGAAACGTTATGTTGTCATGTCATATACACTTCTGGACACATCTATTGGCCCACCTTGTATTTTCAATTTCGTTTGGTCCTTGCTAAAATTTTATATTACCTGTACAACGTGACATTGGCGGAGTAATGTTGTTGTAACATGACAAGCCATTAATCTAAGAAGAAGAAGAAGAAGAAGAAAATTTTATATTAGGTCGAGCAAAAAGTTTGTATGCAGTTGAGCCTGGCACATTCACAATTTCATTCAATAGTCTTTTTTTTAATTTCGAACACAGAATTTAAAGAAACAAAAGACAATTTCGAGCCTGTTTGTTGATATCAAACAATCGAATACTAAGAAAACTTGGTCTTGAAAAAGTGATTGATATCTTTGGTTTTGCAACAAACATTACTTATTCTTAACATTAAGGTGAGGTTCTATCAATAATCTATGGATAATTCACCTGAAGTCGCTGCCCAAGCTGTGGCACTTATTCAGGCCGGACACAGCCAAAGAAACGTGAGTGCTCAACTTAATTTAAGTCGATCTGTGGTCCGAAATGTTTATCGGAGGTACCTAGAGACTGGCGGCTTTGTTCGTCGCCAAGGAAGGCCACGATATCGGGTCACAACTGAAAGGCAGGATCGATTCATCGTGACGACCAGCGTGAGAAATCGTCACCTTACCTCCATTGAGATACAAAACCAACTTCGCGACTTCCACGGAGTATCTGTGAGCGCTCGAACTGTTCGGAGAAGGTTAAAAGAACGCGATATGGTACCACACAAGCCAGCTAATGGGCCCAAACTAACGCGAGCCCACCGAACAGCGCGCCTTCATTTCGCACGCAGTCATTTAAATTGGACACAGCAAGATTGGAGCCGTGTACTCTTTTCTGATGAGTCTAAAATTGTGCTACATGGCAATGATGGAAGGAAGAAGGTCTACCGACGTAAGGGAGAGCGTTTCGCACAATGCTGCTCTGAAGAGAGGGTTGCTTATGGCGGTGGCTCATGGACTGTCTGGGGCGGTATATCCGCGAGCGGGAAACTCAACTTGAGGTTGTTACAGGACCACGGCTGCCAACATTAAATGCTGAAAGGTACATTCGTGAGTGTGTACCTTTCAGCATTTAATGAGTATTTTGAATTCAAATTTAAAACAATACGATCGAAAAAGATGGTCAAATGTATCAGGTTTAAAACTGCATCAACAGTTTTTGTTCAATCTAGCAATCATATTTCGGTAGGGGCCATCGAAACCTAAACTCTAAGGTGGGCCAATACATGTGTCCAGAAGTGTAGTTTGTCAAATTTGTCAATTATAAATTTTGAAGTTCAACGGATGATGTTTTTCTTTAGAGTTTTTTAGATTATTGTGCCGATACTATCATTAATTAAGTGACCAAGACGATCGAAACTTACCAGATAAAGCCGTAACGCAACTAGGATTCGAAACATTGCGAATGAAAGGACTAAGGAATGAAGGATATTGCACGTGAAGATTGTCGCATTAAGGCCCATTTAGACGGGGACAGTTTCTCGCCTCGAACATACGATTATCGAAAGGATATAAAAAAGTTGCTTCGTCTAAACATTCAAACCTCTCGCTCACTCGCTTTGGCGAGAATTGCCTCGCATTACAATATTGACAGTGTCCGTCTAAACAGAATTTTGAAGCAATAATCGTATTTCGAGTTTTTGTGCCAGTTGCTACCATGAGTGTGGTGCGCGAGGGTGTTTTAATTATATCTGCTCTTCTAAGACAAGAATTACTTAAACGGAAACGGAAAAAAATATGTTGGGTTAAAAATTGGATAGCGAGAAGAAACAATTTTGGAGCAAAGAAACAACTTAATACTATCGGCAGCACCATATTTAAACGATTATTGTGTCATTTTTAAGAACAATAACCTAGTAATTACTAAACTCGAATGATCAAAACTCGCACTCAAAACGGTTCAAACCGATTTGTACGATACTCGTATGAACTTGAAGAAATGTCATACTAGATCGAGTCGAGTTTCTTGTAAGCAAGAATCTTCCTATAAAATGTCGCTGTGTAAACAGACTTAGGAAATTATCGCCTAGCGATATGTCACATTCGAATCTCGTATGACATAATCGTAGGCGAGAATTTATTTCTTGCTTGTGTGTAAACATTTTGATGCGATAATGTTATGGCGATTATTGCTTGCGATACTAGCATACGATTCTCGCACCGTATGGTGCGAGAAACTATCCCCGTCTAAATGGGCCTTTAGTATGGCTCGACTTGGGCTCGAATTCGTGCTTCTCAATCACCTAACCCTAAGAGATCAACAACTATATAGTTTTCGACACACACGACCAAATGATCAAGTACTACATAATTTGAATCGAGCAACGTTTTGATACGATGATAAGCACTGATTGCTGCTTGCATACGAGCGTCCGCATTGCGCCAATAGATGGCATGTAATATGGCAAACCACACCGCAACGGCCAAAGTTTTATCAACATCGAAAATCATAATCTGGGACAATAGCGCATAAACGTAAGTAAAGTGCTCAACCGGCCCAACCGAAGATCTACGCAATGAGTCGAGATGTTTTGGAGGCACAATGATTTTACTGTCTGGCGATTTCCGCCAAACACTGCCAGTAATTCCAAGATCTGCTGCTGCCGTCGAAATAAAAGCTTGCTCAAATCATCGAAACTAATAAGGTAATGGTCGGTACCTGTCAACGAATCGAATGAGTTGATTTTATTTTCTCAAAAATTCCGTAACTTTGTCTCATGGAAAGACGAACTCATCAACAAAGTATTCCCGAATATCATTACAAACCACAAAATAATGAATGATTGAGTGAGCGAGCAATTTTGGCCAAAAAGAATAAATATGTAGATGACTTATAAGTACTACATATCGACGTAGGAAAACGTATTTGCTGTAAGCCTCAAAAAATCGAAAATTCGTTTTTTACATCATTGTGATCAGAAAAAAAATCTACGTCGATTGATCAGACTCTCATAATTTTAACGACGAAAAAAAATCGCTTACGCTGTAAGTTTTTTGAAAATTATTGGTGTGGTCTTGGCTGTAAGTCTATCAAAAACCAGTATATTTGATGCATTTGTGGCTTACGCCATTCTTCAAACAGATACTTACGCCATTTTGGCAGGATGAGTTTTTTGTAATACCGACACTTACACGTTTTAATGACGTCGTAAATAATAAGATAAATGCTTCACTGTGGCTCACATCTAGTTAGTTTTACGTTAAAAAATATGTATGCCATTTACAGCACTTAAAAGTTCTAAACATAATAGAAATGTTTTTTTGCCATAGAAAATTCTTGATGGTTACAGCGTTTTATAGATTTGTAAAAAAAACTTGCTTGCTGTAAGCCACAAAAACACTGGTATTAATTGACTCAGAAGGATATCTCTTTAAGTAACATGTAAAACAAGAAAAACTAAAAATACGTTTTTAAAATCATGTTCCTACGATGGATAGTTTTTGAGTAATGATTTTTTTTCTAATTTTAGAAATATTTTTTGGCTCTGCTGAACATTTTGTGTTTTGAGGCTTACAGCAAATACGTTTTCCTACGTCGATATTTAGGATGCAATCACTGGGACACTGCATTAATTTAAATCTATTGACAGTGTAAAAAAAGACTCCTTTTGGTCTCGAGTTTTTTTCCACCGTCAGTAAGTGTGCTTCCAAACATAAACCAAACCGCCAAAATGTGCAACGGAACGCGTTTGGCGGTAAGTAAATTGATGAACAATGGAATATACTCAAAGGAAAATTCGAAGATGAGGAGTGCTCATCTGAGGATCTCGATGATATCGTTTAAGTTTTAAAGATTTCTGATCCGTCTTGCATTCGCTATGACCATTAATAAATCACAGGGCCAACCCTGGAAAGTTTGTGGCCTGAATCTAGAAAATCGATGTATTTCCATGGTCAATTATATGCGGCATGTTCACGGATCGGAAGACCATCTGCGTTATTTGTTCATGCGCCTGATAATAATACGAAAAATGTAGTCTGACACAAAGTGCTTCACTGAAGAGTGCAACCCATGCTCCAAAATACATGGCCAATAAAGAATCATTAAAATATTAGATGTTTTGTTTGACCCCAAAAACTGCTCATTTATTGTCTTATCCGCCTTAGCGTAACAAAGTTATTTTAGTATTTTTATACAGAGAACTTCTCTAGAGGTCTTACATTAAAGTAAATACCTAAAGAAGAGTTAAATTAAAAAGAAGTAAAGCAACTAAAAATGAAAGTGAACTATTTGGTACCTAAATAAAGATTGCACAAAAATTATACCTAATTCTCTATTTACAAAACGAACTTACTTCGTAATAAGATAGGTATAAACTTTTCGAAACACTGTTTTGTTTCACTTTACTCGTCTTCGATCGAGACACAACTGATCCAGTCCGTGCAGGAACAAGCTGTTTTAATGAATAGTACCGGGTTTAATCAAACAAGCTTGCACTCACTGCACTGATAGCTCTATTGGCTCACATATTCGAGGTCGAGGTCGTACATTGGAAAAAGAAACGGTAATGGAGATATACCGATTAGCAGAGATGTGACTTATCTTAGAAAAAAGTATCTGAAATACAGATACAAAATACGTATTAACATTTTGTATTTGAAATACTTTTTAATTTTATTATTTTGTATCTTTTATTTAGATACATTTTAATGGTATTTTGAAGATACTTTGTTCCCTAAGATACTTTTACTAAAATAAATTCGTAGTTTTTTCCGAAAGCAACTGAACGTAGCGCGTCTTTTAACAATTCTACAAATTTAATTGGCTATTAGAAGATGTCCCACCGTCACTCCTGTGAGTACTGTCACTCATTTCTGAACTGGACTTTTCTGCCCCATCGGGCGTCGGTCCTGCGCGCTATGTGCCCTGCCCACTGCCACTTAAGTTTGGCAATCCTGTGGGCTGTGTCGGTGACCCTGGTTTTCCTGCGTATCTCCTCATTTCTGATTCGATCTCGCAGGGAAACTCCGAGCATAGCCCTCTCCATTGCCCTTTGGGTGACTTTGAGCCTTCTGATGGAGCCCATAGTGAGCGACCACGTCTCTGTTCCATAAGTCATCATGACTTATGGAACAATACAAATAAATGAAATAAAATACAACGTGATTTTAAATAAAACCCACCTGTTTCTAATAATTAACGATCATTTACTTTAAAATACTCATATAATTACATAAAATTGAGAGTACATAATAGCAATATTATGGCTATGTTTAATTTAAATGGCTAAACAATGGGGTAGCTTTTTAGCACTTTGGCCATAATTAAGGTTGATTTATTTTTCATTTATTTTGGCAACAAACTGTCTTGTTTAAACATAAAAATAATAATGCTAGCTTACATTTATGGTTAAATGCCAGAAAATAAGATTTTAGAAGACCAGAAATATTAAATTGATTTTTTTATTACATTAACTCTTCAGATTGTTTTTGAAAGAACTTAATGTAATATCAAATATGTCCAGATCACAATGATGTTAGAAGTAAAATTTAATTGTAACATCATTGCCAGATCACTAAAAGGTAGTAAGTAACATATAGTTTCGTGCAGTGGGGAATAAGACTGTTATTTGTATAGATTTTCTATAAACGACCATGTCCAGGCGAGCTTTGGCAGGGTTTGCGTTTTTGTGTATTAAAATGATTAGTGACGAGCAAGGAAGAGCAATCCAATTTATTAATATGTAGTTTGTAAAGGAAAATTTAATCAAACTGTTTACGTCGTACTTCAAGACTAGTATGACATTTATTTGACCGATAGGCTAGATTTTTAGTAAATATTTTCAGGATCTTCTCAATAACTTTAATACATTTTTTTAAATAGGGGGCCATATAATGGGTCCAAATTAAAAATAGATCATAAATAAGAGAAATACAATATATTATAATACTATCGGGTTTAAGCACACGCTCATTACGGAATAAACAAATAAAAAATCGCACCGCACGTTTCAAATGCAGAGATGAACGGCGCGCGCAGATAATAGGTACAAAAAACATAATGTGTGCGTGAGATCTGCACAGAGAGACGTATCGCATTAGCTTTTGACAACTTTGTGATTTTAGCACTAGAAATCCTACTCCAATACGTCCCGCGACGGTGACGTATAGGATGAGGGATTCTAATATATTTTATTGCGTTACGTCACCCTCTGGGACGATTGGAGCAGCATTTACGCGTATTTTTCAATAAAAGAGTTTGGAAATGCTGCTTCAGTTCGTCTCAGGCGGAAGGGACGTACTGAATAGCTGGGTCCACACCGGACGATCCATCGCGCTTCGATCGCGCGCGGCAGGAGCGCGATCCAAATAGCTGGGTCTGCACCGAACGATCCGTTTTGGATTGCAGATTCACATTTGGATCGCGCGATCGGAGCGCGGTGGATTGTCCGGTGTGGACCCAGCTAATGGGCTTTTCGATATACGCTGCCCGATCCTGGAATTATGATAGATGTCACGTGACCGTTATAGCTGCAGCAGGCCGCATGAACTGGTTTTCTGGCAGAATGTCAAGGTGAAATGTATCCGATTTTAGACCTGCCATAGAGTATAATTGTCCATGTGGTGTATTTCGAATGTAAAGTGTCACCATCTCATTCCTTCTAGAGGGTGTCACAAGAACCAGCGAAAGGAAATGACATGGCGATGACCTAGCCGCAAGAGAAGGAATACTTGAGGAAACTGAATAGTAGTAGTTTAAAGTGGAATTAATTTTACAAAAGAGAATCCGAGTAACTTCAATTAACTATTTTAATTTGTACTTCGCCCGTCAGATAAGGTATTCAACGTAATCTTCTGTGTAGTTAGTTGCCCTATTAACGAGCTTGTTACTTAACAATTAACATACAGTAAATACATTTGGGGTCTACAAATTGCTAGTTAGGTAATTACTAGCTAATATGTGTATAAAGACAAAGATAGATAAGTAATTTATTTTGAATAAGACAATGGACACTGTCAACATATTAATAAAAATTATACAAAGCAACGTTTCATCGCTCACAATGGGCTCCATCAGAAGGCTCAAAGTCACCCAAAGGGCAATGGAGAGGGCTATGCTCGGAGTTTCCCTGCGAGATCGTATCAGAAATGAGGAGATACGCAGGAAAACCAGGGTCACCGACATAGCCCACCGGATTGCCAAACTTAAGTGGCAGTGGGCAGGGCACTTAGCTCACAGGACCGACGCCCGATGGGGCAGAAAAGTCCTCGAGTGGCGACCGCATTCCGGAAGGCGCAGTGCTGGTAGGCCTCCCACACGGTGGACCGACGACCTGGTTAAGGTCGCCGGAAAGCAGTGGATGCGGGCGTCCCAGGACCGGCCTTTGTGGAGATCCTTGGGGGAGGCCTATGTCCAGCAGTGGACGTCTTTTGGCTGAAATGATGATACAAAGCAAAGTAATATACATATTTAGTTTACTACCTGTTCGACACGCTGCCACTGCTGAGAAGAACTGGCAAGAATCTCAGAGGGCTTGTCTTTCTCTTTTTTATTACTTTGCGGTCCTATTTAATATTTATTTTCCCAACAAATTCCATATAACGATCTGTTCTATTGCAAAGCAAAGCAAAAGTTTTCGGTATTTATTGCTTGCACGTGTTCACTAGTTAAATTGTTAACATAAACCATAAATACGTCACCTGTTGTTCGCTTCATAGAAATTCTTTAAAGTTTTGCGGCGGTTGCCCTTAACGTACTTGGATCACACGTTTTTGATCATTGTCCTGGAGACATCGCTTTACCTACTGTGTGATAAAACTGGCATAAAATGAGTTCAAAAAGAAAACTAACAACACTCGCATACGCTGATAAATTTAAAGCTATAGAAGCAGTGAATATACCTCTATAACTTAAAATATTTTGTGTTTCCCTTGGACTTTAACTTATCGAGGTTCTACTATAATTAGCGAGTCATTATAGCTATCAGTGCAATGAGTGCAATCTTGTTTGATAAAACCCGAAACTATTCATTTAAAACAGCTTGGTCCTGCACGGAATGGATCAGTTCTGTCTAGGTCGAAGACGAGTAAAGTGAAACAGTATTTCAAAAAGTCTATACCTACCTTAATACGAAGTAAGTTCGTTTTGTAAATAGAGCATTATGTACCTATAATTTTAGTGCAATCTTAATTTATTTACTAAATAGTTCACTTCATTTTTAGGTACTTTTCTTCTTTTTAATTTAACTCCTCTTTAGGTATTTACTTTAATCGAAGACCTTTAGATAAGTGCTCTGTATCAAAATATAATTAAGTATATATATAGTAAAATATAATTTCGGAAAGTATTGTGAATATTTTGTTGGTTGTGAAATATCTGCTCAATATGCATATAAAAGAAGTGTATTATCTCGTATGCACACGGAAAATAAATACAGATCATTCCTATGACAGCCAAGCGCACCCAGTTTAAATTATAGGGCTTCGATTGGTTCCAGATTTTGAATTTATTTTTCCATGTATATTTTAATTGTACATTGTTGGTATATGTATAAAGACACTTGGAGTATCTGTCTGTAATAATAAAATAACCGCTTTTTACTAAGTGAATTTGGATTTATACACGGTGCATATTCAAAAACAATTCTTTTTTTAATTCTGGTCAGCCTTCTGTTTGTTTGGTCTAATCTCTGAAATGGCTGGACCGATTTTAACGGAACTTTCACTGGCAGATATTTGATGTAACAAGGAGTAACTTAGGCAAATATTAAAAAAAAATACATAACAAATAATTTACATAACACGCGAAAGAAGCCGCGGTTACAGCTAGTGTTTTATATAAGTTTCATATTACTTATTTGTTTCGTATCGTAAAAATAAATATTATTATAAAACCAATCTCCCGGCCGAGGCTGTCCGTGTGTTTGTATGTTCTCGATAAATTCCAAAAATATTGTACGTATATATTACCACATAGTTATATTACAAAATACAAATATCATCTTCTCGATCTAATTGTTTTGAAAATTAGCCTCCTGGACCACAAACTTGCAATTTTCTATCGGTGTGCCCATAAAACATGATGCTTATGCTAGCAATAATCTGCTGAATTAAAAAGTTCTTGCCAAGTCCTTGTGTCAAATGTATGTGGCATACGTCCCAAACTGCCACTTTAAAACAATAAGTCACCAAAACTGTCAAAATCGACAATCAAAAGCACGTTGATTATCGATTTCGACTCTAATAAATTAGCAAATTTGGGCCCTGCTATTTTCCTAAGAGTCCATCCATCACGATGCAATTAGCAATTGCGTCAGGTTGGATGTATGTCAAAATCGATATGTAGTACTCATACTCTCTACAAGTCTACAATTTTGTCCTTTTATGTTTGAGTGGCTGTCTAAATATACTGGCTAATGTATATTCCTAGAACTAGATTCGAAGGTCATTCACGGAAGCCTCGCTTTGCAGATTTATGTAGTAATAGAGCAATTTTTTTTGCTTATTGACGTCTGAATTTTCATACGGTTAGGAAATAGTTATTTGTGCAACAAGAGAGCAAAGTGTTTTTTGCTGCGAGTGCTGATATTGAATTCCGAGCAAGCGAAGGAACCAATGATTGAATTACGAGATTGAATTACGAGCGTAGCGAGTGATTCTAAAGTTGATTCCTGAGTGTTGCGAGGGATTCAAAGGCACAAGATGCAAATCTTTGCTCTCGTGTAACACACATAACTTTTCACTTCAGCAGCGGCAGCAGTCCGCGAGAGCACATAGCTAACTATCATAGTTTAGTCACAATAACCGAGTTTATGTTAATAAAAAATATACATAGAGATAAGCACGGGTTCGAATCCCACGCGGGCGAAGCCGCGCGCAAAAGCTAGTATTAAATAACTAGCGACCCGGCCCGGCTCCGTTAGGGTGTAATTATGCATGTATTATACATAAAAACCTTCCTCTTTCTATCTAATCAATAAATCATTCTATCTAATAAAGAAAACCGCTTAAACATCCGTTGCGTAGTTTTAAAGATTTAAGTATACATAGGGACGGACAGACGACCAGCGACTATGTTTTATACTATGTAGTGATGATAGTGATTGATTGGTTTGTTTTAGTTCTGATTTTTTTTAGCTAATTTATTACTATCTGCCCTAGTAAGCTTTAGTCGCCTCTCGTGACGCCTGATCCATTCCAACCTATTATAGACAAGTTAGAATGAATTGGTGACATTATTTATGATTTGTCGTGATGTGTTCCCGGGTCGGGGAAAAGTGTCTTTGTGTAAACCAGAGGCACTTGTTCTGTGTTCGGAAATCGTTTGTGTTCATGAATTACGTGTTTGTAAACTGCCCTCGTGATACATGTTGTACCTAGTACAGGGGTTACGTTAAAAAAACTGTGAAACTACGAATGTACTTACTACTAAAACCACAAAACGAAGACTGCTATTTTAAAGATTGCAATCAGTTTAATAATAGCCATGTTATTTTACCGTCGTTGCTAAGTATCATTTTTGTGCAGATAATGGCTGACTCAGACCGCATCGTAGTTTCCGACGAGGTTAGTGACATTAAGGCAGCAGCCGCCGAAGCCAACGACCAGAATACTGGTGGAGATAGCAACTCGGTTGCAGTACCAGCTCATAAACCCTTTATCATCCTGGAGAGTGTTATCCAAACTCCTCCTAACTGCCCACCTGGCTACGAAATGGGAGCAGATGGAGTTTGCCGTCAAGTTTTTTAAATATTTCTATTTATGTCCCTGACTGTATGTAGGAATGGATGCCAGAAAGTGTATCCATCTCGAATCTGTACTTTAGTTGATATTTATTCGGTTTTGAAAGTTTAATTCACAGAACAAATGTAGCCAACAAAATGTAAACACAAGGCAACTGTTAATTTGTGTTAGTTTTATTATTTATAGAAGCCATTGAAGTCTAGACTGTAATGCATTCAGGCAATACATGAATGTTGACAAAGGCATGAACAATTAAGGATTATCATGTGTAAAATATATAGGTAATGTATAACAGTAATAAGTTTGAATATATTTTAAATACGTTGGAACAATACAAATAAATGAATTTTATTACAACGTGATTTTAAATGAAACCCACCTAAGATAAAGTCTCAATAAAAAAAAATTTTTAAGTATTGTCTTTCTCGAATCCTTAAAAAATAGAAGTTTGATATTTCGTTTTACAAAATTATAAATACTTAACCCAAAGTTGCGTAAGTTTTAATGAAGGGGGCATCACTCTCACAGGAATTCCTGAAAAGAATTACATTTTAATTAATAATACAGCCGGTAATGCTAATTTTATGATGGGGAACAGCGGATCAATTCCTGTTCAGGTTCTGCCCGACTCTGAACGTACAAGGATTTTAGGTCACTGTTCAGCCGCCATGCGCATTTAAATATGTATTTCCTTTTCACGGAGTTACTTCAATATTTACCTATCATCGAAGTACATTAGTGCATGTGGTGACGGATTTAGAATACATAGTGTCACAATCCCATTCCAACCTTAGGGTGTCGTAAGAGCCGACAAAAGGAAATGACGGCCGATAAGCCGCAAGAGAAGGAAAACCATACGAAACCCTGTACCGACACGTCTGGCCAGCGCACGTGGCACAGTAGGCCAATAACCCATGTAACTGGAGGAGGCTTGACTCACCAGTGGGTCATTTATACGCTGAATAGTAGTAGTTGTAGTTGTACAAAAATAAATTAAATGGGGGCTCGTCTGGCAGTCATGCATAAACACAAAACATACTTAAAAAAGCGAACTGTAAGAATGAAAAATCTACGCATGCATAAACCAAAAAGTCTGCTTTTCTGAATATATTCTAATCGAATGCAAGGTGTTAAAATCCTCTACGTGAAAAAAGACGCATCTCCGAACTAATAGGCTATCAATCAGTCAATACTTAGAAATGTATCAATTAAATTATATGAAAGGAGCAACCTTTGTAGTGGACATTTACAAAACTGACAAATAATGGCTCTACCATGAGCCATTATTTGTCAGTTTTGTAAATGTCCACCAAATGTCCAAAAAAGAACAAACTCCTCTTTGGCAATACAAAGAACGTGGGAGAGGGTGATTGATGGAGGAATTTGAGGACTATCTATGTATAGTGGATAATTACGTAACGTAAAGTAGGTAGTAAAACATATAATTGTACCTACTGAGGGAAGTGACCGACCCGTCACATGTCCGCTGCTCAGAGTATTTAAATGAGCATGACAACTCATTAAACCAAAGCCCGATCACTATAATAAACATTATAAACGAATCAACAAATTGCTAGTTACTTATTTCCCTGGTTTCAATTCAGATATGTGCTCTCGCGGACTTTTTTGTAGATCTTAATGAGACCTACAAACTCGTATTACATTATTTTGTTCTTTTGTCTATAGTTTTTGCAGCGCACGCGTAAATAGGTTTTCGATTTTACACCTTGGGTTACAAAATCGCAATTTTCATACGGATCCCTAATTCCTTTGAAAATAAAATATAGCCTATAACCTTCCTCCATAAATGGACTATCTAACACTGAAAGATTTTCGTTGATTGAAATCGGACCAGTAGTTCCTGAGATTAGCGCGTTCAAACAAACACACAAACTCTGCAGCTTTATAATATTAGTATAGATATATAGTAAAATATAATTTCGGAAATTATTGTAAATATTGTGTTTGTAATGAAATATCTGCTCAATATGCATTTAAAAGAAGTGTATTAACTCGTATGCTCACGGAAAATAAATACAGACCATACCTATGACAGCCAAGCGTACCCAGGTTAAATTATAGTGCTTCTATTGGTTCCAGACTTTGAATTTATTTTTTCATGTACATTTTCATTGTACATCGTTAGTATATGTATAAAGACACTTGGAGTATCTGTCTGTAATATTAAAATAACCGCGTTTTACTAAGTGCATTTAGATGTAGGTATACACGTTGCATATTCAAAAACATTTTTTTTTCTATTCTGGTCACCCTTCTGTTTGTCTGAAATGGCTGGACCGATTTTAACGGAACTTTCACTGGCAGATAGTTGATGTAACAAGGAGTAACTTAGGCAAATAACATTTTAAATGACACGCGAAAGAAGCCGCGCGTACAGCTGGTGGTTTATATAAGTTTCATATACTTATTTGTTTCGTATCTAAACATATAATGTATTATAAAACAAAGTCACCCGGCTGTCCGTGTGTTTGTAGGGTCTTGATAAATTCCAAATATATTGCACGCATATTATATATATTGTACGTATATATTACTACATAGTTATATTAAAAAAATAAAAATATCATCTTCTCGATTTAATTGTTTTGAAAATTAGCCTTCTGGACCACAAACTTGCAATTTTCTATCAGTGTGCCCATCCAACACGATGCATATGCTAGCAATAATCTTCTGAATTAAAAAGTTCTTGCCAAGTCCTTGTGTCAAATGTATGTGGCATACGTCCCAAACTGCCACTTTAAAACAATACGTCACCAAAACTGTCAAAATCTACAAACAAAAGCACATCGATTTTCGATTTCGACACTAATAAATTAACAAATTTGGGCCCTGCTATTTTCCTATGTGTCCATCCATCACGATGCAATTAGCAATTGCGTCAGGTTGGATGCATGTCAAAATCGATAAGCAGCACATTATTTTTGCTTATTGACGTCCAAATTTTCATACGGTTAGGAAAAAGTACCTATAATACAAAATTTATTTTCACGATTCGTTCCTGCATTTTACCAAAGTATACATATTTTAAAACTCAACGTCTTTTAATTTTGGTACGACTGTATAGCCATAAAAAAGACGATCAAGCCTTTCAATATTAATTGTATTTGACAGTACATTTTAGGCAAGCGATATTGCTGTTTGTGGAATTGGTCAGACACGCGTCAGATAAAGGACGAATATGATAATTTATTTTTAAACAAAGGCAAGTGATTAGCCTGATTCTGTTGTCTATGCACTACAGCAAACCCGCCTGTGTCACTGGCCTTGTACCGAGCCAAAATGTAATGTGCTACCCTTAGTCGTCTTTCGTGACACCTATCCATTCCAACCTATTAAAGATAAGTCAGAATGAATTGGTGACATTATTTTGTGATTTATCGTGATGTGTTCCCGGGTCGGGTTAGTGTCTTAGTGTAAACCAGAGGCACATGTTCCGTGTTCGGATATCATTAATGTTCATGAATTACGTGTTTGTAAACTGCCCTCGTTATACATGTTGTGATACCCTGTACATGTTTACCTAGTACAGGGGTTACGTTAAAAAAATAGTGAAACGACGAATGTACTTACTAATAAAAGCCACAAAACGGAGTCTGCTATTTTAAAGATTGCAATCAGTTTGATAATAGCTAATGCCTGCTAATTTTTTTTGCCGTCGTTGCTAAGTATCATTTTTGTGCAGATAATGGCCGACTCAGACCGCATCGTGTTTCCCGACGAGGTTAGTGACATTAAGGCAGCAGCCGCCGAAGCCAAGAACCAGAATACTGGTGGAGACAGCAACTCGGTTGCAGTACCAGCTCATACACGTTTGATCACCCTGATGAATTTTATCCAAACTCCTCCTAACTGCCCACCTGGCCAACAAATGGGAGCAGATGGAGTTTACCGTGACATTTAAAAAAAAAATCTATTTATGTGCCTGACTGTAGGAATTGATGCCAGAAAGTGTATCCATCTCGAATCTGTACTTTAGTTGATATTTAATCGGTTTTGAAAGTTTACTTAATAGAACAAATGTAGCCAACAAAATGTTAAACACAAGACAACTATTAATTTGTGTTAGTTGTATTATTTATGGCAACGATTGAAGTCTCGACGGGAATGCATTCAGGCAATACATGAATGTTGACAAATTAATGTAACTATAAGCAATAATATGTTTGAATGTATTTTAAATACGTTGGAACAATACAAATAAATGAATTAAAATACAACGTGATTTTAAATAAAACCCACCTGTTTCTAATAATTAACGATCATTTACTTTAAAATACTCATATCATTACATAATAATGACCTAAACTTGTGATTATTAGAAATCAGGGTAAGTTAAATAATGGACGACACGGTTGGCGCAGTGGTTGAGCGATCGATTGCTGCGCAGCATGTCGCGGGTTCGATCCCCGCACGGAAGAAATATTTGTACGACCTACAAGTATTTGTTCCGGGTCTGGGTGTTTTCTATCTATAATATGTATGTATATACAAAAAAAAATGTATCTAATTAGTCATCCATCTCGTTACCATAACACAAGCATTAAGTTGCTTAGCTTGGGACGAGATGGCGTTGTGTGAAATGTCCAAAGATATATATTTATTTTATTTATTTAATGTCTTTCTCTAACCCTGGCCATTATAAAATAGAAGTTTTATATTTCGTTCTACAAAATTATAAATAACCCAAAGTTGCGTAAGTTTTAACAAAGGGGGCATCGCTCTCACTGGAATTCCTGAAAAGAAATACATTATAATTAATAAAACAGCCGGTAATGCTAATTTTATGATGGGGACTGCGGATCAATTCCTGTTCAGGTTCTGCCCGACTCTGAACGTACAAGAATCTTAGGTCACTGTTCAGCCGCCATGCGCATTTAAATATGCATATGACTAAGCAGTGGGTCATTTATGGGCTGAATAGTAGTAGTTGTAGTTGTACAAAAATAAAGAAAATGGCGGCACGTCTGGCAGTCATGCATAAAAACAAAACATTACTTAAAAAAACGACTATACGTTAGCGAACTGCAAGAATGAAAAATCTACGCATGCTTAAAGCCAGCAATATACGTTGGCCTAGCATTGCCGAGTGAACGCCAATACCAACTTAAAGACGGTATATTTGCATTGTCTGGCCATCGATCGGTGTCGCTCGCCTAGTTGGTTTCGTTACAATTGCCCAACGTGTAGGCAGTAGCACTTGACTTGTATTAAATTGCCTACGCTCGCGTTGGCCTAAGCTCGGCCAACGTGTATTGCTGGCATAAAACACAAAGTCTGCTTTTCTAAATATATTCTAATCGAATGCAAGGTGTTAAAATCCTCTACGTGGAAAAAGACGGACCTCCAAATTAATAGGCTATCAATCGGACAATACTTAGAAATGTATCTATTAAATTATATGAAAGGAGCAAGCTTTGTAGGGGACATTTACAAAACTGACAAATAATGGTAGAGAAAAAAAGAACAAACTCCTCTTTGGCAATACAAAGAACGTGGGAGAGCGTGATTGATTGAGGAATTTGAGGACTATATAAGTATAGTGGATAAGTAGGTTACGTAAAGTAGGTAGTAAAACATAATAGTTGTTCCTACTTTAAGTTAAACTGTACCATGTACTTAAACTGGTGCGATTATTACTGTAATTTCCAATCGTAAAAACCTTTCAAGATCTTGAAGAGGCAGGGTAACCTTATAAACCGACATTGAGGTACACTGTGATTTTATAAGATACTAGCTGCCAACAGACGTTGTCCTGTCATTTATGTGTACGATAGCGCAATAAATAAATACTGTATTTAACCACGTAAATGCTAGTACTAGTACTTATACATATACGGATAAATAAAGCAATTTGTGCGAAATTATTCCCTAACTATTCCAAAATATTAAAAAATGCACAACGTTATGGTTTAAGTTTCCACTTTCGCCGGCACTCCTGGAGTGCACCCCTTGCTTTTTTGTTTTTTTCGGAACCTGTAACTGGATTTATCATCTTCATTTGAAATAATATCCATCTTCGACAGTGTGTTCCAGGTAAATGTAATGGTCAACAACTTCGAGGGTAGAACCTCCGATGTGAACAGGAGTGGCTGGAACATGGATATTACACATGATCTTCGTCTTCTCCATGTTCATCTTAAGGCCGCCTCGTTTGGAGGCTCGACAGAGGCCATCGAGCATCGTAGTGAGGCCCTCCATGGTCTCAGCCATTACGACTATGTCGTCAGCGAATCAAAGGTGAGTGATGTACTCTCTGTTCACGTTATTGCCCATCTCTTTCCAGTCCAGAACCTTGGAAACATCTTCCAGTGCAGCGGAGAACAGTTTGGGAGAGATAACGTCTCCCCCTCTATATCGCTGCAATACTGCCCACGTCTCGATCGAATCGGAGGCTTGAATCAACAAACTGCTATTACTTATTTCCCTGGTTTACTAATGGAGTACCTCCCACTTTAATTAAAATACGTAAAGGCAAAACAAAACAAAGATGCGGAGAGAAGGCGTTGCGGATATAGTTTTTATTAAATTAGTATTTTTTTATTTAGATTATTGGTCCAAAACGCCATTCGGAGCGTATTTCATACTAATTCGCACAATAACAGTCTACGTCACTCCTTCGCGACGGCGTGTGTCATGTTTATATTGTAAATTAAAATAAGAACTTTTAAATGGTAAAAGAATTTATAAATAACTTATAAACGGCCAACATTCTTTTTAAAAGTCACTAGCTGTACCATGCGCGCGTTGCTACGCCACTAACTAAAATAAATTTGAAGGAAAGACATTACATTACACAAATATTCTTTTTTTTGTCAGTAACCTTGGTGGGCTCATACACAACACTTTGCTGAAGATCATCACATGATAAAATGCATAGTTTACGATTCTCTATACGACGTACAGACAAACATTCATTTTATATACATACTAGCAACCCGTCCCGACTTCGCACGGGTGCAATGATGAACCTCTAAATTATCGGTGTTTCTCTACTAACTTAGGGATGTGTTATACATACCAACCTTCCTCTTGCATCACTCTATCTATTAAAAAGACCGCTTCAATATCCGTTTCGTAGTTTTAAAGATTTAAGAATACATAGGGACGGGCAGACGACAGCGACTTTGTTTTATATTATGTAGTGATAGTGATGTAGTGATAGTGAAGATAAGAGTATATTTCAATATAAACTAGCTGTAAGATTCCCGAATAGTATCTAATAAAATAAAAAGTTACTTCTCAGCCCATAAAATACTAACTGCTGGGTCGTGCTGGGAAATTAGCCTAATATGCCACGCTGGTCGGACGGGCACGTCCAGATTTTATACTATGTGATTTCCGTTAGTCGGCTCTTACGCCACCCTCAGGATAGAATGGGGTTGTGAAATTATATATTCTAAATCCTTCACTTAAAGGACAGATTATCTACTTATTATATCTATATTAATATTAAAAAAAACTAGGATTTCGTGTAGTACCTGTGTAGTACTGTGTACCTTAAATAAACAATAAAACACACTCAATCCATATTTTTTCGGGTTTCATATTTTTATACGTATAGGTACTACCTAGCGTTCTAAAGAATTCTGGAACTTTAAAAAGTGGACGTTATCGGTAATACGCAAATGGCGGTAGTGAGATTAGTCACTGGAATTAATACTATTAGGTTTATTGAGGTGTGTCGGCAAATAAAGATATTGCAAGATAAGAAAGTCGTCATCGTTTCTTACAGGAAAATAACAGAATGGATACGTAGTGGAGGACTATAGAAGAGTTTTTAGAGGTATACAATCAGTGAGTCATATAGCTATCAGTGAGTGCAAGCTTGTTTGATAAAACCCGGTACTACTCATATAAAACAGTTTGGTTCTGCACGGACTGGATCAGTTGTGTATTGGTCGAAGACGAGTAAAGTGAAACAGTATTTCGAAAAGTATATACCTACCATAATACGAAGTAAGTACGTTTTGTAAATAGAGCATTAGGTATAATTTTAGTGCAATCTTTATTTAAGTATCAAATAGTTCGCATTATTTTTAGTTTCATATCATTAGTATGTACAAATAAAAGAATATACAAACAAACAAAAATTGTTTACTTAAATTTACTTTTTTACTTACCTACCAGACTTTAAATTTATTTTTCCATGTATATTTTCATTGTAAATCGTTAGTATATGTATGAATATAATTGGAGTGTCTGTTTGTAATATTAAATAACCGCTTTTTAATAGGTGCGTTTGGGAGTATACACGGTACATATTCCAAAACAATTGTTTTTACAATCTTTGTCTGTCTGTTTGTTTGGTCTAATCTCTGAAATGGCTGGACCAATTTTGACGGGACTTTCACTGGCTGATGCTGCTAATAGCTGATGTAACAAGGAGTAACTTAGGCATTGCTAAATAAAACGCGAACGAAGACGCGGGTACAGCTAGTCGTTAATTAATATATGTTTCATATACTTATTTGTTTCATATATTATTAAAAACAAAGTCTCCCGGTTGCGTCTGTCCGCGTGTTTGTATGGTCACGATAAATTCCAAATATTTATAGGTACCTACTGTATTTATTTTAATTGTTAAATTTGCAAAATACAATCATCATCTTCTCGATCAAGTGTATATCAACCATTGTCAAAGAAACGGGCATCCTCTTTTTTTAATATTAGCCTCCTGGGTCACAAACGTAGCCCCAACTTGCTATTTTCTATCGGTGAACCCATCCAACACGATGCATATGCTAGCAATAATCTGCCAAATTAAAGAGTTATTGTCAAGTTTCAAATGTATGCGGCATACGTCCCGAACTGACACTATAAAAAAGTAAGTTAACTTAAACAAATATAACAGAAAGTAAAAAAAAAGCAAAAAACTGTGAAAATCGCCAATCAAAAACACGTTGATTATCGATTTCGAATCTAATAAATTAGCAAATTTGGGCCCTGCTATTTTCTTATGTCTTATGTCTTATGTCCATCCATCAAGATGCAAATAAATAGGTAGTCCTTGTAATAGTTGAAAATATTTTGTGCCCATGCCCGAACTTCTGTCATGTTTTTCGGGCACTTTATTTAAAAATGTGATGTGTGATAATGCTTGTTGCACAGCCATAGTTATGAAAAGTGCCCGAAACTGTCATACTGCTGCGTTTTTGACGCGCCTGCGCTATGCGAACTATAAAAAGGCCTATTGGCAATTGCGTCAGGTTGGATGCATGTCAAAATGTAATCTGCTAAATTCCTAATTTCTTGTGCCATTAGCTCCGAATTGGCACTGTATTATTTAGTACTAGCTGTAACCTGCGCGTGTTACTACGCCACTAACTAAAATAAATTTGAAGGAAAGACATTACACAAATATACATATTTTTTTGTTCAGTAACTTTCGTGGATCGTGCACAACACTTTGCTGAAGATGATCACATGATCAAATGCATAGTCTACGATTCTTTAAAGGACTTATAGACAAACGTTCTTTTGTTATGATAGAAGAAGTAGATTTACCAAAAATGACAAGATTGACAGTCATTTTTGAATTAGGAGAAGACAATATCCTGAATACTCCACGTTTCAGCCCATAAATGACTACGGAGTCGGGCCTCCTTCAAAAACATAGAGTAGGCCTTCCCTTGCGGCAAGGTGATATGTCTCTTGCTTTTTTAGTCGCCTCTTACGACACCCTCAGAAAGATATGGGTTGGTAACATTGTGTATTCTAAATCCGTCACCACACGGAAAATATCCTGAATATTTGTAACCAAATATCCGGTATTTATTGAGACATTGTCTCATTATAAACGTGTTCGTCGAAATAGAACAAAAAAACCAGGAACTGGCATGTCGTGGTCGTTTCGGCCTTCAGGTGTCACGAGCGGTTGTCTCTGCTAAAAGGGGCTAATGTTCTGGGAACCTTGATATTGAATCTTATTGGTATGTTGCTTTCATCTATTTGTCAGGAAACTACTTGTATTTGAATTACACTTATTTTATAAACGTACTCAACTGATTAGGAGATGAATGTTATTAATAATTATAGATAGTAATTATAAGTTACTACATTATTAAATAAGTAGTAATTATGGTGTTGTCAATTTTAAATGTTAAAAGGGAATCTTAATAGATGGCGTATATTTCGTTGAAATTATGCAGAGTATATTTTGTTATCCGTTGTGGTAAGTGTGGTGACTGTGTTGACGTAATAGAATACACAATGTCACCAACCCTTACCATCTTTAGGATGTCGTAAAAGGCGACTAAAAGAACGCAGGAGGCAGATAACCTAGCCCCAAGAGAAGGAAAACTTGATACAAACCCTGTACCAACCCGTCCTGATAGCGTGGCACAGTAGGCTAATTTCCCTCCATTAATTTGGAGGACTCTGGACTTAGTAGTGGGGCATTTATGCGCTGAAACGACGAAGATATTTGTTTTTAATCATTACATAGTATAAAACAAAGTCGCTGTGGTCTGTCCGTCCCTATGTATGCAAAAATCTTTAAAACAACGCAACGGATTTTGATGCGGTTTTTTTAATAGATAGAGTATTTCAAGAGGAAGGTTTATATGTATAATACATGCATAAGTGCACCCGGGCGAAGCCGGGCCGGGTCGCTAGTTAATCATAATTTAAAGCGACAACAAGACATAAAATCTCATATAAACGTTACACGGCATGTATAGTCATGTCATGTCATGCAAATGTCCATATAATCATTTTACTGCTTTAACTTTTTTCGTTCAGACTTTAATTAATACAACGACTGACCTTATAATTTGTCAGCTCTTTACCACGGCAATACGCTTCATAGCTCCTTCTTAATGGTTCTTGATTATTCAATTTGAGCGTGAAATTTCTTAGAATCTTCGTTCTATGGTTTCCGGGCACTGACATACAGAAGTTTTTATTTTACAAATACGTAACATAATAAAAATACTGGAACAAAAACAATTGTGTGTTTTACAATCCCGGGAAATACCATAGGTGCGATATAAATTGATATGACTGTTCTATACGTTGATAAACACACGTTGCCAAATTATCACGTTAGTGCGGAATCGATACTATATCTATACTGTATCTACAAGTTTGACCTTCTATGTGTGAATGGATGTGTAAATATAGGTACTGGCTAATGTGAATTCCTCGAACTAGAATACTCGTAGTTTCGACGGAAATTCACGCAAGCCTCGCTTTACCGAGTTATTCGGAATAAATATAAATAAATAAATAAATATCCTTGGACATTTCACACAACGCCATCTCGTCCCAAGCTAAGCAACTTAATGCTTGTGTTATGGTAACGAGATGGATGATAAACTACTTATATACATTTTTTTTTTTTGTAAATACATACATATTATAGATAGAAATGACACCCAGACTCCGAGCCAGTGCCTCTGGTTTAGACAAAGACACTTGCCCGACCCCGGAATCGAACCCGGGACCCGATCCATTTTTTTGCTTAGTTCCAATTCCGATACGGTTAGGAAAAAGTACACCTACATTACATAGGTTTAAAGTATTTTAACTATACGTTACCGAATTTCTCATAATCATGCTTATTTTAAAACTAAACTAAAATTTACCACTCGTATCACTTTAACTTTATCACTCGTACCACCATAAGGCGACGCCTTATGGTGGTACGAGTGATAAAATGCGTCATGCTTGTGAACAGGTGCCTTTCATGGGGTACAGGCATTAGATGATTTCGCTGTCGAGCCTTATCGGACGGATGCTCGACAGCGAGGAGGGGTGGAAAGCAATGGCCTCCTTCTGCGAGGACGTCATGTCGCAGAAGGAGGCCGCGGAGCGGGTCAGGGATGAGGACGTCCTGGCCGACCCGCGCCGCAGACGGAGGCCGGGGAGGAGGAGGCGACTGTACGCCCACCTCCTTCCCCCGCCATAGAGGCCGGTGGTGGGCCGGGGGACCCGCCACCGACGAAAGCCTCGATGACTGAGGACGTCCCAGTGTACCGGGACGCCCTCTCCGATAGTCGCTTGCCCGCGTAGCGGGCACCTCGTCGGGGCGTCAACGTCGACTGCGCTCGCGCGAACCGCTGGGGTTTTAGTGGGTATACGGGTTCTGTCCCGGGAGTCCCACATAATCACCGACCTCTCCCCCGGGGGGCGGTGGTATGCGTAAAGCATTTCCCCAGCGAAACCAAAAAAAAAAAGGCATTAGATGATTACTATTGTTGACTAGATCTAGCTGCTGTTTGGCCCTTTGCGACTATTGAGCGAGTTTGATCTCACAAATCTGGCTTATTCCAACCTTGTATCTAAATATGGCGATCTAAAAAAAAACAACTATATAGTTCCTTGCGGGCTCTTCTCTGTCGAGCTGTATCCCAAACCGTGGTACCGTTACAAGTGTTAGACGGTAAATAATCAATTTTAGATGGTAATTTTTTTTTGTTTGTCTTGTCAATGAGCCAGCCTATGATTAAATGAGTTTTGATATTGATTTTTGGATAACAAAATTTGTATTTGACAGTATCTTTTACCAGAAATATCCCTGATTGTGGTATAGACCTATTGAGATTTGTGTGCTATTAGCAAACACGACTCAGATAAAGGACGAATATGATAATTTATTTTTAAATTAAGGCATTAACCTGATTCTGATGTCTATGTATGCACTACATACCGCAAACCGCAAACCCGCCTGTATCTCTGGCCTTGTACCGAGCCAGAATGTGTTTGGCCTTATTGCCTAATTTGCCAAACAGTAGATATCCAAACATAAGATAATTGATTACTTTATAATAATTATGTCAAGACTTTAGTCTTCTCGTTACTCCAGTTCCATTCCAACCTATTAACGACAAAATAGAGTAAATTAGTGTCATTATTCTAGATTTAACGCCTCGGTATATGTCCTAAAACTATAAATTTCTGCATACCTACTAACTTTCATCATCATTTCAGTCAAAAGACGTCCACTGCTGGACATAGGCCTCCCCCAAAGATTTCCACAAAGGCCGGTTCTGGGCCGGGAGACCTTAACCAGGTCATCGGTCCACCGTGTGGGAGGCCTACCAGCACTGCGCTTTCCGGAGCGCGGTCGCCATTCGCGGTCTTTTCTGCCCCGTCGGGCGTCCTGCGCGCTATGTGCCCTGCCCACTGCTCTACTAACTTTGCATAATGCTTAAATATCGCGTGTACTTGCCTTGTTGGATGTAACGACCTTGGATGATGAGGCCCGGTTCGACTCCGGGTCGAGCAAATGTATTTGTGTAAACCAGAGGCACGTGCGTGGCTGTCGTTTGTGTTCATGAACTACATGTTTGTAAACTACAGGTTATACGTAGTTCAGGGGATACGTTAAAAAAAGTGAAACAACGGTCGTACATAATCTATACTAATATATAAAGTTGCAGAGTTTGTTTGTTTGTTTGTTTGAACGCGCTCATCTCAGGAACTACTGGTCCGATTTCAAAAATTCTTTCAGTGTTAGATAGTCCATTTATCGAGGAAGGTTATAGGCTATATTTTATTTTCAAAGGAATTAGGGATCCGTATGAAAATTGCGATTTTGTAACCCAAGGTGTAAAATCGAAAACCTATTTACGCGTGCGCTGCAAAAACTATTGACAATAGAACAAAATAAAGTACTACGAGTTTGTAGGTCTTATTAAAATCTACAAAAAAAGTCCGCGAGAGCACATATCTAACTATCATAGTTTAGTCACAATAACCACTTTTATATTCATAAAAAAAAATGCATCGAGATAAGCACGGGTTAGAAGCCCACGCGAGCGAAGCCGCGCCCAAAAGCTAGTAACTAATAAAAGTTACAAAATTGAGTGTAGCTAGAGCTATTTTAAAGATTGCAATCAGTTTATTATAACCCAATGTCCGCATGTTATTTTGCCGTCGTTGCTAAGTATCATTTTTTGTGCAGATAATGGCTGACTCAGACCGCATCGTGTTTCCCGACGAGGTTAGTGACATTAAGGCAGCAGCCGCCGAAGCCAAGGACCAGAATACTGGTGGGGACAGCAACTCCATCGAAGAACCAGCTCCTGAAGTCCAAATCACCATGAGGAATATTATCCAAACTCCTCCTAACTGCCCACCTGGCTACGAAATGGGAGCCGATGGAGTTTGCCGTGAAGTTTTTTAAATATTTCTACTTGTGTGCCTGAGTGTACTTATTCATGCCAGAATGTGTCTCCATCTCGAATCTGTACTTTTATGATATTTATTAAATATTGAAAGATTAATTTACAGAACAAATGTAGTCAACAAAATGTTAAACACTAGGCAACTATTAATTTGTTTTAGTTGTATCATTTAATGAAGCCATTGAAGTCTAGACTGTAATACATCCAGGCAATAGTAATTAAGTCTTAGATGTAGTAACAAGTATTACATGAATGTTGACAAAGGCATTAATAATTAATGTATAAGGTTAACAACAGTATTAAGTTTGAATGTATTTTAAATATTAAGTATTTATAACTGAAATCTTCAATTGTAATTTGTCTACGTTGAATGTTGGAGCAATAAAAATAATTGTATTAAAATACTACATGTTTTTAAATAAAACCAACCTGTTTCTAATAATTAACGATCATTTACTTTAAAATACTCATATAATTACATAATAATGGCCTAACCTTGTGATAATTAGAACTAAGGGTCTAAGTTAAAAAATTAAAAGTAATGTCTTTCTCTAACCCTGACCATTATAAAATAGAAGTTTGATATTTCGTTCTACAAAATTATAAATAACCCAAAGTTGCGTAAGTTTTAACGAAGGGGGCATCACTCTCACAGGAATTCCTGAAAATAAAACAAATTATAATTAATATTACAGCCGGAAATACTACTTTTAAGAGTGGTGGGGACAGCGGTTCAATTCCTGTTCAGGTTCTGCCCGACCCGGAAAGGAACTAATATATTTTTTTGAACTTCCAAGAATTTGCGTCACCACAAACAAATCTTTTTACTCATTTCGTTTGTTTACACCTACCAGTTTCATTTTGTCACTTATCAGCCGCCATGCGCATTAAAATATTTCCTTTTCGCTGAGTTACTACAACGTTTACAACATGGACGTATAAAAAAAGGCGGACGGAACTCTCGCTAAGACAAAAGTGAGACGCCAAGATGGCGGCCGCTCTTTATGTGTGAGTTAATTTTGGGGTGGCCAAGTTACACAAAAATTTGCCATTAAAACACGGTCAACGTAATAAAAAAATTGTATTGTTCGAAATTGTAATGTTTAAGTCAAAGTCAAATAATTTATTTTGTATAGGACGCAATAGACACATACAAATTGTCAACATATTAAAAAAATGTATAGAATGCAAACTACTTATATACTTTTTTTTGTAAATACATACATATTCTATAAAGGAAACACCCAAACCCGGAACGGGTTTGGGCGGGAATCGAACCCTCGACATGCTACATATACATAGTTTACCACCAGTTCGGAACGCGACCACTGCTGAGAAGAACTGGAACTTGTTATTCTTTTTTTAATAATTTGCGGTCCTATTTCATTTAATTTAGAATCCCAAATGCTGAGTTTTTTTTTTAGAATAATGTCTTTTACTTTGAGACGTTCTTGACGTTCGTCCTGCTATGCGAGGACCTCGCGGTGAAGGAGAGATGGCGCTCGTATTTCCACGAGCTGCTGAACACGCAGCACAAAGAGGTGCAGCCGCCAGATCTTCCTCCGAATCAAGGACTAGTCCCACCGATAACGCCTGCAGAGGTCCAGAATTGTCTTCGCCGCATGAAGAATCGGAAAGCTGTTGGATCCGACGGAGTCCCTATCGAAGCCTGGAAGGCGATGGGCTCTCGTGGTGTGGGCGTCTTAACCGACCTTTTCAACCGTACACTCCTCCCGATCCCGAGCCAATGGAGACTGAGTATCATTACTCCTGTCTTCAAAGGTAAGTGGTCGGTGCAGGAGTGCGGTAGTTACCGAGGGGTTAAGGTCATGTCCCACACCATGAAGCTCTTCGAAAGGGTTATCGACTCTCGGATTCGACAGGAGTGCACTGTCTCGGAATGTCAATATGGGTTTCGCCCTGGTCACGGGACAATGGACTGCTCATGTATGCTGATGATATCGCCCTAGCAGATTCGGACAGGGGTAGGCTGGTGCAACGCGTGAAGGCGTGGAAAGAGTCGCTTGAGAACGGTGGTCTGAAGATCAATGTGGCGAAGACCGAGTACTTGGCCAGTAACTCCACAGATCCCACACCCGTACGCATAGGCGGTAACACGGCCGAGCGTACGGACCAAGTCAAATACCTGGGATCTGTGTTTCATGCGTCTGGTGACATCGATTGCGACGTCAAGGCACGCATTGCTGCCGCGTAGGCCAAATGGCGTGAGGTAACTGGTGTCATTTGTGACCCCAAGATGCCGGCAAAGTTGAAGGGACAGGTCTATAAGACCATCATTAGGCCGGTCCTTTTATACGGCTGTGAAGCGTGGCCGGTGTTAGAGCGACACAAGCAAGAGCTGCGTGTCACGGAGATGAATATGCTGCGGTGGATGTGTGGAGTGACGCGGAAAGATCGCGTTAGGAACTCCCGCATTCGCGGCAGTCTTCATGTCCGTGACATTGCGGATAAATTGCAGGAGTGTCGGCTCCGTTGGTACGGCCACGTTTTGTGGGAACCGGCTGCCTACGTGGGAAACAAATGTCTGGCCATGCCGGGCCCCGGCAGGAGGAGTAGACCCAAAAAGTGCTGGCTTGACGTCGTAAAGGGTGATATGCGTGCCAATGGGCTCACTACCATGCTGAAGACCGTGCGAAGTGGAGAAGAAAAAGCCGGAAAGCTGACCCCGGGCGCCGAAGCGAGAGTTTGGGCTGCAACCGGGATACAATGCTAAGATGATGATGATGACTTTGAGACGTTCTTGAAATTTCTTCTAATTTCGAGATGTGGTGAAACCGAATCGTTAGATATTTTTCCGCTATATATTTAATAAGACTTATTTTGTGTTCTATTCCGGCGAAAGTATGTTCATATTCCAAGTTAAAAAAACGCTTTCATTACCTACACATTTTTCTTGAATTTTTGTGATAATATATTTATGTTGCCTTTCGTTGTACAATGTTAGGCTTTCTTTTATAATTTTTCGTATGACCATTTCGCAAATACAACAAATATCGAATATATATTTTGATGGTAAATGGTATGGTAAGGCCTCCTCTGGTTTTTAGGTATATTAACTTATGTTTCTTTTTTATATAAAAACCACGTCTTGTTAGATTGCTAATTTACCTACTGTACGGTACTGCATAAGTAACAACACGCCGGAGTCCTCCTTTAGTTGTATAAAAGTCATTCACATCAAAATGTATACTGCAAACGACACTGTATTTGTTTGGAATCCAATCGTTTTCCCCATTACAATTTCTAATTATTTGAATCCAATCATTTCTCCATACTTAATTTTCCTTAGAAAATCTAGCAAAAGGAATATAAAATAAAATACCCAGTAGTAACTATTAAATAATTAACCATAATAATATATTGATTTTTATATTAAACGAAAAATTGCCCACATTTCGGTTAATTTGCACACGTGAATATTGGCAACACTGAACTTAAAATTAATTGTTTTGTTCTAGCAAATACAAATTGATTTAAATGTATATAATCTGGAAATAAGTGATTGAATTATTCATTTACGTATGAAACGTGATTCCTGGATTGTTTTTCTTTCGGTCACTACGGTTTTTACACCATTTTATCACGCAAGACATGATTTATAGTTTTTATTTTTTCGCCGCATATTGCGTCTTTAAGCATCGATGTTCACGCGCGTAATGGCCGACTAATGTGTGAAAGTGTGAGTGCTGGCCTGTACATATAGCTGATCTGGCCGACTATGATGTCACAGTTTTTAGTTAGCGAGACTCTGTCCGACTTTTTTTATACGTTCATGGTTTACAATAACATCGTTTTACAATTTAAAGAATATGGGAGCACGTCTCAACTGCAAGGATAAAACGAAAATTATTTAATCAACGCATGCTAAAAACACAAATACTGCTTTGCCGAATATATTTTAATCGAATGCAAGGTGGTTGAAATGCTCAAAACGACTACAGTCCTCGCCAATTTTTGTGGCCGCTCTGAATGTAGCCGTGTGTACGAACTTGCGCATCGTATATTTCATAACCAATACAAACGTAGCTCACACTAACACGCGGGTGGCGAGGTCGCTTCCGGGTGAAATACGGCGCGCGCGGGCGTGCCCTGCCTCCCCGCCCCGCGTACGTCCCGCTGATACCAGATTTTGTGTTTTGGCTACAGTCAGAGCGGCCTTAACGATTGGCGAAGACTGTACTTAAAATGTATGTATGTATGCATGTAAATTATAATGAAACGAGCAAGCTTTGTGGAGTGTAGATTCTCAAAACTGTTATAAAATGCATAGAGAAAAAAAAACAGAGGATTCTTGATTGAGGAATATATACGTATGTAGTATATTAGATAAGTAGGTAATGTTATAAGTTTTACTACCTACTTTAAGTTAACTTACTCATGTACTTAAACTGGTCCGATTATATTTTTATTTATTTTATTTAAGTCTTCATGCAACATTTGCAACATTGGCGGACTTAATGCCTAGAGGCATTCTCTAACAGTCAACCATTGGGTGGAGCAGAGAATGACATGGGCTAGATGCACTTAAAAAATGAAAATTATGTTTAATTCTAATATACTTACATACACAAATAATCAAAATATACTAACTATAAACTATAAAGAAAAATACATACAAAATAAAATCAAAATTATAAAAATATATATAAAAATGTACATATACTACGTGAATACATTATTTTATTTCATTTAGTTTTGAGAAGAATCAAACAAATTTTCGTGACAGTATTTTCGCAACGCGACATTAAAAGAATGCAGAGAGTTGGTCATCCTGATTTCAAGGGGGAGAGCATTCCACAGAAGAACAGATTGAACAAAGAAAGTTGAGTGAATGAAGTCGGATTTCCAATCGTAAAAACCTTTCAATATATTGAAGGTTGCCCATAAACGGACGGTTGAGGTACACTGTGATTTTTTAAGATACAATATTATAATAATATTCGGTGTATTTCAATGTAAAAAGTATTTCTCCCTATAGAAGACGTTTTAAAAAGTTTACATACTGGACTTTAGCCAGTCACGCAGACAGTTTTCGATGAATATATTGTACCTACAGCTAAAAGCGAAAAATTATTTAACACATATTTTATACATATCGATATGACGTGACGAGTTTCTGTTCAGAATATTTCGAATAAATATTAAAAAATACATATTAAATAAAAAAAAGTAAGTTGGGAAAAAGAGACTGACTGGAGATAGTAGATAATTTGTTTGAGCAATAAATCAATACTGTTATGTAAATAAATAATATAACTAGGTACTCGTATTTACTTTTTTACTGCTAGGAATCAATCCGGACGAATTTGCCGGGTTTAATAACTATATTTCCGTTTTGCAAACTGTTAACTACTAAAGTGATATGATTACTATGTGAAGATTTTACTTCTTTGAGTACTTACCTATATAAATGTTTAGAGGTAACATTTTGCTTACAAGCAAATACTCCATGTTAAGGGAAATAAATGCACAAAAAAGGTCAATTTCCTAATAAAAAAAAAGTAAAATATATCTTCCTCCCGGTTTACTGTAGCTTTGCTTTATGTGTCTCCAATGTCTACCAAAAAGCTGCAAATCATTTAGTTGTGCGGATAAAAACTACAAAAAAATTGTGGATATAAAATCAGGGTATTTTATTTTTACATTAACATAATATACTTTTTTATGTACAACTTAAAAATAAACCAATAAAAAATAAAAACGTTAGTCAATTTTATACAAATACAGTTGGATATTTAACAAAATATATCGTAAGTGCATAATTATAAATTACTTTTGGATGTGCCAAAATTAATCTAAAACTAGTCTAAAAATAGAGCCATAGCCATAAATTATAATAACGAAACAAATATGTTTGCGCAGCGAAGGGCTTAAAACAATCATTCACGTCTAAACATCCCACGTCCACAATTAAAAATACTTTTCTAGCATTACGAACTCATTCGCATTTTAAACAAGTTCCTCAACGGTCATTGAAAGTACTTACTCGTCCTCCCATGGACAAATGTCGTTGCGCTGCTTACGGTCACCGATGCTTTTATTATCACGCTTAACAATATTGGATTCGGAGACTGACGTCAGTTCGTCTTTATGAGCAATATTTATAGTCGCGTCCGGGTCGGACGCCGCCCTAGAATCTCCCGAGACCCTTTGCAGTGGCGCCGAAGGCACTTTGTCTACGTTGTCGTCGTCGACACCGATGTCTTCGCACACAGCGAGTGGTGCAACCGGCGGCCGCAACGTGCTCGTTTCCGCCACAGAACTCTCCGTCGACCGGCTAGGGTCCTGTCTTACAGGCGGTAACACGCTATCGGACACCTTCGTCGTACACTCGGGTTCTTTCATCGTACATTCACCAACTCTCTGCGGGCGGTTACCCGCCATCGCCACGGTCCTCTCTTGTTCTGATATTCTCCGTTCACTCTCGTCGATTTTGGTCATCGTTGACGACTCCAAAGTATCGGGGCGTTCGGCGATACGTATAGAACTTGTCGTACCCTCGTCGCTCTCAGAGGCACTCTCTGGAACTTCACTGATCCTACTGCTTACGTCTTTACTCGATGCGGGACTGGTGTCTTTTACCGTCGAGGCTTCCCGAGATACAGTGTGTCGCGAAACTGCGTCGTTTTCTGTCGAAAACCTTCGGTCGGAGGGTTTAGAATCGTAAGACGACATCGAACTGTCCCCCGAATCATCGGGCGGTAAGCTGAGTTGCCCGCTCGCATCTTCCTTCGTGGCGTCAGCTCGGGAGCCATCGCAGCTGAGATCCGGCACCGAGGCGTCGTCCTCAGCAAGAGACGCATCGCCGAGGCGGAAAGCGGCCCGACATGGCTCCGTGGGCGTCGCGTCCGCCGACGCGAAGACCGAGGACGGCTCGTCGGAGTGCGCAATGGACCGCGGCTCGTCGGGTGAACCTGCACCACCCGGGGAGCCAGACTCATCGTCGGGCGCAGAGCTGACGCTGATTGTGGGTGTAGGATGTGGTGCGGAGATGGGGGCAGGGGGTGGCGCGGGGGCAGTGGGGGGAGCGGGACGAGGCGCACGCGGTGAGTGTGGCGGTGAAGCGAGCGGCGCCAGGTGACGTGGCTCCACCGCCGACAGGCGTCGCAATGGCGGGGCAGCGCCTCGCAGACCACCGTCCAGCGTGCTCTGCTGAGGCAGGCGCCGCGCTCGTTCACTGCCCGATGCCACAGCAACTGCCGCGCTCACATCAGACGACGAGCTACCCGAGTCTGCGGCGGAATCCTGCCGACGCCGGCTCGACGAGCCGTACACCCCCTCCCGGGAGGAACACTCCCACGGTAGAATGTCGGCGTTGTCGTCGTCTAGTGGATCTCTGTGGTAATAGAGTATTAAGTAGAATTAAGTCAGGTGTCACTCATTTTTAAAATATACAACTGTTAAGGTGACGGGTAACTGTTGTTGTAACATAGCAAGCCAAAGAACTCAAGTGAACTTGGCGTACATGCATTAATTTTGTTAATATTTTTTGGTGGCAACTACTTAATACAATATAACATAGGTACCTGAAGGGTATATCGCAGAGATTTGACTGCGAATGGCTATGACTAGGGTGTTCGGGAGCACGCGGGGGTTGCGCAGCGCATACGGCTAACTCGTGGGCGGAGCCCGACAGCGATCGGTCAGAACCACGGCGCCGGGAGAGAGCCACACCACCACCGCTACTCCCACTCGTTGAGCCGGGCTTTTTCTTTACTTGTCCCCCAAAGTTGAAAAATCTGGGTGCAAATAAAATCTTACTTTATAAACTGTAGCGACCGCATGCTACATACTTTACACAATTAACCCGAAAAATCTGAACTAATTGCATCAAGAAATATCGCCTACAAATGCGATAATTACCGAAAAATCCTACACCGCGATAGCGAAATTTCAAGAGCATTTCGCAAGTTAAGGATTCCACGACTACAACTAGGTACTTATCAGGGGGTAGACGCTGCGACCCCTAGCCCGACATCCCACCTATTCTGGCTGGATGATCATCCCTTTGCGCCTAAAATACTATAGATATTCAACTTTTACGCTGACTCCTGTAAGATACCGGTCATCGAGGTATAGTTTCGTCTATGTTAATTTTTTGTTGTATAAAAGTCTTTGACTATGGTTACGATTGTGACAAGTGATGTTTTTGCCAGTAGAAAGCGTGTTGATTACGTTACGGTTATTGGTCTACGGGTTAGATGTGCCGAATTTGTGTCACGGTTCCCCAATTCGATTTCGAAGTCGGGTAAGTGTCTTTGTGTAAACCGGCGGCACTTGCTATAAGTCTGGGTGTCATTTGTGGTCGTGAATTACATGTTTGTAAACTGCCCCCGCGATACAGATCATACATAGCGCATGGAGTAACTATTCTTTTTTTTAAAAATATCCTACCTTGAACAAGAAAACATCTGAATGAAGTCTTGCCATAAATACTTTGTTTAAGTCGAAAGACAATATTGGGTACATAGGTCAAAGATAAGAATACAAATTTGTTATTCAATGATCAAATCACTTGTTTGCCATAAAACATCATTATAGTTTTGATAATGATACACGTTAAAATTCCATCAACGTATTGTTAAGACCTCAGCCCATAAAAGACCCGCAGTTGAGTCGGGGCTCCTCTAATTACACGGAAGGAAATTAGCTTCCGACGCTGGCACAGGGTTTCGTATCCAGTTTTCCTTCTCACGCAGTTAGATGATAGACGAGGTGGTATGTCGACCACTGAAGGGATCTTGCGTTTTCTTCATTCCAATAACAGTCAAATCAAAGGATAGAATAGAATTTCTATATTATTATAGTATCATTCATATAATGAAATCAGATAAATGAGATACAATGTAGAGTTAATCAATCGTTTTCATTAAAACTAACTATTAGATTAAAGAAATTATAAATCCCAATTTATTTGACCTAAAAGTTTGCAAAAATATAATTTTAATAGCACGCTTTCCTTTGGTTAGCGTGCGCCGTTGGTTTAGCAATTGGGAAGCTTTAGAAGAAGTTCTCTGAAGGTACTAAAGCATACAAATATTTAACTTGCCACTGAAGTTAAATATGTGTATGCTATTTTGTACAGCTTTATAAATTTGAGTTTTTAGTCAGCCCAGACTTGTAAGGGATTTTATTTAAATCTGCTAACTGGTGTACTTAAGTGGACAGATATTTATTCGATATATCGATTGAAATAGATCAATGTATCGTAAAATCGAAGCATCGAAGTTTTCGCTGCATCGGTGTATATCGAACATCCCTACATGCAAGATCCCTTCACACATAATAACAGTGTATCTATAGACAAAGGTTGAAATACTCACTTAGGTTTCTTCTGATGAATATTGCGACCTTCCGCTAGTAGTCGCTGGAAGTGATCTGACCGAATAAAGCGCGGGTAGCAGTCCTTTTTGAGTAGAAGACCATACACGTGGTCAGCGGCATGGTCTAGCGCGTATCGGGAACCACTGCGTATACCCTCGGATACGCGCTCTGCTGTAGCGCCATCAATGTTAATCTCGCAAGGCGCGCCCGGTTTCAGGAACTCCCTGGTAACAATTTAGTAAGACTGTGTTTGAGTTTTTAAATCCAACAGCGGAATTTAGAGCACCGTGGTTATGGTGACATATTGAGAAACAAAGTGTCATAAGTCACTACCCCATTCCATCTTGCGGGTGTCGTAAGAGAAGTCAAGGGGATATGAGGGGCGGATCCTTGTATCGTCTGGCCAGCGTAGCACAGAAAGCTAATTACTCTCCATGTGATTGGAAGAGTTCCGCTTCAGCATTGGGTCTAAGGGCTGACTAGTAGTAGTAGACATAGAGTGGAACATTTTGACTCGCATCTTTCTATCAAACTTCCCTTCTCCTGAAGCTTGATTTACTACCTGGTTTAGTATTTTACCTTTGGTTATCTAACACTCTTAAGCGCCTCGTCCACGATAGATAAAATTACGGAGAGCGACTGTCATATGGCAATCTACGACGTGTACACATTAGCGAGACTACCCAACTAATTTGTCACTACAGTCTACGTAGACAGGCTCGGCTACCCTCGGAATGCGTCGTGGACACAGGTACGAGAGCGAGACAAGCGATGAGAATAGAGAGCTCTCGAATTATCTACATGTCATTGATCAGTCTAGCTATAGTCGTATTTTTAATTAGACGTAGTCAACTGACGTCTACAGTTTATAATATATGATAATCTAGTCTACAAGTAGTGTAGTATACGCAGGCCAAAATGTCACTATGTTAGGTACCCTACGATTGGGAAAAAAACTGCAATAGGGCGCTCTATTGATGTCTACGTGTACGTAGAAATTAGAGTAAAGATTAGATTAGTTGTCAAGCTGTCTAGCTCTATTCTCTCTGCGTGGATGACACGCTTAAGGATGGAAGGGGTTGATGACACTACGTATTCTAAATCTATCAGCCCCTGAACAGAGTATTGTTACAGTATGCCCCAAAATTACCAGTTAAATGAAGTGGGAAAGATAATTTTATAACCAGTACTGATTGCAATAATTACGAGTCTTTAAACTATCGGCTACTCACTCATAGATATCGTCCAGTTTCTTGGCTATCTGCTTAGTACTACTTCGACGTAAGTCCATAACAGCTAGCCAGAACCGGATGTTCTCGTGTGAGTACTCCTTGCGTAAAAAGCTGGTGAATTCCTGTAAACCGGTGGGATCCGACACAAGTTCCTCCATAGATAGTGCCCAGCGCTGTACACGCTTATCACTCGGCACATCGACCCTATGGATAAAGAAACAAATTGCGGGTTACGAGTACGCCTCATATTAATAAAATTAAAACTAGTTTTATACATTCACACAGGAATCAATCTGGGAAAAAATATGAACAAATAGCTAAAGAAAGAGATAGTAAAAGCCTGAAGGAAGTAACACTACTTATTTACATTGCATTAGTGGCAACTCACAGAGGGCTGTTAATTTGCCAAAAAAAGGTGTCCTCGCTGACCCAAGGGTTGGACGGCTGCGGTGGGGTGAGCCAGGGATCGTAGGGAGCGAAGGTCTCCGAGTAGGCCACTAGGGCCTCAAGGGCAATTGAGGTCTTCACTCTAGTACGGTCCAGGCTCGCTTTAAGATGTTCAATCTAGAAGAAATAGGAGGAAATTACAAAGAAACTATAACTTTTAAGCTAATAAGACAACTAGCTAAAATTTTGGTAAGTGTGGGTATTAAAATAGGGAGGTATTATGAAACCGCTATATTAATCCAAGTTCTAAGAATCTACATATTTACAATACTTCCGGAATTAGATTAAAGCATTCGAAGAGAATAAGTAGGAAGAAGGTAATGGCAAATTCTGGTAATTGATTCGTGCTATCTTACCTCCCTGGTGAGCTGATGGATGGAACGTTTCTTGGGTCGTTGAGGGCGCGCTCGAACAGGAACAGGACAGGGTTCCAATGCACTTGACACTCCAGGTGGAGGTCTAGCCACACGCCAATACGCTCGTTCCTGGCTATCGCTCACTATCTTGTCACCTTTTTTTCTATCCTTAGCGAGTCGCACCTGGAAATTCGATGAAAGGGCAATGAGCCACTGATTTATTTTGTTTTCTCTTTCAATATTTCTACAAATAAATAAACCTGTCCGGATTCCATAACTTTTTTCTGCAGTTGGTATGAGATGCACGAGAATTGTAAACAATTTTTTTATATGTAGCCCAGCTTAGTGTTGTTTCAGCCAGCAACTGGACGTACGTCTGACACTAAATGACTATCACGTCTGTGTCATCATGTAACGGTTTGAAATAAGTTATTTCCCCTCATGCAATCCTCTCCTCCACGACCGGATAATCAATATGGCAGTAGAAAATTACCTAGGGGCCCCGCAACAACTAGAGAGTCCTAGTCATGCACCATAAAACCGATATTTCACTTTGTTAAAGAGTGATTTTTACATTATTAACGTGTATATCTGCTTATGTTTTCCCAGACGCCGAGATTAATATGGAGCTTGTTTGCAAATTGTAAAACAAAGTAAAAATTGTGGTAGTATAAATGAATGTACCTAATGTTTCTATACTTTTAAAAATTCACGAAATTTCTAAGCTCTAAAACATGAACATCTAAAGTATTTGACGAAAGACATGGTATATGATCAGGTATACGAGCACCCATTACAAGAAAAAAATGTTTTAGACTTAAACGACATTAGGTACCTGTTCTTCAGCTTGCATGGTGATAAAATCCCATTTCGCCGCAAGATTCTTCTTAAGATTCGCAAGTGCTTCCTGCTCGTAGTCTTCCAAGCCATGCCTCTGTTTGTTCCGCAGCGTGCGTTTGACAAGATAGATAGCATACTCCACATTGTCAGGGCCAAGTGTGGGCGCACTCGATCCGCCAGCCACACGCGGCGCTTGCCATGGCCAGTAATACGGACTCTGGTGACAGTTTAGAGAACTATTATCTTTTGACTCATGTAAGGAATGTTGTGCGTGACCCAAATTATGAGGGACTGATTTACAGTCGACCATTTTTGCGATCCCAGCATTTTAAAGGTACGGTTGGATTCTGGGCAGTGTTAATAATATAAATTGAAAACTTTAAAGTGACTACTATTGTAAAGCATTCGAAATAAAACGAGGTATTCGCGAAACCCGAGGTATTACTTTCAGACTTACTTGAAATCTATAAAGAGAAGAGTCATCCTTTAATACAAGGTTTTTCAAATCGTTGACAGGAAAGAAGTAACCATATTGGCAGAGTTGATTGGCTAAATTTATTGCTTCAACTGAAAAATAAATTGCATCGTTAAGTAACGTCAATGTTATATTAACGCGTTGGTAACATCGATGACTGAATACGCTATATTATAAATCTCCAAAGCGTTACGTCTATTTGAAGCATTTTTTTATTACCGGAGATATTCGGCTCAGACTTTTGAAATTGAACAAGGCTTGGCTAATACAGTAATCTCGCAGCATTCAGCATAAAATAGCATGTAAGTAGTTTACTTTAGTTAGCAATTCAATAGCTAAGCACCATCTTCATCATCATTTCACCCAAAATAAGTCCTTTGTTGGACATAGGCCACCCCAAAAATTGCCACAAAGGCCGGCCAGCGAGTATTAATAAAGTACTATTAAAGCTTAGCGTGCAAACATATATTTAATTCCATAAAAATAATATAATATTTTAAGAAAGTAAACAAAATACATTTACAACTGAAAAGTAACTTTTTATGCGGCAACTGATTTTCAAGCTTTAAATTTTAAAATAAATATTAAATTTCATTATTAAATGTTTAGACCTGGCCCATGAGGTGACTACCATGTGGGATGTGTCAAACAGTATTATTCCGATAGTATCAGCTCATGGTTTGTTAACGAAAAGTTTCTAAATTTAAATTAACTCTCGATATCCGGTTGGGTTAAGCGTCTGATGCAAAAGGCAGTTTTACTTGAGACGGCGCGCTTTGTTAGGCGGTTCCTCTCTTCGCGGTCATGATATTTTATCTATAAAAATAAAAATAAATTGCTGTTCCTTAGTCTCGTTAAAACTCGAGAACGGCTGGAACGAAATTGGCTAATTTTGGTCTGGTCTGGTCTTGGTGGGAGTCCAGGGAAGGTTTAAAAGGTGAGAAAATATGAAAAAATATACATATTTTAATAAAGTTTAAACATGCTGGAATAATCATTCAGGATTTTTATTTATTGATTCTGAGGCGATACGAAGTTTGCCGGGTCAGCTAGTATAATATAAAAAAATATTGCCATTTTATAAATATTATTTAAAAAATATGAATAAATAATATATAAAATAAAAAATTAATTGAATAATTACACATACAATAAGCTGTTTGCATCTAAATGTCACTGTACCATTATGAAGCGCCATCTAACATTCGATTCCAAGCCTTGCTGCTTCTATTCAATTTCATAAGTCATAGCGTTTGCTGAACACCGACAGACATTTCCACGCGTTAGTGGATACAGACAGATATCGACATACATGCGGACGAATGTAATTGGTCCACCTACATATTAACACCTGAGGGTACTTGGGCTTCTCGTTATAGCTAGACTCTACTGGGTTGCGGCGGCGGGAGCATGCCCAGGGCCCATTGCCGCTTACTGTACACTCACCGTTGCTAGTTTCGTCAAGATTAAACCGATCCATTAGCCATTCGACAAGATCGTAACCTGGAACACAATAATTGGAATAATGTACTCTTACTTTTTCTCGTCAATCTACTTAGAACTTTTGGATGTTGCCTGTTTGCAAGACAAAAGGAACTGAAATTACAGAATTTGCCAAGTGGCATTTTTACTAATCAACCCATAGACGCCCCACTGCTGAGTCGGACCTCCTCCAGTACCATGTAAGGTGCTAATGTACCACGCTAGCCAGGCGGGTTAACTCAGGGTTTCGTATCAAGATTTCCTTCTCTCGTGGCTTGTCGGCTGATACGACACCCTCAGGACGAAATGGAGTGGTACTAGACAACACATAGAAAGTGGTCATCTGTCAACGCGACATGACCTGGCAATATCAATCCCACTCATTTTCTTTCTATTCTATATAAGTTTCGAATCTACCAAAGCCATTGGTGGTACTTGACTAGGTTCCCATGTTTATTGTACCCCGGAATAGCGAAGGTAAGTCAAACCTATATCTGGTCAGACTGGTTCAGTAAGTAGGTGACCATTTATCTGGTAGAGGGCCAGATAAATGGTTAAACTCGTTATAAAACAAAAGGTTCTCTCTTCTTTGTTATCATGTTTTTATGGAGTGCATTAATAAGTTCTAAAAATAATAATATAAGCTAAGCGACATAGATGAGAGACATCTAGGACAAGATGATACAATAGAATGGCATTAAATCAGCAACAAAATATTTGCTATCTTTGGTAGTCCGATTGTAGAGTGAAAGCATCTTTAAATATTCACTAAGGATCGCCGAGGCAGCGGTGAACGTCCTCAGACATGTTTTGGCTGTCAGTGTGTGTGTTTGTATTGATTTTACAATCAGACGTCTAAGACGGCCAATATAAAAGGCGTCGGTCGTTTCGTTACTAAGCCGATCCCAAAGAATATTCTTAACATTTTTGGCAGACATTGCAACACTTTTACTTTTTTACTGCAATATGTGGCTACAATATTGCAAGCTACGCGGAAACATTTTGATGCACTATATTTTGGCAATATGTCTCAAATACTGTGACCCAATTTATGTGTCGCTTTACGTCAGCACAGAAACAAGATTCTAACATATTTATGTTGCTACCAGCAAGATTATACCAGTAGTCAAACATAATATTATTACTACTACTCAGCTCATATATGACCCACTGCTGAGTCGGGCCTCCTCCAGTTACATGCAGGGTAATTGGCCCAATGTGCCACGCTGGTCAGACGGGTTGGCACAGGGTTTCGTATCAAGCTTTCCTTCTCTTGCGGCTAGGTTTTCAGCCGTCATTTCCTTTTGTCGGCTTTTACGACGCCCTTGGGATGGAATGGGTTGGTGACACTATGTATTCTAAATCCGCCACCACCCAGATCCAGTAAAATTCAATCAATCAATCAAAGTCAAGTCAAACATAGCAGTACACATATTGCTTATTTAGGTTTTCTGTAGCTGTTATAGATTTTTTCCTTATTTAAGCGGGACCGCGTCAACCCCATAGGACCTTATTTCTAACGTAAAATAGTATATTTCATTACAAGTGCGGGAAGGCTGTCATTACAACGAGTTCCGACAAATGTCGAGGGTTGACAGTCGGAACAAGTTGCAATGACGGTTCCGCACGTGTACTGAACGACTATTTTTAATACAGTTGCGAAAAAATGAAGCAATTTAATAAAATAATAAAAACACAATAAACTCAACTAACTAATCATTTCTGAAAAATGGCGCCGACCGTAGAATATAAGCAGAGATTTTTTTCTCTTCACCCATTCTGGTAGGCAAAAGGAACAATGCCCATACAGCCAAGTCTTCAGTAGAATTTTTTTATTGATATGAAATGAAATTTAATTAGATGAAATGAAACTCATTCAATCAAATCATTAAATCTGATATTGAAACAAATTAACTAGTACGTAGTTTCTTTTTAGAAATATACGTATTTGCATGAATCATAAAAACTTCTACGATTTTTTTTAGTAAAAACTTCATGGTTGGTTTTTCCTTATAATAGACATTATTTTGACAGTTGGGAAAGAAAAAGCACTAGTGCGGGAATGGTAAAAAAAGCGGGTGTAATAGCCCACTTCCCGAACGCTATACGTCCCTGCAATATGCCACTTTTTGAGCAACTGTATTAAAAAACATTATCAGCATGTCATACTTAAATTAGATTTCTTTTCGAGATGTTATAAATAATTACCCATAAAAGCAGACGGAATAACGGTGAGAAAAAGTTTTTGGCTTCTGACGGGTACACCTGTTTCTGGGTCTTGCATTTCTCTTATCAAACTTTCCATCTGTAAATTTAAAAAAAAACAGTTTCACAGTTTTATAACCAACGAGGCAGTCCAACCAACCATCAATAGCAAGTTCCTTTTCGATTTTGACTGTATCGAGTTTGCGGGCCTAGAGAACTACAATAAAAAGTAGCGTATAATGTCCATTTTCTCAGCAACCCTTTTTATCCTTGGGGGTAGTAAGAACTGACTATAAGTACGTGAATAGGGACTATATAATGTACTATGGGACATGACAAAAGGAAACCTTGAAACGAAAACCAGCGTAGCACAGTAGTCTAATTTCCCTTTAGGAAACTTGAGAATTCCACAGTCACTCTTTTATTGGTAACTAGTAGTAGCTGAACATCGAGAGCGGTAGAGTCGTACCTATCTCAAAAGAATATTTGATACATCTATGTTGATTTAGTTTAGTGGTTTACTTTACTATACATCTAACAATAACGAGTAAAATTGAATGACACAATGAAAATCATCACTATCACTACATAGTATAAAACAAAGTCGCTGTCGTCTGTCCGTCCCTATGTATGCTTAAATCTATAAAAGTACGCAACGGATTTTGAAGCGGATTTTTTTAATAGATAGAGTGATTCAAGAGGAAGGTTTTTACGTATAATACATGCATAATTGCACGCGTGCGAAGCCGGGGTGGGTCGCTAGTATAGTATAAAACAAAGTCGCTGTCGTCTGTCTGTCCCTATGTATGCTTAAATCTTCAACACTACGCAACGGATTTTGAAGCTGTTTTTTGTCATAGATAGAGTGATTCAAGACGAAGGTTTATATGTCATAATTGCACCCATGCAAAGCCGGGGCGGGTCGCTAGTAATGTATAATATTATTGTGTAAACATAAAGAGAAGAAGCAATTTCCTTTCCCAGAATTCGCTAAAAGTCATCAGAGTCTACCTACTACTCCTCAGTCCATACATAACCCACTGCTGAGCTGGGCCTCCTCCAATCACATGGAGGCTAATTAGCCTACTGTGCAACGCTGGCCAGATGGGCTGGCACTTGTGGTTAGGCTTTCGGCCCTGTCATTTCCTATTGCTACTCGCATTGGGGTGGTGATACAATCTAAATCCGTCACCTGTCTTAGCATTATCCTATCACATACCTATGCAATTACTATACAAAAAAAACTAAACCAGCTCTAAAAATGTTGGACTCTGTCTACAAATTTAAAATTACTTAGCATTCCTAGACATTGTATACGTTTTAGTTCAATAAGATTATAAATCACCAAGAAGCAACATCATTAGCTGTTTCAAACAACAGTATGTGACGTCAATAACAGTTCTGTAGTGCATATGGGTGATGATGTTTTAGTACCAGCTTTATAGAATGCATACTAACATTCGAATAACACAATTTTTATTTTATCTATTAAGTGCCACAATTTCACTAGCTTTTATGTGGGAGGGTGATGACAAAGTGTTTAATTTTTTAACACCCGCATTCCATTTTCTTGTTAAATGTTATATCTTGTTATACTTTATATATTCCGCTGAATGTAGAGTGGTTCTAAGGCGATATTATATGAAGGAGGGCCTCGAGAAAATCGTAACAACATTTCTTATGAGTAGGTATTTATTTATAAACTGCTAATTACATTATCTTTTTCAAAGCTTCAAACTGTGACGTCAATCTCGTCCTCATTCTATGACTCGATGAATACTTGAGCTGGTATGTGGGGAATAGAGGACGGCAGTTGAGAGTCCTCGAGAAATCTCGACTCAATCGAGTGCCCTTGGCCACCCAGCGGGGACAAAAGCCATGCAGATTCGAGACTCTAGGTCGACTGCAGATATATCTATAGACCTGTTATTCATCGTATTATATTTAGCACGTAACAATTTGTGTAGTTGAGTTTCTTATTCTTTGGTTAAGGTTAATTTTGCTCATGGATTTTCGTTGCTCATTTGTGATTTTTAAGTTTCTTATCTTTATCTTTTTTTAAAAAACGAAACCTTTGCTTTAGGTATAACCTGTGTCGCGGGGACTTTTATTTGTAATTTATTGTAATACAAACTAATTAAAATACACTGGGCTGCAAAAATAAGTATCACACTTTTAAAATTGCAATAACTTTTTAAGTACACAAGATATACTTTCGAAATAAAAAGGTCTCGAAAAAAACTTTTATCACTACATAGTATAAAACTAGATCGCTGGCGTCTGTCCGTCCCTATGTATGATTACATCTTTATAACTACGCAACGGATTTTGAAGCGGGTTGTTTTAATAGATAGAGTGATTCAAGGGGAAGGTTTACATGTATAATACATGCATAATTGCACCCGTGCGAAGCCGGGGCGGGTCGCTAGTTTTGTATACAAAAACTTCATAGTCGCTGATAACATTTGCTATATAACGTTTTTTATTTTAAATCTCTAACTTCTATAAGTAGTTTTGAAAAATATATATATTAAAAGTGTAGTACTTAGTATTGCAGGTCAGTGTAGTTCAATAAATTGGGGCCATGTGGTAATGGGCCTTAAATACTGGCTGCATTTCCCTTTTTATTTTTTGTAAGCTTCCGCTTGTATACGTATCATATTTTTTATGAAAAAATAAATAGTAAGATGTATATTGCTGGTCTCAGATAAGAAAGGGTGGTTAAAGACGGATAATAAACCAACCACAGCTAGCGAAAATTGGTCTCGAACAAATTCGGCAAGGGGTGGACGTTGATTCGTCCTCGAACTGGGAGCTCGAAGGCTAAGGCGTGACGTCACGGGCCCGATCGATCCGGCTGGGATAGTGGGTGGGGGGGTCACATCTCGCGATCCGACCTCCGTCTTCGTAGGTACCGCCGGGTTCGGATATCTTCGCCACCCTCCAGCGTACGATTCATTACACCTACGGATTGTTTGTGTCGTGTATTTATGGTTTGCCAGCTTTTGGCCGTGACTCCATCTAGGTATACGTTTAAGTAGCATATAGTAGTGTTATAAGATGACTCCCCTGCAATAGGATTAACGTGTATCGCGGGGGCTATTAACAAACGAATAATGTACGAACACTAATGACACGCAGGCCCATCGCGACATTTCAGATTCTGCGACATTGTTTTAAATGACAAACATAACATTACATTACAAAGGGGAAATGCTGCCAGTATTTTAGGCACGTCACGACATGGGTCCAATTTATTAAATTATTTAAATTAGTTTTATTTTCACATAATTTGTTTTTTAATAATATGTTTATTTTAGTTTTAAGAATTTGAATATATTTTTACAAACTCGTAGTAGTATAGATACCAAGCAGGCAAGCTATTTGGTATCTACTTATTCTTTACAAAAAATAATTTCCCCAATTTACCGTAGGCACTTCGGTTAAAGTCGTTTCAGGCCATAAATGACCCACTATCGAGTAGGGCCTCCTCCATATTAATGGAGAGATATTAGCCTACAGTAACGCATGGCCAGCCGCGATAAAAAATCTGAAATTATGGACCTAAGTAAATCTTTTTACTAAACCACCTAATTATTCTGGACCATATAATTCAAGTTGAGTTCAGTCACCACACGGCCAAATATGGAATTATTAAAGCTCTAATTCTTTTTTAATTCGTCCTATTATTAAAAAGGAATGAAGTGAAATTTCAACGCTAATGCATTAGGGTGAGGGCGGGAGCGCGGTATGCCAAGCGTGGGCGGACGCCCTCCACATTTTGCTGACTCCTGCTCGATTAATAAAATATTCATAATATTAATAAAAACACGAATATTCTAGAGCGGCCTTCACACATAAAAACGTTAAAGGGATGAACGGAATACGTAACCGAAAAACTTTTTTAAATATTTTTTAAATATCCTTGGACATTTCAAACAACGCCATCTCGTCCCAAGCTAAGCAACTTAATGCTTGTGTTATGGTAACGAGATGGATGATAAACTAGGTACTTATAACACCCAGACCCGGAACAAATACTTGTAGGTCGTACAAATATTTCTTCCGTGCGGTGATCGAACCCGCGACATGCTGCGCAGCAGTCGATCGCTCAGCCACTGCGCCAAGCATGTTGTCATGTCACTTTTAACTAAAACTAAACTGACTTGTGTGACTTTGAGCCATCAGAAGGCTCAAAGTCACCCAAAGGGCAATGGAGAGGGCTATGCTCGGAGTTTCCCTGAGAAATGAGGATATACGCAGGAAAACCAGGGTCACCGACATAGCCCACCGGATTCCCAAACTTAAGTGGCAGTGGGCAGGGCACATAGCTCGCAGGACCGACGCCCGATGGGGCAGAAAAGTCCTCGAGTGGCGACCGCGTTCCGGAAGGCGCAGTGCTGGTAGGCCTCCCACACGGTGGACCGACGACCTGGTTAAGGTCGCCGGAAAGCAGTGGATGCGGGCGGCCCAGGACCGGCCTTTGTGGAGATCCTTGGGGGAGGCCTATGTCCAGCAGTGGACGTCTTTTGGCTGAAATGAATGATGAAAATGTGTCACCACGCCATCCCATTCTGTGGGTGTCGCAGGAGCTGACAAAAGGAAATGGTAAGGCCGAAAACCTAGCCGCAAGGAAAGGAAAACTTGAAAGGAAACCCTGTGCCAACCCGTATGGCCAGCGTGGCACAGAAGGCTAATTACCCTTGAAGTACATGGAGGGTAATAAGAGATTAGAGATCATATTTGGGATGAGTAGGAGTAGTATTAGAACGTCAGAAGCAAAAACATAATTAATAAATAAATAAATATCCTTGACATTTCACACAACGCCATCTCGTCCCAAGCTAAGCAACTTAATGCTTGTGTTATGGTAACGAGATGGATGATAAACTACTTATATACATTTTTTTTTGTAAATACATACATATTATAGATAGAAATGACACCCAGACTCCGAGCCAGTGCCTCTGGTTTAGACAAAGACACTTGCCCGACCCCGGAATCGAACCCGGGACCCGTTGATCCAAAGGCGGCACATCTAACCACTAGACCTAAGACTAACACTAACACTTCATTCGATAGAAACAAATATCGAACAGCGCGCTATTTACCACTTTAAAAAACTTACTTAGACAACTGATTTAAATGATAACTAGATATTTAATTGATTCCTTTTTATCAAGGTCAAACTCGTTTATCCTAATATAAAATATTTCCAATATAGAGAAAAAAACAAGAAGGTATGCTACTACATATTTAGCGGGTGGCGCGTTGGTAGAGTAGGGAGAAATTTACCTATACCACAGATTAAACCTGGCCTTATCTTTCTTTCTCTCTTAGTTACCTAGTCTTTAGACACCCTAAAATAAAATGGGATTGTAATTAACAATTGTTTTTTTTTATATTCCGTCACCACCTAAACCTGGCCTTATCTTTCTTTCTCTCTTAGTAACCTAGTCTTTGAACACCCTAAAATAAAATGGGATTGTAATTAAACAATTGTTTTTTTTTAATATTCCGTCACCACCGATTAGTGTCACCGCCCCAATACTTCCTGAGGGTGTCGTAAGAGCTGACAAAAGGAAATTTTGGGGCTGTAAACCTAGTCGCAAGAGAAGGAAAACTTGATACGAAACCATATACCAACCCGTCTGGCCAGCGTGGCACAGTGGGCTGATTACCCTCTATGTAGTTGGAGGAGGCCCGACTCAGCAGTGGGTCATTTATGGGCTAAGAAGTAAGTTGGTCTAGTGGTTAGACGTGCCGCCTTTGGATCAACGGGTCCCGGGTTTGATTCCGTAGTCGGGCAAGTGTCTTTGTCTAAACCAGAGGCACTGGCTCGGAGTCTGGGTCTCATTAGTGCTCGTGAATTACATGTTTGTAAACTGCCCCCGCGACACAGATTAAAATTATACCTAGTGTACATGTTGTCATATATGACAGCTCGTCAGGTATGGTTTATTGAACTAAAGACAATACTGCGGAGTAATTACTATTTGTTTACGATGAATAACCGTAAACATCAGCACAACCACGTGACTGATATACATAACTCTATGCTATACAAGTATCAAGATTTCCTTCATTTGCAGCTTCGTGATCTACCTCTTGCGTTCCTTTACTCACCTCTTACAACATTCCCAGGATAGTGCGGGTTGATGACATTGTGTATAAATCCGTCACCACACGGATAACGAAAAGAAGTACCTAACTATATCACTGTTCTATTGTTATCTCTTTTTGTTAAGTTTGTTTTGATTGATACACACAATACTAATTCTGGACTTATCTGAATCAGGATTGTAATAGAAACAGTATGCAAATTATGAACTCTAAATAAAACCATACTCAGAATTACTGGTATGTTTGTTTAGTGTTCAAAGGCCATAAACGAAGAAGAAAGATATAATGGCTTATTTATTCTAAACTAGCTGACCCGGCGAACTTTGTTCCGCACTATATATATTTAAAACAAAAAGAAAGTTGGACATAGGATACCTGAGATTTTTATCCCGTCCGTATAAAACCTACTTTAACAAAACGCAACTGACAGCGAAACGTTATGTTGTCTATAGTTTAATATGGTCGAAAATTTGACAATTAGAAATTTTGAATTCGACTTGTTTATATTGTTGTAATTCACATAATATCTTTATAACTTGTAGCCTATGTGTTATTCTGATGTATAAGCTATATTATTGTAAAGTTTCATTAAAATCCATTCAGTAGTTTTTACGTGAAAGAGTAACAAACATCCATCCATCCATCCATCCATCCATCCATCCATACTTACAAACTTTCACGTTTATAATATTAGTAAGATAATAAAAAAAACATACAACCTTAATTTTTTAAACCTCTATTTAGAAACTGTTTAAAAATAGAACCACCTATTTCAAAACTACTGTGGTTTTTATACTGGTTTTAGACATAGACATAGTCCCTATGTATGCTTAAATCTTTAAAACTACGCAACGGATTTTAAAGCGTTTTTAAAAAATCTAGTGTGAATCAAGAGGAAGCTTTATAAGTAACTCTTTCATGGGTGGTATACGCTTTTATAACAAACTGCCCATGCAGCTTATAGAATATCCCCGCAATGCCTTCAAAAATACGGTCAAGACTAAACTTTACAAAAAAGCGTATTACCGCAATGCCGATTATGTAAACGAATAGGCTGTTCAGTGTCAATATTGTGTATTTATTTTAGTCTACTACTTATCCTGAATTTATCTAATTACACTATCTACAATGTTATTATAGTAAAACTAAACTATATATACAAAAGTCTTAGTTAAAAATTCTTGGGAATAACTGATCGGTGTTGTTGCTAGTCCGATGCTCATAATTAGATACTTTTAGAATACTGTCAAAGTAATTAGAAATAATGTTCTTTTAATGTGATGTTTATACACAGTTTCTTAGAGCATCCTAACGCTTTAATATACCTTTTAAATATTTAGTTCCTTGGTGCTCGAGTTATCATGATCACTATAAGACTCATGGCAGTGGTGGCGTCGAGCGGCGAGTCTTTCTCTTCCCTGAAATATGGTTGAGGAGGGCGATGGCTGCCGCATGCCTAATGCGTGTGAACAGGTGCCGTTGCTGGGGGTCGGTTGGCTCGGGCATTAAAAGGTAACTATTGTTGACTAGATCTGGCTGATGTTTGGCCCTTTGCGACTATTGCGCGAATTTGCTCTCACAAATCTGTCTTATATCCAGTCTTGTAACCAACAATGGCGATCTAAAAAGAGCACCTACAGAGTTTCTTGCCGGCTCTTCTCTGTAGAGGTGCATTCCGAACCGGTGGTAGATGGTAAATTTGAAATTTTATTTTATTGTTTGACTTGTCAAAAGAGCTATAATGGCTATAATGAACTTGACTATATGAGTTTTGTATTTCAATTTGTATAATACATGTTAATTGCACCCGTGCAGAGCCGGGCCGGGTCGCTAGTATAATAATAATTACTAGTTGTTGTTTGTGAGTAATAAAGAAGTACCTATTTCAAAATTAATCAGCGAAACGGATAAGGCCCTACATATTTTATGTACTTGGTAACCAGTACACCATATTGATTTTCTGAACATCACTGGCCAGCGAAGCGTTAAAAATAAACTCAGGGAAAGTACCACTTTACTCTGTGATGCATAATGTAAGTCTTACAGTCAGTAAATGAGCACGTAACGTTTTGTTTATGTATTACTCCTGTGATGTGCGAGATTGTGCAAGTTGATATTGTTTAAGCGTTCTGGTATGTTAGTGACGACACATATATCTTTGTTGAGACTGAGTGCTAATAATATGGTTCGATCATTAGCGAACCAGAGATCGCAACGGCCGAAAGGAATACATTAAAAAAAATGAGAATTCCTTTTTTGAATTCGTTTAAAAATTGTTTGTCCGTTTTGTGGACCTTAAAAACGGAACAATAACCATACGCCATATACGTATATTGTCCCAAGTCATATTTCAACCAATTTACATAAAATCTTAATGAGGTTTATTATTCATCCCATTACTAATCCCTCCTCCCATTACATGCAGGTTAATTAGCCTACTGTACCATGCTGGCCAGACGGGTTGGCACAGAGTTTCGTATTAAGTTTTCCATCTCTAGCGGCTAGGTTTTCGGCGTTGTCGTTTCATTTTGTCGCCGCTTACGACACCCTTAGGATGGAATGGGGTGTAGACACTTTATTTTCAAAATCCGTCACCACACCTATTGATAAGTTACATACTCGTAACCTTTCTCGGGAATCACTATTGAGAGGTGAAAACTTTCTTTTGTAACGTGCAAGGCTGTTATAATTAAGCATGGCTTCAAACCTGCTGTTTTCGATTGATGTGCACATCCTATACGATAATATAGCTAGCAAAGATGTACTGCTAAATTCAAAAGTTCGTGCCAAGTCTTTGTGTGAAAAGCGTGTGGCTTAAGTTAAGATTCGGAGCATATATCATGCTCGGACGGAAAGTTACTTCTTGCAACGGACGTATACATCACGTGATGGGATCGCGCGTCTTTTGTTATTTGGCAGAATTTGCCATTCTCAAGATGTCGACTATAAGGCTGTGTCCCCAGTAGGCAAACTGTTTGTAGCCGACTGAGTTTGCAGCGTATCGGTTTAGTACGCCCTTCCATAGATTTGAAATGGAGTGTCCACAGTTTTCTATTATTGCGCTCACTTTACGCAGTTTGCAGCGTTACGTGCGCCGACTGTCTCACATAGTGGCCGACTCACGGCAAAACCGGTTGCGACACACGAAAATCTATCTGAGGTCGGAGTTTGCAGCTAATTCAAATTTTAGTTCGCCACAACATTGCGGCTCACTCAGACGGCTGCAAACTGTTTGCCTACTGGGGACACAGCCTAAGAAAGCGACAGAAAATCTACAAGCAACGGGAAGTGATAGAATAGTCAACATCTAATTGTCGACCGTCCGACTCATTTACGAGCTGAGATGGTGACGATGGCGGCATAACGAAGTTGCAATAGTTTTTAACAGAATAGTATATGGAAATGACTTTGAATTATGTCCCATTGAGTTAGCAGTGCATGCTGCCTGCCACACATCGCAGATTGCTAGCTGTGTCGTAATTCATTATTAGTAATTGGTGTCAAATGTAAGGCCAAGAATTTACTCACCTTTTAAATTAATGATTATTTCTTACGAAATTCACTATGCTATGCTAAGAACGGGTAATAATTTTAATTAAATTAAAAAAGGACAGACACAGACATTACCTCCTAACAATAATGTTCATTATTACATGCAAACTAGTTTTCCAAATTTAAAAAATGCGACTTTATCTGACGGTTAAAGCATCTTCTTGGTATCCATTGCTAAATAGATATCTCAGAACTGACAGTAGGTAAATATTTAGGACCTTTACGCTCATATGCAGGACATGTTTTACAGATTCTATTCATTTATAATGTCCTCATGATGAAAATGACGTAATACCCTTCTTAAGAAAAGAGGGTTCAAAACACAATTTTTCCTCCTGATTAACACATTTTACCCATATTCTTAAAGCTTGCTTTAGAGAAGACAAGTAGTGTGTGTCAAATTGAAAACATAAAGTTCTGATATATATATTTACGGAGAAAGATGATAAATTATTCAACAACATTTAATGACATCCAGACCAGAGCAAGTTACCCAACCAGTAATCGAACCTGGGACCCTAGACAAAAAGCAGCGCTCACAAACACTTGATCTAACAAGGCGAACTTAGGCAAAAGCAACTGGGTGAATAAAGCAAGATCTCTGAACACCATGAGCGACTTCTGCGTGCACAGGGACCGTTATCAATAGACAAAATTGTAGGCGGTAGATTTAACTGTTTCGTTGTACTTTTGTAGACAACTGTCATCTAGTCTCTCTCGTGACCAAGAATGCTGCAATGTATTCGAAACGTCGCGAATTAAATAATAACACGCGATAAATCTGATAAGTGTTTAATTTCGATGTGAATAAAACTTATTTGAACGAAGTCGTTCGAGTAGAATTTAGACTAAAATGGTGGTACCATCTAATCCACCAATAACATTCAATTCTAGGAAATTGTAAGAGGCGACTAAATTACTAAAGGAGGAGGGAAACGTGACAAGTAATTTAGTGCCAAGCATTTTTGGCAGCATGGGACACTAGGCTAATTTGCCTCCATGCAATTGGAGCTCGGCTTTGCAATGGGTCTTTTATGGCATCTGATGGCGATGGAGGAAGTCGTTAAAAGCGCTAAAGAAAGATGCTTACCTTATCGAAGGCGAGGGGTCGGTGTCGAGGCACGTCAGCGAGTTCCATGGCGTGAGCGGGTCGGGGCGGGGATTGCGGGCGCGGGGGGTGCGCGCGCGCCGCTAGCCGAGCTCCATGGGCGTCTGCCGGCGGGGCCGCATGCCGCTCGCGCACTCGCTGCGCCCCCGACACCTATCCAACAAACAATTAGTCAACCATGTAGTCACTGATGTCACTGTACACGCGTGATGTTGCGTCATTCGCGTAAACAAACGGGACTTGGTAAAAGCCAAATTTACGTCATTGATGTAAACAATTGCAACTCAATAATTAGTACGAACAATACACAAGTTTGTATAATATTGACTTACAAGACCCATTAATTGTGAAGAACGTGTATGTTACACGTTTTAGCGTAGCGTGGCAACATACCTACGCGTTTTACGTCATTGACGTAAACCAGACTGATCATTAGGTAAAATGGCAACTTTTACTTTTACGCCATTGACGGTAGGATATGTATTATTATTATTATACATAACAATGAACGTTGCAGGAGACAGAAGTAAAATGTAATAAGCTGATAATATAAAACAATCAATTTAGATGGAGCACATATAGTTTTATGTAATCTCCGTGTGATGACGGAATTTGAATACATGATGTCATCACACTATTCCATTCTGAGGGTATCATAAGAGCTAACTACCGGATTGATACGGCAAAATATCTAGCCGTAAGAGAAGGTAAACATGATACGAAACCCGTCTGCCAGCGTGGCACAGTAGGCTAATTTCCCTCCGTGAATTTGAAGGAAGCCCCCACTTAGTAGTGGGTCATGTATGGGCTAAAACGACGAAAATGACCTTTCCCAGTCCTGTAAACACTGCCCAATAAACACCTCTATCCTAATTTATGTCTTTCGTTGTCAATTGGTTGTCAATGACAACGGGTGGCTTTTCACAACATTTTCGACATGACAATGCGTCGTAAAAGAATCGAACAATATAGTCGTCGAAGTTACACCATTTTTGCCGTCTTACAAATCTTATTACATGTTTCAAGTCTTCTGCCGATCTGAAACCTATGGCAATCGATTAAAGAACATTACGAATCAATTTATAAACGACGCAGTTATGCGGTAACAAAAATTATTCACAAATTATACAAACATTCAGAGCGGCTTTCGTTAGGCAGTCGATTGATAAAACTAGCTTTCTCGCGAGCGTCCATAATATGGTAATGTTAACGGCTACCCGATGCGATTCGATTGATGAGATCAGCCTGGTAAAATGTACTAATGCATCGATCACTTGCAAGTTGCATTCATAATGACGACCATTATGAATAGGGCTGTCGCATAATTCTTCTACTATTACAACTCAGCCCCTATATGACCCACTTCTGAGTCGAGCCCCTCCCATTGCATGGAGGGTAATCACTAATTAGCCTACTGTGCCACACTGGCCAGACAGGTTGGCAAGTTTTCGTTCCAAGTATATCCTTCTCTTACGGCTAGGTGTCGGGCCTTGTCATTTCATTCTGTCGGCTCTTACGACACCCTCAGGATAGAATGGGGTGGTGATTCTATGTTTTCTAAATCCGTCACCATACAGTGTACACCATCCTGTTAAGTTCTTACACGTAATATGTAGTTTTATTGTCGGTCTTTGCATACAGCCAATACTGGACTTCTATCAGTGTACGATAAATTGATAAAATGTACCTAAGCACTAACAGTGAGCGGCGCGGTGACTATAGGTAAGTATACTTATAAAATTTGTATAAAATCCACACATCAATTTTGTAGAAAGATTAGAAAAATGAATGCCTATTTAAAATACAGAAAATTATATATTACCAGTACAATTATTGTGGAGAAGAATAGAAGTGAGAGCAAGAAATTGTATTTTTTAGTTATTTGAATTTCTTTTTTCGGAGGTAAAAGCCTTGGCGGAGACGTTACCTACCCACCAAATATCCTCCCGTACAATACGGGGGAAAAATTTGTGGATAAAAGATACCAGACCATCTCCCTCGCTATGTTCTCAGACTTCTCAGCCCATAAATTACCCACTACTGAGTCATATCTGTAGAAGAACCGACAACCGCTGGGGTAGACGAGTTCTTGAGTGGAGACCGCGAATAGGCAAGCGTAGTGTAGGACGACCCTCTGCTAGATGGAGCGACGATCTGCGAAAGGCTGCGAGCAGCGGCTGGATGCGTCAAGCCGAGGACAGGGCGCTATGGCGCTCTTTAGGGGAGGCCTATGTCCAGCAGTGGACTAATTCGGGCCTCCTCCAACTACATGGAGGGTAATTATCCGACTGTGCCACGCTGGCCAGAAGGGTTGGTACAGGGTTTAGTAACAACTCGGGGCGTCAACGTTGACTGCACTTACCCGAACCGTTGGCGCCCCAAGCGTGCCGTGTGAGGGTATAAGGCTTTGGTTTTAGTGGGTATACGGGTTCTGTCCCGGGAATCTCACATAATCACCGACCTCTCCCCCGGGGGGCGGTGATATGCGTAAAGCATTTACCCAGCGACAAAAAAAAAAGGGTTTAGTAACAAGTTTCCCTTCTCTTGCGGCTACGTTTTCGGCCTTGTCATTTCCAATTGTAGACTCTTAAGCTTGGTACTGACCGGCGTTACGGGGCGTAATGTAACGTGTTACACAGCGAACATTCGTGCTGTCAGTACGTAATTGGTGGCTGATTTCCCCGTAACATGACGTACTGACTGCACGAATGCTCGCTGTGTAACACGTTACATTACACCTCGTAACGTTGGTCAGTACCCACCTTAAGATACTCAATATGATGAAATGGGGTGTTGACACAATGTATTCTAAACCGGTCACCACACTATGCAGACTAGGCACTTTTAAATATTGAGCCACACAAAGAGGTGAAACCCCTAGTCATCCTTCGCTGGTTACCCTGAGTAATAAGATCATCATATACTCGTAAACAGCCATAGTACGTGCTCGCTAATCACTCAGATTATTATATGATAGAAGCGTTATATTGGCAATGTTTCACGGCCTTGGCTGCAGTAGCCTTGAGTTCCTCTATGGCTATTCTGTCGATGTATTCGTAGATAGTTTTATTAGTCGATAAATTTGTTACCGCAGTTGATAATGTTTGCGTGGCTGTGATTGGTATACGTGTTTATGTTAAGTTCCTTGAATAGAGACGCCAATTTATTGATAGATGCACTTTCTGATATGGTGAATACCCCATTTAGTACAGATGCATTGCGCGCTACAAAACATAGAGTTTACAACCACTTTTAGTACTCAGCCCACATATGACCCAGTGCTGGGTCGGGCCTCCTCCACTTACATATAGACTCCAGATTCCAGGGTCAGGGTCTTTGTGTAAACCAGAGGCACTTGCACTGAGTCTGGGTATGATTTGTGTTCGTGAATTTCAGGTACGACCAGTGCCCACGCGAATCATGGCTAGGTTATCGGCCTTCTCATTTCTTATTGTTAGCTCTTCCCTCAGGATGGCATGGGGTGGTGCCACTGTGTATTCTAAATCCAACACCACACGGAAAGCTTTACATAAAAATACAAAGAAATAGTAACTCTTGAACTATAGTTCTTTACGGTTACAAGTACAGTTGAAGCTACACAATTAGAGCAATGCCCAAAAGTCGTTTAAATCTCAGTGGCGGTGATTGGCGGAGAAGGAACGCGTAACCACGCCATTGGTTGATGACATGCGCCAAATATCCTCTCACCATTACACTTTATTCTCAAGCTGAGATACTTTAGAACTGTTTTGGTGACTACTTACAGTAGAACCTCGATAACTCAAACCTCGGTAACTTAAAAACCTCTATCAAAAAATAATATATTCCCTTCCCATCAGAGCGCAAAAACTCTTTAACTTAACATATTTTGTGTTTCCCTTGGACTTTAACTTATCGAGGTTTTACTGTATATTAAATCTGCCACGGTGTTCAAAACAATTTGATTTTTTGAACAAAACCCCTGCACTATGCTTATCCTGTATCGCGGTGTAAATGACACTCAGACTCAGAACCAGTGCCTCTGGTTTACACAAGGACCCTTGCCCGACCCCGGAATCGAACCGCGGCGCTGTGATGCGAAGGTGACAAATGTAACCTCTGGACTAACGAGGCAGTTAAATTTAATGTGTGAAAATGTATTACTGTCAGTTTAAGACACATTTAAAGAGGATTTCAGTCAAGTTATGTGTGGAAAGGCATCAGTCAACCATATTGGTTTCTTTAAAATTATTGATTGAGTGGTTACAAATTAACATATTAATAATACTACCTTCGCAAGCCATGCTGGTGAGTTCACGAACTCATCCAATGACGTCATTCTACGGTTTCTCTGAAAAATCAAACCAATTGGTTTCGTTGTAATTTTAATTAACTAATGTTCGTTTACGCTTATTATATTGTAACAGGAAAACGTTACTAAATCATGTTATGTCGTTTTATATGGGGACAACTTTTCATTCAACTCCATTCATAATTTTTTCTTTCCCCTATAGTTGAAACTCCTAACAATATTACTACTACTACTCATCCCATAGATGAACCACTGCTGAGTCGGGCCTCCTCCAGTTACATGGAGGGTAATATACCTACTGTGCCACGCTGGCCAGAGTGGTTGGCACAGAGTTTAGCATCAAGTTTTCTTTCTCTTACGGCTAGGTTACCGGCCTTGCCATTTCCTTTTGTCGGCTCTTACGACACCCTCAGAATGGCATGGGATGGTGACACTATGTATCACAATAATTAACAGCATTGAATCTGATATATTTTAATATTTAACGCTCCTGAATTGTTTACTTAAGAAAACCGATTATCATTTATTACGTTTTGTGTTCGTTAATTGAGAATGACAAGTCTGCTTTCAGATTTTAACAGTATTTTGTATCGAGAATTTATTTCAGTTTTGGTTATTCACCTAAAGGTTTGAAATCAAGAATTCGTTCATAAACATACAACTCGAACTCAGCGAGATTATCAGAGTTACACCTATGCAAGTACATATGATATATTATGTCAATAGATACACGACAAAAATAGTATCATATTTTATCTATTTACGTCATCCATCTAACACTGGTTATTCATATCGTTGCTTAGCATGTCATTAGATAATGCTCCCATGTAACTTTTTCAGAAATGCCTTACGCTTTAAGCTCTTGCATCTCTTCTTTTTTCCTTTTCCCAATATCATTGCAGTCTGCACTAGTATATCTGGATTTTTTGGTCTAGCTGGCTTACGTATTTACACGGAGTGATTACCTTTTGCCCCGCACAACCCCACTAGTGGGACAATCGGTAATAATTTGGATACACCAGCTATCACTTTTCTCACTACTGACCAAGTAACGATTGCCATTATTTGGTACAATGGCTGGTATAATAGACACTAATCCAACATTCAGCAAACCTTTACACACTGTGCGCTTTATTATCCCCTTTAACCTCTCTTGCATGAATAAGGAAAGTCTCTAAATAAATTATTAGACCAAACATTTGCTGCGTAGATATCTCATTTTACTTTATTCTTCATTCATACTAAAGTACAAAACATTCAAGTACCTTGCTTATCAATGTAAACAATGTTGAAATAAAAACGGTACTAACCTCATTCAATAATTCTGATCATAAACATTTCACACGTAGGTAGTCGCAATATAGTACAAACGACTTTATTGGCACACACACAGGCGTCAGCCCACAAAATCGCGTCCCAGCCATTTTCCTTACAATTCACTATACTTATAGGAATGCTGTAGACAAAAATGTGAAAACAATGGCACTGGAAAGCACTTCGACAGGTATTGTTAAGCGAGAGACGGCGGCCGCCCCGCAGTATCATCTGATAATACAAGATAACGCCACGCTGAAATCTCTAGGAGCCGTAAATTTTAGAGGCATGGGGAATTTCGGGAGGCTTAACCACCTTATGATAAGTGAGATAAGTGACGTGGTGCGTAATATCCATGGAGGTGTTTGCGTCTTCGCTACAATGAATAAATTAATGATGCCTTAGGTTCGATTATTACACATTGGAACTGACACTTCAAGAGGTATAGACTAAAATACTTAAACGTATTCGATATTTTTCTAACTTATTAACACAGTTTTAATAAACGAGGGTAAAACTTGCTTTACTGGATGACTTTGATTGACTCCCTTAACCACAATTTTCACAAAGCATTCAAAACGTCGGGAGTTAAAAAATGAAAATAGAATACATACGCGTGAATTTAATGTAAATAAATATTAATACCTAATAATACCTACCAATTTATAGTAAATAAATAAATATTTATTATACCTGCTACACGGCTAGCGCGGGCAAGCCGAACACAATTATAGAGGTAATGTAAAACAATATCTTCATATACGTTTACAACCAGTTTATGTACAGAGAACCGTTACCACCCGAACATAGAAAAGTTTTAGACCGTGACTGGAGCAAATCAATGGTATTGAATCTTTCAGGTGATTGCATTAGAGATGGTAGCTTAAAACGCAACTTATTATGAGTCCGCTTTTAAAACATCGTGTAATATTTGAACTACCGACCGAATATATATTCTCAAGATATATTACACAGAATGAATAGATTTTAAACTTTCAAAACATAATAGTAATCAATGAAATAGATTTTCTGTCAGAAAGTTTATAAAACCTAAACAAATATTTAGCAGCAAATTAATGGACTATTCCGTGTTGTGACGGATTTAGAATACATAGTGTAACCACCCCATTCTACCCTGAGGGCGTCGTAAGAAAATGAAAAGCAGATGAGAAGGCCGAATATAAGAGAAGGAAACTTGATACGTAACCCTGTGCAAACCTGTCTGGCCAGCGTGGCGCAGTAGGCTAATCACCCTCCATTTCATTGGAGGAGGCCCGACTCAGGAGTGGGTCATTTATGGGCTGAGAAGAAGAAGAACATCGGACTATTAATTATCGTTTTACTTCGCCTCGCAAATCATCCTGGAATTTGAAAGAGGAGTTCTCTATTGACCTCGACCACGCGTCCAAATGGATTCGCACGGCACAAGGATTCGTTTTCATGTATCTTCTCATATTCTGTTTTAGTCGTCAATCGTACTATCGATTCTCTTTCATGCTTCTTGTAACTAGAAAACTTAATCTAATTTATGGAGCACCTTCTGTAGGCACCTATTCTCAGGAGAATGAGAATACATAACGTAAGAGTGATATGTTATGTAATAAACAAAATTCTCGTGTCACGGTGTTTGTTATTGAACTCCTCCGAAATGGCTCGACCGATTTTCGTGAAATTTTGTGTACATATCGGTTAGGTCTGCGAATCACACAACGTCTATTTTTCATCGCCTTTTTTAATTATTTTTTTGTTTGTTTTATTTTTTTATCATACATCATACAAAAATACATACGACCTAAAGTTTTCACTCCTCTACGATCAAACCCTATATTTAATAATGATATTTATATGGCAATACAACGTTTGCCGGGACAGCTAGTACATAATATGTATATCACTACATATTATAAAACAAAGTCGCATTCTACTGTCCGTCCCTATGTATGCATAAATCTTTTAAACTACGCAACGGATTTTGATATGGTTTTTTTAATAGATAGAGTGATTCAAGAGGAACGTTTATATGTATAACCCACCCCCGCTTTGCACGGGCGAAGCCGGGGCGGGCCACTAGTATTTCTATATAACACTGTGTTATTTGATCCCAATGTTGAAGATCGTGAGGTTATATGGCGTGCTCGGTCATGTAAGGCAGAGTTATAAATCTTATATGGTCACGAGTTTGATGCGTCAGCCATTACTCATCCACCTCATATGGATCAACGCTTGTTAATAGAGCTTAGTTGAATGGTCTTAATTTGGTCATGTCATTTTGAGCCCACAATAATAATAAATAATAATAATAAATAAATATCCTTGGACATTTCACACAACGCCATCTCGTCCCAAGTTAAGCAACTTAATGCTTGTGTTATGGTAACGAGATGGATGATAAACTACTTATATACATTTTTGTTTTGTAAATACATACTTATTATAGATAGAAATGACACCCAGACTCCGAGCCAGTGCCTCTGGTTTTGACAAAGACACTTGCCCGACCCCGGAATCGAACCCGGGACCCGTTGATCCAAAGGCTACACTATTTCCAGATGGATTCTAAAGACGGTTTGAAATTCCTATCTGTTTATCAGTCAAAGAGTCCACTGCTGAATATAGCATCCACTAACTACGATCTTGTGCAGGCCGCATCCGCCCACACCTTTAAAAGGTCGCCCGCCCACCTAATCGGGGGTCATCATACTTCGTTTTCCCAAACGTAGTCGCCACTTTAGGACTTTTTGCCGCAGTTATCCGTTCATGGCTACGTCCTGCTCACTGCCTCTTCAATAGTGCAATCTTCGAGCTATCGGCTATTACAGTGTTTCAAATATCCATTAATGGCATAAACAAATTATTTCAATCTGCCAATTGACGATGTTTCTTCTTGTGCAGCCTGTTGCTAGCCGAGTGGGGGTAAAATGTTCAGTTGTGGCCCACATTTCTCCGAGCAGTACTGGGTCGTTATGCGCATTTGTTATGATGCCAGTTTCGCCAACATTAAATGTAGTTGCATACACTTAAGCGTGAACTTCATACCTACTATCAAGACTTAATATTGGAACGATTTTAAGCCTTTTACAGAAAACAACATCCGTAAGTTTATAAATTCAAGACGTAACACAATGTTGCATCACGGCCCACAAGGAAGTCCAACAAACCAAATGGTTTGTTGGACTTCCTTGTGTGGAATTTAGACTTGTATACCAAGCACGTTGGCTATACAGGGTCCCCGGATCAAATTAGAGTTTTATGTCTCTTCTATTTATAGTGTTCTGTGAAAATATGTCGAAATACAGTTACATCTATCTTCTTCTTAAATATAAAAATGAATTGCTGTTCGTTAGTCTCGCTAAAACTCGAGAACGGCTGGACCGATTTGGCTAATTTTGGTCTTTAAATACTCATGAAAGTCCAGGGAAGGTTTAAAAGGTGAGAAAACATGATTCTGAGGCGGTACATAGTTTGCCGGGTCAGCTAGTTTAGAATAAAATCCAACCCATTCAAACCTGCAGGTACCGCAAGGCAGTAGTTAACCGAGGCGCAACTACCAGTTTTCTGTGTCCGTGGCTTCCCACATATCCCAGACCATGTCCGGGCCTTGTGGCTTCAGCGGGAATAAAGGGTTTCCCACACCAGAGAAACAAAAGGTATGTAAGACCAATCGTTACGCGCCACAGAGACCGTTATAACCTAGGTAGTCCCTAACCATCTGATATTCAGGAGGATTGATAACGAAAAATGTTATCATTTACGACTAAGGCCGACTAGAGACGTAAGCAAAGACCAGAAGGACCAGAGACGTAGATACTCCTTCTCGTTTGACCAGCGTGACACAGTCGGTTTTGGCCTTGGACATTAAGGAAGCCTTAAAACAGTGAGTTCTTAAAACTAGAATAGAATAGAAAAATGCTATAATGTATAATCTAAAAATGGCGTTCACAATCGTCATTGGATACATCACGTTTATAATACTACTACCAGGTCGGAACGCGGAACCATCCGAGAAGACCTGGCGGAAGAAACTCGGTGGGCTTGTCATTTTTTAAACGCCATATTACAATGACTGTGCACATATAACTACTTTGGTATATGTGCAACTAACTTTGGTTCCGAAAGTCTTAAATCCAGTGAACCGACCAACCGCAAACAGCGGCACCTGTTCACAAGCATAACGCATGTGGCAGCCATCGATCTCCTCAACCATATCAAAGGGAAGTGTTCGACCCGCCACATGTCGCGACCACTGTTCAAAGTATTAGCTAAGATGTAGAAACCATGTTAATAAACCGATACCGGATAAAATATTTACTTATGTGCAAAAACATCTCCATTTAGTGGTCGCCGGGCCGGATTAAAATACTGTTTATTCACCGAATGTTTACGTGTGGGTAAATCAGGCGTGCAACTGAATCGTAAATAATCGTATTAAACACTAACTACGAATGTATACAGATTACGCCGAACGATATCAAAATAAAACACTGGAAATTGATAGATAGATGAGAACTAGCTGAGGTTCCAGCGTGTCCGGTACCGACAGCAAAAGAACCTTATGTTTTATCAAACCTAGGTACTTAAAAACCAGAGACACATCCTCTGGATATGGGTGTCTTTGTATTTGTGCATTAGAATCATGAATAAACGTATTTATTATGAGTAATCGTATATAATATGTGTCCACGCGATACAAGTTTACACCTCATAGGCGGGATAGGCCTCATTTGCTATTTAGTGTTTTTGACAGTATTGTGGCTTAAAAGCGCATTGAAAATACTGTAGCTGAGTCAAGCCTCTTCCAATTCATTATCATCATCATCCTCGTTTCAGCCAAAAGACGTCCACTGCTGGACATAGGCCTCCCCCAAAGATTTCCACAAAGGCCGGTCCTGGGCCTCCCGCATCCATCGCTTTCCGGCGACCTAAGGGTGACAAATCAACATGGAGCTATGCTGCGCTGTGCTATGTTTGGTTAACTCGCTCGTCTAATATTTTAATGAGGATACAAACAAACCATGTTGTGCTGCGCTGTGTGAGGCTACGCTCTGTTTAAAAACGCAGCAGTCTCGAGCGAGGCGCGCTACCCGCCGTGCTGAGCCGCGCTGTGCCGAACTGTGCTATGTTTTTTATGGAGCTCTGCCATGCTGCGCTGTGTCGACCTTTATACTTTATACTGAGCTAGATTGTTAAAAAAACGTAGCTTAAGAAACACAGCACAGCACAGCGCAGTACAGCGCAGCATCGTTTAATTGTTAAAAAACGAAGCTTAAGGAACACAGCACAGCGTAGCGCAGCATAGCTCGATGTTGATTTGTCACCCTTAGTCAGGTCATCGGTCCACCGTGTGGGAGGCCTACCAGCACTGCGCTTTCCGGAACGCGGAATTAATTATACCTCCAATTACAAGGAAATAAATCTGCCTGCGGGGCGTCGCGCTGGCGAGTCGGATTGGCACATGATTTCATATTATGTTTTCCTTCTCTTGCGACATGGTTTTATGTCTTATCAATCCTTTTATTCGGCTCTTACGCTACTGTCAGGATCTAACTGATAACAACACTCTGTCTGTATCCGCCACCACATGAACCGTGGCTTTATGTAACCGAACAGATATACTACTTGTTTTTTTTTTAGATCCCGTATCTAGGGTGTAAAAATAATACCATATTTTCTAGAATATGTGGTCATCATCAATCATAATTAGGTAAAAATTGTAGCAGCTAGCGAAGGGAGAGTTTCAATGATAAACACAAATCATGCAAACCAATATTTCATATTTAATGCATAAAAATGCGACGTTGGCATTTTTCACGTAAGAGAGTTTTACTTGAAGAATCATGACGTTATTGAATTATTGTATATGAAAACATAAAATAATTACATAAAAATATACGAATTCATATGACAGTTGATATTTCGAAATTGTCTCATTTCTTAAAATAAGTTATGGGATATAAAAAACAAGTTGTAAAGAGTACTTTACATGCTGACGGTACTGTAGAATTGAATAAGCTGAAGATCTGAATGAGTTTAGTCTATTAGTGCATCAAGAAATAGAAATATTCAGAGCAGTGTCGACAAAACACTAACACAAATCCAGCGTTAATTAATATATTTTCAGTTTCACTAGTACTGGTGCAGAATATTTATAAAAAACATTATATATCAATTAGTTATCTAAACATAATCTAAAGATGTGAATAGAGAATTTGAGACGTTTTTTGAATAGTCAGGCTGTGTTGTATAATATTTGTATTATCATAAATAATAAAAATTTAATATCACATGTTACATTTAATAACACTATTATTTTCAAAGGCGATCTTCAAAGCAATCAATTAATTACCCATATCTTTTCCGACTATCCCACTAAATGATTATAAAATACATTTAGTGGGATAATCGGGAATTATATAAATACTTAAAGAAATATACGTGGACGGGCTGCGGAGGTCGAAAGACAATCGCACCGCGCCGATCACAATGTGAAATTGGAAAAGAAATCCTAAAATCAATAACTAAATGTTTGTGTATAGCGTTTTTCAGACACAAAATAAAGTTACAAAAGCAATGAAAGATAGTTAAAGCCTACTAACGGTTCTGTATACACCTAAGACATCCGCGAAAATAATAAATAATTAATTAAAAACCAATCCCATGACAGCCGTTTGTACACAGAAATTCACAAGGGTTAAAATCAGGCTTATATGTGTTGAGAGAAATATCAACGATTGTTAAATTAAAGGATTTGGTAAAGAAGACAGTTATGTAATTTCATGCTTGGAAAAATATTTATGAATTGAAGTTTAAGATTGATAGAATATTTTAGACGCATCCATTAGAGTCACACATGCTTAGATTTAGCAGAGTTATCTGAAACCAAAGACTCATAAATACAAATTTATGGGATTTCCCACTAAATTATGAACTCTTTAGTTAATATTATCCGCTGAAAAAGCTTTGGAGTCGTCAGTTCACAGAATGGGCTATAGACCTCATGCTTGTGTAGAGGCTGGGTACCTCGCATCTGGGCGGGGTGGAAGCGGGCGCGAGGCCGCAGAGCGACACGCGCCGCGCGACGGGCCCGTCTCTGCCCATGGACGCTGCACATGTCTGCCCACCGGCCGGCCTGATCCTCTCACTCAACTAGTACCGACAATGGACGCCGTCAGCGCGCGCCCGCGACCTCTGCCGCCATGCTCGGCCTTTAGGAACAACAACCCAACTTAACGACGACCAATATCAAATTCGCTAAAAACAGTAATCAATATTCTTGTGAAAGCTCGCGAAAAATATTCGCTCCACATTCAAAAAGTTACCTTCTTTCATCAAACGAACTTTAAGTTAATGAAATGAAATAAAGATAATAGGAATCAGTGCGAGGAAAACAAACGGTCCGTGACGGATCGCGTAGTACCGTAAACGGGGGGAACGTCGTCGTGCAGTTATGTAACACCTACGCCGCTCAGAGGCGAACTTATAAGTTACCGAAGCTAACGGCAAAGGAACGACCGCGCGTGAACACCAACGAAAAGCAAAATGTAATGTTTAACAACTAACCGATAGAGCATCGGAGCAGTCGGACGCGCAACACACGACCGTCGGTTACGGGTACACACCGGAGCTTAAAGAGAACGGGTCCAGGTTCACAGGTAGCGTGCGGCCGCGGAGCTAGCCCGGAGCGCGGAGCAGCGAGCTCGATACGGGTCAGAGGCGCGCGCTCGACGGCGCGGCGCAGAACAAAGCCGCACAGAGAGCGGGCGGCGAGGCTCGCGGCGGATACCTTACCTAGCGGCGGCGTGGCGAGGTGTGGGCCGCGGGTGACACGAGGAGTCGGGCGCGGTCGCTGCGGTCAGCGGAGGCGCGCGGCCATGGCGGCGCGGACGGCGGCGGTGGCTCGCGCACTAGCGGCGGCCCGCTCCTCGCCCGGACAGCCGCTGGCCCGCGCACGCGCTCGGCGGCACCTACTCGCTACCGATTGATCAGCCGGATCCTCGCTCGCAATGAAATTTATGACAGCCCGTAGATCTATTATCGACGCGATACCGCCGAAGCCGGCCGTAATCGGAGGAGGTATCGATAAACGCGCAGATTTCGTAATGGGAAGCCGATGAGCACGTTTCCTCCCGTGCATTTTGATTAGTTTCCCATTCATTTTGACTCGTATATTTAATCCGGTCATTATTAGTTCCATAGTTATAAAAAAAATATGTTACTTGACAGGTATAATACGAATGCGATAAAATATACATAGACTAGTGGCCCGCCCCGGCTTCGCCCGTGCAAAGCGGGGGTGGGTTATACATATAAACCTTCCCCTTGAATCACTCTATCTATTAAAAAAAACCGCTTCAAAATCCGTTGCGTAGTTTTAAAGATTTATGCATACATAGGGACGGACAGAAAAATGCGACTTTGTTTTATACTATGTAGTGATATAAATATGCAATGACGAAAGTTGCAAAATGCTTACACTATCTATAGGTACCTACTATGAATTGTGCATTTTTCAGTTTTACTCTTACCTACTACACAGCTATTTCAGCAACGACACGACTGGAACGATAGGTAACGTCAATAGTAACCCTGTAATCAGATCCCATTCCCACAGATTCTTGGGACTATACATGTTTTCTTTTATAAATCAGTATGTTCCTTCCTGGCAGAAAATTGAAGTCTGCGTCGCTACTGTAAGGAACAGCAAAAAATACTCAAAGAGAACGTCTTTGAGTAACTTCACAGAGAACCACACCGATTGGATTTTTAAAACAAAAATTTTTACACATTTTTTTTTATTCCCAGTCTGTCATCGAATCCCAGTGACATTAAAAAAGAAGCTCAATCTGTAATTCTGGGAAGCCACGTAAAATACCAAATAAATATAAATATTATTTTTTCATTTTACAAAATGCAAAGTAAACGTTACTTTGCATTCAAACAATTCGCAAACAAAATGTTAACTTGGGCTCCAATGTATTTTACATTCTTTCAATAGCTCTTAACTTAAAACGGCGTTCCATAACTGCCTGCTCCATGGCTAGTGGTTTCACTCCCCAATGGAGGAGTATGCTACGCGACTCTCTAGGAGATGAAAACTCTTGCTTGCTTAATTTAAGCTATTAACAAACGTTTGGAAAATTACCCTGTACATATAAGCTTAAATTTTGTAAAATGTAATTCTGGCTGTAACTGAAAATCAGCTGTACAAAACACTGTAGTATGATGCTGAGATGCAGCCATTTAGACACATTAAAGTATACCTTGCTTTCTGTTTTATTATCTATGGTTTTTATTTTTTGTGTCTAATAAACTTTCTTTCTTAGAATTAGGTACTTTAATTTATGTGGCCTTTGCAAAACGGAGGGATATACTTAATATTCGCATCCACAGTTTGATTTAAAACAGTAGGTATTCTATTTTTAATTCTCTTGGGTGTTTACCTTGTTCGGTGTTACAGGCTTGACAATGCACTCTTAAAAGATTGCCTCCGTCGTCTTACGAAATTGTAGACCCGTGAAAAGAAAAGCTCAACACAAAAGCCTGCCCCAGATCTACACTGCAATTTTGTTGGAGTCTGAAAGTAGCGCTGTGCTCGAAATATGAGGCCTAAATTTAGATCTACATTGTCGAGACAAGTTAGGGTGCTACCATCGTGTAGCCAGAGTGTATCACACAATAACTAATTTAGAAATACAACTGTCCGTTTTCCATACCAAATTACGTAAGATATTAGCAACTAGTCGTCTATTTAATTAAGTACACGTATTTACAATGTAACTTCACGAGATGTCAAACACCAAATCTACTCCTCAGCTCATAAATATACCCACAATTGAGTCGGGTCTCCTCCAACTACATGGAGGGTAATTAGCCTACCTTGCAACGCTGGGCAGACGAGGTTTCCGAACAAGTTTTCCTTCTATTGGGACTAGATTTTCGGCCTTATCATTTCCTTTTGACGGCTCTTACGACACCCTCAGGATGAAATGGGGTAGCGACACTACAAAAACGAATGTAAAAAGTGCTGTATTTTCTTTAGGTCCTTGTATATTAGATTGATCACGCGAACAATGGCGTCGGGGTAAAATTAAATAAATAAATAAATATCATTGGACATTTCACACAACACCATCTCGTCCCAAGGTAAGCAACTTAATGCTTGTGTTATGGTAACGAGATGGATGATAAACTACTTATATACATTTTTTTTGCACAGTACATAGACCAAATTAACATTTTTTTTTTTAATTTTGTTTGTCCGTTCCAGCTAATCTCTGGAACGGCTGGATCGATTTTGACGTGACTTTCACTGATAGGTAGCTGATGATATAAGGAGTAACTTAGACTAGCTTCGCCCCGCGGCGTACCCGCGGTAAAATCGCACCCGTGCGAAGCCGGGACGGGTCTCTAGTCACTATTATCTGTAGTGCCGTGAGCTTCCCAGCTCAGTGAACGATTTAACCCTTGCTTCATTTTGCAATCATTCGAAAGTTTAGAGGGGCAAGAAGCTGCATCGATCGTTAGCCATTACCCCCGTAGCCCAAGGCCTGCTGTTTACGTCAGAACAAAAAAATTACATTGTTTTCAAAACTTATTTCATTCTAAATGGTATTTCTAAAACCTATAAATATATTTAATCAATTATTTATATACTCGATTTGTTCTCCTTTAATATTAACAATGGTTGGCAACACTCATCATCATTTCAGCCCATGAATGACCCACTACCGAGTCGGGCCTCCTCCAAGTTCACGGAGGGAAATTAACCTACTGTGCCACGCTGGCAATACGGGTCGGCAGCGGGCTCGTTTCAAGTTTTCCTTCTCTTGTTGGTGTGGTTTCGTCATTTCGTTTTGTCGGCTCAAACGACACCATCAGGATTAAATAGGTTGGTGACACTATGTATTCTAAATCCGTCACCACACGGATAATACTTAGCATTAGCTAAAGGTGTAGCAGCAGTCACCCAAAATCAAAAATCAAAAAATCTAAACTCATTTAATCAAGTTGGCTCATTAGAGCTCTTTTGACAGGTCAAACAAAAAATAAAATTTAAAATTTACCATTTAAAATTAATTATTTACCATCTACCACCGGTTCGGAATGCACCTCTACAGAGAAGAGCCGGCAAGAAACTCTGTAGTTGCTCTTTTTAGATCGCCATTTGGGTACAAGACTGGTTTTAAGACAGATTTGTGAGAGCAAACTCACGCAATAGTTCCAAAGGGCCAAACATCAGCCAGATATAGTTGACAATAGTAACCTTGTAATGCCCAAGCCAACCGACCCCCAGCAACGGCACCTGTTCACAAGCATGACGCATGCGGCAGCCATCGCCCTCCTCAACCATATTGCAGGGAAGAGAACGACCCGCCGCACAACGCCACCACTGCCATGAGTCTTTAAGTGAGCATGATAACTCGAGCCCCAAGGAATTGAACATTTCAAAAGTTATATTAATAACGCGTTAGGATGCTCTCACATACTGTGTATAAATATCACATAACAAGAACACTATTTCTAATTACTTTGTCATTATTCTAAAAGTATTTAAATAAGAGCATCGGACTAGCAACAACACCGATCAGTTATTCCCAAGCATTTTTGTCTAAGATATAGTCGTTAACTTTATAGTACCCCTTACAGATTAGCCGACTTTTAATGTGACACTTAAAGTGTTCTAAAGGCAAGTCTTGAATGCCTTTAGGTATTTTATTAAATAATCGAATACCAAGACCTGCAAAAGTTTTGTGAACTTTTTGCAGCCTGTAATAAGGGACTATTATGTGATGTCTATTCCTAGTGGACATTGGGGTCGGGTTACACCCGTGGTCGGGTCCACAGGGGGAGGCGAGACGAATACAGTCGACCGTCTGCGAGGCTGTTATATTACAGGAGGCGGCGGGGCGGGCAAAGGAAGCCTCGGGCTGACTAGCACGGACGTGACGTCCCACATAATCGCTGACCCCATCCCCATTAATAATTACGAAAATCATTTCTCCAGCAAAAAAAAAGAACTCCGAGTCGGCAGTGGATTATTTGTACGCAGAGTTCGTAAATTATAGTTATTACAAACTTTATTAAGTACCTACCGTTTTAAGGACAATAACAATTAACTAGGTAATGTAGTTAACAGAAATTGCTTTCGTCGTTTTCACGAATTCGTACTAAGTGGCTGAAATTTCAGACGAGTTACCTTTTTTTTATAGTAGCTAAAAAAAAAAATTTCTGCCATCGAACATTAAAGCAATGCTTGTGCAGACCCTAATCCTACAGATACTCGACTATGGTGATGTATGCTACTTCGACCTGAATGCCGATCTACTCAATAATTACTTCTTCTTTCAATATTCTTACTTCTTTTTTCTCCTCATCCTCCTTCTTACTTAACTTCACATTTTGATTTCTTGTCCTCATGTCACGATAAACACCTTCGGTCCTCAAATAATCGTCTTCTCAAATGTCCCACTCACCGCTCCGATTTTGTACACTCGACTTTTTTTTGTGCAGTCTGTTCTTTTATTGAACGCGCTTCCCCTCGAAATCAGGATGGCTGATAGTCTTCAGTCGTTTAAAGTTAAGCTACGAAAGTACTTTCTCAAAAAGCTCAATATGTCTCAAGTTACTTAGTATAGTGGAATATATATTTTATATATTTATGTATATTTGATATAAGTATATTAGTAGTAGTATATTTTATCTTTATAAATATTCTTAAATATGTATATAAGTATATGTATGTTTATATATGTATGATATTTATTCTTAAGTTAGATTATAATTATAAGTTAGGTTAATATATATCTATACAATACTTTCGCAATTTTCCAATGCATCAGCCAAGCCCCTCTCTGCACCATTCAAAGGTTGACTGGGAGAGAATGCCTCTAGGCATTAAGTCCGCCATTGTAAACTTTTGCATAAAGTATTAAATAAATAAATAACCCAAAGATCACGGTGTTTCAATAGGTTTCCAAAATATATTAACAATTTTCATCGAAATTTTCACTAGTTTTTCCAAATTTTAGCTAAGTACAATGTAGTATCATCATCATCATCTTTGCGTTATGTCCCGGTTGCAGCCCAAACTCTCGCTTCGTCGCCCGGGGCCCGCAACATTGTACTTAGTATATTTTGACATTTGCTCTGACAGTACTCTTGAAATTATTAATTCCCTTTAAACTATTGTTTAAAACGATAACGATAAAGACAGTGCGGATAATGTCAATTAAACAAAAGTTTATTGTATAATACTATAATTATATTTTGCCATGCATAACAATTGTTAAACAATGCGTAATACTTATTCAACAATTATAAAACGGTTAAAGGTATAATTAGGAATGCTAAGTACATACTTTTCAACGATATAATTTTGTTCCTAGTTGAAACCTAGCATGTCATAATATTCAACCGAATCTCCTGTTTTTGAAGTCGGTTGGAGAAATCTCCAAGGTATAAGGTACACTTTAATAGTTTGTTATACTTCTCATATTTTTTGTTCTTTATGTTAACATGGTCTTATCAACTAGGCTTCAACTTTATAATAAGGTATAACTTAGATTTATAAAGATCACAGCTCGCTATAATAAATTTAATTGTAAATGGATTTTAATAACTTGTGACGATTGTTTTTATGCAGCTTTGCTGGTCTAGTGTATTCGAAGCATTTCGAAAATATTCATCATGCTTTAATGACAATATGTTTGTAAGACTTCGGTAAAACTATAAACGGCATTTTTTTATATTTGTTATAATCATTGGAATAATCAGTGGCCATGGCAAATGCAGCGAACATATTATGCATATAAGTTTCTGATTGATCACAGTTTACTGAAGTCATATATAAAAAAATCGTTTACCATAGTGACTTTGTAGACGAATAAAAGCGAGATCTTGCGACGCTAAGCGAAATTAATAATATAGAATAAAAAAGTAAATTTATCAGTACCCATGCCCTTATAAATTATAAGTAACATTTCACTATACTAAGGGCGGCTTTCACAACTTACTGAAAACTGGAATTATCTCACAAAGCATAATTGGGTTGTTTTAAATTCTTATTTTCTCTACGATAATTACAGATCATTAATAAAGTATTCAATTAAATTTTCTATCATATTTGCGTCTACAAACACCGCAGACTGTGATGTTTGATTTAATATATCAGTAAGTAGTGCAAGTGGGGCCAAATGTATCAAAATTGGCTGATATAACATACGGAATATTAATATCGCACCATACTGACTTTAAACACCGAAAGAATTGGTTGTTAAAACCGGTGCATTAAACGGGTTTTAATTGTGCCAGTTCGCCAAAAGACCTATCAAATATTGGTCTCATATCTCTAAAACAATATTTTTAAATGAAAATATATTTATTGTAAGCATATTTTAAAACATAGGATACGACACTGAAGTATGCTTAAAACTTTTGCCACATTCGACATTACGATGTTTTCGGTCGTGACTTGTCGGACTTGATGTACTTATCGAGGTCTGCGTCGCTGGCGGGGTCGAACTGTGACAACTGCCTGAAGCTTTCATCATCGACAAAGCAGATCTCATGGCCGTCAGGGTCCGCTAGGATAATGACGCGCACCGTGGCCTTACCAGGCGTGTCGAGGGAGATCAGCGGAGTGAGAATGGCCTCCTTGGCCTCTTGAATCTTCTGGTCAATAATGGGCTGCTCCTCAAATGGACAGGAGAAAGCGATACGACCGTACGCCTTGGCGTGGTTCACGGGAGCGCCTGTAATTAAGACATTTCTTAATAAGTTGGTGATCTACTTTTATACCTGGCTCTAGATTAGATTAAACCTCTTTATTGGGCACAGTTTAATAATATGGTTAACACTTTTTTTTACGGAATCTTACAAACATGAAATTCACGTATACAAATGACACCCAGACTCAGAGCCAGCCTCTGGTGTGCACAAAGACACTTGCCCAACCAACCCCTTGACAATACAAAAAGTAATGTACAATGGGCGGTCTAAAATGACAATCGAACTTGACACGAATGCTAGCTTCAAACATTGAAGAAGAAATTAGTTTTGTCAATTAAGACTAAACCTACTGATCATTTGATAAAGACAAAATAGAGGTTAGTATAATGACGTCTTAGATTTTCATGATCTTTGCACATTGCAGGAAATAATTTCTTCGTCCCGCGACCACGGACATTGCAACGTTGGGAATTAAATAAAATGTACACGATCAGAACTGACAAGAAATCATTTCCTGTAGAGGTTAGTAGGTATACAGGATTCGCTTCGCTGCTGAGTGTTTTTCTTGTACACTATTTCTTTCTAATTCGATTTAATGCTAATAATCCAGCTATCATTAACTTAACGGTTTTAATCGTGTTCTTTTATTTAAATCCCAACGTTTCAGACACATTGCAGTGTCCGTGGTCGTGGTCTAAAAAAGGACCACGAACAGAACGTCTATTATTTTGTTAGGAATTTGTTAATAAGTCATTCAAGTCAGAATAATCCGTGTGGTGACAGATTTCGAATACATAGTGTCACCACCCCATTACATCCTGAGGGTGTCGTAAGAGCCGACAAAAGGAAGGAAAACTTGATAGGAAACCATGTGCTAAACTCGGCAGCCTACTGCTGAGTAAACCAAGCCCGCTACTACTATAAATTCAGCCCATAAATCCCATCATTTATGGGCTGAATGGTAGTAGTAGTAATAAGTCAGTGGGGAGTCCTTTTTTGTCCTAGTATAATTGAATAAATATGATTCTCTAAAATAATTGCAACACAGCAGAACGTATTGTTGTGCGCGAGTTATCCCACAGTCATGTGAATCATGTCAAGATAATGGCAAAGTCATTGTGATTGACAACGCTTTGACTCACATCGTGGGTTATCAATGCATGCTATCATATGATTGGTTAAGGAGTGCTTGCACTTCGATACAAGTGCATATTGCTTTGCGATACATTTATACTACTATGTCATACTAAGAGAAAAAAATCGTTACGTTCACAATAAGGAGAGAAAATGCTTAAGACGCGTCCTAAACATGGGAAACAGGAAAATACAAACAAATCCCAGTTATTGGCACATATTACAAGCCAGAAAAGAAATTGAGTGTATAGTCTGAAAAATTGAGCGTAACTCGATTTAACTAACATGAAACGCATCGCTATTTTGAACCTTATTTCTTCCCTGCTTGACTATCTCAATTACCTAAAAAAATGTTTTATACCGCGCCTTCACCGGCAGAATATGTGGAACAGCGCAAAAAACTTTCACGATTACCACCATAAAATCTTACAGCATCCCTCGCTGTCCTCAGGGGCGGGGTTTCTAATCACATTTATGAAATATAAAAAAACAACTCGAAAAACTAAATCAAACTGTAGGTTGTACGCAATATTATCTAAGGCCAAAATTTTATGCCAAATTTCCCTTGCTATAACTTTGTCATTGTTAAATAAAATAGTATATTTCATTACAAGTGCGGAAAGGCTGTCATTACAACGAGATCCGACAAATGTCTACCCGAGCCGAGGCGCAGCCGAAAGCGAGGGTTGACAGTCGGAACAAGTTGCAATGACGGTTCCGCACGTGTACTGAACGAATATTTTTAATACAGTTACGAAAATAAATAATAAAATAATAAAAACACAATAAACTCAACTAACTAATCATTTCTGAAAAATGGCGCCGACCGTAGAATATAAGCAAAGAATTTTTTTTCTTCACCCATTCTGGTAGGCAAAAGGAACAATGCCCATACAGCCAAGTCTTCAGTAGAATTTTTTTATTGATATGAAATGAAATTTAATTAGATGAAATGAAACTCATTCAATCAAATCATTAAATCTGATATTGAAACAAATTAGTACGTAGTTTCTTTTTAGAAATATACGTATTTGCATGAATCATAAAAACTTCTATGATTTTGTTTTTAGTAAAAACTTCATGGTTGGTTGGTTTTTCCTTATACTAGACATTATTTTGACAGTTGGGAAAGAGAACGCACTAGTGCGGGAATGGTAAAAAAAAAGCACGCGTGTGTAATAGCCCACTTCCCGAACGCTATACGTCCCTGCAATATGCCACTTTTTGAGCAACTGTATTAAAAAAATAGTTTCGACTAACTTTTTACGATGTTCTACTTCTTCTACTTCTCAGCCCACAAATGACCCACTGATGAGTCGGGCCTCCTCCCATCAGACGGAGGGAAAATAGCCTACTGTGCCACGCTGGCCAGATGGGTTGGTACAGGGTTTCCTGTCAGGCGTGGTTCTGCATCAGATCCCACAATGCCGCAACAGGACGCGAGTTGGAGGACCCCGGGGAGGTTTAGTGGGTAGGCCCCCACTATGGGGGAGAGTCCCACACTCCCCTCGCTGGCCATCCCCGTGGCCGGCGAGGAAGTCCATAAAGGATTTTACCCCGGGCGAACAAAAAAAAAAGGTTTTCCTGCCAAGTTTTTCTCTCCTGCCTTCTCTTACGGCTAGGTTATCGGCCTTCTTGTTTCCTTTTGTCGACTCTTACGACACCATCAGGATAGAATGGAATTTTATTGCAGTAATAAAAAATAGCGGTGTATACATACATGTGAAAATTTAGGGTTATTTTCACGATTCTAACATGCAGTGTACACGCCATCACGCGTTATATAAATTATGTCAATGACTAGTGATTTTGTATTGACGTTTACATCTGCTTTTCTCTTGATAAGATAATATTTATTATTAGATAGATAAACCACCTCCGGGAAATTACGGGTAGGTATGATTTGGTAACTACTTTACGCATATTGGTATTAATAAAATGTTCCAGCTATTTTCATCAATTTGTTATACGCTTTTTATTAGCTTCAGATGTATTTAATACGCTTCAGATGTATGCAACGGAATCTTTGAACATGATTTTGACCCAGATGAAAACGTCGGATTAACACGAAATTTATTGTGTTTTAAGCTATATGTGCTAGAACACGCTTTGTTACGGCAAAAATCAGGGTCACAAACGTACTAATTCAATAGATACAAAATCGACAATCACCACAATCGATTGCAGGAAATTATCTCTTCACGGTAATGATCGTTTTATTTTAATTTATTCCCAAATAAAACGATCATAACCGTGAAGAGATCATTTGTTGACTGCCTCGTTGGTCTAGTGGTTAGATGTGCCGCCTTGTGATCAACGGGTCCCGGGTTCGATTCCAGGGTCGGGCAAGTGTCTTTGTCTAAACCAGAGGCACTGGCCCGGAGTCTGGGTGTCATTTCTATCTATAATATGTATGTATTTACAAAAAAAATGTATTTAAGTAGTTTATCATCCATCTCGTTACCATAACACAAGCATTAAGTTGCTTAGCTTGGGACGAGATGGCGTTGTGTGAAATGTCCAAGGATATTTATTTATTTCCTGCAATGTGCAAAGATCGTGAAAACCTAAGACATCATTACCACAATCGATTTTGAAATTTTGGGAAACTTCTAACAATATAGAGTCAGTGCAAAAACAAATACATTTTTTTTATTCAAATATATTCGTAAGATTTCTTTCTACTAGTCATCACAATAATAATAAAAAATGTAACACAAAAAATAATAATTTTGTCTTTACCACCGGGTCGGAATGCTATACCACAAAGAAGAGCCGACAAAACACCAATTTCAAATATAGCTAATACGCCTTTAAGAACATCGAAGTCAAGTGCCATCATTAAGATGATAATTTAATCTACTCTTAATCCCAGAGTAACCTAAAAATATAAGAATATATTAAAAAATAAACTTACCAATGTCGACTAGCTCAAGTTTAGCCTGGTCATCGCCGAAACCAAGGAGTACGGATTTCTCTGATTTTTCGTAGATCTTGAGACTTAGCAAACCATTCCAATAGGCAATTGACTTTGCCAAGTTTGAACTCGCCAATCCAACTTTAATAACTGGGTCTGTAACGAAACAAAACCAATCAATTATGTACCGTATCAGTGTGTAAAGCATACATGGAGTAACAAAAACCCTTTCTATAGCCATAACGAAATGATTGGTAACACTACCAATATGTGCAAATTCAAGAAAAGAATATGTATTTTTTTTTATTTTGTACTCCAGTTGGTGAGGAAGTGCCATAACTAGAGATGCCACCACCCAAGAAACATTTTAAAATGATGATAATGAGACGACTATAGTGATTAAAAAAATATCAGAAATGTCTGTTACTCCCTCATACTTAAAGCTCTAGGCCCTCATTCCGATGGCAATAGGGGTTTTGTTACACCTCTATAACGATATTTATTTGATAGATGTATATATAGCTCTTCATTGTACAACGGTAGTAACAATTTAGTGTACTAAAAAGTATACAGGTTTCTGTGTATGTTTATTGTCAGTTTGTTGCATACATCAGTTGATGCCCTAAAATAGTGTAAAAGACACATTACCGTGTTTATTATACGCAGTTGCCTTTGTAACCATAAAGATTAAAATAAGTCTGCTTGTTTATGTCTAGACGTCTGCTTTGTCATCTCTTCACTAATCACATCTTTTTATTCGTATTATATTCATCACTAGTGGCCCGCCCCGGCTTCGCCCGTGCAAAGCGGGGGTGGGTTATACATATAAACCTTCCCATTGAATCACTCTATCTATTAAAAAAAACCGCTTCAAAATCCGTTGCGTAGTTTTAAAGATTTATGCATACATAGGGACGGACAGAAGAATGCGACTTTGTTTTATACTATGTAGTGATAGTGATTATGTGTTCACCCCGTATCACGCGATAGCCACGTAGCTACTTGTAAACGCTGTCAGGTAATCTCGACATCTCAGTCAAGAAGCCGACGTAGGGTGATAAGACTTTCAGACGCGACTTATCAGCGATTATTATGCGCCTATCCATGATACCCCAGTAGAAAGAAAATTGCATGATAGCGTGAAGTGGGATTTTTTTATCAAGATAGACATTCGATTTTATCGTATTGGCACAATTTGACGACATGCATATGCTATTGATTTTAGAGATAAAAATAGGCACGTTTACTAGCGACTACACATATTTTTAGAAGTAAAAAATCCTGACGCAACCTTTAAAAGATGTTATCAAACGGTTATTTTACACATATTGAATAAGGCCCTCTGGATTACGCCACCCATCAAACAAACATTTGAAGACGATTTCAAAGATACAACTTATTTGAGAGACAGTTTTTTTGTACCCTTTGGCGGGTCCCCGTTCACCGCTGCTCGCGAGAGTAAGGCGCCTGACCATGTGGGATATACATAGGACTTACCTTTGTCGACAGGCTGTGGTTTGTCCACTACGTAGAATTTGTAGCCACCGGGCGCTTCTACGTATTTCATCCCATTGCTTTCCTTGATGGGCCAGTTGTTCGCGGCTGCCCGCTTCAGAGTTTCACTGGATTGAACTGTGATGCCAAGGAAATCGTTGCCTTGTTCGTAGTGAGTGATACCGTAGTTGTAGGTAAGCTCGACGACGAAGTGAGAGTCTTCGGGCCCGTATCCTACCATAGTTTTACTCCATCTATTCGCGTAGGGCCTACAGTAAAAAACGTGTGTGAATTATTATGAACTATCTCAATTTTGTTACACGCATTATGGCAACGGCCATTTTATGTGTCAAATGTCTTTAGTAATCTATTTCATTTGTAACACATGTTTCAGAAGGCTAATATTTTACATCATATAATTGTAATTTTTTTTATATTAGCTTTCTGCATTCCTTTTCATATAAACTTTAATCGTGTCAGTCATTGTCTCTGTCTGCGTTATTTTTGTAAACAAGGGTACGAAGTTATTGTATCATGTATAAATATAAATGTAAATATGAAAGTAACAGAAAAAATATTTAGTTTTATGCGATCGAAGCGACATAGAATCTAGGAAGATCCACGCGAGCGCCACTGCGAGTAGCCGCTAGTGAATATAGCTTACAGGTTCATCCGAAATTTATTTTTATTTAATACTGTTCTCGATAATATTAAACTATGTAATAACTAGTTTATATGGCAGATACTGCAGCCTGTTAACATGCAAATATTTAGGTAATTATTTTTTTCTCCATGAAATTTTTTGTATTATAATGAAGTTTATCTATGCAACAACATTTAGGAATAAACATACCCATTGCAAGCAGCTTCACAGCCTTCACTGAATTCTTCATGGCGAAGAATCTGCAAATAAAATTATTTCATTTGACTGGTTAATCACTACTGAAATGAACAAATAATGAAAGCTATTAGAGCAAGAGCCCGTGAACCCCAGACCTACGGTATTTTATAAAAGCTGAAAGTTTGTCAGCGCATGCTCCCAACACAGGTAAGAACGATGGACCATTCATGAAGTTTGGGTTACAGTGGCTTTGGCAGGTAAACCTCACTAAAGGTGTGTAAAATACCGATCTAATTACGTCAAATAATAAAGTGCGATTTTTGGTATTACCTTTAGATTATTATAAAAAATCATGTTATTCATTGTCATGACACCCTTCATGTTCATGGCAGTATGCATATGGGTGGGTGCGCGTGAGATAGCGAGTTCAGTCTACCGCGGTCTATTTGTATAAGTGGTTAAAACTATAAAAAAATGCATTCTGAAGGCTACTTAAGGGGGCTTGTTACATACTGTTTAATAACTTAATATGGAAATGACAAGGCTGAGAACCTAGCTGCAAGAAAAAAAACACTTTATAATATTGGATCAGATAGCTGGTTTGTAAAAGTGGGAATGGTGCTGGTGTTAGTATTAATGTAAGATTTATGGACAAACTGTGACTTAACATCCTAAGAAAAGTCTGACACATTATTCAAAGTGCTGATGTATAAAATAATTTTAATCTAATATACCAGTTCACAATTGGATCTTAAAATAGAGAGAGACATAGGTTAATAGAGGAATGAGTGTAGTGATATGGTAACTAATAATTTCTAAACAATGTACATATTAACACAGGAAATTTGTGCATATAGTGTGAATGAATCATAAAAAAGCCCATTAACTTCAAGTGGTAACAATGAATCAGAGTTTCAGGAAAGTTCTAGAACAATACACATTAACACATACAGGTTTTAATACATGTTAGTAAAACATATGTAATATCTAATGTGTATGGCCATTAGAATATTTTATGTGAAAACGAAGATAGTATAGTTATAACAAATGCAACACTTGTAATAACATGCATATTTTTACCCCAGCAATAGGATGAATATAACACTAAAAATAGTGGGCAAAAATCACCTACTAACAAATTGGTAATTCTTTTTGCAACAGCCACGTCAGATCTATATTAGTATTCGAATCACCACTTAGCTGGCCTGGCCTTGAAATTATTGCATTAAAAACAAGTTTATGCTTACATATATATCAACAAGAACAAGTTTATCTTTATGTTAAGAAAAATGTATGAGTAGTAATTAAAATAAGTTAAAATAATATGTCAAGGGAGAAATAACTAAACCCATCCCCAAGGGTACCCGCTGACCATAACTTACCTTCATGCCAAGGATGTCCCTGTAGAATTTGGCAGTAAGGGTTCTGTCGGCAACTTTAAAAACGAAATGCAGAGCACGACCACTAACCATTTTGATTATTAAATAATGAGATTACGAAACAAAAATTACAATATACTGAAGGATATTTCACCTTAACGTAGAGCTACGTTTTTATGGGGAAAATTAAGTTATTTGTTTTGCTAAGAGTAAAGACCGGCCACGCACGTCTTGTGTTGTCAGTTCAAATGAGCCTGTCAACTTGACAACTGACATGCCGCGACTGATATACTCGGATGCGTTCAGAATTTTAACTGTGTTCTTATCAGCTATCAATATTTCATATCATAGGATAAAAAATGATTGTTATGTCACAAATTTCTTGAATTCTACCACTATCTTAAAACGTGATTTGTGAAATGAAATTCTTAGATCAAGCCGTGGGAATCGGTATTTAAGAATATCAACATCCTTAATAAGCGCTCTTATTCGTCATTAAAGCATACCACCTAGTGATTGTAATACTCTTTAAAACTCACTAAATACCTGTTAGTTTTACTGCGAGAAGATTAACGTGAATCGCCATAGTCATCATCAGCCCACTCTAGTCCACTGCTGGAAATAGGTCTCTCCTAAGAGCGAGTCTTCTGCTTGATGCATACAGCTGCTGCCCGCAACCTTTCACAGACCGTCGTTCAATCTAGCAGAGGGCCAACATGAATGAACCATAGTATTGTTGCTTAAATTTTAATTTATTGTATGACTGGCTGATTTATTGTATGGTAATAAAGTATCATCGATCGTATACCTGTTCCTCGTATACCAGTAGTCTGTCGTGTCAACTCCCTCTAGCTCAGTAGGAGGCCTTCAAGGACGTTTTATTGTTGCTTATATTTTAATTTATTGTATCACTGGCTAATTTATTGTATGGTAATAAATAATCATCTTATACCTGTTCCTCGTATACCAGTAGTCTGTCGTGTCATCTACAAATAAGACTCCCTCTAGCCCAGTAGGCCTTCCTTCAAAGACGGATGATGCTTCCAGTAGCGTATTCCTGTTATTATCGTAACCGTTTCGTAGGTTGTGATTTTAAACAATTTTGAATCAGGTTCAATTTTGAAGGCCATTAAATCAACTGCTGATGATCTATGCAATATCTTATCCTTTTTAGTAGTTTGAATCTTATCACATAATTGGAATAGTGATATTACATTTAGATGATAACATCTACTAGGTACATAATCAGCGAAATACTTATATTGGTAGGTTTATTACCTACTTAACAATATATTATGTAGTGGGTACTCTAACCATATCGTTAAACCAATTGGTTGGATAAGTATTACTTTGGTGAGTATTATGCTTGCCTCCACAAAGCTGTTTTATGTATATTTGTAAATGATAATTAAAAAAAGCAACGACAGAGTTTCTTATTAGCTCTTCTCATATAGAACAGCCTACCAATTCGGCGGTAAATATATTTTGGGCGTTTGAAAAAAGATGACATACTGATACCTACATATAAGAAGATAATTTTTATTCTATTTTATACTGTGATAGGTTTACCTATCCGTCAAGGGTATTATATAAATAGGTTAGATACGACATAAAAATTAATAATAAAAAACAACATAAAATGCTAGTAGCAGGATTATACTTTTCTACACTAAGGAATAAATTTGGGAAATCATGATACTTGTATCTTAATCCCTAAAACAGTTTAATCAAAATCCATTATTCAATTCTTCACATAAAAACTACATATAATTTCGTACAGAAATACGGTTAAATATATTTTCTCTTAGTACTAAGTAGAACTACATCCATAATTTTTTGGTTTGTATTTTTTTTACATTTTCCTTAACATGCAATAAATATAATATTATCCATTTATAAAATTTCGTACATTACACGTAGATGTATTATTGATTGTTTGTTACAATCGGTAGGTAAATAGTCATTGATATTTATATGATTTTTCAGGTATTCCGTTCATTTTAGATATGATGGATGATAGTTGTATCGATAGGTAGGTAACTAGATAGGTATGTTTATGAAATAATGTTTTCAGTAAAAATACGTGTGACTTGAATAGAAGTTTGTAAACCTTTAAATTGTAGATTCAAGTACATAATTAGGTACATAATACAACATAAACAATCCCATATTGGTTGAGATGCATCCCGAGAATACGGAACGTACCTACTAATAAATAGAGCATACCTAATATGTAGGTAACTTTAAATGGCTTTAAACGCATCTCTTTTTATCTCTCTAAGCGTTTAAGAATTTGATTTTTTTCTTTGCATATTTTATGTTGGTACACCCGCATATGTACCTTCACTATATTGCTATATTGCTAGTAGATAGGTACCATAACTTACATTTTTTATATGATTCCAAAAATATTTTGTGTTGTTCTCATAAAATCATACCTTGAAAACTAATTATCAAGAATATAGCTAAAGCCATGATTTTCGTCTCAATTACCAATTTGTAGCGTACTATTAATAGAAACAAGAAATACAATTAACAAACATAATAAACATTATTTTTTTACTGCTGACTAGATCAATTCACCCGATGCATCTAATGCTTCGTCAACATTAATTATTAATATGTCATACCTAAATAAAACTGTTAAATTGCATTGACTCTAAGCGCTAACTTTGTTAGGCTGTGTCACTAAAGACGGCAACAATTATTAAGCCTAACGGAACTCAAACTTAGTTAAATATAGGTAACCTAAACTAACGGACCTTACGGTACTGAAATTGAAATTTGCAATAAAGTTACATTCATTTGTATTCCACTAAAGTACCTAATATTCATTTTAACTGCGTACTATTACAAAAAGAAAAATGCAACAGAAATCAATTTCTTTAGACTTTCTAACAATTGACCTTCTCTTACGTTTTTAGTCAGTTCAAATTTTAATAGGTCTCTTGTGGTTAAAGCAACGTTCAGATTTTTATTTTTAAAAGGATATAGAGAAATGATTAAATTAACGCAATTGTTAGTGTGAAGAACATCATTCCTAATAGAATCTGTAGAGATATGTATGTATTGTACGTTATATACATACAGGATTTTTAACACCTGTACCATGATCCTGTTGTACGTAAGGCTATTGTGACAGTAGCTAGATAAATAGGTTTTTGTATGTGTATCAAGAATAAATGTATTAATTGGGGTTTAGTATTGCAGTCCATTGTCATCGCGCCTTAATATTTGTAACATTTTTCCCAAAAGAATTATTGAACTATAGACACACAATATTCCTAACATTAAAATAAATAAGTGCCTACATATATGTAGGTATAATTAATTTTATCATTTTTTTTAATAAACAACATGCGTCAAGTCAATATTATGCATCGCGAGAGGTTCAGTTGTGTCATAAACTGGGCTAGTTCAGTTTGGTTTTTCCTTTTCGGCGCCGTCTTTTTCTTTTTCCTTCTCCTTTTCCTTATCCTTCTTCTCTTGCAGTTGTTGCAAGTGGGCAGGCAGAGCTTTCAGTATAGCGTGCACCTGTAAGAGGTATTCCTATTAATATTGATCACATATCGAAATGTTTCTTCCAAATTGAATCTTGTAGGATTCACGAGCTGGCGTAGAGTAGGTAAATAAAAAAGTAAAGTTTAAAGTTACTATTTTTACCTCCTCAGCAACGGCCATCAGCACGAACTCGAACTGTTGTTTGGTGGCGACGGTGCGGGGGCGCTGGTCGCGAATGTGCTCAAGAGTGGCCGCGATGTCGATCTCTTTGGCGCCCTTAGCCATGCGGTTTAAGACCATATCAATGAGGCAGTATGTACCAGTGCGCCCGGCGCCGTCACTGAAAATTCAATTAAGAAAATATAAAAATTAAGATTAGATATATAGCTGCATGCGTTACGTGATATGGGTACCTAGTACAGAATTAAGTACGTATAATTATAATAAGTCTCTCTGCTAGCGTAACAGGTAAATGTCGGCACCATCAAACAATTCCTAATTCATCCACATCTGATCTAATGTACTTTATTGAACCAATCTGGGCATCATTTCCTTTAGACTTATCTAAGCTTAATTAAAAGACTTGACTAATCAATCTAAACACGTACCTAATTAAAAGATTAATGACCAAGATAATATTTATCAATGGGTACCACGTAGCTATGTGGGCCAAATTATCAACTCGGCCTTTTGAGATTTAATTAATGATTAAAATGCTGTTTTTTTTTATTAGAGCAGACGTGGTGTGGTGACCCACTTTTATAATGGTCAAGTTATTGTTTGAGAGCCTTCACTTAGAACTCATTTTTCAGACTGGGCAGACTCAACTGACTGGAGCTAATGAGAATGCTTCACGGCCTCGCGAATTCAGGGCCTGTACACATATAAGCACTGTTTTAACTGATTTTGACAATTTTTAACTGATTTCAAAGAAGGAGGAGTTTCATCATTCATCAGTATAGTATTTTTCCTCTTTTTATCAATTACTTTAAGTCATTTATTCGGTCATTAGGTATAGTCATTTATTATTGTTATTTTATTTAAATTACAATTCGCGTCGAGAGGGTCCATAAAAAAAAATAAGAATCGATTCTAGTAGTTGGTTATTGAAATAAGGATTGGTTGTGTAAGGTTGGTTATTTTTCAGTATTTTTATTGTTGTTCCAAGTCAGTTATCATATTTTGTGGAAAATTTGGAACAGCCTATTCCGCCTCTTGCCTGGTCGACGTAGCCACGGGCCTTGGAAATAATCCTTAGGTAAGCTTAGGTTGCTCAATTTTCATTATAACCCTCGTTTGAAACATCTCTTACTACTACTTATAAGCCCGTACATGCTGCTGCTGCCCACTGCTGAGCTGGGCCCCCACCAACAGGGCTGTGAATCAAGATTTCCTTCTCTAGCGGCTAGGATTTCGAGACATCCCTTACTCGTTTCCAAATACACCAATGGCAAATACCCATATTATATCCCACATGAAGGTATGGTGCCTACCGGTCCGCACGCACAATTATGCTATTTTCGATTTAGCTCTAATACGTAGAATCTCCTTATCAGTATACATGATAAGATATGCGATAAATCAACCAATCTGAAAATCAGATTAGAAAAGGACCTAACCAAGGCCGATTACGGAATCGCGTTGGTAAAGATACCTACTCTATTTTCAGTATTTTGTTCAATGCAATAAAATAGTTTGACCTTTATTTTCGACTAGCTGACCCGGCGAACTTTGTTCCGCATTATAAATATTTAAAACAAAAAGAAAGTTGGACATAGGATACCTGGGCTTTTTATCCCGTCCGTATAAAACCTACTTTAACAAAACGCAACTGACAGCGAAACGTTATGTTGTCTATAGTTTAATATGGCCGAAAATTTGACAATTAGAAATTTTGAATTCGACTTGTTTATATTGTTGTAATTCACATAATATCTTTATAACTTGTAGCCTATGTGTTATTCTGATGTATAAGCTATATAATTGTAAAGTTTCATTAAAATCCATTCAGTAGTTTTTACGTGAAAGAGTAACAAACATCCATCCATCCATCCATACTTACAAACTTTCACGTTTATAATATTATAGTCGGAGACTCGGAGAAAATGCCTCTGGTTACACAAAGACACTTGCCTGACCCCGGAATCGAACCGGGGACCTCTGATCCAAAGGCGGCACACAGTGCTGGATTTAAATTTGTGCCGCCATGGGGCACTGAAAAAAATGCCGCCCTATAACTTAAATTTTATTTTAATAGTTTTAATATCTTATTTTTTAAGAATTAGAATAACTAATTGATTGCAGGAAATTTATTATGTATTATATATTATTTATTATACATTATGTTTTATTTATATTTATTCGTTATTTACTCATATATTATAATTATAAGTATTATTTATTATATACTATAGTAATATAAAAACATATTTGTATTTTTTTATGTTACTATAGTTATCTTAAATTATATTTCTTGAAAGATAATGATGAAAAATGATGATGTTTATTTAAAAGAATTAGTTATTTATATATTGTATAGAATAAAATTCACCCTTTCCAAATTTTGCCACCCTAGAAAATTTGCCGCCCTGGGCACTAGCCCCGACTGCACCTAGTGTAAATCCACCACTGGGTACATCCAACCTCTAGACCAACAAGGCAGTCTGTCTCTGTCTCATTGTTTATTTGCTCAGCTCATAGATGGCTGTTGAATCGGGCCTCCTCAGTTACATAGAGCGCTGGCACAGGGTTTTGTATCAAGTTTTCCTTCTCTTCTCCTATCAATATGACTTGAAGCAACCTTTCGGGAAAGGCTTACCTGCAGTGGACCACGATGGGGCAAGATCTTCCTCGGTACGACTTATTTACTTTCCTAGAAACAAAACGTTAAATTACAGTTAAGTCTAGTTTACTCCAGGTTTGATTATTCGATAAATCCCTGATAAAACTTTTATTTAGTTACCCGAAAATCTTCGTACTGCCTCAGAATAAAAAAAAACTGAATGATATTTTTTCATATTTTCTCACCTTTTAAACCTTCTCTGGACTCACACGAATATTTCAAGATCAAAATTAGCCAAATCGCTCCAGCCGTTCTCGAGTTTTAGCGAGACTAACGAACAGCAATTCATTTTTATAATTCAGAAGAAGATAGATAGTTGTTTTTAGTTTGCCATATGACATTTCTTCCCAGAATTTGATTATAATCAACAAAGCTATTAAATGTAAGCTATGCTTCTGTACCCTGCGCGAGTTGCTAAGCCACTAACTAAAATAAATTTGAAGGAAAGACATTTCACAAATTTTCAATATTTTTTGGTCAGAAACCTTCGTGGGCTCATGCACAACACTTTGCTGAAGATCATCACATCATCAAATGTATAGTTTACGACTTCATAAAAGACATACAGACAAACATTCCTTTTTTTAATTTAGAGAAGTACTAGCGACCCGCCCCGGCTTCGCACGGGTGCCATGATGAACCTCAAAATGTATCAGTGTCTCTCTACAATATTAAGGATGTATTATACCTATAAACCTTCCGCTTGAATCAATATATCTATTAAAGAAAACCGCTTCAAAATCCGTTGCGTAGTTTTAAAGATTTAAGCATACATAGGGACGGACAGATAACAGCGACTTTGTTTTATAATGGGTACGTTCCACTTGGCGTTCACAACGCCTAACATGTTCATTCAGGCGTTCCACATGGCGACCACGATCGTTGTGGTCGCGGCGAAAACGTCATTGATGACGTCATTACTTATGCTCACGCCAAGCTCACGACGCCCCATCTCAAAAGGTGGGTCGTTGTGAGCGTTTTGAGAATTTGAGCGCCAATTTTAAAAACTAAAAGCAGAAACATGGCGACAATAACAATATCGTTCTTTTGTACCGAACAAGATCGGACAAGACATTATCAAATCAATATTATGTGGTCAAACTTTCCGTTTTTCAAGATCAAAGATTTGTAAAATTCTATTTCTTTCTTTATCTGAGCTGGACGAACTAATACTTTTATTTTGACGCACCAACTAATTTCAAACTGCCGCCATTATAGGCATTTTTATTAAAATACGATCATATATTAGTTAAATACTCCTTGAAAATTAAAGTATATACTTTTTTTTTAATAAATCATCTTAACCAATATATGTAATAAACTTATTGATACCAATTACAAATTGTAATATAACCTCATCAACCTTTTGTTTAGTTTTTTTAAACGCGACATTTTTATTATTTAAATGAACGCCCAAAACGCTCCAAAATCCATTCCACTTGAGTAAATGATTGTGACTATTTGTGACGCCCAGAACCAAGTGGAACGGCGAAAACCGTGGTCGTGAGCGTGGTCGTTGTGAGTGCCAAGTGGAACGCACCCAATATGTAGTGATAGTGATGATTATACTTTAAATAAGTATACTCATACTTCTCTAAATGCGTGCTTCTAATCAGTTGTTCCGAATTCAAACTATTATACAAACTACATATTATTCATTCATTGAAAGAAGAATTGAGACTCTTTGTATCATATTTCAGTTTCGTGTCAATTGATGCTCACTTACACATATACTCAACAATGAAATTCAGTTTGCATTTTAGTTGGTAAGAGATAATCAAAATACAAAATCTCGCACTACCTAACTAATGTAATTTTTACATGATATTCACCTCCTGAATTCCAGCAGTGCTTTTGTGGAAGAGGGCACGCCATTCTCCGGCCAAGATAGGAAATGGAACTGGGTGACGGTACGAGTCTCGCCGGTGCGCTGGTTCTTCAGATAAAAGCTCCGTACCAGGTAGTCATCACACCATATATGTTCGCTGACTAGGTGGACCTGTCGATTCCAACGCATTTTATTATATGAAATTTTTACAAATCATTATCATAAAAAAGTGTATACTTTAATACTATATTTAATGTAATTGCCCCAGCGATACTCAGTGGCTTTGTATACTTCCGAACAAGTCTGGGCAGCTAATTGTTATATGCATTTGTGGCTACGGATATTGTATCTTCATGATGTCCTTTAAGTAGATTAGACACTCTCCGACTTTGGGTACCGTTTGATTCGTCGACGCTCAAAAAGATCGCCTCAGTCTTCGTAGCGTTTTTTGGAACGAAGTTCCCTATCGCGCGTTGTGAAAGGGGGCTAGACGGAAAAAATTCTTACGAAAAGTTGTCACGACACTTTTTGCTATAGTATGTATGCTCTGTCTCTCTCTCTCTTATAGAAAGCAAGCCAGATATTTTCATTTCTATTTCGCATTGAACAGTGTGGTGTCGCGACGATTATTTTTGTTGAGTGTATACGAGTTTTTTGTAAATAATAAAATAAAATTTTATTACAATTCCTTCACTAATTAACCGAAAGGAACTTAGTTCCATCCGGGTGTCCTTTGACACCTCTCACGTTTTTGGTTCCGCTGTGGAAATTCTTTATGTCTACCGTCGCACCTAAGGGATTACTCCGGAAACTACTCGTCTGCCCACTAAAACCCTAGCGGTATACCCTCACACGACAAGCTTGGGGCGCCACAGGTTCGCGTAAACGCATTCGACTGCACTGCCCCAGTCTTCCTAGACTGGAATAGGATATTATATACAACGTTCGATTACCTCATAGATGTGGTACAGCTCGGAACCTTCTTCAGGCCAATAGCGATGGCACAGTTGCTGTCCATTCTCGGTGAGTCGAGTCAACATAACCATAACAACGCTGCCTTGCTCCCAAACCATCTGCCAGAAGTCAGGCGCAGTGTGCGCCATGGGGCCTGCAGCCGCAATGTACGCTGGATTCCGAGGATCATGGTCCGTCTAAGAAATTATTAGGATGACGTCATAATGAAATAATACTGAATACAAACAAGATATGTGTTAGGTAGATTATTCGTTGGTGTAGGCTTATGTCCTTCACTTTGACCATGCTGGAACTTTGCTAGCAGCAGCTAAGCGCTGCATTGGACCAGGCTCCATCAGGTCTGGCGCCTGAAAGAGGAACGTTCAACGTCCCGCAAAGCGTCCAGAACTTCCCATCAAAGAGCCCGTGAGTACGTTTCAGGCAGTTGAGGGTCCTGAACTCCCATGTAAACCGGCTAACGCTCAGAGGCCGGGTGTCCATGAAAGTTTACATCGTGACAAATGGACGTAGAAGATACAAGACTTAATATTATGGGCTAAAAACGGGAGAACAACGCGGTGACTTCAGGGGCCAAACAAGAAGGGTGCTTTTGAAGCCTGGCTGCGAAAGCCAGTCTCTTTTGCAGTTGGAGACCGTCCTAAAAATACAATGCACAATAACATGGTGTTTTATTACTAGTGAACGTGTTTTGGCCGATGTTCATAATAATTATGGTATTATCTTTAAGTCACAGTGTTTCATAATGATTATAAGCTGATAGGACTACAACTAAAATCATTGTTAGTTTGCATATCTGTTTAACTAAATCTGAAAAATAATAACCCGACAAAATTTGATAAAAAAAATGTCAAGATCATTATAATCATATACGTAAAATGAAAACAAGGTAAACACACATGGTATTAAATTTCACTTACAATAGTAGAAGCATTGATGTAATCCGAGTTCAGATGATTAGACAGCGTATTTAGCGTCACCCTGGAGTGGTCATAAGGTAGGACATCAGCATAACGGTTCTTCCCAGTATTATCAGGCTTTGTGGCAGCCGTGGCAGCCGAGGGTTCAGCCTCGTAGGCGCAAAGAGCTCGCCATTCCTGCTCCAGGCGATCCTTATTGCGGAGATGATCTTCCATGTAAGCCTGACCAAACAGAAATAATTACAAAATGTTCCAAACCTGCTATTTTCTATTGAAGTGCCCATGATGGAATTGCTAGCATTAATCTGCAAAATTCAAATAGTGAAATAAGTGAAGTATAAGTCGCGAACTGACAATTTAAAGTCTATCTATCGAACGCACGTTGATTGTCGATTGCGACAAGTTTGGGGGCTTGTTACACTATTGTATTCCATCTGTTTAATACAATACATTAAATTAAGCAAGGACTGACCAAAACAATATGTCCCGTAGAAATATCCATATTAGTTAGAGCTGGTTCTTCGCTCCTGAAACCAAAAAAAAAAATTAATATTATTAATCGGGCTATGGATGTATCGAAACTATTGAGTTTGTACCATTTAAGCAAAGTGAAGTTAGCCGATAAAATATTGCATTATTAAATACCAGGAGGAAGTGCTAGATCTGGTTGATGGTGAGTTCCCCTCGGGTTCTTTCGAGAGTGAGGTGATGCGCTGTGGAGGTTCAGCCGGATGTGTGGCGGTCGTCGTTTGCTGCCCAGTCCACTTCCCAGACATACGAGCACGACACAACTCCTGTTGAAGTGTTTGAATAAATGTAGTAGCTATCATAAGTAACAATATTTCAGTCTCGTGTACCAACTGATTTGGGATAGGAAAATTTATTTTTAGTGTGACAATTAATAATACACAAATTAGGGAACATTATGTTGGTTTAGTAGCCAAAGTCTTTCCGATAGTAGTTAAACATCAATAGATACTCTATCCCGTATTGTAAAAATTAATTGAAAATTATAGCAATTTAGCGACCTAAGTAAATTATATGTGCACTGATCTTCCTCGCCTTTTTCCCAAGCTCATTGGGCTCCGCACCAGTCTAACATGATTTGGCTAACTACCAGTACATATGCGTGAAGCGATTGCCGTTTGCCGTCCGGGCCCCATCTAGTGGGACAACTGGCAATTATATGGTAAGACAATCTGTCAGTTGCTACTGCTAGGTGTCCGCGCTGCTGACTAAGCGTGACTAGGTACTGCCATAGACAGAAGAATGGCAGCAAGGACTGGCGGCTTTACGTGTCCTCCAAAGCACGATGGAGATCAGCTGTTGCAACTAATGGAAAGCCATTCAAAATACGGCAGAGCGAGATATTTTATGTGGATATGTGTGTACTGGTAAGGTAAGGGAACATCTCAATTAGGGCCGAACTGCAATTTAGCAATTAATTTACAGGTAACACACTACAAGTATACCTGGTAATCCCTTGTAGCTTCAGCATCAATTTCAGCAGCTGTAGACAGTCCATGCATCTTTCTTTTGTTGTTAGTGTCCCTATTTAGCAGCACAGCAAAGGCTACTGCACCCACCACAAGAACCGAGAGGCTTCCCACTAGCACCAGCAGAACTGGCATCCCAAGACCAAAGAATGTGGGGTCCTGTACTATCGGGTGGCTGGTAACCGGACGCTTGCTCTAAACAGACATAACGTAGTATAAGCCAGTGATTTTTCCAATTCTTAGATTGTTTACAATTCATAATAAAGCCTCTATTAACATAAATATTTACATCCTTTTTTAATTAACCAGTGGCAAATGCGCGGCTTCGTCCGCGTTTACTTCACATCCGTGCTTATGTAGCATTCTTATGATGATTGATTGATTTTATTTTTTAATTGGTCCTTTACATCCATACAAAATTTTACTTTAAAATATTAGTTTAATTAACACTTACTCGGTCTCCAACCCCGGTAGACTTTATTTGGGCGCCAGTTTTCTGATACAACTCATCTTTAATGGCGTCTGAAATTTCAAATCAAAATAGATTAAAGTGTCATGTATTTTAATGGCACTATCTATAAGCTACTTACCTAGGCGCTGAGCTACGTCGATTGCTTTGTAGCCTTTATTATTTTTCTCAACTTTAAATGTCACTTCGTCTTGTTCAATTCTAAAAGTAGTTAAGTCTGAGTTAGTTTCAAATTATAAAAACATTTTAGTTTGCGACAGTTAACTTCATGCTAAATGGTTACTGGTACCTTGGACTTGTAAAGGTGTGTTTCTCCAATCCAAGCATTTCTTCAAGTCTAGCAATGAAAGACACGCCTGTTTCCCAATCTTTCATGATCCTGGGGTATGAATATAAACTTTAGGTGTATTTAAATCAAATTATAACAAGGCTTCTACAAAATGTACTCTATTTAGTACATTTAAGTAATAAATACTAATATTAATTACTTACTTGTCACTAAACGCAACGTAGGCATACGAAGGATCATAATCGTATTGGTTATGATCATGATCTACAACTTTCTCGGGTTGTGCGTAAGGTGATCCATGAGCTAAAATTTAAAAATACTATCAATTTGAGTTTAGTAAATAACCTATCGACACTCTTTACAACACCAATACGCGAGGATAATTCAAGGCATGCATGGAATTCCACTTGATGAATAGTCATTGTTTCACAAACCCAGTAATATTTTCTGCGAAAAACGAGTAAACGAAGATTATTGAAATTGTATCTTTCAGTGTTTTAAAATTTATATTTAAATAGAGAAAAATTAAGTAATATCAAACAACATACATTAAATTTAAATTGCTAAATGAAGAAAATAATAATCACACATTAAAATAGACACAGACACTCCATGTATAAGCAAGTATATCTGAAGTTATGCATGATGTCACATCTATAATACACATAAAATGTAGATGGCAAAGGATCAGTGGACACAGAAGGAAAACATAGGCTTAATTGAACATAGGAAATAGGTACCTTGTTTATCGAGGATAATTCTTAGGTAGCCCCATGCTTTGTGTATAATACGAGTAATAAATTAAAATGTGCTGACTTAGGGAAACATTTAGTGCGATTATACAGTTAAGATGTGTAAGTGCTATTAATAAAAAGATAGTTTTTATTTCAAAGCAGCATAAATCTATCTTCTGATACGAATTCAGGGAACATCGATTTATATCAACAGCTACCTCAGGCCGCCGTGACACTAACCTGTCACTGTTTTATTGAAGTTTAAAAACTTTAATGTTTTTGCGTCGATACGCGGCCCAGGCTTTTTAACATCGTCTCTTTCCCTACGTTTAAAGCCCCATTCGTTATTAAGCAAATCTTGGATATCTTCGGAATTAAATTTGGAATGTTCACCTGAAACATTATTGGTAGATACTTGTAACATCGCTTACACCGTTTCTTGTGGTGTGGATTTTTAAAGTGGGCTATCCTTGAAGGGGCCACAAAATCAACAGTAACGTATTAGGAAATAACGAAATACAACTCATGGAAATGAATGAAATCATTATCAAAATATCAATTTATCGTTTCAGACAATGAGTGAAGACTTACTTTAAAGTACACCTACAACGCAAATAAAGCAAGAAGCAACATAAATTGGCTTCTTTACATAATGTTTAAATTAAACTATCACAGAACTGATAGCTAACCTTGCACCTCCTCCGGTTTAAGAGGACCGCCTTCGGCATATAAATTTGGTAGCTTAGGATTAATGACATCACGCATATAATTCAAATATTTGGCTCTGGAATTTTCCACACTGTAATCTACAAAGTTTAAATAATTAGGACCACTCATAATTTACACGAAATAGTACCATAGGTCGCTAACATTCTCATAATTACCTTTTGTATGGTAAGGCTCTAGTTCTCCACTACCTGCATCGAGCGGAAACTCTTCTAACCCTTCTTCATCAAAATAAATTCTGGGTTCAGGTAGCTCGCCAGGATTCTCGTATTCGAACGGGAAATGTTTTTCTACGAAACTCTGCTTATAATTCTTTAATGCTTTTGATAGAACTTTTTCATCTAATGGTGAATTTCTATTGCTTGTTATAAATTCAGCGGTCAAAGGAACAATTTTATTTTTAAACTTTCTAAAATGTGCTCCCAGGCGTTCTTCATCAGAGTAACCCATGTTAGGTTCATTTTCACCAATTATTTCAGGCAACGACTTCTTTTCTTTGTCTATATTCATTGGATCGGAAATTTCATCTTTTGATTTTTGTTCGGCTTGAAGCCTTTCTCTAAATCCTGCGAAGGGCATTATTACGGGAGATTCCTCATTTTCAGCGATCACCATAAGATCACGTAACTTATCACTTGCCGTCTCGCCATCCGGTGATAAGTTATCTTGAGTGTCATCTGAAAATATGAGTTCATCGATAACACTACTTTGAACCTAAAAATTCACAAATATGTAAAAATATTGTAACCTTTAATCAGAATCGGAGTTGGGTCATCGTCCGGTGAAAATGGAGGACTATAAACCTCGTTGGCAAAATCAGATTCCGCTACCGGTGAGTTAGGCGTGAAACGTACATAAGCCGTCTCAGCTGGTTCTTCCTGTCCCAACATTTAGAACAATTTATTTAGTATTGTGAATTATTAGCCTTCTATTAATTAAACATTCTCTATATTAAAATAATTACATCCGAAGTGTCTTCATTGTCATCATCCGTTTCAGTCATTGCGGGGTCATTGAAATGCTCACAAACTTTTGAATTCACTGTTGATGGGTCCCTAAAATCAGATAAGTCATTATTGAAATGAACGGATTCTACATACTTTGCTGGGAATCTTGTAACAGTTGCAATAGCAATACTAACATGTGCTCCCGCATCGCGAATAGCATTGCCTGTAACACGCATTGTGTGTAAGCATGCTCCCAGCTGTAGCCACGTGCCGCCAGCCGTTGCAACTCCTGCTCGAAGAGTTGCAATTGCTCCGAACTCATGTCATATCTGAATGTAAAATGTTTGCACCGTTAAAAAAAAATACTATATTTACCTATCTGGATAGTCAAACATAAATATCTGTACCGACATATATGGTGCATTTGCACTACACATATTTTACACATACTCATAAAAGTAATTATGTCGAGACCCTTGGTCCGTGGGGTCCTAGCGCTATAAGCCTAAAGCTCTAACCGAAGAGCTGGTAGCTACCTCGGACAAAGAATCAGTCTAGCGATTCAAAGGGGGAACGCTGCCAGTATCTTCGGAACCTTGCCTAAAGGGACTCCTTTAAATAATATATTTTAGTATTTAAGTTTTAGGTTAATTGGTATTTTTAGTCTTGTTTTATTACTTAAATTATAAATGTATTTAAACGCTATTAAGCCTTACATCTATTGTTCTTTCTCTAGTTGCTAGTATAGCGTTTACCTTTCTGCATCACCCAAAATTGACTGGTAGATAATGCTTAATGGCGTTAAGTACATCGTAAAATGCACCCTTAATCAAATTTGCAGGTATATTTATTATGTAAAATTACCTTTGACGGGTTTTAGATCGTGATATTTTGAGTAACTAGATGAGGAAGTTAGTGAATTGTTGTCACTGGTTTGTTATATGCGGGCCTGGCTCTTTAACATTTCGTTCCACAAGGCCAGTGTGAAATTGAAGTGATCGTTATAGGAAATTTGCTAATTACAACAGTCATTTGTTCAAGCTAATATCTTAATCAATGTCTAGTAGCTACGTCATTAGTTAATATACTTACAAATATAATATTCCCATTGTTTAAAATTATAGTCAGCCAGACATATTATGACGAAACATTTTAAATGGTGATTAGATATGAAAGATTGTGTTTTTGATTTTAATCTAAGTAGTGTGAATATTTGCACTACAAAAAATTACATACTCATACCCAGACCGAATACACTCGAGAGCAATGAATCCGGGTCACTTAAAGAATGTTAAAAATCTCGGAAACTAAAAATGATAGGTTAATGCAATAAATTGTATTTAATAGACAATGTAATACTCCTTAAATGAAAGTAAAAAAAATATGAGTCACCATACATTTTATTAACACAAAATTACATAAAGAAAAAAACTGCTGATCTCTCCTTAAAACAAAAATAGGAAACATGAAATTTTTGAACTTTATTACGATTTTCTTGAATTTTAATACTTCGTATTGCCTCCTCGTGCTTCCATTACTGCGTTTACGCGGTTTGGCATGCTGTACACCAAGTTCCTTATACGATTTTGGGGAATATTCTCCCATTCCTCTGTGAGAGCAATTTTGAGCTCACGAAGCGTGATTGGGGGAGGGTTTCGTTGTTTTACGCATCTGCCTAGCTCGTCCCAAGCATGCTCGATCGGGTTGATATCCGGGCTGCGCGCTGGCCACTCCATACGAGTAATGTTCATCTCTTGAAGGTAGTCATTCACAATCCTACCTGTATGAGGTCGGGCATTGTCATGCATAAATATAGCATCCTCACCTAAATTGACCATAAATGGACCAACGTGATCATTGAGGATTTCTTCCACATATCTTACGCTAGTTAAAGAGCCGTTTTCTATGATCACCAGCTCTGTGCGACTTTCAGAAGAAATTCCGGCCCACACAAGTACAGACCCACCACCGTAAGCTACTTTTTCTTCGATGCATGCTTGCTTGAATCTTTCCCCTGGTCTTCGATACACTCTGTGTCTTCCATCGTGCTTGTAGAGCATAAATTTTGATTCGTCGGAGAATATAACTTTTGACCAATCTTCAAGACTCCAATTTACGTGGCTCTGGGCATATCTTAGTCTTGAAATACGATGCCCACGCTCCAGTTTAGGGCCGTTTGCAGGTCTAAGGGGTTTTAAGTTAGATTCAGCAAGCCGACGTCTTACTGTCCATGCACTTGGGTTACTTCCTCCGAGGCGTCGAAACTGATTTGTGAGTTCAGTTCCTGTGAGAAAGCGATTTCGAAGCATGGTGTTCACCAAGTATCGGTCTTCTCGTGCTGTGGTACACCTGGTTCTGCCCGTTCCTGGTCTGCGTAGGTTAGAACCAGTTTCTTCGTAACGGCGGAGAACTCTTTGTACTGTTGACAGCGACACACCGACAGTCCTGGCTGTATCGCGCTGACTCCGGCCGGTTTCCAGCATTGTAAGTATTCTGGTGCATTCTTCAGGCGTAAGCGACATAATTTCAGCTTGAATAATGAATATAGAGCACTATCAACATGGTTTATGTACCCACATAAATGACAGATTACAAACAAAAGCAAAACCACATGCTGTAATTTCGTAGTTCCATCTTCGAAAGTGGCCCTTTTTCAAGTTTGATTTTTTTATGATATAACTTTCCAATAACTAAGAAGTTTTAATACCTTCATTTAAGGAGTATTACATTGTCTATTAAATACAATTTATTGCATTAACCTAGCATTTTTAGTTTCCGAGATTTTTAGGATTCTTTAAGTGACCCGGATTCATTGCTCTCGAGTGTAGATTATAGGGCTTACTACTCAGCCCACTGCTGAGACGGGCCTCCTCCAATGGACGGTAATCAGCCTACCGTGCCAAGCTGGCCAGGCGGGCTGGCACAGTGCTGCTCTCCAGAGAAGAGCCGGCAAGAAACTCTATACTTAGTTGCTTTTTTTTCAAATCTTTGGTCTAATTTACAAAAAGCACTAAACAGCATAGTGAGGGCAAGTTCGCCAGATGAGAGAAACACGCAACACGTTAACGCAATGAATGACGAATAGGCCTTGGGCCAGGGTCAATCATATACAAATCCGCGAATAAATAGCTATCCATTGCGTATCTTACTAAGATTCGGTGTGAATTTAAGTTGGCATTGACTTATAGTTAATTGTTGTTTTGTTTTAAGTCGAGTAATAACAAAACCGTCGAAATAGTTAGGCAGAACTTTTCCTCTAAGCAATCTCTGATAATTGACTTGACTTAATTGAAGTTTAATATTAGGTATACCAAACTACTACAACTACTAAAATGTATATGGGACTAATTTAGAGCCAATTCCAATAAAAAAGTTACGGAATTATGCACTGCAACATTGAATTATAAAGTATTTTGAAGTGAATTTAAATAATATCTAAACAAACAGATATTGACTTACTGGTACAAGGATCCATCTTCTGGGTCCCCGTCGTATACGGGAATGCATTTCCCGAAAGCGGAATCTAACAAAAACCACCTCTTAAAAATAAACACTTAGGGCAGTCATTTAGATATTTTAGGTAGCTTATCTAAGCTAAATTTAGAATCATCACATCGTCTTCAAACCCTGTACCAACCCGTCTTGCCAGGGTGGCACAGTAGGCTCAATTCCCTCCATGAATTTGGAGGAGGTCCGACTCAGTAGTGGGTCATTCATGGGCTGAAACGACGATATCGTCTTCGCTGCTTAAAGGCCCACTGCTGAGTTGCCTCCAATTACATGGAGGAAGGCTGTGGCTTGGCATAGGGTGTCATTTCAAGTGTTCCTTATCATGCAGCTAGGTTTTCTGCCTTATCATTTTCGTTAGTCGACTCTTACGTCACACTCAATATGGAATGGGGTAATGACAATGGTATTCTTAATCCGGCAACATACAGACTCATAAAGAATTAAAAATTGAAATTGCGTTCCAGAGGCTCAATGGATTTTCGAAGAACGAAGAAGCCTTACATATCTTTCAATAATAACTATCATATTACAGCAATATCGGTTCGTCTGGTTATGATGCCACAGACGCCCGCTAAAGCTACACGGAACACATAATAAGTAGAACCTTATTTTTTTCTAGCTATAAAAAATAAGTCAATAACTCACCGTCATAACACCACTCTACGCCCTCAACGCACAGAGATGCGCTGAACAGGCAACCTGTCAAAATCAGATAATAAAATGCATGGAGTCAATGCCATAGCTTACTTTAGACCTGTATCAAAATGTGTTGGAGGAGTGGAAGGATCTATTTAATTAAAAAAAAGCTCAAATTGAATTAAAACAAATATGTATATTTATTAAAGGCTGTTATTTTAGGTACCTACTACTCCTAGGAGCTAAGTAAGATTAAAATATATTCTCAAAAAATAAACATATTCTGGATAAAAAATCTGTAAATTTCTTTAAGATTCTGGATAACGTTTCAGGAACTTTTGCTAACACAACTCGGGGTTCCTGAACCCGGGATGCCCCCTGATATTGATACGGTGGTAGCTATGCCTCTGCATAGACTACAGCTTAGACTAAAAATATAAAAGCTACTATAAACCATCTCAGTTGATCTGAAAACATATAACTTTTTAAATACTTATACGTTTTCTCACCTATGTTTCCATCGGCGTGCGAGGGCGCCAGCGTAGCAAACAACGCCAGCGCCCAAAAAGCCTGCCGAGCTGACAGGACAACCATCACATCTGCACAAAACAATTACGTCGCTATTCCATTGCTTTTAGAGTACAAATCTAGACGACAATAGGTAGGGCGTTACTAATATATGTATAGTACCGTACCGGCAAACAACCAACGCCGTAATCAACTAATGCATGGGGTTCCACTCCCTGTTTCGCGAATTAGATACTATCATCATCATCATATCAGCCAAAAGGCGTCCACTGCTGGACATAGGCCTCCCCAAGGATTTCCACAAAGGCCGGTCCTGGGCCGCCCGCATCCATCGTTTCCGGTGATCTTAATTTCGACTAATGAGCAATAAATCTATATTTCAAATCTATTGTAGATAGAAAACTATGTACTTTGAACAAACACACATACTGCTGAAGCCAGGGTGCCATGCTGCTTTAGACTGACTAGTAGCGTGAAAACTAACAGCTGGTCTAACCAAATACCAGTAGTCCCATTAGAATGAGGGTCGGTAGCAAACGGCAATAACTTTAAATACTGGTAATACAATTGTATACTGTAAAACATTTGTAAAAGCCGAGGGAGAAATCAAGTGATGTAGTAAATACCTACAAATATATGATACATAGTGCCATTTGACTATTTTAATTTCAAAATTATTGTCATAATATAAATGTATGTAGTCCTATTTTACAATATTAATTATATTTTATTATTATTATATTTTTGATTCCTTTTCTTTTCTTGGATTTACGTTATTGTTTCATTAGTTTTATTTTATTTTTTATGATCTATTTGTTGTTGTTGGTATTTTCGTCCGTGTCCTCACCAAATTGGTCCCTGGCGGATGAACAGCGCTGGACTTAGCTGGCCAGCAAAATGCTGAGCTTGGGCCCAATTACAGGACCATTTAAATCGTTATTTTTATAATTTAATTTGTTATTTCTTGTCCTGTAATAAAATATTTCTTTCTTTCTTTCTTTCTTTATCAAGTACGCAGAACACGTAGAAATAAGTATATTACATGCATAAAAAAATAGGAGTCGGGAACAGAATGTTTTTGTTACGTGCCTTGCCTTCACTTAACCCTCACTCGGTTCACTCTTCACTGTGTATTACACACACGCATGTGTGATAAAAACTTAGAGCAATAATGTAATCCGACTAAAAAGCGAAAAATAACCAAGAAACAACTATTTTAAATTGCCTTAGGCACCTTTGATTTCGGTAGAGAAATGCTTATTGCACACCGCCAGCGATTATATGAGACTCCGGAACACAAGACTACCCACTAAAACTCTAGCTAGCGATAGTTATACCTTCACACGCGACGCTCGGGACGCCACAGGTTCGTGAGAATGCAGTCCACTGTGGCGCCCCAACGGGTTGCCTGCTTAGGCAGGCCAGCGACTATCGGAGAGCGGGCTGGTTAACTGCAACGCTCTTAAATAATGAGCCTTTTCTCGACGGTGCCTCAGGCACCAAAAGAAGAAAACCCTCGTTTTTCGCTGGGGACATGTTTCATGCATACATACCGCTGTCCCTCAGAGGCAGGGTTGGCAGTAACCCAACCCCGAGGGTAGCGAGTCCCCCGACCCACCACCGGCGTCTACGGCGGGGGCAAGAGGTGGGCGTAGAGTCGCCTCCTCCTTCCAGGCCTCCGTCTGCGGCGCGGCGGGTCAACTCGAGCATCCTCCTGCCTGACCCGCTCCGTCGCCTTCTTTTGAGACATAACGTCTTCGCAAGTGCCTTGGCACTTTACCCTCATTAACGTCGACGACAATTTAATTTGGCATTGGACCATAAACATTCGAATTTTTTTTTAAATCGATCCATATTAGTACATATTTAAAGTGCAAAATAATTATATCTACCAGACTTACTAGTTTTACTAGTATTATAAACGCGAAAGTTTTTAAGTATGGATGGATGGATGTTTGTTATTCTGTCACTTAAATATTACTGAATGGATTTTAATGAAACTTTACAATAATATAGATTATACGTCAGAATAACACACGCACGGCGCGGCGGTTGAGGTGGGGGAAGAAGTCGCCCATCCATCGCCGAGTGCGCGGGCAGACGGTTGGGTTGAGTCAGTTTCGAATTTTCAAGCCACTAGCGATTCGTTATTAAAGTGCCAGTGGAATATCTCAATATTGTCAGGCTGTTTTATTTTTCAAATGCGACCCATTAGTTTTAATATATGTGATAGTTTTAATGTCATAATGTTAATAATTTTAGTTCGCCACGCTAATATATGCTACTCGAAATACTTATCCTGCGCAGACGAGGTCGCAGGCACCAGCTAGTATTACATAAAATTATTTTCAATATTTTGATTCTACAAGGTGAAATTGCCAAGTCTTATCTTTTCAAAATGATACAGTGCCCCAAAATTCTTAATCTGCAAATTTTATTCCCTAGACAACAATCGGTTGTGAACGAAGAAGATAACTATTCTGCCAAAAGCATGTGGCATCGACTCACACGACTGTATTTGCATACTTAAGTATGAGTAGATTACCAAAACCTCCTGCCTCCAAGACCAGCATTGTAAAAAAAATCCTTGCCTTGCCTTTGATCGTATAATTTGACTCTATTGAAATAGCAGACTTGGATTGGATAGCATAATGAATAATATAATATTCTACATACATAACAGGATATTAAAAATTGTGATTGTTATATATTTTGTATTTTTCCTAACCTGCGTGTGTTGCTACGCTACTAATTTGAAGGAAAGAAATTATACTTTTTTTTGTTTAGGAACCTTCTTGGGATCTTGCACAACACTTTGCTGAAGATCATCACAACATGGTCAAATGCATAGTTTACGATTCTTTAAAGAACAGACAAACCTTCATTGTTATATATGTATATGATATGATGTCTTAAAAAAGTTATATGATTTTGTTCTTAATTTTTATTTGTACGGATTATTTTAGGCTTTGAGCCACATCTTTTCGCAATAAGTGAACTTATTTAAAATTGAGGCCGAAAACAAATCTAACTATAAGTAGGTAAGTTCAATTCAGTCAGGCTATTTATTTCCAAGAATTCTCAGTATAACTTGCACTTAACAATGCTGAAGTGTCGACTAACTCGGCAGTCGGCAGTGGGCGTCCCTTTTAAGCGTAGGCGGATAGCACCCCGTTAGATATACATCAAGGTAAATTACAGAAGTATAAGATCAATGTAGATTTAGTTGTTCTCAATTAACCTGAGTACATACAAGTGCCGTGGTGGACGAGTTCACGCATGTCAGTCACCGCCACTGAAATCGAAATATGTATCTACGAGTACTTTTGCGCATTGTTATTTGGGGATAAGCTTTACTGTAGGCGGAGTTTATAGGTTTCAGTTGTAAGTAAGCTAAGGAAAACATTGATTAGGTAACTTTATATTGTATTAGTGAACTACTGGTTCTTTTCTATTCTATTTTACTTTGTTCTAATGCAAGAATTAACACAACGTGATTCAAAATATGAATAAACCTTTTTTTTCTGGGTGCAAAAATGTACGTTTTATCTGCAGACGTTCATATCTGTCTCAAAAAAAAAGTTGAAGTGGATTGTCCGATAACGTCAATGTTTCGAGTAAAATCAAGATTGAGGCGATGTCATGATTGATGCAAAGTGGCACAAAAATAGTTTCTATGTACTCTCTGAAAAGAAAGTACCGGGAAAAGATCAATATTACACCAAATTTAAAGTTAGGTATTTATTCATCAACAAGTTAGTTATTCATCACCTACAAAGAACATATGCTCTTCAATTAACGATACGCATACGCCAAGGAGTAATCCATTCGAATAAACATTATAAACGCGTTTTCCGAAATTAAGTTCAGTTCTCACCACGAATTCTCCTTGATCTTAAACCGAATGATAACTGAGTGCAATGAAGTGGTAATTTGAGTTTAGGAAAAAGAAAAACATCAGCTGGAGCCGTATATGGGGATTATGGTGGTATGTATGTAAAATCGATATTTTATTAGTTGAGGTATTGATCAAAAATTCGCTCTTAAACGGTAAATAACGGCCTTCATTTGCCGTTTGAGATTCATCGCATGAACGAAAACTGAATTGACTTTGACGTGGTTTTCTCAACAACGTGTCTTTGACGTGGCTTTCTCGGTTTTCGTTCAGTTGGCACCGCTCCGAAGCTTTTTGACTAGTTTGCATGACAAACTCCTAAAACCCACGTCTCATCCATCATCGTCCTCATCTCACCAGTAACACCGTAAATGTTGAGTCGGAATTGACTCGTTCCAGCATGTTAGCAGGTCTCTCAGGACCAGCCGAGCGGCAATATACCCAAGTTATTATTTAAATTCAGCGACTCTCTCTTAAACTTGAACAAGATTTTTCAGTCGGTATAGCCTTCACATTTGCGATGTTCTTCAGTTAATGACGCTCATGGACTACCAGAACGAGGCAAACCTTCCATAATATCTCAACCACTTTTGAACGGTTTATTTCACTCATACGAACGTGTTTTTTATTTATCCTAAGCCTTTTGTAACATTTTAAGTATAGGTAACTCTGAACACAAAATCTATTTAGCTTTGCAAACACACTAGAGACGATACAACTAAAAACATCACCGTATATAAGCAACAATCTTGTTGTTAGTATGCAAATCTAATTCAAGAAACAAAAATAATATTTGGAAACATAAGCAAATCAACTGTTTTCGTTACTTTTTTGACAGAATGTACATTTCCGTCGAACTACAAAAAGAAAAAGGAATACGAACGCCGAAACCTAAAAAGTTTAATCAAGGCCGAGGCCAAAATTGTACAGATTCATTAAAACAAAGTTTGACAGCCTTCGCAGAAAAGTATAAAGTTGCGAATCGATTAAAATACTATAGGTAATAAATACAATTTGAATACTTCATTTTCTAATAATAGCTTCAGGCTGCGAGCTGGGAATAATGGCATTGTTTACTGCGCCGTTGTTAGAATAATGAAAGTCGGTTTTTTATACACATAATTGAACGACCTGGGGCCAGATGAAAAAACAGCGCTAGCGGTATCCGCAACGATAAAATGTACAGTCACCTGACTTAGCGTTTCAAAATGTCACCCCATACATTTTAGGGCCGCCGTACACGGACCGCTCGAGCGGTCGGTTGTTGGCTGCTCAAGCTGTCGCTACTAACCACTCGAGCAGTTGATTTTCTACCGCAGTCGAGTCATGGATTCTGACGAGGAAGCACTGATTTTGTTGCTTCTGCTTAAGTGGAGACGAGGGCGGCGATGTCAAAATAGAAAATCTTGGGTTCATCCAATTTTGGAATTAAGATAACAACATGGACAATTCCATCATTTCATCATGTTTTTTATTATTATTATTTGTTTAAGGAACTAAGTAGCGACGAAGAAAAATAGTTAGGGTGTCAATGTCTTCGTTTGATGAATTATGATGATCTTACTAATATTATAAACGTGAAAGTTTGTAAGTATGGATGGATGGATGGATGGATGGATGGATGGATGTTTGTTACTCTTTCACATAAAAATTACTGAATGGATTTTAATGAAACTTTACAATAATATAGCTTATACATCAGAATAACACATAGGCTACAAGTTATAAAGATATTATGTGAATTACAACAATATAAACAAGTCGAATTCAAAATTTCTAATTGTCAAATTTTCGACCATATTAAACTATAGAGAACATAACGTTTCGGTGTCAGTTGCGTTTTGTTAAAGTAGGTTTTATACGGCAAAAGTAATAATAATAATAATACTTCTTAAACAAAAGCAATAAATTTGGGAATCCCCATCATCAATCAATTTATAAACATAAAACTATTGCTGGCTATATTTAATAAACAAATAAAAATCGAAGCTGATATTATTATATTTCTGGTACAATTTTAATAATTAAGAAGATATTACTGACAATCAGAATCTAACCCATTGTAGACAATTACGTACCTCGCGGTTAAAAAAAAATGGTCTGTTTTTCATTATCTTCAGCTTTCGAGATTTGCGAGGCCGTTGTGTCGCAGAAGGGGTCTGCGGGGCGGGTCGCAAAGGAGGGAGCTCTAGCTGACCCGGTGGAAGGGGGTCGTGACGATGCGAACCCCTTCTGTCCTCGCCTGAGAGGCCGGTGGTGGGTCGGGGGAACCGCCACCGACGAAAGCCTCGATGACTGAGGGCGTCCCAGTGTACCGGGACGCCCTCTCTGACAGTCGCTTGCCCGTTGCGGGCACCACGCCGGGGCATCACAGTAGAATGCTTTTACGCGAACTTGTGGCGCCCCAAGCGCGCCGTGTGAGGGTATACCGCTGGGGTTTTAGTGGGTAGACGACTCTTGGGTAGACGACCCTTGTCGGAGTCCCACATAATCACCGACCTCTCCCCCGGGGGGCGGTGGTATGCATAAAACATTTCCCCAGCGACAACAAAAAAGGAAGGGTTTCGTTTCAAGTTTTCCGTCTCTTGCGGCTACGAACGGATTTTGGCCTACGAAGTTATAAACACGGCTACAAGTCAAGGAGTCTGATTGTATTATATACGAAAAGGTCGCGCGTGGGCAGAGTGGAGCTCACTGTACCTGTATACTTTACGTTCAAATAATCCGAAATGCTAGTTATTTTAGATGACTCCAAAAATGAGATCTTTTTATGTATTTTCACCGAAATCTTAGTGAAAAATGAACCGAGTTGTATCACATGTTTACTTTTAAAACCAATTATTAATTGACATTTCTAGGAGTATTTATGTTGCCGTCCGAATTTGTTAAACTCTTTATCAAAAATATATTTCTGTGAATAATATTGTCAAATTATGTTGAAGTTTTTCGCTACTTGGCTCCGTTTTTATAGACTCGTACTGAGTCCTTTTAAAAAACGAATAAACAGCAGCTACCGCCATTCTTAAATCAAATTAAATGAACAATTCAAGCTGGACGGAATCGTACCACCGTTCATTTACGTACATCCAAAAAGTTCCTAAGGCCCTTTTGTTTACCTACCCAAATAGATTTCTCACGATCGGTGTCTTGTCATGTGTAAGTATAGTCCACAAAATTATAGATTGGAGTAAATAGATAAAGGAATACAGCAGTTAGAGGCTTCTAGATAGGCTAGATGCCAAGTTCAGGTGTACGTTTGATTAAGTATATTATGTATAATGTATGATGATGGATTTAGGATACTTAAATAAGATACCACCTCATTCCGCCCTCAGGGTGAGGGTAAGCGCCGGCTAAAGGAAATAATTACATGGCAGAAGACCTAGCCGCAAGAGAAGGAACACTTAAAACAAAACGTTGTGCCAACCCGCCTGCTCAACGTGGCATAGAAAGCTAATTTGTCTCCTGATATTTAAGGGGTCCCCAATCAGCCCCACGGGTTGAGAAGTGTGCATAAAAATCAAAAGGGAATAGGTAGGTATACCGCCGCCGACGCGAAGGTATACTTTGTTAGGTAGGTATCTACGCTCACATTACGTAGGTACCAAAAATACCAACACTAATCACAAATATTTGTTGTAGTTATAGAAACAAACACAAATAGGTAATTGTAGGCACAAGTAAATGTCGGAACAATCATTGAACGATGTTCGGTCGTGTTCTATTACTAGTTCGTTATGTACGAGCCACTGACGTAGGTACGTGCCCTTTGCCTCCCACGCTCACAATATCTGGATAACACATTTGTAGCTTATCTTGTGCTAAATTTATGGTATTAATACATGTTTTTTACATTCACTGTAAATTAAATTGTATAAGATATAAGTACCACGATATTCGAGAAAATCGTAGGTATCTATATAAGAAAATTGAAACAACTGATATCGGGTGCTTCTAAGTCCTACTCAAAACACAATACGAAAGCAAATCTATAAGCAATATAGGTAAATTAATCAATACTAGCTCTTAAAATGTAATGCGCGACTACTGACAAGAGCTCGCTTCCAATTTTAAATAAAAGAAATGGAACGGCTGTTAATATTATCGATGATCACTTTCCTAAGCAGTAGGATCATAAACTATTTACACATTTACCTCTAGACATCACGCGATTGATAAACAAACATTCACGGCACTTAATGAATTGTTATGAGGTGTAGCGTAACAGGTTAACTGTAACTTCAAATGGCGGCGACAATTTCGATTTTGGAACGAATATTATTTAGGAACGTTACGAATTGTTCTACGCACCGTTTAGATGTGCCGATGACTCCGGAACATAGCTAAGACACAGCTGATGTAAGAGCTCCCTCAGTGTAGGCTCTGAGGCGGGTGGAGCGGTCACGGCGGCGGCGAAGCCAGCTGAGTACCAACCGGGCCTGCGCACTCCGCTCTATCGATCGGCGCTGATCCATTCACGCCTACATAACGACGCACCGAACTTGCACACCAATCACCATTAGATAACACAATATTAGCACCGGACTCTCGGTGTTTCTACACTTCCACGACTGCGATGGACGTTAAAGCTACCGCCGAATGCGATATGCCAATTTACTCGGTTATAAAGGCTTCGGCCTGAAAGCTAAGGATAAACTACTTGTATTTCATAGCGGGAGCGCGTTTGGGTAAATGCGAAACTATGGGGCGCCCACGCTGGTGATAACGCGGGTGTTTCTTTGCATACAAATGGATGTGATAACGCGATGGCATTGTTCGGGTACAATGTTGCCTATAATCGTTAGAGTAGTTTGAAAACCATTTTCAACACAGAATTACTCCTTTACAGTTTACCAAAAGGAGCAGTTCTTTTTTGTTTCAATTGTCTGTAAAATGCCCTCACATCGCAATAACTGCTCTATACATCGCCGTAGGATAAAAATAAACCTACCCTTAATTAGGATACTATATATCACTACTTGGAAAAGCTGATCGTAATCGGGAACACTGAAGGCAAACGAGCTCGAGGTCGATCCCCTACAAGATGGACCGATCCAATAAAAGACACGCACTCCTCCAAGCTTTGTTGTATTACTAGGGAAGCCATGGACAGGACCCGATGGAGGCACATCATCTGGTCCAAATGTAACGCATCCACTGATGACCACGATCCTCAGTCATGAGGGACCGACTAGAGAGAGATATCACTACATAACAAAGTCGCTGTCGTCTGTCCGTCCCTATGTATGCTTAAATCTTTAAAACTACTCAATGGATTTTGAAGCGGTTTTTTTAATAGGTATAGTGATTCAAGAGGAAGGTTTTTATGTATAATACATGCATAATTGCACCCGTTCGAAGTTGGGGCGGGCTAGTTTTATTCTAAAATTCAGATAGTTCGACTTGGTTGAGTACGTAACACTCATTACATTTTTAGGCGCCAACGGATGATCATCCAGCCCGATGAGGTGGTACGTCTGGCAAGGAGCCGCGGAGCCTATCGGATTTCTGAACCGTGCGAATTGCTCTGTAAACCGCACCGTTTCGCTACCGCGTTGTAGGACTTTTTGACAATTCTCGATATTCTTCGTTATTTCTTGATTTTGTTAATCAGACATTTCGGGAAAACTGTGTAAAGTATGTAGCATGCTGGTCGCTATACGTATTTCAATAAAACCTTACCTACGGGATATAAATTGTTTAGCAGCACCCGAAATTTCGAAGCTGTATTTTAGATTTTAGTAGTACAGACATAAATTATTAAAATTAATGTATTCATATCATGCTCACGACACATGACAAGAGAAATGGGTTCACATTTGATCACAGGCGCAATATTGTCAAGTCGATTGAATTAATGAGGATGTAATTGTGCACTAGACCATGATTTAGGACAAAATTAATTATGTACTCCTTAGAGACAAGAAACTCCTTTGTGTGTGTGACCCTTAGCAAAAAGTATATGTGGACATTAGAGTCAACCTCCATTAGAGTCAAAATTAGAGTAACCGGGATTTAAATTCAGAGCAAACAAGTTGTATGAAGGTGGGGGAAAACTCAAACTCAAAAGGAACTTTATTTACGTAGGTTTCATCCCAAAACTCTTATAACTCGTCATATTTAAAATTATACCAATATCATCTTACGGCCACTGTCCCGCGCTAGGTGGTAGACACACCTATCAGTCATTCGTCATAATCTATGAGGAACTGTGTATGAAAGGTGTATGTACACACCTTTCATACACAGTTCCTGATTTCTACAATGCATCCAACTCTTTTGATCTCCCACAGCCCTTGCGTCTACGCACATTCATTCATGCTGAAACTACCACCGGTTCGGAATGCTGCTCTACAGAGAAGAGCTGGCAAGAAACGGAAAGAAAACATTGCTTGGCATCAACCAATAACGTGGGTTACGTTTTCCCCCAGAGTCACACAAAACTCGACTATTGCGTATTTGCTCAAGTTCTTTGCTAATCAATCATCAATATAACTACTTAAATAGGTACAGTGTTGGGTATCATTCTATGTAGCCAGAGACGGCGTAACAGATTTAAATAAGGTGTATGTTACCCCGTTTGTTAGGGTTTCTTACATAAATGACTTACTGCCGTATTAGCACACAGTTTCAATTTTTTTTCCTTCGGAGACCTTGTTCCTCCATGGGGGAGGATTTTGTCCAGCAGTGGACTTCTTTTGGCTGAAATAATGATAGTGACGAAAAGAAGTTTAAAAAATGGTTGACATGGGCTCTTCGAAATGTTGCGGTTTAGAGAAGTAAGAAAATAGTTTTGCCTACAGATTACCCTTAACACCTCTTTGCAAGTAGAACGTGACATCTCAGACTCCACTCTCCGGCAAGATGCCACTTACAGCCAATAAAAGAAAGTTCAAAATAAAATTAAACATTGCTTGGTGATATCACGTTGTTTTTGCAAAGAAGCGATTAAGTGAATTTAATTGCATTGTCTGCGATTAAATCAATGCAAGAAGCATGCAACCTAGCCCCAACCGGCTTTGGACACTTGCGAGAAACTCCGTGCCAACCCGGCTGGCAAAGTGGCACTGGAAGCTGCCCCCACTCAAGAGTGCGTCTTTTATGATGATGATATATCAACCATCGGCGCATTCTCGTTTAAACCTGTGCTAACAGGCTTATACGCTTATATTAATGAGAGCGCTGAATGCGAAGTTTGTAGCTGTTTCACTGTTTGTGACACATTCTGTGGCTAACTTACAAAGTAAAACAAAACCTGGACGTTACAAAGTCCTGCTACCTGTGTGACTACCCATACCATCCCGAGCGTTTAAGAGATGCCAAAAGGAACGTCAGGTGAAGATACACTTGATCACTGACTAGACACAAACCCTGTACCGACCTGTCCTATCCATGCAAGTCTCAACAATGTGGAGTAGGTCCGACTCAGCAATGGGACATTTATGGGCTGAAATTATGATTGTAGGATGAAATAATCCGCTACGTTTAGGGCTTCTGATTCTTTTTCTGCATTGCGATAGATGCAACACCACACATTTTCGACCGCCGAAAAAAAGGGATCGATGCGTCCTCTTTGGATCACGGGTCCCCGGATCAATTCCGGAGTTGGGCAAGTGTATTTGTGCGTACCAGCCAGAGTTGCTCCGAGTGCGGGTGCCACTTGTGTTCGTGAATTACCTGTTTGTAAACTGCCCCCGCGACGGTTTTACCTAGTGCAGGGATTTCGTTAAAACATATTGCTAAATAAATAACATTTCTTTCTATTTCTTACGGTTCTGATATAGGTAAGTTGTTTTCTCCTTTAGGTTTCAGTGAGCTCTTTGTCATTACTTCGGATGACCATAGGTTGTTTGTTACCGCCTATTTCACATAACACCAACTTGTATGCAACTCATTAAGACAATGGAACCTACCCTACTTAATGACGAAAGTGTATGTATTTAAACTCACCTAAAAATCACAATTTACATAATTTTACTATTTACATGCGAAAACTTATTAGGCAAATTTGTTTACACCCGATGAAGCGCGACGGTAAATGAAATCTCCCGGGACCCCAGGGCTGCAGCTATAATTAAATGTCAGAGTTCACCTTAACATTTGATTTCATTTGTAAAGGCGCGTCTTCCAATTTCAATTCCGTCTGTCAGTTCTCGGCTCTTTTCGTCTGTCATTTCTCGGCCTCGCAAGTGAGGTTCTTTCGGTAAATACGGTAGGCGTGTATCGATTTGTTATCCGTAGAGGGGATCATAACTGATGTCTTAATTTTTTTTTATTGATACACAGTGGAATTAAACACTTAACAAATGTATCGCGTGTAGGTATATTAAATTACGATATAAATCCGATAGGTGTTTAATTTCAATGGATAATAATTGTAGTTGCTCTAGTGCCGGGAAAATTTGCCATGTTGTTATCGTTCGTCCTTACGGTGTCTGTAAATTTGCCATGTATTCAGAGGTCTTAAATTTTCACAAACCTTGTACACATACTGTTTTGGCTCCGACTTGTAATTGAATAAATCTGACTCCAATAAGATTTTATACTTGTTTATTACAAATTAATATTAGTTACAATGATTGCACATAAAAGACGTTATTACAGCTTGCTGGTTTGTATAGTGAATGACCGAGTGAAAGATGAAGGCAAACGAGTGCGGACGATCATTCATTCGCTCGAACATCCTCCGGGGCCGCGAATAGAAGTTGCGCAGCTCATCATTTTTCTATTCTTCTTTGGCGGTGTCCGAGGTTTTGGTCATGTATGCAGACTCTTCGGAGGGATCCAGTAGTGGACATAAATATTTTATAGCTCTTCTATAAATGCCCGTTGCAGTCCTAACTTCTGCGACGCGGGCGACTCCGTCCTTCCCAGGATACAATGCTGCTATGCGTCCCATCTTCCAATGCATGGGTGGGGCGTTGTCGTCTTTCAATAAAACAAGCTCTCCCACTTGGAGCTGTCTTCCCGGGCTTCGCCATTTTTGGCGCTGCTGAAGCTCAGCTATATATTCTGATTGCCAGCGCCTCCAAAAGTGTTGTTGTATCATCATGAGTTGTTGGAAGCGATTTAATCTGTGGATCTTTGCATTTGATAAGTCAGGTGACGGTATTGACGTTAATGGACGGCCAATTAGAAAGTGCCCAGGAGTTAAGGTTTGGAAATCATCAGGACTGCAGGATAATGGATATAAGGGTCTGCTATTTAATACAGCCTCAATTTGACTAAAGAGCGTAGCTAACTCCTCAAACGTTAAATGTGTATTACCTAAGATTCTTTTCAAATGAAACTTAGCGGATTTCACTCCGGCTTCCCATAGTCCCCCAAAGTGCGGAGCATACGCTGGCTGAAATCTAAATTTAATACCTTCACTCGAAGTGAAGCTTGCAATGTCATCAGAATGGGAGACCATCAAATCTCGCATTTCCTTATCTGCAGCTACGAAGTTTCTACCGTTGTCACAGAAGATTTCTGAAGGCCTACCTCTACGAGAGATAAAGCGTTTCAAAGAGAGTATAAATGCATCTTTGGTCAGTTCGCTCACTGCTTCAAGATGTAAACACTTATAGCGCATGCATACAAAAATGCAGAGATAGCACTTGTTAATCTTACATCCTCTCCCCTTTCTATCTGTTATCAAAAACGGTCCAGCCATATCGATGCCCGTACTAACAAACGGGAAATCAGGTGTCACACGCTCTTCAGGTAATGAACCCATGATGGGTGACGACGTATGCCCACTAGCCTTCCTACAAACAACACATTGCCTGGCTGTAGTGCGCGCAAGATCTCTGCCAGCAATTGGCCAAAGAAACTCACGAATTGATGCAAGAAGCAGCTGTGGACCAGCATGGAGAAGACGCAGATGTTCATGCTGAAATAATAACTTGGCGAGCCTATGCTTAGCGTGCAATAACATAGGGTGTCGCTTTTCAAATGGATAATTTGAATATTTGAGACGTCCTCCAACTCTCATTATATTGTTACTATCTATGAAGGGGCTCAATGATAACAATGGATGTTTACTACTTAGTCTGTTATGAGTGCGAAGTGTTTTTATTTCAGAGTTATAAAGTTCACTTTGAGCTAAACGAACAAGCGCCTGAAGAGATGATTTAAGTTCGTCCGGCTGCAAACAGCCAGTATGTTTATTGCGCGGGTTTTTACAGTTATGCACGAAACGAAGTAAATACGCAAAGGATCTTTGTAGTGCAGATAATTTTGAATATCTACTGAAATCAATTAATTCATTTTTATTATCTTCTTCGGTAGTGCATACAGTTAATTTTATTTCCGGTAAATTACTTGCTATATGATTATTGGAAGGCCACATATCTTCCGATTGAAGTAAAAAGTTGGGACCGTTCCACCAAAGCTTATGACAATTGGTTTTCATTTCGTCTACGCCTCGCGACGCCAAGTCTGCCGGGTTGAGAGAGGTGGGCACGTGACGCCATTCTGATCCATCGGTAATCTCTAAGATGCTGCACACCCTATTAGCAACAAATGTTTTTAATTTGTCATACCTAGTGTTTAACCAGGCTAGAGCGATGGTTGAATCAGTCCAGAATATCTTGCGCGTGATAATACACCGCAGTGCGCGACTGGCCGCCGCGGCGAGCTGAGCTCCTAACAGGCACGCGCACAACTCGAGCCTAGGAATAGTTATAGGCTTAACTGTGGCCACGCGAGCCTTCGCACATAATAAGCGCACGATGACGTCATCAGACTTGTTTGACGACTTTAAATAAATACATGCTGCATACGCGGCAGTAGATGAATCGCAAAAACAATGCATTTCTATAAATGCAGGATTTTTACATAATACATGACGGGGAATGTATAAATTACTAATATTATTGGACATATTGTTGATAAAGCCTCGCCATGATTGAAGTATGTCTGTAGGTACGAGTTCATCCCAATCGACCTTTAGCACCCATAGCTTTTGTATTAATATTTTAGGTTTGATTGTATACAAACTTAATAGACCGAGCGGATCAAAAACCTTGCAAGAATCAGACAGAATTGACCTTTTAGTAGGGTTGTCATTACTATTTTGGTAATTGGTGGGAAAGTGTATGTAATCGTTGTTCGGATTCCAACCTACGCCTAATGTATGCAATGACGAACTAATTATCAAATCGCGTTGATTATTTTTTGAAGAACATATTAAGGCACGCGAATTAGAGCGATATTTGCGCAAACTAAACTTACCAGCTGACAAAGCGGTTTCTATCGCCCCTTTAATTTGAATTAATTGAGTTTCGCTATCGCAACCTGTCAATAAATCGTCCACAAGAAAGTCATTTTGTATTATTGTTCTTATGTTTAAATCTTCGCAATCTTCGCCTAATTGCCACAAACAACGAGTGCTTAAAAAACTGGAGCTAGTGTACCCATACGTAACTGTGTTTAGTTTTAATGATTTCAAGGGATCGGTTTCACAGCTGCGCCATAAAATCAATTGCAAATTACGATGTTGCTCGTGAACAAGTACTTGCCTGTACATTTTCTCTATGTCACCAGACAAAACATAAGCATGTTGGCGAAACCTAAGCAAAATATTTAATAAAGAATCCTGAATGTTAGGACCGGTTAACTGTAAGTCATTTATTGAGTAACCAGATGTCGTAGGGGCGCTGCCGTTGAACACCACTCGCAATTTGGTCGATTCACTGGTGGGTCGTAATACAGCGTGATGGGGTACAAAGTATGACTGTTTAGGAATAAGGACACTAGATTCGGATAAATGTCCTAAGTCATGATACTCTTGGATGAACTTTGAATACATGTATTTTAGTTCTGGATTTCTGTGAAAACGTTTTTCGAGTGAAAGAAATTGGCTTTTGGCAGTGACGAATGAATCGCCTAAACAATCAGGTTCCGTATGAAGAGGTAGTTTAACTATGAACCTGCCTTCATTATTTCGAGTAGTATTTGCGATAAAGTGATTTTCGCATGCAATTGCGTCCTCAGTTTGCGGTGGGTTTAATTGAGGAATTTGTTCCAATTCCCACAGCCTTGTTAACATTTTGTTTAAAGATGCATCAGAGCCACAATTGTCTGATGATTCAACAATAACATGATTGCAATTTATCGACCTTTTTTGTGATGTACAGTTATTTTTTATAAACAGTGGGCCTGCCAACAACCAACCTAGCTTTGACTTACGCATGATTGGTTGGTTGTGCCCTAAAGATAATTGTTCACCCTCTATCACTGACCAAAATAAATCAACACCTATTATCATGTCTACCCTTGTAGATTGATGAAAATTAGGATCAGCCAATTGTCTATTTGGTGGTAGCTTGAGATGTGAAATATTGAGTGTATTCTTTGGTAAATTACTGGTTAACTGAGGCAACACCAAACATGATACACTTGCTTGAAAATTATTATACCTAGACTTCATTTGTACTGTGCACCTGTGTAATGAATGAGAGTTGGAGACGTTTCCTATACCTACAATATCGACCTGGATTGGCTGAGAAGTCAACTGTAACTTATTTTTTAAGCTATCAGTTATTAAAGAAGACTGACTTCCGCTGTCTAGCAGAGCTCGAATTGTGGTCGAATGTTTTGTCACAGGATTGTATATGTCAACCAAAGCAGTTGATAATAAGAAGTTGGGGTTAGTGTTGACTGACATGCTGACCACATTGTCAGTACAGCCACTATCATTGGGCAATTCAACAACATTATTTTCATTTGAAGAAGATGTGTTAACGCTTGTCGAGCCCACAGTTTGCTCGAATTCTCGATGCAGTAATGTGTTATGTCGTTTCCTACAAATAGAACATGGACCTAACCTGCACAGGCGCGCCGAATGTCCTTGACGCAAGCAGTTGAGACATAGTTTTAATTTCATCACCTCTGAAGCCCGATCCTCAGGTGACTTGGCCAAGAAAGACGCGCAATTGTACAAACGATGACTGCCCTTGCACAGGATGCATGCAACAGAAGTGTCCATATCTGCTGAAACCACAAACGATTTTACATGAGATTTATCCCATTTGTGAGAAGAGGAACTGAAGTCCACCTTTTGATTTAACTGACGTTCCGTCTTGTTACCTTGTATTGATTCTAAAATGTCAGCACGGCTTTTCAAAAATGTGAAGAAATCTTTTAAGTTAGGAGATTTCTCAAAAGAACTTATATGCTCCTCCCATTTGAACCTTGTACTACCATCGAGTTTGGTTGTCACCAAATGAACGACTAGAGTGTCCCACGAGTCGGTGGGCTCACCCAAATTTTTTAGAGCACGCAAGTTTTTTGAAACATGGTCAATTAAATATCGCAAAGATTTAGCAGAATCACGAGAAGTTGGTGGAAGATCAAACAAGGATATTAAATGATTTTTCTTTAATTGTTTTTCATTGTTGTATCTCTCGCAGAGGAGTGTCCACGCATCTTCATAATTCGCGGAGCATATTGATAAATTGCTGATGACACGGGAAGCCTCTCCTTCGAGATATGAATTTAGGTAATGAAATTTATGAATTGGCTCAATCCTATCATTGCTGTGTATTAAGGAGTTATAAGTATCCCTGAATTCTATCCATTTAAAAAAGTCACCATCAAATTTAAGTATTTTTATTTGAGGCAATTTGAAACCCATGGATTTTTGTTCACAGCATTTAGAACCTTGTAAAGACTGAGAGTCTTCTGACGGGGTACTTAACCTTTTACTGTGAACATCAATAAATAACCTTGCCTTGGCAATCAGTGAGCTAAACTCGCCTTCTATTATGTCTCTAGTATCGAGCTCACTATCCATATCTGAGGAATTTAATATTTCTATTTGTGTTTGCAAATCATCAAAATAGACAAAAAGTTCACGGAATCTCTCAAACCGGTTTACTAATGTTTGTATTTCGGCTTCAGTAGGCCTTTCCAGTAAGGTTACATCGTTAAAATAATTTCTAAACCTCGTAACACGGCCCTTGACAGAGCTACGTTTTGCACATAATTCTTTTAAATCGGTTTTTAAAGTAGGAACTTGAATCTTAATATTTTCCAACGGCGACTTAGGATACTGATCGCTAGTACTTGTGTGTGACATTTCAAAACTGCGCTAATAAATTAAAACAAATATGTGAAATAAGAAGTGACAAAAAAACTTAAATTTTAGCCAGCGTATGATTTGATGATTCACTATCGAGATAACGGCGCTCCCAGCTGATGGCTTGATAAATCGATAAAGTGGGTAACTTGTGATCTCAACTTGAATTTAAAATACCACTGGAATGTAAACGAATTATAATTAGATTTTGTTGTTAGGTACTTGGTGATTTATAAAACTGCTTAAAGATTAGCTGCGTTAATAGAAATATATTGAATGAATAAAATATAAATATGAAATAGTTTAAAATGACTTCCGATATAGTATAAATTTTAATTAATGAATAACTCGAGTCTAGAAGGCTATTAAATCACAGTACCTAAAGAAGTGGAATAGGATAATAAGACGGAATTAATATAGGAATAGGTCACTTCCCTGGCTCACTATGCTTCCTTTGATTCTTGCACGTGCTGCGTTATTATTTTCCTCTGCATATATTTTAATCGTCAATCTCCAATACAATTCACGTTATCAACGTGTTATTCAGATGGGTTTCATTTAATTTCTTCGGTTGGATGTTTGAATGGTGTTCACAAAATGGCGAATCCACTGCCTTGGCTGCGATACTTTGAATTAACTGCTATAATTAGCTGATCGGCCGGCAACTGCTATTTAGCACGTCATGGTTACCATATTTGCGAGTGGTTTCTTCGATTTATATTTTGAACGGCGTTTACGAAGTGACGAATGCACTGCTTTGGCTGCGACGCTTGGAATTAACTGATTCGATTTGCTGATCGGCCGGCAACTGCACTTTATCACGTCGGGGTCACCATGTTTTGGCTCCGACTTGTAATTGAATAAATCTGACTCCAATAAGATTTTATACTTGTTTATTACAAATTAATATTAGTTACAATGATTGCACATAAAAGACGTTATTACAGCTTGCTGGTTTGTATAGTGAATGACCGAGTGAAAGATGAAGGCAAACGAGTGCGGACGATCATTCATTCGCTCGAACACATACATTTTTTGGACGGACTTCTTATTAAACCCCAACGTTCCAGACAGTTTGCAGTTGCACCAACGGTATTCAGTTTAGATCTCAGCAGCTCTCCATTTGGCCCGTGTATTCTAAACCATATTTTACTTCTGTGTTTTGTTGGATAAAATAAAATATGATGGAAAGAAAATACGTCCATCCTCATAATCGCTAGGGCTATATTGGTACTGTTAAGCAATAAAACAAATAAGTTTATGTTTCCAACAATTAGTTTTATTAATGCCATACGAATAGCCACACATTCAAATCAAGTTATATACAAGTAAATGTACATTTATACACACAATTTACGTACAATAGGTAGGTGTTTTTGAGCTTCTTTGCAATTCGTTATTACATGAGCACAAATCTTCAGAGTTTATTTCAGGGTTAAAGTGTTAACCAGGGACGGGACGAAATAAATTACCTAATAATATAATACTACCAATGATTTATGTTTCTATCTAATACCATGTTACATTACGCAGCTTTTAAATAAACCTGTGCGAGTGGAGTGTATAAAAGTCAAATGTACGATGAAGGACGGCTAAAACTCGCCAAATCTCTCTTGTTGAAACAAAGACGTTAAGTGTTTTTATTCTTAATGAAGGTGCGCCAAAGATAAAACGTTGGTAGCTACAGGAATTAGGGATTATTTTTACCTGCTTTAATATTTGTATGTTGTTACATATTTTATATGTACTAGATTGATATAACTGATTTTATCTACTGCAAAATACGTAGGTACTCAACGGAGAAAATAATGATAAAAATTGCATTAAATTTAAGTGTAAACTTGTTGCCATCGAGAACTATGTAGGTATACAAATCATAAAGCTTACATTAAATGCAACAAAATGCATTTTTTTCGAAACGTTTTTGTATTGCTTTTGCCGATTAAGTTTGCAACAAGCCTGGGATAAGGTGCAGGTAAAAATATGGACACTTGGCAGTTTTTTGATTATGTATGGTTTGTAAAGAACCATAATAACCACAACATTCCCATAATACACATAATGCTATCTTCATACAAATAACTACTTTGATCACTTATTCCAAGTTTTACACAAAAAAAATCAAATTGGTTCAGGCTTCTTCCAGTATTCGGTGAATATACATGAAAAAAGCTTGCGACTAATTGGCAACCTCCTACTATTTTAAAGTCTGTTGAAAAGTAGCCAACAGTCTTGTTTTTGTGAGAGTTTACGGGTATCGCCGTTTTTTTAAATATTAGTACACGTTTACCCAAAAGAAGAATTCAATATCTCTTGCATTAATGCAAAGTACGTAAGTGTACGAAGCAAAATATTTTTCTCGCGATGAACAGTATTTATTATATCAAAAAATCACTCACATAATATAAAACAAAGACGCTAACGAACCAAAGATTTAGTAAAAAAAATATTATTGAATACTCATATTATAAAACCAGTTTGGCCCACAGGATTGCTAACCATAAGTGGCAGTGGGCAGCGCACATAATTCGGAGGTCTGAGGGCCGATGGCGTCGAATTGCGACCACGTTCCGAAAAGTGCAGTGCAGGCCTCCCACACGGTGAACGGACTACCTGGTCAAGGGCGGTCTGCTCAAGACCGGTCTCAAATTCCTGATGGAGACATAATACGTCCAGCAGTAGACTTCTTTTGGCTAAAATAAGGATGAATATGATACTTATTTTCATCACCTTTTCTATACATATAAAAGTCACATCATTCTTAAACCACAATATTGTTTTAAATATTTAACAATTGCATACCATATAAAAAATGCTTACAAGTGTAACATTAGATACGTCTAATCTTTTCCTGATTTACAATCATCTATCTAATATTCATGACACTTAATTGGTGTAGTAAATATTTTTTGTCGGGTCTTTCAGTTTGCATTGTTCAGTACTTAAAATAGTTTTGCAGTGTAGACATTAACAGACTTTATGACTACAAACTCAGCCAAGGTAACAACGTATTTTAACAATTGAAATTGAATGATGAAATTATGTAAATTACTAAGTTAATTGTGATATTGTGTTGTAAGTCCAAATTATTTAAGCAGGTACATAGGGGTGAGGCACCGTGATGTCAAATTCTTATTTAAATAATAACAAATATAGCACTGTATTATCTGTATTAACTTAACTATAGCAGTCGATTCGATATATTTTTACGACGTTTCATTTTCGTCAACATACAATACATACATACTAACTGGCCACGGCCATAGCGACAAATATATTCGTCATGCAAGGAACCGTCTTGAGTTCCTCGCTCTATCACGACCGTTTTCTCTATTCGTTCGCGTTAACAATGCAGTGAGTTATCATTGCCGCAGGCCTTGCCACGCCCTAACCGAGCAATTCGTTCCTAATTAGAATGTCCGTTTGTCAGTGACCAGTTGAAGGTATACTTTCGAAAGCCACGTTGTTACCCTGTCCTTTACCCTGCAGTTGCGCTGGTGACTCACTGTATTCTTAACGCAAACAAACTATAGTTTTGTGTGGCAGAGGAAAAGGAAGGGCGTGCAAAATGCACAAAACCTAAAAGCATTATTCAGTACATGCCTGTTACAATTTGAAGGCAAATATTTCTAGAGGATTCGATTGCGGCTTAGATTAGAACTCATATTCAAGTTTTAATACAAAACAGGCAGCATTCGTGAGTACATTTGGAATAAACATATCATTCAAGGGAAACTGACAAACATTATGGTGTTTTAGGTTTTTACGATCTTTGCACATTGCAGGAAATTATTACTTGACGGTTAACATCGTGTTCTTTTTTTAAATCCCAACGTTTCAGACACTTTGCAGTGTCGACGACTGGATGTCAAATATCCATAAATGTCAAATATACCCCTACAAGATGCAGGTGTATAAAAACTCGACTGTGAGTGTGGATTGTAGTACATCGGGCAAACGAAAAGAAGAACCGGTACTAGATTAAAATAGAACATATAGCTGGTATAAAACATAACAGCTCAGCGAAGTCTGCATCAGCAAGATACTGTGTATCAACCGAGCACGTTATACATAGCTTAGTCATCCTATGTTCAGCGTAACGCACCCCGCCACGTGAACGGCAACGTGGCTACGCGACCAACAACATGACTAACATGCGTCATAATGCGCCCACCAATAGAATGAGAGCTCATTAGTTTCGTCGGTATATAAATGCTCGCAGCGACTACCGCCATCCAGTCGTCCCGAGACCACAAACACTGCAAAGTGTCTGAAACGTTGGGATTAAAATAAAAGAACACGATCATAACCGTCGAGAAATCATTACCAGCACAGACAAACATTGTTCTTTGTTAAAATCATAAAGATATTGTGATTACTAAAATACCCAGAAACATCAAATCAGTTTGTTAAACATATTCGAGAAAAATACATTAAGCACTAAACTATAAAAATATACACAAGCAACATTCCGAATACACAAGAAATCCACAAAATTATAATAGGAAGCTGCACGGACATTTGCTTCAAATATTAATCTCAAGATATCACATGGTATGATTGATTTTACCATATCGCTGGCACAGACACAAAACGATAAGGAGGCGACAGTCTCACTGTCGCCTCCTTATCCTGCCGTGGCCTTGTCGAGTAAAAACTAAACCAGCATTAAAAGAAAATTCTCATATGCATAAAACACTGGAACGGAGTTTTCTAAAAACCTGATCTTAGCTTAGTGTCAGTTTTGATAACCACTTGCGATACCGTTGATTGTTTAACTAATATTAGCAAACTTATATTGTTAATATTGTTTGACAGATTAAATGAAATAATCTCATGACATTGTTTAATTTGCAATAAACAGAATACAGGAAAGACTCCCTTAAGTATAATAATTAATAATAACATAAAACAAAGTATAATAACGTACTTGTTACCTACTAATATAGTAACTAATCGAAATAGCTATAACAAAAAATACGCGTATACTGTTGAAATAAGAGTATGTTCAATATACTATACAAAACGGAAAATACTTCACTGGGCCAACAAAACGATATCAGTCTTAAATCAATTGATATTTCAGAAGCATATACAGGGTTGATACGACTTAGGGGCATTTTTTTTAACTGCCTATACTAGGTATCATTTCCAGGCTTGTACCAAAAATCAATTAAAAGGAGCAATATTTTAGCCGCAAATGATTTTATAAATATTTGCCTCATTTGAACATGATGTACCTTTCCTAACAGATGTTTATGCCTATCGCATCGTTTATTAACCTTAGGGGCGGTCCATTAATCACGTGATATTTTTTTAACATTTTTTAACCCCTCCCTCCCCCTTGGTGATACCTGGTGAGGTTTAAGACTACCTAAAAAATACACACGGTTCCTACACGGCATACTGGTCGGGAGTCCCCCAAACCAGCCGAGGCTGTCAGGGAGTTGGTGTGATTCTTTCCTCTCGAATAGTTGAATGTGTGATGGAGCATGAATGTGTAAGCCCAAGACTCCTCTGGATTAGGTTAAAAGTCGGACTCACTCGCTTGTTTATCCTTGGGGTCTATGCACCGACGGATCTGCGCGGAGGTGGGTCCTTAAAAGCCCGACAAGAGAGAGAGGAATTTTGGGATAGCATGAGAGAGGTCTTGAATAAATGCGGAGAAAATGAACGGATCGTGATGTTAGGGGACTTTAATGGGTGGGTTGGAGTGAAGCGTGATGGGTATGAAGGAGTTCTGGGTACGTTTGGGGACGAGAGAGTGAATGAAAATGGGAGAAGCCTGCTTGAAGTATGCTTGGAATGGAATCTTTGCGTGGCCAACACAATGTTTGACCACAAAAAGATCCATTTGTATACAAGAGATGAAGGTGAGTCGAGAAGTATGATTGATTTTGTAATTGTGGATGAAAGACTGAGGAAGAAAGTGCTAGACACTCGGGCATACCGCGGTGTAGGCCTCGACACAGACCACTTCCTGGTGATAGCCCGAATGCGTGGCCTCTTTAAACGGTGGCGACACCGAGGGGCCGAGCCTACGAGTGTTTTGGACAGAGTAAAAGTGGAAAATCTGCAAGAAAAAGAAAAGAAAGACGAGTATGTAGAGAAACTGAAAGAAAGTGTTAAAGGCATAGAAGAGATAGGTGTGATTGAAGATTTTTGGAAGAAATTTAAGAAAGGGGTCGTGAATGTTGCTATTGACGTATGCGGGGTAGCTAAAAGAAGGAAAGGAAGAAAGAACTATGATGTGTGGATGGATAATGATGCACAAAGGGCGGTGCAAGAAAAGAAGAAAGCGTGGTTAGATTGGTTAGCTACAAAAGCTAACCAAAAAGCTCAAAAGGCGACGGATGACGAGGTCAAGGAAGCAAGAACGAAGTATAAAAGGTTGAAATTAGCAGCGAAAGAAGTTGTGTCTAGAAAGAAAGAAGAACGAAAGGATGATTTTGATAGGAGGCTCACTGAAGATTTCCAGTCAAATATCAAGTTTTTCTGGAAATCCATCAAAGCAGTAAGAGGAAAAACATCTACCTCGGAGCTGAGTACAATTAGGAGTCAAGATGGGAGCATTATAAAAGGAGAAGAATGTGTGCTAAAGAGATGGAAAGAGTATTTTGAAAGTTTGTTTGAAAGAGAGGAAGTGCAGGTACAACATCCGGCACCTTCCATGGAAACTAGTATAAATGGTGATGAAAGAGAGATAAGCATGGATGAAATAGTGAAAGCGTTGAAAAGTATGAGATTAGGCAAGGCTGCAGGGTATGACAGGATTACCGTCGAGATGCTGAGGGCTGGACAGGGCATAGTGGCTAGCCAGCTGTACCGCCTTTTCAATTTGTGCTGGCGAAATGGGCAAGTACCGGGAGACTGGTGCAAAGCCGTAATAGTGCCATTATATAAGGGAAAAGGGTCACGGCAAGAGTGCATAAATTACCGCGGTATAAGCCTTCTCAGCGTCGTCGGTAAATTGTACGCGAAAGTGTTAATTGAAAGGGTTGTGAATGAAACAGATGAAAAAGTGTGGGATGCACAAGCGGGATTTAGAAAGGGAATGGGATGTACGGATCAGGTCTTTTCCTTGCGGTGCATAGCCGAAAAGTGTTTGGCTAAAACCAAGAAGGTCTATTGCGCGTTCGTGGATCTAGAAAAGGCCTATGATAGAGTGGTGCGGAATGAATTGTGGTCAGCATTGTCCGTGAACGGTGTGAGCAGTATCCTTATACGAGCATTGCAATCTCTTTATAGGGACTCCAGTGCTTGTGTAAGGATAAACGGGGCATACACTGAATTGTTTAATATCGAAAAGGGTGTTAGACAGGGATGTGTAGCGTCACCGTGGCTGTTTAATCTGTTCATGAACAATTGCTTGACAGATTTAAAAGAGAATGAAAGTGGGTTGAGAATGAATGAGTTACTCGTCAAATGTTTTCTCTATGCTGATGACCAAGTATTACTTGCGTCTTCGGCCGAGGAGTTGCAGGAGATGGTAACTGCTATGACTGGAACTTTTGCTAGAAAGGGAATGAAGATTAATGTTAAGAAGACGAAAGTGATGGTGTTTGAAAGAGATGAGGCAGTGACAGTCTGCAATATCGTGATTGGAGATGAACAAGTTGAACAGGTGAATGAGTTTCTGTATCTGGGTTCAAAGTTTACAAGAGATGGAAAGTGTGAGAGTGATATCGAAAGAAGAGTGAATGCAGGGAACATGGTGAACGGAGCTTTGCACTCCTTTATGAGCAGTCGGAAGGTGTCTAACAAGGCTCGTTTGGCTGTGCATGAGGGAGTGTTGGTTCCGACACTCATGTATGGAAGTGAAAGTTGGGTATGGCAGAAGAAACATGAAAGCAGAATAAATGCAGTTGAGATGAGAGCGTTAAGAAGTATGATAGGAGTTAAACTGAGTGACAGGATAAGAAATAGTGAGATAAGGAAGCGTTGTGGTCTGAAAGAAGATGTAGTGACAAAAATTGAGAAAGGTATGCTGAGATGGTTTGGCCATGTCGAGAGAATGAATGAAGAACGATTGACGAAAAAAGTGTATAAGGCGAGTGTGAATGAAAGTGTTGGAAGGGGAAGACCTAGGCGGACGTTTCAAGACCAAATCAGGGACGTCTTGAAAAAAGGCCAGGTCAAGAGTACCCTAAACCGAAGAGCATGTATGAAGGGAATAATGAAAGTGGACGAAGCGAAACAAGTATGTATGGATCGTAGCAAGTGGAAAGAAGTGGTCTCTGCCTACCCCTACGGGAAAGAGGCGTGATTATATGTATGTATGTAAAAAATACACGTGATTTTTCATGGGACTCCCATGAAAAATTACGTGTATTTTTTTGTACCGTTTCGAATTCATACTAATCACATATAGTATACGTAGTGTAATTTAATGCCCCTCTGTCATATCAACTCTGTATAACTAAAAATAAAATAAATATAACTAAAAATAACTTACACTACAATATCAGAAAGCGTTATATTATTGCTGTCCAATTATTATTACTATTGATTTGATATGTGTAAGGGATATTTACAAAAAACCTTCTGAAACATCAATGCAGTCAAACCATCCATTACAAGTCAAAAGGCACAATAATATCAGTGGTGGTAACTTACAAATGTTAATCGATATAATGTCATTATGGCAAAATATCTATACGTAAAAGATTTATTTACCGTGAATGAAATTGACCTATATGATCTTCGAGATTTTAAGTAAAAAATAAAGTTATATACGAATTTAGAAATTCAACACAAACAAGTACTATTGCTTAATAGTAAAAATTATATTCCATAAATTTAAATTTTGACTATTATGTACTAAAATACAATACAAAATCTGTGTGCATACATTTTTTTAACCAATGTTATGTAAAACTTTCAATCAACGACATATAAAAGGCAAGTAAAGTTTATTATATTAGTTTTCAAGTATCATAAATCAATATTACCTGAAACCATGTTTACCATTAGATTTATTTCACTTAGGTCTAGAAGGGCAAGGCGGAGCGGGTCTATGCGGCCGTGGTACAGACTCTTCATACACTTCATCGTACAAATACGCGTTACTATAAACCGGCTGACTAGCGTACACACTACGATTCGATGGCTCACCGATTTCACTGTAAAAGTTACTCGCGGTATCATTTACTTCGTCATACTGAACGTTTCTGGGCACCGAAGCATAATTTCTAGAAACATCGGCGTTTGTTGAATAATTTCTGTAAGCTTCAGAAGTGGGATCGTAATTTCTGTAAGCTTCAGAAGTGGGATCGTAATTTCTGGAAGCTTCAGAAGTAGGATCGTAATTCCTTTGATTGTCAGAAGTAGAAGCACCGTAACCATCTGAATAAGTTGAGTAATAATCAACGTTCTGATACTTCAGTGCTGAGTAATTCTTTGAGTTTTCCAAGCCTTCGCTGAAGTTTTTCAACTTTTCGCCTTCTTCTTCGTATTTGGGTATGTAAATGTTCTTTTCGTAATCATTGCACGTGTTTACTTTTGCTGGCGTCGAATATTTTGTATAATAATCCTTAGTTTCCAGTATAAATTGTTGTTGCGCGGGGTGTATATCGTATGCTTTGTAGGCGGGTAAATCGTGGTATCTACTATCATTCGAAGTCGACGGTACATTCCCGTATGTACTGTTGGCATATAAATTTTCACTATTACTATTTTTGGATCTGAGATTCAAAGATTCAGATATTCGGTCGTCCAGCGACATGTCAGCTACCGATGCTGATATATTTCGTACATTCTGTTCCATGGATAAGGATGTTGAGTTTGTATATGTGGCGTTAGGAATAGTTCCATACGCTACATTGTTTGTGTTCGAAGTATTAGCTAAAGCGCCGTTATTGTATATCTGTGATGAATCAGCTTGAGAAGTAGCGTAATTATTTGTAGAATATCTGTGAGATTCCTGTTGAGAATTCGTTTCGTTTGTTTGAGTATCATAATTAGATCTGACCGTGGGTTGTTGGCTCGTGGGCCACAGTTGAGAGGTATCGAACGGGTCAGGTGGAACTGATGTAGGCTGCGCGGTGACGGATGAGGACGACGCAAGATTGTCGAGCGACCTGGCACCGTACATGTTTGTATAGCTTTGAATACTTTGCGAGCTGCCTGAAAACGCTGGCAAACTTTCAATGCTTTGCTGTCCCCAGTCTATCTCTTGACCTGCTGGAAAGGAAATTGCATGCAAACTATTTAGGTATGATTAAAATTAAAAGTATATGTTTGTTGTATATAATACCGAATATTTAATAGAAACGTCTTTTTAAGCATATTAAATTTAAGACAAGGTGTATCTCTACTACAGCATGACTAGCTTCTGCCGGCGGCATCTCCCGGGTAGATCTCCAATCCGTTCCCAATACTGAACTTTATTATCAACATTAATTTTTATAAAACTAAATCATTTTAAACCTACCGCTTTACTCACTTGGGTACTCATGTCATATTATATACACAAAGCTAACCCAACCAAAAATTTAAGATTTGTGTTATTATATAAATTAGTGTAATGCAAATTAAATTTTTCTTCATCATTTTGATTTTGTATATTTGAGAGGCCAAACTAGCGTAATTTTATAAGTTGTCAGTGCCACACGGCGACGCAAGATGAGTTATGAGCCGACTCACACGCATAATCCGACCGAATTGAGTTCCCGGGGTGCTAGGGGACCGAGGAAAGCGTCAGTCAGGTAAAGATTGCGTGAAAGTTGACAACTAAATAAAATTCCTGATCGCCTGTCGCCCGTCTGGCAGCCCAACAGAATTTCTGCTAGGCAGAATTTCTGCGACCGAAATTACGCGACTCACAACTCACAAAATTCTGCCTCGCTCGTTTGGCCTCACCCTAAGTCTGTGGGGATCGCATTGAATGCATTGCCCGATTGCGAGTGTTGGTTTGAATTTCGAACACCCGGAGAGGCTCCCATGATGACAAAGCCCCTCCGCACATGGTCACACTCGCATTGGCTGTCACGCGCCGCGTGCGAGGCGCAGTACCAAACTCTGCATGTACGCGTTTGCGTCGACACGTGAGAGCAAATGCGGAGCTTGGTACTGCGCCATAGGTTTTAAATACTGCCACTCGCACGCGGCTCGTGACAGCCAATGCGAGTCTGAGCATGTGCGGCGGGGCAAATCGTGCAATTGGGAAAGCCCATGTGTTAAAAGAGCCGTAGCTTATAAGGTCAAATGTTGATTGTGAAAACTAAATATCTTTACTACACTTTTGCTGGTCCTTAAGGCGGAATTTTTTCAAAATACTTTCTTACTTAATGCCTACATTATAAGAGATATACTTCTTTTACCTGGGTTCAGCAGTTTAGGGCATGCGTTGATGCGTCAGTCACGACGAAGCCATTTATATAATAGATAACATGACATAACAAGTGAGTTGCGTATTGGTGATTGAAAAGATAAGATAAATGTACTTATGAACTTACCAACTTCAGGCACATCTATTGGTTCATCAAGGATAGACACATTAGCCTGAGCAGGTTTCTTAGGTGTGCCAAGGCGAGCAGGGGGTAGATCCAAATCGATGAGTAAATCCTCTTTCACTGCAACATAATATTTTTATAAGACCAGTGAATCAATAACGCAATGAGAGGGCACGATTAGACGAAGAAGTTACATTTGATAGTGGCTCAAATAATATCGTAAAATTTAATTGTTTGTAATTAATTTACAGTTGCGAAGACCACTAAATAATTAGACACGGTAACTCGTTCTTGCCTTTGCCCGATCGTTTAGATTGCACAGTCCATCCGAATAGCTGTAAAGTGGCTGCAGCTCTTTGATGGACATACGAGAGTTTACCAGTAATAAAATCTCCGAGCTAATTGTTGCACTTAAGTTTGACAACTCCATAGACTATTGAAGTGAAACTTCTAATGCGACTTCCAACAAGGTTGCGTTAAACGTTTAACGCGCAAGTGGGAGAGAGAAAGAACGGTTACGCAAAGGTAGAAAGTATTAGAGAGAAAGAGAATGAGTCATAGATATGGATATTTCTCCACTCGAAAATGATAATTACTTTTAATTATCATTTTCGAGTGGAGAAATATCCAAATATATCGCATAAAGATGCTTCTATCTTTAAAGAAGCATCTTTATGCGATCAATTGTGAATTGTAAGCAATGTTAATAAAGTTTGTCTTATAGAAACAATATGATTTCACTAAAAATCAATTTCTACCCCTTCCTATTTCCACATTACGAAGTTTCAAATCTTCCGCGCAGTGACTCCGCGCCCTCACTAGGTACTTGCCGTGATTCAGACTTTTGGAATGCGCGGCTCGATTGGCTCTCTCCCGAGTAAGCGCGGCTCTGTCGTTGGTGAGCTTGTTGTAGTTGAAATGTTTGCTGCCCATATTCCCGCCTCTCGTGGTTGGCGGCTGCGTTGATTCTATGGTGCGCCGCTTGCGGAGGATGACCGCCGAGTCGTCAGACACGCCATTGGATACAGTGTGGTTTGAAGGTTGACCTGTTACCATTTTACACCAAAATTGAAATTCATTTAATCAAGGTGGCTCACTATAAATCTTTTGACAAGTCAAACAATCAAACAAAATTTAAAATTTGCCATTGAAAGTTTACCATTTACCACCGCTTCGCAATGCAGCTCTACAGAGAAGAGCACGCGCCACGACCCTGAGGGAACTAATTGCATAGATACTAAAAGTTGCATTCCAGCTAACTATAGCTCATAAATTGCTAGGCAACCAAACCGCTAGAGACAATTATATCATCACTACATATTATAAAACAAAGTCGCTGACGTCCGTCCCTATGTATGCTTATATCTTTAAAACTACGCAACGGATTTTGAAGCGGTTTTTTATGGATAGAGTGATTCAAGAAGAAGGTTTATATGTATATATACATCCATAATATAGTAGAGAAACACTGATAAATTTAGATATTCATCACTGCACCCGTGCGAAGCCGGTGCGGGTCGCTAGTTTAAGTATAAAGATACCCATAAAGCCTAATAATGTGTAATCAGCTGCTGCTATAAAATGTATATTACTGGCATTACAGAAAAAATCAGATGCGTAATAATTCTGGAAAACACTAAAATAATCTATCGATAGTGTTCACGCGAATCAGGTGTGCTATGTTTACATAAGCCACAAAAGGCGGCAATGCTAATCGTAACGATAAACCCTGAGAAAACCCGGCTTAGTCATAGATACGTAAACTATTATTTTTCAAACGCAAACGATAATATTGTCTGTGAATATTGGTATACGGGACTGGTATAGCATTGGGCGGGGAAATATAATGAAGCAAAACAGTGGATAGGGTTTGTATTTATTTTTTCAACATAATACGCCGTTTTCACGGTAGAAAACTGAAATTCTTATGTCAACATGCGTATAAATATAATAATGTTTTGTGTAACGATCGCTTAAGTACGTAGCATATACGGTGTCGAGAAATACTGTATAGGCATATGTTACAACGTACACAAATATTCCTTTTGCGTAGAGTTGGCTAAAAATACTAAATCTAATAGTTTTTATAGTTTTCCGGAAGGCGTAGTGCTGGTATGCCTCCCACACGGTGGACCGACAACCTGGTTAAGGTCGCCGGAAAGCAGTGGATGCGGTTGGCCCAGGACCGGCCTTTGTGGAGATCCTTGGGGGAGGCCTATGTCCAGCAGTGGACGTCTTTTGGCTGAAATTATGATGATGATGAATAGTTTTGAGCCTTCAGAGCAGAGCAGAGCAGATTCTCTATTATCATAGATAAGAACGTTCGATTACGACACGTATCAAAATCATCTAAGACGATGCCACAGACAGACACATCTATTTTTTGTTGGCGGGGGGCAACACGATAACATAAGATAATCTTATTTAGAACTTTATTGGGAACTTAAAAAAGTCAACAACTTAGTATAGAAACGGAGATAACTACAATAGTTCAAAGCTGTGAAGCAGTTATCAACGCCCAATTTTGATACAATACGTACAGTGTTCTAGACAGTGACATACGTTAACATTATTAGTTATTTTACTCAAATATCACAATAAAATTACGTAAGTGCTATAATGGAACTGCGGTGGGCTGTGCGATGTATTACAATATGATATAATATTAAATAAAGCATGCATAACGTTGACGTTATTGAATTGAAAACAAAACGCTATTGCGTTTGCCATTTGTCGCCCTAGACGCGCGTTGAATTTAAAACTATGAAGCGGTCGCGCAACTCCGTCATATAACTTGACAAGGTTATATCAACTCCTACATTATATTTTAACCCCGACGGAAAGAGGGGTATTTAAGTTCGACGTCTATCATGCTGTTCATTAGCAGGCATCGTATCTTTTGAACGAAGAATCGAGTTTGTTCTTTGTTAAGTTTAAATATATTTTTTTCAGCATGATGAGAGATTCAGAATACGCTAACTCCTACACGGCTTTCCGCTTCGCTCGTATAGATTGACATATTTATTTCGCGAAATCCTTATTTCAGTTATGCCTAAGTATACATTTATAAATTCGAAAGTGAGTGAACAAAAATCCAATATTAAATCAATATTAAATAAGCGGTAACCATACATATGTACTGGCAAACCCCCCCAATAAAAATGATAATCCTTGGGGGAGGCCTATGTCCAGCAGTGGACGTCATGCCTGACATGATGATGATGATACATATGTACTTGAAGTTATGATTTTGCGATAAATTATCTAGATTCATGCGAGAGAAGCCATGGGTAGCAGTTAGTAAAATATACAGGGAGCAACAATAGCCCTCCATCAATGAGGAAAGAATCGTAACAGTAAAAAAAAAACAGAAACACATAACAACTATTTTCTAGATCTGCTTCCTTCGCATAGCTCTATGGCTTTGCTTCGGATGGCTAGATTTTTTGGTAGTATAGTTGATACTTCACTAGATATTTGGGTAAGATCCGAGCAGTTAGTAAACGTTTGTAGACAGAATCACACGGTGTAGCTCAAATTAATAAATTAATTGAAGACAATACCAATGTAAAAAATCCACGCCACATTCTCGCTTTCATTTACGAAAGTAAAAGTGCACACTACTTCATTAGTCATTGTGCTTTTCCCATTATATATTATGAACTACACGTTAGCTGTTCAAATGCATTCCTTATAAAAAATCACAATGTCCGTATATCTTTATATTTGTAAATAACGGAAAGGCATTTGAAAAAAATTTTCCTGTAAATATAAATTGTACTCACCTTTCGATACGGGTGTTGACGTCTGCGACTTTTTTACAGCTTGTACATTTTTGCTCTTCCCAGTGGCAAGTAAGTTACTGGAGATAAACAATGAATATAATACCATCCCGATTTTAGTAAACCGTCAATGAGATACAGCTTAAAGAACTGAGTATCCATGCATTATTTCAGAATATTACTCCCTGCCAATATATGACTGTCGAAAAAGTTTTATTTTTAAATTCACCTACATAGTAAAAAGTGTTCAACTTTTAAAAATAGACCGGCAGGAAAACAAGAAGAAAGATAAGGAAAACTTAATATAAAAATGCGGTACACCCTTAGCAAGTGGGGCAGAGTAATATTGTGGATCAAATTAGAGAATTTGTCAACAATAGGTAATTTATGATCTGATTTTTAAAAGTTTGATAGACAGATAATATGTGTATTGAACAATTTTAAGAAACTTTTCATTCTCCTAAGGCTACATTTGAGTGGGTGGAGAGCTGATGGCACATATTTAGAAGGTATTTTAAGCATTCGCTTTCTAAGCTACTTAAGAGTAATTATGTCTTAAGTTGTCGCGATTATTTATTACACATTGAAATTAAATATTTAAAAAAATAAAATTATAGGCGGTACATTTAACAGTTAAATCTTTGGGCGTGACCATGTCTGCTGCAAAGCATTCGAAACTTCGCCGCGTCGGGAATTAAATAATGTACATAATATAAAAATGTTTTTAATTTCAACAAAAAAGCTTTGTTTTTTTTGCAATTTTTTTTTGGTACTGTGCTGTAGCATAATAACTTCAAGCGTTCTGGCAGGTCCGCCATTCCCGATTCACAAGATGAATTAACGGATTTTTCCCTTTCAAGTTGATTAGAGAACTTTCTCAATATGTGCTATCAGCTCTTGGACCAAAAGAAGGCGCCAGAATTTCGAAAGCATCAAGTTTTAAAAGCTGACCTTGGAAACAATCCAACTTCTAAACTCCTCTGGTTCTGCCCTTTCCACCAATGCAGTTCCGGTCTCTTGTCTATGAGGATAATGGCATCTCCTGCCTCCACAGTCAATTGACCTTGACGTTTATAACTGTTCGAAATAAAAACTCTTAAATATATATTACACATCCTCATTTCATATCACAACATGTGTCTTAATATTTTTAATGTTATTTTAAAACCATAAGAAACTATATGTGGAATCTAATTGCGGTCAAGCTCTAAACAGATTACAATATTCTTGTTAAATTGCGCCTGGACCATAATAGCCTTTATCTTGCAGACAATATTTTATAACGCCTATTAAGTATCACTAGGTTACTATGTTCCTAACTGCCTCGTTGGTCTAGGGGTTGGTTGCGCCGCCTTTGGATCACGGGGACTCGGGTTCGATTCCGGGGCCGGGCAAATGTCTTTGTGTAAACCAGAGGCACTTACTCTGAGTCTGGGTGTCATTTGTATTCGTGAATTTTATGTTTGAAAACTGTCCCTGCGGTCCAGGTTATACATAGAGCAGGGGTTTCGTTTTATTTAAAAAAAACACTTATTCGGAATGGGAACTTTAGCTTTTCAGTCTGTCCTCATCCTGTATAACATTAAAAAAAAACACTTGAATACTACTAACCTGAGCGCGGCAAAAGCAGTTTCAAACTTGTTGGTCTCCATGTATCGTAGTATGCCAGAAAACGTGGGTCTATCCTTCGGGTTGAGGTCCCAGCATTGAACCATCAGCATATAGACATCGGGTGGGCAAGCCGCCGGGGCACTGAGCCGTTGTCCTTCGCGCATTATTAGTCGTAGTATCTCCGAACCATTCAAGCCTGTTTATTTCGCGATGTAATTGTATGTATTACTATTTCATGTAGATTAACGTAAATATATAAAACGGATACAGTGGTGCATCATTTTATTAGAATTATTTTCGCTACAATAATTCTCAAAGAACATAAGTTAAAAGTCTGTGGTCAAATTGAGAATAGAACTATAATTTAAATTAATAATGGTCAAATTTCGATCAATGAGCGACCACTAGTCAATATTAGAACGTGTTGTCTAAATCGAACACGCATTTGCATACCCATTTATAGGAAGAAAAACGACCCCTTTTTGTAAGTTTACTGATAAGCTAATACGTACACTCACAATTCTGTCTAAAACTAAAAAAACCTGTAGATACCAACATTCAAAGACGAAAAAACGACTAAAGGAACCTTCTCGGCTTCTTTCAGAAGAGTATTCGGATCGATGTTAGATTCACACGGTTGTAAACAAAACCCTTTGAAGAAAGTGAATAAATGTAACATGTATAACTTAATATCTATTAGTGATATTTTTGTTGTTTACCTATCCAAGGCTCCTCCCCAAATGTATACATTTCCCACAGTGCAACAGCAAACATCCATACATCCGAAGCGTGTGAAAACTGACGGCTCCTTAGCGACTCGGGCGCGCACCAGGGGAATGGAACGCGCCGCCTTTCGCTCATGACGTAACAATCGTCTGCGTCGGGCAATGCGCGCATTAGCCCGAAGTCCCCAATCTTCACCTACAGAATGGAATCACTTTTGATTAATATTGGTTGGATTCAATTTTTTTTATGCAGTCATGACATGTTTACAGCAAAGAGTTAACAAGTACCCTTATTGAAAGAGAAGATAAAATATATTATCTATTTAGAGGAGAATTCCTTGTGGTTATTCATTGAGCATCATTTAAGCTCATAAATAACCCACTACTGAGTAAGGCCTCCACCAAACTGGGGTAAATTAGCCTACTGTGCCACACTTTTTCCTGCTTCTTTCCGCCACAGATCCACCCGCCAGAAATACCATCAATTTCATCTGGACGAATGGGTGTCCACAACCGTGCGTTTTTCAAGAAACTTTTTACCGCACACAACCTCTGTGTGGAATCAATTACCAGCGGAGGTATTCCCGAACCGGTACGACATGGCAACCTTCAAGAGCCTATTCCTTTCTTAAAGGCCGGCAACGCACTTGCAACCCCTCTGGTGTTGTGGGTGTCCATGGGCGGCGGTGATCACTTACCATCAGGTGAGCCGCTTGCTCGTTTGCCTCCCTCTTTCATAAAAAAAAATAAAATAAAAAAAAACTCTCGCAAGAGAGGTTGGCACAGATTTTGTATCGAGTTTCCCTTCTCTTGTAGGTAAGTAGTCTGCTTATTGTTAAGTGATAATATCACCAGCCCATTTCATCTTGAATGGGTCCTACATCTCTACTTATTATAAATTAGTTAAATTGAAGCATCTGTTTGTTATATCAAAACAATAGTTTTTTTTCTAAATACAAAACATATACATATTATGTACATCTAATTATCACACATATGATATTTTCACAATGACATGATAATATTCTATTGATCTCAAGGCTGTTACATATTAATTTACAAGTGAAAACCACATACCAGTTCTAAGGTGGTCAACAATATATTCCTGCATGCTAGATCTCGGTGAAGAAACCGGTTCTTTTCTAAATGTGCCATACCAGCGGCAACTTGCTCAGACCATTTAGATATATAGTTCAATGAAACTTTCCCGTTCTGTGCCCGTATGTAATCAAGTAAAGCACCCATTGGGGCCAATTCACAGACCATCATAAGTGGGTGGAACACTACACCATGAAGTTTAACCAAATTTGGGTGTTTCAAACTATGCATAGCTTCAACCTCTCTCCTAAAATCGTCATATATGCCTGGCTGTGAGAAAGCATCTGCCTTTAACACTTTTACTGCAACAGGGACGGTCTGAGATTGCTCTGAGATTTGCCACTCTCCTCGCTTCACTACTCCAAAGGAACCTGTACCAAGTTCATTGTGCAGTCTAAAATGGAGTTAAAAACATTACTGATTTGATATCATCATTCATCATCATCATATTAAATATAATTTAGTATAATTGAAAATAAGAAAATTGTCCACTAAAGGGCAGATTCTAATTAAATTAAAAAGATAATACATAACACTATTGTATAATTTATATTATCTTATGTATCATCATCATCATCATCAGCCCACATTAGTCCACTGCTGGACATAGGCCTCCCCTAAAGAGCGCCATAGCGCCCTGTCTTCAGCTTGACGCATCCAGCTGCTGCCCGCAACCTTTCGCAGATCGTCGCTCCATCTTATGTATGTAATTAATTAATTGTTTTCATAAATTTTAAATTGATTCAGCCCTCAATTTACTTACATAATATCTTTCTCTAATATAATACATGTTGTTCGGGCCTCTGACTGAGGAGGTGGTCTTACAAGTTCAGCCTTGTCTTTGACTGAACTTGATGAGCCAAATAGTTTGTTCCAAAACTTTCTATTCCATAGCTGTAGCTTTTTTTTTCTGACAGCATCAAGTAGCCTGCGAACTCCAGGCTTACTGATACCTATTCTTTCAAGGTCTTCTGCATGCACATAATCAAAATGTGCTAACCGCGTTATCTGAAACAATAATACAAGTATTTTATCCATAGGCCACTCAAATGGTATTTATTGATGGAATTTAAATTGCATTATAATTCTTTAACTATATTATTTGATGTTTGTTTACCTGTAGCTGGTCCCTTATTGGTAAATAAAACTGTTCAAGTTGAACATTTTGTAGGATCTCACAAAGCCAGTCTGTCCCAGTTTCCATTTTCTAGAATGATATCGTCATAGGCATGGGTCATAGGATTCTCAATTTATAGCGCATACTACTTTATCTTCAGCAGGAAGTAATTGTGACGAACGATGTGAGAGTTACTGAATGGAAGCTAATTGCACGAAATATGAATACTGGTAAGTCCATGCAGTAAAATAATATTATAATGATTCATAATTGTGAATGCTTGACGCACTGTTTTAATTACATTGATAACTATGAGAGTTTTACCCGTTCCATTAATTATTATTTAATCGACACCCGAGCGAGCTGCCTCAAGACCGTTTATATTTTTTTATAATCTGTAACGCGGCTTGACATTTGACATTTTGTTTCTGTAAAGCTTTCCATAACTTTGTAGCACGGCTATCATACAAAATGTATTGCCTTTTTTACATCATTAAATACCTCCTTTTAAATGATTTTCATTGTCATTAGGTATAGACTAAGAGCCCGTGAACCGTTTGTCAGCGCATGCTCCCACCAACACAGGTAAGAACGATGGACCATTTAGGAAGTTTGGGTTACAGTGGCTTTGGCAGGTAAACCTCACTAAAGTGCATACTATGTAGAACGTGATTCTTACAAGCGTAATATCTGGGAAATAGTGGGTCTTAGAGAAAAAATCATAGGGACCATTTTTATAGAGAATTTTAAGATCTACAACTTTGCTCTGAGGTACTTTTTCGATAAAACTTACCGTTTTCGAGAAAAATCCAAAAAACCTAATATTTTTACCTTGGGCCCCGAATAAGTCCCTAAGCTCACATGGGACTTATGGGGACTTTTGACACTTTATTCCTTGTGGTTAACCTAAAGTCTCTACGAAGATTTGGCTCTGTCGGAATTTTCTTTATTTGATCACTATTTTTATGTCTAAAATGACCGGACTATAAGTTAACCTTGCAGCAAGTTTCCTTTTGGTGGATTGGCATTTTCATATAAATTGTTTATGGCTTAATGTTGTTGGTGACCAGTCCTAAATATGATTTCTTTAAAACAAATCGTATATATATGGCGGCAATACAAATTTTCATAGCTCGCGGTTTATCGGTAGTCATTTAATTTTACCAAAACCATGGATGATCAGTCGCTAGATATGGAAGCGTCCACCAAAATAGTGGATTTTGGATGTATTCCTGTTGACACTCAATTGGAAAGATATATAACTATTACAAATACATCTGAAGTAAGTCCAAGCTTGGAAGAAGTCCAATTAATAATTGGAAATTTACGATATGTAACATTTAAAATTTACTAGTTGATATGACCATTGTGCCAATTTTAGAGTTCCCATTTTAAAAGTAATCATTCATGAACCATTTTTTCAGAACCAACTGACGTATCGTGTATCAAACATGTATGTTTTGAACAATGTTGATCGTGTGTTCAAGTTGTCTATCCCAATAAGCAATCCCGTGAAACCCGGAGAGACAACAGATATCAAAATAGTTTTCAAACCTAACGTGGTCGGACAGTCTTTCACTGAGTACTATATAGTGGACGATACTAGTGGATCCAGTTTTATGCTGACTGTTACTGGGAAATGCTTTGGTAAGGTTGTTACATATTAGACACCTTACATTTGATGGCAGTGCTGGATTTACTAGCAGGCTCATTAGGCTGAAGCCTGGCCGGCAAATTAGAACCAACATCTACACATTTTTATTGGAGGACTGTACTGATAATAAAAAAATAATCATAGGCAAAAAAAAAATAGTATTATTGAGGACTAGGCAATCACAGTGTAGCAGATAGTAAGGACGATAAGATTTGATTAGCATATCGGCAACTAAACACGCCACTGCGTCAAGTTCGCGAAAGTAGGTAAGCTAATGCACAAGAGCAATGACGTCCTGCCAGGAGCAGTAGGGGAAACTTGCTGATGAAAATACGCAAAAGAAACCGCCCGGTTGTGTATCAACAAGAGCATATCTCTGGAACCGTTGATGAAAAGGATATTTATGGACCTTATAATTCAAGGATTAGAGGTCTTAGAAGTGTCTGTGCGCACGGCGTTAATGTGCGCTTCGGAGCCACAGCGTATACGAATGAGCTTTTATTTTAAAAAAATATCAAAGTACAATGATGATGCTACGTTGTTCGGTACATTTAAGCAGAACGTAATTGCTTTTTAAGTCCATTTGAATAAGCACTTCATAACTCATGAAAGCCATACATCATATTATATGAACCTATTAAATCGCTAGCTTACTCCCTGGTTCCAGGTCCGAAAGTATCACTAAGTGAACGAAAATTGATATTTCGAATATGTAAGAACGTTTCAGAACAAAGAAAAGAGGTCATAAACATAATAAATAAGTCTGCTGTCGATACCACCTACCAGTGGTTTATGCCACTGTGTGGTCATGGATATTTTCAGGTACTTATAAATAGGTAACGGCGACATATTACCCAAGCAACATAATATTTTACTTATAACTTAATTCGAAATCAGACACAGCCCTTACAACTCCGTCAAGATATTGCTGCTCTGAGTGACTCCCTCCTTGCGCACGTATTTCCACTTACCTACAATATGGGGTCTTTCAAACGAAGCGTGAAGAGGCATCTTGCGGGCCGTCAGGGTGAGGATGGCTAATGCTATACTTACAGTTTAGCACTAGGTATCCCCACTTCTGGACGACATTCCACTTAACATCAGGCGGAATGCAGCACCCTAAACCGACGAGCATGCATGAAGAGGGTGATGAAAGTGGAAGAAGCGAAAGTTGTGAGCCAGGATCGTAGCAAATGGAAGGATGTGATCTCTGCCTACCCCTGCGGGAAAAGGCGTGACTTTATGTTATTACATACATTTAATCAAATAGTACTTTCTAGATTTCAACGGGCAACTGCGGCCTTATAAGAGCGTTTGAAACTATATCTACGACAGTCATTTTCACCGGAATTGCTCTTGGGGTCTATGTTGCGGAGTTGGTGTGCTTGGTGCTTAATCAGGTAAACAAAACTAAACGGTAGAAAATGTATACAGACTGCCACATTTACATGACTGACTCCAGAATCCTCCTGTAGAAGTATCTAATAACATTATCTAGTAAACTTAAAAGTTATATCTAAGGTTCTGTTCTGTGAATTTGGTACAATGTGACTTGTTGACGTTCCTTTTCCAGGAACCTCAATATTTAAACGTGTTAGCAACAGTAGTTCTCCCGGGTAATCCGCTGTTTAGCACACAGGATCACAGTTTTGAAAAGAACTGGAAACAGAAGAGCCGCAGCACACATCTCATGGAGAACAGCTTAAACTGCCTGACTTACATACCCTCGGCTTCCGTGTATGACCGGTACTTAGATTTCGGAACTGGTAGCGTTTCGGATGTAACACTGAATATTTCACAGACTTTATGTGTAACCAATCATGAGCAGGAAGAAGGGTATATTCAATGGGTGCCAGGTCGGTCACGTGAACTCTTATCCTATATTTATTTATAGCTTTACTTGTTTAACAGCCCCTGGTGTTTTTCATTATCATTGTGACACATTCTACGCGGACCGCCACCAATCCATAGCTGCCGATGTTGTGCTGTAATGCTTGCTTGCTTATCTAATATTTATTGTAGTTTAGTTAGTTCGATACATGCAGTGTCTTTTTACACTGTTTCCAGACCCATAATTAGTTTAAATGATTAAAATGCACGACTATTATTGATAATAGTTTCATTTGTACTATGGCAGTGTCTGTTGGTCTAATAATATTGTTATTTCGCAGATCCTGATAACATATTCTTAGTAGACCCCATAGCTACAGTGATACCACCGAATGAATCCAGACTGTTTACAGTAAGATTTAGGTATGAGTTTTTCAGACTCTGGCTTTTATCTAGATGTGTTTCTAAGTTCATATAGCTTCATATTTCAGGCCGAAATTTGAAAATGACGTCTTTGGGTATCTTATGTGTGGGGATTATCAGTACAAGAGTTACGATCGGGAACACGCAGATGTGCTGAAGTTGAAGCACACATGGTTTCGCATCCCTTGCATTGGAAATACTTGGATGCCGTGCACTGAATGGACTACTGAATGGGACTGTCCGATAGATGTAAGCGGTTATAAAATGAGCGATATTTATGGACTGTGATACGAGAATAATATGAATATTTTGGAAATTGGTCTATTTATCGATCATTGCGAAAGTTAAATAAAATAAAAATAATAAATAAATATCCTTGGACATTTCACACAACGCCATCTCGTCCCAAGCTAAGCAACTTAATGCTTGTGTTATGGTAACGAGATGGATGATAAACTACTTATATACATTTTTTTTTGTAAATGCATACATATTATATATAGAAATGACACCCAGACTCCGAGCCAGTGCCCCTGGTTTACACAAAGACACTTGCCCGACCCCGGAATCGAACCCGGGACCCGTTGATCCAAAGGCGGCAGGAACTTAAAAGTGATTTCAATAAAAATATTACTTTCGTATTTACGCTGCCACTTCACATAGCCATTCGTGTTCGGTATTCGTATACAGTATACAGGGTGGTCAAAAAGTCGTGGATCAAACGCTACCAGCAGTGGTTAGATGGGGTCATCACCAGCAAAAAAAATTCTACGGGAGGTCCGTGCGTCGATGGTCAACCCGTGCAGAGTTATAATTGATTTTGTGTTTTTATGAGAAATTGACATTTTGTTACTAAAACTTGATAAAATTCCAAACAATCAACACCTTGTATCTTTTTCTTAATTTTCACTAGATTGGTACCTACTGTAGGGTCGTTAGACATGCTATTTATGGTAGTTTATTAGATGTGTTGAAGAAAATATTAAGTTTTACGAAAGAAATAATTCTTAAATCAAAACTTGTTACTTACTTCGGACCCCACTGTGAAAAAAAATGCTCTACAGAAAAGTGACCCTGTATTAAAAGTTATCATTCGTAGCAAGGCCAGAGTTAATCCAACCATAAAACTCGGTTAGGCCTTCTAACCTAAGCTAACCTAACCGTGATCGTTTTCCGGACTACAGGGTCTTTATCGTCGTTTCAGGACATAAATGACCCACTACTGGGTCGGGCCTCCCCGGGACTCCCTCCATGTACAAATTATGTACGCGCATATGTTTTTCCCAGCATGCGGTGGGGAATTTGTACGAGGGTGAATCAAAAAATTCTTGGAATCAATATTAAAAAATGCAAAGATTTAAATAATAATATTTTATTTTTCTACATAATCTCCCTCCAATGCAATGCATTTAGAATAACGCGTTTCTAACTTCCTTATTCATTGTGAAAAAAAATTATTTTCTTGGCTCTCGAAAAAGTCCTCTACGGCAGCTATAACCGCGTCATTATCGTGAAATTTTGTTCCACGAATTTCCTCTTTTAATTTTGGAAATAAGTGAAAATCACTTGGGGCTAAGTCCGGAGAATATGGTGGGTGGTCAAGGAGATTGAAGCCAGCACAGCGGATTGCGTTGAGCGCAACTTCCGATCGATGGGCAGGAGCGTTATCTTGAAGGAACAACACGCCCAACGACAGTTTTCCACGACGTTTTTCTTTAATCGCTTCACGCACTTTCGGGATTAAATTTGCATAATAGGGTCCAGTTATCGTCTGGCCTTTTGGCATGTAATCAATAAAAAGGATTCCTTCACTATCCCAGAACACAGAGGCCATAACTTTGCCAGCGGAAGGAGCAACTCGAAATTTCTTAATGGATGGAGAGGATGGTCGTTTCCAAGACATGCTTTGTCTTTTAGTTTCAGGATCAAAATGGTGGACCCACGTTTCATCCATGGTGACAAGACGACGGCAAAAATTATCCGAATCACGCTGGAACATTTCGAGATTACGCTTGGAAATTTCCAAACGTCGCTTTTTGTTTTCGTCGGTTAACATTCGTGGCACCCATCTTGCAGACACTTTTTTGAACCCCAGTGAATCAATTAAATCCCCTTTAATTAAAACCCTGTATCACTCAAGCCAGGGAGTTGTAAGAGTGGATTCCAATTTAACCAAGGAGTACGCCAAGGGTGCATTGTATCGCCTATTCTATTCAATGCATACGGCGAGTACATTATGAGACGAACCTGCGAGAATTGGGAGGGGGGCGTCACTATTGGTGGCGTAAAAATCACCAACTTGCGCTACGCCGATGACACCACTCTTCTTGCGGCAAGTGAGCTGGAGATGGTTACACTTCTTGACCGTTTAGAGAAGACAAGTGAAGAGATGGGACTTTCCATAAACAGATCCAAGACGAAGGTCATGGTGGTAGATCGATCTGGAAAGTTGGAACTCACTGGTGCGTTAGACCTAGAAATAGTGGACAATTTCATTTACCTGGGTTCCAACATCAGCAACAACGGTTCGTGCGAGAGAGAAGTGCGCAGACGAATTGGCATGGCTAAAAGTGCCATGTCCCAACTTCAGAAAGTCTGGAGAGATCACAACATCTCGAAAAAGACCAAGACCAAACTGGTGCGGTCCCTGGTGTTCTCAATATTTGCGTATGGCGCTGAAACCTGGACGATGAAAGCTGCAGACCGCAGACGCATCGACGCCTTTGAGATGTGGTGCTGGAGAAAGATGCTTCGCATTCCTTGGACAGCATTTCGGACCAACGTTTCTATATTACACGAGCTCAAGATTTCCTCGCGGTTATCTTCTGAATGCCTACGCAGAGTCCTCGAATACTTCGGTCACATTGCAAGGAAAGATGGTGATAACCTCGAAAGGCTCATTGTGATCGGCAAAGTAGATGGAAAACGACCTCGAGGACGCAGCCCTACACGTTGGTCCGATCAAATCCGCACCACTCTCAATTCTACGGTCCACCATGCGCTCCACACCGCCAGAAACAGGAACAGATGGAAGAACATCATACAAGAGAAAGTGATGCTGAAGGGTGGTCACGACCCTCAACATTGAGGAATACGACGCAAAGAGAGAGAGAATCAATTAAAATGGATTGAACGCTACCAAAAGATATCTTTAGGATCTCAGCTATATGTTTTATAGTCATTCTTCTGTCTTCCAAAACCAGATTCTCAACCTTTTTGACATTTTCTTCTGTAACGGAGGTTGAAGGCCGCCCAGAACGCGGGTCATCTTTACAGCTTGATCTACCTCTTTTAAATTCAGCCACCCAGTACGCAACCGTAGAATAGGGTACAGCATCACCCCCTAATGTCTGCTGAATGTCCAAAAAAATTTCCTTCGTAGACATTTTTTTCAAACTGAGATATTTTATCACCGCACGTAACTCACTTTTATCCATAATTTTGACTTTTTAGCAACTCGTTGCACAAAAAAATTTATTACATGCGAACGAACTGACAAAAACAAGTGACAGTCTGCATAAATATAGTGTGATAGACACTCTTTAATTTGAATATCGAACTTGATCCAAAAAGGTTTCATATATATGCACTTCTAAGAACTTTTTGATTCACCCTGGTATATTCTGCCCCTTCCCCACACGGGGTAAAATTCATATTATACCCTATTCAAGATAGCGTGATCGGTTTGGCAGATGTCAATTTTTCTGATCGACAAAAAGGTATGATTCCGAACTACGTCGCGGTAAGGTATGATTCCGAACTACGTCGCGGTAATCGGGACCAGTAGTGCCGAGGTAGCAATTCTGCGTGCATCGTACTTCGGAATCATACCTTTACTTTGCAATGGCGAATAGTGGTGGGAAACAGATAATAACTAGTAGTCCAAAAAATAACGGTTTAAAATACTTTTAACTGTGACGAGATGGTATGGGTGTATTATGTGTGAAATTCTTTATCACTTTTTCTTAACTTTTTATGACAATATTCGAATAAAAACATTTTCATTTTGAAATTAAATTCGTTGGCTTTACCGCATTGAAATTCAACACTTTTACAACTTTTATTTTCTTTTCTTTTTTGTTTACTTTCATGGTCTGTGAACCACCTATTTAAATTTGGCGGAAGGTCAAAAAATAACCCTGTAATATTAAATAGGAACTTATTATGAACTAGCTTTTGCCCGCGACTTCGTCCGCGTGGAATAATGACTTCCGGAAAAAAAACACAATTAATCCCCCTTTTCTCCCCGTTGGGAGGGAATTTCCAATAATCCTCTCTTAGTGGTAGCCTACTTCCCAACAAACACACAGGCCAAATTTCAGCTCTCTACTGCCAGTAGTTTCGGCTGTGCGTTGTCTGTCAGTCACTCAGTAACGGAAGAGTTTTATTTATTATATAGATATAGATAGCTGTGCCCGCAACTCCGTCAGTGTGTAATTCCTTGTGTGTTATTAAGTTAATGTATTGGTAATATTGTTTAGATCACGTTCACATGAGGCTTAAGTACCTATACAACGAAAATACTTCGGCGCAAAGCTTCCGGGTAAACTATGTTGAAAGTCGACCCGTCCGGCACGTGAACATAAAGATTTCTAGAACTACTAACCCGGGAAAGACCGACGTACAACTGACCATGTGAGAAACAACTGACACTGAAATCTACCCCAGCAACACGAAAAGTCTGCCCTTGAGCCTTATTAATTGTCATTGCATATCACACCGATACTGGGAATTGCTTTTAAATTGGAATGAAACATTGTTTGGTATTATGGGAATTCTAGGAATAAAGACGGCTTCTCCTGCACCGCAACCTGTTAAAATTTGAGCCTCGATTAAATTTTGTTGCAACTGGGTTACTTTTAGCCGAGTTCCATTACAAAGTTGTGGCGGTCTTAAATTTCGGAGCAGAATTATAGGAATGCCAATTTTTAAACAAATTTCATGAGAAGGAAGTCTTGCTCGGATTTTATTTATTTAAATAATTTAAAAATTCTATCGGGTAATTAGTGGCTCGAATATAACACGCTACCAAAATAACTAATAATACCTATTTTATGAAATAACAAAAAAAGAAAACTAAATAAACTAAATTAATTTAAAGACTAAAAGTCGCGCTGATAAACAATATTGCATGTCAATAAGGTCGAATGCTCGGAACGTCTACTCGCATCAACAGCCAAATATTGTATGAAGTTCGCGTTTGGATCCCCCGCCAAGCGTATTTCATGTATAACTTTGGTGTTTCTGTACCGATTTCTATGATTATTTTTTTTATTAAATAGGTAATAATGTTAAAATTTATTAATTAGGGATGATTGAGAGTGTTATAATCGTAAGAGTAGACAAATATAATCAGAAATCTCTGAACTGCTAAGCTATCGGGAGTTACACGTGTTATTGTGAGTCAACCATAAAAGATAGACATTTGCTGTCATGGAATATTTTTTATATAATTTTAAGGAGAACATTTCCGTCATACATGATTTCTGTGTAGCTTTAACTATTAGCGACGCACACGCGACGGAAGCTTAAAAAATGGAGTAAGTTCTCCTGTTTTCCCAACATTTCCCTTCACTGCTCTGCTCCTATTGATCGTAGCGTGATGAAAAGTATACTATAACCTGCCCAGGAGTATGAAGAACAATTGTACCAAGTTTTGTTGAAATCCGTCGATTGGTTTTTGTTTCTATAACGAACATACAGACAGACAGACAGACAAAAATTTTACTGATTGCATATTTGGCGTCAGTATCGATCACTAATCACCCGCTGATAGTTATTTTGGAAATATATTTCATGTACAGAATTGACCTCTCTACAGATTTATTATAAGTATAGATATAGATAGATATAGATATTGACCCACCATCGCTTATCTACCCAATGTTTTATATGTCTAGTGCAATAAAGAATTTCACACATAATACACCCACGCCAACTTGTCACTGTTACAAGTATTTTAAAACGTTATTTTTTGGACTACTAGATATTTTCTGTTTCCCATCACTAGCCCGTCTGTCAAATCGATCATGCTATCTTGAACAGGGTATAGTGTAATTTTCCCCTAAAAGGATAATAATAGTACACTGTAGGTTCACCTAGTCGTCCAGTTAATATACAGATATTTTTTTTTTTTAATAATAACAGGTTTGATTCAAATTTGCTGACCCAGGTTTCAGCCTACTCATCCTGGTGGTAAATTTAATACTGTTAATATGATTCCACGTCATCAACATACGTATTCAATGTTTAGGTAATACTACCACCTACAGTACCAGAAAGAACGACATTCTCTAACTTCATGGTTTCAAATAAATTGGAGATACCAATGCTCTTCAAATTCCAACCACCACAAGGGACGTAAGTACCTACATTTTTATGAAATGACAAATAGCTGTGTACATACATTTGTATTAATGAAGTCTCAAATTCAATTGGCTTTTTAGGAATTTTGCAGTCGTACCATTGTGTGGTATCATACAAGGCCGTGGATGGCAAATCATATCGGTGGCTTTGGAAGCAAAGACACTTGGCGAATATTATGAAACTTGGGACTTGGTGATAAATAAATTTAAAAAAGTTAGTATTGCTCTTACAATTTTATTTAAATGATGCAAAAAGTAATATTGGGGTGTCTAGTTATATGGTGGGGGTCGTAGCCTGGCGTACTGTGCGTAACGATTTCGATCATCAGGTTAAGTAACGTCTAGCTCTGCTGGATGGTGGATGGGTGTCCATCAAGTCAATCATTCGTGTGTAATATCCCTCAAGATTAGTCGCTATTTATACTGGTAGTTAGCCAATTCAGGTTATACGAGGCGAGGGAGAATAATGGAAAAAGTAATAAAAAAATATGACTTAAAAAAAAAAGCACCAAAGCCCTGCACTATACCCTGTTCATGAAAGCGATTCATACGTAATTGGTCAGAGATAAGGGTGACTCATGCGCACCGGGGCAGTTTACAATTTTTCATGGCGGCCAAACTTCAGTCTAGACTTGGGCAACACAGTTCACATTAAACATTCAGTTCACAAAATCTCGTTCAGTAAAGTGAACTCGTTCATCTAAATCGCTCTGCAGTTCATTTCGTTCTGTGAATCGCATTGATTCAGCTACTAGTTCACGAACTGTGAACGAGAGTTTATTTTTATAGTTTACTAGCTGACCCGGCAAAAGTTGTATTGCCATATAAATATAGCTTTTAAAAATAGGGGTTGATCGTAGAGGAGCAAAAATTTACGGTTACATGTATTTATGTATGCTATTACATAAAAAAATAAAATATATATATTTCGTCTTTAAGGGACTAAAAACTAAAAAATACCCACCGACCATGGACACTTCGGCCCTAGGTGTACATACATAAACGCTGGAAATGATAATATGTAATTTATAGAATAAAATAGTAAAGGAATTGATTTACAACTATCGGGAACAAAATTGCATAAAAATAACGATTGCTATTCTAAAATAAACGCTCTGCCAGATCAAATAAAGACTAACAAACAAATCACCATCACGGCAACTCGGTTTCGAATCAGAGCGGGAGCGATGAGCAAGTGAACTGCAGAACTAAAATACTCCAATCAGAGCGGGAGCGATGAGCAAGTGAACTGCAGAACTAAAATATTCCAATCAGAACAGAGCGGGAGCGATGAGCCTGTGAACTGCAGAACTAAAATACTCCACAGAGTTGATTTAGTTCAATTCGTTCACTGCAAATGAGCAGTTCAGTGGAACGAATCCCTCGTGAGTTACACAAGTCTACCTACTTCCGTCAACATCTGTCTCTTGTACGGTGCGGACGAGTTATAGTGCTCTCCCTTCAGCTGTTTTTGTTTTCTCTATGCGGTGTCCCGTTTTATTTGCGACTCTGCTTGTTTACTGGACTAGCATCATTACTCTGCGACTCGGTTAATGTTTTGGACTGATTGTTGCTGAACTTTAATAGCAAATTCAACAGTAAAGAAAAGGCTGCGGAAGCCTTTTTCGTGAAAAATGAAAAATTTACATGAAAAACAAATGATATAAAACTTAACTTTAAATGGTTAAGTATCAATGAATGAATTACTTCAACTTGGTCGTTTTTTACTACAATATAATAAACCGCACCAAAAAGGAATATTAAAATAAATATTCCGAGCGACGGCATGTAAGCCGAGGCTTACTGTAAGGTGCAATTATAGGGGCGTATACACGCCCATCGTCCTTTTTGTCTTTTTCATTTGCATCATTGATATACAAAACCTTGCCTTCATTTTACGGGGACAGTTTTGAGGCGCTGATTGTGTATCTTGGGTTTTGTATATCAATGATTTGCATACAAAAGTATGACAGAGAGACCTATTTATTAGTTCGCTGACGTGAACAGACACTTGCCTAACCCCGGAATCTAACAGGGTTTATATCTATACATTATTTATTTTTAGTTTATTATTTGTATAGATTAAAGCTTTATTTTATTTATAGACACGTATATGTTTCTGCGGGAATGCCGAAACAAGTCTAATAGAAGTTAAGTCCCACGGTTATCATCCGTCAACAGACGCGATGTTCGAGTTCCCGCCTACAATTACAGGATGTGTCAACTACTGTACGGCGTACTTACACAACCTCACAAGGATGGAAATACAGTGCGTATCGTATCACACAGTTTCTCACTTTTGGGTGTTGCCTACTCTCTTTAAGGTGGATGCTCCAAGGTAGCCCGCGAAATTAAAATTTTCTTACGTTTTTTGCAATTTGCAGGTCAGTGCTAGGTTGTATGTTGATTAAAATGTTATTCGCGGCTGTAAGACGTATGTAGTTATAGAAAAAGTTTATCGTGCACCTTTATGAGCTTGGAGGGTTGTATTGATGATTTTGATGATTATAATTCTATAACTACATACGTCTTACAGCCGCGAACCAAATGTTCATCATCATACAACCTAGCACTGCCCTGCAAATTGCAAAAAACGTAAGAAAATTTGGATTTCGCGTGCTACCCTGGAGCATCCACCTTAAATGTAATACAGGGATGGTAGAACTATGTCTATGATAGATGCTGTGTCCAAGCTTTACACGATTACCGGGAAAATCTAAACTAAATAAAAATAAAATCTTTACATAATATAAGTAGACTAACAGTACACTGAAAATTTGACAAGTTGTACAGATGTGTCAGAATGTGGGATAAACTGCTATACACAACACATCCATAAATTTCTCCTATCTATACTAATATATAAAGCTGCAGAGTTTGTTTGTTTGTTTGAACGCGCTAATCTCAGGAACTACTGGACCGATTTCAAAAAATCTTTTAGTGTTAGATAGTCCATTTATCGAGGAAGGTTATAGGCTATATTTTATTTTCAAAAGAATTAGGGATCCGTATGAAAATTGCGATTATGTAAACCAAGGTGTAAAATCGAGAACCTATTTATGCGTGCGCTGCAAATACTATTGGCAATAGAACAAAATAATGTACTACGGGTTTGTAGGTCTTATAAAAAAAAAAAGTCCGCGAGAGCACATATCTAACTATCATAGTTTAGTCACAATAACCGATTTTATGTTCATAAAAAATATGCATAGAGATAAGCACGGGTTCAAAGCCCACGCGGGCGAAGCCGCGCGCAAAAGCTAGTAAACTATAAAATGCAAGAATTACCAGAGAGTCCTACATCGCGACAGCGAAGTTTACAGAGCAATTCAAACTGTTACAAAATCCATGGCTACAGTTGCCGGAGAATATCGCCGCGGCCCCCTGCCACACATACCACGTCGTCTGGCTTTAATATGTGTATGTATTTAACGGTTTACCATCATTATGTGTACTCAATTTTAAGTCATTTTTACAGCATACGTGTATTAAATAGCGTAGATTGGCTTGGAGCTGACAACTGTGGATGTATTGTGTTGCCACCAAAAGAGATCCTACTCTATCACTGGTGGTTCTTCCCAAGAATCGCCGACAAAGTCTACAATACAACTGTGACGTGTTCCTGTGTCTGTTTGATTAATGGCAGGTACCATATAACTAACTTTACCTTCAAAAGGCAACTTTTCCACTAGCTATAGTACGCGCGCGAGTTCATGCCGTCTTGCTCCCACAAGCGTCCTCGCCTCCCGTGCGTTAGTGTGAGTGTACTACGTTCGTATTGGTTATGAAATGTACGATGTGCAAGTTCGCACCGAGGGACGGCTACATTCAGAGCCGCCATAAATTTTGGCGAGTATCTTAGTATGGGGGGTTTACGCGCGCCTTTAAGTATTAAGCAAGCAACGGGGACCCAAGTCCCTACAGGTATACTACATATTGGAGTGCCCATCAGACACAATGCACGATGCAGTGTAACCTGCTGAACTCAAAAGTACTTGTCAAAAAACGTGCGACAGACGTCCCGCACTGATATTATATTGTTAAGTTTTTTACCAAAACTGTTAATGTCGACAATCAAAGGTAGATATCAAAGGTAAAATAGAACTATGTAACGAGGGGCGTAGAGCTCAGATTCCTCAGAGCTATTTTAATCCGGAGGGAGCCCCTGGCGCAACTGACTCGGTGGAGCTACGACCGAACTCACACCCACACGCACCGCAACAATCTACCGGTGCTAGGTCGGATAAAAAAAAAAGATTTGGTGGGCAAAGATACTTGCTCAACTCCAGAACCTAACGGGGAGTCGTCATATGAAGGGGGTACTTGCGACCTTTGTTTAAATTATATTCGTAGGATACGTAGGTATATAGACAGTTGTATTAAAATAATAGTATTTAATGAGATTATATATAAAAACCATGAGTTTTATTCTTCAAATTGATTTTAACAGGCCAGTTGGTGAACCTGTGGAGTTATTTATCAACATCGTGGGATTTTCGGAACTTCCCGATCTTAGGGTAAACAAATGATGTTATCATTGTTTTGTCTTATTTCAACACGCATGGGTACCTAATAAGTTTGCTAAATTAATCACAGATGATTCCCAACAAGATAAATCTCCACGACGTTGTGGTGGGAGATAATTTGACGTTTTCCCTAACGCTATACAATTATGGAACTTGTTTCTTTACATCAAAGCTATACCACGAAATCAGTGGCATGGGAGACGATTACAGCGGTGATGGATTTGAAATTCACGAGAATGTGGTGAGAAACGTATAAAACTATCCTTAGGCTTTATGAAACCATAAAGCGCTTAGCGTTTAAAGATATATTCTTATAGAACAGTTTGAAACCATCGAACCATTGCGAAACAATGATGACTGTTACGCCAGACGGCGCAGGGTCGAGGCAGATCATTATAAAATATACGGTGCTCTATCGCACAGAGTATGACGAGGTCGAGGAAATTCAGCCGATCAAGAAAAAGATATGCACCATTTGGTATGATGGGATCTATCCTACTCTCAAGGCAAGTACGTCTTCATTTAGTCTTCATTGATAATAGGGATTCCTTTGTTCCACCGAGGACGGAGTTCCGCTATGGCGCTCTTTAGGGGAGGAATAATGTCCAGCAGTGGACTAGAATGGGCTGATTATTCCGTTGATACGGACGGTGCTGCCTATCTGGGGAAGATCCTCCAAAGGTAGTTTAAATTATTTTTAGATATTTTTCAGGGTGTATCAAAAACCCTATAGCCATCCAGAGGCATAGAGCCAATCAAAATAAGCATTTTTAATACAGTTGCTCAAACAGTGGCATATTGCAGGGACGTATAGCGTTCGGGAAGTGGGCTATTACACACGCGTGCTTTTTTTTTACCATTCCCGCACTGGTGCGTTCTCTTTCCCAACTGTCAAAATAATGTCTATTATAAGGAAAAACCAACCATGAAGTTTTTACTAAAAAAGTCATAGAAGTTTTTATGATTAATGCAAATACGTATATTTCTAAAAAGAAACTACGTACTAATTTGTTTCAATATCAGATTTAATGATTTGATTGAATGAGTTTCATTTCATGTAATTAAATTTCATTTCATATCAATAAAAAAATTCTACTGAAGACTTGGCTGTATGGGCATTGTTCTTTTTGCCTACCAGAATGGGTGAAAAAAAAATACATCTGCTTACATTCTACGGTCGGCGCCATTTTTCAGAAATGATTAGTTAGTTGAGTTTATTGTGTTTTTAATATTTTATAAAATTGCTTCATTTTTTCGCAACTGTATTAAAAAGAGTCGTTCAGTACACGTGCGGAGCCGTCATTGCAACTTGTTCCGACTGTCAACCCTCGCCTTCGGCTGCGCCTCGGCTCGGGTAGACATTTGTCGGAACTCGTTGTAATGACAGCCTTTCCGCACTTGTAATGAAATATACTATTCTGTGTTTAAAATAGTTTTCTATGTGGAGATGAGGGAGCAATCGACGTTTTTGTGATATATAATTTTATTATAAAACAGGTTCCAGTGAAAACCAACTAATTAGCAATCATTATAAATATCCTCCCAGTTCGTTATTTGTGTGGTAGGTATTTCTCAAGTAATGACACTTCCGTCAACATCAAAGTTGCTTATTTGCCTGAACTGAAATTGTGCACATATTTGTCAGTAGGGTAGCACTATCGACCCTTTTTGTTTGTGGCTATAGGGTCTTTGTTACACCCTGAAGAATATCTAAAAACAATTTAAACTAGCTTCGACCCGTATGCGATCTTATTAATAAGTGGAAAACGAGAACCAATCTGTCTCTGGGAAACCTATAAGTATGTGTTCGGGGAAAAAATCATCCCTGCCGAAATCTGGCGCGCAGCAACAAAACCTTGCAAATTAATTATAGTAATAAGATATTACAGGTAAAGTCTTCAGTGCCAACGTTTTAATTCCAGGTAAAGCGTACAATTTCAATCAAAAGCCCAGTTATTTTGAGCAACCATTGCGTGTGGAATATTACAAACGTTGATGAGTATGTATTCCATTAGCTGTTTGCATAAATACTTGAATCTTAACCCTAATATACCCTACCGTATAATTGTCTATAGGCTGAACAAGGCGTTCGAAGACTGCCGTCCGGACCTACCTCTAGATGTAAATATTTATGGGCCCGACCTCTCCGTAAAGGCAGCAGTTGTGGACTTAATATTTGTCTTGGGATGCGTGTATAGAGTTCCCGTGCCTTGGAGCCTACGTAGAGTTAAGATATGCGATTGTGAAATGGTAGAAGTCCAGATTGGGATATCTACGTATGAAATGAGACATAACTGTATCCATAGAAGTATGGTTGAGCTGTCACCGACTAATGGGATCGTCACGGTATTTCGAAGTTACTTAATTAGACCGTCTTTAGTCGTATATGATTGATTGCGATAGTGGTTAACGAATATGAATTTTCCGAACCAAAGCACAAAGTTTTTTTCTGTTTGAAGTGAGCATTCGACTCGATGCATATGCTAACATTAGTCTGCTAAATTTATGTTCTTGCCAAATGCTAGTGTCTACGCCAAAAGCATGTGTAATTATATACATCCGAAATTAACACGAGTAATAGTAAGTTACAAATACTGTTAAATTCGGTTATTAGTTGCACGTTTATTGACGATTTTGAATTTAGACCCCGGTACGTATGTACATCCTCTGTGTTGTGACTACTCATACCTATTAAAATGTTACCAATATCATATGTACGTTTAAAGTGAAAGTCACGTGAAAATCGGTCTAACCGTTTAGGAGATTAGCCGGAACGAAAGGATTTGTACATTTAGTCAAAGCTGTTATTTTGATATTACAAACGGGCACTTCAATTACATGTATGGATTTGTGTTGGTAACGTTACAGCCGGATACGCCGAATCTATTGTATTTGAAATTCAACTATATTTCCGAGGGACAAAACACATTGTGCTATGAAATAACTATGCCAAATCAAAGAGCAATATTTATATACATACATTTGTATGCGCACTCTAACGCTAGGGGTATTCTGACACCGTTGAGGCGACCAGTTGGAGTAGCTGAATATATCGCTGTACTAGATTGCGGAAAAGTACCTATTAATAATTTGGACCCTGTCATAAGGGTAAGTAATAGAATTCCTGGTTACGACAATACTGAGTAATACTGGTAACCTTTGCTGTGTCTACTACGTATTCAATTCCGAGGTGTCATACTATACTATGCAACGAACGAACGATCGGAAGTTATAAAGGATACATACAAAAAATTCGTACGACGCGTACAACGATAATTCGAAAGTCGTCGTTTCAGCCCATAAATGACCCACTACTGGATCGGGCCTCCTCCAAATTCATGGAGTGAAATTACCCTACAGTGCCACAGTGGCAAGACGGGTTGCCACAGGGTTTGTATTAAGTTTTCCTTTTCTTGGGGCTAGCGGTGATCTGCGCGTTATGTTCTTTTAGTTGCCTCTTACGACACCATAAAGATGGGAAGTATGGGTTGGTGACATTGTGTATTCTAATTCCGTCACCACACGAACAAAGGTACAAATTGCTACGAGATATTGCGACTGTACGACAAGAACTTGTTTGGACAAAACCAGTGTACCAAGTGTACCAGTGTACTGGTTAGACACAGTAGGGTCAATTCTACTCAATTTCGAGGATCGACACACATCAATTGCCAAATCCCAGTACCGATAGCATTTTTTTTTTTAATTATTATTTTGTGTCATTAGAGAAAAAGGATAGACGTTGTGTGGTTTTACCAAAATACCTTCTACTTTATGAGGATCTCGTTTAGACAGCTCCTATTTTAATAGCGTAGTACTGTCTACATCAAAGAACTTGAGCACACAGTGCCGTGGTGGGGGAAAGTACGCGTATGTCATCAACAAACGCGTGGCTAACGCCTCCCGTCTCCGCCAATGAGATACGAAAATCAGCTATTGAGGATTGCTCAAGTTCTGTGAATGTCAATAAACTGTTGTATCAAAACATGTGACACAATACAATAAAGATTTTACAAAGAAGAGCAGTTGTACATACACTTAAATGTTTGTTATTGAAAGCCGGCTTTTAACTGACTTAAGAAAGGAGGAGGTTCTCAATTGGTCTGTTTCGTGTTGTTTTAAAAACCGATTTAGATGTTATTTTTTAAATATTAAATTTAATTTTTTTTAATTATTAGTAAAACCTCCGACTTGCAAACAATAAAAACACCTAAGGACCAATAAAGAACCAATGGGAGTCGGTGATAACGTGACACCGGCGTTAATTAGGAGGCCAAGGAACCGGTTAACATTTTTGTTCAAAAGTTTTAGATGTAAATGCTTATATGAAGAGATCCCACAGTTCTTTTTATCAAAAAGGATTATATATTCTTCCAGATAATATGGCTTTACAACCCTACAGAGGTGTTCACCACATGGCGATTGTTGCGCGGTAACACCATATCTCAGGATTCTGTGATTCGTTGCTTACTCTATTTCGCAGAAGTTCCTCCGCTTGGCAAGTTAGCTATACCTATTGCATTTATGCCTACGGAGATGATTGATTATGAGGTATAAATAAATAATGACATCACATATAATTCAGGCACAATCAAATAGATTATTAACATTAGTAAATGCACAACTTAGATGTATTTTATTAGGATTTGTCGTCCTTTGTATGACATACAATAACAGATTCCTACTTAATCTGGTTCATAGCCATTAATTTTGTTATTGTTTAAGAATTTACATTTAAGATTTTAAAAGTGGTAGCAGTTTCTTGTAAATATTAAATAATGTCTTTACAAAGCAGTTTGAACGACGTTTGAAAACATTGCCAGTAATGTTGTCGACAAAATACTTAATTATACTTTTAACTCACGTGCACGAAAAAGACATAAGTTGATACTATTAACCAAAATCGCTCTTGTTTCAAAACATCAACATCATCACTTCAGCCAGAAGACGTCCACGGCCTCCCTCAAGGATTTCTACTATGGCCGGTCTGCGTACATCGTTCTCTGCCACTTAAGTTTAGCAATCCTTCCGTAAATCTGGTTCTCCTGCGTATCTCCTCATTCTGAAACTCTGATCATAGCCCGGTCCATTGCCCCTTGAGTGAGTGAGCCTTTTGACGGATCCCATAGTGAGCGACCACATCTCTGTACAATATTATTATCCCTGTCTTGATTTTTGGCCATTTAAGCATATTATCCTATACGCACTAAAATGGCCTGAAGATGCTAAAGATTTCTTTTGCGGTCATAATTTCACTTGGGGAAAACTTCTAGGTGATATTTTGCTCTTCATTTGGATACGATACGGTGAAAATGTTGGTAACCGGGCAAGGAGGTCTGCCTAACTGTGTTGAAAATAGGCTTGATATGCCAAATTACGTTGAGAAGGTCATAAGAGAAGCATACAGAAGAGAGGTGGTGAGTCTATAGCTGATTAAAGTTTATTATAAACGGGCTTTGATGGTTTTCATGCCTTACTTTTACTTACTTAGTACCTGAAGTACTTTCGTGAGACCACGGACACTACAAAGTGTCTAAAATGTTTGGGTTTAAATAAATGAATGCGAGCATTTACTGCAATGCACAAGGATCGTGAATGATCCCAAGACATAACGGCTTTTAACTTGTTTGTATGGCGAAGGGTTTGGAATACGGTATCCTACTCATTCGGTTCTATGGGTTTCGTAAGAGGCGACTAATGGGAATAAAGAATATATGAGGTTAAAATCAAAAGGCTAAAATCGGTATACAAGAGAACATAATGACGTTCTTTTCTGAATGGTCAGCACTTCGGTATCTGGGTCATGAAGCATGATAGGGATCCGTGGCCCTGGAGCGAGCATTCGATGAGCACCGTGGATTTTAATGGGTTCCGGGCGTAACCACCATCTTCTCGCGCCCCGAAGTTCCACGGAACTAAGCTTGTTTGGAATGGCCGGGTATCCATGACGATTTCCCACGAAGTAAGGCGCGGTATATCTCCATGAAATCAGAGGCCTAACCCGGAAAATGTCATTTCAGCGCATAAATTACTCATATCCGAGTTGTGTTAACTTTCAGGTGTATTTGTCAACGGAACACATAACGCTCAATACGATACCAACACATTCGTTGTCAAGAGATATTATTGGGCTTTGCAATGATACCGATCACGTGATAAGATTTATATGGTTGCCGTAAGTACATACATTCTACTGTTCATTCGGAAGCACTACATTAGTTTATATGACACGTTTTAGAATTAGTAATTCTGTTTAAGCTTGCAATATTTTTGCAAAATGTTGAGAAATTGAATAAATAAATAATTATTTCATGAAACGGATTTCAGACTTCGAATTAGAATAGTAGGAAATATTTTCTACATCTTTCACCTCTTCTTCATTGTACGTCTACTTAACGTTTACACTAATTCGATTTTTTATGCGCGTAGGGAAAGAATAGCCAATATCTTGAACATAGTAATGACTCCATGTTGGGGGATTATCCAACCAAAATCGACAGAATGGATCACGATGACTGTGTACACACTACAAGAACCTGCGACTTTCACGTTAGTAAAACGATATAGCAAGTTACATTTTGTTTTTAAACCAACATCATCGCAGGTGGACCGACGACCTGGTTACGGTAGCCGGAAAACGATGGATGCGGTGCAGTGAACGTCTTTTAGCTAAAATGATAATGATGATGATCATCATCTACTGTTTTACGTTTTTTAAGCGAAATTAGCAGACGGTGCCGCGTTGACACGAAGGGCAGAGATTTAAAGATTTCCTTCTCTTGTGGCTAGTCGATGACAATATTATCTATTGTTAATCCACCACTACAAGGGCGTCATCTAGAAATACAAATACTTGAACACGCACAATATATTGAATAGTTCGCATGTCAACAACCGTAGTTAACGGTTCTCTTCTCTGCCACTGAGACACAAATATCTACGCGCATTGCTCAATTAAACAGGCTGCCCCCTAACGAATATTGCGCATTTGAAACTAAGAATATAAACAATGTAAAGTATATACGCGGCAGATCCGCAACGAGACTATCCGACAGAGGACCAAAGTCACCCATATAGCTCAGAAAATTAGTAGGGTAAAGTGGCAGTGGGCTGGTCATATCTGTAGAAGAACCTAAAACCGCTGGAGTAGACGAGTTCTCGAGTGGAGACCGCGAATCAGCAAGTCTAGTGTACGACGGCCCTCTGCTACATAGAGCGCCGACTTGCGAAAGATGCGGGCAGCAGCTGGATGCGTCAAGCTTGAAGATATGGCGCTCTTTATGGCAGGCCTATGTCCAGCAGTGGACTAGATCGGGCTGATGATGATGATGATTCACTCTGTACATTCGTTAGGTAGTATGTACTTTAAACCTAATTGCCTAAATCTACTAACAGGACAACAGTAGCTTGCGAGTTGTTAGATTTAACAGAGCGACGACGCTATCAACGCAATGACATGCTGAGGCGAACTAAAATTGAGAAATGCAATCAAGAATTTATTATAACGGAACATGGAACTTTGCACCCGGTATTTTACTATATCAATAACTTGATCTGCTTTGCATTAGTAAAATATACTGATAATGACGCGAAAGTTTGTAAGTGTGTATGGATGTATGTTTGTGGCTCTTTCACGCAAAAAGTACTGAATGGATTTTGATGAAACTTTACATTCATATAGCTTACACATCAGAATAAAACATATACATGGTTGATACGACATAGGGGAATTTTTTGCCTATACATACTAGGTATCATTTCCAGGCTCTCCACCAAAAATCAATTAAATTGGAGAAATTATTTAGCCGCAAATGATTTTTTAAATTTTTGCCTCATTTGAACATGATGTATCTTTCCTAACAGATGTTTATGCCTAACGCATCGTTTATTAACCTTAGGGGCTGTTCATTAATCACGTGATGTTTTTTTTTAAATTTTAACCCCTCCCTCCCCCTTGGGGATACCTGATGAGGTTTAAGACTACCCCTTCACCCCCCCATGAAAAATCACGTGTATTTTTTTTTGTATCGTTTCGAATTCATACTAATCACATATAGTATACGTAGTGTAATTTAATGCCCCTCTGTCATATCAACTCTGTATATAATTCATAAAGATATCCTATTCCGAATTCACTCTAGTTATCCGAAATATAACGAAAAGTGTCAAGTAGGAAAATATCTGACGAAAAAATAAAATACTTTCTATCATCATCAATAACATCACAATTTTCCAATAGCGCGGGACGCACTTGTTTAGATATTATCTTTTTGTAGAAGATTTAAAAAGAAAACTGCCTTGATTTAGCGTTACCTGTATCACGCATGAACACAAACACACTTAGACAAATATCTCATCCTCAGGACTCCCTGCAATTGGGGCCAAACGGCCAGGATATATATATAAGACTTTGGACGTTCACGACCACCCACAAAACACCAAATTGTTTACCATATTTATTATAAAACGTCTAAGATTTATAAGAACATCTTTCAGTCTCATTTCCAAATTATGCTAAACTGTTTTTCCGCGATGTACTAGTAACAAATGGCCACTTATATGTGTATAATTTCATTTATAATGTGTATAATTTCAGAATATAAATGACTCACCACCATACGTGTTGGACCTAGCAAAACCACAGCCCTTCTATTTGGCAATGACTGTATCTATATCATCGAAAGGACAACGTGATGGATACTCGCGATTACTTTTAAAGCAAATGTGGGAACATGTATGTATATCAATCACGAAAGATTTCTATAGCAAATGGGCGACTCTCTATGCTTAGAATTACATTCTTTTTTACCATTTATTTCTTCTATTGGTGAGATAACTTATACCATGTTGCCTGTTTCAGACGCCGCCGTACGACTTATTGTCATCGGATTTAAACGACAATTCTTCCGGAGGTGACAGAATGGCGAATAGTAATAATATGACGACGGCGGACGTTATTAGAATCATAGACGGAATATTGTGGTAAGAAATCTATACTAATACCGGGTGGGCCAAGAATTAGTTAACAATTAAAAAAATCTTATAAAAAACCATTTGATTTGCGTCATCAGAAAGCTGTTGAGTGTTATTTGGATTTTTTTTAAATAATATATATATTCTAAATCCGTCACCATATGTACGGCAAATGGTAAAGATTCTATAAATAGTTAATGATAAATATTCTCTACAAGTCAACTTGATTAAATGAATTTTGATTTTCTACACATACTGCGTGTCAGGGATGCTCTGCATAGTAAAATGTTCCGGAACCAAATAGAATTCTACTCGAAAGAAGAAATACCGACACATTCACAACTTGTAAAAGTTATCCGAGATGATAAAAAGCCGCGCTTGAGCCGAAGGTAAGTCGATTAACATACTAAATATTAAACTTGTATCTACTACATACCACATATCTACTAGATAGCGCTCTATCGTAGTTTCAAAAACGCAATAAAAAAATCTATGAATCGTTGTTCGTCGTCGTTTCAGCCCATAAATGACCCACAGCTGAATCGGACCTCCTTTTTCATGGGAGGGAAGTTAGCCTACTGTGCCACGCTTTCAAGTGTAATTAACGTCGGTTTCTAGGTTTTGTATTGTCTTGAAGTTGGTTTACATATTTTCTAAAAAAGTGTTTATTTGTTTAGCATAACTTAACCGCGACTCTACCTAAAAGATTTTATTTGAGCTTTTTAAGCGACGTGTTTGTATTTTAACTCGCTCACTTATGCAACGTTTTTTTTAGATTAGTAATGCCGTCGCCGGAAAGCAGTGGATGCGGGCGGCCCAGGACCGGCCTTTGTGGAGATCCTTGGGGGAGGCCTATGTCCAGCAGTGGACGGCTTTTGGCTGAAATGATGATGACCATTTTATAGCAGACTCCTGTACGGATTTATATAAAATTTCGAAGGCATTACTAATCTAAAAAAAACGTTGCATAAGTGAGCGAGTTAAAATACAAACACGTCGCTTAAAGATCAAATAAAATCATTTAGGTAGAGTCGCGGCTAATTTCCCTCCATGAAATTAGAGGAGACCACACTTGGGCTATTAAGTTTCTGTAATAGAATAAAAACAGAACCGAAGCATAAGTGCTTCGAAATAAAATCCATTACCAATTTTCAGAGTAACTTCGGGCATATGTGACGCCATCGTCAACAAGGCCATATTTCATGTGTACGGATTGAATCCTAAACACGAACTTGCTGTCTTCGAAGCCGAATGAATATTAAACTTGGACATTATTGTAGTTTAATTAATAATAATAAACTTTATGTCTTAAACTAACTTTATTCCAACAATCACTGATCACAGTCGTCAATTGCCATATCACAATACAACTTATTACTACTACTCAACCCATAAAGGACCCACTGCTGAGTCGGGCCTCCTCCCATCACAGGGATCTCCCTGTGTCAGCCTACTGTGTCACCCTAGCCAGACGAGTTTCGTATCAAGTTTTCTTTATCTTGCGGCAAGTTTTCAGCCTTGTCATTTCCATTTGTCGGCTCTTACTACACCCTCGGGATGGATTGGGGTGGTGACACGAAACAAAGAATACCTTCAGGTAATTCAGTCTAAGATCTTATCCAGTCTTAATTGTAGCTTCTTTGGTTTGGGCGACGCGATCACTGTTACAGCGACTCTGTCGCCCAATTTAGGGGTTTGATTACCCCCCAATTTACTCCTATGGATGAGCCCGTTGTCGCCAACACCGCAATCGACGAAGCATCCGAAAGGCACCACGTTCCGAACGACGCCTGGAAGCATTAAGAACCACTTGTGAGAATTTCAATAAAAGTCGCGACTGGCCGGATGCGGCCGTTACGTTTCAAGCTCGCGTCCGTTCCGCTACCTTCCCGTTCCCCTCGACGCACCTATGACTATAACTACTCATATTGGACCGTCTGCTGAGTCGGGGCTCGTCCAATTAGATGTAGGGTAATTGGCCTACTGTGCCACGCTGGCCAGACGGGTTGGCACAGGATCTCGCGGCTAGGATTTCGGCCTTGTTATTTCCTTCTGTCGCCTCTTACGACACCCTCAGGGTGGAATGGGGTTGTGACACTATTGTATTCTTAATCTGCCACCACGCCGCACGTTAATATTATTATTAATCGGAACAAATGAAGAGCGTCTCCCCTAGACATACTATTATATTTTATATGAAAATACTTATTTACACCAATATTATAAAGAGAGGTTTGTAACGAATAAATTATAGGAAGGAAGGAAGGCGCACTGCTGGTAGGCCTCCCACACGGTGGACCGACGACCTGGTTAAGGTCGCCGGAAAGCAGTGAATGCGGGCGGCCCAGGACCGGCCTTTGTGGAGATCCTTGGGGGAGGCCTATGTCCAGCAGTGGACGGCTTTTGGCTGAAATGATGATGATGAAACTATAGAAGCGGTTTCAAAAATTCTGCCAGCATTGCAATGCTTTATTATCGCGATTAATACCGAGACAAGCCAACGCGGGTGATGCCGCGCACAGCAACTAGTAAGCAGTACTCTTAGTCGCCCAGACAAAAACACTCATCATACATTTATTAAAGCCCATAAATGACCCAGTACTGAGCCGGACCTCCTCCGAATTCCTGGAAGGTAGCTAACAAACTGTGACACGCTGGTAAGAAGGGTCGACACAGGGTTAATTTATTTATTTAATACTTTATGCAAAAAATATTACATAGGCGGACTTAATGCCAAGAGGCACTCTCTCCCAGTCAACCTTTGGGTGTGCAGAGAGGGGTTTATGGCAGATGCACTGGGAAATTACGAAAGCATTGTATAGCTAATAATATAAACTTAAAAATAAATAATAAACCTATATAAACATACATATACATCATACATTTAAAAGTGTATTTATAAAAGACAAATACTCATATCAAATATACATAAATATATATTCCACTGTATTAAGTAATTTGAGACTTAATGAACTTATTGTGAAAATGGTTTCGTAGCTTAACTTTAAATGACTGAACACTGTCAGCCATCCTGATTTCGAGGGGAAGCGCGTTCCATAAAAGAACAGATTGCACGAAAAAAGTCGAGTGTACAAAGTCAGAGCGGTGGGAGGGACATTGGAGAAGATGAGAAGAGGAGGATATTTGAGGACCGAAGGTGTTTATCGTGATTTGAGGACAAGAAGTCAAAATGTGAAGTTAAGTAATCAAGTTGTCCTCTTGCGGCCAGATGATCTGCCCCTTGCATTCCTTTAGTCGCCTCCTACGACTTGGGTGGTGACATTGTATATTCTAAATCCGTCACCACACGGAATCACTAAATTAAATAATAAATAAATAAATATCCTTGGACATTTCACACAACGCCATCTCGTCCCAAGCTAAGCAACTCAATGCTTGTGTTATGGTAACGAGATGGATGATACACTACTTATATACATATTTTTTTTGTAAATACATACATATTATAGATAGAAAAGACACCCAGACTCTGAACCAGTGCCTCTGGTTTAGACAAAGACACTCGCCCGACCCCGGAATCGAACCCGGGACCCGTTGATCCAAAGGCGGCACATCTAACCACTAGACCAACGAGGCAGTCAAAAATTGTCGTTAATAATTGCCAAATACCTGTCAATGAAGTTCCCTCCTTTATCTGTTCCGTAGTCTGTATTGTAATGGAATAAACAGGTTTACTAAACGTAATTATATTATCTTCGTAAGTCTTTTGCTTGAACGCTGTAATTATAAGTTCTAATGTGCCAACATCGGTCTTCAACTCTGCACTTGTCCTGGTAATATCAAAGCTTGATATTTTTCTTTCGATCAGTTCTGGGAAATGTGGCTGCGTAAGCTCTTTTAAATTGACACATAAAATTTTTGCGAACCTAAAAATATTAATGTTTTTTAGTCATTACTAAAGGCTGGCACATAAGAAAATAAATCATCATCATAATGTTAGCCAAAAAAAGTCCATTGCTGGACGTAGGCGACCTTAACCAGGTCGTACGTCCATCGTGTGGGAGGCCTACTAGCATCGTGTGAGCTTTCCGGAACGCGGTAGGACTTTTCTACCACATAAATTTTTTTTTGTGCATGCAAACGTCTCGTTGGGTGACCAGACGTTTCCACTAAAGTTGAAATCCTATTGGAGTAACTTACGATTTAGCAACAGAGTAGCTCTCTGGATGAATGATTGTGGCATCCAAAGCCTCGGCGCCGTCCAACACTTTGAGGAAACCGGCACACTGTTGAAACGTAATTTTTCCTATACCAGTCACTTTCAATATTTCACTTCGTGCTGTAAATCTGCCGATTTCCTGCCGATACGCTATAATTTTCTTTGCTCTGCCTTCGTTCAGACCTGATATACGCCTGAAAACATGAGATATAAAGGTTATGTGGGGCCAGGATTATGGAGACAAAAGAACCATTTATTTGATTGCCATGAAAAAACGTATCGCGGGGTCTGTTTACAAACACACTTTTGCCCAACCCCAGAATGGAACCGGGGCTCCAACCCCTCCAACCCCATTTTTTGGTTTCGCTGGCGTAATGCTCTAAGCATACCGCCGCCCCTCGGGGGTGTGGTCGACGCTTATGTAGGTCTCAGGAAACTACTCGTCTACCCACTAAAACCCCACCGGTATACCCGCTTGGGGTGCCACAGATTCCCGTAAACGCATTCCACTGTGACGCCCCTACGAAGTACCCGCTACGTGGGCTAGCGACTATCGGAGGATGTCCCGATAAAAAAAAATACATGATAGATCCGTTCGAAATTCCGGTCCGAAATTGTTTGCGAAAACCTAATAAATCATTTTAAAGGTGTGTAAAATAAATAGTTCTTGGTGACGGATCGAAAATACATAGTGTCACCACCCCATTCTATACTGAGGGTATCGTAAGAGCCAACCCGTCTGACACAGTAGGCTAATTTCCCTCCTGTAATTGGAGGAGGCCAGACTCAGCAAGGGGTCTTTTACGGGATGAGATGTATGTATTATGTAAATAGTTCTTACCTTAACATGGCTTGAGACGCGGTGTTTATATCTACTCCAACTAAACTCACAACCTTTTCAACCGTAGTATCTAACGCTGAATCGAGCATTTTCGATGGAATGTCGTGTTGATACATACCAACGCCTAAATTTTTTGGGTCAACCTAAAATATTAGATATATTATGATATGGAAACGGCGGATCCGATTTAGATAAAAAATGCCTGAGACCCACCACACAAATAAAGATACGCAGTTAATCCTACTTCCTACTTATAATATCACTACATAGTATAAAACAAAGTCGCTGTCGTCTGTCCGTCCCTATGTATGATTAAATCTTAAACTACGCAACGGATTTTAAAGCGGTTTTTTTTAATCGATAGTTTGATTCAAGAGGAAGGTTTATATTATACTAGCGACCCGAACCGGCTTCGCACGGGTGCATGTATTATACATATAAACCTTCATCTTGAATCACTCTATCTATTAAAGAAAACCGCTTCAAAATCCGTTGCGTAGTTTTCAAGTTTTAAGCATACATAGGGACGGACAGACGACAGCGACTTTGTTTTATACTATGTAGTGATGTATAATATGCACCCGTGCGACGCCGGGGCGGGTCGCTAGTCATATATAATCTATACTAATATATAAAGCTGCAGAGTTTGTTTGTTTGTTTGTTTGTTTGAACGCGCTAATCTCAGGAACTACTGGTCCGATTTCAAAAATTCTTTCAGTGTTAGATAGTCCATTTATCGAGGAAGGTTATAGGCTATATTTTATTTTCAAAAGAATTAGGGATCCGTATGAAATTTGCGATTTTGTAACCCAAGGTGTAAAATCGAAAACCTATTTATGCGTGCGCTGTTAAAACGATTGGCAATAGAACAAAATGAAGTACTACGAGTTTGTAGGTCTTATTAAAATCTACAAAAAGTCCGCGAGAGCACATATCTAACTATCATAGTTTAGTCACAATAACCACTTCAATATTCATAAAAAAAAAATGCATAGAGATAAGCACGGGTTCGAAGTCCACGCGAGCGAAGCCGCGCCCAGAAGCTAGTATGTATTATAAATGCGAAAGTTTGTAAGTATCGATGGATGTTTGTTACTCTTTCACATAAAAACTGCTGTATGTATTTTAATGAAACTACAACAATATAGCTTATACATCAGAATAACATATAGGCTACAATTTCTAAAGATATTGTGAGAATTGTCCAAAATACGCGGATAAAACAACGGGGCGCAGCTAGTAAAGAATAATAGGTGAATCCATTCGTGTGTTGAGAAGTTAAGAATACACGATATCACCACCCCATTCCATCCTGGGGGTGTCGTAAGAGCCGCCAGAAGGAAATGACAAGGCCGACAACCTGGCCGCAATAGAAGGGAAAATTCATATAAAACCCTGTGAAATAAATTTTGAACCCGTCTGGCCAGTGTGGCACAGTAGGCTAATTACCATCCTTGTAAATGGAGGAGGCCCAACTCAGCGGTGGGTGAACTCCACTCAGCTGAATATTATTATTATTTTTACCTTTATTAACTCTCCAAGTGGATCTAATACTCTTCTAGCTATCGATAATGCCGATATTAAGTTAGGATCCATATTCGGATGTTCCTGAAATGGGTAAAAAAAAACATGTATTGATTAGAATATAAGCAACCTAAAGTATGACTAATACTCTAATTACAACCCCCGCAAATGAGATGCATCACCGAAAACCTGAATCGCGATAACGAAAATTGCATGGATAGATAACCCCAGCAGCAATCATGGGAGGAACGGGTGCTATAGACTCCGCCAGGGTTATGTTACGTCGTGTTACTACAAGAATACATCATCATCAGCCCACGCGAGTGGCTGAGCTGGACATAGGCTGAAGAGCGCCATAGCGCCCCGTCTTCAGCTTGACGCATCCAGTTGCTGCCCGCAACCTTTCGTAGATTGTCGCTCCATCTAGCAGAGGGCCGTCCCACACTACGCTTGCCGATTCGCGGTCTCCAGAACTCGTCTACCCCAGCGGTTGTCGGTTCTTCGACAGATATGACCAGCCCACTGCCACTTCAGTCAGCTAATTCTCTGAGCTATGTCGGTGACCTTGGTTCTCTGTCGGATAGTCTCGTTACGGAGCCTATCTTTCAGAGAAACGCACGCTGAGCGACTTTAAGCTTAAAACGTGTTATTGTTTTTTTTAATTTTTGTATACATTATGGTCTTTGTACATTATGTATAAAATACCTTTTGTGCTTCTTTGCTAATCGAATAAATAGATGCACCCTGTTCTGGTACAATGATGATTGGAGCGATGTCCGATATACCATGGCTTTTGAGCCACGATTCGGTCTCACGGCAAGCAGTGCCGTTGCCCAACCCAATCAATTCGACACTGCAACATTAATAGGAAGATGTATAACACACACGGCGAATTCCCAGTGATTTATTTTTTAAATGAAACCCCTTCTCTAGATAAATAAGTCTTGTATCGTGGGAGCAGTTTACAAACACGTAATTCAAGAACACAAGTGACACCCAGACTCGGCGCAAGTGCCTCTGGTTTAGCAAAGACAATTGCCCGACCCCGGAATCGAACCCAACCCCTAGACCGACGAGGCAGTCTACATTAAAAACTACAAACATACGTTTAGTGTTTTAACATTCATTTAACAAGGCGTAGCCACGTAATGTGTAGCCACTGGTGATAAATAACCCACTGCTGCGTCGGACCTGCTCTCCATTACATAAAGGGTAATTAGCCAACTGCGCCACGCTGTCCGTACGGGTTTCGTTTCAAGTTTCCTTCACTTGCGGCTAGGCTTTCGGCCTTATGATTTCTTTTTGTCGGCTCTTACAACACCTAGAGGATGGAATGAGGTGGTGACAAAATGTATTCTAAATACGTCACCACTAAATTCGGATTTATTTTAAAAGTTTTACGTTGTTCGCTTTCGTGCCAATAGCATTAAACAATTAATATATGCATGAAAGGTTATCTACCTGTGAACACTGAGTAATTCTTTCAGCTGTTTAGCGGCTGGGTCGTGTTGGTTATGTCGGTGAAGATTCGGATGTATAGTCACAGCATCTAATTTATCTCCATTTGCATTTACAATGCCAACCTAAAATAGTTTCACTATACTACAGACAAAGATTAAATTGAGTTTTAGCATCAATAATTACCACAAGGCAAACACTACATTATACATCAGATTTAAAATTGTTTAACTTAAACTATAGAACTACTAGCCTGTTTCACTTGTGGGGTTTTAGAACATTTTCCATTCCAGGCTATATCTCTGTGCGAAATTTCAACCAAATCGAAACGCATGCTTGCTTTAGTATAATAAAATAACAAATGTATGGGATTGACACAACCTGTGTATGTGAATATCATAGACCAATAAGGCAGTCAATCCGATTTTTAAGTAAAGATTGTGGTATTTTAAAATTCAAAATTAAACTCGATCAAATCAATTCCATTAAAACTTGCATTTTTTTTATTTTCAATAACAACACAGTAAGGGTGAAGCCAAGCAAGCGTAATTCACTCAGAACTCACCCTTAGTCAAAAAATATGAAACGAACTCTATTTCACTGGCAAATACATATTTGCCTTACCTTACAACCAGCTTTAAAACCAGGATCAAGTCCTGCTAAGACTCTATTTTTGATAGGTTCTGTAAGAAGATATTTCTCTAAATTCGTCGTAAATGTTTTTACTGCTTCTTTCTGGGCAGCACTTGTTAGGTCAGATCTCACATGTCTCGTTAACCATGGTTTAATTAAGCGATTGTATGCATCGCCCAAACCTTTACGAACCCAAAAGCTGCTTTTCCATAGTGATAGACAAAACCTGAAAAAGCACCCAAGTTTCAATACCAACCAGCTGTTAACCAATAATTACTGGTTGACCCAACAGATGAGTCCTGGAACTCTAGTCGGCAATACCACCAATACTGGTAGTTAGCAAAATCAGATCAGAAAATTGTGAACAGTCGAGGTATAAGCACACAAGTCTGTGTTGCCGTAAAATGATAATGGTGTTTATAAATATGTCGATTTATAAGAGTTTTGTGATGAAACCTACGTAAATAAAGTTCTTTTTGAGTTTGTGTCTTTACTAACTTGTTAATAAAAGTTACTGGAATCCATTCACCAAAAGCTTGTTATGTTTATTATAGTAACAATACTGTTTAGCTGTCAAAAGTTTCATTAGTTAATATAGCAATTTTTTTATTACAACTAATTTAGACTAGTAATTTCAATAAGCAGTTTCAATTACTTCTCTAGTTTGTTATAAAACCAGTCAGGTACAACCACTTTGATTGAGAGAATCTTCTCATCTTCACCTCTATTTAGAGCTAAAGTTTGGTGCGGCTTCACAAAATTACTTGGGCATTTCCAGTCGAAATATATTTTGTATGTTTCCGGATCTGTTTTGGTATCAACTCGTTTTTGGTCATCCTCTTTTTTCTCTTTAGTAGAGCTTTTTGTGCGACTGCTTTGTATGGTAAATCGTGTTTCTTCTTTTCTGTAAGTGACAATAGAAATACAGACTGTGTTACGTCACTAGCTGGGTCCACACCGGACGATCCAGCGTGCTCCGATCACGCGCGGCAGGAGAGCGATACAAATAGCTGGGTCTACACCGAACGATCCGCTTTGCATTGCAGATGCACATCCAACAACATTCAACATTGCAACCATTCTGGAATTATCATTCAGGTTTTTTATTTATTGATTCTGAGGCGGTACAAAATTTGCCGGGTCAGCTAGTATAAAAGAAAAGACACCTTGGTATGACAATAAGCATTCATTTTTTTTATAACGGTGGCATATTGTTGGTTGATAAATGTTTAGCCAGCATCCAGTGTTAAGAATCATATTATGCAATGATGGTAGTAAAGATAAATGGGAATAATTACAAGCATCTACTACTACTCGGCCCATAAATGACCCACTGTTAAGTCGTGCCACCTCCAGCTTCATGGAGAGTTATTAGCCTACTGTGCCATATGGGCCAGATGGGCTGGCACATGGTTTCTTATGAAATTTTCCTTCTCATGCAGCTACGTTTCTGTCATTTCCATTTGGCTCTCTTGACACCCTCCGGATGAAATAGGGTGGTGATACTAAATCTGTCACATGGCATCATCATCATTTCGAAAGATGTTACTTACAAACTTCGTATTTGTTCCATAATTCTTGTGTCTTTGTATATGATGTCAGCAACAATATGTGTGATGTGGGCTTCCACTTTCTCTTCAGTAGATATTTCATCTTCATCTCTGCACAGTGATCTTATATTGACATATTCACCATTCAATGCCTTTACTGCAAGAGGCTCCAAACCAAGTTTGCGAGCCCTCTCTGCCAACGACAGGGTATGTGATTTTAATGGGGCATACTGAAATATAAAAGAATACAAAATATCAGCCCATAAATGACCACTCCCGAGTCAGGCTTCCTCAAAAATAACAGAGGGAAATTAGCCTACTGTGGCACACTGGCCAGATGAGTTGGCACAGGGTTTATATCAAGTTTCTCAAAGCTAGATCTTACAGCTAGATGTTCTGCCTTTTGCATTTCTTTAGTTGCCTCTTACAACACCCTCAGAATAGTGTTGGTTGGATATTGTGTATTCTAAATCTGTCACCACACGGACAACATATGATTAAACTCTTAGATGTTCACGTAATCACAATGATAGTTTTATTGTGTAAATAATATTAAAAGTTGATTTTGATAAAATACAATATTGTATCCATTATGACTCACTATCAAATCTACTTCTGACAAATTTTGTGCATTCATTATGCTTTTGTGAATTTCTGGTGTCAACTTGTTTGACTTTTTAAGTGTTTCTGTGACTGATTTAACTTTTTTCTTTAGTTGTGTAATATTTTCATAGGTTTCATGAAGATCTTGTAATCTGAAAACATTGTAATAAATGCAATTAATTTTAATAAGTGCATAAACTCAAACTCAAAAGGAAATTTATTTACGTAGGTTTTATCACAAAGCTCTTATAAATTGTGATGTTTAAAGTTACCATTGTCATCTTACAACCCTTGTCCCATCCCAGGTGGTAGTCTCCATACACACGTATCAGTCATCATATCCACAGTCATATATCACCTTTCATACACAATTCCTCATTCCTACAATTCATCCATCTCATTTGCTCTCCCACAACCCTAGCATCCACCTACATTCATGTTGAAAATACCACCAGTAGTTTCAAATCATGGGTCTTGTTTACACATCTTCCCCTGCATGCTCTTAAACCTGTGTTTATTCCTGCTTCCGCTATATGTTACCCAGGGATAAAATATTATATTTTAAAGAATTTTTGACAATCAGTCGGGTGGTAGGTCTGCAGAAGTACAAATCTTTCTTCTTTATAATATTACTGTAGTATGAAATATATTAAGTAATACTCACTTTTCAGGTAATAAATTATCAACAGCCGTTTTTCTGTACCTAGCAATAAACGGTAATGTGCAACCTTCAGACAAGAGTCCAATGAAGTTTTTAGCTAAGGACAGTGGAACTTTTCCTACACGGGACAACATTTCTACTTCGTCCCAAACATTTTCCTTTTCATCAAACTTCGAAGGCAAACATCCATCTGCTTCGTCTTTTGGATTTTTTACGACCTTCTTTTTTAATTCTACTTTATCATTCTTCCCATTTTTTATTTTTAATAGTTTGGTGTTAGCTGCCTTAGATTTCTTTAGAGGAACTGGGGATTCTTCGGCATTACATTTCGATTTTCGTTTTCTAGTAATACGGCCAGGTTTCTCCATGTTCAAAGAATTTCCCTGAATGAATGTATGTATGTAAGAACAGTATAGACTAATGAAATTTTCAATCAAATATCTAAGATGCTCTATAGAGATTCTTTCTTTGGGTTCAAAATAGTCTTTCCTAAATACCAGACACTAAAGAAGCACTAAAATAACGAAAAAGAACGCGAAATCCAATACTTGTGTCACTGTTTACATTTCATTCGTAGTTTTGTTTGTGCGTAGGGATAAAATGATACGTACGATTGAATGAATACAAATACTTACTCGATACATTCCTTCCGATACCCATTACTTTTGGTTTCGTTCGATACTTTTTAACTAAGTATCAAGTAGGTATCGGTCAAAAGTACTCGTATCGGTAAACCAATAGATTTCATTTTAACGAGTATTATAATTTACACATAAAACGTTTTAAATACGCGAAATACTTTTGGCTATCATTTATAAATTTTTAACACATCCTTTTCCTTATTTTGTGTAATTGTCAAACTTGTTTGTCTATGCCGAATGAAAAGAAAGTCGCCATCTTAAGTTGGGATCACTATCATTGATTGACATTTGACATGTAAATTCACTAAGCTGCGCCCCGTGGTTTTGCCCGCGCTCTCTTGACAATTATCGTTATATTCTGGATAATTCACAATATATATATGAGTATCTTTATAAATTATAGCGTATGTGTTTCTCTGAAACTTGAGCTTTATTATTGTAAAGTTTCACTAAAATCCCTTCAGTAGTTTTTACGTGAAAGAGTAACAAATATCATTCACCCATACCTACAAACTTTCGCGTTTTTATTCATTCATTGATTTTGGAGTGCTTAATTCTCATTTCAAAATAACGTTTTACGCGTTTAAAGCATTAGTTATCGATACGAGTAAGTATCGATACTTTTCAATCGATAGTGAGTAAGTATCGATCCTTTACAACCGATACTGTAACGAGTAAAAGTATCGATACCTTAGTGGTATCGTTTTATCGGCTCATTAAAGTTAGCCCTCCAAAAAAATGATTTTTTACTATTTTCGACTTTTTTTTCTATTAAGTCATTTGTTAATCGTTTGTTATTATTTGTTAGCTGTTAATAATTGTTTGTTCTCCATTAATTATTATTTTTTAAAATACTTAAAAATATACCTTTAAGTTAGCCCCCCACTTGCAATATATAATTCGATAAACCGAATATAATTTTCCGTCAATAAAGTCTCGTAAATATTTTTTTTTGGATTGTTCGTACATAATATACCTTTGTTCTCTTTCGAAATTACTCAGTTTTGTTTAATTAACTATTTTAATTAGCTGAATTTGGCGCAGTGGTTGAGCGATCGACTGCTGCGCCGCATGTCGCTGGTTCGATTCCCGCACGGAAGAAATGTATTTTTTACTATTTTCGACTTTTTTTCTATTAAGTCGTTTGTTAATAGTTTGTTATTATTTGTTAGCTGTTAATAATTGTTTGTTCTCCATTTTTTTTGTTTAATAATTAAATATATACCTACAAGTTAGCCCCCACTTGCAATTTATAAAATTTGTCCGTCAATAATGACTCGTAAATATAATAAAAAAAATTGTGAAATTTCTTTCTACGAAAAATAAAAAAAATTAAAAAATTAAGTAAAAATATTTATGGACGAACACAGTCTTGTATATTTTTTAAAATATATACGCTTATTTATTTATATAAATAGATATATGAGTAAAATTGAAAATAAATGCATTATCTAATTTTCTGATTTATAAATTAATAAAAATGTATAGCGCAGTACAGCTTGGCAAAAAAGAGTGTGAAAGTGGGGAAGAATAACCGAATGTCTGCAAATATAATCGAGTGGGGTCTCAAATGAAAGCGCATCACGTGCAATTTGACAAAATCTGTATTATAATAAGTGCGTACCTATAAAAAGTATAAAATAAAAATTAAATTAAAAATTTAAATAAACCCCCGACACAATAACCTTTAAAAAGTAAAAAATAAAAATAAATACTTCGCGTTGGGGGACCAGGGGTCAGGTAATAAATAAGTGGGAGTGGTCCCCCAACGCGAAGTATTTATTTTTATTTTTTACTTTTTAAAGGTAAAAAATAAAAATATTTTTTTAGGAATATGATCACAATTCCAAGTGGGTGATTCAGTCCCTCGGACGCTACGCAAACACCATGGAAGGTTTCAATATCTAGTATTAACAATGTTAATAGTGGGCGCTGAAGCCTTGCACGAAAGCGGTGCAGTAGCTACCTTTAGACAGATAATCATGCCCCCCGAGGGCAGTCAAACTGTGGGTTTGTTAGGAATTGATGATAATAGTTTGGTTACAGGGATAATGAAAGAACACGTTTTGTTAGAAGTTTTATTTGCATCGAAAAAAAAACAATCAGACGAATCGAGAACACTTTCCTCTAAATATTCGATCCCAGAAAAGCTCACATTTTGGCTAGAGCTTCCTGCAACTTCAGAATCACTAGTGTATTCTAATTGTGATGAATCACTGCTACTGTCATATATATTGCATACATATATTCAGCTAATTAAAATAGTAAATAAACAAAAACTGAGTAATTTCGAAAGAGAACAAACGTATTATGTGCTTTCATAAAACACACAGCGTTCAATTGAAGAAGGCTAGTATGTACTCACCTTTAAACTAGGTATCTATGGTCATTTCTCTATGGTTTTTATACCTTTCTCTTTCTCTCACCAGCTGGGGCGTCCTCTTCTCTCCGATGAGGCGGCCGCCATTAAATATGGCCGCTCATAGCTAGTGTCTCACGACAACTATAAACAACAGAAATTAGTGGAGTTTTGATTTTTTCAGTCATTCTACTGAAATTTCAGTTAAATAATAACTGAACGTGTGCATTTTTATACACAGCGTTTTTTCCAGTTCAAATTTAGCATCTGGTAAGTGTTTTTAATTGCTAAATATGATTTCGCAAGAAAACATTGAAACGCCGGTTGGAAGTGGGAACATTGTAAGATGTGATGCTTCAGAGGGCGATCAGCCTATGAAAAATCCTAACTCAGATGAGTCATCAACCTCTTCGTCCTCGGCGGACAAGTAGAGCGTACCATTTCCAACAAAAGGCAAACAAAATCACGTATTGATATGTCGTACTTTTCAAGTAGGATTTATATCACAGTACATATCACAAAACCAGTTGCTTCACTACACACAATCAGTAACCCTTGATCCCGTTACTACCAACAACTCAGGGATCGTAGACCCTCTTCCTAACAGTGTCTCGTAAATCCAAATAGGCTTTGACCAAGGGAGAGCTTGGGCTACTAACTAGCTTGAGTAACTAATTTTGATAAAGAGCAATAACCCCAGTAGCAGATAAGCTGAAGCTTAACCAAGCATGAGTTGATTGACTAGCAAAATGTTGAATAATGCTTTACAATCATACATGGCTAGGCCGGGTTTTAAATTGAATTAAGATGTTTCCCATCTTATTAACTATAATATTAATAATTTGTTTGTCAAATATTTTATATATACTATACTTAGATATTACATTATTATATAAATATCAATAGGAAATAATAAATCCTAATTTACAAGAGAAACAATCTGCAGACTGGCAGTGGGCAGATGTTCATCTCAGTGAAGAAAGTATTTTTAGTCTGGGTACACTGTATAATTGATTCCTTAGGTGGGTCTCAATTATTGCTTAAAACTCTAGTTTATATTAATGAGAACATTAAATATCTCTAGTTTTCAACATAGAAAATAATTAATACCAGAAAAGAAACATAATAAATTTAAAAAATAATCAGCTATGTTGTTAATTTAATAACAGTGGTAACGGTGGACTATAGTTTTTACTCAAATTAATACAGATACAGGTACAGAAATTATGGTATAGCTATAATAATAGATCTTAAATAGAAGAAAATGCTGGCAAAACCTCGACAGATCCAGGTCAACCGGGTTGAATTTTCTTAGTAAAGAAATCAGATGGGGGTTTATGCCATATCTCAGGGGACAATACTTTGATGTATCTACATAACATTCCACCTGATATCAAAGATACATGTGTCAGAATTCTTGCAGAGCAAAGACTGACTAGATAGATATCCAACAAACCTATATTCTTTTACCAATTGTACCAACTCACAGAATGTTTCTTCAGATCTATTGCAACAATGAGTTGCTCTAATTAATTGCCTTAATTGGCAGAAAGGCCTATCATAAGTTCCAAGAATGTTTGCTATGGTAACAAATTGGGTTGCGGAAACCCAGAAAGGCCTATCATAAGTTCCAAGAATGTTTGCTATGGTAACAAATTAGGTTGCGGAAACCCAACGATCACAGGGATTCCGGGTTTTAGTATACCTGGACCATTCTTTTTTATTGATCATTCATGATCAAATAACTTTGGAAACATTGCAGGAAATGATTTCTTAATGGTTCTTATGGTGTTATTTTATGTATATTTATTTAAAATTTAAATTACAAAGTTTTAGACACTTTTGCACTGTCCATGGTTGGAGACGACACACTGTCAAGGGGCCTTTTCCTGCAATGTGCAAAGATTGTGAAAACCTAAGCCATCATAACATTGGAAACTTAAATTGCAAAGACAATGGTGATATTTTAATTTTGGGATGTGAATCATTAGATATCTGTCCTGGGACCTTCTCAGGAAATAGAGTAGTTGGTGCTTTGGTATACCCAACAAAATTTTGTGAAACTCAAAAGAAAGTATTAAAGTACTTAAGGAGTTTAATTTCAAAAATCTTACAAAGCAGAATTTCTTAAAAAGAATCTCAAGAGTCTATTGCACTTGCAAAAATTTGCAAACCATGCCATCCCCAAGGGTCGACTCGACGGTTGCAATTTGAAACTGTTCCTGAGAAGTTCCCAAAAAGCAAGCTACAGGTAAAGAACGTATCATCTTTATCAGTCCCTTAAGATCTGGAGGGCGTTATCAAATGTCTGGACAGGGTTCAATGCCCTGTCAGCATAACACACGGCCTAGACTCAGATGCAGCGTATGCAAGCTGGAAAGGTCATCTAAATAATCAGTACCTCTCAGGAGAAGGCCAGAACCATTGGCATTCCAACCCTAAGGATGTATGCATTATTTGCCACCACAAGAAGCCATCGGATGGCTCTAAAAGGGGCAAAATGTTCTGGTATAGTCAGACAACAAGGTCCTTGTTGCAAACCTCAAAAACAAAAAAAAAGGGGGGGGGGACTATCAGCCTTGCTATAATTGACATCCAGTCTCCTAAAACTGACAGATCGTTTCTAAATAGATATCTCAGCCACTTACCTCCCGAGGAGGTTAAACGGAATTGCGGATCGCCTCTCTAGGGGCCGCAAAGTACTGGGCTGGTACTTACTCCCACAAGCCACGGAGGCTATATTCAATGTTTTGGGCACCCCACATTGAGACCTATTCGCTTCAAGAGAACCGTCGTACCAAACTTCGTAACCTTTGATTCTATAGATGGTGCCGCAGTCTTTTGCGACAGTGGGATTGTCGGTTGGATTGGGTATTTCCCCCGCCAAGATTAATACCCAGAGTTCTAGCTCTTGTTTAAACAGGGCAACTACTACTATACTACTCGGCCCATACGTGACCCACTATTGAGTCGGGCCTCCTCTAATGACATGGAGGGTATTTAGCCTACTGTGCCACGCTGGCTGGACAAGTTGGGACAGGGTCTCTAAGAAATTTCCTTCTCTTCTGGCTAAGTTTTCGCCCTTGTCATTCCTTTTTGTCGGCTCTTACGACACCCTCAGGATGGAATGGGGTGGTGACCCTGTTTATTCTAAATCCGTCACCACACGGAAACAGGGAATAGGGTTACAGTATAGTAGTAGTCGTATATTACAATATATCTTATAGCGCTGGAGTAGACCAAGTGCTTTTGGCTACCCGAGTTGCGAACACGAGCTCTAGCAGAGCCGGTACCAATACTGAAACCTGCGGAAGGTTCTGATAGATTTGAAAACGGAATTATCCCCTCACAAGTAGGCCAGTGGTCTCTACATGCGTGAAAAATTGGGGGTGGTACGATAACATTGGAAACTGGACCTTAGAGGAACAGAATTTATTAGAGAGTAGCTAGCGGACATCTACTCTTTCTATACTTATAGTTCCCCAACCAAGCGTTGGCTACGCTGGTCAGATCAGAATGCACTTAGTGGCACTTAGTAAAATAAAAAAGAGGCACGGAGCTAAATTATTTCTAGACAAGCTTGCTTGTAGTATATGTCAAAAAAAAAAAAAAGCACGGAGCTAAATTATTTCTAGACAAGCTTGCTTGTAGTATATCCCATCTTACTATAAAAGTCGGCAGTTTCAGCGTATTTGTCTGGAAGACTTTCCAAAAAGCTTTCATACAACAGGTTTTTAAAGCAAACCAGCGCCAACTTTCTAATCATAACAGAAAGACTCTCATATCAGTCTGGGATACATGGATTTTAAATAATTGGTCTGTAATCTCCATAAATTTGAGGCCTCCTTTTGAAATCACTAAACGGAGTGCTCTAATACACCTATTAGCCTCTGGCCGTAGAATACATGACCTCGCTTTATCTAATAAAGCCAGTAGTGAAAATATCATTTTTGTGGATAATACAGTTTGCCTTTGGCCAATATTTGGGTGTAAGATTGACAATATGTCACATAAACAATGGTTGGTTGTTGCGGAAACATCCAAATCAACATCTTTGCCCAAAAAGAACTAATTGAAAGCACAAAACATAGAAGAAAGGATCTTCTTGATGTGAGATATCTTTATTCTCTCTATAAAGATATGAAATCTTTAATATGTATAACAGCTTTAGTTATTTCACTTTCCGGACACTTAGACCTACTTGAGGACTATGATATGAGGACAGATCTGTACCATTTTTAAATATAATCAGATTGATATCCATTTCAGAAAATTTGGGATAGTAGTAGCCTCCATAGGCTTGATTGAAAATGTACCTGTCCAGGGGAGGATATTGGTAGAGTAAATTGGAAATGAATCCAAAATTACAATTTTTGTCACCCAGTGCATTGCCATTGTAAGGCTGATCCAGGCCAACATTTTATAATTTGATGGTTGTTTCAATTTGTGTACCAACTTAACGATTATGATAGATTTGATTATCGATTGCTGATTTAGCAAACTATTAGAATTTTGAATTCTAGCCTATGGACCCAAACATTATTGGATTTTTATTTAACAATCATTCGAATAATTAATAAAAGCAAGACGTCAATAAGTAAGTTCATCTCAATAAATTGAGCATTGAATTTGTTTACTTAACTTACTGGTTTAAATTACATTTAAAGATGATCATTTTGATTACATTGATCTCTGTTACAGTACCTACAGACTACAGAGCCTTTTCTGGTTACATTCATCATAGCATAGTGTCATTCAGCACCAGCAGATAACAAACAGGTCTTCAATTGAACGCTGTGTGTTTTATGAAAGCACATAATATAACTGATTTGCATTCCAACAAAACAGGTATTATGTGTGCAATAAAACACACAGCGTTCCAGCAATGCTCTTGCTGGTGTATCGAAGACTATGAGCGGCCATATTTAATGGCGGCCGCCTCATCGGAGAGAAGAGGACGCCCCAGCTGGTGAGAGAAAGAGAAAGGTATAAAAACCATAGAGAAATGACCATAGATACCTAGTTTAAAGGTGAGTACATACTAGCCTTCTTCAATTGAACGCTGTGTGTTTTATTGCACACATAATACCTGTTTTGTTGGAATGCAAAACAGTTATATTTTATGTACGAACAATCGAAAATATAATATTATAAATTGTAAGTGGGGGGGATAACGTGAAGGTATATTTTTAATTATTTTAAAAAAATAATAATAAACGGAGAACAAACAATTATTAACAGCTAACAAATAATAACAAACGATTAACAAATGACGTAATAGAAAAAAAGTCGAAAATAGTAAAAAAACATTTTTTTGGGGGTTAGTCTATTACTCTACTCTTTGGTGCCGAGTTGCCGACTGACCAGCCAGGCCGTGAGAAAACGAAAAAGGAACTACTTTTTGAGCTGAAAGAGGGAATTTGTACATATTACTAGCTTTCCAGTTTGCTTACTACAGAGTTTCAAGACATAAACAGACATGCAAGATAATTTATTAAATGGATTAATTCAATATTTTTACGAAGGGAGCCATACCTTTCAATTTCAGGTAATATTAAATTTCACGTAGTACAATAATTTACACTAAAATCTGTACGCTTTATTTTGATAGAAAATAATTTAGGCCTACACTGCATTTGTTTTGTACATAAAAAAATATTGGCCATATTCAAAGATGAAGAGAATGTTCTCCAAAATTTTATTTATTAATGAATTAAGGTTATTTAATGTCATTTCCAATTTGGGTAACAAGAAAAAAGATTCCAAAACAAAACTAAATTGTAACTTTTTTCTAATACATTTTCAGCAGGCAGATATTAATTTAATGAACTGGGAATGGCAAGAAAGATTTATAAGTGCTACAATTAGGAGTGATTTGGTAAAAAGGTATCCTGTAAGTTCTCAGTTTTTAAAGTTATTCCTAAAGAAAATTATCCAACAATTGGAAACTGCACAAGAAGTTCATGATGATTTCTATTCATATTTATGTTCAGCAATGAATGATGTCAACAATAATTTTAGCTTTCGGCACTATGTTCTAGGAAATGACCTAAGAAACATAATAACTATTAAAGAAACAAAAAATATGGTTGTCAATGGAACAACAGGTTTAAAAACATGGGAGGTGAGTTGTTTTTGTTGATTTCCTGAGCCGCCAAGCTTGCTTATTCAATAGAATCAACATTTTATCAGTTTTGGGTACTACTATTAATACCTATACTGTAATTTTGGAACATGTGCCACATGCATTTGACACAAGCACTTTGCATCTTTGATACAAGTAGATTCATTCTAGGAATTGCATTGTGTACCCATCCAGGGTATATTGGTAGAAAAAGACAAGTATTGCACCCCAATTGTCAGTAAAAATCGTCCCATAGTCAGAGCGAAAATTAATTTAATTTATTCCAGGCAGCTCGTATATTAGCAGATTGGGCACTTTGTAACAAGGACATATTTGCTGGTAAAAATGTTTTGGAATTAGGCTCTGGTGTAGGATTTAGTGGAATCACCATAGCAAAGCACTGTCAAGTTAATAAACTACTGCTCAGTGATTGCCATGAAGATGTGCTAAAAATGGCTTCTGAAAATATACAAATTAACTTCCCAAACTGTAAAGAAGGAACTAAGAATGAGGGAACATTTGCTAATTCAGAAGGGTGTACTGTAGGTATGTTTCAATGTTTTATACCATTATGTACATGTGAGCTTGACTTCTGTACCAACATTAACTTGCATTTTTTTCCAGGTGTAATTATGTTGGATTGGAATCATCTAGATAATTTATCTGATACAATAGTGCCTGACGTAATAATAGGGGCAGATATTGTATATGATACATCAATACTAAATCCTCTATGTAATGTTATCAAAATATTTACAACAAGAAATGTTAACTTAGAGGTGTATATTGTCAGTGTCATTAGAAATGAAGATACATTTAGCAGCTTTTTAGAGACATTATGTGAGTATTTTGCTGTAGTACCCGGCAAACATCTTGAACAAAAATGTTGGAGTGGGGCAGTCCATCCATGTGTCATCATCAACCAATAAGGTTTATGCCTCTGATCCACCAATGATCATGTTCCTAGTTGTTTGCCGGCTAGTATACTAGCTTGTTAATTTAGAGTATTAATTCTAGTTTATTGTTTTGAGTGCCATTTTTTACTTTCAGCTAAATCAAATTTTACATATGAAAAAATAGAATTTTCCGATAGTGTCAACATTAAATGGGATGAAAGTGTGTCCAAGTGTATTTTAAAAATAAAGTCGGCGACGTAAACTAGATAATAAATGATTTTTATTTATGTGCCCCACGACATCAAACGTCTTTAATCATCAATAGCACTACATAGTATAAAACAAAGTCGATGTTGCCTGTCCGTCCCTATGTATGCTTAAATCTTTAAAACTAAGCAATGGATTTTGAAGCGGTTTTTTTAATAAATAGAGTGATTCAAGAGGAAGGTTTATATGTGTAATACATGCACCCGTGCGACGCCGGGGCGGGTCGCTATTAATATTATAAACTTTCATAAAAAGTTTAAAATATATTTTTAAAGTTCTAGTTACCTACATATTTTATTGTTTTTTTTTTTTCATATCGGGAACACAGTCTCATTATGCCAAGCCAATAGTTGTTTCTTATTTGTAATTGGCAAAATTCGAAATTGATTATGTATTAAAAAAATCTATTTCCCTTCAAACTCTGCGAAACCACTTGGTACACACACAAACCGCGCGTTATTCGAAAACAGAAGAAATGTCATTATTGCCAATGTCCAAATTAAGAATGCCCAGCACATCGAGCAACGAGTAAAGTTTTGTTGTCCAAGCGGAATGTTCAAACGTGCGTGGAACGGAAGCACAAAATCGTAATATGATGAGCCCGATATCGATGATCATTGGACTACCATCATTGGATTTTGAAAATTCATTAAGGTGATTGCTCCAGGGTAGCCCGCGAAATTCAAATTTACGTTTTTTGCAATTCCCGAAATCTATGAAAAAAAATTCATTGCATGTGATTTTTTTCAAATACATCATCTGATAGTTTCCCTGATACCCTGAATAAAACCCTGGAAAGTAATGCAAACAGCACTATTAGAAAAAACTAATTTGTAACAAATACAGATTGATCGTAGTATGTATTAAATGACTGAACGCGCGCTACGGGTGATATGGTTGGTGCTCTCTATGGGAAGCTTACATCCAGAAGTGGAATAGAGTGAAAACTTGAGACGAAACTTTTACAAACATGAATGTTTGGGTTTCTGAGCCTTGATCAACTTAATTTATACCTTGTTTTATACCATCAGGATGGAATGGGTTGGTAAAAGTAAAGATTACAAACGATATTTTACTAAGTCGATTGGCACTAAATCAATTTTATTAGAGAAAAAAGTCATGACTATTGCTAAATGATTTTGTTCCGCTTTAAAGAAACTACCGGATGGTGTATTATTATGATTTTTTAATTTTTTTGTTAAATAATCTATAATAACCGGGTTTGTACCTAGCAAAGAATAATAACTTTTCAAAAACCCAATAATTTTCATTACTATCGGGCGTTAGACTTCTTTGAGTTTTGCGACAATCTTATCCTAGTAATAGTTTCGGGCCATTCACACACATTTTAGAAAATCACCTTTATGGACACTTTTTTTTGGATTTTTTTTTAGCAAATTGAGTAATGCACTGAAGTTTTTTTTTCTGTTTTGCTTATACTCACGTGTCACGTGATTGATTATTATTGATGATATCATTTTACCATAATAAACAGTTTAACTTTTTAACGATATACTTCTGCCATCCCTAACATCGAGAAATACTGACATTTATTTTGATCAGCACAAAATGTATCAATCAATATCAATCACATGCAGCTGATGCAGTATCAGTGTTACCAGAAGCACAGTATTTTTGCCTAAATCACGGTCTACGGTAATGAGTCAATACCGTGACTGTGCACTCCGTGCAGCGTGTGAAAGACTCTTTGGTCAAGTGAATGACATAGAAACAAAAAAGAGGAATAAATTAACTACCAAATGTATAAAGGCGAAGATACTTGCTCAACAATCTATTCAAAGGAATGGAAATAGCTCTATGGATTTTGTAACATCTAAAGATAAGATAAAGAAAATGACTGCAGATATTAAATATGTTAACGAAGTGGTTACTTTAGATTAAGTAACTAATGGTTTAAATTTTAATTAAAATATGAAAATCTCAAAGTTTATATTACATGTTATACGGTAATTGCACTGTAGTTTTTTTAAATGTAATGCACGGTAGTAAAATTTGCGTCAGAAACACGGTATTTTTTATCTAGCAGCACGGTAGTTTGTAAATTTGATCTGGTAACACCTTGCAGTACAGACAGGCATAGATAGCTAGGTATATTTGTTATTTATTATAAATATTTTATTTATTACTTTGGCAGTAATTAATCGTTCTATAAACAGCATATAATATTGTATACATTGGTTTCGTATCTAGTAACTAATAATTTAGTTTTAATTCAACGTTCTATCTACGGATCCTTCGGACTCACGGTAACCTAAAATGCCTGAAGAGAGTAAAGATAATAATAACTCTGGATCGAAACCAGCAGCTGAAGCCAAACCTCAAAATAATGGGAAAAAAGAAGAAGCTTGGGGTTATGATTTGTATCCCGAGAGACGTGGTAACTTCTCACCGAAGCTAACCAACATTTTGATTGGTAAAGAAGGAACAGAAAATATAGACAAATTCAAATGTGAACAAAATGTGTACGAGTGCGTGAAAGACAGTAAGTGTTTTATATTAATATATTTCAACGGCCCACGGGCCAAGTCCGGCCTGCAATAGTATTTTATTATGATTAGTACTTTATGACAAAATGCTTTATACCTATAACTGTGGCCATCTACAATTTCTTAAACTTTGTGGCCCCCCATTAAAAAAGTTTGCCGTCCACTGTCCTAGACCAACAAGGCAGACCGATTAAGACTGTAGTAAATAGGACTGAATCAAATCACTCAACATAATAGACCAGTATGTGTACTCAAGAATTAATTTGATACTTCTCACCAATTTGTAAAAATATATTTAAGAATGAATAAAAAAGAAACTATAAAATGTAAATAATATTATTTATGAATGGTTTTTTTAAGGTGCAATAGTAAAAGTTATGATGGCTGCATTGAAAAGCTCTGGTTGGTAAGTTTATTATTTTCTGTGCATCAAATTTTTTTTTTGGTGACAGATTTGAATACCACCCATTCCTCGCTTATGCTCAGAGATTCCCTGCGAGATCGAATCAGAAATTAGGAGATATGCAGGAAAACTATGGTCACCGACATAGCCCACTGGATTGCCAAACTTAAGTGGTAGTGGGCAGGGCACATAGCTCGCAGGACCGACGCCCAATGGGGCAGAAAAGTCCTCGAGTGGCGACCGCGTTCCGGAAGGCGCAGTACTGGTAGGCCTCCCGCACGGTGGACCGACGACCTGGTTAAGGTCGCCGGCCCAGGACCGACCATTGTGGAGATCCTTGCGGGAGGCCTATGTCCAGCAGTGGACGTCTTTTGGCTGAAACGATGATGATGATTAGTAGTTGTTCCATTTACATAATAAAATCTACAACTTATTTAGGTGCCACAGCATGCACTGAAACATGATAAGTAACACTATTCAGAATTAAAAAGGATTCATAAATTTTATAAATGTACAGCCGAACCGCTCTAATACATCTTAGCATGTTTTTTCATCTGACCCAATTGTAGTATTCTGATTTCTCTTTACTAACTGAAGGAGGAGGAAAATCCTATCCTTTATCGTAAAAAACCTTTTTGCAGTCCAATTGATATCCGAAGACACATTGCCTGTGAAGTCTGTGACTATTCTGTGAGCGGAGGCTATGATCCAGAACTGAACCAGGTGAGTTCAATATCAGTTGCATTTTTACTTAAACATTTTAAAAACACTACAGGGTTACCATGCGCAAGGGGAGTAGTACCATATTAAGCTTGGTGGTAGGATCTAATGGTCCGCCCGGCTAGCTACCACCCTCACATCTAAGGCTGTTTGTCCACCGCCCGCCGTCACCGGACCTTCACCGAGAACGAGATTATAATTTCGGGCCGAGTTTAAGATGACGTGACGGCGATCGTTTGTCCACCGCGCCGGTATATCGGTGGTTCAGGTAAAACAAAAACCGGGCGAACGGCGCGGTGCGACGGTAGTGTGTGGACAAGAACAAACCTGTTTTGTAGTGCCAGCACATCGGCCCGTCATAAAACCGTGCCGAGTTCTAGCGGTCACGCCGAACTACACGAAACATCGGCAGTTCTCGGGTGACGGGCCTGCGGTGGACACATGGCCATAGTAAATGTCATTTTTTTTTTTTTTTTTAACCGCTAACCCGGCGCCGTCATCTCGTTCTCGGTGACGGTCCGGTGACGGCGGCGGTGGACAAACGGCATTAGACCGGTACCAAGCAGTTTTTACTATGTTTCTTCGAGTGTTTATGAGAGCCGGTGCCCGACAAGGCATTCAAGTCAACGATTAAAAAAAAAGGCGTCGAAATGTATGTACGCAATAACTTCCGAGCCACTGCATCAATGAGATAATCCCAGTTTGGTAATACCAGCCGGTACGAATTTCTCCAATTCTTGTGGTGACGGATTTATAATACATATTGTCACCACCCTATACTATCCTGACGGTTTTATAAGAGCCGACAAAAGGAAATGACAAGGCCGTAAACCTAGCCGCAAGTGAAGGAGAACTTGAAACGAAATCCTGTGTCAATCCGTCTGGCCAGCATCGCAAAGTAAGCAACCCCCCATGCAATGGGAGGAGATCTAGTTGACCAGGAGGAGGTAAAAGTTTGCTTATCTAATAAATTGTACCAAACAACTTGGCACTCAAAGTACTGTACTTAACGCCATCTTTAGGCGCTAGTTGATAAATCCTTAACTTTTCAGATAGTAGTATGCCAAAACGTGTCCACCCGCAAAGGCATGGTGCAAGGTGTACTGGCCCATGAGATGATCCATATGTTTGATTACTGCCGGCACAAACTAGACTTCAAGAATATGGAGCACCTTGCTTGTACAGAGATAAGGGCTGCTAATCTTACCCACTGTTCCTTTATCAGTGCTTGGTCCCAAGGCGACGCATCTTGGACTAAAATTAAGCAAGCTCATCAGGTAAGCATTAGGAAAATGGTAGAACGAGTTTATGTATAACTAGCTGTAACCAGCGCGTAAACTAAAATAAATTTTGAAGTAAGACATTCAACCAATTTTTTACTTTTGTTCTGAAACCTTCGTGGGCTCATGCACAACACTTTGCTGAAGATCATCACATGATCATATGCATCGTTTACGATTCTATAAAGGACATACAAACAAACATTCATTTTTATATATACGATAATAGAGGTTGCATAAGATAGGCATGAGGGAGGCGAACGCCTGTAACTTGCCGCGGCATTTTGACGACTATTTAAACTTCACAAAAGTGTCCCACGGTGCGTATCCTAAGTCGATTTGAGTTTTGCTAATATAATACGTCAGTCAAAATATTTATTCCGAACGTTTATTTCAGGATTGTGTGAAGACAAAAGCGTTATACTCAGTCCTCGCTGTGAGGCAAATCGGTAAAGCGGAGGCTGTGAATATTATAGAGAAAGTTTTCCCCAAGTGTTACGCTGATTTGGAACCGATAGGTCGGCGAATTAGAAGAAACTCTGATGATATGCTCAGGGCCTTCCAAGAGGCTGCTTACTATGGCTATGAATAAATGAAATACAATGATGATGTCTTAGGTTTCACGATCCTTGCACATTGCAGTAAATGATGTTTTAAAGGTTCTGATTGTGTTGGTGTTGAAGTCCAATGTTTCAGTCAGCTTGCGGAGTCCGTGGTCGTGGGACGACTGAATGACGGTTGCAGTGTTCCCAACCTGAAGCGGACTGATTGTCGTACAAGGGGCGTACAATTATCGTACATCGGCCGAAATTATCGTATTTATTATGAGCACCTTTATTTAGACGTCCACTATTTTGACGACCTTTTTTTTATACGTCAACTTTTTTTGACTACCACTTTTTAGACGTCCACTGTTTTTGACTACCACGTTTTATGAAGAAACACTAATGAGCTCTCAACCTAAGGATTCTGAAACGTAGAGGTTTAAATAAAACAACTCCACTGGAGCCATTAAGACATCATTTACCGTAATTAAATAAAATCCTATGCAATTACGCGTGCCATGAAGTCCTCTTTGTATAGTGTCCAAACTCCTAATTTAACATAAGACTAAGAAAGGTTTTACGTCTTAGTAATTTAACCTCGTCGTCGTTTCAGCCTATAATGAGTCGGGCCTCCTCTAAATTCATTGAGGGAAATTAGCCTACCTTTCCTTTTGTATCAAGTTTTCCTTCCCTTGCGGTTTGGTGATCTGCCCCTTTAGACGACTTTATTCGCCTTACATACCCTAAGGATAGTGAGTGTATTCTAACGTCAACACACGGACATTTATGAAGAGACTATACTTGAGCACGTGACTTGAGACATATTAGCGTTCTAGGTGTCAAATGTCATGCCATCTTGTGAAATTACACGACCATGCGTAAAATTGAATCTGTAGATAGTGTACATAATTTATTATGTAGGTAGTTGTTAAATATTGTTTAAAGTAAAATCACTGTTAATATTGTTTAAAATAATGTCTTTTATTTCATTATTTTTATTTATTTACTTACTAATAAGTATTGCCTAAGATTCGATAGTTATCTTACTGCCCCTCAGCAATAACGGAAACAAGTTCATGTAAATAACACTTTGTTGCAGTAAAGCCACACTAACATATTTATTAATATTGTTGTAGTATTTGCGAAAACAGGTAATCAGCAACATAAAACTGGGTGTTTAATATATTTAGCGAGGAGATTTTTAGGGATTTTGATATCGATTAAGCATTTGCAAAATATCCATACACAGTGAGTAACACAAATCCTATAAATAGCCATAACGAAAGCATCGATGGTGCTACTGATCGTAGCACCATCGATGCTTTCGTAAAATTTAACGTGCGTAAAATTTCAGATAAAATCTTGGAACTCTTTTCCTTACAATTTTTATGACAAAATTGTCAAAATTCTGGAATTAACCACTGAGACAAGTAACATTATGGTACTATTTCTATTTATATAAAATGTATATTAAATAACTATATGCCTTAAATTCGGACGGATACAGGGTTTTTGTTACTCCCTGTACAGATAACACATGTTGCTGCCTACATCACCTTTTTACTGAAATTGTGGTTTATCATTTTATTAAGCAGCATCCATATTGAAAGTTCACGCTAAGTTGTCTGCAATACTGAAGTGTTTAAAAATGAGAAGATTGAAACGAAATCTAAGCGTTTACAGATATCATGCGGAAAGAGTAGCGTGAGACTTCAGATAACTCTTTCGTATGAAACTGAACCCATTTTATTTAACTACAGCTATAATAATTGTACATCAAGATCGCACTTTGTGCAAGTAATATTTAATTATTTTAATATCTTAGGTATTTGTGCTGCAGCAACATCATCAAATTATATTTATTCGGCTATCGACAATATTTTGGCGGGAAACCTGAAGTTTACTACCGTGACTTACATACTAAATTGACTAGATGACTGAAGCGCCTAATGAAATATAATTAATCATACCATTATTTTTATTCGTATGTAGTTGATATCAACCAATTAGGCGTCTTGTCTGTGTCTGCAAACGATCAGTAGGTAGGTATGAGTGATCCCTTACAACAGGATCGAAGGTCAGAAATGTATTTGATATTATTGATTCATTTGTATGTACCAACTACTGTTATAAAAGTAAAGAATAAAATCCTTATAATAAAAAAAGACTGCGTCTACCTAATACTAGCTGATTCTCAGACGTAGCAAAATTCAGATCAAGATTTCAAGCTGTAACTGTAAGAACGTTTACAGATGATTTTTTATGCCTACTTATAATAACTTTTATATAATGTTATTCTTCATACTGAACATAGAATTTTCTATATTTAACGATATTTTAAAACTAATTAATGTCTATATTATGTACAGAAATTGACTTGTTATAACTTTAAGGTTGATTGATATAGCTATTCGTTTCATAAAATATTTAGCTTACATTATTAGAAAAAAAATCTACACGAACTACCTACTTAGGCACAATTTTAAAATGAGAGCGACACACTAGACCATTGGTCGTGTGATTTGCTTTGTTTTAAAATCCGATCAGGTATAGGTAGGTACCTAAGGCCGGATTAACCAGGCAGAGTCGGTGGCTGCCTAGCCGCACATCGTTAGGCCCCCCCGAGCGGCCTACGTTTTAGTCCAGTCATACTGCTGAATTGATAATGATTTTCAAACCGCTGAGAAGGTCCCCTAAAAATGCCACTACCTATGGCCCTGAAATGGTTAATCCGGCCCTGTAGTGTACAGTAAATAAAAGGATCACAAAACAACATTTGCATTTTGTAAGCGATTGGTCGGTTGACTACGATTGGTTCAAATAAGGCCACAAATGTAATTACAATTTTACTATTCGGTCCGTTTTCATGGGCTTATCGGACCACGAATACAAATAGTGTTTTCTTGATCGAAGTAAAATTATAAGGGTACCTATTTATCTTTTGCAACGCATATAAAACTGAAAGACACGGAGCAGGCTGCGTAACGCAATCGATCAATGTCAATCATTTGTGTGTAATTTCTGACCTCCCCCGTGCTTCGGAGGGGAGGTTAGGCTGACGTTACACGTAGTCAGTAGCGTGAATACTGACAGCTGGTCCAACCATATAATTACCGATGGTCCCACAAGATGGGCCGCGGAGGTCAGACGGCAATCGGATCGTGTAAACCCTAAAGAATTTGGGAAATAGGTGGGAGAGGTATATAAAAATAAAAGCCAAGAGAGAAGGCACATGAGTCAGACAAGGCGTTTTCTTAGATTAGATATTGTAGGTACTACTGAGCTCTTTGTGGTCCCCATATTGCCATACTAATGTAAAATTTAGACATATACTGATAACAGTATCAATTTACCTATTCCATTACGTAAGGACAGACAATTCAAGCATTCGATGTCTATTAGATAGATTTGACGAATGTCAGCGTTAAGGTGGATGTTCCGGTCTGTTCTCAGCCATTGTCCCGAGAGATGGCGTTGAAGTCAACATTTACAGTTTGTGATAAAATCTCAAAATTGTGATAAAATCTAAAAATGTGATAAAATGATTAGTTTCAAAGAACGAGTATCTGTGTTTAGTGTAAAGGTCCAGGCCAGAATGTATGGACGATAGGTCGGAACATCCACCTTAACGTACTTATATCGATTTGTAGGCAATAGTAAAAACAAGGCACACTTACACTTCTAGCTATCGAGTTGATATCACGATATTGACAAAGGCACTCACTAAAAAATCCGACTTAAAAATATAATGTACCTATCTACAGTTACGGAAATTGTAATGAATATCGTTCGCAGTCAGTTCGTTGTAGGTACATCACCCGGAGGTGTTAATGGTAAGGGTCACACAATTATACCGACTAGTAATTCACTAATATTTACAAGTCACAACTATGTAGGCACTATAATCACTGATGCAGTTCTCCGCTGTTCCCCCGAGGTCCACATATCACTCGTGTAACGCACGGTGAGCCTCACTGAGGTATGTGGTCCAGTATATTATTGTGAACAGGACGAAGCACAGGGGGAAGATGATCAGCGCGAATTTGTCGAGACCCCCGTGCTGTGCGCCGCAGTACATGACCCCGCGGTCCATGATTCCACCCACTCGCGCCATGAAGTTTGTCGGCCCATTCGCTGATGGCATCGACTCCAGAATCGGAGAATCCTAAAATCGATAATAAATATTTTTATCGATACAAAATATAGGCAAACAATTGGTGCAACGCGCTGTTCTTTTTCCGATTTTTTGATTCCGATACAATAAGTGAACTGTGAAAGAATTAGAACTTTTTTAAAATTTTCTGTCACACTCGAACAAAACTAGTTTAATCGTGTGAGTTATTTTGACAAGTCTAAAATATGTATATTCATCCTTTACTATTTACCTACCACCGGTCGGTGTTTCGGTGAATTCGAGATTCTGGATTTCAATCACTAGATCAGCTCTATGCTTGAGTTTTATTTGCAAATCAAGGAAAAAGAACAGATTTAATTTTGAAATAATACTAGGTTTTGGCCTCTTTCCTAATTACTTGTTAGCGTTAAGCTGGTGTATATCTGGCTCTCATTTTATTAACAGCTTCTAATTACACTAGTTTTAACTCGGGCCATGACTACTGTGACCTTCTGTCTATTCTACGAAATCAAACCACCACCATCTATTACCACCAATACTATAATTTTGAACCTTTGAAACTTTGACTAAATAACACAAACATGCACTCTTTATAGCGTCTACGAATTTCTTGCAACATACTTTTTTATAGTTATTACACTTAAACTAAATCAGCCTAATTATTTATAACCAATAGCGCCTCTAGGAGATATACTGTGTATAGCAACAGACACACAGTGCCAAATTTCAAAACCAATTTAGTACCTTGCTAACGGATCTTGTTTCACATCCGACCTTATTTTGTCTCCAATTCCTTTTTCCCGAGAGAGACTAGAAATTGGTGGTTTAGTTTAAAAATTAATGGACCTAAATGTTACGTGGTACTTTAAATTTGTATTCATGCAGTGAAGGATGTATGCGTTACTCGAACACTATTTACCCTCTGTATGGTCTGGTGGGACATTTGCTGTTTTAGACCGTCATCCTCGACGCTCAACGTTGGGGAGAACATTCTACCCTGTGGGGAGCCAGTCACTGACGTACTCAGCCTCTGTGAAGGCAAATAACTGTCGCGTAGATGTTGTTTACTTACCTACTGAAAGTCACGATATTGTTGGATAGTGTTTGGTTAGTGTTTGGGCCTAACAATCTGCGTTACGAACGGTATTTTTTATTTCTATCCTTAGATTCTAAGCATCGACTTTTTATTTAATTAATTTTTATTTATTTTTACAGCCATTTAAAAAAAAACCCATGTAATTCACGAACACAAATGACACCCAGACTCAGAGCAAGTGGCTCTGGTTTAGACAAAGACACTTGCCCGGCTCCGGAATCGAACCCGGCACCCGTTGATTAAAAGGCGGCCGTTCCAACCCCTAGACCAAGAAGCCAATGAAAATGAAATGGATATAGTTTATATACACAACAGTAAGCCAATTACTTGTATAGGTCTTCACTAAGAGTTACTTAATATTGTAAGAAATTACATTATCGTCATGAATAGTTTTCGTTGAATTTGTTCAGGCCTTACCAATCAAGGTCAAGATATACACACTACTTGGGCATTCACGGTATAGGGGTCTACATCGTAATTCTCACACATCCTATTATATTTCCTGCTCGCCCTCACTATGCATGAGTTTTGGCGGTAGCTATTTCTTGTTTTGTCATAATATTTATATTCGATTTTGAATTATCATAAAAGGGATATAAGCTTAGGATACATATGGCGTGGTGGAATGATTAGGGCTTGCTTTCTATCGACTGACCTGCGAGTGATTGATATGTAAAGGTGGCGGCGCCAACTGAGCTGCGGAGGCTGCCCGCCGCAAATCCTGTCTTCGCTGGCTCCAGCTCTTATCGTATCGGATACCGAAGAGCACCACAAAGTACTCCATAAGAGCGAGGAACACGAACAGCGTGCATGAGATCAGCCACACTTCGATACACTTTAACTCTAACGCGTCCGGCGAGTTGGTGCTGCAATTGTACCAACATTTGAATCTGGTAAAACATTCTGGATTCTCACTATTGCTGTCTTTTATAACGAATCCAAAGTTTCATTTTTATTGGTTAGCCTGAATGTGGGATATTTTAGCCATAATACTGAATGTACACTTACAGATAATCCATATTTTTATCTAAAGTGTCCATCATTTACCATCAGTTACCGTCATTTCAGCCAAAAGAAATCCACTGCTGGACATAGAACCCTTAAGTATTTGAAGCCGTGAGCCCTGCAATCTACGTGTCTTGCCTATTGCTACTTAAGTTTGGCAATCCTGTGAGCTATGACCGTGATTTCGATGTCGCAGGGAGACTCTTAGCATAGTCCCATAGTGAGCAACCACAGCCTTGTACCAAAGGTTTCACTGTCTAGTGACGTCACGTGACGTGACGGCTTACTTTCAGAGTGTATCTGTTACTACAAACAAAGTGCCTATTAGGTACTTAATTACTTTACCTGACAGTGTCGAACATAGTGACGAGAGACAACAGCGTGGTCACGAGCAGGACCATTCGCCCAGGCACGATCTCAGGTATCACGCAAAAGCTGCCCCAAGACATGATGACAAACAGCGATGACGGTAGATAGCTCTCCAATAGGTAACTCCTTAGCTCCCTTGACAGCTTGATCTGAAGCCTTGCGGCAGAATGCTCACCTGAGGAATAGCGATTTATTATTGAAATTGATTCATGGGACTTTGTTTGACGGTACACGATTGGACCTTTCGTTGGGAAAGAGAAGGTTATGAGTAACCAAGTAAGCCTTACCTACACTAGACTAAAAAATATAAGTTACGTACTCCATCGTGATTTTTATTTGATTGTCGATCATTTCTGCAGCCATACTAGAGTTCTACTCGTCTTTGTCATAGGTAAAATGTAAATGCCGATTGAAATGATCGTACAATTTCTCTAGAGTGCTTACTTTATGACTAACCTGTTACCTGCGACTATATCTACATTGACTTATATTAGTTTAGTTTACTATTTTGCTAATAGATGCCTCTCTTACGGTTATTAATGCTGCTTAAATTTGAGAGATTAGATTTAATTTTAATTTTGATTGGGTTCAAAGTACAATGTACACTCAATCGATTCACAATAACATAACCGCAATACAAATTTTTTTTTTCTTAAAATTCGGATACATTGTTCACTGTTTTATTACTAGCTAAAACTTCTGTTCGATCGTATTATGTACTTTAGTTGCCTCAATACAGAACTACGAGACAGTCGTGCCATTTTATTTAAAATTCGCATTAATACCACAAAACCTCACAATCAACCTTACGGAGTCAACATATGGTCGCAAATCGAGCCGCATAATTAGTACCCGGCACACCTGTGGATCATTAGTGCATCGGTAGACGATCGAGCTGAGAACAAAAGGCCGCATTCCAGAGATAAGGAGACGACTTGTTTACGCAAAATTGTGAAGTATTTATACATGAGTTTAGATTATTACTAACAAGGGTGATTTGCTATTTCATAGCACAACTTTAGTGAAATTACAATACTACATAATACGTTATAATGGCTACGTTAACTTCGGAACAGCAAAAATATTTGAGTACACTAGAAGACGTGGCAAATTTAATACAAAAAACACAAGTGAACTTAAAGAAGTGCCCTAAAGTAAGACTTACAGACGGTTACATAAGGGCTAGATTGAAGTGCATTGAAGAATATTGGTGTTCCTTCAAGCAAGCTCATGAGATATTGACACAATGTACTCCGAGAGAAAAGCGTGGAGAAATCCCGTACTTCCTCAATGAAGATTTCTTTGTCATTGAAGACCTGTACCTTTGCTTACAAGCAGACATGACAGACATGTTGAGCAAAAGGCAGCAAACATCGATGGAGACATCAAACACATCGTTACTTAGTGGTCAAGGGCAATGTTCAATCGTAAAACTGCCTCGGATTCAATTACCAACCTTTTCGGGAAAATACGAGGAGTGGCCTACATACCAGGACATGTTTATATCACTTGTGCACAATAACCATTCAATCAGTGACGTTCAAAAACTACATTACCTGAAGTCTAGTGTTACTGGTGAGGCAGAAATAATATTACGGCACATTCAAGTTACGGACAGTAATTACAATCAAGCATGGCAATTGTTAAAAGACCGATACGGAAATAAACGTGTTATTGTGTTTTCTGTTTTGCAACGACTTTTTTATCAAAAGAAAATTACAACACAAACAGCTAACAATGTGAAGACTTTATTAGATACTACAACAGAGTGCATAAATAACCTAAAAAACTTGAAAATTAACACCGAGTCCTGGGATCCATTAATTATATTTCTGGTGATTCAGAAATTGGACCAGGAATCACACAAAGAGTGGGAAACTTATGCCTATAAGGATGGGTCAGAGGAGATACCGCCTTGGGCAGATTTAAAAAGATTTTTAGAATCTAAATTTAGAACTCTGGAAATGATACAACCCGTAACACATAAAGACCGTACAGTCAAGGAGCGATCCTATCATGCCGTGAGTGCTGTGAAAGAAAAAAGCTGCGTACTTTGCAGTGAAAAGCATACTTTATGTCATTGCAAACAATTCATTAAAATGGACCTTACTCAACGTAACAACTATGTAAAAGAAAAACAGCTTTGTTTCAACTGCTTGCTTCCGGGTCACTCAGTTTACAAATGCAAGGTACCCGTTACTTGCCGCGTATGTAGAAGACGTCACCATTCCTTGCTCCACAAATCAGAGGCTTCGAATGGTCCTACAGAGTCTAAACCTAACCAACCTATACAACCATCGTCGTCTCAACAAGAAGACAATAAGGAGGCCATAACAAGTCTTCATGTTGGTGTTGGAGTATCTGGAAGAGCATTATTAGCTACTGCACTAGTCAAAGTAAAAGGAGAAAATGGACATACGACACTGTTAAGAGTTCTTGTAGATCAAGGCTCACAAGCGAGCTTCATAAGTGAAAAGGCAACTCAATTATTGAAGCTTCAAAGAAAATCAATTGAAGGCACTGTGACAGGTGTGGGTTCTATGCAGGCACCTATTAAACACGTGGTTCAGCTAGACATACTATCGAGAGGGAAACCAGAATTCAACATGCACGTCGAAGCTTACGTCATGACCAAGCAACTGACCACTAGGATACCACATCATACAATGACTGTTCACAATTGGCAGCATCTGGAGGGTCTTGATCTTGCTGATCCAGAGTACAACATACCAGGCCCGATAGATATGCTTCTTGGTGTAAAGGAATATGCAAGAATAGTCGAACACAAGTTAATTAAGGGTCCGCCAGGGTCTCCGTGTGCACAGAAAACAACCCTAGGATGGATATTGTTTGGAGAAATAGACACAACACAACAGGAACATTCATTTCTTGTCATGCATCACCAAGTAGACGTTCATAATATGTTAAAGGCTCTTTGGGAGGAACAATTATGTGAAGACATCTATAACACAACATTTACAAGAAATGAACAAGGACGATTTATAGTTAAACTACCGTTTAAAACAAACTGTATCCAATCAACTGAAGGAAATTCAAGAGATATAGCTAAAACAAGATTGATACAATTAGAGAGAAGGTTTAAAAATCAACCTAAGTTAAAAGAGGAATACGAAAAGGTTATAGAAGACTACAAAAACTTAGGTCACATAGAAGAAGTACCTGAAAAAGAAATATATACAAGAAAATCTGTATACTTACCCCATCACCCAGTCCTGCGTGAAGATAAGGAAACCACGAAAACCCGCATAGTTTTCGACGCATCCTGTAAGGGAACAAATGGTATATCATTGAATGATGAACTCTTACCTGGTCCAGTGCTCCAAGAAGACTTACGAAGCATAATCATGCGCTGGAGAATGCACGCCGTTTGTTTCGCTGCGGACATACAAAAAATGTACAGAATGGTCATGTTATACAAGGAAGATGCTGATTTTCATAGAATACTATGGAGAACCAATAGCAATGAAGAAATAAAAGATTTTAGATTACTTACCGTGACCTTTGGGACCACTTCCGCTCCTTATCTGGCAGTAAAGACCTTGATCCAACTTGCACACGAAGAACGAGTTAACTATCCAGTAGCTGCTGACATCACATTGTCAGATTTCTATGTCGATGACGTCATGTCGGGTTGCGACACTGTAAAAGAAGCCATAGAAGCTAGCAATCAACTCAAAGCTATGTTAAGCAAGGGAGGTTTTGAGTTGAAGAAGTGGTCATCAAACAACATCGAATTGATGAAGTCGATAGATCCAAGAAACATTTCTTCAAGCATCCAACTTGATATAAACCTAGATGGTACTGTTAAAACGTTAGGTATCGCCTGGAATATTGCTACTGATCAATTTATCTACAAAATCAGTCTCTCTTCACCCCCATCTACCATAACAAAAAGAAATGTTTTGTCTGATGTACAGAAACTCTATGACCCATTAGGATGGATATCGCCATGCATTGTGCTCGCGAAGATGCTCATTCAAAAACTATGGTTAGTTGGCACACAATGGGATCAACCATTATCAGATGAATTAACCGCAGATTGGTTGAAGTTAAGAAATGATTTCGAGAATGTCAACAAAATTTCTCTAAACCGATGGTTACACTCGTATAGCAGCGATATAAAAGCAATACAATTGCATGGTTTCAGCGATGCTTCAACTCGAGCCTATGCAGCAGTTGTATACTGCAGAGTAAAACAACAGGATGGGACTGTTTACACAAGTTTAATTGCATCAAGAACCAAAGTTGCACCATTGAAAACAGTATCATTACCTCGGCTTGAGCTGTGTGGAGCTCTTTTGTTGTCAAGACTTCTAAAACAAGTCACATTAGCCATGAAAATTCCATATGGACAAACCTACTGCTGGACAGACTCAACGATAGTACTGGCGTGGCTTCATGGTGAACCTCAAAAATGGAAGACCTTTGTTGCAAATCGTGTGGTGGAAATCAAAGACAATACCAACAACATACAATGGCATCATGTCGTGTCACAAGAAAATCCTGCTGACATAGCATCCAGAGGAATGTTCCTATCAGATCTGAAAAGGGAGAAGATGTGGTGGACGGGGCCAAAATGGTTATCAGAAAAGGAAGTTCATTTGAGAAGATCAGAAAATACAGAGACAGATTTGGAGTTAAAAACTACCTGTTGTACTATTACAAGTAAAACCCAAGAAAATGAAGAAAAACCAATTTGGGAAAGATTTTCAAATCTGAATAGAATGAAGAGAGTACTTGCTTATTGCAGGAGATTAAACAATAAAAACGAAGAGAAGTATTTAACTACAAATGAAATGACCATAATTTTGCAAAGGTGCATACTATACTATCAGCAATTAATTTACGAAAGAGATATAGAATCCATCAAAAAAAATGGTAGAGTGAGAAAATCAAGTTCATTAATAAGCTTGACACCATTTTTAGATAAAAACAACTTGCTGAGAGTTGGAGGTCGTTTACAAAATGCTAATTTGCCGGTTACAACCAAACATCCAATAATAATACCAAGTAATCAACATATCACTACATTGTTGATTAACGAAGCACATAAACAAACATTACATGGTGGTATACAAGTCATGATGACATATTTAAGAAGTAATTATTGGATAATTCACTTAAAATCAGCTGTAAGAAAATTCATAAGAGGTTGCAAGGTTTGCCTTGTGAACAAAGGCAAGATAAACCATCAGTTAATGGGTGAATTGCCAGCTGTTAGGGTGAGTCCACAGCGGGCATTTCTAAACAGTGGACTTGACTATGCCGGGCCAGCATTATTGAGAACATCGAAAGGGCGAGGACATCATGCTACTAAAGGGTATATCTGCTTATTTGTGTGTATGGCTACACGAGCCATACACTTGGAAGCCGTAACAGACTTAACTTCTCAAGCATTCCTGGCTGCATTTCGGAGATTCGTCGCACGTCGAGGTCGATGTCTTCATCTATTCAGCGACAACGGTACTAATTTCGTTGGTGCTGCAAGGGAGCTCAAAGACCTTTTCAAGGCAGGTGAAAACAGCATTTCCAAATAAATTTCCGAACACTTAGCAACCGATGGCACTACGTGGCATTTTATCCCGCCGCGAATGCCAAATTGTGGAGGTCTCTGGGAAGCCGGAGTTCAAGCTGCAAAAAGACATCTAACAAGAGTTAGCAAAGACACAAAACTGACCTATGAAGAGATGGCAACATTGCTAACGCAAATAGAAGCGTGTCTCAACTCGCGCCCATTGTGCCAGCTGGATAATACCGTTGAGACGATGTCACCACTCACACCTGGGCATTTTTTGATAGGCGAACCCTTGCTCAGTGTTCCTGATTATGAATACGAAAACTCAAAAATCAGTCTATTAACTAGATGGCAGTTAGTACAGCGAATGACACAAGACTTCTGGCGAAGGTGGCAGTCAGAATACTTAAACACTCTGCAACAACGGACCAAGTGGCAATCGGCTATACAGTCACCTACCGTGGGAGACATTGTGATCATCAAGGAGGAGGGTCTGCCTCCTATGAAATGGCTCCTGGGAAAAATTGTAACACTGCATCCTGGAAAAGACAATTTAGTGAGAGTGGTTACAGTGCAGTGTAAGGGTCAAAGTGAATTAAAAAGACCTTTATCTAAGTTAATATTCCTACCTAAAGACGCTTAAGTAATTGTTATTTAACTGAAACCAGTTTTGTTTATATACTTGCTTATCTTTATTTATACTACTTCCCTTCTGAATTTAAGTCTGCATAATATTACATAATATCATTGTTCACTACCTTAATAAAAGTATGTACTTAGGTCTAGATAAAACTAACTATGTATCTACTTAAACTACTTAATTTCTAATGAGATAATTGTGTACACATATGAACTGACCATTCGATGATTGAAGTTGCTAAACTGGATTACAATAGCAATGATGTGCATGCTATTACCTAAAACTATGTACACTTACTTACATCTAATAATAACTAATTCTATTGTAAAACAGATAGGTTCCTACTTACATTACTGAGTATGCACAATACTTGGAAATTTACTATTAAAATGTGTAGTTAACAGACATGTAGGCACTTATTTATTATTTGAAAACCTGTCATTTTTTTTACATTACAGTCCACTTTAAGAATGTGTTAGTTAGTTATTTTGTTGTTAATTAGAAGTTCTCACTTTGACACATTGTTAAGTTTAGAAACAATAATTTAATTATCAAGCCCAATTAATAGTTTTTGTAAAAGGACATAGGGTCCTTTTGGCGGGCGGTATGTTCGATCGTATTATGTACTTTAGTTGCCTCAATACAGAACTACGAGACAGTCGTGCCATTTTATTTAAAATTCGCATTAATACCACAAAACCTCACAATCAACCTTACGGAGTCAACAACTTCCATCAACGTACAGTGCTTTAAGTGTTATATGTGAGTATCCATTGTACCTATCTCATATTGAGTAAGTTCCAGATTATCTGAAGTAGACAAATCAACAACAACAAACAGTATGCCACACGCGACACATCATTATGGAAAATGCCGCTTCAGAACAAAAATTACAAAACCTTGCACGGTGCATCTAATGGATCACTGTAACATTTATTACCAATTCTGTTTCGTGCAACACGAACGATCACAAATAACACAGATGATAGTAGGCGCGGATGTGAACATTAATTATATAAAAGGTCAAGTAAACGGAAATTATGTGTGGTGACGGATTAACATACAACGAATGGAGGAGAACGCTGTTTTGCGGTTTTGTCCGCGAGTCATTGCGAGCAGCCGTGGTCGAGTTATTTGTGGACTCCAGGGCGTCACTTCAGTGAGAAGAAAGACGCGCTGCCTACGCACTGAAATACCCATGAGTTAGACCCCTCGCCTTAGAAGCAGGTGGACAACCCGCATTGACTGCGGGAGTCCCGGTTACACGGGATGCCCTCCGATAGTTGCAACCCTTCGGGGCGCCACAGTAAAACGCGTCCTCGCGAAAAAAAATCTAGGATACTACATCCGCGCCAAGCAGGCGTCATGCTAGCTACAGCCACGGCGGGATAGCGTTAGTACGTACATTGTTAGATACCAGGCGCGAACACAAGCGCAAAGCAATAAATATACATTTACCTTCACCAAAATTGCGAATAAGATTACTTTTGTCCGTGACGAAGGAGACTACATATTTCGGCAGCCTGAAATGCTTCCGCTGTTCGCCGTATAACCACGGGGCCACGTCCCGCCATTCGAACCGCACGTCGTGTTTTGTGTATTTGTCTGCGAGGGAAAAAACATCCTTTATATACTTTTTAACTTGGTTAAAAAAGGAGAAGGATGTCAATTCATCTGTATTTTTTTCTATGTGTTACCTTATAACTTTGTCATTTACAAAACGGATATAGAAAAAAAATTAACTCATTTTCAAAAACAAGATGTTTAATGGCGAAATAAAATTTGGATAACATTGAATATATGTGTAAACTACAAGAGCCAATTATCACTCGCAGATAGTAGATATCTTAATTCGTAAACGATATCAAAATGTGGATCGGAACAATCTAATATTAACTCATTTGTTTGGCAAGTAGACAAAACAGTCTGCTATGCCATTCTAAATAAAAACATATTATATTTTGCCAGTTGAAATTTCGAATAACACTGTGTTTATAGTTAATTCGCGTTAAGAATGCAGTGAATCACCAGTGCAACTGCAGGGTAAAGGACAAGATATCAATTACCGCTGCATTGGAAAGTATGCCTTCAACTAATCACTGTGAACTTCACTTTCTAATTAGGAACAATTTGATTGATTTTGAGGCGTGGCTAGGCTGACAACAATTACTCACAAAATTCTTAACGCTAACGAAGTAATTGCAATACGTTAGCAATTGTGCTAACGTATTTTATATAAATGACTAGGCAGATTAATATCTAGAAACCTAGACCTTTTCGTTTAAATATTTATGAAACCAATACGTCTTATTTTAATATAATCCCAGGCAAGAATATGTCGCCTCTATATTGAACTATGTTGTAGCCATCCAAATTTAGATTATTTTTTCGTCACGCCTATATGACACTACTTGTTTAGAATCACTTGTTCAGTTGCTAGTAGCTACCAATTTTGTTGTCTTATCAATAAATTATTTTAAGATCTAACCTAACCTAACTGAGAGCTAGTCAGATTAGCATCAGCTCTCAGTAAGGTCCACTACTAAGTTACTAAAGTAATAATGAATATGATAATATGTTCGATACTTACAACTGCCGAAGTCCACAGCACAGTTCTGAACGTCCAACGGGTATAAAACGAAATCCATTTCACACTTGACGGTAATCGTAGCGCTGTAAACGAAATAAACACATGCGTTACTCATAAATGCTGTTTATTTCTTGCATAGATTTCTTGACGGCCCACGGATCTCAGTCGACGATTCGTAACAAAAGCACGCAGATAATTTAAATTATCTAGTTAATTCATAAAACTTTGTAGTCATGTATTGTGTTAGCGTGTTTTGACATGTTATGGCAGCTGAAGTTTCCTTACATAATTACTCTCATAAATATTTAAGTATCCGGTAAAATTAGTTAAATCTCAGTAAGTACCCTGTATGAATGTGGATAGGGAAAAGAGATGGAGGGATTGCATGAATGATGAAATGCGTATGAAAGGTGCGAGTGTAGATGACGACTGATATGATGGAGACTCCCATCTAGCGTGGAATAAGAGATTTTGAACGTCTAATTATCATCATACGGCGGCGTTGAAATTACATTTGAGTTGTACTCCTGTGCCACCCGTCCAGGTGATTTTTTCGGGCGGTAACACATACCGTGGCGCCTAATTAATTGTCATTATATCCGATTATGAACGTATTAATCTTACACGCCTCATTCTACATTTTTTGATAAAACTGCGACCGGCGTCTTTGCTTGCCCTCCGAAGCGTGGAGGTGGTACTAATGATAGACACCAATCCAGCATCTAGCAATGCCAGACGTTGCTTAATCTGCAGATCGATAGCGTTACTGTCCGCTAAGCCACGGCCTCCTTTTGTCGTTATGTTCTCTACGAACACGTACTCACTGCATTTTACGCTTCAATATTACCTAAGTAAATTTCAGAAATAACTGAGTTATGTATAGTAGAGCTTTTATTTTGAAGGAAATTTTATTATTACCTATTATTTTACAATGGTTTTAGTTATTTGACTTATTGTTACTTGCAGTTACATGTTAAACATGAAAGAAATTTCATGTATTGAAATTAAACATCATGAATATTACACATCAAACTTATACACTTTTTAACGGATTTATCGCGTGTTTGATTCGCGACGTTTCGAATGCGTTACGACGTTTCGAATAATAAATATCCTTGGACATTTCACACAACGCCATCTCGTCCCAAGCTAAGCAACTTAATGCTTGTGTTATGGTAACGAGATGGATGATAAACTACTTATTATACTTTTTTTTTTGTAAATACATACATATTTTAAATAGAAAACACCCAGACCCGGAACAAATACTTGTAGGTCGTACAAATATTTCTTCCGTGCGGGGAATCGAACCCGCGACATGCTGCGCAGCAGTCGATCGCTCAACCACTGCGCCAACCGTGTCGTCAAATATACATGCGATACATCCGTAAAAAAGTGTTTAATTGAAGTGATAATCGCGAAAACCTAAGACATCATTAAGTTTCATGTAATTTATTATTATTATATTAATTTCTTCTGTTTGTATAAAACAAATCGTGGATATTCTTGGAGCGCATCGTGAGAGCAATACAAACAGTCCATGCCACAATAACTGTTTGACGTTGAGTCAGTTCAATTATATGCCGCTCTTGAGATATATGGAAAGAAACGTAGATAACAAATGGACGAACCCAATACTGACTGAGACGGTGCTATTGGAGTAGAGCCTGAGAGCTGCCATCTCTTGAAGAACTGAGAGTATCCTCATCGTCTGCAGCTGCCAGATGTACAGGTCTGGCGTCCACAGCAACTGGCGGAACTCCCATGGCAGGTCAATGAACTGTGTATTTGGCGGGATCCTGAGGCGGCTGTCCAGCCATGACACTTGAAGGAACACGTCTAGCGTGATCTCCTGTAGGAAGAAGGAAAAAAAACAGTTGGATGTTATTTTAAAAGAGAAAATATCTTAACTTAAGAGCAACGAGAACTAAACACGTAAACATTATTAAGCTACTATGGTGTTCATTCATAAGGTTTCGTTGAGAACGTCTGTTGGCGATCGGCAACCTTTTTGGTTTGTTTTTATTTTATTCTTTGTTTTATTTGATAATGCTCGATTGTTTCTATCAGGGAGTTTCTAAAATACTTTGCGGTATGTGTACGTACGTAAATGCTAAATAAATCTAATATACAATTTTTGCAAACAAAAGTATTTTTGTAAATGCAGGAGCGGACCGCGCGCCCCTGAAGCGGGCAGACGAGGTCCGAGTTCCACATAACCCGGCTAGCCTCCAACGGCAAGGTATCCATGAAGATTAGCAACGAAAAAAAAGTTAGTGCAGGGAGCTATGCAGTATTAAGAATTCTTACCTCTTTGTTTTCGTCTACACCAGATATTCTATTAACATTCACCCCTACGTAGACAGTCGTGTTTTTATCTGAAAGAACAAAGGCGAGCAATGAATCGCTAGTTTTTTTTAATAGGTTTATTCACGAACACTTTGTACGTGTATTGCTTCAGTTTGTTGGCGATTGTATGAAGAACGGTTGGCAACTCGTAACCTTTAATCAAGGACTTTACGGCAGCTAACCACGGGCGGAGATATCACAGGGTACACCGCAGTATTAGTCTGTCTGTCCATATTTCGCGGCAATCCACTCGACATTCGGTGAATGGCTTGGCGTTTGTGGCAATAAGTGGAATCGAAGACACACTTTGGAACACACCGAGATATAAATATCCGTATATAATACCCTAAGTGTAGCATACCTCATTTAGACTTCAATTAAGTTTGAAAGATTCCGTGTGGTGACGGTTTTAGAATACACAGTGTCGCCATCCCATTTCATCCTGAGGGTGTCGTAAGAACCTACATTGGGAATTTTTATTGGCACTAAACAACATCAATTATATATTTGTTTGCTTTGACGTTACGGGATCAACAATAAAATACCAAGGCAAGTTATGTAGAGATTATCGTAAAAGTTCTTTAGGCGCAAAGGGATGATCATCCAGCCAGACGAGGTGTCATGTCTGGCTAGGGGTCGCAGCGCCTATTCCCCCGATAGTTGTAGTCGGGGATATCTTAACCTTGCGAATTGCTCTTGAAATTTCGCTATCGCGGTGTAGGACTTTTTCGTAATTATCGCATTTGTAGGCGATATTTCTTGATGCAATTAGTTCAGATTTTTCGGGTAAATTGTGTAAAGTATGTAGCATGCGGTCGCTACATGGCTCCCCCCCAAGACTGGAGGTCGATCCTCTTGAGTTGCTGCAGTGTGATGAGCTTGCAAGTGCCAGGAGTGCTCGGAGTCTACGGTGAGTCGAGACTGAGCACCTCAACTGTGTAGTGGAGTTCACTGGGCGGTTGAGTGTCGTGCCGCAGAACCAGGTAGCACGGTGAGTCGGCTGGGCGTGGTCCTGTTAAGGCTGACGTCTTGGCTTGCTACGTAACGGCTGCTGCAGCTGCTGAGGAGTGTTCGTCTTTACCAGGTTGACCAGGCAGGAGGATGTTTCAGACTCGTCGGAAGGTTGCTCTGGAGTCCAATTTCGGGGGTTACCACTTTAAGGATCTTGCGTGTTCAGATCACGTCGGGGTCACCACTTTAGGCGCAAAGGGATGATCATCCAGCCAGACGAGGTGTGATGTCTGGCAAGGGGTCGCAGCGCCTATTCTCCCGATAGTTGTAGTCGGGGATATCTTAACCTTGCGAATTGCTCTTGAAATTTCGCTATCGCGGTGTAGGACTTTTTCGTAATTATCGCATTTGTAGGCGATATTTCTTGATGCAATTAGTTCAGATTTTTCGGGTAAATTGTGTAAAGTATGTAGCATGCGGTCGCTACAGTTCGTAACTCAAGCTTACCGTAATGTTTATCTTATGTATAGCGGTTACCAAACATCTTGAGTCAAAATCTATTCAGCGCAATTTTCGATTTTTGGTTCTCTTTGCCGTACGCTACGCAATTGGTTGCTGGCATGCGCCAATCGTCCCCCCCAAGACACTTTTGGTTCAACATGTTTTGAAGCTACTGTCCTGTGTACTACTGGTATATCACAAACTGTATGCTTTATGTAATTTTGGGGCATCCCACAAAAAGAAGGAAACAAAATTGAGCTTAGTTAAAAAAAATATTACAAATTATGTTCAACGGCATGGCAGTTCAGTAAGAAAGCCAATTCCGCAAACTATTCGTGTTACAGAACTATTACGACTCCTTGATTTTAGTTTTATTACTTCTAATCCAAGTAGACAATGGCTGGTGACTAATATAAAAATTAAATTAAAAATTTAAATAAACCCCCGACACAATAACCTTTAAAAAATAAAAATAAATACTTCGCGTTGGGGGACCAGGGGTCAGGTACTAAATAAGTGGGAGTGGTCCCCCAACGCGAAGTATTTATTTTTATTTTTTACTTTTTAATCAAACGATTTCATCAAACATGTCTAAGACCACTCGCCCGTAACTCACCTGTCATACAAAAAAAACTGTATTGAAAGCGCTTCATCCGTTCGCGAGCTACGGTGCCACAGACAGACAGACACGTCAAACTTATAACACCCCTCGTTTTGCGTCGGGGGTTAAAAACAACTTTGATTTCGACCTGAACATAATTCTAATTCTGAAATTGTGTATTTGTTTCCCTAATAACACACGCAACGACTTCCGAACATTGAACGCGTACAGAACATATTATTGTACAATAATTCCATATTCATAACAAAGGTGCCTTATAAGATTGCTAAGGATAATTAGCAAGCGTTTTATGACAACCCAGGGGCATCACTAATGATTGGTTTTGGCGCAGCGTCGTTCTGCTGAATAATATCCGGGCGTAAGTGGATAGCGGTCATCACCGCGAGCGTTAAATATATTACGGACAAATTGTAAATTAAGTGGCTGCTAAAAATAGCCCGTCATACGGTTGGCGTTCACAATCTGTGTTACTCATATTTTAGGCAGAAGCTTTTTGCGACCGTTTTTAATCAGTATAATTAACCCGATTTGACCGATATTGTCAGCGTGTTCTGAACGCTCGCTGCTACGAAGATTGGAAGAATATTAAACGTAAGCAAGAAATTTGTGGTGCTTTTGTTGGCACCGTAGAATTATTGAAGAATTTAAAGGGAAAAACTAAATAAAATATATTATACTAGTGGCCCGCCCCGGCTTCGCCCGTGCAAAGCGGGGGTGTGTTATACATATAAACCTTCCTCTTGAATCACTCTATCTATTAAAAAAAACCGCTTCAAAATCCGTTGCGTAGTTTTAAAGATTTATTAATACATAGGGACGGACAGAAGAATGCGACTTTGTTTTATACTATGTAGTGATGTATACTTTTTATGAAAGAAATAAACAAAGAAGTTGGGTATTCACTATTAATATTCGCTAATACCAAGATAGGGGTATGTCTTTTCGTTTGCATTTTTTTAATAACTTGACAGATTAAATATTATTAATTATTATATAATATAACTTACAAACAAATTTTATCCTTAGAAATTATTCGTTTGCGTTCAGAACCTCTGAGCATCTATTACCTAATTTTATTATTGCCAAATAATATGAAGCCAAAGTAACGAAACGTGCATCTTTAGGCGGAAATAAATAACCAAACGAGTTTCACCGCGCGAACCAAAATTTCATTTAATGAAAAAATAATACGATAGACAATATTCGAATTTGGTGAAATCTGAACTACATATAAGTATTTACTTTTCCAATTTTCAGAGAATTTGTCACGTGAATCTTATAAGAGAGATAATAATAAGCTTTGGTAAATTAATAAAAAAATATATATATATTAAAGAAACAGGTATCTTCAATTAAATTAGCTTGACAAATTTGTGAAGATTTTTACGTGTTATTTCGCTTTCGCCATATTGTTTTGTTTCTCATGCAAATGTTCACGTGATAGGTAGATGTCAGATGTGATGAGTTGATGACATAATTGTTGGCACTCACCGGGTGGAATGTTTCTGTTGTAGTCTTTTGGTATATTATACACGTGCTGGTCCATGTACAGGATCTGGCTGAAAAAAAGTTGAGATAATTTAGACACTTTAAATAACACCAGACTTATGTGGTATTGTGATCTTGGTTCTGAGTAATAATAATCACTACATAGTATAAAACAAAGTCGCTGTCGTCTGTCCGTCCCTATGTACCTATGCTTAAATCTTTAAAACTACGCAACGGATTTTGGAGCGGTTTTTTAGTAGATAGAGTGATTCAAGAGGAAGGTTTATAGGTGTAATACATGCACCCGCGCGAAGCCGGGCCGGGCCGCTAGTAATACATAAATACACAATGTTATCAACCCACACTATCCTGAGGGTGTCGTAAGAGCCGACTAAAGGATCCTCCTAAGGGGCAGATCACCCAGCCGCAAGAGAAGGAAACCTTGGTACAAACCCAGTGCCAACCTGTCTTACCAGCGTGGCATAGTGGGCTAATTTCCCTCCATGAATTTGGAGGAGGCCCGACTTAGTTGTGGGTCATTTATGGGCTGAAATGTTGACGACGACTACTTTTCCGACATGAATTTCTTTTGGGTATAATAGTCAATTTATTGATGACTAGTGGCCCGCCCCGGCTTCGCACGTGCAAAGCTGGGGTGGGTTATACATATAAACCTTCCACTTGAATCACTCTATCTACTAAAAAAAACCGCTTCAAAATCCGTTGCGTAGTTTTAAAGATTTAAGCATACATAGGGACGGACAAACACAGCGACTTTGTTTTATAATATGTAGTGATAGTGATAGTGAAGTCTACATATAATTACGCTACTATTCAACGGAGTGGAGCGTAATTATGAATGAATGAGCATAGAACGTTGAAACAGGAACGCGGGGGAATCTGCGCTCCGAAACTATATACATAGTCACTATCATCACTACATATTATAAAACAAAGTCGCTGTCGTCTGTCCGTCCCTATGTATGCATAAATCTTCAAAACTACGCAATTGATTTTAAAGCGTTTTTTTTTTTAGTAGATACAGGGATTCAAGAGGATTGTTTTTATGTATAATACAACCATAATATTGTAGAGAAACACTGATAAATTTAGAGGTTCATCATTGCACCAGTGCGAAGCCGGGGCGGCTCGCTAGTATAAAATATTTTAATGGCAGGATATTGATGAAGATCCCACCGATTGTGTTTTTTTGGTTACAACGTAAATATACATCACTATAAAGTTACAATACTACAATGTCATCGCAGTTACATGCTATGAACTTAGCTGTTCAGTGAAGTTAATACAATTATAGCGAAGGTAAACAGTTGCATTGACTAAAGATAATACCGCTTAGCTAAACCTATTTGTATCCAATACAAGTAAGACGAAGAAAAGTGTATTTTTTATATATATTTTTTTTACATATATTTTTGTACTACTATCAGGTCGGAACGCAGTACTAACCGAGAAGACCTGGCGAAAGAAATGCTATAGGTGACGGTAAACGCATACCACCATTGCCATCCTTTTTTTTTCGCCTCGCAGAAGTCGCAATGCAGTCTACAAACAACTTGAACCAAAATAAAATCTACGCAATAGCCGATTAATCTTTGGCGGTGATTAGCGGAGAAGATAGGGAAAGGATTTTTATTGTCACAAAATAGGCTTATGTTTGACCTCAATCTCGCTTCACAGAAAGCGAAGATGATGCCTAAGATGGTACACGTTTGCCTACAAGGAGTCTATTCACTTTGGCCTTTGGTGATTGGTTCATGACCCCCACCGACGCGCTTTTGGTTTCAGATGTTTTTCGGCTACCATATCTGTTATTGTCTCGGCAACCAATATTACCGAGAGTCTTCTGCTTTGGGAAAGAAATGTTGTGTGTACCAGATGTCTTTTACAACGCCGCATAGTACTTACGCTATATTTGGTCCAATAAAGACTATTACAGTTTTGCTCGGGGTCGGAATCTAGTATAAGTAAAAGTACCTACAAACAAAAACATAACCGTGTGGTAACGGATTTAGAATACAAGTTGTCACCACCAATTACTCTCCTGAGGGTGTCGTAAGCGCCGACAAAAGGAAATGAAAGGGCCGAAAACTTAGCCGAAGAAAAGGAAAACTTGACACGGAACTCTGCGCCAACCAGTCTACCCAGCAGTGGGTCAATTATAGGCTGATCGGTATGGTATGGTACAAACATAACAGAGTTGCGACTTGCGTTTTGGTTTCAGGCATTTGATTACTTAAATGATAACGTTATCAAGGCGACTGACTTGTAATATTTGGTTATAATGTAACACATTACAACCTAATTAGTGGTTAGTGCAGCGAGCCGAGTGTTTAGCGTATCGGAATTACAAACATATTTGCTTCTAAGTTTATCCGTTAACCGTGTGGTGATAGATGATAGTAAATTATCACTATCCCTACATAGTATAAAACAAAGTCACTGTCGTCTGTCCGTCCCTATGTATGCTTAAATCTTTAAAACTACGCAACGGATTTTGAAGCGGTTTTTTTTATAGATAGAGTGATTCAAGAGGAAGGTTTATAAGTATAATACATGCATAATATTGTAAAGAAACACTGATAAATTTATATATTCATCATTGCACTCGTGCGAAGCCGGGGCGGGTCGCTAGTATTATTATATAAAGACAAGATTTTTGTAAATGACAGCATTATGTATCTCAATTCAAAATTACATACGATAGCAAAATTTAATGCTACGTTTACTTAATCTTCACTTTTCAACTTTATCTCATTAAATAAAATGCTTAGCTCAATCGTAGCTCAATACTGATGTCAGATTTTAGTGAAGGGTCTATAAAAAAATGCGTATAAAATCAACAATAATCTTCTATCTATCTATCTTCTATCTATATCTTCTATACTTATAATAAATCTGTAGAGAGGTCAATTCTGTACATGAAATATTTTTCCAAAATAACTATCAGCGGGTGATTAGTGATCGATACTGACGCCAAAAATGCAATCAGTAAAATTTTTGTCTGTCTGTCTGTCTGTCTGTCTGTCTGTCTGTCTGTCTGTATGTTCGTTATAGAAACAAAAACCACTCGACGGATTTCAACAAAACTTGGTACAATTGTTCTTCATACTCCTGGGCAGGTTATAGTATACTTTTCATCACGCTACGATCAATAGGAGCAGAGCAGTGAAGGGAAATGTTGGGAAAACAGGAGAACTTACTCCATTTTTTAAGCTTCCGACGCGTGTGCAGCCTTAATAGTTAAAGCTACACAGAAATCATGTATGACGGAAATGTTCTCCTTAAAATTATATAAAAAATATTCCACGACAGCAAATGTCTATCTTTTATGGTTGACTCACAATAACACGTGTAACTCCCGATAGCTTAGCAGTTCAGAGCTTTCTGATTATATTTGTCTACTCTTACGTTTATAACACTCTCAATCATCCCTAATTAATAAATGTTAACATTATTACCTATTTAATAAAAAAATAATCATAGAAATCGGTACAAAAACACCAAAGTTATTCATGAAATACGCTAATAAACCATCGCACGTGATAACTGAATCATGCTCTAAGGATTATTTTTGTGTAACCGTCTCGCATCGGGTCGTCGCGGGAGGTTTAAAAGGGCGGGGGATCCAAACGCGAACTTCATACAATATTTGGATTTGGCTGATGATGCGAGTAGACGTTCCGAGTATTCGCCCTTATTGACCGGCAATAATATATATTATCAGCGCGACTTTTAGTCTTTACAATAATTTAGTTTATTTAATTTTCTTTTGTTGTTATTTCATAAAATAGGTATTAGTTATTTTGGTGGCGTGTTATATTCGTTCAAATTACAAATGATTAATAGTCAACATTTTATTTATTTTTAGGTGAAGTAGTAATAGGTTAGTAGTAGTTAGTTAGTAGTAGGTAAGTTTTGGTTAATTTATGTTCAGTTTTTTTTAATAATAATAATAAGTAAGTAAAAGCGTAGGTACTTTTATTAATTAAAGGTATAGGTATTATTAATTATGTTATAGGTATTTAGTTTTAAGTGAAGTAGGATAGTTTACCCGGAAGCTTTGCGCTGAAGTATTTTCGTTGTATAGGTACTTAAGTCTCATGTGAACGTGATCTAAACAATATTACCAATACATTAACTTAATAATACACAAGGAATTACACACTGACGGAGTTGCGGGCACAGCTATCTATATCTATATATATAAAACTCTTCCGTTACTGAGTGACTGACAGACAACGCACAGCCGAAACTAATGGCAGTAGATTGCTGAAATTTGGCCTGTGTGTTTGTTGGGAGGAGTAGGCTACCACTAAGAGAGGATTATTGGAAATTCCCTCCCAACGGGGAGAAAACGGGGATAAATTGTTTTTTTCCGGAAGTCATTATTCCACGCGGACGAAGTCGCGGGCAAAAGCTAGTACATATATAAAACTGTTTACTGTGAATGTTACATGTTGATATGACTGCCTCGTTGGTCTAGTGGTTAGATGTGTCGCCTTTGGATCAACGGGTCCCGGGTTCGATTCCGGGGTCGGGCAAGTGTCTTTGTCTAAACCAGAGGCACTGGCTCGGAGTCTGGGTGTCATTTCTATCTATAATATGTATGTATTTACAAAAAAAATATGTATATAAGTAGTTTATCATCCATCTCGTTACCATAACACAAGCATTAAGTTGCTTAGCTTGGGACGAGATGGCGTTGTGTGAAATGTCCAAGGATATTTATTTATTTATCACCACTCTATTCTATCCTGAGGGTAGCGTAAAGGTGGGTACTGACCAGTGTTACGGAGCGCAATGTAACTTGCTTGGTCGCTGATTTCCCCGTAACACGACGTACTGACTGCACGAATGCTCGCTGTGTAACACGTTACATTACGCCCCGTAACGTTGGTCAGTACCCACCTTAAGAGGCGACTAAATTAAATTACATCGCAGAAAACAAAGAGAAGGAAGACTTGAAAGACTGACCAGCGTGGTACAGTAGGCTAATTTCCCTCCCGCCCCGATACTCATGTTATCAAGAGCAATTAACACCATTCTGTAATAGCCTCTCAACTCACTTCACTAGTTAAAATCTCAACTCACTAGTTAAAATTACTCATTTAGAAATCCTATTTATAGTGTAGACACTTGGTCTATTATTAGTCGTGATTGGATGTCATTTATATTAATAGACCATTTAGTCCATAATAGATATAGTTAGTACTTGCACATTATGTACATATTAGCAATGTATTTATTTCATCGTCGTGGGGAATTAATACAAATGGAGATTTCGTTAGGTAATTATTGAAAGAAATTCTCTTTAAAAAAAAAGGAAAAAAAGGGGAGATTGTTAGACCTGTGAAATGGGGATAAACCAATTATTTAAGAAGTCAAAACTGTACAATAGGTACTATGTGAAATAGGACCAGGAATATGTGACTCATTCCATTAAAAATCTACAATAATCATGCAATGGTCATAAGATGTAATCAAGCAGGAAATCTAGCCACAGAAAAGGGACATTGTATTTTCAAACCTAAACCTATTTTATTAATTCATGTCTTAGGTTCATCGTTTCAGCCTATAAATTACCCACTACTGAGTCGGGCCTCCTCCAAATTCATGGAGGGAAATTAGCCTACTGTGCCACGCTGGCAAGACGGGCACATGGTTTGTATCGAGTTTTCCTTTCCTTGCGGCTTTTCTGCCTTGTAATATTTTAACCCCACTCTTACGACTCCTCAGGATGGAATGGGGTGGTAACATTACGTATTTTCAATCCATCAACACGCCGTAAGCAAATGGGTTGATATATATATATCGTCGTTTCAGTCTTTATATGACGAAGTCGGGCCTTCCCCAAAATTCATTAACAGAAATTAGCCTAACGTACCACGCTGGCAAGACGGTTGACACAGGGTTTGTATCAAGATTTCCTTCTCTTGCGGCTAGGTTCCCTATGCCTCTTGCGCCTCTTACGACACCCTCAGGATAGTATGGGTTGGGACATTATTTATCTAAATCCGTCACCACACCTAATATCAATACGTGCAGCAAAACCTTCTTTCAATTATAATTTACTAGCGACCTGCCCCGGCTTCGCATAGGTGATAAACCGTCCTATTGAATCACTCTATCTATTAAACAAAACCGCTTCAAAATCTGTTGCAAAGTTTTAAAGATTTAAGCATACCTACATAGGGACGGACAGACGACAGTGACTTTGTTTTATACTATGTAGTGATAGTGATATAAAGAAGCAATGCAGAATACAAATATTAAAAAAAATGCTTAAACGAAACATTACACACACTACCATGTATTTGACATACGCACGCATGTAATATACTATTTTGTTTATTTTTAAAGTGTGGTCAAATTGAGAATACACCTTTATTTATCGCTCTATAATTTAAATCAATTGTCGGCGAATTTCGACCGTTGGGCCACCACTAGTATAAATAACTACAAAAATTATGGACCATTTATTAATAGGTGATTGGCGGCGCACAGATGGACATTAATGAGGATCGGAAACTGGTAATTCATTCGGCCTGGTTAGCGTCACTGTAACGGTTTTGATAATTCAGTGTTAATAGTGACAGGAACAAAGAAGCGGAGGCCGTCGCCTGGACGGCAGCCAGCTGCCTAGAGCAGAACGCCTTGCTCTTATCTCAGTCGTAAATAAGAAAATGACTTTCACTGACCGATTGGGTCTGATTTTGAACGAAATACCGTTAGAAAGACCGCCAAAAATAGTTTTAAGAATGTTTGAAAGTTTGGTTTTGGAATCTCGTGAATGATTTCTTTCTTTCTTTTTTTAACCAATTATTCCTTCGGCTCTACTAGACATCTAGCTATATTAGGGAAGGTGAGCTATGACTAGTGAAACAGGTAGTCATAGACTTCTTCGTAAGTTGTTTGTGGTAGGCCAGTGTCGTCACCTTTGAAAATTGAGCATTTGTTAGATTTATTCTGTGGCACTTCAGAGTCAAATGAAGTAAGTAGAACGTAGTGATTTAATACTCTCTGGTAAGTTCGTGCCAGTGGTGTGTTGTTAGCCAGAACTGGTCAACAACACAGCACACTCACTACTCAAAAATGACCCACTACTGAGTGGGGCCTCCGCCAATTACAAGGCGGGAAATAAGCTTACGAAGTCTACTGTGGCATGGTGGCAGGACGGTGTTTGAGTTTTCCTTCTCTTGCAGCTAGGTTTTTGGCCTTGTCATTTCCTTATGTCGGCTCTAACGACCCCCTCAGCATGGAATGGGGTGATGGCACTACGTATTCTAAATCCGTCACCACACGGAATATCTGATATACGCCAGTACTGGTGTGTTGTAATGCGGATAGAACTGGTAAGCTCGGAGCTGGTTGTATCCGGTAGAATCTAGTTTATTATATTGGACTGAAGAATATCGAATGTTCAGGAATATTTTATCGTTGACGTACAGGTGAACTATGAGAAAACATACGATAGTATAACATATTCATGGGACAGTGAAACAATTAAAAGCAAAAAACAACTGTAGTTGCTTTCTTTACTGATCTAATTTGGTATCAAACTCTTGTAACGTACAGAATTGTGAGAGCAGGTACTAGCCCCGTCTCATCCCCTCCGAAATGGCTCGACCGATTTTCGTGAAATTTTGTGTTCATATCGTTTAGGTCTGCATCTATTTTTCATCCCGATAAATGTTAAGGGTTTGGTTTACCCCAAAATTTTGGTTTTTATTTTTTACACAAAATGAATTGCTTTTATTTTTTATGATAAGAACTCTACGATCACCCCTCTACGATCAACCCCTATTTTCCGTAGCGATATTTATATAGCAAAACAACGTTAGCGGGGCCAGCTAGTTTTGTTATATTTTATGGTGTCCAGGTGATGAACTGTTTAGTGGGAATTTTATGAGCGTTTGAGTGACGTTACCGCCTGTTTGACCGTCTAGTTGTAAACAACTCGCTACTTTGGCAGACATGTATACATAATATATCGCATCCAAACGTTTTTACTTCAGAATCATAAATATTAGCAATGGCTTTGGTGTTTGAGCGGTCATTTAGACTAACATCGAGCCGCTTGTCACGACTTTTCATATGGATAGTTCGAGAATTTGTTTTGATCTACCTATAATGTCAGGTTTGATTTGATATTTGAACATAATATTTTCATTATCAGCGCGATACTCCGTTAATAACAGTTCGTCCGTTGCTCAGGCTTCTTCAGATTTGATAGAAGGAGATTTTTATACAAACCTCGCAGTACACGGCACGCACGCCGCTTTTTTTTTGTTCAGAAACTATCTTGGACTAATACACAACACTTTTGCTGATTTTGAAGATCATCACATGATCAAATGCGTATTTTAGTATACAGACAAACATTCATTTTTATATTTATGAGAAGAAGAAGATAATGCGTCTGGTGGTTGAAATAAATTTCTCTTTCTCTGGATTTGATTTCGGCTAAATTCTTTCCATTGAGGGTGGAATGGGTTAATAACAGTATTCGTGTATTGTTTACGCCATTTTTTGGACTGAATCTTAGTTTATAGAGTGGAAAAAAATCCTAAAGCCAAAACGAGGGCTGCTGATAAATAAGTTTCATGCCAGATAAAAGGCAAAAGGAAAAAAGTGCAAAAATGTTGGTCACCAGCTTGTCATATATCGAGAAATAGACACAAACATAATAAATAATATGGAGCTCAGATTACTAAGCTTGTAAGGTATATTCGGTCGTTTGGTGACGGATTTATAATACGTAGTTTCGCCACCTCGTTTTATCCTGAAGATCTCTTATGAGCCGACCAAAGGAAATGATAACACCGAAATCCTAGCCGCAAGAGAAGGAAAACTTGATACGTAACCCTATGCCAATCCGTCTGGCCAGCGTGGCACAGTAGGCTAATTACCCTCCATGTAGTTGGAGGAGGTCCGACTCACCAGTGGGTAATTTATGGGCTGAGAAGTATTATCTTCAATCACTGTGTGGTTACATTGACTGGATGTCAAATATGAGATCTTACTTTATAATATTATAAACGTGAAAGTTTGTAAGTATGGATGGATGGATGTTTGTTACTCTTTCACGTAAAAACTGCTGAATGGATTTTAATGAAACTTTACAATAATATAGCTTATACATCAGAATAACACATAGGCTACACGGTATAAAGATATTATGTGAATTACAACAATATAAACAAGTCGAATTCAAAATTTCTAACTGTCAAATTTTCGGCCATATTAAACTAAACTATAGACAAAATAACGTTTCGCTGTCAGTTGCGTTTTGTTAAAGTAGATTTTATACGGACGGGATACAAATCTCAGGTATCCTATGTCCAACTTTATTTTTGTTTTTAATATTTATAATGCGGAACAAAGTTCGCCGGGTCAGCTAGTACATAAATAAAGTTCTTTTTGAGTTAGAGTTTATAGCGATGAAGGGCTTTTTGGTGATTCTCCCGATCTTCTTGACGTTAGTTCAGATTTTTATCCGTGGGGTGACGGAATTAAAATAGGTACATTGTTTCCCGGGTGTCGTAAGAGCCGACAAAACACGAGTCGACGAGTCCGAAAACCTAGTCGCAGCAGAAATTTGAACAGAAACAGAAGCTAATTAGCCTCCATGTTTATAGGAGGAGACCTGACTCAGAAGTGAGTCATTTATAGGCTGTGTAGTAGTAGTATAAAGGTGGGTACCTACTGACCAACGTTACGAGGTGTAATATAACATTCGCATCGAGCGTCGAGCATTTAAAAATAGGCGTAACATGCTCGTCAAAACTCTGTGCTCCGTATACCAGTTCACTCAAGATGGCCGACAGCGAGGACGTATTGGTATATCTTTATTAAACACTGGTTCTTCTCTATATTTTTCTATAAAATACAGAGGTTTTCCTTTGTTCCACTCAATGTTATCACTATCACTACATAGTATAAAACAAAGTCGCATTCTTCTGTCCGTCCCTATGTATGCATAAATCTTTAAAACTACGCAACGGATTTTGAAGCGGTTTTTTTTAATAGATAGCGTGATTCAAGGGGAAGGTTTTTAAGTATAACCCACCCCCGCTTTGCACGGGCGAAGCCGGGGCGGGCCACTAGTAAAAAATAAATTAAATAATTACGAGACGAAAGACGTGTGATCACTTGCGAAGTGCGGCGCATGCGAACGCGTGCGCTCTCGTGACGACTCGCAACAGCGTACTGACTGAACCGCGTAACAGTCAAAGGATTCGCCAAAAAACCGACAGCCGGGTGGAACACTCAAAGCGAGCAATGAGCGGCTCGTTGCTCGCTGGTTTTCCCGTAACACGACGTACTGACTGCACGAATGCTCGCTGTGTAACACGTTACATTACGCCCCGTAACGCCGGTCAGTACCCAGCTTAAACTATGTAGAAAATTGTTCAAAGAGGCAGCGAAGTCAGTAATCACATTAACTGCAGGGTGGATATTTATCTACTGCTGCAATATAGGTAAATCGGTATTTAGAGCGAGTGTTTATTTCTGTTGTCACAGTTACAGCAACCCGCACTTGGGTTATATTGGGGTTATTAGTGACGCAAATAGATATTATAAACGGGTTCAATTCTGGCTCGTCTCTCCCGTGGATGCTATTGTTGTCATTATGGGCCAGTATAGTCTATGGCCTCGTAATGTTCTTGTCTTTGATGTATTTGATGCTTCGGAAGACTTATAGAACAGTGGCTATTAATATTAAATTAAGGTTTATGCTTGGGTACGAAGGGCATTTATCTTTTTATGTTATTTAACTCAAACATTCTAATGTTCTTGTGGTAATGAATTTAGAATACACCATGACACCCAAACCATTCTAGGGGTGATGTAAGAGGCAACTAAAGGAAGAAGGGCAAAAGAAAGAAGAGAGAAATAGGAAGAAGGAGAACTGGCCAAATTGGTCCAGGCGTTGTTGAGTTATGTGCTTACCAACAAATTTTGCGATTCACTTTTATATTATAGAAGATGTTGCTTTGAATATTGTTGTGTTGCGGAACCTTTGGTCCTATTTTGATTATCCCTGACTTATCCCTACCTTCGTGGTACTATTTTAACGGTGATTTCCATAGTATTTACTGGACACAAATAAAACACTAACAGCAAATACGAACATTACATCTCTTTTTGTATGTGGTGAAATAACAAGTTTTAATAAGCAGTTTTCACACTGTTTTCCAGTGATAAATTAAAATTAGTAAGACAATAACTGATATTTGAATAACAATTGGTTACAAATTAATGTACCAGCGCAGCCAGTGGGTGGTGATTAGACTATGCAAGGTTATTCAGTGGTAAGCAGGATTTGATCATATTGTCTCGTGAAAACTGACAGCTGATTTAACTGTATAATTTCAAGTATAAGGGTTGCGGAGGGCAGACGGAAATCGCTCCCTGTAAATACAGGTACATACTTAGCCAAATCATAGGATATATACAGGGCTTTTGTTATACTGTTTATGTGGATACGGTCTGCACGAGATCGTGCGTTGTGGAAATCTACGGGGAGCAGTGGACTTCTGTGGCTGATAGATAGATAGTTTTGTGCTTTTACACGTAAGTTCGCATCAGTTTCATCATGAAAATCATGGGATTGGCAGCTGCTGCCAGCTTTATACTTTTAATTTGGACTACTATAACTCCGCCCATAGATGACCCAATGCTGAGTCGAACCTCCTCCTTTTACAGGGAGGGTAATTGTACTGTGCCACGCTGGCTATACGAGTTTTTAGGCCTTGTCATTTCCTATTATCGACTCTTATGACACCCTGAGAATGGAGTGGGTTGAACACAGTGTATTCTAAATCAGTGACACTTAACAGATTCGGCGAAAAGAAAATTCGACATGATAAGAAAATTCGATATGTTTCATATAACCCTCAATAATGATTTATATGAGATTTAAATATTTGAATGTTTGTTACCAATAAACAAAAAAGGGCTCTGCTTGGGGTGAAATTTGGTACACATGTCGTTTGAAATGTAGATTGAATCATATGCCTGGAATTATTATGCTTAAATTCGTTAGATCAATCATCAACAATGAGTATAGGTGGCGTTGTATGCAACAAATAAATGAATGTATTAGGCGTTGCCATAGAAACTTAGAATGCACTGGAAACAAGATTTAGCACGGGCGCGGTCATTTTATTTATTTTTATCAAAATTTATATTTCGTTTTCAGTATGTTGCTTTGTATATATATTTATGGATCTACACAGGCCGCTATGAAAATGTTTTTAGCCCAACAGACTAAGACAGGCCCGAGTTGTGATTATTTTCTTTAATACCTAGGCAGGTAGGTAGAATAACGTTATTTTTAGTTGATTGCCCCGTTTTTCACAAGCTATGTTCATATCTTGGATGTCGTGTTTCTGCTACATTAGTCATTATTAACCAACTGAATCGATATGTGTTCATACATACATGACACACTGGACTATTAAAAAAAGAAGATTATAGTACAGTGCAAAAATAAGCAGTTTAATAGTGTCTCTATTAAACTGCTTATTTTTGCACTGTACTATAATCTTCTTTTTTGCACTGTACTATACAGTGCAAAAATAAGCAGTTTAATAGTGTCTCTATTAAACTGCTTATTTTTGCACTGTATTTACTATACATATAATGAGGAAATTTACGGAGAGGGTGCAACTATTATTTATTTATTTATTGCATGGAGAACCAACAGTTAAAATGAATGAAAAACAATTGTATAAGATACACAAAGCCAATTACAGGTTCTCACGAGTAGAAACAGAGTAGGAATCTTAGATCACTAAATAGCAAGCGATAATAATAACAAATAAGGCGAATTTAAACAAGCAACAAGCACAAAATACACTCCGACACTAGGTTAGGCACCGGTGACATGAGTCAAAAAGTAAAAAATTAAAAAATAAACATTACGCGCTCTTAAAAATAATTGAATTCAGCCGTGTCATCTACTCATTGAATAAGTTTTATTCAATGAGTAGATGATCCGGTGGGAATTGGGTTGAGAATTATGTTACTTAATTAGTACGTAATCAGGAAAATATTGTTTTGTTTCTTATCTATTGTACGATAAGAAATGACTAAATCAAATTCTACAATATTTACATATTTCACTCAAACGCTTTTATTTGGTAAATACTAAGACTACTATTTGTATTCTACATTGTTTTACTCGTATCATGAAGTGATTGAACTGACAGACGACACGAAACTTAAATAATAATTTCATAACTGGTCTGCGTTTATTCCATTTACGTAAATAATATTCTAGTTCTAAAGGAAATATTAAGATACCATAACCTAAATTGATGAATAAAGCCTACTGTGCCACATTGATAAAAGTCTTTATGTAAGATTTTTTACCTAGAGTTCGTTAACCGCTCTCTACATCATCCTCAGGATGCAATGGATTCTACAGACTAAGTATTCTACATCCATCGATCACATACTACACGATTATTTAAACAAATCCAGGTTTACAGTCAATTGTGCATAATGTTTCTATAACCTGACTATCGCTACTGTATTGACTTAATCGATGGAACTGAGTTTGTCGACAAACTGCTCAACAGCTTTCTTTTATTTGCATCAGGGATTCCTTCATGTTTTATTTGGTAATAGAGACGTAATGAGTTTCGGAAGAAGTGTTTAGATTCGCAGAGCATTGTTTAGAAACCCATGTGGGCGCAGCCCTGGGCAAAGGCTAATATCACGAAGCCAGAATGTAATCTTACACAGAATCGTTTAATTATTTAATGCTAGTGTATATATTAAACTACAGATCCGCCCCGGCTTCGCACAGGTGCAATGATGAACATCAAAATTTATCAGTTGTCCTCTACAATATTATGCATGGATATACAGATATACATATAAACATACCTCTTGAACCACTCTATCTTTTAACGTGATTCAAAATCCATAGCATAGTTTTAAAGATTTAAGCATACATAGGGACGGACACACGAAAGCGACTTAGTTTTATAATATGTAGTGATGATAAATAGTATAAGATTTTTATTAAAAACTCTATTTCGCATTAAGTTGAACTGAATTTCATATAAAGACCAAACTTGATATACTAGTTTGTGGATGATCTATACTTATAATAAATCTGTAGAGAGGTCAATTCTGTACATGAAATATTTTTCCAAAATAACTATCAGCGGGTGATTAGTGATCGATACTGACGCCAAAAATGCAATCAGTAAAATTTTTGTCTGTCTGTCTGTCTGTCTGTCTGTCTGTCTGTCTGTCTGTCTGTCTGTCTGTCTGTATGTTCGTTATAGAAACAAAAACCACTCGACGGATTTCAACAAAACTTGGTACAATTGTTCTTCATACTCCTGGGCAGGTTATAGTATACTTTTCATCACGCTACGATCAATAGGAGCAGAGCAGTGAAGGGAAATGTTGGGAAAACAGGAGAACTTACTCCATTTTTTAAGCTTCCGTCGCGTGTGCAGCCTTAATAGTTAAAGCTACACAGAAATCATGTATGACGGAAATGTTCTCCTTAAAATTATATAAAAAATATTCCAAGACAGCAAATGTCTATCTTTTATGGTTGACTCACAATAACACGTGTAACTCCCGATAGCTTAGCAGTTCAGAGCTTTCTGATTATATTTGTCTACTCTTACGTTTATAACACTCTCAATCATCCCTAATTAATAAATTTTAACATTATTACCTATTTAATAAAAAAAGAATCATAGAAATCGGTACAGAAACACCAAAGTTATTCATGAAATACGCTAATAAACCATCGCGCGTGATTACTGAATCATGCTTTAAGGATTATTTTTGTGTAACCGCCGCATCGGGTCGTCGCGGGAGGTTTAAAAGGGCGGGGGATCCAAACGCGAACTTCATACAATATTTGGATTTGGCTGATGATGCGAGTAGACGTTCCGAGTATTCGCCCTTATTGACAGGCAATATTGTTTATCAGCGCGACTTTTAGTCTTTACAATAATTTAGTTTATTTAATTTTCTTTTGTTGTTATTTCATAAAATAGGTATTAGTTATTTTGGTGGCGTGTTATATTCGTTCAAATTACAAATTATTAATAGTTATTTCTTTTTAGGTGAAGTTAAGTAGTAGTTAGTTAGTAGTAGGTAAGTTTTGGTTAATTTATGTTCAGTTTTTTTTAATAATAATAATAAGTAAGTAAAAGCGTAGGTACTTTTATTAATTAAAGGTATAGGTATTATTAATTATGTTATTGGTATTTAGTTTTAAGTGAAGTAGGATAGTTTACCCGGAAGCTATGCGCTGAAGTATTTTCGTTGTATAGGTACTTAAGCCTCATGTGAACGTGATCTAAACAATATTACCAATACATTAACTTAATAATACACAAGGAATTACACACTGATGGAGTTGCGGGCACAGCTATCTATATATATAAAACTCTTCCGTTAATGAGTGACTGACAGACAACGCACAGCGGAAACGAATGACAGTAGAGAGCTGAAATTTGGCCTGTGTGTTTGTTGGGAGGAGTAGGCTACCACTAAGAGAGGATTATTGGAAATTCCCTCCCAACGGGGTGAAAACGGGGATAAATTGTTTTTTTCCGGAAGTCATTATTCCACGCGGACGAAGTCGCGGGCAAAAGCTAGTCAAACATAATAACAAAAAAGGTTCATATCAGTTATTTGAATTTAGATGCATTAGGTATCTGCATCGGTGAAACTCAAAAGGAAATTATTTATAAAGTAACTCATAAAAATCGTCACGATTAAAACTAACATCATCATATTTCAGTCCTTGTCCCACGCTAGGTCGTAGTGTCCATACATTACTATCGGCGTCAAATCTACATTTTGTCTACCATGTCTTTCACATGCATGTTATCATTCACTCAATTTATCCATCTCTTCACCTACAACCGTTACATCCACGTTCACTTGAAATAAATATGTTATATATACGGGTCCTTGTGTATAAATTGTGCATATTCTTGAATATTCTTAATCATGTTTAAAGAAGTGATCTAGATAATGCTGATTGATTTGATGTAAGAATACACGAGAGTTAGAAAGGCTTTTTACCCTTGATTCTTAATTGAAAATATTCCGGCTAATACCCACCTGTTTTCCGGAGGTAACTCAAGGAGATGTTTACCTACATATGGCCACTCTGCCAAGCCGGAGTCGCGGTCGCGTCGCGGTCTGCGCGTGCGTTTCAAACGACACCGCTTGCCAGATTCGTGCAGGCGATAGTTTTATTTATACAGCAACACATTGTATACACCTACTTACCACAAATAAATTCGAAATAGCGTTTTATGTGTTTCGGCTAGAGTCTAGACTTTGAAGAGACGCGTCGTAAAAAAATAATATTCTTTATGTACAACTCAATTAGCTGGGCTATGTTAAAATAAATAAGGCCGATTATTATTTTTGTATTACCGAATTCCTTTATGAAAGTTAAAGTATTCGGTTGTTCGTTAATTGAAGAGTTATGGCTGAGTCGACGAGGCACGGACATCGCGTGCCCGTTAAAATTATTTTTGTAGCTCTAGGTTCCATAGCATACCATGTTTCTGTGATTGCGAATTTCAATGAACCTTTGTTATGTCGTAACGAACCTCGCGCATTCCAGTAAGTCTCTGTCTGGAGCGAATCTGGCCCCGCCGGCGTTCGCTAGGAGGGCCAGGAGAGCCACGACTAGTCTCCACATGGCACTAGCGCGGCAGCCGGGGGCCCGCGTCACCTGGGCATGGCACTGCACTCACTCGGCACAGCCGCATCATCACACACACATCACTGCACTATCCGGTCGTCGGGTGCTGTAGGCATCGGTCGGGCGAGGATGAGAGAGCGCGGCGCGACAGTTCGCGACTGACGGGCGGTAATCGCGGCGGGCGGCAGGCGGCGCGGTCACGGGCGCAACCTTCGCTTCCGCGCGATCTCACCCTGTGACGCTTTGCTGCGTTGCTAGACGCGGGACCAGTGTTCAGCGATACGCAAAGCGGCGAGAGACGAGGCGACTGTGTTGTCCGAGATGCTTAACGCGTTTGCACCTAGTAATACTAGTAATTGGCCGCGTGGTGACTGATTTAGAATACATGGCGTCACCATCCCATTCCATGCTGAGGGTGTCATAAGAAAATTAGGGTATCCTAGTCTGATAACCTAGTCGCAAGAAAAGGAAAATTTAATACGAAACTCTGTCCCAAGCCGTTTGGCAATCGTGGCACAGTAGGCCAATAACCCCCTTGTAACTGGAGGAGGCCCGACTCAGCAGTGGGTCATTTATGGGCTGGGTAGTAGTAGTACTCGTAGTAATAATAGCAATAGTGGAAAGGAGAAAATATCTCTTGGTGATCTATCTTTAGAATAGCAGATTAACTTTGGATTATTTGTACATACCTATTGCTATTTGTACGGATTCAGAATATTTGGTGTCACCGCCCCATTCCATCCTAAGGGTGTCGTAAGAGCCGACAGAAGGAAATAACCCGATATAATAGGCCGAAACCCTAGCCGCAAGAGACGGACAACTTGACGCGAAACCCTGTGCCAACCTGTCTGCCCAGCGTCGCACGGTAACCCTCCATGTAGTTAGAGGAGCCCAGACTCAACAGTGGGTCATGTACGCGCTGAGAAGTAGTGAATTTTTATTTATTATTTTTATTACACCACATTTATTGTATACTGTATTTCAAGAAAAATATCCGAAACTATGGGAACATTATAGCGTACCAATATCGGTAAATTCAGATCAATAATATCTTTTTCTGAAGCTGGAGAAGTTTTTCCATGAGGCTAACAGCAATGAAATGTTTGTTTTTTAAGGTATTAGAGAAAACTATCCTGAGATTGGCATCAGATATGACATATTGGAAAGAGCAGTATTGGTAAGCCTCCTACATGGTGGACCAACGACTTGGTTTCGCCGGAATACGGGATCCTGGTCTTCGTCAGCCTTCGCGAATACTTGGGAGATGTCCAGTAGTGGACTAAAATTGTGATGATACATACTAGCTTAAAACAGTGATGTTTTGTTTAGGGACTCCAATCCAGTAGGTACATAACTACGGCTCCCCAGCAGGCCGGGCCAGAATCGGGGTTTTGTGGGAGTCTCAAAGTCCGTGTGGTGACGGATTTAGAATACAAAGTGTCACCACCCCATTATATCCTGAGGGTGACGTAAGAGCCGACAGAAGAGAAATGAGAGAAATGAGAAGACCGATAACCCAGCCGATAAGAGAAGCAAAACTTGAAACAAAACCCTTTTTTTTTTTGACCCGGGGTAAAATCCTTTATGGACCGGACCCGCCAGCGTGGGGATGGCCGGCGGGGATGTGTGGGAGTCTCCTCCGCCCCTGTGGGGAGGCGAAGGCATACCCAATAAAATTCCCCGGGGTGTACCGTCACGCGCATTGCTGCCCCGTGGGTCCTGACTGTGTCTCCACGGGGAAAGCGTGCGCTGGGGGAACGGTGAGAACCGTTCGACCCCATTTCGTCCCAGCTCCTTCAGGAGAATCCTCCTCTGGAGCAATTATTGCTCCGGTGCCATGCCCGGTACACGCGGCGTGGCACCCTTCGCCCCGGGTTCTCTTCTCCTATGGGGGAGGGATATCCCCTAATCCCTCACCTGGAGACCCCTGTTAAGGCGGTAAGTTGCGCTCGTGGGCCAACCGCCTTCGTCCGGTGCGCGCCCGTCGTATCGGATGCGCGTCGGGAGCTCTTTCACGGTCCCGCTCTGCCTCCTCTTTCGCTTGCATTACCTTCTGAGCGAAGGTGGCCACCGCGTTCCAAGCGCTCTCGCTTCCGACCATCTTCTCGACCAGGGTCGGAAGCGAGAGGTCACTTCCAACAGTCGCGACTAGGGTCGCGCGCTCGGCAGTCCAGGCGGCACAGTCCCTAATTGTGTGGCCATTGTCATCGGCCGAGGCGGCACAGTGGTGGCAGTTAGGAGTTGTCTCCCTACCTGCCACCCGGTGCAGGTACCTCCCGAAGCAAAACCCTGTGCCAACCCGTCCGGTCAGCGTGGCATAGTAGGTTTATTACCCTCCCTGTAATGGGAGGAAGCCCGACTCAGTATTGGGTCATTTATGGTTTTAGTAGTAGTAGTTGACGACACGATTGGCGCAGTGGTTGAGCGATCGGCTGCTGCGCAGCATGTCGCGGGTTCGATTCCCGCACGGAAGAAATATTTGTACGACCTACATGTATTTGTTCCGGGTCTGGGTTTTTTCTATCTATAATATGTATCATTTTTAGAAAATGACATTTTATTCGGGTTTGGGGAGGGATAAGTCGATCTAGCTAGGAATGCTGATATCTATTGGCGAATAATAATACTACTTTTTTGTGAGCACAACATCAGTCAATGAGTGTTTGCTTTGAGGTTAGACTTAATTCCTGACATCTATTGGCGAATAATAATACTACTTTTTGTGAGCACAACAGCAGATGGCGTTGTTAAGTAACACGAAGTCAATGAGTGTTTGCGTAATTCGTACTTAAATATACTTAATTTCCAAAAAAAAAACCGGTCATCCAGATATTGTTATTAATATGAGTAACATAAATCATATTTCCTTATGGTGACGGATTTAGAACAAACAGTGGCGCCACCCCATTCCATCCTGAAGTTGTAAGAACCGACAAAAGGAAATAATAAAGGCGAACACTTAGAGAACAGAGAAGGAAAGAAAGAAGTCTGACTAGTAAGTAAGTACTTACTAGCAGGCACAATTCCAAAGCATAAACATCATGATGAAGATAAATCTCCACCATTAAGGGACTATTATGAGTGACATATATCATATTTAAAGTCTCTTGACCTTTCCGAACTACCTAATATTAATTTTGCGAATGAAAATTACACGAGTAATTACGACAAAATGCCGTCGACGTTGCTGGTGGTTGTTTTGTGCGGCGTGGCGTGTTCGCGTGACAGAATGCCATGCCCAATCGTTAGACAACATTTGACTTTCGCGAATCTACGGCTGCTAGAGATGGGAAGCTCGGAAACTTTATGAAGAACATCGATAAGGATATTACGGATATCGATAGGATATTAACTCAAACTCAAAAGGAACGTTATTTACGTAGGTTTCATCACAAAACTCTTATAAATCGTCATATTTATAAATACCATTATCATCTTACGGCCCCTGTCCCACACTAGGTGGTAGTCTCCACACACATCTATCAGTAGTCGTCATACCTACATTCACACCTTTCAACTCCTGAATCCTACAATCCCTGCGTTTACTCACATTCATGCCGAAACTACTACCGGTTCGGAAGGCACTACAGAGAAGAGCCGACAAGACACTCAGTAGTTGCTTTTAAAAAAAAAATTGATCTTGTTTACAAAGAGCACTAAACAGCAGTACTTACTTTCTCAAACTTCTCTCTTTTTTCTCAATGTGACGGAAAAGCAAGCTCACATGTATAATTTGCAATTGTTTCTACCCAAATTTAATCCTAAGTGATATAATAAAGAGGAAAGATTTGATTATTCCTTTGTATTGAATAGGCTCTGAAACTATTGGACCGATTTGAAAAACTCTTTCATAATTAGTTTTTTTTAAAATAAGTACGATTAAAAGCAACTACAGAGTTTCTTGCCGGCTCTTCTCTGTAGAGCAGCATTCCGAACCGCTGGTAGTTTCTGCATGAATGCGGGTGCACGCATGGGTTGTGGGTGATCAAAAGAGATGGATGAATTGTCAGAATGAGGAATTTTGTATGAAAGGTATGAATGTAGATAGGACTATTGACGACTGATAGGGGTGTATGGATACTACCACCTAGCGTGGGACAGGGTCCGTATAATATGGTAATGTTAATTTTAAATATGACGATATATAAGAGTTTTGTGATAAAACCTACGTAAATAAAGTTCCTTTTGAATTTGAAGTTGAGTTACGTTCTAATTATAGGGGTATGGCTATACAAAATACATCGTCTCTGCCTCGCCTACGCCTCCGGTGTCTGTGTGTTTTCGCCTTTTGACAACTTAGCCTCAAGGGAAGGAAAACTAAATAAAAATCCACTGTGTACCACATTTCAGTGGGTACAATAGACTAATTGACTAAGGAGGTGGCGCCTTAGTAGTTCAGTTCTTGTTTGAATGGCTTGCCAATGTGATTTGACACAAGTTCGCTAATGTCAGGTATTGACGTTGAGGACAGACAATAGAGACTATACAATGTACTGCTAATCCGCATAAACTAAATATTGGACCATGCCCGACGATAAGTCCTAAATTGTCTACATAATATACAGTAGAAATCCATAGAATACATAATACAAGATTGGTAAAATTAATAACTTATTTATAAAATGTGAGGCGCCTTGGTAGCATAAAAAACAAATGTATGGAATTGACATTGACAGTTCGTGTCATCCCATACATTAGTTTTTCTATTTCAGCAAAGAGTGCGCTACAAAAGCCACGTGCGTAGGTTGCCGAAAGATTTAAAATTCGATTTAGATAAACTATTTCCGAATTTAATTTTAGGTAACTCGTGTGCAAAACTGCATCTTCTAACTTTGTGTATTACAATACAGCGAAGACATAGGTTCGCTATACTGTAGTTCGCTATGTGAAGAACATGTCTAGGCACAACTCTATTCAGCGATTGTTACAAAAGCGAATAAACTGCTAACAAGATATAATTTTCAGGGACTAAGACATAGCTGGCCTTGTCTGTTGGTTATTTTCTTAAAGCTCGTTCCAAACACACATATATTATTTTCGGTTTCATTTCATAAAAATAACATCGTTTTAATCCCAATGAAAAGTGTGGATGGATGGGCATGGAATGCGGTTTGTATTGTTCTTGTTAGATGTTAAAACAGTAGTAGTTATTTTAATATACAAAATACACTGTTATCGGACGCCTCCGAAACAGCTTCATAAAATTTTAGGATATTTTGTGTTATATCGGTCTGAGCTTAGGTCATAGGCAATTTTTTTCATGTTTTCAATGGCAAATAATACGTTTGCCGGGTCAACTAATTTTGTATTATAGAACAGCCCTTTTTGTTACTTTGAAGTATGGAAAATTGTTAAATGCATGGTCAGAGCGGGCTGAACACGACCAGCTTATGTGACACCGCTACACTTGTTCACGACTAACAATTAAAAATCCTACTGCGTCCATTACTGCTTTCTCAGCGAAGTGTTAACACACTTTTGGCAAATCCTTTTGGCGTACTTTCGATTGCCTTAGGAAAAGCTGGTGCGGGGTGTTTGGGATTCGAAGCACCCTTACCCGCAAAACATCCTACGTTCTACATCGCCGCGCCTACAACCTCTTTGGTCCCTACCATAGTTCCAGAGGAAATGGTCACAGTCTGTTATGCAGTAGTACTTAGTAATGGAGAGAGCGCACACTGACCCCGTGGTGATAAAGTCAGTATCTCCGGGCAGTCAGCACTGCACCATCTTTCGCACCCGCGGACTCCGACATACCCGTCCTCGTCCCCTGGCTATCTTTAAAATATTTTCCCCTCTATACAACAACTACTACTAGTACCATCCAGTCCACAAATGAGACACTGCTAAGTTGGCCTCCTCTATATACCTGTGGGGTAATTAGCCAACCGAGCCAAGCTGGTCAGACGGGTTGGCATAGGGTTTCGTAGTAGTTTCGTTCTCGTGTGGCTACGTTATCGGCCTTGACATTTCCTTTTGTCGGCGCTTACTACACCCTCAGGATGAAATGGGGCAGTGACACTACGTATTACGTCACCACACGGACTATGATAAACACAATATTATAATAACTATGTTGATTTGTGGTTTGCGTGCAACTCGGAAATTTATTTAATTTCGCGGGGAATCACGATGTCGGGCACACAGAGGGAATCGTAACTAGATGCGAGTACTGATCGCAAATTGATTCCAAACGACCCGAGTTATCGATATGATTATGCTTTGTTTTGATTCGAATGAAACGCAACGTTGTTTGTTAGTATTTTTGCAAACTTAATCGATAATGATTGCTGACGCAAATAGCGAGCGTTTACGAGACTCCAATTTGGTGTATTTGTGTTTCAGTTTATATCATTGAGCCGAATGCAAAGCGTAAATTGTTAGCATCGTATAATAAGAACATAATCACGTACAGCTCTTACACTATCCAACACGCTTGGAACAACTCCAAGCGTTGGATATGCACAATACAATTTGCTATTATTTATCTGTGATAATCCTGCTCTCCTTGACTACAAAACTGCATTGGTTTAGCATTGTCTATTAATAATTTAATGGTCAGAACCTAAACACAGGATATTCTTTTAGTTTGACACGAAAATATGTTCTACTATTACTCGGCCCATAGATGATCCACTGCTGAGTCGGGCCTCGTCAAATACAGGGAAGGTAATTAGCCTACTGTACAAACCTTTTTGTAATATTGATTTGTGACATACGATATAATAGAAAAAGAATAATTTATTATTCTTCATAATATAATCCGGCTAAATATAATATATATTATATTATATATATTTAATATCGATATGTAATTATTAATGTCCGGCTCGAAGGACCATGTTTAAGCCTGAGTTTTGGCTTAAAACAATTAAAAATAATTAAAAACTGTGTATGTGTGTATGTGTGAATATGAACCAATGTTCATATTCAACAAAATATATTTTCAAGATGAGAACAAAAATGTTTTTTTTTCTATTATATCGTATGTCACAAATCAATATTACAAAAAGGTTAAACTTACAAAAAGGTTTGTACACCTACTGTGCCACGCTAGCCAAACGGGTTGGCAAAAGAATATGCGTATAGCGGTATAACAACTTCTTATTGTGTATTTAAAATAATTATGGTCGGATTTCAACCGCTGGCCGACTACTAGTAAAACAAAATTATTTGATGACAAAAAAGAACTCGAAATATCATTCTCATCTACAGTAATAGTCTTTGTTGTTTAAATGTCAAGTATAATAATAATCTGTAAATACATAGTTAAATAAATACAACATATTAATAAAACATATATATAAATATACAACCCGTCTTGCCAGTGTGGAACAGTTGGCTAATTTCCCTCCATAAATTTGGAGGAGGCCCGACTCAATAGTGGGTTATTTATGGGCTGAAACAACGACGACGATGACTGCTGAAAAAAACTCTTACATATACAATTTTGTAGTTCTCCTGAAAATATTTTAGTTATTTCACAAAACACTAACGTTATTTTTGTAGTTAGAGGAGGCTCGACTCAGTAGTGGGTCATTTATGGGCTGAGTAGTAGTAGTACTATTACTGTTTTTTTTTATAGTATTTTTTTTTGGAAAAGCACCTACCTACTACTGTACCCTGTTTTTAAGCAAATACATTATTATTATTGTAAATGTATTTTCTAAAAGCTGTTTGACGTATAAAGATAACACTTTGTATACAGTAGGTAAATTTATAATGCAGTGTTTCAAAGATTTTCTGGATTCCATGAAATAGATCATTCAGAGTAATCCCCGCAATCTCTCTATTTCATCATATGACGTTACAATTTATTTTTGTAAATTTTAGTGAACGGTTATACGTTATAGTGCATTAGAAACAAACTGGTCTATCGCTTAGATGTAAACTTCAAACACGATAAAATATTATTTGTACTTTGGCAAAACCTGGCCTAAAGAAATATATAAAAAAATCCATCATAATTTTATTGCAGTCAAATAAAATCAAATCAAAATGGTTTATAATCGAATAAATTCTTGCGAATACTTTGAAATAGTGAAAAAAAAACCAACAAAAATGTATATCAACAACGTATTTTTTACAGCATTTCCCTGCTCTATGTATTTTGCATGTTAATTCTGTCCGTTTGAAACTTTTTCCCTGTCATATTGGAATCGTTAAAAAGTCTCCGCCACGAGTATAAAATAAATGACAATCTGCAAACTATTTTAAACGAATATCTATCGAACATACATAAAAACAACATTTAAAAGTACCAGAAAACTGAATTGGGTACCTCCTCCTTTGTGAAGTCGGTTGGAAATTGACATATTCCAAATTTGCCGACCCCTAAGATCTGCCAATGTAGGTTTCGGCCAACTTAGTATGGTGGTAAAGCCGTGGCGGCTTTACCACCATGTGGGAAGTAAACTAACGACCTTTATTTTAGTCAAATTACCAAGGGGCACATACCTTCCGAGTCGTCACCACCCCATTTCATCCTAAGGGTGTCGTAAGAAAACGTAGCAGCAGGAGACGGCAAACTTGATACTAAACCCTGTGCAAATCCGTCTTGCCAGCGTCGCACAGTAGGCTAATTTCCCTGCATGAATTTGGAGGAGGCCCGACCCAGCAGTGGGTCATTTAAGGGCTGAGTAGTAACAGTAGTAGTACATACCACTTCCACCGGTTACAAAACAAGTATTTACAGAACTCCTTTAGAAATGAAACGTAGAACAGCGTAAACTTGCACTTGCCCGGATTCTCGGCTCTGCGTGTTGTATAACACACTCGCTGTTTAATCTTCGTCCTTATGCACTAAGTATTATAATATGTCATCTGGATGGAATAAAAAATGCTCTAAATAAACTGCTATCTCCACAATAGAGTTGGGACTAGGATAGACTGGCTGTATATCAGCCACTGACATCCAATATTGTAGAATGTATGTGTGAGCAACCGAGACCGATTTATACCGAAACTTTATTTGATTGAATCTGTCAAGACCTATTCGTTATTACACAAACGTGTTTCTCTCATTTGGCGAACTTGCTCTCACTATGCTTATAAGTTATTTTTTTAAACAAGACCTACAAAGCGAGATTCTTGCCAGCTCTTATTTGTAGTAGTACAGTGGTAGTTAACGGTGATAGTACCACTTTAGTACTACTGGTGGTAGTTACAGTGTGAATGTTGCAATTGTTGTGGGGGATCAAGAGATGGATGGATGGATTGTTAGAATGAGGAAATGTGTATGAAAGGTGTGAATGTAGATATGACGACCGATAACCTGGTTGAGGTCCACCGTCGGCCGAGGATCGGCCTTTGTGGAGATACTTAGGGGAGGCCTATGTCCAGCAGTGGACGTCGTTTGGTTGAAATGATGATGATGATGATCATCAAAATATTTACCAGATAAGCGTAATTTATTGTTGTGGCACATTATCAGCAATTTGCATGCCAATAAAGATGGTCGTAAACTGGCGAGCACGCAGCTCTCAGCAACCAATCGCGCACCATCTGCCACATTTGATTGGTTTTAGGGTTGAAATTTAAAAAAAAACTAGGTACTATGTCCGTTTGGTGACGGATTAAGAATACATGGTGTCACCCCCCCATTCCATTTTGGCGATGTCGTAAGGAGGAGGCCCGACTCAGCAGTGGATATCTTCATAAATAATCATAAATATCCTTGGACATTTCACACAACGCCATCTCGTCTCAAGCTAAGCAACTTAATGCTTGTGTTATGGTAACGGGATGGATGATAAACTACTTAAATAGGGTAAGGTTGCATAAGTCGTACCACAGCCTAAGTCGTACCCCGGCAATATCTCGTCTGAACTTTTCAGTCGAGTGAGCAAACGTTAACAAATAGACCGCCGGCGGTCTTCGTGAACTAAAAATATTTAAAAAGTAAGTTTTACACATAGTGTCCATTAAAATTTTTGATTCATTTGTAAGCTATTTATAGCAGGATTGTGATATTGATCTCTTTTCTTTATTTCCATCAATTTGTAACACTTGTTTGGCAATCGTTTGGGCGTATTCGAACTGTCGAACTTTTACGAGGTTATGTGAGTGTTTTAGTTTTAAACTTACAAGTCCCTGCTGCTTAAGTCTATACCTATACAAAATTCCTTACTCGTACCTACCGGTACGACTTAAGTATTAAGAAAATTGTTTTACTATTTACGTTATTGTTTATCAGGTAAATAATAAACATGGCGAAGAGAAATAAAACAAGGAAAACAAAGAAGAAGAAGGATTTAAAAAAAGTCAAAGCTGAATAATTTCCTCCCTTAATCAATTTTGACTAACTAATCTAAATAAAACTACAAAAAGAAATATTGAAGATGAAATATGTAAGAAAAACAATAATCTTGGGCTGTGTCAAATAAGTAAGGAAGATCGTGAAGAAAACATGATACAGTGTACAAAATATACCTATAGATTGGATACATGACCTATATGGTGGATATTGTTTAAAAGCATTATTTTGTTCTAAGAGATTTCATAATTTAACATTTTTTATTTATATATTTACTTAACTGAGACTAAATTGTTTGTAGTTTTTAGTTATTCATGTGATCTCTGATTATTAAGTATTTTTCTTTATAGTTTTAATATGTTTCCTAACTTATGTTTTTCAAGTACGACTTCGGCTATAGGTGGTACGAATTAGGCGACTAGGCGCCTTAATCGTACCGAAGGTGTGTTTTTGAAAAACGTTTAAATATGTATTTTCGTTAAATACATTCAAGTTTCGATGATAGTTAATTAAAAGCGAATTAAATAAAGATTCAGTAGATGCAGAAGATTTTGATTTATTTCAATTGCCGTGAATTTTACAGTGCAATTTCCTTAGGGGGTACGACATAAGCAACCTTACCCTACATTTTTTTTGTAATTAAATACATATTATAGAAAACACCCAGACCCGGAACAAATACTTCTAGGTCGTACAAATATTTCTTCCGTGCGGGAAACGCACGCGCGACATGCTGCGCAGCAGTCGATCGCTGAACCACTGCGCCAACCGTGTCGACGTCTCGAATCTTTGGACTCAATAGTAGTAGTGGTGGCGCAAACTATTAAACTATTCAGAGCCATCATACCGTTGCATTGTTCTGAGGCGTGTCATATGCGGCAACCAAAGGTTTAAACTAACCTGTTTGCATACCCTCAATACCCGAGTACAGCAGTGAGTTATTTACGGGACAAGACTAAATGCTGTTCACATTATGATGTATTACGAAACTTATGAACCAGGCAATGTTTATATCATTTTGGCTCATCATCAGTCTACTCTAGGCCACTGCTGAACATAGGCCTCCCCTAAAGAGCGCTGTCGCGCACTGTCTTCTGCTTCATGCCTCCAGGTGTTGCCCGCAAACATTCGCAGCCTTTTATATCATGGATCATCATTTCAGCCCATTTATGGCCCGCTACTGACTTAGGCCTCCTCCATACTGTGCCACGCTGGCAAGGCGAGTTGACACAGGGTTTCTATGAAGTTTTCCTTTCCTTGCGGCTAGGTTCCTCTTACAGTCCTTTAGTCACCTCTTACGACATCCTCCGTTTAGTGTGGGTTGGTGATATTGTGTATTCTAAATCCGTCACCGCACGGGCTGAATTTTGATAAGTACTAATAAAAAAATACATCAGCGTTTTAGGTAATGTTTAGCAGTTATATTTATAAGTTTTTAGTGACTATTCACTATTCAAAGGAGGTATTTTGTACCACGGTTTCGTATCAACATTTACACCTCTTGAGCCTGGAGTTGTCCATATCCTTCACTTGTACGACGGCATGGATTGGTGACACATAACTCTAAAACTGTCACCACACAAACAGATGACGTTTATTGTTTGCGATCTATATTTAGGTAGGTGACAGCTCGTGTAGCACCTAATTCGCGACGTCCCCGGGTTCACACGTTATGCAGAAGATTTGCCGCTACAAAAATAGACGCGTATGTTTCGCTGTAGACCGCGGGTTATGACGTCACACGGCAGCTGGTGAGGTTGCCCTGGACGCGTCTGTGACGTAGGCACTCAATATTTGACGTATAATATTATGATTCGGTTATGACTATGTTGTAGCTAGTATGTGGGAGATATCCACTACGTTACCGTTGGACATGTGTGCTTAATTTTTAGTAAATTGACTAATTGTCTTAAACCATTACCATAATTAGTTGTTCGTCGTACCCCATGAATGACACTCTACCGAGTCGAGGCTCCTCCAAATTACTGGAAGGAAATTAGCCTACTGTGTCACGCAAGACGGATTAGTACGGGTTTCCTTCAATTACAGCTAGGTGACATCCGAACACACAATGTCACCAATCCTTACCTTCCAATGGGTCGGTGATTCTAAATCCGTCACCATACGGAATAATTTAATAGCGTCTAATTAGTCTACTTCCATTTTGGCTAGATGGAACGGCAGAATACTTCATATTCTTTTTTTTATACTATACTTCATATTTGCTCCCTTTGGCGACTAATCTCGAATTTTTAATTTCTTATCAGGTAGTGTATGTATATTGTAGTAGTATGTATGTAGTAGTGTTGTCAGGTTTTTTTTATCAGTTTAACACTACTACTGCTTGGCTATCAAGAAAAACGAGGCTACGCGATTTGCTAGTCTTGAACGTGTTTATTTACTGAAGTTCGTTACTCTATCTATAAGATTAAAAATAGCAAAGTGTTGAACGAATTTTGGTACACATACCATGCTTAAACGAGTAAACACCATAGGGTTATGGATTTTGTTTAGCATAAAAACTGTTTGTTTAAGCTCATAAACGATCTTAGAACTCATTAGGACCTCTAAAGCGACAGGCGGAAATTAGTCGCCGCTGTAGATTAGTACATAGTATTATTTGCGGCAAGATTTCTGGCATATTCCAATAATTTGATGACCATATATAATATCGTCCGTTTTAATATCTTGGAATGAAAATGTGTGGAAATTTCTATGTAGTTATTATAAATTATAATCGGTCGGAATGCGGGTAGCATCTCGAAAGTTGTCGCGGGACGAGATCCGCGCGCGTAGGCCGGTTTTTTCTCGTCTGGCTGATGTCCAAGTGTTTTGGCGGTCTTTGTCAATGTTGGATTTATTAATACGCTACTTCGCATTGTCTCCGTCGCTCGAGGTTAGCGACATTGTTTTTGATGTACAACGTAGTTTTGGTATATTATGATATCGTAGAATTTTTACTGAAGACGAAAAGAAACGAAGAAGAAGTAATGAAAAGCGTAGGCCGCAAATACATCCGCAACCAATGATGTTTGTAACATCATTGTCCGCAACAGAAAAAAAAATAGCTAACCATTGTGAAGCACAAATAGTAGATATTTAGAGAAATGGTTCTCAAATTTTTTTTTTGTTATCCTGGCGCTGAGATTGTTCCAATAAGCCGTATGAAAAATTCTGTTACGGCTGATAACTAACATGAAACATTGACTGTTATTAATTAAAAAATAAAAATTCTCGAAAGAACTTAATTTATCAAAACGAATTAGTTGTCCAGGGGACTATATTGCTGTCTGGTATGTGAAAAATTCATCTATTTGGGTGTAAGCAGTGGTGCCTAAAATAAATGAGACTGGACAGTTTGCCAGGGCGATCGCACGCCCGTGTCGACTGTGCGCTTTGCCAATGCGCTTGCGCATTCGATAGAGACATTTCTGACGCACGACCATCTGACCGCAACTTCGTCTGGTGGAAATTTGGAAACTAGGTATTCCATTTTATCGACATATAGTTAAGTACCCAATTATTGAAATTGTTTTTAACATATGATTCATCAAAATCAGCGTTGTCTGTTGTAAAGACTGACTTAACTCTTGGCTTTCTTACGTAAATGCATATTTTCTCCTTGGGTAGAATTATTGCTGATTTATCTTTCCTTCAAAGTTAACATAATAGTTATAATAACTTTGAAGGAAAGATATATGCGTTTGCGTGTTTGCATTGATCCCACACAAGCTGGATTTTTGCACAGGTCTTGAGTATGTCATGAGGAATGATGTGTCAAAGGCTCGTTGTCCCCAGTGGGTAATTTTTACGTATCTCTGAAACTATAAGAACTAACGTAATAGTAGTTCAGATAGTTTGAAGAGCATTTAATGTAATTAATATAATCATAATGCATGTACATTGTAATTAACTAGAAAGGTATTGCCATGTTTTTCCTACGTGTACTAAATACTAAATACATTTTCGTATGGTAATTTCGTAGAGTCTATGCGCCCTTCGGATGAAGGGATTTGAGTTACACTCCGCGTAAAATGCAAAAGTTAAAAACATCATTTTAGCGTATTAGCATCATTCGGTTTTAATTCACACTCTGTCTAGTATTCCGGCCTTGATAGCTCGACGAGACACAAGGATTTGGCAGACGGATTGGGTGGAACGGCTGTTGGTTGATGTCATTTCCGAATTCCCATCCTATTTTTATCACGACTTGGTGATGGAAGGTGAGGGGAAGTTATTGGAGATTTATTACTTTTTTAGAGCCGTTAAGAACTAATTACAGAGTTATCCTTTTGACACTATACTATACATCGAATACTTTGATACCAAATTGGATTAACTTCTTTTTTAATATGCAACCTCTACCGATCATAAGTTGCCAGTATCCGTTTTTAAAAGTAATGTGGTGCTTATTTAAAAAAAGTGACTGTAAAGAGGTTTTCTAAAATTAAATTCACAGAAACTGGTGATGCTGAATCGTAATCAGTTAAAAAAACAGAAACATTAATTTTGAACTGTTTGAATTTCGAAGTTGACATTCGTATTTAATCATAAGTCTATGAAACTCAATTTGCTATTGTCTCGTTTCAGTGTCATACATATTTATGCTAATATATTTTGTGCACTTGATGCTGATATGCTACTAGGAAATATAATGAATAGCTAAGCAAAGCAAAGCTTATACTGCCTATGCCATTTCTATGTAAAAGTACTTTGTTTTGGTAAATGCAATGAATAAGGCAATTAAATGACAAGATATTGGTCTGTGTCATTTCATTGTGAACCAAACCGTAAGAGAAGGAATACTTATACAAAACCCCTTTTTTTACTTTTAGAGATCCTCATAGATACAAGGCCGTTGAGGACTGGCTAGGATATGTGAGACTGCGGGGCGCGTAGAAATGGTAAATTGCGCCCCGACCTACCCACGAAAACCAACGGTGATCCTCGACTGTCCAAACCAGGGCCACGGGATTCACTCCCATTGCGGGAGCACGCTCCGTGTCCCTCGGGGTCGCGTAGGTGCATAGGGCAGTAACAAGGTATCATCATTATCAGCAGCCCTCATATGACCCACTATTACTATTATATAACAACACAATGGGGGTGCAATTATGATAGAAAGAAAGAAATATTTTATTACAGGACAAGAAATAATACACTAAATTATAAAAATAACAATTTAAAAAGTCCGCTAAGACCAGCGCTGTTCTTCCGCTAGGATCCAATTTGTTCCCGTGGAGATACAGTCCGGGCCCACGGGGCAGCAAGCGCGGGACGGTGCACCCCGGGGACGTTTAGTGGGTATGACTCCGTCTCCTGACAGAGGCGGGGGGGACTCCCACACACCCCCTGTTGGCCATCTCCAGGCTGGCAGGGATAGTCCATAAAGGATTTTACCCTGGGCAAAAAAAAAAAAAAAAAATAAAATAAGGATCCAATTTGTTGGGTACAACAAATCATCATCATCATAAGCCTACATTAGTCCACTGCTGGAAATAGGCCTCCCTGAAGAGCGCCATAGCGCCCTGTCTTCAGCTTGGCGCATCCAGATGCTGCCCGCAACCTTTCGCAGATCGTCGCTCCATCTAGCAGAGGGCCGTCCCACACTACGCTTGCCGATTCGCGGTCTCCACTCAAGAACTCGTCTACCCTAGCTACAACAAATATAAATAATATAAATATCCTTGGACATTTCACACAACGCCATCTCGTCCCAAGGTAAGCAACTTAATGCTTGTGTTATGGTAACGAGATGGATGATAAACAACTTATATACATTTTTTTTTGTAAATACATGCATATTATATATAGAAAACACCCAGACCCGGAACAAATATTTGTAGGTCGTACAAATATTTCTTCCGTGCGGGGATCGAACCCGCGACATGCATGCGCAGCATTTTTTTTCTTTGGAATCCTCAGGGATCCCCAGCTGTTGGTGAATTTGCGCCCCGACCTACCTACTAAAACCACGGCGTTCGTCAACTGCCCGTTTCAGGGCCGCGGTTTGCGCTCACCAATGGGGGAACATGCTCCGCGACATACGGTATTTACCTTCATGAGCGAGACGGGTTGGCACAAGCTCCCCATGTCTCTAGGAGTTGGATGTGCCAGCCTTGGATCTCGGGTTCCCGGTTCGATTCCAGTTAGTGTTTTTATGTAAGCCAGAGGAATTTGCTCTGAGTCTGGGTGTTATTTGTTTTCATGAATTGCATGCCAACTTGAATCAATATAGTTTAGATTTTTAACCCCCGATGCAAAAAGAGGGGTGTTATAAGTTTGACGTGTCTGTCTGTCTGTGGCACCGTAGCTCGCGGACGGTAGCAACACCGTAGCGATTTCAATATAGTTTTTTGTATGAAAGGTGAGTTACGGGTGAGTGTTCTTAGACATGTTTGATGAAAATCGGCTGAGCCGTTTAAAAGTTATGAGGGGTGAAAGTGGGGAAGAATAACCGAATGTCTGCAAATATAATCGAGTGGGGTCTCAAATGAAAGCGCATCACGTGCAATTTAATAAAATCTACATTATAATAAGTGTGTACCTATAAAGAGTATAAAATAAAAATTAAATTAAAAATTTAAGAAACCCCCCGACGCAATAACCTTTAAAAAGTAAAAAATAAATACATCGCGTTGGGGGACCAGGGGTCAGGTAATAAATAAGTAGGAGCTGTCCCCCAACGCGATGTATTTATTTTTTACTTTTTAAAGGTTATTGCGTCGGGGGGTTTCTTAAATTTTTAATTTAATTTTTATTTTATACTCTTTATAGGTACACACTTATTATAATGTAGATTGTAATAAGTGTGTATGGAGTTTTTTTAAAATTTTTTGATAGATATGGCCAAACTATCCTGCTGTAAAAAATTACATACCTATAGGATATCTTTAAAATATTGTCCTACTTTCGACACTGTTGTTCAAATACCCATTGAATAGTATTTGTATAAAACTACGACAAAAAATCTGTTCATTATACGCCAGCATATTTAAAGTATAATAAATTTAAAAGTGTAAACACACCCTCGTAGTGATTTAACAAATTGAACTTTAAATTCCAGTGAAGTCGAACTTTTGACATCTTGCTGACATGGGGTTTATATTATGCTATCGATTTTGTTTCAAAATGGAATACAATATGCAATAGCTGGAATGATTGAATCGATCTGTATCTAACCGCGTCATACGATTCATAAATTTAGTTTAAAATAATACATTTTAGACAGTTTGAATTATTGATTACATTATATTCTCTTCCAACTGTCCGAAAGAAAATTAGGCAGAGATGGTACATAATTTCTGCATCCGCGGTAAATAATATATTTGGAACGGATAAATTTGTGAAACGAAACAATTATTAATTCTTTTTATAGAAATAATTATAGATGGAAGTCCAAGGATATTATTATAATTATAGATAATTTCATAGAAATCTATGTAAGATTAGATACTGTTATAATTGTCAATGATACCTAATTGTTAACATTTTTAAGAATTAATAAATCATCTTTACAACAGAGCATGTCTACTAAAAGTCCAATAAAATAAAAGATAAAATATGGTTTTTAAAAACCCTCTTCGCTTCATTCGCTTCTCTTCACTTCGCTTCATCTATTCACTCACTTATAAAGTAATCAAAAATCTTTAAAAAGGTATTCCTAATTCTATCTTTAATATATCTTTAGATAATAATAAAAATGAATTGCTGTTCGTTAGTCTCGCTAAAACTCGAGAACGGCTGGACCGATTTGGCTAATTTTAGTCTTGAAATATTCGGGCAAGCCAAGTATACAAGAGAAATATGAAAAAAAAAACATTTTTTTAAAACGCTTTACTTTGGTGCCAGTTAAGGTTTGCACATATTTTAATAAAGTTGAATAACTCTGGAATTATCATTTAGGTTTTTTATTTATTGATTCTGAGGCGGTACGAAGTTTCCCGGGTCAGCTAGTACATAAATAAAATGTGTCAAAAAATAATAGTGATGAAAGTAGGTTTATACTGTAATGATAATAAAATGCAATTAAAAAACATTTCTGTTTGTACTGTTCGAGGTCCTAAACGGCTGGACCAATTTTCACAAGAAGATAGTAAATGTTTTAGTGAGTAATTTAAGCTAATTTAATTTTATCATCATAAACAATTATTAATCCGCAGGCACACCTGTTTTTAATAAACAATTCCAATGTGTGCGAAGTTGCAGACGCCAGCTAGTTTTGTAATAAACACGCAAATGGGTCATCGACATGGCAACCTTCTTAAAAATATCAATTTATGTAAAAATAAAGTGAGGTTAATGATGTTGTGATTCAAAAATACGACCCAATTTAACATTCCGTTCGGCGCAATCTGGGTTACATCAATTAATTCACTAAATTTTTTACGATTATTGTAACTGAAAGCGGTGCCTGGGAATCTTTCCGCACGATTATCATTCGTTTAATAACAGGGGACACAGTTTATTTATGGATTGAAACTTGGAGCTTTTAATAGCTTGTGATGAAAGTTTTCAAATAAGGGCACCCGCACACTGTAACGATGTAACTAGATGAATGAAATTAACGATACATCACATACAAGGCAAGTATTACGGTATGAAACAAACCCTGTACCAACACGGGGTGGTACCTTGTATGTGATGTATCGTTAACTTGGCTTGGCAAAGAAGGCTAATATTTCCCTCCGTGAACTTGGAGGAGGTCTGACTCAGTAGTGGGTCATTTATGGGCTGAAATGATGATGACGATGCGTCACTTCGTGTGAACACCTAACTGTTCAGTAGTGACGGACTTAGACTCACCCCATTACATCCTAAGAGTATCGTAAGAGTCGACTATTGGAAATGACACCAAGATAAGGAAAATTTGACACCAATCCATGTGCCAACCCGTCTGGCTAGCGTGGTGCGGTAGATTAAATATCCTCTATGTAATTGGAGGGAGTAGTAGCTGGTAGTAATTAAAAATGGCAGATTGTTATCTAAATAGATAGATTACGGCACATCTAAAAAAAAGAACAAGACAGTTTTGTGGGAGACCTAAAAACGTGCGTGTGATTTTCGCCAAAAAAAGTAATCCAAGGACAGGGTTAATGAGTTTGGATGCGTGACTGAGCTCAAGGCTCCTGTTGTCAATCCACGAGCTCTTTGTTGCCTGTAGCTTTAGGCTTTACTACGGATGCACCTGCTTCCAAGAAGAAGAAGAAATTTGTTTGTGACGATACCTATTATTGTAGGTGGACAGTACCTATGTAGGTTGATGTTCAAAAATGGAACCACCAGAACGAATTAAACTATGAACTTTCTTATTTAAAATTATTTCTATTATTATTTTAAATTATTATAATTACCCAATGTGCCACGCTGGCAAGACTGGTTGGCACAGGGTTTGTATTCAAATTTTCCTTCTCTTGCGGTTAGGTGCTTGTCACTTGCTTGCGTTCCTTTAGTTGCCTTTTACGACACGCTCAGAATGGTGTAGCGCCATCTGTACTTTGTAGCAAAATACGAATAGTTATCCGGAGAACCAAACGTACAAGCCGAGAGATTCATTCGTTATAAGCACTCACAATATTTCGTAATACCATGATATCTACCAAGATGTCGCTAGCTGTATCTGTTATCATAATTTTGTACACAAAAAAAATCAAAAGAGACGTCGAGCATTACAGATAACCTTTAAAATTATTATTTTTAACTAGCTACCCAGCTAGTAAGGAGCTAGTAATCATACATACAATTATTCACTGCTTTTTGCTATTGTGATCGTCCATGTCCATTTAGATACACAATGTCACCAACCAATTTTATGCTGAGGGGGTCATAAAAGGCGATTAAAGAAACGCGAGAGACCAAGAGATATGGCCATCACATTTAGCTATTTTACCTCATTGGAAATTGGCTACCACCCTCACATCCAAATCCGGCGCCAAACAGTATTACTGTGTTCCGTCGTGTGTATTTGAGGGCCGGTACCCGACAGGGCATTTCCTTGAATTGCCTGCCCCATCTCAGACCCTGGCGTTGCCTTCCATCACGCAAGCCAATCAAAGGCATTCAAGTAATTGGTACCTAAACAAAAAAAGAACGCCTTACTACGGGTATCTAATTAATGGATTAGTAAGAGGATTATGCATTTGGTGACGGATTTAGAATACATAGTGTCACCACCCCATTCCATCCTGAGGGTGTCGTAAGAGCCGCCAAAGGAAATGACAAGGCCAATAACTTAGCCGCAAGAGAAGGGAAACTTGAAACGAAACCCTGTGCGAACCCGTCAGGCCAGCGTGGCACAGTAGGCTAATTACCCTCCCTGTGATGGGAGGAGACCCGACTCAGCAGTGGGTCATTGATGGGCTGAGTGAGTAGTAGTAGTAGAGAGAATTATATAAACGCCATTTGTATTTCCATAATTTGTAAATGGTAAGCAGTGATCACTGTTCGGACAAATATTTGCGCTACAAGTTGTTAATGAACAGTCACTATGCAATTGGGGCATTCACTTGATCGAGTACATGTTCGTTCCAGCCAGTGAGGACACGTAGCCGGAATCCAGTTATAAACTTTGGTCGTTCGGAACATTCGAAACATGACCGCGGTTCGATATACATAGATTGCAAATGGAATCGAAAATAGCGGACAAGGTTTGTTGGTTTGAAACAAATGATTTTCAAATTTATTATTATATTATACGAGTTCTTTCGTATGGTAATGTATACGCTTCTATCTATAAAACACTGTCAAGTAACGTAAAGGTTCAAAAGTTAAGGTTAAGCCTAAAGTTAAGGTCTCTCTCCTGGCGGTCCCTCATGGCTTAGGATCGTGGTCATCAGCGGATGCGTTACATTTGGAGTAGATGATCTGCCTCCATCGAGACCTATCCATGGCTTCCGTCGCAATATAACAAAAACAAAACTATAAAAGGTTTTTTTTAAATTGCAGTCATCCTAGAGTCATTGAACAAACTAAGGGCTATTATAAAATTTCCGAATTTAATTCCGTATTTTAGTATAGATGATAAAGCTGCTTGGATACAATCTGCTTAAGCTATAAATTGTATAAGGCCCATAGATGGCCCACTATTGACTTCTAAGTATATTGAGTTGGCCTCCTCCCAACTCAATATGGAGTTAATTAGCTTACTATGCTACGCTGGCTTGACGGGTTGGCACAGGGTGAGACGCCCTCTGCGGCGGCGTGGTTCTGCATCAGATCCCACAATGCCGCAACAGGACGCGAGTTGGAGCACCCCGGGGAGGTTTAATGGGTAGGCCCCCACTATGGGGGAGAGTCCCACACTCCCCTCGCTGGCCATCCCCGTGGCCGGCGAGGAAGTCCATAAAGAATTTTACCCCGAGTGAAGAAAAAAAAAGTATGTGACGCCCAAATGCTCTACGGGGCTGCTGCCTGCGGACCACGGTAGCAACGTACGCGGTACCCGTGGTCCGCCGTCCGCCGTGAGGGCGGATGTCGGCGCACGGCGGGTTATTTTACACACACTACCCCGTAGTCTCCCTGGACACGGGATGTGCGGTGGCATTTTTTCCCGCTAAACAAAAAGCACTCGGCTCTTACTAGGATGATATTATCTATGATGGTGTAGGTTGATGACATTGTGTATTATAAATATGCCATTACAATGTACGAATATAAATTACAAAGATCCTTTGTAATTGTATTGATACCAAATTAATTCGGCCATGGATTGTTCAAAAAACGAAACACAGAGACAATAGAAGCTCTCGAGCAAACATCCTCCCACTCATTCCAAATTGCCTCCGCCGCTACTGATGCAAATTAGATTTAGGGGGCGCTCCTGAATTTCAATAAATCATCCTACGCACCGAATGGAGACATCACTGACTTTTCAAAAGTAATATTTGTGGTACTTACCCTCATTTTACGACACTTCAGCTGATTTATCAGCATAGTAACTCAACCATAAGTTACTATCACTGCTAATTTCACTGGTACATTGTTATCCCCCAAAGCTTTTCACAAAGATCGGACCGGATGTAACAAACACACTATAGCCATATTCAAAAGACCGATAGGACTAATGATACAGCTGTTGCCTACACAACTAACCCATGTGGGGATAGGTCAGACACTTCCCCACCACACTCCAAAAAACGTGTGTTGTAAAAGTCAACAAAAGCCGGCACGCTTGGTGGTAGGATCGAATGGTCCGCCCGGCTAGCTACCTAGTTACATCTAAGTCCGGCGCCATGCAGTTTTACTGTATTTCGTCGCAAGCCTAGGGTCAAAGGCATTAAAAGTAATTGATAAAAAGAACTTGAGAACAAAAAAAGGAATACTTTCTTTAAATTTTGGTAACCAGCTGGTGAAAGTGTTATAACTTAAGAAATAAGCACAGAGAACCCAATCAACGTTATGGGGCTCAGATTAATAAGCTTGTATGATTATTCTGTTTGATGACTGATTTAGAATATATAGTCACCCCATCCCATCTTGATGTCGGTGGATGTCGGGTGTCGTATGACCCGACAAAAGGAAAACCCAGCCGCCAGAGAAGGAACACGTCACACGAAACGTTGTGCCAACTCGTCTGGTCAGCGCGGCACAGTAGGCTAATTATTGTCCCAGTGATGGGAGGAGGCCCGACTCAGCAGTTATTTATGGGCTGAGAAGTATTACTAGGATAATTATAACGATAGCTTCTTAGCAGATTGTCACTGAAACCCATGTTTTGTAGGAAAAATCTGCTAAATAAAACACCAATATCTCACTCGCACTTAAAATAGAAAAAGGTTTTTAAACATGCCACTGTTTCTATATTTAGCTCCATGCCCTCACTGGCTAGAGTTCTTGTCACACCCTGTATAGTATACTGCTTAACTTAGGATTTCTTATTCTAACGGCTATCAGACAATTCTGAGAAAACTTCCAATCCACCGATTTAAAAACTCCGCCAAATCTCTGCTTCTATTAGCGTTACCGATTGAGCCTGTAGTCTGGGATTAAGCTTCCGAGGCTTATGTAAACGTCCCTACCTCTTAAGCTTCCCCTTAAGCTCCCAAACTACCTCTTAAGCTTCTGTTCGTCACAACGATTCAACTTGATGCATAGTGAGTCCCTTTATAGTCGTCGAATATTGTCCTTTCATGTAAAAGAAATGTGTGTATCATTGTTTGCCCGTGTTTCCGTTATCTAAAGGTGCTATTCCAATCTCGGCTGCAGGTTGCGGATGCAGGGTGCACATGCAGCGGCTGCACGAAGCCGGCTGCAGCTACACGACTGGTTGTCTATGTAGTAGTATTGATTTCTGTCAAAAACATTCCGAACGCGGCTGCAGCTGCACGTACTGCCGAGCCTCGGCTGCAAGTGCTGCTGCGAATTGCAGCCGCTGCCGATCGCAGACCAGTAGTGCTGCGGCTGCAAGCCGATACGCACATAGAAACGGGTAGTATTTGTTATGTGGCACATAGTTACGTCACTCCAAACCAAAGAGTAAAATAATATACTTTTTAATATACTTTTGCTCCAACCTGTTGAGACAATTTGCAATAAAATTTGCAATATTAGCAAATATTTATTCCAAGAAAATGAGATTTTTGGAGACTGACGAAGATCATTTAATTAATCATTTAACAACATATCCTATTATTATTTATATACGAATATATATAGCTTATAAATCAGAATAACACATAGGCTACAATTTATATACATATTGTGTGAATTGTCCAAAATATAACAATAAGTGTCGAAAACGAAAATATTAATTCCACCACCGTGCGGGTAAAACCGCGGGGCTAATACAGTATACAAATATAAATCAAATATATCATCACATCACATTTGACTTTATGAGAATGAAATATTTAACTTGTATATCTTGGTCGTAAATAAATAACAAGGCTGGCTCATATATTGCACAGAGATTAGGTATCGCTATTGAACGCGGGAATGCGCCCAGACTTTTTGGAATGGCACAATGGTATAATTTGTAAATATTTATTTTATTTTTATTAATTAGTTAGTTACTTTTAGTTTTAGTCACTAATATTACCCGCGGTTGTTGTCGCACCGCAGGTGAGGCCGCGTATATACCAATACTCTCGTGTACCAGTTCCACCAGCCACCAGCTGATGCTAAGCCATTTAAAAACCTAATTTGACTTTCCTTCGTTTTTTTACAGGGCTTTCTCTTTTTCCTTTTGACGTTTATATTGTACCTACTTCGATCCGTTATTGTCTGTTTTCATTGAGATTCGCGACGCAAAATCTCTCCACATTTATGTGACATTCGACGATTTCAAGTAAAATGTTTCCGAACCAATAGAAGCATGCATTTAGATGTACAGTTATAGAGCAAACAATTTTAAAGCTGCCAATATATGGCTGGTGGTTAGCCTACTGTGCCACGCTGTCCAGACGGGTTGGCACAAAGTTTCGTATCACGCTTTCCTTCTCTTGCAGCTAGGTTTGCTTATCAGCTTTGCCTTTTCTTTAGTCGCCTCTTACGTCACCCTCAGGATGGAATGTGCTGGTGACACTATGTATTCTAAATCCGTCAGCACACAGCCGACAATCACAATGTTGGAGTGGATTACTCGAGAAATCATCCATTAGGCCTTTAAACTTCTCACTTTAAAAGAGTTCGGTACTGCCTAAAGGTCCCTAGTTGATAAAGTTGGGTAGCTGTTTGATAAATTAATTCCTTTGACAATTTTCTTAGCGAGGCCGTTTCAACTTAAATTTAATTGGGCATAGATTTAAGTTATCCCATGCTATATGTTTTTTTTTAACACAAGAATATTTTTTATTCTTTAACAATTTTGCGGGGCTTGCCTTCAGTGATGAGCTATGGCCTACTTGGGTCGTAGAGTATGCTCCTTCTTTGAACCTTGTGCCCTGCAGCAGGAACGGACGCAGTGATTTTTTAACGGTCACCCTTAGCAGATAGATGATAGAGTCCCACATAACTTGGCCGACTACTCCCTGTTCTGGCTAGGTGTTCATGAAACATATTCTCCATTACAAAATATTACTAATACAACTCGGTCTCTGATAGATCGGGTCTCCTTAAATTATATGAAAGGTGGTTTATAAGCTTACTGTACCACGCTGGCTGGGTGGGTTAGGGATTTCCTTCTCTTGGGGCTATGTTTTTACCCATTTTATTTCCTTTTGTCGACTCGTACGACACCCTTAGGATGGAATAGGGTTCTGCCTCGTATTCTAAATCCATCACCACATGGACATTACAAAAAATTTAATAAGGTTCCGTTAATGTACAGGAAAATTGTACATGGAAAAACCTAGCCGCAAGAAAAGGAAAATTTGAAACGAAACCTGCCAACCAGTCTGGCCAGCGTGGCACAGTAGGATAATAACCCTATACGTACTGGAAGGCGGACCGACTCAGCAGTAAGTCTTTGATGGGCTAAATAGTAGTAGTACATTTCGGTGACTCATTATTATTTATAAGATCAGTAAACAATTACCAGGTTAATAGGTTGCGGATGGCAGTCAACAATGGCTCCGTGTAAATACCGGTAGTTAGATAAATGAGGTTGGACTGGTGCCTAATTGGTTGGACTGGAATGAAATGGGGTAAAGGTGAGCCGTTAAAATGTATTTTCAAGCAAATGATTGAAAGGGTGAAAAGTTTTTCCATTGACGGCTGTCGCTGAAAAGTTTTCCAATATGCCGCAGTCTGAACTTCTGGTTTACCTATAAGTTATTATAATTAACTTTGATACAACCATTTATCAACGTTAAGTAATATTAATTTTTGGGACGACAAAGATCGTCATTTACACGGCGAGTGTGTATGAAACTCGCAACGTTATGATCGCACAAATTGCAAATCATCCCCTTAATGATGGATTGCTTGTATTCCTCGCGCCGGTACTGAATTTAAGTTGTCACTAAGTTTTGGAATATGCTTAAATACGCATACCTCGCGCAATTTGTTCATACAAATCATGTTCTATCGCTATAGTTACAAGATTGATAGTAGTTGATACTGTAGTAGTGGTTATTTGACATGCTTAAAAAACTATGAAAGTGTTCGAGTATGTAATCTGATGTAAAAATATTATCTTGTGTCAAACTGGGAAGGACCAAATGTCACAAAAGGTTCGAAACCGTTTGTAAAATTTGTGACAACCTTGATAACAATCATCATCATTTCAGCCAATAGACATCCACTGCTGATCTCCACTAAGACCGGTCCCACATCCATCGTATTCGTTCCGGCGGTCCGCCGTGTGCGCTCTACCAGCACTGCGTCTTCCGGAGCGCGGTCGCCACTAGAGGAGTTTTTTTCCCCATCGGGCGTCGGTCCTGCGAGCTATGTGCCCTGCCCACTGGTACTTAAGTTTGGCAATCCGGTGGGCTATGTCCGTGACCCTGGTTTGCCTGCGTATCTGCTCATTTCTGATTCGACTCCGAGCTTTGCCCTCTCCATTGCCTTTTGGGTGACTTTAAGCCTTCTGATGGAACCCATAGTGAGCGACCACGTCTCTGTTCCTTGTTGTCTGTTCCCGTACGCTGTCCAGCCGAGTTGAAGTTGGAGTTACCTAACTGGACAGTGTGTCCCAGCTGTTTAGTATTTCAAAAGCAACTTAATCACTTACATAATTTTTATTGTACATAATTAAATCGACACAAAATCTTTTTTTTATTAGTGTTGGCGGTATTACAACTGTAACCCGAATCTCAATGGTAAATTGCGCACAGCTTTTTTTAATTATCCCATGTCCAACAATTTGTGAGAGAAGCTCGCGTTCTAATGATTGGATAATCCGCCAAAGCAATTTCTTAAGAGTCACATAGGAACCGCAGGGCATTAAGGTCACTCGGGCGTGGGAGGCTTTGATGGACTTAGCGACCCAAGTCTGTTCGTCTGTAAAAAATCTCGGCCAACTTTCACCACAGCTTCCAGTCTAGGTTTATAGCATTATATTTCATTTTCCATTCCAGTAAACTTCCACATCCTACTAACCTACTAGGCATTTGAATGTCTCCCGTGGAGACACAGTCGGGACGCGACGTGGTCCGGGGCAGCGGGGGGATGTTTAGTGAATATGGGGACGCCGTTCATATTACTGATTAGCGAACCAGAGTCCCATAGACCCCACACTGGCAAAGGCCGTAGTAGTAGTAAATTTCTTTGTAGGCTATTCACACCAGACTGGGTAAAGAAAGACCCAGTCTGGTGTGAATAGTCTACAAAGGATTTTACTACTACGGTACCCATAAACGACCCACAGCTGAGTCGGGTCTCCTACCATCACAGGGAGGGTATTTAGCCTACTGTGCCACGCTGGCCAGACGAGTTGGCACAGGGTTTCGTTTCAAGTTTTCCTTCTCTTACCGCTAGGTTATCGGCCTTGCCATTTCCTTGTCTCGGCTCTTACGACACCCTCAGTATGGAATTGGGTGGTGACACTATGTATTCGAAATCCGTCACCACACGGATAATAATGATGGCCTAATGGGTGCAAACTACTGTTAGGTAGGCGTCTCCTTGCTCACCCTGTGGTCCTGTATATGGCAGTGGAAACGTTAGTTTTAGTGGACAGGTGGTTTTAACCCATGCAAAACGGAAATGGAAGGAACCACTAATTTGACCTCTTTAGCCTTCACGCTTTATGCTGGCTTTGAGCACCCCACCACCGCGGCATGTAACGTGGCTGTTTATGACTACCAAGGCAACTCCGACGATAGAGGAGTCCTCGGAGCCTAAACCCACCACGACACTGCCCGTCGCTCTTCGTCTGGCCGGTCCACGTGATTATGGTAACCAAAATAGGTAGGTATACAACCAGGCATTCACTTCTATTCTTTTTTACACCATTACGGTGACACTTTGTGGTCATTATAGAATACATGGTGGATTTAGAATACATGGTGTCACCTTCCCATTCCAACCTGAGGGTGTCGTAAGGAAAAGGCAATGCTGATAATCCAGCTCCAGCGAGCGAATGGTACATATCTTTTAAATAATACACATTTTGCATATGTACCAAAACATTTTTTGTTAGTCCACCATTTTGTGTCATTTTCCTTAATCGTGTTTCACAACAGTTGGGACGCAGCCTCTCGTTTTAATATTTATAATGGCCGCTTTTCTGCTGAGGTATAACGTCGATGCGACATTGTTGTAACTCGACAAAAACCTCAAACAATAGGATATGATGAATGACTACCGTCACACGCAAGAGAGGGGCGAGGTGCAATGGAGTTTTGCTTGAGATGAGGAAACGTAAATCCATGAGCTCCGTGATAATTTGCATTGTTATCTACTACTACTCAGCCCATAAATAACCCACTGCCGAGCCGACAATATACGACAACAGCCGAACGCAAAAGTTATTTTATTCGCACTATACGAGTGCGAATAAAATAACGTTTGCGCTATTGTGACAATGCGATATTTTTTTAACAATCCCTTTCAAACAACAATGCAATAATGGAGGCTTTCATGAAAATCTATTTCAGTTTCAGCAGGACTACAATGTGTCGAAATGATTCACCGTTGACTGTTTCAACATTTCACATTTAGTATTCAAACGATTCATAAATATTTAATACCGAATATTTGACACAATAGAACTGTATTCTGAATCATAGCATTGGTATTTATTCCGTGTGTTGAAGGATTTAGAATACATAATGTCACCAACCATTCTGATTCAAGGGTCATAAGAGGCAGATCACAAGAGGCAGGTCGCAAGAGCACCATCAAGAGAAGGAAAACTTGATACAGACGTGGCACAGTAGGATAATTTTCCCTAACCGTTACTCAGGTTACCTTAGTAATATCATCATTACATTATTATCATACAAAACATACCTATCTGGTGTGCGCGATAAACTTAAAAACGAGTGAACAAATCACGCCAATATCACCAATAGACAGATTAGTGATTCATGACGAAGGCTTTGGTATAAATTTACGAGAAAATGAAATTGGGATTCCTACTTTATACCTAGTTCAATCATGTAACCCACTGTATATAAGAAATTGCCAAAGTGTGTTTTACAGCATGCGCAAATCAATTGTATAAGAAATATTAACATCTAGGATTATAGTAAAGAAAACATCAACATCTAGGAAAAACTTTGCGATATTATAATATGTCCACATATTGTAGATGTGTCACTTTAATTACTTTTTTACATTTTAAAAGTTGATAGGTATACCGACCAAAAATACCAAAAGCAAAAGATCCTCGCATCAGCAACGTGGCGATGGGAGGAGAAATCAAAATGCAGGAGAGAGGTGAGCACAAATAATAATGTAAATAAAATTAAAAAAAAAACTACAGGGTTGCTTGATACAAATACCTTCCCACAAAACAGCAAAAATTACCTTTAGATTACGAAACGAAGCAAAAATAAAAGTTATAAATCCTATGTTCTGCTCAGTATCATAGTTTTATTATAGAGTTAACATAATAGGTATCTGGGAAATTTCTCAGGCACCCAACTTTGGCACGAAGCTCTACAGTTGCGTTTAAATTTGCTCTCCGACTTATCTGCCTGACTTATAGCTCTACGAAACTCGAGCTACCGTATTGCCAGTGAGAGAGCAAAGTGAAAGTTCCATGGAGTGAGGAACTCCGCACCACCCTATAACTAATGAAATGTTTTTTTTATTACCGACTGACCAGCGGTTGACCTCTATCTCACCTGATGGTGAGTGGCGTTGATGCCGACGGTGTAACCCGCTGAGACAGTAAAAGCCTATTCACTCCAGACTTGAAGGCATCCAAGTCATATTTACTTGGAAATACAGACGTAGGAAGCGAATTCCACTCCTTAGCAGTCCGCATCAGGAACGAGGAAGCGAAACGCTTAGTGCGAATATGTGGAATTTCAACAGCATAAGGATGAAGACGCTCGTCACGCCTGGATGTCCGATGATGGAAAGGGGATGGTGGAATTAAACCGTGCAATTCCTGCGCACACACCGAAATATATCCTATAAAAGACGCAGAGGCAAGCAACTCGTCGGATCAGTCTATTTTTTTTTGATATATTATAGAATGGGGAAGTTTCTCGAACCTACTTTTTATTGCAAACCGTTTGTTGCATGAAAATTCAAGTGACCTTGACCGCCTGGGAACAAAAATTTTTAAGGATTTTTTTGTTTCCTGTAGATTTGTAGACAGCATCATGTATCAGTAGTACTATCGATCGTTACCGATCGTTACGTATATAGGATTTTTGTTACACCATGTATTTAAGTACGGAAAATAGAACAATATATTTAAGGAGTAGGCGAAGAAGGTAGGACAATAATTAAGAAACCTTCAAAGGAATATTATATACTTACTAGTGACCAGCCCCGGCTTCGCACGTGTGTGTGTTTGTTATGCATGTATTATACTTAAAAACCTTCTTCTTCTTGAATCAATGTATCCATAAAAAAAACCGCTACTAAATCCGTTGCGTAGTTTTAAAGATTTAAGCATACATAATAGTATAATACATAATAGTAATAGTAACGAGTACAGTAGGCGTATTTAATTCAAAAATTCAGCACATTAGTGCACTGATAAAGGATACATTTTAGTGCACGATATTTCATCGATACTATAACTACTACTATTCAGCGCATATATGACCTACCGCAGAGTCAGGCCTCCTCCAAATTCATGGAGGGAAATTAGCCAACTGTGCCACGCTAGCCAGACGGGTTAGCACAGGGTTTCATGTCAAGTTCTCCTTCTTTGACGGCTAGGTTTTCGGCCTTGTCATTTCATTTGTCGGCTCTTACGACACCCTCAGAACGGAATGGGGCGGTGACACTATGTATTCTAAATCCGTCACAACATGCACGGTAATTCCATTGCATTTAAGGTGAATGTTCCAGGGTAGCCCGCGAAATCAAATTTTCTTACGTTTTTTACAATTTACAGGGACTGCCCTGTAAATTGTAAAAAACGTAAGAAAATTTGATTGCTAGGTTTGCTAGGTTGTATGATGATGAACATTTGATTCGCGGCTGTAAGACGTATGTAGTTACAGAGTTATAATCATCAAACTCATCAATACAACCCTCCAAGCTCATAAAGGTGCAAGAATGACTTTGAGCTTGAAAAAGTTTTTCTGTCACCTGTATGAGCTTGGAGGGTTGTATTGATGAGTTTGATGATTATAATTCTATAACTACATACGTCTTACAGCCGCGAATAACATTTTAATCAACATACAACCTAGCACTGACCTGCAAATTGCAAAAAACGTAAGAAAATTTGAATTTCGCGGGCTACCCTGGAACATTCACCTTAACTTAAACTATTCCACTAAACCAGTAAAACGATCATCCGTGTTTATTTACTCAACGCTTCAAACACGCTATTATGGGATCTTGTAAATTTACTTAAGTAAATTATCCGTAAATTAAGTTCTTCATACTCCTACGAGTGTTCGTACTTGAACTTTGAACTTTAAAGCTAGTCCTGAATTCCGTGTGGATTTATAATACATAGTGTCTCCACCCTATTTCATCCTGTGGGGGTCGTAAGAGCCGACAAAAAGAAATGATACGGCCAAAGATACCCGCAAGAGAAGGAATCTTTAAAACCCTGCTGCACAGGGGCACAGCAGGCCAGAAAGCCCGACTCAGCAGTGGGTCAGTTATGGGCTGAATAGTCTCTCAACTCTCAACATAAATTCCTAGAACATGTTTGCGTGATTTCTTGGGAACCGCTCATGGATACCCGGTCGTTTTGAACTTATATTTGGGACTCCTGGGTGCGAGATGGTAATACTGCGCCCGTTTCTACCTCCATTCCTTGGCTTTCCAGCTCCATGGCCTCGGTGTTCAAGCGGGTTAATCTTATAATTTCATTTTTAATTACTGGTGACTTGGTGGGTTATTTAAATCCGTCACCACACGGATAAATCTACTACTCATCATTTCAGCTAAAAGACGTCCACTGCTGGACATATTTCTCCCCCAAGGATCTCCACAAAGGCCGGTCCTGGGCCGCCCGCATCCACTGCTTTCCGGTGACCTTAACCAGGTCGTCGGTCCACCGTGTGGGAGGCCTACCAGCACTGCGCCTTCCGGAACGCGGTCGCCACTCGAGGACTTTTCTGCCCCATCGGGCGTCGGTCCTGAGCTATGTGCCCTGCCCACCGCCACTTAAGTTTGGCAATCCGGTGGGCTATGTCGGTGACCCTGGTTTTCCTACGTATCTCCTCATTTCTGATTCGATCTCGCAGGGAAACTCCGAGCATAGCCCTCTCCATTGCCCTTTGGGTGACTTTGAGCCTTCAGATGGAGCCCATAGTGAGCGACCACGTCTCTGTTCCATATGTCATCACTGGCAACACACATTGGTTGAAGAGTTTTGTCTTCAGACACTGCGGTATTGGGGACGAGAAGATCTACCACTACTCAGCCCATATAAGGTGGTGCAGAGACGGGCTGGCCATACCGGTTAGCATAGGGTTTTGTGTCAAGTTTTCCTACTCTTACGGATAAGTTTAAAAAACTCAAATCATTTATTTCAATTGAACCTATTTACTGGTGTTTTTGAAAAGTCAAAAGTGAAGTTAGGAATCTAGTTGCATGTTCCAAAAAGTAGATCCTATGGAGAAGAACAGGCAAGAAACTCCATGGACACTCTTTTTATCATATTTTCTGTTGCAAGCATCTGATTGGGTTACATTGATTTCGTGTTTATTTATAGTAGGCTAAGATGTGAGGACAATGTAACATATTGCACAACAGAAGTGTCCAGGAGATCAATATAAAGCTATGTAGGTATGTCAATAGCAGTTAAGGGATGACCGGCCCCAACTGGCGGCACCCGATCACGAGCATGACGCATGTGCCAGCCATCCCCCAGCTCAACCATATTTTAGGGAACCGGGAAAGTTATCTTGTCATTTCCCTTCGTCGGCTCTAGACACCCTCAGAATGTAATGTGGTGGTGAAACTATGTATTCTAAGTCCGTCAGCACACAGAACTCTTACATCTATGGCAGTCAATATAGGAAGTCAGTAGCGGAAAGCCGCGGGTCATAGCGATAACTGAAAGAAAGAAAAAGAAAGAAAACACATTTATTCAACAAAGCACACAGGACAACACGGCTTGGTTACAACATTGAAGCTCGGATGTTTGTGCATGAACTCCACATGACTTCTAGCGCACACCATTTGTATGCAAATATTTATGTTCGCTATACGTGTTTGACAAGTGTTCTATCACCATATAGATATACATTAATAACGAGCACGCATAGCAAAGCGGAATTGCACCAAATACTTAACCACCAACCACACAAACATAAACAAAGAAAATGTAAAAAGTAATAAAAACTAGAAAATAAATTGGATAGAGAGTTATTAGAAAATAACTGGTATGTGGTCAAAATGAACAATAGTTTGCAAAGCCAATTATTTAACAGAAAAATTCGTTGTTCAATGACGCACTACTGGGTCGGGCCTCTTCCAAATTCCTGTACCAATGTGCAAATGACTGTGCCATGCTGTCACGCTGGGCGTTTGTATCAAGTTTTCATTCTCTTGGGGCTAGGTGATCTGCTTCTTGCGTTCTTGCGACTGCCTCGTTGGTCTAGTGGTTAGATGTGCCGCCTTTGGATCAACGGGTCCCGGGTTCGATTCCGGGGTCGGGCAAGTGTCTTTGTCTAAACCAGAGGCACTGACTCGGAGTCTGGGTGTCATTTCTAACTATAATATGCATGTATTTACAAAAAAAAAAAGTATATAAGTAGTTTATCATCCATCTCGTTACCATAACACAAGCATTAAGTTGCTTAGCTTGGGACGAGATGGCGTTGTGTGAAATGTCCAAGGATATTTATTTATTTATTTTAGTCGCCCCTTACGACACCCTAAGGACGGTATGGGTTTGGTGACATTGTATATTCTAAATTCATCACCACACCGTATTTGGGTCGAAATTCAGCCACCCTTAGTTCGAATACTTAAATAAGTTTCCATCAAAGTGTGGCGGTGGAATATAATTCAAAATAAACTTTATCTTAGCGTTATACTTTAAGGGTTCTTCCGAGACAATATTTACGAGAAAACAATATTATTATGATTCAAGAGCTCTCAAGCTTTCAGTGAAGCTTCTAATATTCTGAAAGTATTTGGCCCGTAAAAACGGTGCTGGTATTGTTGGGAACCATTTTACGTGGAATAATTTTCGTGTTCAACAAAGTAATGAGGGTATTTTCCATTTGTGTATAATCTATATAGGGACATAGTGGGGGTAATGTAGTATTCTGGCTGGTTACGGTCGATGACGATTCTAAACAAATAAATATTTTCCGTGTGGTAGCGGACTAAGAATACTACCACCCCATATCTTCCCGTGGGTGTCGTAGAAGGCGACTAAGGGACAACAGACGTTGGGCAGCAGCGACGTTCTGTCAAGCATCGGCCACCCGATACTGCGATCGCCAACCCGCCTGCCAAGCGTGGCGATTATGGCAAACCCCCCCATGACTGACACAAATTTAAGACCGGCCCCCAGTCCCCGGCAGTCCCGCTATTCCTTCGGCCACGGTAGCAGCCAAGGTAACGGTGGGGCAGGGGGTGCTAACAATCTCCGGCAGAGATCCGGCTACCACAAAAAACGACGGTTGCACCTGGCAACATACAACACACGGACACTGCGGACTGACGAGAAGATCATAGAACTCGAGGAAGAGTTGAGCAAGCTGCGATGGGATATAGTGGGGTTGTCTGAAGTCCGAAGAGAGGGGGAGGACACGATAACCCTCAAATCCGGCAACTTGCTCTACTTCCGGGAGGGCGACCAACAGTCCCAAGGTGGTGTTGGGTTTATCGTCCACAAGTCCCTTGTGAACAACGTTGTTAAAATCGAGAGTGTGTCAACCAGGGTGGCGTACCTTATACTCAGAATAACCAAGCGTTATTCGCTGAAGGTCATACAGGTATACGCACCGACCTCGGCACACCCCGACGAAGCGGTGGAGACAATGTATGAGGACATTTCCTCGGCCATACATGGCTCTAGAACGCACTACACCGTTGTCATGGGGGATTTTAACGCGAAACTGGGCAAGCGGAGCGGAGATGAGCTGCAAGTGGGGCAATTTGGGTTTGGACACCGGAACCAACGGGGCCAGACTTTGGCTGGTTTTCTGGAGAAGGAGGGACTCTATATGATGAATTCCTTTTACAAAAAACCAGAACAGAGGAAATGGACCTGGTTGAGTCCGGATGGCACCACAAAAAACGAGATAGACTTCATCATGTCGACGGAAAAGCACATATTCAATGATGTCTCCGTGATCAATATGGTCAAAACCGGAAGCGATCACCGCTTAGTACGAGGCACATTGAATATCGACGTTAAGCTTGAAAGGTCGCGCCTGGTGAGGTCTACGCTGCGTCCCGTGCCAGTTCAAATTCAAAACCCGGAGAGCTTTCAGCTCGAACTGCCAAACCGCTTTATAAGCCTAGGCGTTGACGTGGACGATTATAATGACGGGTTCGTGGAGACTGTCCGCAAAGTTGGGTCGAAGTTCTGTGAGACCCAACGCCTGAAAACGGCCAAAAAGCTCTCGGAACTCACCCTAAATCTCATGGACGAGCGACGGAAAATGGTTCTGCAGTCTACAGATGATGCGACGCAGCTTCGGATGCTCAATAGACAGATATCAAAGTCCCTGAAGCGTGATATACGCCGATTCAACACGAATCGTGTTGAAGAGGCTATTGAACGCAACAGGGGCTCCAAGGTTTTTGCCAGGGATCTGTCTATTGGGCAAAGCCAGCTCGTCAGGCTGAAGACTGATGACGGCAGGATCGTCACGTCGAAGTCCGAGATTTTGGGTGAGGTCGAGAGTTTCTATGGACAACTGTACACGTCTACACAGGAACCCGTCATAAATCTAGCAGACGACCCACGAGCTAGATTAACCCGGCACTACACAGAAGACCTCCCGGACGTCAGCCTGTGTGAGATCGGGATGGCTCTCGAGCAACTTAAAAACTACAAGGCGGCGGGTGATGACGGAATTACCGCAGAACTTCTGAAGGCGGGTGGAGAACCGATCCTTAGGGCCCTTCAGAAGTTATTCAATTCCGTCATACTCGAAGGACGAACGCCAAAGGCATGGAACAGAAGTGTGGTGGTGCTGTTCTTCAAGAAGGGAGATAACACCTTATTGAAGAACTACAGACCCATCTCACTTCTGAGCCATGTCTACAAGTTGTTCTCGAGGGTCATCACGAATCGACTCGCGTGCAGGCTTGACGATTCCCAGCCTCCCGAACAAGCCGGTTTCCGAAAAGGCTTCAGTACCGTAGACCATATTTTAACGCTACGGCAGGTTATACAGAAGACCGAGGAGTATAACCTGCCCCTTTGTCTGGCGTTCGTGGACTACGAGAAAGCCTTCGATTCGATCGAGACGTGGGCAGTATTGCAGGCTCTCCAGAGGTGCCAAGTCGACTATCGGTATATCGAAGTGTTGAAGTGCTTGTATGAAAACGCCACCATGTCAGTCCGACTCCAGGACCAGACCTCGAAACCGATCCAGTTGCAGCGAGGTGTTAGACAGGGAGACGTTATCTCTCCGAAACTGTTCTCCGCTGCACTGGAAGATGTTTTCAAGGTTCTGAACTGGAAAGGGCTGGGCATTAACGTGAACGGCGAGTACATCACTCACCTTCGATTCGCTGACGACATAGTCGTAATGGCTGAGACCATGGAGGGCCTCACTACGATGCTCGATGGCCTCTGTGGAGCCTCCGAACGAGTCGGCCTTAAGATGAACATGGAGAAGACGAAGATCATGTCTAATATCCATGTTCAAGCCACTCCTGTTAACATCGGAGGTTCTACCCTCGAAGTTGTTGACCATTACATTTACCTGGGACACACTGTCCAGTTAGGTAAGTCCAACTTCGAGAAAGAGGTCAATCGTCGGATCCAACTCGGCTGGGCAGCGTTCGGGAAGCTGCGAAAGATCTTCTCGTCCACAATACCGCAGTGTCTGAAGACAAAAGTCTTCAACCAATGTGTGTTGCCAGTGATGACATATGGAACTGAGACGTGGTCGCTCACTATGGGCTCCATCAGAAGGCTCAAAGTCACCCAAAGGGCAATGGAGAGGGCTATGCTCGGGGTTTCCCTGCGAGATCGAATCAGAAATGAGGAGATACGCAGGAAAACCAGGGTCACCGACATAGCCCACCGGATTGTCAAACTTAAGTGACAGTGGGGAGGGCACATAGCTCGCAGGACCGACGTCCGATGGGGCAGAAAAGTCCTCGAGTGGCGACCGCGTTCCGGAAGGCGCAGTGCTGGTAGGCCTCCCACACGGTGGACCGACGACCTGGTTAAGATCGCCGGAAAGCAGTGGATGCGGGCGGCCCAGGACCGGCCTTTGTGGAAATCCTTGGGGGAGGCCTATGTCCAGCAGTGGACGTCCTTTGGCTGAAATGATGATGATGATGAAATATTTTCCAAAATGTAGAACGTGTTTTCTGTAACTCTTCAATATAACAGCGGATACGTTAGGTTTGCGCCTGACTCCACATCACCGGATTAGGACGTCTTCGAGTCACCACGTAACCCTATCGCGATCACTAGCGATGTCTCATCCTCCGTGACTAGAGCCGACAGGGATAGGTAACCGGGGGTATTCCCAACTTCAACAAAAAAAAGATAATATATGTAGCTTGCAATGTCGTCTGCGTTAACTTTCAATTGGGTTTCTTTTTTTGCTAATAGATGTCGCTGCTCCATTGAATATTTAACGTGACATAATTATTTAAAAATTGCACCTTATAACGAATTGAATATTCCTTGTAATAGTTGAAAATGTTTTGTGCGCATGCTGAACTTTCGTCATGTTTTTCGGGCACGTGCGAAAAACATGAGAAGCGCGGTCGGCAAGCGGTGTGATTTATTTCCGCGCGAATATTTTGTACCATTTAAAGTAAGTGTAGCTATGTTCGCACTGTGGAATAAAATTCGCGCGTTTCGCTCAGTCGTGAAAAGTTGTAGTATATTAGTATAAAGCTATCGAATGTTTTTTTTGTCATTCTGTACATAATAGCCAAAAAACTTTTTTTTTTAATTATATTTTAATTTGTGGTATATTAAGGAGGATTAGTCTCCACATCGAATAGTAGAACAACAATTAAAATTTCGGAAAATAAAACTAATGATATAATGGGCTTCAAATCTACGGGGTCGAATTTCCCTCCACGAAATTGGAGGAGGCGTGATTTAACAGAGGGTTTTTTTATGGGCATGACGGTATAATTACAGTCTAGTACGCTGCTTTGTACCTTTATTTGAAATTGGAGTATGTAGAATTTTATTCCACTATTTTAACTATTTAGACGTCAAAGGACTTAATGAGAAACAATGTGTGGTAAATTTCCACTTCAGTAGCAAAGCAGACATGCACAAAACGAAATTATTCTTGTTACAAAAGCTACGATTTGATATTAATTTATAGCCGACCATTTTTGGTGCGACCCTGAAAATTTGCCCAGCGGATGATGCTAAGTACCGTGGAGTTTTCTGGTTCTTACAGCGCTACGCACCGGAACGCACAGAAGTTGAACTGGGTAAGGGCGGGTGCCACTCTCCTCATCGACGTGGTCCGCTAAAAATCTAGTCGCAACTGCCAAATTACACGTGGACGGAAATACATTTTTTTTTCGTGATGACCATATAACACTGGCAGTATTACTTGAATAAGGAACTTCAAACCTAGGCACTAAGCCTGCTATTTCAATAGAGATAAAACCGACAAAAAGCCTCTGATTGTTACAGTTTCGGTAACCTACTAATGGTGTCAATTCGGGACCGAACCTTTTTAATTCAAGAACTAATTAAGAACTTTTGAATATAGCAGATTAATGCTAGAAATTGCTTGATTTTAATTGGTTATATTTTTCTAAACTACTGCAAGAGATAATCAAAAAAGGACAATTAATTACACACATATTTAAAGACCATGTGATGATGAATTTAGAAAACATAGTATCACCACCCCATGTCACCCTGAGGGTGTCATAAGAGCTGACGAAAGGAAATGTCGACGCCGATAATCTAACCACAAGAGAAAGAAAACTTGATACGAAGCCCTGTGCCAACCCGTCTGGCCAGCGTGGCGAGGCCCGACTCAACAATGGGGCATCTATGGTCTGAGTAGTAATAGTATTTATTTATTTATTTATTTACACTTTTCTGCACATATAAATTTACAAACGTAGAATATAAAAAAAAACAGACAATGTACAAATAGGCGGCCTTATCGCTAAAGCGATTTCTTCCAGGCAACCTTATGTGAGACAGACTAAAAAAAATAAAATACAATGGGTAGTGATGCTAGAACAAAAAAAATAACAATCTACTAACTAACTATCTATTAACCCTAAATACATACGCAATAAATAAAATACATACATATCTATATAAATATGTACACATATATATATATATAAATAAATAAATAAAGCATTATAATCAACAACCACGTGTAACCACAAGAAGAAGCGAGATGACAGTTTATTACAGCCAACGTTTACTGCAATTCTACTTGTTGAAAGTGCGATTTCACTTTACACTGGAAAACGTCTAAACTACCAGCGCGTCTTATAGTCTCGGGCAACGAGTTCCAGAGCCGTACGCTCTGTGCCGTAAAAGAATCTGAACCGAATTTGGAGGTTTGGAGAGGAATATTAAGACGGAGGGTATGTGAGGATCGAAGTTCACGGGTTTGAGAAGGAGTAACAAAGGAAAATCGATTTTTAAGGTAACAAGGAGCAAGTGGATTAAATAGGATAGAATACAGTAATGATAACACGTGAAGATTTCTACGATGGCGAACCGGAAGCCACCCCAACCTTGAACGATATTCAGAGATATGATCAAATTTACGCAAACCAAAAATAAATCTGATACAGTAATTTTGGAGTCGCTCTAATTTGTTCAGCAAATCAACAGTTATGTCAAGGAAACAAGAATCAGCATAGTCGAGAATCGGTAACATTAGAGATTGTGCTAGCGAAACTTTGGTGCGTTGGGGAAGAAAATTACGCAGTCTCCCTAGTGAACGACCGCTGGCAAAAATTTTCCTACTCACTTCCGCAATTTGGTCCTTCCAGGTTAAGGACTCATCAAATATTATGCCCAAGTTCCGCACCGACTGTTGGTAAGATATGCAGATACCATTAAAAATGACTGGTGGTAAAGTATCATGTTTAACTCGAGACGTGAGCCATGGGCTACCAAATATTATGACCTGGGTCTTACTGGGATTAACAGCTAGGCCATGTGCTTTACTCCAGCTGCAGATGTATTCGAGATCCTTGTTAATTGAACAAATTGCTTGGGGCAAGGAATCTAATTCTGCCTGAGCATAAATTTGTAAGTCGTCGGCATAAAGATGGTAAGAGGACGTAAGACCATCCACAATGGTATTAATAAATATTGAAAATAAAAGTGGAGAAAGCACCCCTCCTTGCGGTACGCCGGCTGAAATTAAACACCAAGAAGAAGTTTTGTCGTCAATGCGAATCCGTTGTCGGCGACCAGACAAGTATGTACAGAGCCAGTCGATCACAGGGGATGAAATATTGTAAGAACGCAGCGTAGCTAGTAGGATATCATGATCGACTGTATTGAAAGCATTGCTGAAATCGAGAAGAGTAAGAACGGTTAGCCGCTGCTTTTCCATTGCTTGTCGAATATCGTCAGATATATGGACCAGTGCGGTAGTCGTACTGTGACCTGGACGGAAACCGGATTGATAAGGGTTAAGGATGGTATTGACATTAACAAATTTGCTAAGTTGCCCTTGAACAATACGTTCAAGGACCTTAGACAGCAAAGGAAGGATGGTTATAGGGCGATAATCATTGAAAGTCACGGGATTGGACTTTTTAGGTAATGGGGTAACTAGTCCGTCTTTCCAACAAGTTGGAAAAACGCCAGTAGTGAGAGAAAAGTTTAGGATGTGGGTGATTATTGGGCAGAGGATGTCAAGGATAGGTAAGATCATCTTACGACTAACACCGTCACTACCAACGGCATTCGAGGATATGGAGAGAATAATTTTATGAACATCCTGTGCAGACACAGTAGAAAAGGCAAAGCTCCTATAGCTAGGTCTAGGTTGTGAAGCAAGATATCTAAGGGTATTAGCTTTGACGGTACCATCTAGAGCCGACGAATTAGAAAAATGCTTAAGAAGAGACTCTAGATCCATATTCAGCGCATTGTCCTGTCGCACTTTACCAATACCGAGACTCCGTAAAAATTTCCAAAGCTTCGCTGGGTCACCGTTTTCCACGGCTTGGTGTATATTAAGTCTCTGAGCATCTCTACAAGCAGTGTTACAGCGGTTACGGGCTCGGACATATCGGGTACGGTTTTTATCAGATGCGTCGGTCTTAAATTTGGCCTTGGCTTGATTTTTCTTTTTAATAAGTCGTTTCAGTTCATCTGTAAGCCAAGGTGCCGGAAGATGCTTGTACTTTACTGGCCGAACAGGAGCATGATGGTCGAATAGGTTAATCAATAAATTATTGAAGTGTAAAACTTTATTACATACAGTGTCTGCCTGCAAGACGACAGCCCAATCAATATCCGCTGCATCTTTACGAAGAAGGTCAACATTCAACGCACCAAAGTTTCTCTGGAAGCGATATTTCGATTTCAATTTAGGAGGACGGATTTTGTACGAGAGATATATCAAATCATGGTACGAGAAAGCATCAGCACTATGCTGGCCATGCTTGGCGACGTGTTCAGTAGAGGAGACTATAATTAAGTCAAGAAGAGACGGAGAACAGTTAGGGGAATGATGTGTTGAAGATAGTGGTAAAATGTGTAAATTACACGAATCTATAAGTCTATTTAACTGCTGAGCACGGGAGTCTTGTTTCAATAAGCAAGTGTTAAAGTCCCCCATGATAATAGTATGATCATAAGAGGGACATAAGTCTTCAAGGAGTTGTTCAAACGAAGAGAAGTAATTGTTTCTAAGGGAAGGGCTATAGTATACGCCGAGAAGAACTTTACTGTGTTGAAGTGTAACTTCAATGAAAATGTGCTCCGCTGTATTTGCCGGAGGTGGCTGAGGTGACTTACTGACGAAAGAATAAGGAATGGTATCTCGAAGGTAAATGGCGACCCCACCATAGGAACTGCATGTGCGATCATTCCGAATTAAATGGAAGCCAGGGAGGGAATAAGCGGCAGAGGGAAGGCAGGGCTGTAGAAACGATTCAGACACAAGTATCACGTGTATATGTTGACAGTTCAGGGACATAACGAGACTAGGGTAATGTGCAGGTATGCTTTGAGCATTTATATGCACAACATTTAAATTGTTGGCTAGTCCACTAAACTCGGACTCAAGACAGTTCCGAAGAGAAGGTGTGGTGCTTCTGAAACTGTCATCACTCTCCGACGAAGAGCAAGATATAAATAAGTCGCTGCAATTTAGATCCATTTAAATTATAATGCTTTACGATAAAATTTATAATATATAATTATATAAATAAATACAAGATATCTGTATCTATAAATCTAAAAATAGACTGGACTTAACTAAGGTGTCCAGCAATGCAATACTAATACCAGCAGTGGAGTGAACGACAAAAAAAAAGTAATCACACACCCAAAGCCTTACAATATCATACACTAATGCATAACAAAAAAAAACAATACTACTTACACTACAATACCGTGTTCTTAGCAATATAAAATTATTACTATTGACTAAAAATACACAAGGAAAGTAAGTAAAACGAGACTAGTTACAACATTAAAATAAAAATAAAAACAACATTGGTAGAAAAAGAATCCATCACATGGCAACCCCTAATGCCCATTCATTGCATAACTATTAACTATATTGCAAGTGTAAAAGGATTAGGTGTGACCTTGAGTCACACGTACACACGTAAGGAGTAGTAACGGCTGTGTTGAACACAACTACCCGTTATTTTCGATATTTTTATTAATAGAATAACAACGTCGGTACAACTTGCCTGCCAGTACAGCGTTAAATATTGTAGAATATTACGTAATACATCACAACCGAGGACATTAAAAGACAGAAAGGAAAGCATCACACAAATCAATCCTGTACCGGCACAGTGAATATTGTGTACTTATTCGTCGATAGTTTGTTTACGTACCATAGCAGTTGTATAAACACAATAGAAATAAGTACTTTATTTCTTGGTGACGGCCGCTGCCCGGCGAGTCCTAGTCATCCCAGGACCGGAACTAGAAGGAACAGCTGGTGTTGTGGTGGGATCCCGGATATTGTCCAGATCAACAACGCTTTGGATTCTATGACGTTTACCATCTGGGCTCAAAACAAACACGGAACCATCTCTGGTCCAGCATTTATTAATCCCGAACCGCTGCCTTGCCTGCAAGAAGATGTCGTGCCTCGGCTTAGTTAAGAACTCCGACAGTGTAATGCCAGAGCCCTTCAGCGCTTTTTTAGCGGACCATATATCATGTCGCCTGTTCAGAGTGTGCAATTTCACTAGTATTGGCCTTGGCTTATCCGAGCTAGGAATACGGCCCATCCGGTGGCAGCGACTGATGTCATTTGCAGAAAAATCCGTGATCGCTAGTTTGTCTGTTACTGTTGACACAACAGCAGCGACAGGGTCTTCGGCGTTGACTTCGGGGACTCCATGAACAAGGAGTATCTTTCTCCTCGTACACATCTCTTGCCTGTCAGCCTCGAGAGCAAGCAGATTTATTTGGTCCTGCAAAGATTTTAACGTCGCCAGCATAAAGCTTTTGAAAGAGTTAAACTCTGCAGCCAGTGATGCAATTCCTGTGGTTGGAGCCGCCTTGTCCAGTCCTGCCTCAAATGCTTCCATCCTTTTCAAACAAAGAGCCTGAAGTTGAGCTTGAGACTTAAGTACTTCTTCCATGATGCCTGATGTGATGTGATATAGTGAAAGTGAGAGACGTGGTGAAGTTAAACGTAGGAAAACACTCCCTGACAGGTATTAGCTTTATATAATTACATAAGCATAACAGTACAATAGATTTGATAATATAGATTCGTTAATTAGCTAAAATAAATAGAACTCAATAAAATTAGTGTTTCTTTCATCAAAGCTACCCGCAAAAAAAAAAAAAAAAAAAAAAAAAAAAAAACTGATTAAAACGAACAATATCTTTTTCATATCAACATGAAACATTCACAGTAAACAGTTTTTTAAATGTATTATTGTTGATTTTATACGCATTTTTATATTAGACCCTTCACTAAAATTTGACATCAGTATTGAGCTACGATTGACCTAAGCATTTTATTTAATGAGATAAAGTTGAAAAGTGAAATTAAGTAAACGTTGCATTAAATTTTGCTATCGTATGTAATTTTGAATCGAGATACATAATGCTGTCATTTACAAAAATCTTGTCTTTATATATTAATACTAGCGACCCGCCCCGGCTTCGCACGGGGGCAATGATGAATATATAAATTTATCAGTGTTTCTTTACAATATTATGCATGTATTATACTTATAAACCTTCCTCTTGAATCACTCTATCTATAAAAAAACCGCTTCAAAATCCGTTGCGTAGTTTTAAAGATTTAAGCATACATAGGGACGGACAGACGACAGTGACTTTGTTTTATACTATGTAGGGATAGTGTTAATTCACTATCATTTTTATCCGCGTTGTCTGTCTATAAAATCAAAACTACTGTTACTTAATGCGTTCTTTTGTTTTTTTTTCGAAAGATTTTACTGTAGTTATTACGAAAAGAATACCCATAATTTTGAAACCCGTTTCGGTGTGGTAACAGATTTAATATTCAAACTGACACTACCTCATTACATCCCGAGGTTATCGTAAGAGCTGACGTTACTCTGTATTTTACCGGATCTTAATGATCGTCTGGGTCAGCAATGCGATTTGCTGATTTTATCCGCAACTGAAGTAGCAACCTTTATTTCCGTTTGACTTTGATGGAGTGGCGGCTAGTGACGAGTACAAATAGTTGTGTGCGAGAACTGGAGCCTTTATTAAGGGAGTAGGTTTTTTTGGTGATAAGTTTTTAGAAGACTTGTGTGCCATAATAAATTCTGCCTCCCTCCGAATTTCGTTAGTGTTGAAAGTGGTAACTACCTGGTTGGACCAGCAGTTATCACGATACTATGTGTAAAGACTGCCATAGATGGTAGTTTAGGTGCAAAGGGATGATCATCTAGCCAGATGAAGTGGTATGTCTGACGGAGGGCCGCGGCGCCTATCCCGATAAGTTTTTAATTATAGATATTTCTTGATATTGATAGATTCGGTGAAATTGCATGAAGTACCCCCCTAGGGGTTGGGGGGATTATGTGCTTAAGAAACACTCGTAATTAGTGTGCCGTAGATTATTTAGTTTATAATTTTGTGAAAATAAATGGATTTTTAAGGCGACGCCTCTGATCTAAGCGTAAAATATAATATATTTCCTTAAAAATGATCCCTAATGGCCATTGCCTGACGTTGGGTTAGATGTGCCGCCTTTTGATCGGGGTTCCCGTTTCGATTCCGTCACTTACCTGGGTGTCATTTGTGTTCGTGAATTTCATGTTTGTAAACTAAACCTATGAAGCAGCTGGATGCGTCAAACTGGGGGACTTAGGGGAGGCCTATGTCCCGCAGTGGACTAATGTAGGCTGATGATGATGATTAAATTGCACCTATATAGGTATACCTAGTGCAGAAGTTTCGTTTATTTAAAAAAAAAACCTATTCCCGGTCGAGCAGTGTAACTTAAAAATATTAATAAGCAAGAATAATCACATCGTTACTTTTATTGGAGTACTTTTAATGTTTTATAAAACTGTTAAGAATTAATCAGAGCAACAAATTGCTAAAATGGTTGCTGAATTTTTTATTCAAAGTTTAACATTCAAAAGCTTATTTAATAACAACATCGGGCGGAAAATTTTCATTGAATGAAATTAGCATGCTCTTTGACGGTTCACGTTTTAATTTGATCATGGAGGGTAGTGTCGGCCAACGAAATGTCGGGCTTGTGCGCTCATTCATTAAATTGAGGCTAATGAATTGCTAAGAGCTGGTCCTCAACTGGCTCCCATCACAATACCTAAGTTATGGAATAAAGTTACCAACCCATTTTATTCTGAGCGTGTAAAAGATGACATAAGTAAACGCAGACGTAATGAAACTAGCCACAAGAGAAGGAAGACACGATACAAACCCTGTACCGTATAGACTGTATGACACGGTAGGTTAATTTCGGTCCACAAATTGGTGGAGGCTCGGCTCCGCTATTGGTAATTCATGGGCTATGGTGATGATGATGATGATGATGAGGATGATGAGGATGATGAGGTATTTACTCTTAAGAATATACAGGGTAGAAATAGATAGGACTAGAAGATGGAAAAAAACATGTTCAAATATAGCCGCTTCATTAATAGCTATGTTATTCGGATGGTTATAGGGTTTTCCTTCCTGAGGGTGTCGTAAGAATTGACAGAAGTACCGTATAGGTCGAAATCCTATACGGTAGATTTAGATATTATTTGAATAATTTAATTTTCGGAATATTAATTTCTAATTTATTCATATTAAATTATCTATATTTATTAATGTAAATCAATCTTATGTATTTATATATGTCAATCTTACTGTAATTATATATTGTAATTGTATGACTGGAAAGAAGGGAAAACGCACTTTTCTTATTTAATCAAATCACTTATTGTAGAAATGATTTAATTGATATATACTCGTAGATATATATTATAAATTAATTTGGCAGTTATTTTTGAATTTTATATTTTTATTCTATAATATTATTTCACTATGATCACTATCATCATCACTATCACTACATAGTATAAAACAAAGTTGCTGTCGTCTGTCCGTCCCTTTAAAACTACGCAACGGATTTTGAAGCGGTTTGTTTTAATAGATAGAGTGATTCAAGAGCAAGGTTTTTAGGTATAATACATGCATAATATTGTAGAGATACACTGATAAATGCAGATGTTCATCATTGCACCCGTGCAAAGCCGGGGCGGGTCGCTAGTATAATTATATAATAGTATTATGCAATTAGAACTTTTAATTTGATCATTTATCTGATATTCTGTACAAAATTCGTCACAGTTTAGAGCGTATGGCCGTGGGCCGCAGCTGAAAATCAGCTTTAGGTATTAGTACTTGTGCCGATACCTAACATAGTGCTGACCTGGCGGCCCTTTGGCGCGAACGCTCATTTTGATTATATTTTTCTTGTTAACTTTGTTTTTCTTAGTGTCTATAAATGAATTTTCATTCTTTCAGATTGAACCGTTTCTTTGTACTTAAGACAACTGTCATCTAGTCTCTCTCGTTATCACGACTGCTGCAAAGTATTAGAAACGTCGACAGTTAAATTAAGTAAAATACTCGCGATAAAGCCTTTGAAAAGTGTTTAAATTTCAATGTATAATAATCGTGTTTTTCTATCTTACGTTGAATTGAAGTGCATTTTTAGGTTGAGATGACGACTGCGATTTAAAGAGCTATTAGGCGATATTTGACTTTGTTAATTTAACTAAGAATACTTGGCGAATCAACACAATAGAAAACCGCAATGCGTGTGTAGCATTTAATAATAAAAAGTTACTGTTCAAATTTACTTTTTACCAAACTTTGAAGTCTGCCTCCAACTAAAGCTGCTGCGGAATCAAATATTGTACCTCGCGCCCTAAATATTAAATCCATATTTCAAAACTAACCAAACTATTAACATAATGTCAGAGGCAACTTAGTTAATCTCGATCTTACAAGTCAAAAACTACTATAGTACGAATATAAAGTTATGTAATAATTGATGTTTGGAACGTTTTATAGAAATGTATAATATTTTATGGAATAGTATACAATAGAGCGAGTAGTTTAACAATGGAAATCAATATTATCTATATGTATGTACACCACCCCCTTCCATCCTATCCAAAAACCTATTTGATGTGCCAAATCACATGTACAAACAAGGCCGAAGCGAAAATCTTATTAAATCTTTTCAGACGCTGCTTTCAGACTCAAATCCTACATAGCAATTAGTTAAAGTAATGAGTAATGTTAAAGCGTTTAAATTGTTCCCCAAAATCCTTATTCAAGTCGGTCGAAGTGGTCCGCATAATTTATGGGAATAACCCTCGACGCGATTGCGACGCAGCTTTTTTCAAATGTTGGTCGAAACTCTTTTGGTACTGAAGATAAATCGGCTTTGAGTTCACATTCATTAGTGATTATTCAAAGGGCTTTTATTTATCGTTAAGCTTGAAAACCCGACGGTGTATTATAAAAAGAAATGTCTATGTCTAATGTTTATTTATTGATGTCAAATCAACGTAATTCTTATGAGCCTGAGGCGTTTGTCTCCTAGAGCCCGTGTGTTGACGGATTTAGAATACATGTCACCACCCCATTCCATCCTGTGGGCGTCGTATGAGGCGACCAAAGGAAAGAACAAGTCGCAAAAGATAGAATCTTCAAACCCTGTGCCAATTCATCTGCCCTGTATGTAATTGGAGGAGGGCCGACACAGCAGTGGGTTTTTAATGGGCTGCGATAGCTGCCGATCTCTGTCTCCATAAAAACGAACGACTGACAGCGAAGTTTTTTAATGTCAGCGATAGGTAAATAAGTCCCTGTAAATCTAATATATAAAATTCTCGTGTCACAGTTTTCGTTGCCATACTCCTCCGAAACGGCTTGACCGATTTTGATGAAATTTTGTGAGCATATTGAGTAGGTCTGAGAATAGGACAACATCTATTTTTCATCCACCTAAATTTTAAGGGGGGGGGGGATTGTTTATTTTTTAGAGAAATTTTTTTGCTTTTATTTTTTGAAGATTCAGCGTACAAAAATACAAACAACCCTAAATTTTCACCCCTCTACGATCAACCTCTATTTAATTACATGGCAAAACAACGTTTGCGATAGGAGATGTTGTATAGATAGATTGAGTCATCACGATATCTCTGGAACCATAAGACTTAGAGGCTTGCGCGGGGGTTGCGCGGGGTGGGGGTTGCGCGGGGTGGGGGTTGCGCGGGGAAGGGGGTTGCGCGGGGGATGGTTAATTATTTGGCAAAACAACGTTTGCCGGGACAGCTAGTGTAAATAATAATTTCAACTTACCGTCTCAGACAATACAGTGCTTTATCATACAGCATGGTGTAGCAGGTCGTGTGGTGACAGATTTAGAATACATAGTGTCCGACACAAGTCTCATTGACTAAGAGTGTCCCAGTTACCCGGAGTGCCCTCCGATAGTCGTAAGATCGTAACCCGTCGCACCACAGTAGAAGGCCAGGTCCTCGTGAAACGTTTCAAACAAGACGTGTGAGGGTATTCCGCTGGGGTTAAGTGGGTAGTCGAGTGTTTCGGAGTCCTACATAAGCGCTGACTCCGCCCTGGAGAGGCAGCAGTATGCATTTGGCATTTCGCCAGTGAAAAAAGGCCACCTAGCCCAAAAAAATAATATTCACTGGGACATAAAAGTCTTAGAGTGGCGTCCACGTATGGGAAAGCGAAGCGTGGGTAGACCCCCGACTAGGTGGAAGGACGACCTAGTGAAGGTCGTCTTTCCAGTGTAGTGAGGCGGTGGACGCGGTGTGCACGAGAACGTGGGTTTTAAAGAACAATAGGGGAGACCTAGTTTAGTAGTGGACTTCTGTGGCTGATAGAAAAACTGTCTCAGCGATACCGGACACCTAATGCAGGTTACGATATTGTACAGGATGTCCCAAAAAATAGTATCAAGCGAAAGGCCAGAGAGAGAGCACCCTTTGGGGTATATGGGGGTGATTCGGGTACCCCAAAGGGTGTTAAATCTCTGGACTTCCGCTTGACACTATTTTTTGGGACATCCTGTATAAAAAAATGTGATTTAATTTCTCCAAAGTTTAGCAGCAGTAATGAAAATTGCAACTAAGAATATCAAGTTTAGTCCAGTATAAAGCAGCTGGTATATCTACTACTACTTCTCGGCCCGTAAAGGTCGTACCTTTAGTTTACTAGATAACTAATTCCAAAACCAGTAAGTACCAATTAGTAACATTTTCCTGGCATTCCAAATGAATACGGCGAACCGGAATGTTCGTTCCGCCCGCCACGGGATATCGATTGCGGCCGATCAGACCACGCAACAAGTGCGGTTGGCCTGCGTATCTAGTTCACATACCAGAGATTAAATCTGAACAGGCAAACAAATACTGCTCTTCAAAATAAAAAATAAGATAAAAATTCATCTTCTTCCTCATTTTTCCAGTCTAATCCGATTTGGCCAAATACCCTAAGCAACCTATAATATATCGTTAGATCATCTGTCAGGATGGAATGGGGTGGCGATAGAGTGGATTCTAAATCCTTTGCCACGCATACACGTTCCACTATGACATGACTTGGCCAAATGCCCTTCACAGCCTACCATAGTACCTATAACAAAAGTAATAGAACCTTCCGTAAAATTGAACAAAAATAAACAACCAACCATTTTTTATATGATCGCTCCACAGACAGGAGCGAACATATAAAAAATATGTAGCTAAATATTAGCTAATTACCCTCCATGTAGTTGGAGGAGGCCCGACTCAACAGTGGGCCATTTATGAGCTGAAAAGTAAGTAAAGTAAATTGTATTTACTTTACTTACTTTAAATTATTGCTAAATTGAATATTTAAGCTAAGCCCAAAACGAAACATAGTACCCATTATTATTACACCTTTAATATGGTTGCTTATGTAAATTTTAATGACTTAGTTCACAACGGTCGAGCCCTTCTAAACTCAAGGTATAGTTCATGGTTTTTGTTATTTATTACGAAAACAGAGCGTGTTTATAGTGTTAGATGCATAATATTACAGGGCTTAGTCGGCCCGTTAACTATCTACCGCTGAGCAGGGTTTTCTTCAATTTAATAGGAGAACTAGATTTTTTTTTATATCAGTGACTTGAATGCCTTTGACCCTAGGCTTGCGTGATGGAAAGCTACGCCAGGGTCTAAGATGGAACAGGCAATTCAAGGAATTGCCCTGTCGGGCACCGGGTCTCACACACGACGGAACACAGTAAAACTGCTTGGCGTCGGACTGAAATGTGAGGGTGGTAGCCAGCCGGGCGGACCGTTCGATCCTACCACCAAGCGTGCTGGGTTTTGTTGACTTTTACAACACGCGGTATTTCCCAGCGTGCGGTGGGCAAGTTTTATATTCTGCTTTTCTTTCAGTGCCTACATGGTCGGATATTACACACAAATGATGGACATGACCATTTCTTACAATCGGTCCGAATAAAATAACCAGCTGAATACTTGCTGCAATGTTGTGAAATATGAAAGTAATTCGGCTTTGGATAAATCGTATTGTTTGCAACCGACTACAAAAAGGAGAACCTTCATATTTTTGTTGTATATTTCATTATTATTATTTTTAATAATTTACTACTATTCCTAAATACCCCATGCCCCACCCACCGTTAAGTCGGACCTTCTTCAGTTACATTTATCCTTATTAACGCTAATGGAAATTTAAATAAGCACATTAAACATGCAAAAGATATTTGAATATTCGTGTATTATTTTATACAATGACAACCGAATGTTCAACTTGATTGGTTTTCCAAATTGACGTCAGTTAGACAAATACATACATCACACAATAATTACATTAGGTTAGGAACTTGAGCAATTAGTTTATGATAGAGATGTTTGACTAGTCATTGAACCAGGGTCGCCCAAATCTGCGTGTGAATTTGGTTATTGATATATTTAATTTCAGAATTATTAGTACAGTTTTTTTTCATGGTGTCACTACCCCCTTATGTTCCGAGGGTGTGCAGTTTGTCGTAAGACACGACAAAAGGAAATGACAAGGCCGATAATCTAGCCGCAACAGAAGGAAAACACGAATCCTTGTGCCAACCCGTCTGGCCAGCGTGGCACAATAGGCTCCCTCCATGTAACTGGAGGAGGCCCGATTTAGCAGTGGGTTATCTATGGGCTGAGTAGTAGTAGTTTCTACACATGGAAAAGTGTTATATATTTGAGAGTTTTGTCATTTCATTGACTTTATAATATTTCATATTTGTAATCTTTTCTAGATTAAAGTTTCACAAATCTTTTTACATGTTTACATTACATTAAACAACAATTGGTAAGTTCTGAAAATATGACACGACGTAATTTAATCATATCGTGACATATGATATCAAATATGATCTCCGACGTTAAACTGGTCTGCACAATCTTCAAGCCTGCAACATTATAACTAGTCCTCGATATAAGATTTGTCGGGTTTACGAAGCACGTGATCCGATTTCGCAGCTGCAAATGAAGAATATCGTGTGATTTTAGTATCTAGGTCTGCCAACCCGATATAATTATTCGTGCTATGGTATTTGCAGAGAATATCTCTTGTAGCAAAACGAAGGAAATTTCAATTTTGTTCACTTCAGAGATATGATTCCTTGACACAAATAGCATGTATGGTTGCCTTACTTAAGGTGAATGTTCCAGGGTAGCCCGCGGAATTCAAATTTTCTTACGTTTATTGCAATTCGCAGGCCAGTGCTAGGTTGTATGATGATGAACATTTGATTCGCGGCTGTAAGACGTATGTAGTTACAGAGTTATAATCATCAAACTCATCAATACAACCCTCCAAGCTCTTACAGGTGCAAGAATGACTTTGAGCTTGAAAAAGTTTTTCTTGCACCTTTATGAGCTTGGAGGGTTGTATTGATGATTTTGATGATTATAATTCTATAACTATATACGTCTTACAGTCGCGAATAACATTTTAATCAACCTACAACCTAGCACTGACCTGCAAATTGCAAAAAACGTAAGAAAATTTGAATTTCGCGGGCTACCCTGGAACATTCACCTTAAGTAAGTATCGGTTCGTCCAGAGGTCGGTCTTAATAGATTCAAGACTAGTTATTATCTTTTAATTGCTCTATTTCTTTTTTATAAAATTCCAATTTCAGTTGAGCTACTTTCGGCACCAAAAGAAGCCAGTTAGTTAAGTAGGTACATGTGTACGGTCATATAATATGGCGTTTATAAAATAGACAAGCTTACTGATTTTCTTCTGTTTCATCGTTTGGTGGCACATACCTGGTAGTACTTCAAGATAGAAAAACATTTTTAAACACCAGTGCTTTTTATGTTACACTAGCTGACCCGGCGAACTTTGTTCCGCATTATATACTCGTATATTAACAAAATGAAAGTTGGACATAGGATACCTGAGATTTTTATCCCGTCCGTATAAAACCTACTTTAACAAAACGCAACTGACAGCGAAACGTTATGTTGTCTATAGTTTAATATGGTCGAAAATTTGACAATTAGAAATTTTGAATTCGACTTGTTTATATTGTTGTAATTCACATAATATCTTTATGACTTGTAGCCTATGTGTTATTCTGATGTATAAGCTATATTATTGTAAAGTTTCATTAAAATCCATTCAGTAGTTTTTACGTGAAAGAGTAACAAACATCCATCCATCCATCCATCCATACTTACAAACTTTCACGTTTATAATATTAGTAAGATTGACGTCGCTTAGATGAAATAATATACCGCGTAGATAATATTTTAATGAGATATTTTATTATATTATTTACTATGACAATTAAATAAACAGTACCTAATGATTTCTTAGGTTTTCGCGATTATTACACATTGAAATTAACAAACAGTACCTTCAACAAAAGTACCTTCAACAAAATCTGTTATACATTAACAGAAATACAAAGACTTTCTGTTCTAATTTCCAATTTAATCTATTTCTTACATCAGTCTCCTAAATGTAAACACAGAAAAAAAATCAGAACCAATTGGAAATGCCAACACAATTTCAGTATTTTCCGAACGCAATTTTGTACTTCCGCAAGCATATCCGGCTGATTCTGTCGATTCGTCAATTTTCTTTCGCGGCCTACGCGTTCCTATACGAATTCAAAGGATTCCTACGTTGTTTGGACATCACGCACAAGAATGCTTAACGGGTTGGCAGACATTGTAATAGCTATAACATTTATATTTTAACTAGCGACCCGCCCCGGCTTCGCACGGGTGAAATATTGACATATAAACCTTCCTCTTGAATCACTCTATGTATGAAAAAATACCGCTTCAAAATCCGTTGCGTAGTTTTAAAGATTTAAGCATACATAGGGACAGACAGACGACAGCGACTTTGTTTTAAAATATGTGATGACCTTGAAACGACATAATCGGTTTTGAATAAAGAACCACATTATGATTGGTCCATTCGATTAGAAGCTACCAAGCAATAGACAGATTAGGACACAGACAAAATAAGCTTTTAACGCCTGTCTTTTTGTCAGGGCTTAGCAAATGACGATTTTTGGATTGTGCCAACCAGTCTGGCTAGGGAGAGGTACCTATTCAGTATTCCTTCCATTCAATGGAGAAGGTTTTTTTTTGGCTGCCCTCTGATAGGTGCAGTAGAATAGAATAGAAAAATATATTATTATTAATTAAAAACATTTATTGTAGGGGAATAACGGCATTCACAAACGTCTACGGGTACATCTTTCATAAGCTTCTACCAGGTTTTAACGCCATATTTCGATTACCATGTATATACATGGTGTAACAAAAACCCTATAGTCAATGTAACATAAGAATCACTTGTGTTTAAAAATATTTGATTATCTTGAAGTCTAAGTGAGATATCGAAGTTTTCCTAAACAATACTTTTACGATTAAACATTTGCTCCAATAAAAAGCAAATCCCACAAGGTTAGTAACTTAAGTTCTTTATTACAATGTGGGTCCTATGTGCCCATTTCTCAACTTATGACACTTTCTTCATCCAACATTTTAAGAAAGGAAAAGCTTGTTTATCCTGATCCTAATTTACCCTTTATAACTAAGTTGTTTTCGTTGGTTCCGAAATTAGTTTAATATGAATTTCACGTAGAGAGTATTATTAAATTACAGTAAAGGGAATTCTTTTCTTCTTTTTTATTTATTTTATTTAGGGGTTTTTATCCATTGGATATACCAGCCCAAATGTTCCCCAAAATAATTCACAATGCAACATAACATATAATATTATGAAGAGATTCAAGCTGAAGACGAACCCATTTGGAAGATCACTGTGGCAAATTTTGATAATAAAACAGCTTCCTTGGATTTGGATTAGCCAGAACCGAATGTGCCTATCCCATATCTAAGTATATATAACCGTATATAATGTAGTAAAATCGTATGGTATATAGAACCGAATGTGCCTATAGACTTAGAATACAGAGTATTCTATTATTATTTAAAGTGTATCTACGGGCAATTTCCCTTTTAATGCCTGAAGCCTAAACAATGAACATCAAAATAACAATAAAAAGATTTCATTGATCAATAAGGTGGCACTAAGTTAACTTATGATAATTTCGTCAGCGCCTTTTAAATTGACATTTAAACTTAAGTAAACATTTTAAAGTTAGGCGAGATACTTGCAATTATGACACTCGACCGTGCTGCCACCTTGTTGTGGTGAGGGGGCTTGCCTGCCTTTAGGACCCGTTGGGGCCATACCGGCTCAGGCGGGCCCACGGGGAGAGGCCAGACTATGAGCGGCACACGGAGTCGTGGTGGGTTTTGGCTCTGGGGAGTCCGCTGTCCTCAGAGTTGCCTCGGAAGCCTTAACCTGACGCGACACACGGCGTGGTCATTGCAGTGGAGGACGGCCAGGCGTTGAGGCCAGGGCTGCCGCCCCTAGCAGCGGAGGGGCGGCCAGGCAGGCGTCGCAACCGCGTGGGTCGGGCGCCAGCTCATCCGGCGACTGACGGGGGCACGTGCAATGTCCCGCATCAAAGCGAGGGGCCTCATCAGGATCACGGAGCATGCTCTCCCATCGGGAGGAGTGAAACCCGTGGCCCTGTCTCAGGCAGTTAAGGGACACCGTTGGTTTTAGTGGGTAGGTTGGGGCGCAATTACCATATTTCGGCGCCTCGGAGTCCCACATAACCCGGCTGGCGTATAGCGGTCGGGTATCCATGAGGATTTCCAACGTAAAAAAAGATACTTGCAATTATAGTGCCTTAAAGTGTTCAGAAAATCAAAATGTAAATTAAATCGTCGAGTGTCAAGCTATTGGGTCGGAATGCTGCTCCACAAATAAGAGCCGGCAAAGAAAGAAATTCCCTTTTTTCAACTGATAAAATTCGGTTCGAAATACTTGGAAATCTATTAGAAATACCTCTATCTGAATTGGCCTGAACCTATAAAAAGGCAGCATTAAAAAGCAGTTCAGTGTTTAAATTATTGTTTTAATTTGAAGAAATTGATATTTGTCTTAACCAATTTTTAATCACAAAACTCGTGTTCATCGGAAATGAGCCGTCGAGCTATCGCGATTATTCTACGTCTACAGCTTCGTTATCTGTTCCACAATGTTTGTTGTGGAAAGCCAGGGTCACCGATATAGCCCACCGTATTGCCAAACTTAAGTGGCAATGGGCAGGGCACATAGCTCGCAGGACCGACGCCCGATGGGGCAGAAAAGTCCTAGAGTGGCGACCGCGTTCCGGAAGGCGCAGTGCTGGTAGGCCTCCCACATGGTCCGACGAACTGATTAAGGTCGCCAGAAAGCAGTGGATGCGGGCGGCCCTGGACCGGCCTTTGTGGAAATCCTTGGGGGAGGCCTATGTCCAGCAGTGGACGTCTTTTGTCTGAAATGATGATGATGATGTGTGTTGCCATGGATGTGTACACTTTATTTATTTTTAATTTTGCCGACAGTGTCTATTGAGTCCGCTGTACTATCGATTCTTACTTGATAATTATAATAGCATCAAGTTTCTCGTCATCTGCTCAAGACGGATTTTTTTTATATACTTAATGTCTATTTGAGATCAATTTTACATACGATAGTCTAGTTGTTTTATAAATAACTAGTGGCCCGCCCCGGCTTCGCCCGTGCAAAGCGGGGGTGGGTTATACATATAAACCTTCCCCTTGAATCACTCTATCTATTAAAAAAAACCGCTTCAAAATCCGTTGCGTAGTTTTAAAGATTTATGCATACATAGGGACGGACAGAAGAATGCGACTTTGTTTTATACTATGTAGTGATAGTGATAGTGATAGTGATAGTGATAATTACAAACCTCTATAAAAAATCACTGAGAGTACAATAAAATATGTTATAATTTGTGTTATATGGCTAGAATCATAGGAAACGAGATATTTACAAAATTTCTTGTCAAAATACTGATTGTCAATCTAAACGTAATATAACACGGGCACGATATTTTATGGCACTTTTGACACATATTTAAGAGTGATCACACATTTGTACGCGCCGAACGAATTGAAGTCAAAAAGGCCTCGCTCACAATTCGGGCGTTTCGACGCGGACAAGTGTGCGGGGATTATAGGAATTCATACAAAGAATTCTAACATTAATTTCGGTTGGCGCGTTCGGAGCTTACACATGTGCGATCACCTGTAGAATGCCAAAATACGAGTAAATTATAATGAAACAAAAGGTTAATTTAAAAAATAATCATAATTCTTACGAATGCTTTCAAATAGTAAAAAAAAACACAAAATCAAAATTTAAAAGAATAAATTAATCATCTAGTTTTTACCACCAGTTCGGAATGCCATTCCATAGAGAATGTATGATGACATGTTTATATGAGAATGTAGATCATATTCGTAAACTTGAAAAGGTCTATAGAATAAGTAACTCAATTCCACAACAAGATAATAATATATAATCCCCATTATGGGAAGGCAAGAAAAAACGCGAAATGGGATCGTGGTTGCAAGATTGTAACTTGGCGTCCTCCGTGATGGAAAGGGCGATCAATTTGTAGGGAGTTAGGGCGATGTCTCGCTTAGAATAAACACGTGTGTATATACTTTTTTTTGTTTTTGTCTTTATCTCCGGGATCGGAAAAGGCCTTCTTCTTTTCAGACGAGCTATGTTCTGGGGATTTGTAGAGAGGTAAATTTTTTGTACGAATGTTTTTATTGGCTCTTTGTCTGGATATTGGTTTGTTTTTAACTGAACATAATAATATGCCTCTCTTATAGGCCATCGCAATGTTAACTTGCCAAGAACCTTTTTAGGGTCGAAAGAAAATTAAAATTGTATGAAGTGGAATAATTAGAAAGTCATTATTATTTTGGAGCCTCTTATAACTTCTCACGAATCGTATTTACTCATTTTCTTGCTGTTTTTAATTCTAAATGACAATGCAGATAAATTTGTGCGAGTTCTTAAATTTGGTCGTGTTTTATATCTAATCTAATATTTTATATCTACATAAAAGTGCTCATAATAATGTCTCAATGGAAAAATAACAGCTTCATTTTTAGCTTGTCACGATTTTTAGTAAAGTTGTTTGTTTTGTTTGAAGTTTATTAGTAAAACTCACTATTATCAACCTTTGTTTGTGAAATGTCAAGCATAAAAAAGGATAGCAGCAACAAAGTTCACAAATTCGCCTCGAAACTTCTATTGTTTCTAGTAACAAGAACGGTCGTAGATAAGGCAGTCGAAGGATATTATACATAGGTATAGGCAAATAGAGGTTATCATTATTAAAATCTTCGTGGAGGCACAGGTGACGTTGTTTATTACAATTTTATGTGAACGCTACACGTTGAGAACTTGTGCTATGGAAACACATAAACTGAGGCGGGTGAGTTATCATATTAAGCTATAAAAAGTTATGAGAGTACTGAAAGAAATCCGACTGGTTGACACAAATGTTCAAAGGCATAGTCCTTTGATCATGCAAAGACAATTAAAATACTACTTTCACTATGTTGTTTAGTGCTTTTTGTAAACAAGACAAATTCTTTGAAAATAAAAAGCAACTGTAGAGTTTCTTCTCTGCATTCAACAGAGCAGCATTCCGAACTGGTGGTAGTTTTAGCATGAATGTAGGTGGACGCAAGGGTTGTGGGAGATCAAAAGAGATGGTTGGTAAGAATGCGGACTTGTACTGATAGGTCTTTAAGGACAGGGGCCGTAAGATGATAATGGATTTATAAGAGTTTTGTGATAACACCTACGCTAATAAAGTTCAGTTTGAATTTGAGTCTGACCCCAAATGTCTATTTTCTATCAAAATGCCCATTAGACACGATGTAATTGCTAGCATTAATCACCTAAATACAAAAGCTTGCATCACTAGCGCGTGGCGTACGTCTGGACCAGACAATATAGTATTTTAAGTTAACATAACTTTCAAAATCGACAAAGCTCGTTAATTGTCGATTGTTATACTATTGAATTAACAAGTTTTACAATTAACAAGTTTATTTAGGGCCAATGTTTTTTTTATTTATAGATTTTGACCTGCATCTATTTACATTTAATTTTAAACTTGCAACACGGGTCGAAATTTGACCATAACACTAATGACGCCCGGAGTAAAAAATCAAAGTATTTCATATCAGTTGACGGGCAAATATTGATCCTACAGCTTTCATAGCTACATGGCTATCTAAGAACAGTATTTACTTATAAATTTCAATAGAATCTACTTGGTACATCTCACAGCTCACTTCACCGCAATCAAATGTCTAGACTTAGATAATAGTTTACTGCGACATTTTTCTGCCTTTCTTATATTCCGTCAGCCTATAAGAAAGAAGTTTACCAAATATTGATAAAATTGTTTATTGTTCTAGAACCTACCACATTTTGTTAGGCTACCGAACTTATCGCAAAACATTTGAATAAATTTATACATGCTGCGTATTGGAACGTAACCAAACAGATTAAGAGCACGGTTACAACTCACGTGGCATCTTGCGTAAAAAGGCACCCAGCGAAAAGTTATTTGTAAATAGGTGCAAATAAAAAGTACAGTGAAAAGTTCGTTATATTTTTCAAAATTGAAAACAAATGATAATAACGTTCATAAAATACCTATTCAGGTGTTTATTAAACAAAATCTTCACATTAACAAAAATACGAGGAAAGTCATCATCAATAGTAAATTTGTAAAGTTAATATCCGTCATATTAAAAATATGTAGACCATTAATGTTTTTAGCCTCATGCGATTTGGACTCATTTTATATATTTATGACACGGATCTGGATGTCTTGAGTCCGCCTGTGACCCTGGCTGGTGATTCACGCCAAAACGTTTGGTAACTTCACAATATTTCTGCAATCAGACACGTGTCATTAAAATATTTATGATCTGACCAATGACTTATGACCATGTTATGACCAAAAACTTTAAGATACACTTTATCGTGTGTACTAATACAACTGTTCTTAGTTACTTCTCACCCCATAAATGGCCCACTGCTTAGTCGGGCCTCCTCCAACTACATCACTACATAGTATAAAACAAAGTCGCTGTCGTCTGTCCCTATGTATGCTTAAATCTTTATAACTACGCAACAGATTTTCAAGCGGTTTTTTTAAATACATAGATTCATTCAAGAGGAAGGTTTTTAAGTGTAAAACATCCATAATATTGTAGAGAAACACTGATAAATTCAGAGGTTCATCTTTGCACCCGTGCGAAGCCGGGGCGGGTCGCTAGTGGAGGATAATTAACTTTCTATGCTACGCTGGCATAGGGGTTTTGTATCCAGTTTTCCTTCTCTTGCGGCAAGGTTTTCAGCTTTATCATTTCCTTTGGTCGGCTCTTGCTACACTCTCAGAATGAAATGGGGTGGCGACACCATGTATTTAAATCCGTCACCGCATGGAAGCTGCTCATAAAACTGCTCAAAGTATCATAATTCAGATGCTTTTCTCTACATAGCCCCTTAAGTCAATACCGAAGAATTGAGAGAGTTCATCCAAGCCCGTGATGGAATCTTATGTTTAAATATTCCGACGGTGCGACGAAGCAATTTAAATATGTTAATGCTGATATTTAATCAATGAATCTGTGCTCACTCAACGGCGAATTGTGAATGCTCCGCCGATATTTTTGAAATAAGTATAGAAGCATTTCTTTTGTACCCATTGTACGAGCGAAGAATTTAAATCTATGTTCTGGGATGAAAAAATAAAAACTGCTTTTGTTTCTTTTAATAAAATAGTTTTATATGTTATTATCCAGATATTTAAATCTGAGGGTCTAGCCTAAATGGCTTTTGACACGTATGCTTTGATAGCAAAACAAATGTAGTTATTGACACGTCAATAACTTGTAGTTGTTTTTTTAGCCCTGGTGGTTTTTCGACTAGTTTCTAACAGAAAATGTATAAATCAGATACATTAGGTACTACAATAATTTGAAAATTATTTTTCTTTAAAAAAAAACGTATCCCCTGCTGTAGTTTATAAACTGCATTGCGGGAGCAGTTTACTTACAATTCACCAGCACAAATGCCACCCAGATTCAGAGCAAGTGCCTCTGGTTTACACAAAGTCACTTGCCCGGCCCCGGAATCCAACCCGAGACCCCGTGATCCAAACTCGGCACATCGAATCCCTAGTCCAACGAGGCACTAAAATAAAAAAAAACATTGAAAGTTTTAAAACTAAAAAAAGTATTTAAATTAATAATTATGAAATATCTGTTTTCATAGAAACACGCTTAAAGAGCGCTTAACCTATTGAAATGTGTGACGCTTTTGTACAAGCAGTCTCTTGATAAGTTCCTTGACGAGGGAAATTTCATAAAACAAGCGCGGAAATAATGTCGTTGTTGCTGTTGAAGTTTGATCGATAAGTTCAAAGACACGGTAATTGTATAAAGGTAACTGAACACCTGATATATTTCCACGAGTCAACATTAATTTATGGCTGTTCTAATGCACACGTGACTTCTAATACTTGTGTTTTAGGCAAAATGAAAAGTCTATGGAATACATGTATTTATCCGTGAATTTTGGTATAGAGTAATTCACACAGCACAAACTTGAAAAATGATTTAAAGAACCTTCTCTTGCGGCTACAAAATGAAAAGACAAGGCAGAAAACCCTTTCGGCCTTGTCATTTCATTTTGTCGGCTCTTACGATACCCACAGGATGGAATGTATACATAAATAAAGCCAACTTTTAATGACTGTCAATCAAACTGTTTCGATTAAGTTTGAAAATCTCTAAACAATAGCATTGAACCATTTATTTCTACCTATAAGTAAGTGTTCTTAAATAATAATAATGGAAGCAAAATAACAGGCCAGTTTAGGCATTACAATAATTTATTACATCCTCTTATTTGCATTGAATCAATAAAATGCTTAATTTCTTTTCCGTAGGAAGCTTGATTAAAGGAATTTCTATATTATCCTATCCAATGTAATTATCCAATGCACCTACCACGCGCCGTTTCTGCACCACCCTAAGGTAGACTGGTAGAAAATGCCTAAGGCATTAAGTCCGCCTTTGTACATTACTGTGCAATAAGTATAAATAAATAAATAAATAAATTTCGTAATGATCTCGTTACATGAATAGGCGTTATATCTTTTTTTTTCCAAAAATTGTTAACAGTGTATAAATGAACAGGGCTTTCTACGATGGCAATGAATTGAAGGTCTTGTTGTTGTGTTCGTTATTGCAAGGACAATAATTGCATGAAAAACACTATAACTGTTTTAGATATGTAGTATGTGGTGTGACGCATGATAGGTGTCTGATAAGGAAGAAGGAACAGCATGTAAGTGTGACTGCCTCGTTGGTCTATTGGTCACATGTGCCGCCTTTGGATCAACGGGTCCCGGGTTCGATTCCGGGGTCGGGCAAGTGTCTTTGTCTAAACCAGAGGCACTGGCTCGGAGTCTGGGTGTCATTTCTATCTATAATATGTATGTATTTACAAAAAAAAATGTATATAAGTAGTTTATCATCCATCTCGTTACCATAACACAAGCATTAAGTTGCTTAACTTGGGACGAGATGGCGTTGTGTGAAATGTCCAATGATATTTATTTTATTTATTTTATTTTATTAGGACAGAAGATGGTAATAGTGACAAATGAGTACTTGTTGTTATGTATGTCATTTTTATGGTAAAATATGACTTGAACGGGTGTGGGTTGAAAATGAAGAATTACCGTGTATTGTATTGTTATAGTGTGTATTTAGAATACAGTGTCACCACCCCATTTCATCCTGAGGGAGTCGTAAGAGCGGGCAAAAGAAAATAAAAATGCCGAAAACCTCGCCGCAAGGGAAAGAAACCTTGCTATAAACCCTGTGCCACCCCGTCTGGCCAGCGAGGCGCAGTAGGCTTATTACCCTCCCTGTAATAGGAGGTGGCCCGACTCAGCAGTGGGTCATTCATGGGCTGAGTAGTAGTAGTAAGCAGAAAAATGAGTGTTAAGATGAGCTCAGGTTAGCGAATTACAGATATTAGGGGTAGTTAATAAAATAATAAATAAATATCCTTGGACATTTCACACAACGCCATCTCGTCCCAAGCTAAGCAACTTAATGCTTGTGTTATGGTAACGAGATGGATGATAAACTACTTATATACATTTCTTTTTTGTAAATACATACATATTATAGATAGAAATGACACCCAGACTCCGAGCCAGTCCCTCTGGTTTAGACAAAGACACTTGCCCGACCCGGGAATCGAACCCGGGACCCGTTGATCCAAAGGCGGCACATCTAACCACTAGACCAACGAGGCAGTCAGTTAGTTTTAACAAATCGCCCGATTTACGAACTGTTCTTTTTTATGTCTAATCAAATATTGTCTATTGCTTATAGGGAAATGAAAACTCCTTTAGCAAAACTGCTTCAGGCGAGGCCGCTATAAATGGAGCTATAAACTTAACAACGCCACTTAGGCGTTTGTTCGCTCAGCAGGTATCCGAAAACGACAGATAATAACTCCCCATTTATAACAATAAAGGGAATGGCCGCATTGTAGGTGCAATAAGTCGCTTTTCGTCCTCATATCTTTACAAATAAATAAAATTGAATTGTCTGTTTGTAATAATAAAATAACAACTTTTTACTAAATGCGTAAGTATGTATACATAGTACATAGATCCAAAATAACATTTTTGAAATGTTTGTCTGTCTGTCTGTCCGTCTGTCTGTCTGTCTGTTTGTTCCGGCTAATCTCTGGAACGACTGGGCCGATTTTGTCGAGAGTTTCACTGATAGGAAGCTGATGATATAAGGAGTAACTTAGGCTACTTTTTTTAGACTAGCTTCGCCCCACGGCGTCTCTCGCGGTACGACAATAAGTTAGCGCGGGTGAAACCGCGGGGCGCAGCTAGTTGACGATAAAAGGATCAGTTTCAATTGAATTTTCCTATTGCGAAAATGTTACACAACGCTTGCAAATAAACTGAGTTTACACGCTGTATAGTTATCGAATACGTATGTTAAATTCGTTGTCTTCTTCAACATCACTACAATACTACTACTCAGGCCAAAAAACCCACTGCTGAGACAGGCCAGTGCCTTGTGCCACGCTGGCCAGACTTTGTGGCCAGCGTGGCACGAGTTTTGTTTCTCTTGCGGCTAGGGGATCTTTCGTCGCCTCTTACGACACCCCATCACTCAGGATGGATTGGGGTGGAGACACAAATTCGTCACCACATGACCAGTCACCATCATTAGCCAATGAATAACCAGCTTCTGAACATTATTTAGCCTACTGTGCTACGTTGGCCAGGTGGGTTGGCACAGGACCTGTATCAAGTTTTCCTTCTCTTGAGCCGTCTCTTATGACGCCATCAGGATAAAATTAATTGGTGACATTCTGTATTCTAAATTAAATATTTCACCGGATGTCGTCATTTTACGAAAGGTTTAAGAGAAACTAGAATTGTTATAAGATAACAAGCGTGATTGAATTTAAAAAGATAGCACGGCTTAAAGTTATAGAATCCCTTCGAGCTAAACTATTCTTTAATCAAGTCTCTACTACCGAATATCTATCGTTCTGCCCTTGTCCATCATAACTTTAGTAATTCATTCACTAAGCATCTTTCTTATCCGGTCGAAACACCGTGAATTAATTTACTTGATATTGTTAAGACGTAGGCTTTCTTTATTAAGGTGATTTCTTTCTACAACAATAAGTCCTAACCAAGCCCAATCTCCTCTCACCAAAACAAAAGATGGATTGTTTTTGTACCCAAGCGTGATAAGTATCGATGGGCAGGGTCTTGCCACACTATAAGTACAAAGGCGAAGAGAAGTCCCAGTGGAAATGGATGTATTGTGAATTCTATGTAATATTTTTTTTTATTCAGTAGCTTAATTTTGTCGTTTTCACGGGTCAAATTAATCTGAACCAATGCATTTAGTATTTATGCACACGTAGGAGACCACTAAATTAACAAGTAGTTATACAGGGTGGTCAAAAAGTCGTGGATCAAACGAAATCAGTGGTTAGATGGGGCCATCAGCAGCAAAAAATTGTTCTACGGGAGGTCCTTAGGGTCAACCACTGCGGAGTTACAATTGATTTTGTGTTTTTATGAGAAATTGTATTTTTTTTACTAAAACTTGATAAAATTCGTAAAAATCTACATCCTGTATCTTTTTTATAATATTCACTAGATTGGTACTGATGAGTCCTTTCGTTAGACATGCTATTTGTGGTAGTTTATTGGGTGTGTTGAAGATAATATTACGTATAAGTTTTACGAAAGCAATAATTCTTAAATCAAAACTTGTTATTTACTTCGGACCCCACTGTGAAAAAAAATAAATACCCTGTAGTCCGGAAAACGATCACGCTTAGGTAAGGATAGGTTAGTAGGCCTAACCGAGTTTTATGTATGAATTAACTCTGGCCTTGCTACTTATGATCGTTCTTGAAAGATATCGAAGCCATGCATAGCCATGTGTAATACCTTTTTAGAATCCCTATTAAATGCGCCAAAAATTGTGACACAGGGGCACTTTTCTGTAGAGTAATTTTTTTTCACAGTGGGGTCCGAAGTAAATAACAAGTTTTGATTTAAGAATTATTGCTTTCGTAAAACTTATACGTAATATTATCTTCAACACACCCAATAAACTACCACAAATAGCATGTCTAACGAAAGGACTCATCAGTACCAATCTAGTGGAAATTATAAAAAAGGTACAGGGTGTAGATTTTTACGAATTTTATCAAGTTTTAGTAAAAAAACTACAATTTCTCATAAAAACACAAAATCAATTGTAACTCCGCAGGGGTTGACCCTAAGGACCTCCCGTAGAACAATTTTTTGCTGCTGATGGCCCCATCTAACCGCTGGTTTCGTTTGATCCACGACTTTCTGACCACCCTGTATATGATACAATAATCTTCTTTCATAAATATAAAAGTGAATGTTTGTCTGGTTGTCCTTTAAAGAATGGTAAAATATGTATTTGATCATGTGATGATCCACAGTAAAGTGGAAGATCATGAGCCAAGGACGGTTTCTGAACAAAAAAAAAAATTTTAAATGTTTTTTAAAAAAAAAATATTTTAGTTAGTGGCTTAGCAACTCGCGCAGGGTACAGCTAATAGAATACAGCATATTATGGCGTATGAACAGACTCTCGCAAAACTCCGAGAACGAGAATTCGAGAAAACCAAGGATGGTTTAAAATAAAAGACATCATGAAGAGTAGCCTGTTCTCTGATCTGGCGAATTTGCTCTTACTATTATATAGGCGCTGCTGTATACTGCCTTTTCGGAAACAATACCAAAAGACGATGCAAAGATCTATGGAGGTTCTCTAGCAGTAGAGCTACTGCTGTAGAGCAAGCACCATTAAAAACCAGTGATATTTTCATACCATACTACCTATTTATTAGCGGAATGAAGTTCACGAAGACAGGTAATACAGTAATACAAAAAAGCCCACTGTCTTACAGCAAGATACTGGGCACTGATTATTTACACGCTGAAAGAAAAATAATCATTGTGCAGTTGGTCTTCTGGAAATATTTATTTAGTGGTTCGGGTGTGAATGGAAGGTGGTCGGAGCGGAGGTGTCGAGGCAGGCGCGGGCCGCCAGTAGTATCGATCTGTGCGTCGCGCAACAAGTGACGAGCTTTCGGACGGCCTGAGACATTGCGCTTGCACTGCATATTACATTAATAATTGCTGATAGGAGACCGCCTCCAAAATCCTAGTTCCCCTATTAGTAATGTAAGGCACCGGGAACTAGGCGGTTCATTGTTAAAATACTCTATTTATGTAATTGTAAACATATGCAATAGGACCGCAAAGAAAATAAATTACATGACATCTGAGTTTCTTGCCGCTTCTTCTCGGGAGTGGTCGAATTCCGAACTCATATTAACGGAAAACTACGGATAAAAAAAATACACACAATGATAATTTTTAACTAAATTTATTTTTTGAGACATTATTTAACGAAAATATTTATGAAATATGAAAAACAAAGAGATTTCACTCTGAGATCTTCGTAAGACCTGACAAAAGAAAATTACAATGCCGTAAACCTAGCCGTAAGGGAAGGAAAACATGCGAATTCGTCGTGGCACAGTAGGCTAATTACCCTCCATGTAATTGGAGGAAGCCTGAATTAGCAGTTGGTAATTTTTGGGCTTAGTAGTAGCCGAATGCACATTGACATCAAGCACTGGGCCGTGCCTAAATATGGCCTGAGATTCTTTCTCAATTTAATTTTATCCAAGCACTTTTGGTTACTGAAATGTGTCGTGAAGTGTGAAGACAAAAAAAGTTTAGTAAATTCAGACGCACACGCCATTCGCAATAAACTAAAATATAAATGTAATAGATATTAATATTTTTGTCCGCTTGTTTGCTACGAGTGTGGTCAGCTACGGTTCGGTTGCTACGAGACTTAACGTACCATATTTATAGTACTACAGATAAAGTTCAAGTTCAAGCTACGTGACTGGACGTAGCGAGCTGTTGGCATTGAATGTTAGCTACATTATTTATTTAGTACTGAACAGTAGTGTTGTATCCGTGTCGTGACGGATTTAGAATATATAGTGTCACCACCCACCACCCCATTCCATCCTGTGGGTGCCGTAAAAGCCGACAAAAGGAAATGCAAAGGCTCAAAGCGTAGCTGCAAGATAAGGAAATCTTAATACCCTGTGCCAATCCGTCTGGCCAGCGTGGCACAATAATCACCCTTCATGTAAGTGGAAGAGGCCCGAGTCAACGGTGTAGTAGGTAATAGTAATATAGTCATCATCATCAGCCCACATTAGTCCATCAATTCTTAGGGTTGATAATAGTAATAAATATAGATAGATAGATAGAATAGTATAGATAGAATTGTAATAGAAGTGTTGCCAAACAAAGCATTGTTTTTTAGAATATAGGTACAAACATTACGGGTACTTATGATAATGTTTGAACCTAACAAACATTGTCCTAAGTATCTCCTTGTGATCTTTGTGAAGTAACTGACCATTGATCACCTTATTAGTCTAGGGGTTGGACATGCCTTTAGATCAAAGGGTCTCCAGTTCGATTCCGGGATCGGGCAAGTGGCTTTGTGCAAACCAGAGGCGCTTGCTCTGGGCCTGAGATTCATTTGCTTTTGTGAATTACTTGTTTGTAAAGAGAATACAAAAAAAATACATGTGGTGTCGGATTTAAGAAAAGTAATGTCACCATCCTATTTCATCCTGAGGGATCTGAAGGAACGCACCAATCAGAGAAGCCAGCGCCTGGTCTGCGTGCTACAGTAGCGTTATTTCCCTCTAGGAGATGATGAAGATGATTATCATTATTTGAGGAATATGATTAAAACAACACATTAGAAGTTATTTGTTTTTATTATAGAGACACGATTTTATTGTTACAATTGAAGTAAATGTCTGGACTAAAATTGCGACACATAAAATTGTTCATTAAAAATAACACATAAGTATACACTGAATAAACTGCTATACAATCTACTATTTCAAATCCGTCTGTGCTACGCCTTATTTAAAAAAAATAAGTCAGTGAAATTGGAAACATTTCAGTATATAAATCTAAGGCCATGTATACATGAGATAATTGCTGTACGCGTTTAGTTACACATTGTTATACAGCGTAAGCTGTATAAAACTCTTCTATGCATTGCCACTGAGCTCAGACATGACCCATTGCTGAGTCGACCCTCCTCTCATTACAAGGAGGGTAATTAACCCTCTGTGCCTGGCCGTTTTGCAAGCGTAGCACAGTATGCGAATTTCATTTCATGTATTTAGAGAAGACTGGACTCAATAGTGTGTCTTTTGTAGGCTTTGATGATCCCTTGTTCTGTATTAAAATATTGGCGCACAAAAGACGTCGATAGCTCCTTCAAACTTCAACGTAGAAAACTATATTCAATATAGTTATCCTTCTTTTGATTAGCTAGCCTCACTTCCGGTGAAAGGCTATCACGATTAATGTCCAATGTAAACCAGCCTTAGATAATATACGGCGAATGTTTTACTTACGAATAAATAGTTTTAAAAGTACAAACACTGATAAATCATTTACGACATCATTAGGTTTCATTTATATAATTATATCATACATTTACACATCGATAAACGGACGTTTCTACTAATATATGAAACTTACTGGTAAGAGTTCAATTATTAAAAAATCCTATGTAATCTTATACGGGTGTTACACAAAGGGCATATACACTATGATATATCCAGTGTAAAATGTGAAAAAAATACTTAATGCATCTTTTAGCGTTTTCCGATGATATCATCACGTAATTTCCCGTGATTTTAATTTTCTTTTGTTTTTAAACGAAATTGACCTTTTCAGGTTAAGTATGAAAATCAAACATTAATTACAAAAGGCTAGTACATCTTACGCGAAAATAATCACAACATTGCAGTCCTTGTCCCGGGGTCCCGGGGTGAACCTACAAGTGTTGCCCTCAGAAATAGGGTAATGTATCTACGGACAAAAGGCTTGCGATATTAAAATGTTTCACGTTTACTAATATAATGAGCGCGGTGCCATAAAATAATAACGTCAACCGCTCCGGCTCGGCTTATTCTTCTTCACAGAAATAGAGATATTATGCCCCTACCTGGCCTTAGTTGACCTTAGCAGCCTTGGTTTATATCGGAGTACCCAAGATTGTATACGTTCTTACCATCGAAATCACCGGTATGTATATACCCTCTTAATCGCTACCCGTGTATTGAAGAATTATCCTAAGTACAATTCAACTGATACTAAATACACTCGTAAAATGACTAAACCAAATCTAATTGAAATTATGATAAAACTATAAAAGGCACATTTAATATTAAAGAAAGACATAAACTTCGAAAGTGCTAACATAACGTTAAACTAGATACGTTAGGTAAGATTTGTCAAAATTGTGGAATAATGATTAAAATTCGAATAATAACAAAAGGGTAAAATATATTTAATAGAGAAATGATACTTGCAAGATATCAAATTCGATACAGTGAAGTAATATCCACATATATGATATAATATTAAGTGTAAACATTACTTTGTACGTCTGTTACGCCTACGAATAAACCATTGATCCGGTTTTGGATAATTTTAATACAACAATTTTTATTACTTGCCAGAAAATATCGGGTAATAAGTCTTCCAATTCAGCTGGGCAGCTTTCGCAAAAGGTCACGAAAGATCTCATACAACCTTAGTGCTTGAAGACAAAAGTCTTTGATCAATGTGTGTTGCCTGTGATAACATATGGTACAGAGACGTAGTTTATCACTATGGGCTCTCAAGGCTTACCCAAAGGGCTGACAGATAGAATAGGGGTAAGCAAATACGTACGCGAACCAAAGTTACTGACTCACATGATTGCCTAAACTTAAGTGGCAGTGGGCAAGGCACCTCGCCTATAGGACTGACAGCAGTTCTCGAGTGCTGAGCGCATACCCGAAAGCGCAGAGCTGAGAGGCCTCCGACCGACTCAAATGATTATCATTAAAAATTATTTTCGTAATAACAAACACAAAGTCATATATTTTGGCCCTGGTCCTAAACACACATTCCTAAGTCCTTGTACTTTGTGATAATAAAAAGGTCAAGTTCTCACGCTGCTTAGTCAACTAAGTAGACAAAGTTTGCTTTCCGTCTTAAGGGTGATTTGATCAAAAAACCTTAAGATCTAGGGAAGTTCTTAAGGCTTTTTGATCAATAAACGCTGTGTTGGCTTAAGGTGATTACTGAGTTTGTGATTACTGCTTGAGGATTTTATTTACAGTAAAAGCTCCTTATTCGCGCTTCCTTCATTCGCGGTTTCACTATTCGCGGATAAAAAAATCAGACCCAATTCCTATATTCGCGGATAAAAAATCATTATTCGCGGATCTAATAAGTATCTACATAATAATAAAAGTATTCCAATAGTTATCCAACCCGATATCCTTCGTAAATTCCGTCCAACGGACTAAAAAAAAGTAAATACGAAGATTCTGTTCAAGTTCAAACTTTGACTGCAAACATAGCCGAAATCGCGAATGGAATAGGACGAGATGGGTTCGATCGAACTGATAGAATCAAGTGAAATTCAGGAATTGCTTGAATCGCAAAATGAAGATTTCACTGTAACTGACTTGGAGCGAATGTTAAATTCACAGCCCATTAAAGAAGAGGCTTCAACAAGCACAGGAAACTTGACATTTAATTTGAAAAATCTTAGTGAAGGTTTATGAATGGCAAATGACCTTTGCGATTTCGCGTGCCAATTATCTCTAGTAAGTAAATCGCAGCCATATTATCTCACTCTTGAGTAGCGTTGTGTTCCTGTAAGTAAATCGCCAAATCTCTTTCAGAGGAAGTATGGTGACTAGAGAAGAAATCCACTTTCTCTCTGCACGTGGCACTCTCTCTCAGGTGATACAAACGTATGTAGACAACGGCAACTGCTATAAGGCCAGCTTATAGAGGATCCAGTATTCAAATATGAACCGTTGCCGTGAGCTGTTTTTGCGTGAGCCAGAGGTTTACTCTGTTTACTAACTCAGTCTCAGGTTCAAATATTGTCCGTGAATGTTATGTTTATTAAGCGCCACATGGCCACAGGCCTAGGCATGTTTATTTTTATAGTTTTAAAAAACATCATTCCATTTTAGGATTAATAAAATTGTTTTTTTTTTAATAGTCTACTGATCTGTGCCGATCATATTTCTTACTAGCTGTTACCCGCGATATCGTCCGCGGGGTATTTAACAACGTGGAAATGGACTCTTGAACAGCAGGAGGATGTATAACAATAAAAGTAGCTTAATAAACTCCTTATTACATCAACTATCTGCTAGTGAAAGACCCGTGAAAATCGCTCTAGCCATCTCAGATATTAGCAGAAACCAACAGATAGACATACAAAAAGTTTAAAAAACATATTTTTGGTTTAGGTACCGTATATACATCCAAATATTAGTCGTCGTGCGTCGTTTCAGCCCTTAAATGACCCACTACTGAGTCGGGCCTCCTCCAAACTCATGGAGGGAAATTAGCCTAGTGTGCCACGCTGGCAAGACGGGTAAGGATTAGTAAAAAGCGGTTATTTTAATAAACAATAAGATACTCCAAACTTTTTTTTTGTATAGATAAAATAATAAATAAATATCCTTGGACATTTCACACAACGCCATATCGTCCCAAGCTATATAGCCATTTTTTTTGTAAATACATACATTATAGATAGAAAACACCCAGACCCGGAACAAATACTTGTAGGTCGTAAAAATATTTCTTCCGTGCGGATACACGCCCTTAGAGTAATCTGAGTGTGTGGTTTATTAACAATACCAAAGACGTTAAACTGACGTGTTATCGATATTTCTAATCAATGTTTTGATTATGAAACAACTTAGATAATAGTCTACAACAATGCCTTAACGTCAATAATGGATAACAAAACAATGTTAAAGTTATGTCAAAGTTTAGAAAATGTTTTAAGTTAAGATCCGAAGTTTGATACGTTAATTAATCTGAAAAATTAACTTTGTAATGACTGCTTCGCATATTTTAATATAGAAACAATGCAGCTAGCTTCAAAATTAAAAATATAAAAAACACAGAGTTATCAGGTATAAACGCGGGTAAGTAGAATATTTCTGTATAGTATATGTATTAACCCTTTAATATTCCGTGTGATGAAGAATTTCGAATGTACAATGTCATCAGCCCATACCACCCTAAGGGTGTCGTAAGAGGCGACTAAAGGAACGCAACAGGCAGAATACCTTATCACTAGAGAAGGAAAACTTGATACAAATCCTGTGCCAACCCGTCTATCTTGCCAGCGCGGCACAGTAGGCTAATTTCCCTCCATGAAATTGGAGGAGTCGACTCAGTAGTGGGTCATTTATGGGCTGATACGACGACATGTATTAACAAGACATCGCTGTTATATATTCGCATCGCTATTCTATTTATATGAGCTGGATGATTGTGACATCTTGAAGAAATCATACTTTGTTTTATCATCATCATCATTTCAGACAAAAGACATCGACGGCTGGACTCAAGATTTCCACAAGGATTTCCACAAAGGCCGGTCCTGGGCCACCCGCATCCTTCGTTTTAACTAGGTCATCGGTCCACCGTGTGGTAGGCCTACCAGTCCTCGCTTTCCGGAACGCGGTTGCCACCCGACTTTTTTCTGCAACGGACGTCAGTCCTACGAGCTACCTACCCCCACAAAAGTCAGACGCAATACAGTGTTTGGATTCCAATTATTAGTTAACATAACTACACATAAGGACCTAATGTATGTAATATGAATGGAGAAAACGGTAACTAGATACTTGAATGAAAGCATATCAACATTCATACAACATTGCTTGTGATATAATTTATTGTAATGGAATCACTCTAACATTTCCTTCCCACTACCATTCCGTTAATGTAATGTGTGTAATACATATCTCCCTTATTAAGCGCATATTGTGGTAATTTAACATGACATTAACGGCTTAGAACGTATTATGAATGATATAAAAATAGTTTTTTTTATTCCGTGGGATATTTCCGGATTTAGAACATTTCTTCGTCGACAAAAGGGGAATGATAAGGCCAAAAACCTGGCCGCAAGAGAAGGAAAACTTGATACGAAACCCTATGCCAACCCGTCTGGCCGGCGTAGCATATTACCCTCCATGTACTTGGAGGAGGCCCGACTCAGCAGTGGGTCATTTATGGGCTGAGAAGTAGTAGTAGTGAATCGACACAGAAATGTGTTTGGCATAACAATATTTCACAATTTTGACAAAAGAATAAGGGTCACAAATAGTACAAATTAATTTCATCATTTGCCTTACAGACTGTAAGATATTTTTTTAGTAAGTTTACACATATGTCGTATATTCAGGACGATATATGTCATCTAAAACATCGCTTAAAATACTTACTTTAACCTTACACTATATACCAGTCACAATTACCGTCTTTCTATATTATCACTTTTCCCTACATCTTTATTTGAATACATTAAAACCTTAAAATATTTGCACGAATCATTGGCGTTATTTCCACTACTTAATAAAATTTACATACGTAGTAAAATTTGAAACATCACGGTGAAATATAGGAAGGGTTGGGGCCTGATTTGTGCTCTAATTAAATAAGCTGAAATTTAGAAATGTATTACACTATTTAACTGTCAATACCGTGGTTCAACGTAGAATTTATTTTGGCATAATGCACCAAGCATTGAGGTTATACCTAGGCATTTTTATTGAAATGCCTGTCCGACACGACGTAATAGCTAGCATTATTAATCTGCTAAATTCAAAAGTTCTTGCTAAGTAATTGTATTAAACGCATGTGAATTACACGGCGAATTGACATATATAGCTAAGTTTTACTAAAATTGTCAAAGTCGACAGTCAATGGCAATTTGATTGTCCATTCTGACTTTATAATATTAGCAAGTTTGGGGCTGAGAATGAAAATAGTTTGTAGTAAGACTACGCCACAAGTGCCATTCAGATTTGGCAGTGTCATATATCAAGTCCTAGAAAGCCTATGCGACGGTTAGTCACTTATAGCGTCAGCAAATAAGAAATGATCCTCCAATACTTTTCTTTAAGAATGATTTTGTAACAAAACTTTATCTAAAAAGTGTATTACTACTGAAAATGGCAGTCAACATAAGTATAAAATGTATATATTCGTTTCTCCCAATTCAATTGGGTCAAAACCGGTCTACCTTGACTAACTACCAGTGTTTACACGGAAATATTGCCGTCTGGCTTCCGCGACCATTCAGGACCACCGGTAATTATATGGTTAGACTAGATGTCCGTTTTTTCGAAACTAACTACGTGTAACGACTGCCACAGATGGTAGACAGCCAAGACCGAATTTACGTGCCCTCTGAAGCATGGAGGATGTCAGATATTAAACAAATGACGGACAGCTATCATACCCACATCTAGCAGAGCCTACAGATCGATTGCGATACACGCAGTATTGTAGACCAAGACCTTCTTTATGTATTTATAGAATGTGAAGTCCAGACAATTGTTACTGGCACAAATCAGCCCCCAAACTGTAGAACTTATTGTAATATCATATTAAAAACGTCTTACATTTAAACATATCGTAGATTTGTGAAATGAGGAACTGAAGGGAAGTTTAGTGGACGAATAACACGACAACTATCACATTTTACATCAAGAGGACGTAAATTCTAAAAATCTTATTGGAAACTTTACATATTTCCCTTATGTATAGTACTAGTAGTGATAAATTCAATTTACACAATAATATTATCACAATAGATGGAATAAATTTCAATTATCTTAGAAAAAGATTCACGTTCTAATGTTATTTTATATTAACGTTTGGCTGTGTGGGAGGTGGATTTTATAATTAGTTTAAAATACGAGTATGTAGAAATATTTGATTTGATTCTGTGTGCTTAAATTAATTTTATAGCCAGGTTTTACCTTAAGGTGAAATATAATTGCAACATGTTTTTAAAAATCTCGCATGGTAGTCAACCTAGAAACAGACAAATATAATTCCAATTATGTCTATTCAAATCATATTCTAAAGTCAAAGATAAAAATTAAACACGAAGTTTTAATTTTTTTTATTTAGTAAATCATTCCATTTTTTTCCATATACTCGTAATAGTTAATTAAATGATTTATTTTCAAATTAAACGAATAATAGACAAGCGATAAACCATAGTTGCAATTTATCTCTTGTAATCCTTGCTCGTGTTTCTAATGTTGTCACTTTTATAATTCTAAGATAAATTCTTGCATTGTTGGTGATGAAATGATGGATATCAATCTAGGAAATGACACAGGAGTTGCGTTTGCTGTGATGTCTTTCGCGTATTTGTTGTAAATGGGCGAGTTGTGCGGCAGATGGGACATGGGGTTGGTGGGATCCGGTGGGAGGAGTGGGGCTCGACCCAGGGGGCCCCTGGGGGCCAGTTGGCAGCGACTGTCGTCGACGCCGCCGGAGTGCGGGTGATAAATTGTACTTCACCTTGGCTTGGACTAGCAGCTCCTTGAAGATTTGTGACACGTTGATGTTTTCTTTAGCTGATGCCTCGACAAATCCATTCTCCCAGTCGACGGTGACCACGGATTCAGTCGTGTGAAATTCTACCTGTGACGTAAATAAGTAACTTAAATTGGTTGATAATTTTGTTGATAAAAGATGTATCAAAAATATTGATAGTACTACTGACGACTACTGGAAACTAGCTGACCGGGCAGGCGTTGTCCTGCATGATATTCGTTTACCGACTGCAGCGCCATCTGTCGGACTGATTTGTGGATCTATACCCACCACCAACAAGGCGATCGAAAACCTTGATCAGCAGAAAATATCACGGACACGGAATATACCTAATTTAAATATCAAGACCAAACAGCTATTACCAAACTTAAGCTAAGGATAACTTAAGGGCTTAGGACTTAAGCTACTGAGAGTAGGTTAAATGAAACACCAATGTCCCAGGTGCCAAGGCGCTGGGTACGACAGACGAGAGGAAAAAAAAGAAGAGCAAATAATTACTATTAATTGCTAAAAAGAACACGGACTACAAGTCTGTGGTGTTGTAACAAAATAATAAAAAAAAAACCACCCAAACGCATACAAAAAAAACATTAAAATCGGTTCAGCCGTTCTTGAGTTGTAAAATTACAATGAAAAGTGGCATTGATTTATATATATATATAGATATAATTGATTTATATAGATTAAGTACAGGTAATCAAGAAACATTATGGACCTGAGATAGCTAGAGGTCGACTGAGAGCTCGACTCAACAGTGGGTTATCTATGGGCTGATTAATAGCAGTAGTGGTAGCAGGATAATAATAACGATAGCTAGGTGGTTGAACTTATTCCATGTTTTATGGTAAAAAAATGGTTTAGGAAAACGTTAATATCTCATTCATGCTTTTAGATAGAAAAGCATTTTAAACGCAAACCTGTTCTTTTGATTAGTTCCGTAAATTTCTGTGGGATCATTTAGAATATTGAGGTAAAATATCTATTTCCTCTGACTTTTACAAACGTTAGAACATGTTATTCAACATCCAATATATTCAAACTTACGTCGATGACTACTCATATTAGTTGAAATTAAACACTTTTTAAAGAATTTATCACGTGTATAATTACTTTATTTAATTCCCGACGTTTTGAATGCTTTGCAGCAGTCGTGACCGTCCAGTCTCTCCCGTGTCTCTATCCGTTTATAAATGTTTAATTTCAATGTGTAATATTAGCGCAAGCCTAAGACACCAATATTAATGATTTATTAAGTTGCTGCAAGTGTCTCTCAGAAGCGTCACAACTGCTTTCATTAAATAAGGCACAGATGCCAAAATATTGCAACAAAGCCCCCTTCAATTAGAATATCTTTGTCTGGATATCGACGATCACCCTTAGTTTAATGAGTTTCTCTCAGATTTGCTACGTCAAATTGTTTTATGAGATAAGTTTAGAATTAACACGCGTGCTGGAGACGCTTTGAGGTGGTTAGCTGATAAATTGGTAGACAGGAATTTCAAGTTGATAGACATTTCAAGTTATTATTGCACTAATTTTGCTAACAACTAAATGTTTGAGGTGGGGTCCTAGTGCTCATCGGCTTTTCAGAGACCTGTCGCGTAGGTTGGTCGATACTTCTGGTGACCAGAGGGCTGGCACGTATCTCGCGCAAAGGATTAGTATAGCTATCCAGCGCGGGAACGCTGCTGGTCTTCTGGGCACTTTGCCAAGTGGTGGCGATTGGGCACAACTGAACTTTTTATAAATTATGTATATTTTAGTTTAATAGTTATTTAGTTTAGTTACAGACATCTATAGTACATATTTATGTTAGTAATAATAAAACATATTTTCAATGTTTGAGGTCGTGAAAATTCTGATTATGCTCTATATTATTTTAATAAAATGCATGCAAATAGTCATGTAAAACATTCGTGCTGTTAAGGTCAAGAATACGTTATCTTAACTATATACTGGTATTAAAAACCAAAATGTTTTTTTTTTCATTAAGTGTTCACAACCCCAAAAATAAAATAAAATTGAAAATATACCGCTTTTGGAAATAACATTGACAAGAAAAAAATTTCGCATTTCGTGCCTTTGAATCCCTCGCAGCACTCAGGAATCAACTTTAGAATTTCAATCATTGATCATTGATTCCTTCGCTTACTCGGGATTCAATATCAGCACTCGCAGCAAAAAACGACTTTGCTCTCTTGTTGCCCAAATAACTATTTCACTTCAGCAGCGAGAACACTATAGGAGATGAAATATATTACGTAACATTTTTGAAACTAGAATTAAATATTTATAGGTTAATTATCAGTTTTTTAAGCAGTAAATACTTATTTTCGTTTAAATACGACATTAAGTAAAACAATTAAATAAATTACATTAAAAGACATAATTATCATTTTTGCTAAATTTCTTTAGTTAGTACGAAAAACCGAACGTGTTTCTCTTTGAGGTCGAATTCAAAATTGGAGCTGTTGGTGCTGGGGCTATGTCTCTCTCTTTTATATTGCCGGGAAAGAGATAGAGTGTCAACGTTTCGAATTATAATTAAAAAGTTACTTTGTCTCACTCAGTGAGCAAAACCTATATGTTTGAGCTACTAAAGTGAAAAACCTATTAAACCTTTTAATAATCCATTTAAATAATTGTAACAACGTGTCTTATTACGTTATGAGTAAAAATACTCATAGCGTAATAAGACACTATTTTGCTTCATCGTTGTTGGAACTTCCCTAAACTATTACGGTATCCACCCTAGGGACCCATGCCCAGCTATGTTGACCACATATAACGAAAACGAGTACATACGCCCAATACAATCTACTGATTGAATAGCAGTTATGACGCACGGCCGATGCTATAAATACGTTATTCCGTGCCTAAGAAAAATAAAGTTACAAACTTATACTTATAAAATTAACATTACTGTACTTGTGGTGACGGATTTAGAACACATAGTGTCACCACCCCATTCCTCCCTGAGGGTGTCGTGCCGACTGAATGCCGACTAAACCGGAACTAAAAAAGGCAGCAAGAGAAGGAAAACGTGATATGAAACCCTTTTTTTTTTGGTGACGCTGGGACAATACCTTATTCATACCGCTGCCCTCGGCTGGTGCCGGCGATTATATGGCACTCCAGAAACGGCTCTTCTACCTGGTAAAACCCCAGCGGTATACCATCACACGACACGGTAATGGCGTTGATATGAAATCCTTTTTTTTTTTTTTTTTTCGCCCGGGGTAAAATTCTTTATGGACTTCCTCGCCGGCCACGGGGATGGCCAGCGAGGGGAGTGTGGGACTCTCCCCATAGTGGGGGCCTACCCACTAAACCTCCCCGGGGTGCTCCAACTCGCGTCCTATTGCGGCATTGTGGGATCTGATGCAGAACCACGTGATATGAGACCCTGTCCTAACCCGTCGGGCCAGCGTGTCACAGTTGGCTCACTACCCTCCATGGTGGAAGCCCGACTGCTGCGCAGCATGTCGCGGGTTCGATTCCCCGCACGGAAGAGATATTTGTGCGACCTACAAGTGTTTGTTCCGGGTCTGGGTGTTTTCTATCTATAATATGTATGTATTTACAAAAAAAAAGTATAATAAATAGTTTATCATCCATCTCGTTACCATAACACAAGCATTGAGTTGCTTAGCTTGGGACGAGATGGCGTTGTGTGAAATGTCCAAGGATATTTATTTATTTATTTATCTATGGGCTGAAGAGTAGTAGTTGCATTTCTTCTATATTAGTCATTGCAATATGTCTCTCTTCAGCTCATAAATGACCCACTACTTGGTCGAGCCTCCCCCAAATTAATGGAGGGAATTTAGCCTACTGTGCCACGCTGGCAAGACAGGGTTTGTATTAAGTCTCTTGGGGCTAGGTCATCTTCCCTTTGCGTTCTTTTAGTCGCCTCTTACAACACCCTAAAGATGGTATGGGCTGGTGACATTGTGTATTCTACATCCATCACCACATGGACTTGCAACATGTATTGTTGACTATTGGCCTTGCAAAATACAGCTAACCTAACTATTTCTTCAACCGCAATAACCCTGACGACTTTTAGAATGTCTGCCCACTTAATAAGCCGCATGTTGCAGTTATCCAGAAGTTGCTGAATTCAAGGACTTAACTATTCAAACTACCACCTGTTCTTTTCCATGTGAATTGCTCACTGACGTTAATAGCTTTGAATTTATTCTTTTTCACTTCAGTAGCTCAAACATGTAGGTTTTGCTCACTGAAAACAGTGGGCAAAATCCCATTTTGTCCACTGTTTTCAGTGAAGAATAAAGACAAAGTAACTTTTTAATTCTAATTCGAAACATTGACACTATCTCTTTCCCGCCATTAGAAAAGAGAGAGACAAAGACCAAGCGGCCAGTACCAACAGCTCCGATTTTTCTTCTTCTTCTTCATTTAGGTTTTGGCTTCCATCGTTATACCGATGATTTTGCCAATGACAAGTGTGTTGTGTTAGAAATTTCGTGTGATTATGAAAGTTAAATTAATTGGTTATAAGTATAGAAAACAATACAAGGCATTAAAGTACAGATTATAAATATTAAATTATGGATAGAGCAATATTATGGGAACTATAGATATTTGATTAAATACAAACTAGACGTACTTTTAACAGTTCGATTAGATGAAAGGTGTTCGTTATGGGGTTACTCCGATTTTTAATTCAACCTCAAAGACAAACACGTTCGGAATTTCGTACTAACTAAAGAAATTGAGCAAAAATGATAATTATATCTTTTATTGTAATTTATTGAATTTTTTATTTATTGTTGTATTTAAACGAAAATAAGTATTTACTGCTTAAAAAACTGATATTTAACTTAAAAATATTTAATTATAGTTTCAAAAATGTTACGTAATATATTTCATTTCCTATAGTGTTCTCGCTGCTGAAGTGAAAAGTTATGTGTGTTACACGAGAGCAAAATTTTTCGCATCTCGTGCCTTTGAATCCCTCGCCAATCATTGATTCCTTCGCTTACTCGGGATTCAATATCAGCACTCGCAGCAAAAAACGACTTTGCTCTCTTGTTGCACAAATAACTATTTCAGCCCCTGATGAAAAAGAGGAGTTACAAGTTTTTTACATTTTTATATTGGTATCAATTTCTGTGTCAATTATTATATCATAGCTCAGATGATGCGTTTGTTTTTAGATTTTAGTTATGTAATGTATTTATTAACCTGCTCAGTTGGTTGATGGTTATAACTGTTATTGTAAGGTTTATTTTACGTATACATTAGTTTTAATAATGAATAATCATAATTTATATGTCGTGTTTATACCTTTGTTGCAAAAATCATTCATACATCATGATCCCAGCACTGCTGAGTCAGGGCTCCCCCAACAATGGGGGAAATTAGCCTACTGTACTGTGCTGACCAGACAACATAACGTATCGTATCAAGTTTTCCTTCTCCTGGTATGGTAGGTAGGTCAAACATGAAATTCACGAACACAAATGACACCCAGTTTCAACTGCCTCTGGTTTACACAAAGACACTTGCCCGACCCTGGAATCGAACCCAGGACCCGTAATCTAAAGGCGGCACATCCAATCCTTAGATCAGTAAGGCACTTCACATAGGATTAATGTGGACAAGATACAGATGTTACCGTGGTGCACTAAAGACGGGAAGACGCTTTGATTCCCGAATGACGTAGAAGTCTTCGGGCGTAAAGCTGTACGGGCACTTCGACAACACTTTTTTTTTTTAATAAATATCCTTGGACATTTCACACAACGCCATCTCGTCCCAAGCTAAGCAATTTAATGCTTGTGTTATGGTAACGAGATGGATGATAAACTACTTCTATACATTTTTTTTTTGTAAATACATACATATTATAGATAGAAATGACACCCAGACTCCGAGCCAGTGCCTCTGGTTTAGACAAAGACACTTGCCCGACCCCGGAATCGAACCCGGGACCCGTTGATCCAAAGGCGGCACATCTGACCACTAGACCAACGAGGCAGTCAGACGTAGAAGTCTTCGGGCGTAAAGCTGTACCGACAACACTGGATATTTGGCGGCAAATCCAACCTTCCTACCTTCATTAAACCATAAACGCATTTAGAGGCATAAAATGCAACTAATAAGTTTGCATTACTGCGAGTAGAGAGAGCTTTATGTAACATTGTGCAATTCCCACAACAGATTGTGTTTCCCGTTCGTTCAAAGTAATTGTTTCTATTTCATAAGTTGCTGGTTGAACCCCAGGGCGGATATGCGATAACTCGAGAACGGTAACGAACGGGCAACTGACTTCACAATATCCGTGGCGCTTTTCTGTATTGAAACCGTAAGCAAGGTTTACTGCACAAGTGCATGCACTATTCGTGTTATTATTTTTTTTACTAAAGATATTTGGTGGCGGCTCAACCTGTGTCTTGTCCGTGCGGTGACAGCTTTCATTCTATCCCGAGGGTGTCGTAAGATCCGAAAAAAGGAAACGACAAGGGAAAAACCTAGCTGCAAGAGAAGGACAACTTGAAACGAAACCCTGAGCCAACTCGTCGGGCCAGTATGTGGCTCAGTAGGCTAGATACCCTCCATGGAATTGGAGAAGGCCCGACTCCGCAGTGGGTCATTAATGGGATAAATACAAAGCGGGTGTACCAAACCACAGGGCCACGGGTTTCACTCCCCATTAGGGAGCATGCTCCGCCCGCCTTGGCCCGCTTTGACGGAGCTCTGGACGCTCCCCAACCCATCCCCTACGCTGCTAGTTGCGGCAGCCCTGGCCTCAACGCCTGGCCGTCCTCCACTGCAAAGACCAAGCCGTGTGTCGCGTCAGGTTAAGGCTTGCGAGGCAACTCTGAAGACAGAGGAGTTCAGCCAAAACCCAACGAGTCCGTGTGCCGCTTTTCGTCTCTCCCCGTGGGTCCGGCCGGCATGGGTGACCCGGGCCCGTTATAGCCCCAACGGATCCTAAACGCGCGTCTGCCTCCTAAGCACAACAAGGTGGCAGCATGGAGGAGGGGGGGGGGGAGATGTTATCAAACTCTGTGCAAACCTTGTGGTCAGCCTGGCACAGTAGGCTGGCTCCCTCCAATTTTATTGGAGGAGGCCCGACTCTGCAGTGGTTCTGTTATGGACTGCGGCTATGATGACATCACTATCACTTCATAGTATAAAACAAAGTCATTGTCGTCTGTCCGTCCCTATGTATGGTTTAATCTTTGAAACTACGCAACGGATTTTGAAGCGGTTTCTTTTAATAAATATAAATAAATAATAAATAAATATCCTTGGACATTTCACACAACGCCATCTCGTCCCAAGCTAATCAACTTAATGCTTGTGTTATGGTGTTACGAGATGGATGATAAACTACTTATATACTTTTTTCTTTTTGTAAATACATATTATAGATAGTGATTCAAAAGGAAGGTTTATATATATAATACATCAATAATATTGTAGAGAAACACTGATAAATTTAGAGGTTTATCGTTGCACCCGTGCGATGCCGGGGCGGGTCGCTAGTAGTTTATAATTATTTTTTCATCCCCCCATCTCGGAAAGAGTATTTTTGCTCTTCGATATCTGAGTGCAAAAGCCGTTTTTATTCGCTAGAGAATAAAGTATTTTTGCTCTTCGATATCTGAGTGCAAAAGCCGTTTTTATTCGCTAGAGAATAAAGTAAAGATTATTCTGTAATACTTACCTGTCATAATGTAGTAATTAATACCTAAACTGAAATAAAAGTGTACCTATCTTGTGATTGTAAACGTTTTTTTTTTGCATTTAGTCATTTCCTCGCTGAGGTGGAATGAAAAGTTACGTGTTGCACTCGAGTGCAAAGATTTTTCACCTCGTGCTCTTTTGATTCCCCCGCTAACGTTCAGGATTCTTATTTTGAATCACTCGCTGCGCTCGTGATTCAATTTTAGAATCCTTCGCTTGCTCGGTCATCAAAATTGAACACGCGGTTAAAAAGCAACTTTGCACTCTTGTATAACAAATAACTATTGTCGCACATGTACAATGTGTACATCTGTTCAAAATGTTGTCACTTCACTCCGGAGAGCATCCGACTGCAACTAAACAACTCGGTGTATATCGCGGTGACACGTTGGAAATTGGATTTATGTTGCTACATCTTGAGTTACCTTCATAGTAAATGACATTTCCACAGAAGGTAAATATATATAGTACACAGACAGCACTTTAATAAGTTTTTTTTGGACGAAACCTGCCAACTGTTTTTCAAATGGGCGTAAAAGAAAAAATGTAAACAACCATTCGAAGTCGGTGGCTTACTTTTTGGCCACACAGGTCTCCTCCAGTTTCGTGGAGGGCAATTAGCTTACTGTGCCACGCTGGCCAGACGTGTTGGCATAGAGATTTTCTGCAATGTAATTTCCTTTAGTCGGCTCTTACGATACCCTCGGGATGGAATGGTGTGGCGACACTATGTATTCTAACTCTATCACCACGTGGAACAAGCCGGTGGCTTTAACGACGAATTGCCTATTTTTTGTGTAAACAAACGTAATGCTTTATATAAGACTCAAATAACTATTTTATATTTATAAACTAGTGGCCCGCCCCGGCTTCACCCGTGCAAAGCGGGGCTGTGTTATACATATAAACCTTCCTCGTGAACCACTCTATCTAATAAAAAAAACCGCTTCAAAATCCGTTGCGTAGTTTTAAAGATTTAAGCATACATAGGGACGGACAGAAAACATCGACTTTGTTTTATACTATGTAGTGAAGACTAATAATAATTTATTTTTCTAACTAAAGATTCCTGCCAATCTACTGAACCGATTTCGATAAAATTTGTATGTGACCAATAGCAATTTAAATCTCGTATCAATTTAGAACATAGAAAATACATACAACCGAATTGAGAACTTCCTTCTAGTTAAAGTCGGATGAAAATCATAAAGATAGTCTTCATATTTTTTTATTAAACCGACAAGATCGGCATAAAATGCATTCATTTAAATAGTGTATAGCTAAACATATTCGTTAAAATGCAAGGATTCTAAGTTTCTTATATTTAGAATACACAATGTCACCAACCCACACTATCCCGAGGTTGTCGTATGAGGCGACTAAAGGGACGCAAGAAACAGATGACCTAACCACAAGAAACGGAAAACGGAAAAATTAAATTTGTCTCGTTGACCGTACTTATAATGTTTGTGAATAAGTAATAGCGCATACCACTATTAAATAAACCAATCATATTTTCAGTCGACAAAAAAGACGATATGTGGTTCTAAAATAAACAAGAACTCCTTTAAAGGTTAGGTGACACGTGACACACGGGTTAATCCCCATGACTTGTCACTTTGTAATCTCACACGAGTACTACGCCATACATCGTGTCAATAGAGACTAAGGAAAAGCATTCGACCGAAACGTATCTCAAATATTTAACATCTTAACACGAAGGTATATGCTTGTGAGTCTATTGACCCAAAGGTCGATAGATAAAGTGAATGTGGAGAAATTATTACGCTGTGATGCGAGAATTATAGAAAGACTAGACTAAAGACTGCATATTTTTTATGAACATAAAAGCTGTTATTGTGACTAAACTATGATAGGTGCTCTCGCTAAACCAAGGTGTAAAATCGAAAACCTATTTATGCGTGCGCTGCAAAAACTATTGACAATAGAACAAAATGATGTACTACGGGTTTGTAGGTCTTATAAAGATCTACAAAAAAGTCTGCACATATCTAACTATCATAGTTTAGTCACAATAACCGATTTTATGTTCATAATAGAGATAAGCACGGGTTCGAAGCCCACGCGGGCGAAGCCGCGCGCAATAGCTAGTAATACTAGAAGACCCGGCCACGTGTTGCTGTGGTGAATAGGTTATTTTATACGTTTGTATTTTTCACATAGCGCCATCTATTGAATACTTACTCAAACCAGTCAACAGATATCGCCATGTGCTAGAATCGCTTGGAAATAACATATAATTGGGACTGTCAATTTAATAGACAAATAATTTGTAATAAAATAATATTGCGACTTTAGATTGAGATTTAAGCTATCCTATTTTTCAAGTTGGATCAGACAGCACACGGCGCGCAAATTTGATTAAAATCGGCTAAGTAGGTTGACTTCATTGCGGACAAACAACAATATTGGATTATCGTTTTCATTAAAACAAGGGCAAAGTTTTTTTAAATATGTACTTAGAGTTAAAATATAACATCAAATTAATCACGAAAACGGTTTTAAAGAAAACGTTTTGCTATTTACCTCGACTGGATTTCTAGTCTGGTGTACCAAAGACATCGTTTCATTAGCCCACTGTGCCACGCTGGCAAGAGGGGTTGGCACAGGGTTTGTATCAAGTTTTCCTTCTCTTGGGGCTAGGTGATCTACCTCTTGCGTTCGTTTAGTCGCCTCTTACGTCACCCTAAAGACGGTATGGGTTGGTGACATTGTGTAGGTATTCTATTATATCAAAGACATAGTATTAATTTATTACCTGTCTCGCACCAGTTTCAGCCAAATCGACCTTGTTTCCAACGACTACAATGGGTACTGCAGTACTCGCTTTAGTCTCATGGATTTGATCCCTCAAATTTCTCACTTCGGAAAAGCTATCTGCGTCAGTAATATCGTAAACTAAAATAAAGGCGTCGGCTGATTGCATCGAAAGAGCTCTCATCGCTGGGAATTCGTATTCCCCGGACGTGTCCAATATATCCAGGGTAAGCCGTACTCCCGATACGTTAAAATCCCCGTGATGCATTTCCTCGATAGTCCTCTTGTATTTTGGTGAGAATGTGTTGTACAGGAATTGTGATATGAGCGAGGATTTGCCGACCCTTGCTGCTCCTAATACAACTATTTTGTGCCGCACCGCAGTGTTGGTAAGGTTGCTGCTGGATACTGCGTCCTCAGTTCGTTCAGTTCTGGAAAAAAGGAAAACATATTTATATGACGTGAACGAAGTATACTCTATTGTAGACATTACTGCTACTACACAGCCTATAAATGACTTTCAGCTGAGTCGGGCTTCCTCCCATTACATGAAGGCCTACTGTGCCACTGGCCGAACGTTTTGGCACAGGGTTTTGTTTCAAGTTTTCCTAGTTTTCAGCCTTGTCGCTCACCTTTTGTGGGCTCCTACGACATCCTCTGGATGGAATGGGGTGGTGACACTATGTATTCTAAACCACACAGCACACGGATTATGGTAGACTCAATAATCTTAAAGTTTGAATATGTATTCATATAGTACCTGAGGAGTAAGAAACATCATAGGAGCGTCTTATTTGAGACAGCGATGTGCGAGAATATTTTCTCATATCTTGCACTCGTTATTTAAATTTGCTGTCAACAAAGATTTGTGAGAGTAATTTGCGAAATATTCACATGTTTGGTTGTGAGATCTACTTTTAAGAGAATTTAAATTTTATACAGTAGCAACATTTCAAGGGCTGTGTGCAACGCAATCGATATGCAGGTTAAGCAACGTCTAGCTATACGGGATGTTGGATAGGCGTCCATCATTTGTGTGTATTATCTGATCTGCTTCGTGCTTCGTACGACACGGCCATCAGTACCGAGTGCAATTTTTTCTTTCTTATAAAACGTAACCCCTGCATTCGGTGGAAAATCGAAGAATACAAATGACACCCACACTCAGATCAAGTGCCTCTGGTTTACATAAAGACACTTGCCCGGCCCCGGAATCGAACCCGAGACCCCGTGGTGCAAAGGCAGCGCATCCAACACCTAGACTAACAACACTTCTAATCAAAGCAGACGTTCCTGACAGCTGTGACCTAATTACCGGTGATCCCACTAGATGTGTTACGGAGGACATACGGTAATTGCTGCGTGTAAATGCTGGTAGTTGAGGCGGGTGACGGCGGTGGGGGATGCCAGTGGCTAACAAATACATACATGTATGCGATCTTGTAATGTATACAAGGGCGAAAGGTAAATAAAAGGGTCACACTTTCACTTGTTAAAAGGGAACTTCACCAAGGGAAACGCCGGGTCCATAAGGTTAATTGACAAACAAACTTTAAACAACCCGGGCTTTTGTTAGGTAAATATTTTGAAACGAAAATAGTACTTGTAGTATGTGTAAGGACCAGCAGCTATATAATTGTAAATGAGGGTTTCTGGAAATAAATCGGTGCTCAACGAACTTACGCGTGTTTCACTACATGGTGACAACGGTGGGTTGCGAACCCACGTCGTTTCCGTCGAAGTATTATCTATACTCTATACATACATACTCATAAATAAAATTGGAGTGTCTGTTTGTAATAATAAAATAACCACTTTTTACTAAATGCGTAGGTATGTATACACAGTTCATAGACCAAAATAACATTTTTTTGATTTTTTGTCATTTTATTTTAATCTGTCTGTCCGTCTGTCTGTTTGTTCTGGCTAATCTCGGGAACAGCTGGACGTATTTTGACGGAGTTTCACTGATAGAAAGCTGATGATATAAGGAGTAACTTAGGCTACTTTTTTTTAGACTAGCTTTGCCCCGCGGCGGCACCCGCGGTATGACAATGAGTAAGGGCGGGTGAAACCGCGGGGCGCAGCTAGTGTATTCTAAATCTGTCACCACACGGAATAATGCTAGACATAGGCCTCTCCCAAAGATTTTCACGAAGCCAGGTCCGGAGCCGCCCGCATCCACGATTTCCAGCTTAATCAGGTCGTCGGTCCACCCCAACCAGCACTGCGCTTTCTGCAACGCGGTCGCCACTCGAAGACTTTTCTGTCCCATCGGGCGTCAGTCCGCCGAGCTATGTGGCATGCCCACTGCCACTTAAGGTGAATGTTCCAGGGTAGCCCGCGAAATTCAAATTTTCTTACGTTTTTTGCAATTTGCTGGTCAGTGCTAGGTAAGAATGACTTTGAGCTTGAAAAAGTTTTTCTTGCACCTTTATGAGCTTGGAGGGTTGTATTAATGATTTAGATGATTATAATTCTATAACTACATACTTCTTACAGCCGCGAATAACATTTTAATCAACATACAACCTAGCACTGACCTGCAAATTGCAAAAAACGTAAGAAAATTTGAATTTCGCGGGCTACCCTGGAACATTCACCTTAAGTTTGGCAAGCCTTACGCCGTTTGACCACCGCCGCTGTCACCGGCACGTCACCGAGTAAGAGATGACGGCGCCGAGTAAGCGATACATACATTTACTATGGCCGTGTGTCCACCGCACGCCCGTCACGTCATCTTAAACTCGTCTTGAAGTAATCTCGTTATCGTTGACGTGCCGGTGACGGCGGGCGGTGGACAAATGGCCTGAGGGCTATGCCTATAGCTGTAAGGCAGGTTTAAGGGCCCCCGCGCATTTAGGCGGCCAGGTCGCGCGACTGGCCGCCTAAATGGCTAAATGGCCGCATAATGCGCGGATTGGTCGCGGCGGCCAATAGGCCGCGTATGTGACGCGATGTTTTTCGTTGGCCGCGCGACCAAAACTTGGCCGCGCGGCCTGGCCGCGTAATGCGCGCAGCTATATACATCGTAGAAGAATTAGTTGGCCGCAGCGACGTGGCCGCGCGGCCTGGCCGCATAATGCGCGGAGGCCCTAAAACCAATTCGTTTAAAATGAAAAAAAGAAGGTTTATACCGAAATAAACCATTTTTATTCGTGAGCAACTCTCGTTATGATCATATTCTCGGTTTCGTATTCCGTTCAAATTGTGTATTTCTCAAGATAATGTAAAGGAAACAAAATGAGCTTGTGTAACTGGAGTGTTGTTAAATTTGCTCAAGAGGTTGAGACCAAAAAAATCTCCCGCGCCTTTTTTCCATTTTCATTGGAATACACTTTATCGTGAACAAAGAACTCAAATATCACAACTTAAATAATATAGCTTATACATCAGAATAACACATAGGCTACAAGTTATAAAGATATTATGTGAATTACAACAATATAAACAAGTCGAATTCAAAATTTCTAATTGTCAAATTTTCGGCCATATTAATCTATAGACAACATAACGTTTCGCTGTCAGTTGCGTTTTGTTAAAGTAGGTTTTATACGGATGGGATAAAAATCTCAGGTATCCTATGTCCAACTTTCTTTTTGTTTTAAATATTTATAATGCGGAACGAAGTTCGCCGGGTCAGCTAGTACTCTATATACCAAATAAATAAAATTGGAGTGTCTGTTTGTAATAATAAAATAACCACTTTTTACTAAACACAGTAGGTACATACGTAAACACAGTACATAGACCAAAATAACATTTTTTTAAATTTTTGTCTGTCTGTCTGTCTATCTGTCTGTCTGTTTGTTCCGACTAATCTCTGGAACGGCTGGACCGATTTTGACGGGACTTTCACTGATAGGTAGCTGATGATATAAGGAGTAACTTAGGCTACTTTTTTTGCCTAGCTTCGCCCCGCGGTTTAATTCACACCCGTGCGAAGCCGGGACGGGCCGCTAGTAAAATCTTCTAAAGTAGTAAGTAATAGCTACTTCTCAGCCCATAAATGACCCATAGCTGAGGGGTCTCCTCCCGTTACAGGGAGGGCAATTAGCCTACTGGTGACCGATTTAGAATACGCAGTGTCACCACCCTATACCACGCTGAGGGCGTCGTTTTATGTGGGAAGAGCCGACAAAAAGAAATAACAAGGCCGATGACCTAGCCACAAGAGAAGTAAAACTTCATACGAAACCCATCTGGCCAGAGTAGGCTAGTTACCCTGACCTGAGGAGGCCCGACTCAGCAGTAGGTAATTTTTGGGCTGAATAGTATAGTAGTAGACAAACATTCTTTTTATATATAAGACTAGCTGCGCCCCGCGGTTTCACCCGCGCTTACTTATTGTCGTACCGCGGGGGACGCCGCGGGGCGAAGCTAGTCTAAAAAAAAGTAGCCTCCTTATTAAAAGTTACTCCTTATATCATCAGCTTCCTATCAGTGAAACTCCCGTCAAAATCGGTCCAGCCGTTCCTGAGATTAGCTGGAACAAACAGACAGACGGACAGACAGACAGACAGTTAGACAGACATAAATTTAAATAAAATATATGTTGGTCTATGAACTGTGTATACATACCTACGCATTTAGTAAAACGTGGTTATTTTATTATTACAAACAGACACTCCAATTTTATTTATTTGTATGTATGTATGTATAGATGTATAGAAGAAGAAGATGAATAATTTAACTTCAAATTAATTAAACAACATTACTTTTATTTACACAATTTAGGTCCAAATAAGCTTACGTATACGAGCAAGATTACCTTTGACGAGTCTGAAGGGCTCAAACCGTCAGTTACCGGTAAGAACGGACTGTGACGTCACAATGGCGCAATCAGTGGCGCAAATCCCCGTATAGCCACTGCGACGTACTAACTGCCCACATTGGCACATAATCGTTTGTGTGAAACAGCTTTACAGCATGAGCCTTTTGTTGACATTACGAGTACAGTAGCAACATTTTACGGATGCGTCAAACTAAAAACAGGGCGCTATGGCGCTCTTTAGGGGAGACGTGTGTCCAGCAGTGGACTAATGTGGGCTGTTGATGATGATGATAGCAATATTTTTATTTACATCATCATCATGTTAATCGTTAAGCTACCCAATGATAACTACTACTACTCACTACTACTACTACACTACTACTGACGACACGGTTGGCGCAGTGGTTGAGCGATCGACTGCCGCGCAGCATGTCGCGGTTTCGATCCCCGCACGGAAGAAATATTTGTACGACCTACAAGTATTTGTTTCGGGTCTGGGTGTTTTCTATCTATAATATGTATGTATTTACAAAAAAAAAATGTATTTAGGTAGTTTATCATCCATCTCGTTACCATAACACAAGCATTAAGTTGCTTAGCTTGGGACGAGATGGCGTTGTGTGAAATGTCCAAGGATATTTATTTATTTACTATTCAGACAATAAATGGCCCACTGCTGTCAAGCCTCCTCCACATGGATAGTAATTAAAATACTGTGCCACGCTGGCCAGATAGGTTGGCACAGGGTTTCTTATCAAGTTTTTCTTCTCTTGTGACTAGGTTATTGACCTTGTCATTTCTTTCGTCGGCTCTTATGACTGGCTCTTTAGACTGGTCCTTACTTGAGATGGCTGTAGGTCTTTGTTACATCTTGTGAGCTACTACTACTCACCCCATAAAGTACCCACTGCTGAGTCGGGCCTCCTCCAACTATATAGAGGGTAATTAGCCTACTGTGCCACCCTGACCAGACGGGTTGACACTATGTTTTCTAAATCCGACACCATACGGACAACTGTAGGCGCCGTCATATTGTCATCGCTCGTGCGATGCAGCGATGCGATTTCATCGTGCGATGAAACCGATCGCGCGATGAAAAAACTTTTGTCCTAATGCGCTCGTGCCATGATCAATAATAATATTGTAAGTTTTATCAATCAACAATATTATTATACGTTTTTTTAAATATTTTCATTTTAACTTAAATTCATTGCAATAATAGCTCACTCTTTGTCATTTTTAAGCATGTTACACCATTTGTTCCAAACAATGGGATGAACACGCACTTCATTAATTAAGTTTTCTTCAAATCATCTTATCATCTTACGAATCCAAAAATACGATGGAAATCGAAAAAAACGACAATTAGTAGATATCAGTTTAATTGCAAGCACGGTCGTCCGATCAATGCGATGCGTTTAAACAATTTGATCGCACGCGCACTTGATCGCACGACGTTCAATAGGACATTCGTCATTCAGTAGATATCAGTATGTTTGAACGCACGGTCGCACGATCATTTTCGTCGGACTGACGCCGTATACCCACTGTATTTTGGGTGTATGAAATGTTACAGGTATCACATTCATTACCTTCGTCACGCAAAATGAAAGTAACGACCTTACACTGACGCCTGATGGCTGATAAATTATCACAGGCAGAACTATGCTTTTAGCAGACTAATTAGCATCGTTTTATGTCTGACGTATGACTACATTTACGGCACTTTCGACGTCTATATACAACTGCAATATACAAGTATTATAAAACGTTGGCAATTAATAGTAATTAGTAGTGTTGCTCAAATTTGATTTATGTTGAAACAAGCTAATCCATCGAATTCCCTACCGCCATGTAATGAGATTTAATCTATGAATAGTGGCACACCCCCATTCTATCCTGGAGGTGTCGTAATTGCCGACAAAAGGAAATGATAAGGCCAAAAACCTAGCCAAATACCAAAAAATCGTACTTTATTATTTGACGTATTTAGATCGGTATTTTACACACCTTTAGTCAGGTTTACCTGCCAAAGCCACTGTAACCCAAACTTCATAAATGGTCCATCGTTCTTACCTGTGTCAGCGCGTCTGACAAACTTTTAGCTTTTATAAAATACCGTAGGTCTGGGGTTCACGGGCTCTTGCTCTACAAACGATATATCGCCAATATTTTTTTGATAAAAGTTACGTCAATCTGTTTCGTCGTAATTGTTGAATTTAAAAAAAATGCATATTTGTAACAAATTGTCATATTTGGGAAAGGCCGATCTGGAGATATTATAGGTTCAGAGTTAAGTACGCAAAATGTCATAAATATTAAGCAAGGTGAAATATAATGATGCGTATCATTATAATGTATATCATGTCATTATGATGTATATCATGTCATTATGATTTATATCATGTCATTATGATGTATATCATGTCATTATGATGTATATCATGTCATTATGATGTATACTGTGGGTAACGTAAGAGGCAACTAAAGGCAGAATAAATAGGCAGATCACCTAGCCGCAAGAGCGGTGGCGGGTCCCGGACCCACCACGGTAGGAGGTGGGCGTAGAGTCGCTTCCACCTCCCCGGCCTCCGTCTGCAGCGCGGGTCAGCTAGAACATCCTCCTCGCTGTCACGATTCCGTACGAATAAGCCCGATAACCCCTGGGAGGTCCCCTCCGGCCCGTGCCACCAGGGCTCTCCTCTCAGGCGCCCAGGTGGCACACTTCTCCACCGTATGAATGTGGCAGATTAATACAAAACCCTAAAAAAAACTAACGGTGTCCCTCGACCTTGGCACGCTCGTACAAGCGGGCCCCACCCTTTGATAGCTAGCGGTGGCAGCTCTGGCCCACCGGCCTGGCCGAGCCTCGGCCGCTATCAGTGGCAGCCCTGGCCCACCTTTGCCGCGTTTAAGGCTCTCGAGTCAACGCTGAGGACAGAGTCCCCGGAACCAAAAACCACCACGCCTCTGTGGTCCGCTTTTCGTCTGGCCTCTCCCCGTGGGCCCGCCCGGCATGGGTGACCCTAAGCCAGTATGGCCCTAACGGATACTAAAGGCACGCAAGCCCTCTCGCCACAACAAGGTGGTAGCACGGTCGAGGGGGTTGATGCAGAACCCTGGCCAACTTATCTGTACACCTAAATCAAAATAAGAATAGCTTGTAAACATGTTTGTAAACTGCGAAAGAAACACAGAGCCTTCGTTTTTAAAGAAATGTATTTTACAGGACATGGTTTCTTGACGGTTCTGATCGTGTTATTTTATTAAATTGCCAACTTTACCATCAAGAAATCATTTCCTGCGATGTGCAAAGATCGTGAAAACCTAAGACATCAAAATGTGTATTGTTTTTAAGGTCATATTGTATTTAATTTGAAATATTGTGATGTATAAAATCTCGAAATAAAATGTTGTTACCACTAATATTAATAAAAAATTGCGGCACATTTTTAAACAAGAAACCAGTACCCACAAATCTAAAAAAAAAAAGAAACAATTAAAATTCAGTCACTGATTAAGTAAATAAGGTTTTATCTTATTCAAAACTCGCCAAAGGTTAAACTTAAATTATGCTACATACTCTACACACATTATATCTAATTGTGACGAAGCAATTTTCAAGTTTAGCTTGTAAGTAAAATATAGAAGTATGTTCTACGTTAAACCATGTTGAACTCATTAAGTTACCGCCTAACTTCCCCGAGACGTACCATGTTTCATAACTTAAATGGGATCTAAGCACTAGATAATTACAATGTTGCTTACAATATACGACACGTCATACCCAAATACTAAATAGACTACATACTCGTATTTATGTATACTTATAATTAAGTAGTAGTTTAGAATACATAGTGTCACCCCACCCCATTACATCCTGAGGGTAGCGTAAAAGGAAATTACAAGGCCGATAACCTGGCCGCAAGATAAGGAAAGCTTGATATGAAACCCTATGCCAACCCGTCTGGTTTAGCGTGGTACTGTAGGTTTATTATTTTTAATTCACTGTTATAAGTGTTTCATTTCAACTTGTACTAGAAATTGCTAGAATTATCCAGTAAAGGACAGGCGCTATAAATATGGAGAAATGTCAATGACGGCACTCAGACTTCTTACATTAGACCAATAAAATGAAAGTTATTACAACAACACCTGCTGCTAGACGTCGTTTCGTCTCTGCTCCCTTAAAAGTAATAGCAATGCTATTCTATATATGTATATACATAAAGGGAAAAGAATATTATGTATGACCTTAGATGCAGTAATCAAACGCCTTGATCCTTCTCAGACGTTAACCTGTTGCTAAGTTAAGCATTTTTTTAACCACCGACGCAAAAAGAGGGGTCTTATAAGTTTGACGTGTCTGTCTGTCTGTCTGTGGCTCCGTAGCTCGCGAACGGATGAAGCGATTTCAATACTGTTTTTTTTTTGTATGACAGGTGATTTACGGGCGAGTGTTCTTAGACATGTTTGATGAAAATCGGTTGAGTCGTGGGGGGTGAAAGTTACATTATAATAAGCGTGTACCTATAAAAAGAAGAAAATAAAAATTTAATTAAAATTTTTAATAAACCCCCGACACAAGGACCTAAGTTCCCTTTAAAAAGTAAAAAATAAAAAAAAATACATTGCGTTGGGGGACCAGGGGTCAGGTAATAAATAAGTAGGAGCGGTCCCCCAACACGATGTTTTTTTTTTATTATTTTTTACTTTTTAAAGGGAACTTAGGTCCTTGTGTCGGGGGTTTATTTAAATGTTTAATTTAATTTTTTTCATCTTAAAGGTCGGAGCGGGTTATACTACTTACTATTTTTACCTCTTACGGCACCCTCAGTATGGAATAGGATGCCGAAATTTTTTCCTAATCGCCACCGCACGAACACACGGTGCACGTTGAATTCTAAAGAACAACTTAAAAGAGATTTGTATTAGAAATCAGCCGAAAGATATTGACAATCTTCTCTCAGTTATACCGAATTCCTGTTCTTATTTTGAGTCATCTGTAACGTTTTTCTCATAACCTTCGACAAATTGTTTTGCTTTCTCGGCTAGCTCTGAGTAAACACTCCGCCAATGTTTATAGTAATATTAGGGAGATATCACGTTTCTTACACCAGTCGCGAATTAGATTACATAGCGCTATTTCGTTGGGGACAGTAGAAGGGAATTATTTGACTCGAAGATTGATCTACGGGGATTGTCATCGTACAGAGAAATTTAAGTTCGAAGTCCTTAAAATGTAATCGGCTTCCAACCGCACCGCTTCGGCTGTTAGCTTGTAGCGACCAGCATGATACATTATTTGCACAATTGCCACGAAAAATCTGAACTAACAACATAAACAAATATCGCCTACAAATGCGAGAATTACCAAAAAGTCCTAACTGATCATCACATTGCGCCTAAAGATTCAATCACGACAACGTGATGATGACGTATTAAGAATACAGAGTGTTCCACTCTCATCACTCCATTCCATCTTGAGGATGTCATAAGAGCTGACCGAAGGAATTGACAAGGCCGATAACCACCTAGTCGCAAGAGAAGAAAAACTTGATACGAAAACCTGTGCCAACCCGTCTGGCCAGCGTGGCACAGTAGGCTGATTGCCCTCCCTGTGGTGGGAGAAGGCCCAGCTCAGCAGTAGGTCATGAATAGGGCGAGTAGTGCAGTTTTCGGTGGAAGAATGTGATTTTATTGTAGTGTCACAACAGGGTTATAGTTATTAGTCGTAGTTACCCGGAACATCCTCCGACAGCCGCTTGCCTACGTAGCGGATAAGCCGTAGGGGTGTCACAGCTGAGTGCGTTTTCGCGGACCTGTGGCGCCTCAAGCGTGACGTGTGTAGGTTTACTGCAAGCTATGCAGCAAGAGGTATTAGCAAGGTTCTCTGCAAGAAGAACGCAACATCTCCAAATCCACTTTATGTCCAGAACTTACTTAATGACCAGAAAAATAAGGTACAAAATAAAATTAATGACTGTATGGAGATGTCAAGTTGTTTTTGAAAACAATATAGCGTTTTTTTTTCCATTCCTCTATTAGCACATTATTGCTCAGGCGGAATGTTAATAAGTGTGCTTCAAATATATTGTATGTAACCCAGAACTACAGGCATAGTTTTCCCCCAGGATTTTATTTTAAATAAAAAAGGCAATGTGGCAGGCAAAATCGTATTTGTTCGTATTACAGACTCCGGAATACCCGGGTTATGGAGGAAATTCGAACGAAGTCTATCAAAACGAACGCAAAGTTATCCTTATGATATTTACTCGGCTGCTGAAACGACTTGGTCCATACTTGGTCTAAAATACTAAGTGAGTATGTACTCGTATATTGAAAAATCTGTTACTACTTCTACTAGGTACTGTCGGGTTTCTTCCAACTACTTATGGCTATAATACTATGCCACGCTGGCCAGACGGGTTGAAATAGGGTATCATTTCAAATTTTCCTTCTCTTGCGGTTAGGTTTTCGGCCTTATTTATTGATTTATTTGGTTCACAAACGTTGTAATACACGAGTCTTACATTAAATACAAGTTGGTATGGTAAACTTACATGAGTGTAACAAACACTTATAGGTAAACACTACATTATGCACTACGTTGTAAGTTTTAAGATTAACAGTGACACATATTAAATAAAGAAAAGAAAACAAGCAAATAACAAATGTTGATAAACAAAATGTGTTGTTAAATAAAATTAAACAAAATGTTGAAATTCAAATTAAAAAAAAAAGATTTTGAATTTCGACATTTTGTTTAATTATAAAAAACATATACGAGAAAAAATATATATTAAATAATTACAAAACTACTGTATTAAAAATATCATTTCCTTTTGTTGTCTTCTACGATACCCTCTGGATGGAACGGGGCAGTGACACTATGTATTCTAAACCAGTCACCACCCGGATTACCATGGATCTAGCGACTTAGTAATTAGAAAAGGTATTATTAATCTAAATCTGATTATATTAGTCCTGTAAACGAGCTAACAAGGTTATATTAGACAGCAATAGGCAAACATATTGTTTTATATTCGTATCACACGGCTGACTACGTTATCGATCAACAAATCAATTGGACGAATGACTAATCTATCCACGCTCTCCTTTGTGGTAGACGGTAAACAAACCATTTGGTAAATTAATCGATTGTGGCTTGTATTTTTAACCTGTGAGAGGAATATTGAATTCATTTTCCTATTCAATGGGATTTTAATCCTCTGTACGTTTGTTTAACTAACATGTGTTTTAAAGTTGTATTGGATCCTCAATTTGTAACAAACTGGTAACACTTAATTTTTTGACAAATAAATAAGTTTTTCTGTTTAATTTTAAGAAAGTTGCAAATTATTCCGACGCTCTTTAGGAAACCTGCCTATAATATATGAATTAATTAAATAAAAATAATTGAACATAATATTTATTGATTGTACAAAAGGAAAGTAAATTAAAAGGATTTTCAAGGAAAATTGAGTTTGAAAGCCTTTCAACCAACCCGCAACGAACAAAGAACTAACGAGCTTTCTAGAACGCAATAATTCTATTTTAACGCACAATCAAATCAAATACAGGCCAACTTACATAGACATTACAAAAAGCTTTTATAACGAAATCTGTTTAGCAATTATTGGCCTGATGACTAAATACAAAAATTAAATGCTTTTACGAGTATAGCACAGTTTAGTAGACTTTGCTTTGGTTATGGATTAAGAATACGGAGTGTCGCCACCTCATTCCATCCTGAGGGTGTCGTAAGGTACCCACCGTAAGAGCCGAGAAAATAAATAAAATAAATAAATAAATATCCTTGGACATTTCACACAACGCCATCTCGTCCCAAGTTAAGCAACTTAATGCTTGTGGTAACGAGATGGATGATAAACTACTTATATACATTTTTTTTTGTAAATACATACATAGTTTAGATAGAAATGACACCCAGACTCCGAGCCAGTGCCTCTGGTTTAGACAAAGACACTTGCCCGACCCCGGAATCGAATCCGGGACCCGTTGATCCAAAGGCGGCACATTAACCACTAGATCAACGAGGCGGCCGAAAACCTAGCTTCCAAAGACGGTAAACTTGAAACGACTCTCTGTTACAGCCCGGCTGGTCAGCATGGCCCGTAATTACCGTCTCAGTGATGAGAGGAGGCCGTCTCAGTAGTGGTTCATTTATGGACAGAGTATTAGCCCATAGATAGAGTCGGGCCTCCTTCAGTTACATGGAGAGTGAGAAGCCTACTATCCCACGCTGACTAGACGGGTTATTTTCCTTGTCTTACAACTAGTTTTTCTGGCTTGTCATCTCCTTTTGTCGGCCCGTACGACACCCTCTGGATGAATAGGGTGGTGACAGTATGGTGTAATTTTTTTACTTAATTATGTGACTCGTAAATATTTATATAATGTTTTCTTTTTCTGTTAAATAAGTTTGTTCTTTATTGGTTATTTTTTTTTGGTCAATTGATAAAATATTATTTTCCTTATATGTATGTCAGGTATAAAGAATTTGAAAGTACAAAGATCAATGGTAGCTATGGGTCTCCCATATACAACCTGATCCATTATGTCCTCACTCCAAATGTACCAACGCAAATCCTTAATTCTGCGTACACGCTGTTTCCATTACGCACATCAATATCGAATGACTAATTTGTCTGTTCTGAAATGTTTAACTCCGGCCTATCATTATTCATGAACATAATGTTAATATGAATATGTTAGTCTCGTGTCAGACTAATACATGACTCTACATTATGATATATGGGAATCGTATAAAATGAACCCAGATGAAGCAAGGACTGTTTTTATCTCCTACTTGAATGCCTTTGACCCTAGGCTTGCGTGATGGAAAGCAACGCCAGGGTCTAAGATGGAGCAGGCAATTCGAGGAAATTCCCTATCGGGCACCGACTCTCACATACACACGATGGAACACAGTAAAACTGCTTGGCGCCGGACATTAACTCAAACTCAAAAGGAACTTTATTTACGTAGGTTTCATCACAAAACTCTTATAAATCGTCATATTTATAAACACCTTTATCATCTTACGGCCTCTGTCCCACACTAGGTGGTAGTCTCCACACACACCTATCAGTCGTCATACCTACATTCACATCTTTCACATACAATTCTTCACTCCTACAATCCCTCCATCTCCCCTGATCGCTCACAATCCCTGCGTTCACTCACATTCATGCCGAAACTACCACCGGTTCGGAAGGCTGCTCTACAGAGAAGAGCCGGCAAGAAACTCAGTAGTTGCTTTTTTTTTTAATTATTGGTCTTGTTTACAAAAAGCACTAAACAGCATAGTGAGAGCAAGTGCGCAAGATGAGAGAAACACGCTACACGTTTACGCAATGAATGACGGATAGATACGAGGGTGGTTGCTAGCCGGGCGGACCATTTGATCCTCCCACCAAGCGTGCTGGGTTTTGTTGACTTTTACAATACGCGTTTTTTTCCATCGTGCGGTGGGGATGTGTAATATACTGCCTACTGTAATATATCCCATATTTTAAATATCTATGAATTCATAGATATTTAAAATATGGTTTATTTTAAATATCCTTATTAATATACCTTATCACTACATAGTATAAAACAAAGTTGCTGTCGCCTGACCGTCCCTATGTATGCTTAAATCTTTAAAACTACGCAACGGATTTTGAAGCGGTTTTTTTTAATAGATAGAGTGATTCAAGAGGAAGGTTTATAGGTATAATACATGCACCCGGGCGAAGCCGGGCCGGGTCGCTAGTTATTAATAAACCCTTCTGATGGTTTGTGAATTAGCCAATCCGCTTGATTTATTCAGATTATTATTTTTACTTTTTTTTATGTTTTACTTTTCTGTGTGGTGTGCATGCTTCCATTTTAGATAAACAACTATTGTCCCATTTTGTTGAGTGCTTGTATTTATCTGGTGAAAGGCGTAGGGTACCAGGATACGGAAATTCCAGTCTGGTCCCCCTACGCTTTGCTTATGCTTGACATGTATTGTAACTGTATTTTTCTTGATCAATAAACATTATTATTATATTTCTCTTGCAGATAGACCTCGTCGTTTCCTTTTGTCGGCTTTTTTACCCTTATAATGGAAGGGGGTAGTGACACTGTGTATTCTTAATCCATGACCTTAAAGAGTTAACTATACTCTGTTATATAATCATCTAATTTCTTGATTGCCTCGTTGGTCTAGGGGTTAGATGTACCACCTTTGGATCAACGGGTCCCGGGTTCGATTCCGGGGTCGGGCAAGTGTCTTTGTCTAAACCAGAGGCACTTGCTTTGAGTCTGGGTGTCATTTGTGCTCGTGAATTACATTGTAAACTGCCCCCACGATATAGGTTATATCTAGTGCAGGGGTTTCGATAAAAAAAAACTTTATTAAGGAATTAGGCCAATAATTGCTGAACAGATTTCGATTTCATTTTAAAAGCTATGTCAATGTAAGTTCGCCTGTATTTGATTGTTCGTTCAAATTAAATTATTGCGTTCTAGAAAGCTCGTTGTTTCTTTGTTCGTTGCGGGTTGGTTGAAAAGCTTTCAACGATAAATTCCTTACAATTCACCTCAGCAGTAATGATGTTAATATTTTTTCACCAAATTTAATATTGGGACCTAAATGCTTGTATTTTACTAAATGCTAAATGCTTTGTATAGCTTCACTACCCCATTTTATCCTTAGGGTGTCGTAAGAGGCGACCAAAGGAAATGATAAAGCCAGAAACCTAGCAAGAGAAGGAATCCTTTGCCAACCCGTCTGGCACATTAGGCTATTTATCTTACTAATATTATAAACGTGAAAGTTTGTAAGTATGGATGGATGGATGGATGGATGGATAGATGGATGGATGGATGTTTGTTACTCTTTCACGTAAAAACTACTGAATGGATTTTAATGAAACTTTACAATAATATAGCTCATACATCAGAATAACACATAGGCTACAAGTTATAAAGATATTATGTGAATTACAACAATATAAACAAGTCGAATTCAAAATTTCTAATTGTCAAATTTTCGACCGTATTAAACTATAGACAACATAACGTTTCGCTGTCAGTTGCGTTTTGTTAAAGTAGGTTTTATACGGACGGGATAAAAATCTCAGGTATCCTATGTCCAACTTTCTTTTTGTTTTAAATATATATAATGCGGAACAAAGTTCGCCGGGTCAGCTAGTCCTCTATGAAACTGGAGGCGGCGCTGCTCAGGTGCAGGTGACAGCCTATAGCTGAGGAGTATTGTAATCGTAGAGTAATAGTTTACTAGTAGTATCTGTCATATTTGACAATAAAGGCGACGTGTGTCAAAAACATTGTCAAAAAAGTTACAAAATACTTGGCGCAGACATCATTACAACCCTTTATATTATACTAGCTTTTGCGCGCGGCTTCGCCCGCGTGGGCTTCGAAAACGTGCATATTTTTTATGAACATAAAATCGGTTATTGTGACTAAACTATGATAGTTAGATATGTGCTCTCGCACACGCGGGACTTTTTTGTAGATCTTTATAAGACCTACAAACCCGTAGTACATCATTTTGTTCTATTGTCAATAGTTTTTGCAGCGCACGCATAAATAGATTTTCGATTTTACACCTTGGTTTACAAAATCGCAATTTTCATACGGATCCCTAATTCTTTTGAAAATAAAATATAGCCTATAACCTTCCTCAATAAATGGAATATCTAACACTGAAAGATTTTTTGAAATCGGTCCAGTAGTTCCTGAGATTAACGCGTTCAAACAAACAAACAAACAAACAAACTCTGCAGCTTTATATATTAGTATAGATTATAACCCATTATAACCCTCTATTGGCTTAGGCCTCCTCCAAATTCATGGGGGGATCCAAATTTCAATATGAATTTGTTTTTTCATAAGAACTGGGTCACCCAGTTACGGAAAGGCGGATAACAAGAGAAATCCGCACAAACAAAAGAAACATAGTGGAACTTTGATTACTGAGATCGTAAAATCCTAATCACCAACAGAACAGACATTTTGTTATTATTGTTATTAGTCCATGTGGTGGGTTTAGAAAACAATGTCGCCACCCCATTTCATCCTGAGAGTGTCGTAGGAGCTGACAAACGGAAATGATAAGGCCGAAAACCTAGTCGCAAGAGTAGGAAGACTTGATACGAAACCCTATGCCAACCCGTCTGGCCAGAGTGGCACAGTAGGCTAATTACCCTCCATATTATATGGATGACGGCCGATCAGCAGTAGGTCATTTATGGGATGAGTAGTAATAGTAGAAGAGTTAGGCCTTCAAATTGATGGAGTCGAAATATGGATTAGTATTATGGTAAAAATTGGGTGACCCAGTTACGGAAAGGCGCACAACTAGAGAAAGAAACAAACATAAGAGACATAGTGCAACGTTGATTACTATGATCGTAAAATAATAATCACGATAGCTAGTTGGCTTATATCCAACAGAACTGGCATTTTGTGTCTGTTTCAGAAAAAATACACTTTTATCCAACAATCAAAGAAATATGCGGTGAAAGTCGATTTGGGCCGCATGTAATTATTTTAACATTTTTGTAATAAAAATACCTAGAAACGGCCATAAGTGTTTTGCCCTTTTTTCCATGTGTATTTAATCTGGCGTCCACAAGGCTTTTAAGTACATCATCATTACAATCATAATTTCAGCCAAAAGACGGCCACTGCTGGACATAGGCCTCCCCCAAGGAATTCCACGAATGCCGGGCCTGGGCCGCACGCATCCATCGCGTTCCAGCGACCTTAACCAGGTCATAGGTCCACCGTGTTCGAGACATTTTAAGTACAGTCGAAAAAAAATCATTGAACTACAAAGTTCGTTGTTGGTTCCTATATTTTCGTAACTCGAGTATGTGCTACACTGTAACGTTGAAATAGAGCGATTCTCATTAAACTACGAACTTACAGACTTTACAGGTTCCGGCTGATATTCCACCATTTATGTCAGGGCTTCACATAGCTAGGGGACTGTCCATTAATCACGAGGTTCGAAGGGGGGGGGGGGAGCTAGCTGCTTTCGGAGAAAATCAATAAATATCACAAGGGGGTAATATAGTAAAATATCACGTGTATTTATTTTTTCGTCAAACGCGTGATTTCTTAACCGAAAAGCGGCGTGTAGCCTTTGAGCGAAAAAATACACGTGATTTCTAGGTAGTCCCCGGTAGTCTTACCAACCACGTGTTACCAAGGGGGAGAATGATAAAAAAACATCACGTGATTTATGGACAGCCCCTAGTTGTGTGATAATAATCATTGCCCACTAGATGAGTTTCGATGGGCAGATGGCAGTGGCAGTGTAGCTGCTGTATTTAGCCAAATCTGGTCAGAGTGGCGTTATTATTACATGACCCACTGCTGAATCGGCTCCAGTTACGTGGAGTAATAAGCCTACGGTGCCATGCTGGCCAGACGGGTTGGAACAGGGTTTCATATTTAGTTTTCCTTCTCCTACAGCTAGGTTTTCGGGCTTTTCATTTCCCTTTGTCGACTCTTACGACACCCTCAGGATGGAATGGGGTGGTAACCCTATGTGTGTATTCTAAATCCGTCACCACACGGCTAATAGTAACATAGGTATCCTATATATATAATGACTATCCTTTTTAATAAGAAAATTAACTTTTTTAATGGATTCAATGCAAGCGAAGCCGCGGGTAAAAGCTAGTTAAAAATAATGCGCGGAAGAAAATACTGGTTTGAAACACCTCGAAGCAAAGATACTATTTAAAAAATAGAAGTTCTTTTATCTGCTTCCCTACGAGCTTTATATGATATGCATTTCAGGTATCGTATGACTTTTTACGTGTTACATTATCGGCAACGATATTGTATTTTTATCAATGTTATTATGCGTCGCAGATAACAATATTGATAACTCTGAAACTATAAAAAGCATTTGTGCTTCATGTTGTATGGTTAGGAAACTTGATAAAAGTTTCCATGAATTTGCTACTGCGTAGGAAGATATCTCGTGGCTATAAATAATCTGGAGATAATATAGGTAAATCTTTGTATGTATTATTTATTATCCGATCGAGATAAATTTTATCCAATAAATCTATTGGAGAAATCTAGAAATCAGGTCCGTTTGGAGACCAATTTAGAATACATAGTGTCACCACCCCATTCCATCTTGGGGTTGTCATAAGAGCCGACAAAAAGAAATGACAAGGCCGAAAACCTAGCCGCAAGAGACAGAAAACTACTCAAACTCCTCTGTCCAGCGTAGACTTTCCTTCCCAATGACGGGAGGAGGCTTCAGGTTCAACTCGGACTAGTTTATGAAGGAAACATCTGCAAAAGCAGTACTACAATAAGTCGTATGAAGCTAGATAAAAAAAAACGGGTAACTACGTCGTTTCCATAGGTTATTAAGTAAACAAAAAGCGATGCGCAGCATGTCGCGGGTTCGATCCCCGCACGGAAGAAATTTTTGTGCGACCTACAAGTATTTGTTCCGGGTCTGGGTGTTTTCTATCTACAATAAGTATGCATGTACAAAAAAAAAAAGTATTTAAGTAGTTTATCATCCATCTCGTTACCATAACACAAGCATTAAGTTGCTTAACTTGGGACGAGATGGCGTTGTGTGTAATGTCCAATGAATGTCCAATGATATTTATTTAATCTCACTTTTAAATATATTTTTTTAAATATTTTTTTTCTCTACCTCCAAAGGAACGCTTCATTTCTATCGGGGCACATTCAAACAGTTATTTTAAGTGACATTATATTACGGGACTGATTGTGACTACAGGAATGACGGCGCGCGGTTGTTCCAACTATCAGTATAAACTATCACGATGGAATTAATGCATGAACACTAGTGGAGTGCGGCGTTGACCTTTTCTTTAGCCTTCAAAACCTCAAGGAACTGCGGCTTGAAACGCAGTTTAATTGGTGATCAAAACTACACGCTAATATCGCCACTTCGGGAGCCGGGAATATAATTAGCTAGTGAAAATAGTTTAATCATCAGGTATGAGAACAATTCGTGCAGTTATTATAGACCTAATAGAGTAGCTATTAGATTTCATATTGGTTTGTCAAAAACTCTTTTGTTGCCGCCCGCCTGATAATGGGGTATAACTAGCCACAAATAGGTTAGTGAATTTACGATCATAATACTTTTTGGTAATGGGGTTCGTTGCTTTTGCCACACCTCTGAAACATGAACCAGTTGTAGGGCACCGCTTAATTTTTTACTCAGCTATTCTGTTATTTAATAGGCCGTGAGCATGCTACGTATCCCGAAAAGAAAAGTAAACACGAATATTTTAACAAAGGAAGTAGATACTACTAGTTAATATTAAAAATAAAGTTTGTAAGAAAGTATGGATGGATGTTTGTTAAAAAATATTGAATGGATTTTGATGAAACTTTACAAGAGTATAGCTTACACATTAGAATAACACATTGTCTATTATAATTTATTAAAAAAAATGTGTGAATTATCCAAAATATGAAGTGGCAAGTAAGTAGATAGAAAAATATTTGCTACGTGTTGCTGTGGCTAAGGTTTTTGTTATAATACATTTAACATTAACACACATTAATTTAACTTTTAACCTAAGGCTATTTATTGAATCTTACTCAAATCAGTCAACAGATATCGCCATATTTGTGGTTGTCAATTATTAGACAAACAATTTGCAATAAAATAATATTGCAACTATAAATAATTCAGATGTCAGCTATCCCATCTTTCAAGTTGGATCTAACAGTACACGGTGTGCAAATTTGATTACCACCGTGTTACCTACTTACTAGCGACTAAAATGGTGCAAAAGGACACGTCACTTTACAACATTTTGGTCACTAATATTCAGAATGGTATTTCCGTAGGCATGTCCTTGAAAGGTTCAATGGCCGCTTTCACCTGGGAATTCACCCTCGCGATAGAACAGATCGTAACGTGTTAGTTGCTGCTCTGCGTTGTTAAGATGTATTGTATAATGATTAAGCAAAATAATCTTCACTATCACTACATAGTATAAAACAAACTCGCTGTCGTCTGTCCGTCCCTATGTATGCTTAAATCTTTAAAACTACGCAAACGGATTTTGAAGCGGTTTTATTTAATAGATAGAGTGATTCAAGAGGAAGATTTATACATGCATAATTGCACCCGTGCGAAGCAGGGCGGGTCGCTAGTTACCTAATAAAGTTTCTTTTGACTCGTGACAAAAAAGATGAGTGTATATACAGGCTGGTCAAAAAGTCGTGGATCAAACGAAACCAGCGGTTAGATGGGGCCATCAGCAGCAAAAAAATGTTCTACGGGAGGTCCTTAGGGTCAACCCCTGCAGAGTTACAATGGCTTTTGTGTTTTGTCAAACACAAAAGCCATTGTAACTCTGCAGTCAAATCAATTGTAACTCTGCAGGGGTTGACCCTAAGGACCTCCCGCAGAACAATTTTTTGCTGCTGATAGCCCCATCTAACCGCTGGTTTCGTTTGATCCATGACTTTTTGACCACCCTGTATATTTGACTACTACTACTACTCAACCCATAAATTATCTACTGCTGATCAACAATACATGGAGGAGGATAATCCTACTGTGCCACGCTACAAGCCGGCAAGAAACTCCGTAGTTAGTTTTTTTTTTCAAAATATTGTTTTTTTTTAAAGGTTACCCCGGGTCTTGGTGTCTTGATATATCTGGATCGCGGGGGCATTTTATAAACATGAAATTCACGAATACAAATGACACCCAGACCCAGAGTCTGGGTGTCATTTGTATTGCAAGTGCCTCTGGTTTACACAAAGACACTTGCCCGGCTCCGGACCCCATGATCGAAAGGCAGCGCATCCAATCCCTAGACCAACAATGCTGTCAAACTACAATCAGTCTTGTTAACAAAAAGCACAGTATGGTGAGAGCAAGTTCGCCAGACGAATCAAACACGCTACACGTTTACGTAATACACGTAAACGACAGAGCCCATCTAATCTACACAAAGACATTTGCACGACCCTGGAATTGAACCAAGGACACAGGTCCTGATTACGATCCAAGGTGTTTCTAAAAAGCCATTGCGATACACTTACATAGCTATAAATAGTGCGGAGCCATATTAAGAAAAAAAATACATTTAGAAAACAGCTGCAAGTAAAAATGGGACTGAAAAAGCTAGACAGCATTACTTAATTTGTTTTGTAATAACTTTGAGAACGCGAAATCCCACGAGGACGGAAGGTTATTGCTGTGGTTTAAAGTTCAACAGTTTATTAGCATTGACATGCTAAAGTTCAAGTAAGTCATTGGCTTCTCCGAACATGACAGTGTAACTTGTTGGTTAAGTTATAAATACCAACGAACTACGAAACTATTTTTTAGAAAATAGTTTTATCATAAATAATAACATGAAATTGAAATGAATTTTTTCAACTGCTCCAAAAGAAAAGTGGCCTTTAAGTCTAACGAAATGTATTATTATTTAAATGAAGCTAGACCTTCAATGCCCTAACTTTTTTGAAGAGTACGTTTACAAGAAAATATCTAAAAATATCGTAGATGTAGCGCGACGGCCTGAGAACTATTAGCATTTGTGAATTTCGTTGTGTGCTTGGTTTCTGCCTTGTTGCTCCCTGGCTCGATTCCGGGGCCATGTGTCTTTGTGTCAACTAAATCTCTAGCACTTGTTCATGAAATGCATGCTTGTAAACATTCCTCATGATAAAGGTTAAAAACAATGTTTTCACATCTCATATTGAAATCATTTCAATAAAACGTCATTGAAATAACGTTTTATTTATTATAAAAACATGTCAAATTATCTGTATAAATATACTAGCTAGTTTTTTGAGAATTATCCGGCATATATTTTGTGTATATATAATAAGCGTTTGATTTTGCCATCGCAGACTATAGATAAAAAAAATAAAGCCGATAGCAGAGTCCAGGAAAAGAGGAAAGATTTCCTAATGTGCCTCGCTGGCCATACCGCTTCGCATCAAGTTTTCCTTCTCGTAGGAGAAGCAGCTTAGGTTTTCTTGCTTGGACTTTACCCTCAGTCGACACTTAATCACCGCATATGATCCTGATGGTGTCGTCGTGAGGGTGTCGGTCGTAAAGAGTAATCTTTGCATTCTAAATCTTAATTAGAAGAGTAAAAACTTAATTAGTCTCACATAAATTCATCACTAGAGCCGTATTACCACATTTTCAACCTATTGCCAATAGTGTATGGTTCAAAATGTTTTGATACACCTTGAATGGGTACTAACATTCAAGGCAAGGAAATGCTTGATAAATGGATGTATGACGTTGCACCAAGCTGTATTCACTCATAAAATGGATAGTTCCCATAAAACGCTTACTCATAATTTCCTATTGTATTGGATGGCTGCGATCAGGTCACGAGATTTATGTCCTTTTATAAGTATTTATACAATAGCGTCAAACATAACAATAAACTGTGTGGATGACTACTGATGACTTGTACGGTACAAGTTTAGATAGATAGATAGATTCATTTAGAATATAGAGAGTCGCCACTCTATTCCACCCTGTGGGTGTCATAAGAGCCAATAATGGAAACTACAAGGCCAAAAAGCTAGCCGTACAGAAGAAAAACTTGATACGAAACTCTGTGTAATCCCGTCTGGCCAGCGGCGCACACTCGGCTAATTACCGTCAATGTAACTTGAGGAGGCCCGACTCAACATCATATGGGCTGATTGCTAGTAGTAGTAGTGGTTTGACCACTTTATAGAAGGGCCTTAAAATTGCCAAGTAACTTAAGTACTGGAAATTGTGGAATGATTCGATAGTACTACTACTACACAGCCCATAAATAAATAAATATCCTTGGACATTTCACACAACGCCATCTCGTCTCAAGCTAAGCAACTTAATGCTTGTGTTATGGTAACGAGATGGATGATAAACTACGTATATATATTTCTTTTTTGTAAATACATACATATTGACGACACGGTTGGCGCAGTGGTTGAGCGAGCGACTGCTGCGCAGCATGTCGCGGGCTCGATCCCCGCACGGAAGACATATTTGTACGACCAACAATATATAAGTAGTTTATCATCCATCTTGTTACCATAACACAAGCATTAAGTTGCTTAGCTTGGAACGAGATGGCGTTGTGTGAAATGTCCAAGGATATTTATTTATTTATTATATTAAAGATAGAAAACACCCAGACCCGGAACAAATACTTGTAGGTCGTACAAATATTTCTTCCGTGCGGGAGCCGAACCCGCGACATGCTGCGCAGCATTCGATCGCTCAACCACTGTGCCTCTGCGGTGTCGGGCCTCCTCCAGTTACATGGAGGGTAATTAGCCTACTGTTCCATGTGGTACAACATCTTAACATAGTTAATCATCATAGTTATGGTTCGTATAGTGTTTAAGCTCGGTAAGAATAAAAAACAGAAGCATCTATCGTATGAGAACACAATCAAGCGTATCGATAACAGGAAACAGGAAAATTGTTTTATTACAACTCAAATAACATCGTAACTTTCACCGTTGTGAGTCATAAAGTGAAAAGGGGTGAAACTTTGTCCATACGTCCTTTATTAAGCCGGCTCTCAAATATGGACAAACACCGAAAGGAAATCGAAAACACAGGTTGTACAAAATCCACGAAAAACTTGATAGTACTATACTGATATGGTGACAGATTTAGTATACATTGTTCGTTCGTTTCAGCCCATAAATGACCCAATACTGGGTCGGGCCTCCTCCAAATTTATCGAGGGAAATTATTAGCCTACTTTGCCAAGCTGGGTCGGGCCTCCTCCAAATTTATGGAGGGAAATTAGCCTACTGTGCCAAGCTGGAAGGACGGGTTGGAATAGAGTTTGTATCAAGTTTTCCTTCTCTTGGGGCTAGGTAATCTGCCTTTTGCTTACCTTACGACACCCTTAAGATGGTATGGGTTGGTGACATTGTGTATTCTTAATCCGTCACCACACGGACGAATAGACTTTAAAATGTCGCCAACCCATATCATCGTAGAGGTGACGCAAGTGCCAGATCACCAAGCTGCAAGAGAAGGACAATTCCTGTGCCAACCCGCCTGGCCATCGTGGCATCGTAGGCTATTTAGCGTCCATGTATTAGGAGGAGGCCCGACTCGTGTCAGGGTTTCTTTTTAATATGCTTTTATTAGCTTCGCTTGTATGTAAGTATGTATGTAACGGAATCTTTGAACATGATTTTGACCCAGTTAAAAACGTCGGATTAACACGAAATTTGGCATACTTATTAAGGACCGATGACAATTCAATATTTTAAACATTTTGACCCGTTATCATTAATAGAATAATAATAATAACGGTGATCAAGGTGGAACACCGCTCTTCGATGCAATAGCTAATAGAGAGGTTAAAAAGTTATTGCTATATTTTTTTTGTGATTATTTAGCAATAGATTTATGATATTTCAACTAAAAAATAAATAATAGTTCAAAAACAAATACGCTTTTCTAGAAAATCGAACTAAAAAATAAATTTTAATAAATTTGATTTAAAAATAGTGTCAGAAAAAATTATTTTATTGTAAAAAGCGTGGGGTGCATCTCAGGATATTATCAATTTATACAATATAGGATATACGAATAACCCTTCTAGTCATATCTATTTTTAATTCAAATTTATTAAAATTTTTTTTTTAGTTAGATTTTCTTTAATAGCGTATTTTTTTAGTTATTTTTAAACTATTATTTTTCTTTTCCTTTTTCCACCCTGAAGGTGTCGTCAGGGTGTAATGGGATGGTGACACTATGTATTCTAAATCCGTCACCACATGGACAGTTATAAATGCATACAACATTGTACGAAGTAGTGAAACATTGGAGTCGTTACTTTACCAAAAAGTAAAAAAGGCAAGGGTGAAAAGTACTTTCTAATAAATATTTGTATCTTCTCAGTTGTGCTTATTTAAAAAGCTCGATAACGCATTATCGATTACAAAGATAACGCCTCACGGCAGGACGTCGAGTGCTCGTAAGGAGCCTGAGGAGAGGAGGAGGACCTCCTCGTCTGCGGCGGCGTTGTTCTGCATCAGATCCCACAATGCCGCAACAATGCCCCACTATGGGGGAGAGTCCCACACTCCCCTCGCTGGCCATCCCCGTGGCTAGCGAGGAAGTCCATAAAGGATTGTACCCAGGGCGAAAAAAAAAAAAAATGGAGTGTATCAAATTTTCCTTCTCTTGCGGCTGGGTTAGCCGAAGCGCCATCCGATAGTCACAAACCCGTCCGCGCGCCTTTGTAGAATGCCTCCTCGCAAACCTGTGGCGTCTTATCGAGGTTATACCGCTGGGATGTGTAGTCAAGAATTCCGGACTCCCACAAAACCGCTGACCGCACCCCCGAGCAACGGTATGCATTTCCCCATCGTAACAAAAAGGGTAGATATAGTATGCTTATTTCCCCTGCAAAACAAAAAAATAATGCCTAAGCCCATGACCCACCGCTGAGTCGGGCCTGTTAAATGCAGGTGCCAGCTTACTGTGCCACGCTGGCCCGACGGGTCATTACAGGGTATTGTAACAAGTTTTCCTGCGGCTGGGTTTTCGGCCTTATCGCTACCTATGCGGTGGTGACACCTTGTATTCTAAATCCATAATTACACGGATAGCATGATAGATTATCATCAAAGTGTCCATCTTATAAGTCATCATCATCATCATCAGCCCACATTAGTCCACTGCTGGACATAGGCCTCCCCTAAAGAGCGCCATAGCGCCCTGTCTTCAGCTTGACGCATCGAGCTGCTGCCTGCAACCATCTTCATAGTCGTCCATCTTATAAGTATTCGATTCCTTTTTCAATTATACAACTGCACGGCTCCAACTGAAAATCAGCGCCACTTTCAGTGGCATCACAGCTGAGTTGGGACCATTTGTAGCCTCACACCCCATAATTGTATTTGTGTTTCTCCTTCTTCTTAGTTAATCTTAAGTAGTCGTGTTTTGTGCAAGTAAATCTATATATCTTATCTTCTTTTATGTAAAAACTAGTGTGTGTGAAAAACTACAATGATGAACATCTAAATTTATGCATGTATTATACATAGAAACCTTCCTCTTGATTCACTCTTCTATTAAAAAAAACCGCTTCAAAATCCGTTGCGTAGTTTTAAAGATTTATTAATATTAGCATACATAGGGACGGACAGACGACAGCGACTTTGTTTTATACTATGTAGTGAAGTGATAGTGATGATGAATTGCTGTTCGTTAGTCTCGCTAAAACTCGAGAACGGCTGGAGCGATTTGACTAATTTTGGTCTTGAAATATTCGGGTGAGTCCAGGGAAGGTTTAAAATATGAAAAAAATATTATTCAGGTTTTTTATTTATTCATTCTGAGGCGGTACGAAGGTTGCCGGGTCAGCTAGTGGTTAATAATAATATTAGCCTCTAGTTAGTAAGTAAATATTTTAGTTTTATAGAATTGTGAGCTACAATAAAAATATTTTCTTTCTTTCGTAGCCCCGTAAGGCCCAACGCAACACACGAATGGTTGCGAATAAAATAAAACCCAATTTGGTAAATAAAAGGAGAATAAAGCGTCCCGATTCTTTCACCTCACGATCTTTATCACGATATTCATTGTCGAGGTGAAGTCGTAGAGGTAAATTGCAGAAAATTGCCTTTGCCCAAGATAACGATTTCCGTCGGAGCGAGTTTGCCGTGCGAGCGAGCAGAACTCACTTGACGCGGGTTACCAACAAGAAAACCTATTTCTCATCGATGCCAGAGATAAATGGTGATTGAAGAAATATCCCTCTCTGTGTATAATATGGAAAAGAACCGCAGTTCTGACTTGTTTACTTAAGACGTGTGCGTTATGTATAATTAATCCATGACATGAGGTATTAAAGAAGTTATAAATAAAATAATAATAATTATATTAACAACTAACAAACTGCCTTGTCATTCCCTTTCGACTTTCCCAGTCGGCTCTTACGAAACCCGCAGGATGGAATGGGGAGCCCATCAAGTGGAGCAGTTCTGTGTATAAATTATTTTTCTACTAGTGGCCCGCCCCGGCTTCGCCCGTACAAAGCGGGGGTGGGTTCTACATATAAACCTTACCCTTGAATGACTCTATCTATTAAAAAAAAACCGCTTCAAAATCCGTTGCGTAGTTTTAAAGATTTATGCATACATAGGGACGGACAGAATAATGCGACTTTGTTTTATACTATGTAGTGATGTCGAAGTGTGCGTGAAACCTCACTATTATCACAAACAATGGTTTTCAGATTAAATCAGCTAATTAGGTATTGTACTACATGCTTAGTAATCCGGGTTCATCAATGTTCTTGAGTTTCTTGTGCTTATTTATTGAGTTAGGACACTTTCGTCATTGAACACAAACAATTTAATAAAAACAAATTGCTTATTGTATCCTTAAATTTTGTCCACATTATCTGTATGAGTAGTCTAATCGATCCTTTCGTTACTGTCATAGAGTTTTTGTTATACGCTGTATAATATATTCATCATGACAAAAGACGTCCAATCGTCCTCCAAGAATTTCCACAAAGGCCATTCCTCCAGCCGCATCCATCGTTTTCTGGCGACCTTGACCAGGTCATCGGTCCAACGTGTGTGTATAATAATATTTGAATGTAACTTATTGTTGCCAAACATCGCTATTGGAACTGCAACTCTCCTTGGAACGCCCTACGACACTAGTTTTCAACACCTCTAATTGTTCTGTTTAATTATCTGGGCTTATTCTGTATCTGTATCATCATCATCAGCCAACATTAGTCCACTGCTGGACATAGGCCATATTATTCTGTATACTGTCCCGTTTATTGAGTACGGATGTGAATATTGAATAAAGTAAAGAAAATGACTTTCAGTCGGGCGGGTCTCCCGACCCACCACCGGGCCTCTATAGCAGGAGTAATAGGTGGACGTAGAGTTGCCTCCTCCTCCCCGGCCTCCATCTGCGCGGGTCATCTAGAGTATCCTCTTCTCTGACCCCCTCCGCCGCCATCTCCTGTGACATAACATCCTCGAAGAAGGAGGCCATGGCTTCCTAGTGCCGTCCGATTAAACTCAGCAGCAAATTTCGTAAATGGCCTGCCATAGCTCTGGTTAAAAATTTTTTCACCTAGCGGCTTTTACGAGTTTGTGGGCATTCGAATATAACTAATCTATATCTAAGTATTCCTGTTCTTTGTAGCGTTCTACGTGCACTTATATTCCGTACCTTTATATGTCAGTAGCAGTAGCAGGCTTAGAATACACAAGGTCAACAACCCATCCCATCCTGAGGGGGTCGTAGGAGATGAATATAGGAACGCAAGTGGCAGAACACTAAGTCACAAGAGAAGGAAAACTTGACACCCTGTACCAACCCGTCTTGCCAGCGTGGCACATTAGGCTAATCTCCACGCTTCTCTCCACGAATTTGGAGGAGGCCCGACTTAGCAGTGGGTCATTTATGGGCTGAAACGACGAAACGAAAGACGAGGTAGATAGACAATCAAGGAGCACCTCCTTCAATTTGTTGGCGGGAAGTTAAGAGTCATGACAGAAAAATTGAAAAGTTACATGTTTTTTTTTTCAATCTAAAAGTTTGTAATTGAGATAGAAGTAATATATTTCAATATCTTGATAGATTGACATTCAGTTCTTCAGCCACCAGTTGCTACCCAGAGGTTGTAAAATCACAAATATTTAATTTGTTAGCCACAGCAAAGGGCAAACTGACTAGTTTATAACATTAATAATAGTAACTACGTACATAATTATTAGAATATACTGTATTTTTTTTACTTATTGGGTTTACTTTTATTATTCTTTTTCACATTTTACTTAATTCGCCATTGGGATGTGGCGAAGAAACACTCTTCTAATAACTTGAGAAGTATTTATATAGGCTATAACCATAGGTATCTGGATTAGTTTTGCCTTCTACGGTATACTTCATTTATTAATCTAGACTATATTTTCCATAGAAGTATACAGTATTACATTTAATATAAGCGAAACTGAATATTCCAACTAAATATTCGATTTACTTAAACAAAGTTAATTATTTTAATTCCGTGTTTTTTATGTTTCTTAGAAATAAATGTTCGATTTTCTATAAAAAAAAACAAATTAAAATTTATTTTCTATTTTTTAAACAAAGTGATATGTTTGTGTCGTTTGTATAACAATTGTGAGATATTATTGCTCTAATATTATACTGGACATACAAAAAATATCGATAAGGTACTCGTAATTCATCTAAAGGTACTTTCGCAAGGCCAATTGACCATAAAGATAATTTTATTGCGTTTCTGAGGTGGAATGCTAAAAAAGTATTTCTGGGTATTACTAATGTCCAGTGACCATTTTTTAATTTAACACAAAGTTCCTTTTTTATTTGCTCATTTATTAAATTAATTAATTAATTTAAATGCTTCATGTAGTGTGGTACATAGGCCGACTTGCCTAACGGCATTGTCTACCAGCCAACTTTTGGGTGATGCAGGGAGTTAGTAGACGGTAGATGCACACAACTTTAAGAGAGAAAAAGAAAGAAACAATTCAGACTTTTTGATAATAGTATTAAATATGTCTAATAATAAAAATCTCAAAAACCTAAGTAGTACACACACACATAATATATATGCATAACAATACTTATAATAAACTAGTATATACTTGTATATATACATATAAATGTACTAATACATACAGTATAACCACATTTAAACAACACGACCTAGTAATTGAATACGGCGTGGTCAGTTTTCAGAAAACTCGACCGAGAGCTTTTTTTATACTAATATACTATATATTCAATATCCGTATGATCACGCACTACACTTACAAGCTTTTGAAAAACTCTACGATTTGTAATTCGATCCCTTAATATAATTTAAATATTCATGAAATCTTGGGTAATCGCTAATTAAGTAATCAATTTAGCCGATGCTACTCTTTCTATAAGTGGAAACCTGTAAATAGCCATCATATGTATATAAGCTATATTTTGTACGACCTGTAACCTTACCTTCACGACAAGTACCTAATATATTAAAATACCTACATAAATAATTAAGGGTAACCCTAAATTAAGCAATGGATGTAATTGAATTTATAAGCTATTGTGAAACGATTAGATCGGTGCTTGTCTAGCTTCATTCTTCAACATCTACAAAATTATTATTTTATTTTTACTAGCCCACTAATGACAATGTCCCATTAAGGGCGTTCACAAAATTGTTGGTAATTTTCTCGAGCAGAGAAAATCTTCTTTATCGTTTGTTTATGAGTCTACTACACTAACCCAAACAACTTCTACGAGACGCTACGAAATAGCCGTAGGAATTACTACGACACGCTACAATTTATTGCTACGAGATTATGACTTCATATTTTGTGGCTCGGATTTATTAGGTGTTTTATTAGATCGAATATTGAAAAAAAATACCTGTGCGGTCTCCTCTCTTCTTCGTGCTCCTCTTTCATAAACGACGGCTGCAGACTGAATCTGCGACGAAATTGATGTCTCCCCTTCATAGTGATAGTTCACTTTAACACATGCTACGTTCACAGGGCAACGGTCGAGTGCGTGGCGCGTGAAATCGCTGCGGCCGCGGAATATCTCGACGTGCGCTACTCGGGGCGGTCGGAAGGCGAGTGGCGACGACACTAGAAACCTTGCCTCTCAGTCACACCTACTCGAGCCCACATAGATCAGTTTCAAACACATCTAGCATAAAACCTTCTATTTTTCATCTGAGCCTGGTAATTGCTCATCATCCACTGCTGGACATATCCAAGGATCTCCACAAAAGCCGGTCCTAAGCCGCCTTTAAACATCGTTTTCCGGCGACCATAATCAGGGCATTGGTCCATCGTGTTGGAGCCCTACCGGCTTTGCGCTTTCCACGGTCGCCATTGGATGACTTTTCTGCTCTCTGTTACTTAAGTTTGGCAATCCTGTGGGCTATCTCGGTAACTTTGGTACTCCTCATGCCTTTCATATATAATAACTCAAATATAGTTGCCGGCTATATTTTTAATAATACCTTATGAGCGCTTAGCCACGTAGGTATACTTTTCATTGGCCAAAACACTTTTGAACTGACAGAAATTTTGTCTAAATATTCCAAGGTAAGCTTTTGTTTAGCTCGTATCATTTACAACACTTTTAACACTTAAGTAAAAATACTGTATTTTTAAAACCCTTTAGCAAAATACAACAACACTCCTTTGGGCCAAAAGGCTGTTATTCTTTACACAAAGTAGCTCCGAATTTTTCGTTAGCCTGACGTAGTTGTTCTTTTTAATACAAAATAAAGTTGTTTAGCTTTAACGAGCGAAGGTATCTAAAAAGTTATAGCATTCAATCACCAGTAACTTTGGCTTAGTGTTAAACATTGCTGTGCAATTACGTGTGAAATTGAATTTCTGAACTTTGACTGCGCAGATATAACCTTTTTAATACTAAAACTATTTTGAATATATTCATTAGAATAGGTAGAAACTTAATGGTGCTCTAAATGTTTAACAATTTTCATAACGGGGTATAACAATTACTTCGGCAATATCGACGAGGATTTTAATTTTTGAAATTGTGAATACCAATTTAATGCAAGAGAGTGTAGCACGGATCTTTTTATATAACCTCAGATATGATCTTGATTGACACACTAAGCATAGTCAGTCTCAAATGAGCATCCCAGTACTCGACATGAGCCTGCTTTAATGAGTGCGATAGTGCCCCGCTCTCAGATTGATGCACCGTCGTTCGGTCTAAGAGGGGTTTCCTACGATATACTTGCCGAGTCTGACTGGTGTGTGAGTGGTGGAGTCAGTATTGTAACAGATTTAATATAATTGGGGTCACCTTCCGTCCCATCCTGAGGTTGTCGTAAAAGCTGATAAAAAGAAAACCTGTGCCTACCGATCTGGCCAGCGTGGCACTGTAAGCTACTTAACTTCCATGAAAGGAGTCCCGACTCAGGGTGTCGACTCAAGTTGTAATATATGACAAAGGTTGTAAGATATTGCAAATATATACGGCCCACTACCACTTCAACTAGCCAACTCTTTGAACTATATTGCTGAGGTAAACCCACGTGCTTTTGTACCGTCGCATAACTTATACGTCTGAAAAACACGTAATAGTATAAAGGTATACATGATATCTGCATATAAAAAATCCACCATCGTTAATTTGGTCCGCCCCGTATACTTTTTTGATATCATCATCACTACATAATATAAAACAAAGTCGCCGTCGTCTGTTCATCCCTATGAATGCATAAAACTTTAAAACTACGCAACGGATTTTGAAGCGGGTTTTTGTATTAGATAGAGTGATTCAAGAGGAAGGTTTATGTGTATAATACATGCATAATTGCACCCGTGCGAAGCCAGGGCGGGTCGCTAGTAAATAATAAAATAAAAGGAAAAGATTACTTTTAGCAAAATGACAAACTGATTGCTGGTCAACTGTGTGTTTTATATTCAGGTCTACTCAATACTTCCAGATAACATTTATTTAACATAAAAAAGATTAAACAAATTCGGCTTCAGCACACCCGTACCCGTGTTCCATGTGGTGACAGATTTAGAATACACAGTGTCACCAACCCATACCATCCAGAGAGTGTCGTAAGAGGCGACTAACAGTATGTAAAAGGCAGATCACCTAGCCGCGAAAGAGGGAAAACTTTATACAAATCTTCTGCCAACCCATTTTGCCAGCGTGACACACTAAGCTAAGTTCCCTCCTCCGTCCTCAGTCACTCAGTAGTGAGTCATTTATGGGTTGGAATATCGACCCCTGTACTGCAGCCATGAACCCACAGAGTAGAACACAGCCAAACACATCAAGCTCCCTTTTTCGCTGTGGTGAAAAATAGTACATATCCATCTGTATTCATAGACAGCAATTTTCCCTGTGAATATTTTAGCTAGGTATTTCGTAACAAAGAGAAATGTTGAGACTAGGCAAGCGTAATATCTATAGTAGTATATCTATAATAGTAGTATATCTATAATAGTAGTAGCCTGCCTGTTGCGCTGGGCCGCTCTCCTTCGAAGCGGGATGAAAATATACAGTTTCACTCTAGCACATTTAGGTACATACTATGACTAACATGTCGGCAACGTTGTCGATAATGTTCTTTGTTTTATTACAAGTAAAAGGAAATTACATTAACAGTCACTCTATCTATTATCCTGTATGTACGGCTATGTCTAATATATATGCAGAGTTTAACAAAAACCATAAAAAATAAAACTCAGAGTTGATAAAAAAAAACAGTAGTGTGCTTAAAGTGTTGTGTTATCAATATAACACAACACTTTAAGCACACTACTGTTCAGAAAAACTTCGATACATTCCTCATACTACAATTAGTATGAGGAATGTATCGAAGTTTTTCTGAACCATATTTGTATTGCAAAACACGAGTTCAAGTGAATAACTAACAGTCGATATTATCGTCTCTCTACTCAGACCATAGATGGCCCACTGCTGAGTCGGGCCTCCTCCAATTACATGGAGGCTAATACACCAACCCATACCATCTTGAGGGTGTCGTTAGAGGCGACTAAAAGAATGCAAAAGGCAGATCACTTAGCCGCAAGAGAAGGAAAACTTGATACAAACCCTGTGCCAAGCGTCCGTCTTGCCAGCGTGGCGCAATAGGCTAATTTCCCTCCATGGATTTGGAGGAGGCCCGACTCAGTAGTGGGTCATTTATGGGCTGAAACGACGATATTTCGTTTATAACCACCGACGTACACAAAGCTCCTTTTTTATCAACGGTGGAACAAAGGACCACCACAAACAGTCGCACTTTTTGCGAGAAGTGTTTTCGGGTGTCTATTGAAAGATAAAACAACATGGAACTTTTGGACAAGCTTAAAAATAACATGAAAATTATAGATAACTAGTTTTACTACGATTCTATAAAGGACATACATTTTAGAGATATAAATAAGATGCAATAAAAATAATATGACCGGTTTTTTCTGCCTTTTACTATAATTTTACATATAGCTGAGTATTTATTTTATGTTGAGTACAGAATTTATAAATAACTAGCGACCCACCCCGGCTTCGCACGAGTGCAATTTAATAATATTATACCTATAAACCTTCCTCTTGAATTACTGTATCTATTAAAAAAAACCGCTTCAAAATCTGTTGCGTAGTTTTCAAGATTTATGCATACATAGGGACGGACAGAAAAATGAGACGTTGTTTTATACTATGTAGTGATTATATTATACCCATGTTTTAATATGAGCTTATTTTATACCCATCAAAGTACCCGTAGAATAATATTATTCGATTAAACTTAATGGCCACTTAACAAAAAAAGTTTATCCCAAAAAACCACTAATATTTACTAAGACAAAGGAATTCCTGCTATTCAAGACCCTCAAATATAAGGCCCGTACACACTTGCAAACAAAATGGGCTCAAGTGAATTTAGCAAATCTTTCCAAATTGTTGTATGGAGAGAACGGGCGTGGTTCCACAAGTTATGGTCACGTTGAAGCCGGAAATTCTATTCAAATGAGTCTATTTCTCATTGCGGGAGGAGCCCACTAAAATAAAGGGAAATGACTGAGACTTTAGTTTGATTTTTCATTGCGTAATTACTTTCCTAAGGAAAAATATGTATATCGCGATTTTATATTTGAATAACAATTTAATTAACATTATTAACTTTTATTTCGTTTGGATGTTGAATGTGTGCATCAGATTACATCTGTACTCTTCGGTAATCCTGAAAAAAAGCTTTAACCTTTGGAAAAAAATATGTCAACGAAATATGTGCAGAAAACAAACAATTCAATGTTAACTTTCTCGTTGTCCTTGGTGGATAAATTCTAATATTACCAGGAAAACATTAATATCGCACAGTGTCATATCCGTGTGGTGACGGATTTAGAATACATAGTGTTCCCATTCCATCCTTAGGGTGTAGTAAGAGCCGACAAAATCTCTTCAAACGTCACCACACAGCGTCACCACATGGACTAAAAAAATTAAATTAAAAATTTAAATAAACCCCCGACACAATAACCTTTAAAAAGTAAAAAATAAAAATAAATACTTCGCGTTGGGGGACCACTCCCACTTATTTATTACCTGACCCCTGGTCCCCCAACGCGAAGTATTTATTTTATTTTTTACTTTTTAAAGGTTATTGTGTCGGGGGTTTATTTAAATTTTTAATTTAATTTTTATTTTATACTTTTTGTAGGTACATACTTATTATAATGTAGATTTTGTTAAATTGCACGTGATGCGCTTTCATTTGAGACCCCACTCGATTATATTTGCAGACATTCGGTTATTCTTCCCCACTTTCACCCGTCATAACTTTTAAACGGCTCACTCGATTTTCATCAAACATATCTAAGAACACTCGCCCGTAACTCACCTTTCATACAAAAAAAAACTTTATTGAAATTGCTTCATCCGTTCGCGAGCTACGGTGCCACAGACAGACAGACAGACCGACAGACAGACAGACAGACACGTGAAACTTATAACACCCCTCTTTTTGCGTCGGGGGTTAAAAAGTAGTTCTCCTCAACTTTAATTGGAATTCAGCCTGTAATATGTCACTATCCAGTAACTTTTTTTAACAGTACATAACATTATTAGGATCAAGTTTACCTTGTCTTATAGCAAAAAAAAACTTTCTTGCTCTCACAAATCTGTCTAATCAGTCTTTATATAAAAAAAAAAAGATTTGAAAAACAACTAAAAAGTTTCTTCTCGGCTCTTCTCTGAAGAGTAGCCTTCCGAACTGGTGGTAAAAGATAAATGTATATTAATGGGTCAAAATAGCTCAGAGTAGCCAGCCTGAATAAATGTATTTTTGGTTGATTTGATTTTGCGTTGAATCTTAGTTCTTTTGTTCAACTTACTTGTTCTGACTTAGAAAACATTATGTCACCACCCCATTTCATTCTAAGGGTGTCGTAAGAGTTGACATTCGGTAATGACAAGGCCGAAAACCTAGCCGCAAGAGAAGGAAAACTTGATACTAAACCCTGTGCCAACCGGTCTGGCCAGCGTGGCCACAGTAGGCTAACTACCGTCCATGTAGTTGGAGGAGGCCCGACTCAGCAGTGGGTAAATTATGGGCTGAGATGTAAACAAAAGGTCACCCTGTATGACCCTCCAGGATACAGGTTAGTGACTTTATAGGAACACTAGTGGCCCGCCCCGGCTTCGCCCGTGCAAAGCGGGTGTGGGTTATACATATAAACCTTACTCTTGAATCACACTATCTATTAAAAAAAACCGTATCAAAATCCATTGCGTAGTTTTAAAGATTTAAGCATACATAGGGACGGACAGAAACAGCGACTTTGTTTTATACTATGTAAAGATATACTACTAGCGACCCGCCCCGCCTTCGCACGCGTGCAATCATGAACCTCTAAATTGATCAGTGTTTCTCTACAATATCGTGGATGTATTATACATTATAAACCTTCCTCTTGAATCACTCTATCTATTAAAAAAACCGCTTCGAAATCCGTTGCGTAGTTTTAAAGATTTAAGCATACATAGGGACGGACAGACGACAGCGACTTTGTTTTATACTATGTAGTGATAGTGATACACACATCTTACATAGGGAGTGACTATGACTACGAAAAAACGCAACTCATGTTGTTAGGGTAAGAAACTTATCTAAACATTCGTCAAGTCACTGCTCTAAACTGGGGAGTTGTAAATTAGTCCCTTGGAAGGGGTATTGTTAGGGGGTCATGGCAGAGTATGCAAAACACGGTGGAAGCTTCGTAGTACGTATAATAAATAAAATATATAAAATGGTAAAAACAACACGACATAACAAGATAATGGAGTACACAAGACAATAGAATAAACTTGACAAATATTCAAACAATATAATTACAAACAGCCTGTGCTGTGTTGAATCCATGAAGGTGATACTTCAACACACCCCCTTCAACTCATGGACTCAACGCCTTAAAAACTAATTAAGTCCGCACACACAAACCTAATTCATTCGACAAAGATTCGTGTCTCACGCGGGGCAAAGGCTTGGTGAGAATATCTGCCAACATCTTATCAGTTGCCAAATGTTCCAAAGTTATCGCTTTATTTTCTCGCAGCACATCTCTAACGAAGAAGTGACGTATATCAATGTGCTTGCTCTTCGCATGATAAACACCGTTATCTTCGGCTAGGCAAATGGCACTTAAGTTATCAGCATGCATTCTTACCTTAGAAAAATTCTGTAGACCTAATTCGTTCAACAGACTATTTAGGTACATAGCCTCTTTCATGGCCTCAGCCAAACTCACGAACTCAGCCTCACAAGTCGATGTTGCTACGATGCGTTGCTTTTGTGAAGCCCACGAGATACCCGCACCCCCTAAAACGAATACATATCCCGTAAATGATCGACGATCATGTGTACAGCTTCCCCAGTCCGCATCCGCATAGCCATGAATGCATAACCCAGTTTGTTTATATACCAAACTATAACTTATAGTACCTTTTAAATAGCGTAGAATCCTCTTAGCGGCTCTCCAATGCGTTTCGTTAGGATTCTCGGCAAACTGTGCCAGTTTAGCCGTAGCGTTTGCTATGTCTGGCCTTGTTGCCACGCTTAAGTACATGAGCGATCCTATAAGCTCTCTATAGGGAAATATCTTCCCCTCCACTTTTTTATTCTCGCTCAGAACTGGTCTTCCTGTTTCCATAGGAGTCTTGACACATTTACAATTCTCCATGCCAAATTTCTTCAATATATCATTGATATATTTTTCTTGTGACAGATAATAACGCCCATTATTTTTCTTAATATCAATCCCAAGGCAAAAAGTTGCACGGCCAAAGTCTTTCAACTCAAACCTTTTTGCTAGTTCATGCTTGAAATTGTCAATATAAAATCTCTTTTGTGAAGCTATTAATATATCATCCACGTAAATGACTACAAATATATCAGATCCATCCTTATTTCGCCTGTGATATAAGCAGGGCTCATTTACAGTTGGTTTTAAACCTAACTCTTTCAGTTTCGAGTCTAGTTTTACATTCCACTGTCGTCCGGCTTGCTTTAGGCCGTACAGAGATTTTTTTAAAAGACAGGTGTTTCCACCTTCTCTCATTTCTTCAAGCATCTTCGCTGCTCTCTTACCGGTCGTACTGTTACGACCGTCAACTTTTACAAGTTTTTCTAAACTTTCTTTTAGCAGCTCTGGGACTTTCATATAAATATCTTCGTTCAGATCACCATTCAAATATGCCGTACTAATGTCTAATTGATCGATGTCCATGTCCATTTCAACAGCTAATGCGACCAACAAACGTACTGTTGCTATCCTTGCAACTGGTGCGAATGTCCTGTGATAATCAAGGCCAGGTTGTTGACTATATCCTTTTGCGACAAGTCTCGCCTTCTTTTTCTCAGTTTTGTCGACATTAAGCTTCGTCGTCAGTACATACCGACATCCTACAACATTGCGGTCAAATGGTTTCTTAACGATTTTCCATGTGTCATTTTTCACCAAGCTCCGTATTTCGGACAGAATTGCTTCCTCCCACTGACTCTTCTCGTCACTTGATAAAGCATCCTTCAATGAGGTTTCAATAGCCCCAGCAAAATCATCAGTATCCACGAATTCGTCCACTGAAGATTCACCCTCGCTATTTTCTGATACTTCGACCATATTGTAGATTTTTCGAGGTCGTCCTATGTGTCCTCTCTCAATCTTAGGTCTTCCAGGACCACGTTTCAGAGTTACCCGCCTTTCACCAATCTCTGTATCTTCCATACCTTCTGTACTTGGTGTCGTCGGTAGCTCATTTGATGTCACTGGTGTACTTGGCACCTCACGCAATGTCCACGGCTCTACAATTGGTGTAGTCGACGGTTCTTGACTCGGTTCTTGACTCAATGACACATCTCTTTGAATTAATTCAATTGGATTTAATGGTACATCTGACTTTACCTCCAATGGAAATTCAACAGTCTTCCTCACAGTATCCTTATCATACTGTGACTCAAGAAGCGGCTGATACGATGTCTTGCTTTCACTGTCAAGATATTTCTTGCCTTCTTGAAATCTGACATCCCTTGACACGATGAACGTTTTACTCTCTGGTATCCATATCTTGTAACCGTTAGATTCGGCTGGATATCCTTTTTTTTTTTTTTTTTTTTTTTTTTGGTTTCGCTGGGGAAATGCTTTATGCATACCACCGCACCCCGGGGGAAAGGTCGGTGATTATGTGGGACTCCGACAAGGGTCGTCTACCCAAGAGTCGTTTACCCACTAAAACCCCAGCGGCATACCCTCACACGACGCGCTTGGGGCGCCACAAGTTCGCGTAAACGCATTCTACTGTGACGCCCCGGCGTGGTGCCCGCGACGCGGGCAAGCGACTATCAGAGAGGGCGCCCCGGTATACTGGGACGCCCTCAGTCATCGAGGCTTTCGTCGGTAGTGGCTCCCCCGAACCACCACCGGCCTCCTAGGCGAGGGCAGAAGGGGCCCGCATCGTCACGGACCCCCCTCCACCCCCGCCTCCGTCCGCGGCGCGGGTCACCCGGAGCTCCCTCCCTTGCGACCCGCCCCGCTGCCCCCTTCTGCGACATCGGCCCCGCAGAAGGAGGCCCGTCAGCCCTCGGGCCGGCGCCAACCAAAGGACACCGGCGCACCGCAGCCGTCCAGGGCCCGCAGGGAAACCCTTAGAACAGGGTCCACCGTCTACCCAGGTCCCCGGAGCCCCCGTCCAGGGCTCGCAGCGAGACACTGGGGACAGGGTCCCCATCCACCCAAGTCCCCGCAGCCCCAATCTACCGCAGCGCACCAGCGATCCGTCCCGCAGCCCCCTTCTGCGACATACGGCCTCGCAGAGGAGGCCCGTCAGCCCTCGGCCGGCGCCAACCTGAGGACGTTGAGTGAGGACTCGGTTTGACGGCCAACTAAGTTGAGCGCCAACCCGAGGACCTCATGGTGCGCCGCAGCGGTTTACGACTCCCAAGGCAGCTCTGAGGACAGAGGAGTCCCCGGAGCCGCAACCCGCCACGACGCTGGGTGCCGCTCTTCGTCTCACCTCTCCCCGTGGGCCCGCCCGGCATGGGAGGCCCTGGCCGGTATGGCCCCACGGATCATTGAGGCACTCAAGCCCCCTCACCACAGCAAGGTGGCAGCACAGTCGAGGGGGCGGCTGGATATCCTACAAAATAACCAACAACACTTCGTGAAGCAAATTTATCTTTTCCTGGTTCTTTATTTAAAACATGAACTTTGGTACCAAAAACTTTCAAGTAACTTACGTTCATAGGTTTTTCGAACCATTTCTCATAAGGAATCCCCCCATTTAAACTGCTTGTTGGACATCTGTTACGTAAATAACATGCAGTGGCTACTGCTTCTGCCCAAAAGCTTGCTGGCATTCCTGACGATAAAATCATGCATCTTGCTGTTTCGAGTAAAGTACGGTTCATCCGTTCCGCAACACCATTACTTTGCGGCGTGTACGGAGTTGTAAAACGCCTTTGAATTCCATTGGTTAGTAAAAATTCATCAAATATTTTATTTTTGTATTCCGTACCGTTATCCGTTTGAAATGTTTTTATTTTCCTGCCTGTCAAGTTTTCGACATGACATTTATAAATTTTGAATTTTGACAATACGTCACTTTTATTTCGTGTCATAAATACTTCACACCAACGAGTACAGTCGTCTATAAAAGTGACAAAATATTTGTTGCCTCCGTTCGATTTAGCTCTCATTGGCCCGACAACATCGGAATACACTATTTCTAGTTTATCATTACAGGGTTTTCTGGACTTCACAAAAGGCAACGAAATCATTTTTCCCTTAGCACACACGTCACAATCACGCAAGTCAATCTTGGCCTTAGATGGGCCTATGCCCGATTTCTTCAGTACTTTCATAAGATCCCTAGCATTCAAATGACCCATACGCTCGTGCCATCCATACATATCCACATTATTCGCAGTTACTGCTGATGCTGAAACATCGGCCTCCCTCAAATAATATAAATCTCCTCGCCGATCAGCGGTTAGCTTTACCTCACCATTTTTGATGACATACGCAACGTCATGTTCAAAAATGACCTTACAGCCTCGTTCAGTGAGTTTGGCGATCGAAATGAGACTATTACGTAAATCGGGAACTAATAACGTATCTGCAAATTGAATGTTACGCGTACCCTCATCATTGCATGCTAATATCTTAACTGTACCCTTACCTTGCACGGTCGTCATAGATTCGGTGGCTAATTTTAACTTTTGACTCGATGGTAGTACCTCATCAAACCTTGCCTCGTCATTGCACATATGAGAAGTGCAGCCGCTATCAAAAATCCACTCATGTCGACTTTTGATATCAACAGCACAACTATCTGAAATTTCAACACTGGTTAAAGTTTCAGAATATTCACACTTTTCACGATCGTATGACTCTACACACCCGGTTTCGACAGTACTTCCCTTCTTCTTCTTACATTCTGAAACCTTATGTCCATATGTATGGCATTTAAAACATTTATATTTAACATTTTTGCCATCTCCAGCTTTATGCCCCTTCTTCTGATGTTTATTTATATACATAACGCCTTCTTTACTTTCAACATCGGTATTTCCTCTTGAATTGTACTCTTCCAAGATTTTTACCCTCAGTTGTTCAGGCTTCGGAAGCTCGTCCCTAGACTCAATGGCGCATCTAAAATTTTCATAACTAGCCGGCAGACTATATAATAGCATTATCGCTAGTAAATCGTCATGAATTACAATGCCCATGTCCTCGAGTTTCTCGACAGCTTCGAAAAAATAATCGAGATGTTCGCCCACCTTTTGATTTTCGCTCATTTTCTGCAACATGAGCCTTTTCATCAAGGTTGCTTTCTTCGCAGGGCCTCGTGATGTGAACAAACTCTCTAACTTCAGCCAAACATCTCGTGCCGTTGTCACCTTTTTAACATGACGAACTACGCTCGGATCCAATGCCAATATCAATTCAGATTTTGCTTTTCTATCCGCAATATCCCATGATAATTTTGCAGCATCATCATCCTTCGGCTTTGGCTTTTCTCCACTTACATACTCCCAGTAATCGTATCTTGTTAACAATGCCTCTACCTGTATTTTCCAACTATCGTAATTATCTCCCAACAATAGCTCTATACGTAGATTAGACATTTTTTCGCCGATTGTACTTTTATTTATTATACATTACACTACCAGTATTCAATGAGTGTCTTCTGGGCCATAACCCTTGTTAGGGGGTCATGGCAGAGTATGCAAAACACGGTGGAAGCTTCGTAGTACGTATAATAAATTAAATATATAAAATGGTAAAAACAACACGACATAACAAGATAATGGAGTACACAAGACAATAGAATAAACTTGACAAATATTCAAACAATATAATTACAAACAGCCTGTGCTGTGTTGAATCCATGAAGGTGATACTTCAACAGGTATTCAGCGGGGACGAGGGTGAAACAGGGGTCCGTAAGTCTCTGACTGGTGAGAAAAATGGCGCTCAACAAGTTGGAACTTAAGTTTTGTGGCCGCAGTTTAGAACGGACTTAATGAAGTACTGATCGTACTAGAGTAATGCCTATTGGTTTAAATTATTTTATTTACACAGTTTAAAACACAGTCCTCTGACAGTCTGGCTTGTTGTTCTAGGAGTTGGATGTGCCGCCTTTGGTTCACGAGTCCCCGGTTCAATTCCGGGGTCGGGCAAGTATCACTTACTCTGAGTCTGGATGTCATTTGTGTTCGTGAATTACAAGTTTGTAAACTGCCCCCGTGATACAGGTAATAGTGCAGGGGTTACGTTTAAAAAAAAAGTCCATGTGTTTGTTTAGATGTTCACATTAAGGTCAATCGACACTGCATGCTTTCGAATGCGGGTTTCAGCTAATAGAATCTTAGGAAGGTTTAGGTAGATAATTTTATTGTGGTTTGATACGAAATCTGTAACCTATCAAAAGCATTTTTTGTTCCAAAGTTACCCTTTAAACTTTAAAAAAGCAAAACTATACACGCTCCGTGTGTGAAATTTCGAAACTTTCACATCCCATTTGCAAGAGAAAAGCGCTGTACAATTTTTAGGTCGTTTTTCTCAGCAAAAATTTAACAGGCAATGCACAAGCAATATTATAACATTTTCAGTGGTTAGAGTGGGTAAAAATAATAAAAAAAAACATAGTAGGAAATTAATAAGGTACGTTAGGTAGGTACTGAATAGGTGAAAGGATTTTGTAACTATGTGTTTGTTTAAAAATCATTCAGGGTGAGTGGTTTTATAAAAAACTTAACAGATGAACCGAGTTTGATATAAACTCAAACTAAAACAACACACTTATCTTAGTTCTTATCTTAAAAAACCACGTAACAATTGCCCTATGTATAACCTGTATAGAAGGGACAGTTTACAAACATGAATTCACGAACACAAATGACACCCAGACTCAGAGTAAGTGCATCTGGTTTACACAAAGCCACTTGCCCGACCTCCGGATCCAAAGGCACATCTAACTTCTAAACCAACAAGGCAGTTGTTTATTAATCCGCACATCATCAGAAATCCGCATGACTGAAGGCCAAAATACACAGACACCAACACTGCAGTAGCTTTTTTTTCAACTGATGTGGGTTTCATAGCAATGTTAACATGCAGGTGTGAGAGTAAATGCTGTAATCACTCACGATTCACTGGATATCCTAATTTAGTATTTTGTTCCCCAAGGATGTTCTTTAAAAAGTTTAAAACCGTAAATTGTTAATCTGATCAGCCATTTGTGGTTAGACTTTTCTAGCTGGATCGTGGGTTTTTGTAAATCTCCAAATTTGCTTGTCATTATTTCTCTTCACATATATTTTACCCTCGACGGAACAAGAGGTGATAAACATGTTACGTGTCTGTATCTATACTTAATATTATAAAGCTGAAGAGTTAGTTTGTTTAATGGAGCGCTCTAATTTCAGGAAATACTGTTTTAAATTGAAAAAATATGTAAATATAAATACTATAATACATTTTTGTGTTGAATAGTTCCTTTATCGTAATTCATGTATATACTCGTATGTATTTATTTCCGGGCGATGTGGGTGTTTCATTTTCTTTCCTTTGGTTTTGTTTTTATTTCTCTTATTGGTAAACTGGGAACAATTGCAAACCAGCGCCAGACTACCAATTGTATTGCTGCATATACTGAATTTGTTTCCGTTTGGCGCAGCCATGAGGTTTAAAAGCGATGTGTAACAAATGTTAGTGTTTGTATGCATTTTTTGTGCCACTAAACTTAATGTTATTATTAACGAGCAAGGCTATATAACATCACGGTACGACCTATAAGAGCTGAGCATCAATAAAAAAGGTGCAGAAAGGGGAAATAAATATTCCTTTTAAGAGCTTTCGCAGCATACGCTACGCAAACGGTTAAAGTTATGTCTGTTCTAAAAAAAGTCCGTGATAGCATATTGAGTATTTTTAAAGGTAATCAAGTTTGGTCTAAAATAATTGCATTATTTGCGAAGGTTAAATACGTTATTTATCATAAGTATTTCATTGTGTATCTTGACGTCGTCTGATTTGAACGAAAATCTTGGGACATATCATTTTGTTAATCAAGTACCACGCGCATTCGTAACGTGCAATGATATAGGATTTAGACCACCCCATTCCATCCTGAGAGTGTCGTAAGAGCCGACCAAAGAAAATTACTTGACAGAAAACTTAGATAGAATTGAAATAAATGATTTGAGTTTGAGTTTTGGGGTTAAGGATTTTTTGGTAATCGCATTTGTGGGCGATATTTCTTGATGTTGATAGTTCAGAATTTTCGGTTAAATAGTATACCCTATGTCAACCTGTCTTGCCAGCGTGATACAGTAGGCTAATTTCCTTCCATTTTGGAGGAGGCCCGACTCAGTAGTGGGTAAATATGGGATGAAATGATGATTATAGCATCCTGGTCGCTACATACTCACATAAAAGAACCGATGCCGTTTTTAAATTTTAAGACAAGTTTTTAGCAATGGGTCTTAGACATGACATGTCTTACCAAAATTGGTTCATAAGTTTCTAGTTGTATTGGGGGTACCTTAATTTTTTTTTGTTATATCCCTTCGCATTATTTTCTTTTAAGCAATATTATTTACACCTACACAACATTTATTTCATTAACACCTCAATAGTCAAGAAATAATTCACAATTGTTCATTTCCCAGTAACGTTTACTGACCCATTAATCGTGTTTTAACGGCAGAAACAAAAGTTTCTTCATTACAAGACCCGTAATGAGTTTCCAAACCTAATAAAACGCAGTAAATTATAAGATATTGCGAGAAAAATATACCGACAAACACTGTGCTAAATTGAAAAGCATAAAACCAGTTATTGTTTTATAAAATCACAGTCTGTGTGGATTTATAAACTATACTATCACCAGCCTATTCCGTTCCGAGGCTGTCGTAAAAACCAAACAAAAGAAACAACAAGGCAGAAAGATTAGCTGAAAGAGAAGGAAACTTGACACGAAACCCTTTGCCAACCCGTTTTCCCAGCGCCGTGTCATTGTAGGCTATTTTCCCACCATATAATTGGAGGAGACCCAATTCAGTAGTGGGTATTAATGACATGATAATGAGAGACAGTGCTTGTTCCTCCTTGTACTTTCTCAATTTCAGATTCGGATCGGATAAGTGTAACTTACTTGTTTTGGCTAACTACCAGCTACGGAGCTATTACGGCCTGATCCTTCTAGTGGCACTACCGGTAATCACTAACCATATAGTGTTTACATAACTACTGACTTCTGGTATTAACTCTTGTTGGCGACAAACTCAAACTCAAAATTAACTTTATTTACGTAGGTTTTATCACAAAACTCTTATAAATCGTCATATTTACAGTTACCATTATCATCATCATCATCATCTTACGATCCCTGTCCCACGCTAGGTGGTAGTCTCCATACACACCTATCAGTCGTCATATCTACAGTCACACCTCTCATACACAATTTCTCATGTTTACAATCCATCCATCCATCTCTCTTGATCTTCCACAACCCTTACGTCCATCCACATTCATGCTGAAACTACCACCGGTTCGGAATGCTGCTCTACAGAGAAGAGCCGGCAAGAAACTCTGTAGTTGCTTTTTTTCAAATCAATGGGTTTGTTGACAGGTCGGTATATGGCCTTTATTATATTTAAAATGCAAATATTTTTAAATTCGACATTATGTTCGATTTTCTTTTCATTGTCGTGTGTGTTTTAGTTTTCGTGTTTATTTTATTTTTAAACTACCATCTAGTGATCACCAGCTTTTCATTTCACCGTTCAAATATACAGTCCACTTGCTCGCGAATAACTTTAAATCCTAAGGCCTGATGGCAGCCGGGACGGACGGTCATCATCAAAAGCACAGAGGAACTCAGATGTATTAAGATGTACATCCATCCAACGTCCAGCAGAGATTGACCTGCAGACCATATGCGCAGTGCATTTATCCACCAAGGTACGACATCGTCATTACGAGACTGGTAAATAAAAATAAAATAAAAAAATAAGTTTAGAATAAAGTTTTTATTGAAGTCCATTTCTATTTTATATTCGATTCGCTCGTGTGTCGACGTGACTGGCCGAGTCGTTATGTCCCAAATGTCATTGCCGTTTTTGTGTCGTGAAAATTTATTTGCAGCGTTATATTTGTGCATCGTTTTGTCACCAATTTGTGTGGAATAAAATCCCACCCGAAAACATAACAAATTGGCATTTGCATTTTTATTACCAGCATTTGCGTTTAATGTTAAAATAAGTATTCATTTTAAGGCGATACTCATATATTTAAACGTGTAACAACCTAAATCGAAAACGAAATGATCAATACTACTAAAATACTTTACGATCAGCAACATTTTATTCTTAAAATTTTGGGACGAAAGTTCTATCACTATAGAAACTAATAAATATCCTTGGACATCCTTGGACATTTCACACAACGCCATCTCGTCCCAAGCTAAGCAACTTAATGCTTGTGTTATGGTAACGAGATGGATGATAAACTACTTATATACATTTTTTTTTGTAAATACATACATATTATAGATAGAAATGACACCCAGACGCCGAGCCAATGCCTCTGGTTTAGACAAAGACACTTGCCCGACCCCGGAATCGAACCCGGGACCCGTTGATTCAAAGGCGGCACATCTAACCACTAGACCAACGCGGCAGTCCTGGCTTAAAGCCGTAAGAAACCCTGTGGAACTCGCACTGCTAAGCTTGTAGGATAGTAATAATATATATGCTAAGCTTGTAGGATAGTAATAATATATATGCTAAGCTTGTAGGATAGTAATAATATATATGCTAAGCTTGTAGGATAGTAATAATATATATGCTAAGCTTGTAGGATAGCTATTGGGTTGGTTAATTGAAACTCCGTGTTTTGTGATAAAATCAGTGTCAGAAAAACATTGACAAATCGCTCATACGTCTAGATAGAAAAATATTTTAAACAAAGAACTAATTTAAACACTCACTTTAGATATATTATAGTATGTATCGGATTTCTGTTACACCCTATATAATATATTTTCTTAAATTAGCTGGCCGTTTAGATTTAAGTTATTAAATGAAAGAATTCCGTGTGTTCCCGAGTGTCATCATGAGTTTGTCGTAAGGGAAGGACAAGACAAGGAAATAACAAGGCCGAAAACCAAGCCGCAAGAGAAGGAAAACTTGATACGAAACCCTGAGCCAGCGTGGCACAGTAGGCTAACCCTCCTTGTAATTGGAGGAGGCCAGACTCAGCAGTGGGTATGGGCTGAAATGATCATGAGCTTCACTATCACTATCACTATCACTACATAGTATAAAACAAAGTCGCATTCTTCTGTCCGTCCCTATGTGTGCATAAATCTTTAAAACTACGCAACGGATTTTGAAGCGGTTTTTTTTAATAGATAGAGTGATTCAAGGGGAAGGTTTATATGTATAACCCACCCCCGCTTTGTACGGGCGAAGCCAGGGCGGGCCACTAGTAGTAGTATAAAAAAACACACAGGTACCACAGGTACCACTGGTATATGCTTGACTGTGGTCCGTGTGATGACGGATTTAGAATACATAGTGTCGCCACCCCAATTATTCCTGAGGGTGTCGTAAGAGCCGACAAAAGGAAATGTTTAGGCCGAAAACCTAGCTACTAGAGAAAGAAAACTTGATAAGAAAGCCTATGCCAACCCGTCTGGCCAGGGTGGCACAGTAGGATATTACAGAGTGTATGTACTTGGAGGAGGCCCGACTCACTCTGAGATCTGTGGTCTGAGAAGTTAAATAAATAAATATCCTTGGACATTTCACACAACGCCATCTCGTCCCAAGCTAAGCAACTTAATGCTTGTGTTATGGTAACGAGATGGATGATAAACTACTTATATACATTTTTTTTTTGTAAATACATACATATTATAGATAGAAATGACACCCAGACTCCGAGCCAGTGCCTCTGGTTTAGACAAAGACACTCGCCCGACCCCGGAATCGAACCCGGGACCCGTTGATCCAAAGGCGGCACATCTAACCACTAGACCAACGACGCAGTTATAGTAGTAGTAGAGTATGACGATACCCACTCAAGGATCATCAAAAAAAAAAGATGATGATCCTTGAGTGGGTATCGTCATACTCTCTCATCATAAAGTTATGCATTAAGTTTATGCATGGCCACAAAGCAATTGCTATGTTGGGTCGACACACAGTACGCTTCAATCAAGGCATCATAGTAGTTAATTGGTTTAACACAGCATCGATCGCTCAGATGCGACGCATGACATGCGATGTTAATGAACTAATTGATCATAATGTATAAGAGATCAAAGGAACATCGACGAAAATAGGCACGATACAACATCATCGTTATATCAGTATACGCACTGATATACAATAGTAGTTAATTCTATACCAATACTAATGATATTATGTCCGTGTGGTGACGGATTTAGAATACACAATGTCACCAACCCATGCTATCTTGAGGGTGTCGTAACAGGCGACTGAAAGAACGCAAGAGCAGATGACCTAGCCCCAAGAGAAGTTAAATTTGACACAAACACAAAACTTGTTTTTTTTAAGTTGGAAGTCCTCATGGATACCCGATCGCTAAACGCCAGCTCGCAGACTCGAAGGCGCGGAAAGATAGTAATTGCGCCCCAACCTAGGGTAGTTTGGGGCGCAAATAACCCACTAAAACCAATGATGTCCCACGGCCACGGGTTTCACTCCCCAATGAGGAGCATGTATACGCACTGCCTCGTTGGTCTAGTGGTTAGATGTGCCGCCTTTGGATCAACGGGTCCCGGGTTCGATTCCGGGGTACTACAGAGGCACTGGCTCGGAGTCTGGGTGTCATTTCTATCTATAATATGTATGTATTTACAAAAAAAAAAGTATATAAGTAGTTTATCATCCATCTCGTTACCATAACACAAGCATTAAGTTGCTTAGCTTGGGCCACGAAATGGCGTTGTGTGAAATGTCCAAGGATATTTTATATATTTATGCTCCATGACTCTGATGGGACCTTGGCCGCCCCTCTGTAGCTAGCGTTGGCAGCCCTGGCCAGCCAGCCTGGCCGAGCATCCGCTGGTATCGGCGGCAGCCCTGGCCCGCCTTTGTCGCGGCAGTTTAAGGCTCTCGAGGCAACTCTGAGCACAGAGGAGTCCCCGGAGCCAAAAACCACCACGCCTCTGGGTGCCGCTCTTCGTCTGGCCTCCCCCGGGGGCATGGGTGACCCTAAGTCGGTATGGCTCCAACGGATCCTAAAGGCACGCAAGCCCCCTCACCACAACAAGGTGGCAGCACGGTCTAGGGTGTGACACAAACCCTGTGCCGACCCGTCTTGCCAGCGTGGCACAGTAGGCTAATTTCCCTGTATGAATTTGGAGAGGGCCCGACTCACTAGTGGGTCATTTATGGGCTGAAACAACGACTAATGATATTATAAAAAGGAATGATTTGTAATTTTATTTATTTATAAACACTTTATTGCACAGAGAAACAAAATTAAAACATATTGTACAACGGTCGGCCATAATGCAAACTGCAATCATGATGAAAAATTCAATAAAGTTAAGAGGCGTAGCTTTGTGATATTAAAGTACTAATACTTACACAACAATACTTTAAATACTTACTTCGCGGCTCATAAATGACCCACTGCTGAATCGTGCCTCCTCCAACTACATCGAGGGCATTTAGCCTACTGTGCCACACTGGCCAGATAGGGCATTCCATATTGGTAGTCTAGTCATTGAATCTAATTGGGGTGCATTGACATAAAATGCTCTTTACGAATGCATATATCACGGGCCACAAATGAAAATAACGTTGGCAGAACAAAAATACGCCTCTACTAATAGTGTTTTAGTAATTATCTTGTCAACAGTCTTAGTACTTATAAGTTGTAGTAGCACTACTTATACTACGACTACTAAGTACATACATGACCCACTGCTGAGTCGGGCCTCCTCCAGGCTGGGACAGGGTTTCCTTTGTATCAAGTTTTCCTTCTCTTGCGGCAAAGTTTTCGGCCTTGTCAATTCCTTTACAACTTCAGGATGAAATGGGGTGTTCTACATCCGTCACCATAAGGAACTTATCCTAACCTACTATACAGGATGATTTTTGGACCACTCGCCGAATTTAAATAGGTGGTTCAGACCATGAAAGTAAACAAGTTTCCCAAAGAAACATGGGTCGAAAAGTGAAAAAAATATTCGACCCTCCCATAGATAACTGCTCGATAGCGTGGTCGATTTCGTATGGAAGGGCTGATTTTCTTTCTCTTTTCGTCCCGTGTTTCTTTGAGAAAGGTGTTTACTTTCATGGTCTGAACCACTTATTTAAGTTTGGGTGGTCAAAAAAACACCTTACCTAAAATTAATAAATAAATTAGTAGTTAGAATAAATTTTTTATGTTTGTAACTCAAAATCTACTGGCTGATCTCATAACTTTTTTCACTATTACAGTGATAACCCCGAGTAACAGGCTTATGCGAAGCTGCGATAAGCACGGGCTTAGAGCCCATGTAAACGCTAGTGTATATTAAAATTGCGAATGGACTAAGTATATGAAAAAAGACATGCCTCTAATCATATACCATATAGTGTAATCTTCTTCAGCCTTTCACCACCCAATGCTGAGTGTAGGCCTCTTCCAATGCACGCCATTCTTCGCGGTTTTGCGCCTTTCGTATCCAGTCTTTTCCAGCCACTCCAACAAGGTCGTCGGTCCAACGCATCGGTTGCCTGCCCACATTTCTATGCCCTACTCTGGGCCTCCACTAAAGCACCCGATTACCCCACCTGTTGTCCTGTCTACGGCATATATGGCCCGCCCACTTCCACTTTCTGCTAGCGATCATATGGGCTATGTCGACCAATTTCGTTCTCTTCCGGATCTCCGTGTTCCTGATTCGATCACGTAGAGAGATACCTAACATAGCCCGTTCCATGGCTCTTTGGGTGACTTGGAGCTTGTGTATCACCTGCTTTGTCAGCGTCCATGACTCGGCTCCGTAGACCATGACTGGTAGGACGCATTGTTCAAAGGTCCGACGCTTGAGGTTAATAGGAATGCTTGTGCTCTTGAACACTTCGGACAGTTTGCCAAAAGCACCCCAGCCTAGGCGGATGCGGCGCTCAATCTCGCTATTTTGTCCGAATTTGTCGAGGTTCAAGGTCTGTCCCAAGTAGACAACAGTGTAATAGTAACATATTATTAAAAAAAAATGACAAGAGTGACAAGCCCTCTTACAGTTTCTTGCGAATTCTTCGCAGCAGTGATCGCGTTCCGAACTGGTGATAAACTATGTTACTTTGTATTGTATCACCATCATCATCATTTTTATCAATGTGCAGAAAATTTGTCCTCCTGCGACCACGACTGCTGCAAAGCATTCGAACGTCGGGAATAAAATAAGTAAAATACACGCGATAAATCCGTTAAAAAGTGTTTCATTTCAATGTGTAATAATCGTGATAACCTATATCAAAATGAAGGGAACTCTGACTGACCCGCCGCGCCGGAAATAGAACTAAGATAGAAACTCTGTTTGAATTAAATTACCATTAATAGAGAATGCAAGAATTAATAACTACTTTCACTATTACAATAGCCCTTTAAATTAAGAATACACAAGGTCACCAACCCATGCTATCTTGAGGGTGTCGTAACAGGCGACTAAAGGAACGTAAATGGCAGATCGTATAACTGCAAGAGAAGGAAAACTTGATTCAAACCCTGTACCAACCCGCCTTGCCAGCGTGGCAGTAGGCTAACTCCCCTCCATGAATTTGGAGGAGGCCCGTCTCAGCAGTGGGTTATTTATGGGCTGAAACGACGAACGACTTTGCAATAGACATAAAAAAGTTATTGTCAGTGTTTGTGTCTCATTTCCAAATTAAAGTGTTATGTTTCATACAATTTCATATTCATTATTAACTTGCAACCTGGTTGATATGACATTTCCTCTAAAAGTCAACCTAAATCAATGGGGTCATAGACGATACCCAGTATTCAGGCAAAAAATGGTACATAATTTCGTTAAATGCTTTATAATATTTAGTAACTTCAAAGGGTTCATTCACAAAGTGTGCATCCCAATGAATCTTAATACATCAAAGGCATCATAACTCTCATCTTTTAAGCTCCATTGGATTATCGAGCTGGCAAAAAAGTTGAGGTTGGCGATGTTAAAACATTTTAATCTGACTGAAGAATATGAAATGGCGATAGGTTTATGGTGCTCCTATATTAAAAATCGGTTATTGGGTAATAATACTGGTAGTGAACCGTGGCAAAAGAAGGGTGTCATACATTTGACGTGTCTGTCTATATAATTTTCGGTGTGGTTGTTTCATATTTTATCATTCATATTTCATGAAAATCGGTTGGCCGGCGGCGGTTTTGTCGGGGAGCTTTTAAAGTTTCAATTTAGATTTTTGATAGATATTGTGTAATAATAAATAGTAATGGTAATTAAGAAATTACTTTGTAGCAGGTTAAAATTTATCAATGTGTGGTACACAATAACGCCAACCCAAACTTCTGTGACATGACGGCTGCCTAATTTCCCTCCATGTATTTGGAGGGGGGCCGACTCTGTAGTGGGTCAACTTGTAGCACGGCTTGAGGAATAGAAATAACTTTGTCAAAATGTTAATGAAAAAAAAAACATTTTCTTCTGCGTCCTTTCCCTTAGACGTCTTGTTTGAAAATCTTTGTCCCATAGACGTTTTATCAAAATAGGCTCAGTAAATTAATAACGAAAGAAAGACAATAATTTTATTGCAGCTTACAAGTGACATGTAGTGGATAACATCTCAGTCTTCTATAAAACTACTTACTAAATAAAGATTAATATTATTAAATATCTGCTTTCAATTAACTTCAATCAATTTACAAACGGACAAAATTACATGCTTTGTATTGGCCCGTCTGCGTAAACTACGTATTGTAAGCGACGTCATTGAAATATGAAATCTATTTGATGCCCATTTCTATATAAGTAACTTAAAAATTTCTGTCAGTGTTTAGTGTATTTGTAGGATAGAAATTTGGGTATTTATGGATTACTTACTAGTTGTTGTAAGTTCCGCGTTATATCATCATCATTATCATTACATAGATATAGTTATAGTTATATAGTATATAACAAGGTCGCTGTCGTCTGTCCGTCCCTATGTACGCTTAAATCTTTAAAACTACGCAACGGATTTTCGAGCGGTTTTATTAATAGATAGAGTGATTCAAGAGGAAGGTTTTTATGTATAATACATGCATAATATTGTAGAGAAACACTGAGAAATTTAATTTTCATCATTGCACCCGTGCGAAGCCGGGGCGGGTCGATATACATTACTTTGTTATACTATACTTTGTAGACTAAATGAAACTCAACGGAATACCTGCCTGTATTTATATTTTATTGTTGTCCTCCTGTGCGAGAAGAATGAGAATTATAACTAAACTAAATTAAACAGTTTATAACGGATTTATAGCGTGTATTTAATATTATTTTGTTTCCAACGTTTCGAATACTTACTTTGCAGCAGTCGTGGGCACCGGAGATACTAAATGACCTATTTTGGACACAACTGTCATCTTGTCTCTCTCGTAACACTTGGCTAAAGACAGTTGCCTTCAAAGTAGGTCATCTAGCATGCCCCGTAACTACGACTGCTGCCGGGAATAAGTGTTTAAAACCATGATTTATAGATACTTCATTGGTGCAGTTTTTCATTTTACCAACCAATGATGGCGTAAAATATGATGGCGTAAAATAAGTTGCTAAAAAATCTAGATACAAAGCACATTTGATGCAATTTAAATTTATGCATTTTCGATCATCAACTTTATGTAGGTCCGACTGAACATTTTTGACATTCATTAGATGTAGGGGGACGCTATGACTTCCAATTTAGATGTTCTATTATTGTGTCAGCAGCGTGTTCCTAGGCATCTAACAAACTAGTATGTATGACCAGAACCGTAAAAAAGTTGCCAACGGTAAAATTTTTACACCCGCAACAATATTTACTGATGCTCGCCCAGTTTCCCCACTGAGCACTGACTATGTAGCACTTTTATATTCGAGTTTACAACCTTGAATGCCGAAAGTTCTAGGCAAGCTTGTGACTGGCTTGATTGCGATGCTCCCTTCGAAACATTGTTTCATGTCATTGTCTGAAAAGTGCAAGGCCTCTGCTGAGTTGGACCTCATCCAGTTACATGGAGGGTAATTAGCCTACTGCACCACTTTGGCCAGACGGGTTGACACAGTGTTTCTGTTTGGAGGAACTCAGCAGAGGTGCAGTTCTGAATGTATTAATAGAATACAAATAAAGATAAACGTCAGACATATTTCTTTTTACTGTTCGTTCGTTCTAAAACACCGTTTGAATTACACACACGTCTCATGTGACAGTATTTGGCTATACGAACTTCAAAAGTTTCTTATGAAGTTTTCCTTTTCTCGCGGATTGGTTTACGACCTTGTCGGCTCTTACGACACCCTTCGGACGTAATGGGATGATGACACTGTGTATCCTTAATTCGTCACTACACGGATGATGGTTACATATCTATATATATAAAAATCAATACCACTTTTCGTTGTAACTTTATAACTAAAAAATAGAAAATAAATTTGAATTATAAATAGTGTCAGAAAACATGATTTTATTGTAAAACTAGTGGCCCGCCCCGGCTTCGCCCGTGCAAAGCGGGGGTGTGTTATACATATAAACCTTCCTCGTGAACCACTCTATCTAATAAAGAAAACCGCTTCAAAATCCGTTGCGTAGTTTTAAAGATTTAAGCATACATAGGGACGGACAGAAAACATCGACTTTGTTTTATACTACTCGTATGTAGTGAAGCGTGGGGTGCTTGTCAGGATATTATCAAAAGAACCCTTTTAATCATATCTGTTCATAAAATATTTAGAACTATTGATACCATTATAAATTATAACTCAAGAACGGCTGAGCCGAATGTTTTTTTTGTATGCTTTTGGGTGGCACCGAGGATGGTTTAGATTCACAAATCAGCCCAACAGATGGCGCTGCAGTCGGTAAACGAATATAATGCAGGACAACGTCTGCCCGGTCAACTAATACATGTTTGAATAAGAAAGACAAGACTACTGAATTTCTTCCACCAGGTCTTCTCAGTTGTTGAGGCGCGTATCTGTTGCCATAATTGGTTTATACCTAAAGCATTTTTCTATTCTTTTCCTTAAACACCTAGAGAATCCTGTTTTCTATTTCCAAAGTTCATTAGGTCGGCACCAGCTACAACCATTAGGGTAGGCCAGTGGGTCTTTCAAAGACCAAATCAGGTTGTGGAGGCAGTTGAGATCTCTTGGGCCCACATCTCACCACGAGGAAGAGATGTCCGTGAACACCCATGTGTTTAGGCAAGACACACGATCATCTATGCGCTCTGGAGTCACCACCTATCCCAGTCGCCTTTCATCTCAGACCGGCAACCGGTAAAACGAGTTTTCCCATCGTTTAAAAAAAACAAAAGCATGCTAAGTACCAGTATTTGCACGGAGCCTTTACCGCCTGCTTTCTGGGACCCATCCGGTGGGATGGTGATTTGGTTAGATCAGTTTTCAGTGGCGTGCAATAACTGGCAGAGATGGTAGAACGGCAGCTAGAACTGACGCTTTACGTGTCAAGAAATACGAAGGAGGACAGCTGTTACAAATGATGGATACTTATCCCACATATAGCAGACCTACTGATCGCTTGCGTTCCCGATTGTAGTGACACGCGCCAGAAGAGTAGAGCATTTTATTATACTTACTTACAGTCCGCGCCAATCTTTATGGCCGGTCTGAATGTAGCTGTGGGTACGAAGTCGCACATCGTACATTTCATAACCAATACGAACGTAGCTCACTCACACTAACAAGCGGGTGGCAAAGGCGCTTGCGGGTGAAAAACCGCGCGCGCGGGCGTGCCCTGCCTCCCCGCCCCGTGTACGTCTCTTTGATACCTGATTTTGTGGTGTGTGCAACGTAATGCAGCTACATTCCGACCGGCCTTAAAGATTGGCGCGGACTATACTTACTTCTGAACCCGTAAAGACCCACTAATTTTATCATATTTGAGAATAAGTAGGTAATATAAAAGTACTGGTAGACAAGTTGACCCAAAACTGTTCTCCAACATAAAGTGACGCTGACTAGACTAGTCACGTAGTCAGCTCATTAGTCAGACGAAACGTATCGCATAAAGCAAATAACATCAAAGCGAACTACATAATACATCGATCACTTGCTCAGGAAGGGAGGGTTAAGAAAAGATTCGAGATTGCTCCTAGCAGGCTGAGGGAGATTTGGTACTATTTGTACTCTCCGACCCGATTTGTATCAGTATTTGTGATGACGGCACCGTTGGCGTTCTTTAATCAGCCAGAGTGATTTTTGGATTAAATTTGGAATTTTAAGCACACTTTATACATAACTAGCGACCCGCCCCAGCTTCGCACGGGTGCAATGATGAACCTCTAAATTTATCAGTGTTTCTCTACTATAATATGGATGACATATAAACCATCCTCTTGAATCACTCTATCTATTTGAAAAAACCGCTTCAAAATTCGTTGCGTAGATTTAGAGATTTAAGCATGCATAGGGACGGACAGACGACAGCGACTTTGGTTTATAATATGTAGTGATAGTGATTCTTGTTGTAGTAGCTATTACCCGCCACTGCACCTGCGTAGACTTGAAATTGGGTTTAGTTATTTGTTAATAGATGTCATTACTACTACGTCTCGGAACATAGATGGGCCACTGCTGATTCGGGCCTCCTCCAGTTACATGGAGGATAATTAGCCTACTGTGCCACGTTGACCAGATGGGTTGGCAAAGGGTCTAGTAGCCACTTTTCTTTCTCTTGGAGCTATGTTATCGGTATAGTTATACATCATCATCATTAGCCCACATTAGTCCACATAGGCCTCCCCTAAAGATCGCCATGGCGCTCAGTCTTCTGTTGAGGCATCCAGCTGCTGCCCAACCTTTCGCAGATCGTTATAGCCTATAATTCCGGGGTCGGGCAAGTGTCTTTGTCTAAACCAGAGGCACTGGCTCGGAGTCTGGGTGTCATTTCTATCTATAATAAGTATGTATTTACAAAAAAAAAATGTATATAAGTAGTTTATCATCCATCTCGTTACCATAACACAAGCATTAAGTTGCTTAACCTGGGACGAGATGGCGTTGTGTGAAATGTCCAAGGATATTTATTTATTTATTTATTATTCTGAAGTATAGCTATAGTTGCATCAAAGTATTTTTTGCGTGATAGAGTAACAAACATACATCCATACATTCTTAAAAACTTTCACGTTTATAGTATTAGAAGGATAGTAGAAGACAGATATCACTAAAGTTTTATCGGACAATGCAAGAAGACTTCAACGATGATATTCTTCTGGTAAAATATTCGCTGAGCTATACCTACTCGTACGCTCTGACGGGGCGTTGTGAAAATAACGTCTACGAGTGGAGACCGGATATTTATTTTGCTAGACTCTTTTAAGATGTAATTTTGTGTCAATGGAAAATATATTTAAGGTAAAAAGATAAGAGTGATTTAGAGGGTGTCAAGTTGTATGTACACTAGCTTTTGCGCGCGGCTTCGCTCGCGTGGGCTTCGAACCCGTGCATATTATTTATGAACATAAAAGCGGTTATTGTGACTAAACTATGATAGTTAGATATATGCTCTCTCAACGGTTTTGTAGATCTTTATAAGACCTACAAACCCGTAGTACATCATCTTGTTCTATTGACAATAGTTTTTGCAGCGCACGCATAAATAGGTTTTCGATTTTACAACTTGGTTTACAAAATCGCAATTTTCATACGGATCCCTAATTCTTTTGAACTTCGTCGATAAATGGACTATCTAACACTGAAAGATTTTTTGAAATCGGACCAGTAGTTCCTGAGATTAGCGCGTTCAAACAAACAAACAAACAAACCCTGCAGGTTTATATATTAGTATAGATTTGATAAATATCTTACGCCTACGGTTCTGATAGCGTGGGTTTTATAAGTATTCATCGCGACGATTTTTGTGGAACATTCATATTTTTTTGAGCAAAAGTCTTCCTACTTCTATTACTATTACTATTCAGCCCATAGACGACCCAGTGCTGAATCGGGCCTCCTCTCATCACAAGGGGGGTAATTAGCCTACTGTGCCACGTTGGAAAGACGGGTTGGTACAGGGTTTCGTATCGAGTTTTCCTTCTCTTGCGGCTAGGTTGTCAGCATTGTCATTTCCTTTTGTCGCCTCTTACGATGGTCTCTCACCCTCAGGAGGAAATGGGGTGGCGACACCATATATTCTAAATCCGTCACCACACAAATAGTAAATCCGTCTTAGTGATATAAAAATAGCAAATGTTTTGCTCAACTAGACCAGCCGTTTTGTAGATTATGTCACACAATGAGACGGACAGTAAATTACTTTTTGTCACTGACTACTCTTTATATGTTTACTATCTAACGTTTTAAATAATAACGTAAATGAATAATACTCCGGGTGATTAAGAATACATAGTGTCACCACCACATTCCATACGGAGTGTGTCGTAAGAGCCGAGAAAAGGTAATGACAAGCCCCAAAAGCAAGATCCGCCAGGGAAGGAAGACTTGAAATGAATTTAGAATACAAAATATCACCACCCCATCTCATCCTGAGGTTGTCGTAAGAGGCGACTAAAGGAACGCAAGAGGCAGATCACGTAGCCGCCAAAGAAGGAAAACTAGAGACAAACCCTGCGCCAACCCGTCTTGCCAGCGTGGCATAGTAGGCTAAGTTCGCTCCATGAGCTTGTAGTGGCTTGTAGCGACTCAGTAGTGGGTCATTTATGGGCTGGAATGATGATTTAGAGAGGGCCCGACTCAGTAGTGGGTCATTTATGGGCTGGAATGATGATTTAGAGAGGGCCCGACTCAGTAGTGGGTCATTTATGGGCTGGAATGATGATTTCGAGAGGGCCCGACTCAGTAGTGGGTCATTTATGGGCTGGAATGATGATTTAGAGAGGGCCCGACTCAGCAGTGGGTCATTAATAGTCTGAGAAGTAGTAGTAACTAAATACCAAAACAGATCTTACATAGCTGCGTTAACAAGTTTGCCCCCTTGTCATGTGCCATAAGACTGCTAAATATTATTTCAGAGGAGGTAGTAAAGTTCACAGGAATAGTAGCATTGGAGTGCATTGAAAGACTTGGATAATTCTTTTATTTATAACTGTACATAGGTGTTGTAGTTTTAGGTATTTAAAATGTGTTTTTAATTGTGTTTTTTAATTTGTATTGGTAACATCGCATTGGCGCTATACCTGTTATGGTGTTATTTACGTAATTATAAATAAATAAATAAATGTTACCCGCGGTTATTGACGTACCGCGGAGAACGGCGTGGGGCGAAGCTTGTCTACAAAAAGTAGCCCAAGTTACTCCTTATATAATTAGCTACCTTATATATTAGTGATAGTCCCGTCAAAATAGGTCCAGCCGTATCAGAGATTAGCCGGAACAAACAGAAAGACAGACGAAAATAAAAATATATTTTGGTATAGGTAATGTGTATATGTCAACGGAAAACAACAAGAACCGGAAATTTATAAATTTCCTAGGAAATTTATAAACGGCCGTAGGATTCCAAACGAGAGATAAATTGTATTATTTTACGCCCACATTTTCGGAAATTTATAAACTTACTGAACTCACGCGTAAAATAATAAGTAGCAATAACCAAACGCCATGGGCGCTCTGATTGGTTGAATAAGTCACGTGTTCCTTCTCCGTCCTCTCCGCCGCCATTGTTCGATATTGTCTAATTGTGGTAACCTAGACCTGATACTGCTGCATCATCAGGAATCTATAAGATACCCAACTCCTTACCAAATTACAGTAGAGGATCGTGTTTGGAATCATTGTAAGGGTATCAATGAAACAGATATAAAAAAGTTAGGTACCTGACATTTATGGCTGAGTAGACTTTCAATGTAGTGAACATTGTGTGTGTACTCAGCCATAATGCAGTCCGATGTCAGGGGTTTTTTAAGTTAAATACTTATTTTATTATGTTTAATTTGTTACATGTTTTAAGTATTTTTTTTATTAAGTACTTAGCGTTTGGCAATTCGCCAATCGCGATCGCTCGCAAATCGCGTATTTTTTTTAATTAAACTTTATAATGTTTGTTTTTTTTGGCAGAAGGCCGGCTTTATTGTTTTTCTTTTTAATAAAACTTTTTAACTTCGCATCATTCTATTTCTATTGTTTTATTTTGGTAGAGTGAAGTAGGGGTCATTAGCATATTATGTGAAACAGTAACCCTGTATTATAGGTACTTACCTAGTTTTAAAGTAAAAATACTGTTACGTACTGATAAATTTATAGTTTGGCAAGTCTAATTGTACCTATGTCTATGGACACAAGCATGCCACTATCAACATCGACCAATCAGAGAACAGTGTGTTATTTGCCGTATCTTGTAGAAGCGTAAAATTAAAAGCTCTACTGTGATCGGTCGAACCGTTTAGAATCTTACGAATGGATATCCGTTAGTTTATAAATTTACGACGAGACGTCGTAAGTTTATAAATTTCCGAAAATGTGGGCGTAAAATAATACAATTTATCTCTCGTTTGGAATCCTACGGACGTTTATAAATTTCGTAGGAAATTTATAAATTTCCGGTTCTTGTTGTTTTCCGTTGACATATACATACTAACGCATTTAGTAAAAAGTTGCTTTTTTATTATTACAAACAGACACTCCAATTTTATATAATTGTATAGATAAGCTTACATTCGCTCACATTTTTATTGTTAGTAATATTTTCATTCTTATCATGGCAACATTATTTCAACAAATTATCTGTGTTCCGATCTAAAGCTTCTCTGAATTGTGCAAAGGGAATTTGCAGAAAAATTCAAAATGGCTGACCGTCTATTTTGTAAGGTGTTATCGTAATTATATGCAGACTGACATGGAAAACCTTTCTCTTCGGATTGGCAATTCAGTTCTAAGTAGGCTATAATAATAAATTATTCATCATAACCCGCGAAAGTGGTAAAATACAATTACTTCCATCGGGATTTCAGGAGGGTTCAGGTAACTAAAAAAAAACTTCAATGTTTTATAACACACTAGCCACCCGCCCCAGCTTCGCACGGGTGCAATGATGAACCTCTAAATTTATCAGTGCTTCTCTACAATATTATGGATGTATCATACTTACAAACAATCATCTTGAATCACTCTATCTATTAAAAAAACTGCTTCGAAATCCGTTACGTAGTTTTAAAGATTTAGGCATACATAGGGTCGGACAGACGACAGCGACTTTGTTTTATAATATGTAGTGATAGTGATTAAAACTTCTTTGGATACCTCCCCCAATTACATGGAGGGCAATCAGCCTACTGTGCCACGTTGGCCAGATGGGTTGGCACCCGTAGGAGAGGAGACCCTGGGAGGGACGGTGTCATTCCACATGCCTTGGGTGTGACACCGACGGAGCCTCAGAGCTCCACGCGAGGGATGCTCCAGAATGGAGCCTGATAGATAGGGTCGAGCAGCATCTCCCCCTGGCGCTCAAATTCACCCAGTGGAGAAATAGGACCCACAGGGATATAGCGCGGGTCGGGACAGACGCGGGTTTAGTGGGTAACCAAGGCGCAAATCACCATCTTAACGCGCCTTGGAGTCCCACATAATCCAGCCGTGACCCCAATGCGGCTGGGTACCCATAAAGGGTTACCCGTCTCAAAAAAAAAAAAAAGGGTTTGTGTCAAGATTTCCTTCTCTTGGGACGAGGTCTCTTACGATCCATTAGTCGCCTCCTACGACACCCTCAGGATTAAATGCCATTACACTATGTATTTTAAATCCGTCGTCTAAAACCGTCCGTTCTAAACCGAATTTGGAGACACGGATCTTCAGAAACTATACTTAATACTTATATTTAACTTGTGTACTTGTAACAGTACTACAGCAGTAGTACTGTTACAAGTACACAAGTGTCACCACCTCATTCCATCCTGAGGCTTACGACGCCCTCAGGATGGAATGAGGTGGTAAAAGGAAATGACAAGGCTTTTTAAAAACCTAGCCGCAAGAGAAGGAAAACTTGAAACGAAACCCTGTGCCAACCCACCTGGCCAGCGTGGCACAGTAGGATTATTACCCTCCCTACGATGGACGGAGGCCTGAATCAGTAGTGGGTCATTTATGGGCTGACTAGTATTAGATGTTTCAGGTTTTCGCGATTGTTAATCCATTCATCATCACTTCAGCCAAAAGACGTCCACTGCTGGACATAAGCCTCCCCCATTATTTAATCCATTACTTAAATCTAATCCATTACTACTACTCAGACCATATATGACCCACTGCTGAGTCGGGCCTCCGCCAGTTACCTGGATGGTAATTGGCCTACTGTACCACGCTGGCCAGACGGGTTGAAACAGGGTTTCATGTCAAGTTTTCCTTCTCTTGCGGCTGGGTTATCGGCCTAGTCAGTTCCTTTTGTCGGCTCTTACGACACCCTCAGGATGGAATGGGGTGGTGACACTAAGTATTCTAAAGCCGCCAGTAAATCCATTAAAAAGTGTTTAATTTATGCAAATCAAAGTTATTCTCACACTTTGAACACTGCTTATCTCCGGCTCCTGAATATTAATATTCCTCGTTTAGAAGAGTGCTTCGTTCTGCGGCGTGACGCATCGACGACTCTGGTTGTTTACGGCGAAAACTTTGCGGGAGAAATTAAACCCAAACATGAATAACTCAAGTCAGTAATGTAAATACTTTAGGAACGAGTGTTTTTCTACTGAACATTGGAAAAACACTCGATCGTCTGTCTGGAATCTGGTTTTACATGTGCCATCTGTTCGTTATAGAAATCTTATCAAGGAATGTGTAGTGAAGTGGTGTAGGGGTTACATGCGCCGTCTTTGGATCAGAGGTCCTTACTTCAATTCCAAGGTCGGACAAGTGTATTTGCGTTGAGTACATACTTGAGAAAGCTGGGTGTCTTTGTGTTTGTGAATGATGTGTACATAAAGTGGGAGTGCAGAGGAGTTTAAAGTATAGCCAACCGTCCGCCGGTATAGCCTGCCGCGAAGGTGTGACGCTCAAGTGCGCGGGGAGTCGCACGTTAGAGGGTGCCCGATGGGGCTGCCGCCTGCGGACCACGGTAGTGACGTACGCGATACCCGTGGTCCGCCGCGTGAGGGCGCACTTGGGACCCACACTACCTCGTATTCTCCCCGGACGCGGGGAGATTTCTTTCCGCCTCACCAAAAAGTAATAATTGGTAGTTTATAGTGTACTCTGGGAAATGCTTAAACAAATATACTTTGTTCCATGTAGTTAATATTTAGAATACATAGTATCACAAGCTCAATCTAATCTAAGAGGCTTTTTCTTCTTCTCTTGAAGTTGGAATGCGTTGGTGACACAATGTTTTAATAAGATACCTCACGGCAGGTCAATGTACGGTTGATTGTTTAATTTATCTAAATAAGGCCACGAAATAATAAACGTTGTTCAACTTTTAATTAATACCATAAAAAATATTTAAGTACAGTCTGATGTACATATAGTCATTTTGGTAGACTAAAACCGAATTTACCAGCCCTACCCATTTATAAGAATCTAAATTAGGAACGCGAAATTTTGTCACTTAATGTTTATTTATGCCGGTTGGCAATTTAGATACCGCGATTAAACAGCAATACGCAGCGTAAATAATTTCAACTATAAATCTCTTTAAGTTTTCTATAATTTTAAGCTGTCATAATTTGTAAAGTTTACACTGATATATTTTAAGTAAATAGTAAACTGACTACGAACTTAACTAGTAGGTTATTGACCCTCCCCGTGATGAGAGGAAGCCCGACTCAGCAGTGGGTCATTTGTGGGCTGAGAAGTAGTAGTAAACTGACATGTGGAACGTCAGCCTTTGTTTTGATGGATAAAGATAAATAAATATATAAATATCCTTGGACATTTCACACAACGCCATCTCGTCCCAAGCTAAGCAACTAAATGCTTGTGTTATGGTTATGTAACGAGATGGATGATAAACTACTTATACACTTTTTTTTTTGTAAATACATACTAATTATAGATAGAAAACACCCAGACCCGGAACAAATACTTGTAGGTCGTACAAATATTTCTTCTGTGCGGGAATCGAACCCACGACATGCTGCGCAGCAGTCGATCGCTCAACCACTGCGCCATCCGATACTTACGGATTCAGAATATACAGTTTCACCACCCCATTCCATCTTGAGGATATCGTAAGAGCCGACAGAAGGAAATTACAAGGCTGAAAACCTAGCTGGAAGTAACTGGAGGAGGCCCGACTTAACAGTGGGACGGTTGAGTAGTAGTAGTACATCTAACCTGTCGAATAAGATTTCATTAGTGTTATGAGAACGTACGTATAAATAATGGCACTACGTCCACCAAAGCATTTCAATATATAAATAAATAACCCACTAATGAGCCTTCTTCTTCTTCTCAGGGCATAAATGAGTCAGTGCAGAGGCGGACCTCATTCAAGGTCTACTGTCAAATGCCACGCTCGCGCTGGCCAGAGAGGTTGACGCAGAGTTTTGTATCGAGTTCTCTTGTGGCTAGGATTTCTTCTTTAAAAAATCGTTTTAGTCGGGTATTACGACACCCTCACGTTGGGGTGGTCTGAGGGCGTAGTATTCTTAATCTGTCACCACACGGACAGAAAGCTCTTAGTATTTATATCCGTTTGCAAAATTACACAGCTGGCACAAAATAAATGCTTCGGGGAATAATGAGTGTTTATGTAAGGTTTCTCGTAAAAAAGGGACGACGCGCCAAATCCTGCAAGCTGAGGGATTTAATCAATTCGCTGATAAAAGTCGGTTGATGCATAAAGAAACACACTTCTCTGCAAAAAGGACTGTTCAATTGACACCATCAATAAACGGATATACTCTATTTATGTTTATGTAGAAACTAGCGCCCCGCCCTGGCTTCACACGGGTGCAATTATGCATGTATTATACTTAAGAAACTTACGTGGAAACTTATAAACGAGTTATGTAGTAATAGGGTTAAATCAGACTCAAGACCACCAAATCTTTCAACAACTGCTGGTGTCATAACAAAAGGAAATGCGATCTGCGAGCATTTTAATAACTTTTTTGCTACAATAGGTCCTCAGTTAGCGGAGCAAATTCCCGCAAGATATCACGTTGATACAGCGCATAACTTAGCAATCCGGATTGCAAATAATCAACAGAAACTAAAGAATCTAACACTGTGTACTGAGCAAGAAGTAGCAGGATTAATAGACAGGCTTGACCCTAACTGCAGTTCAGGTATAGACGGGATCAGTACTAAGGTAATTAAATGTGTCAAAGAATATCTTATTCCTTCTCTCACATCCTGTGTAAATACATGCTTACTGACAGGTTACTTTCCAGATGAACTCAAAGTTGCAAAAATCACACCTATATTTAAATCCGGAGAAAAAGCTAACCCAAGCAATTACAGGCCTGTGACGGTACTTCCTGTGCTGTCTAAAATATTTGAACGAATCCTATATGAACGATTAAATAGCTACTTAACGCAAATTAACTTCCTTTTTCATAGACAATACGGATTTCGCCCAAAATCAAGTACATTATCGGCTACAGTTGACCTAATCACTAAAATAAGAAAACAAATTGACAGCAAAAACATGGCCCTTGGTATATTCATCGATTTAAAAAAGGCATTTGATACCGTAAGTCACTCCTTACTAATAAAAAAGTTTGAACGTATTGGTATAACAGATACTGCTCTAAATCTATTTACAGACTACATAACAAATCGCTATCAAATTGTTAAAATAGGAAAACATCAAAGCACTATGCAACGCATTACATGTGGGATACCTCAGGGTTCGATTCTAGGTCCTCTAATGTTCTTAATATACGTCAACGATATTAGTCAGTTAGCTCTGAGCGGAGAAATCAGCCTATATGCGGACGATACCTGCATATTTTACTACGGTTCCTCTATAAGCAAAATGACCGAATTAGCCCAAAAAGATCTAGACTGCTTAAATGAGTGGTTTCAATTTAATTTACTCACGATAAATGTTTCGAAAACCAGTTACATAATCTTTAAGCCTAAAAATAAAAAATATGCGGATTGTGCGAAACTTCTTATCAACAAAACAGAAATACGCGAATCGATTGAAGAAAAATATCTGGGATTAATTATAGACAGCGAATTAACATGGAAGCCACATGTAAATAAAATAAGATCAAAGTTGTCATCACTATTGGGACGTCTATATGGGATTGTTCGCTGCTTCCCTCACAAAGTTCGATGTAATTTATACCACTCCCTCGTAAAACCACATTTAGAGTACCTCATAGAAATATGGGGTAGCACAGCTAAAAACAATCTTAGCCGCGTTCAAACCGTCCAAAACAAATTAATTAAAGTTTTGTTTCACTATGATTTTTTGACATCTACGAATAAAATTTATAAAGAAACTAAATTAATGAATCTTAAACAAATTTACTATTATAACACATGTATTCTCATTAAAAAAATTATAGATAAAAGAATTCGATCTGAAATAATCTTTAAAACGAACATAGAAGCGGGACTATGACATTTACGTAATGCGAATAACATATATCTAACTAAACCACGCACAAACTATGGCAAGAAAAATATAACATTTGAAGGAGCACAAATGTTCAACAGATTGCCACCAAATGTTAAAAATACTAAAAATTTCAAAATCTTTAAGAAAGCATTAAAACAATTTATTATCACTAAAGTCCAAATCCGTCCCTGATTGCTTCAATTGCGAGCGTAGGGTATGTTGAGGCTCACTTGGCTTTATAGTTGTTCGAATGATTTGTTCGCTTTGCAAATACCCACATTAATAATGTAATGATTCAATTGCAATAAATTAAAGAATATTTATATGTATAATAATTGTTGATTGAAATTTACTTAATGATTGTTTAATTTTTTTAATAAATGTGGATGTAAAATTATTATTAATATCTCATGAAGTGAATTTATGTAATTCTTTTGAGATCAATAAAGTTCTTTAACCGTAACCGTAAACTGCCTCTTGAATCACTCTATCTATTAAAAAAACCGCATCAAAATCCGTTGCGTAGTTTTAAATATTTAAGCATACATAGGCACGGACAGACGACAGCGACTTTCTTTTATACTATGTAGTGATGGTGATAATAGTGATGATGTCGTCAAATTCCTTAGTAACATCGTCGTTTCAACCCAATCACTAGTCAGGCCTCCTCCAAATTCTTGAAGAGAAATTAGCGGATTGTGTCACGCTGGCAAAACGGGTTGGCACAGGCTTTGTATCAAGATTTCCTTCTCTCTTTGCCTCTAGCGATCCTTTAGTTGCTCTTAAAACATCCATAAAATGGTGTGAATGGCTTAGAACGGATCAGCCTAACTTACGGAAAAATCTGTGTGCGATGCGGCAAAAGAAGTCTTCACTTCAAAAATCCAAATCGAATGTAACATTATATAAATATAAAATCAACTATGTATGACTCGGCAAACAACGCAAGGTAAATGTTTCAAGGAACAATAAAAGTGTACGAAAGACGGTTGACAGACCCAGGTTCTAAGGATAGGAGATGTAACGTAAACGCACCCATTACCGCCAGTTTAAGCCGAGTTCGGATTGATGTCCAAAAAATAAGCACTTTCATAATATGTGGTGCCAATCAAAATAGTTTTTCAAGTACTGAAATTATCCATGTTTCTATTCATAAATAGAAATAGTTATACTTATAATTATTTAAAAATTAAATACAACTTAAAAGAAAAAAGGGCCATGTCCCTATTACCGATCCAAAATATAGGGTGTGTGCCTAATACCGTTTATGTGACACCTAATACCGACCACTAAATGAAACCGTTAAAGTTAAATAAAAATGCTCGTGGAATTTAGAATAGTTCAACTATTTATTTAAATGCTCCAATACAGTACGGAATGTTATCAACACATAACAAATTATTTGTGTTCTTATCATATAATATACATAACAGCGTTAAATCAGTCAAAAAAATCTTCTTTATACCAATTATGTATTTATTTATTTGTTTATCACTTTTTTGTACATTAAATACATACATTATCAATTATGTATAACAAATTACAAAAGGCCAGCATTGATTATACTATAATATATAATCAATGCGGCATTTGGTATCTATTATTTACAAAATGTAACATAGAAATATAAAAATACTATAAAATTTTAAGTCTGGTAGTCATGTCAAATCTGAATCAAAATAGATTAACAATTAAAAATAAAATAAATTAAGAAAAGTTACCTTTGGCGAAAAAAATAAGATTAAGAAATTGATTCAACAGACTTTCAGAATGAAATCTAACATCATATCTCGTAATCATTTTCGGAATCAGTTGTATCTTCCTTTGAAGCATCCACCTTGGTTATTTTACGTTTTGCCTTATTTAGTAGTTTTTATTTTGGATTGCCTTGTTTGCTTGATTTATCTTTTTGGTTTCTTCTCCAAATCTTCGTTTCATTTTTTTTTTCTTCTATTTATAATTTTTCTGCTTCAATATTTTTCTGATATGCCATAAATTCATTTCGATTCTTCGTGGTCTTGTTGTCGGGAAAATATAATGTTCTTTTGGAATATTTTTACTGATTGTAGTAGATTTTAGTGGAGTTTTACAATATTCTGATCTATTAATAATAGTACTATCAAGAGATTCAGAGCTCAAATTCACGCATGTACTTTGAATTTATGATGTTGATGGTTTCGGAGTTGGCGTTGATGGTTTCGGAGTTGATGTTGATGGTTTCGGAGTTGGTGTCGATGGTTTCGGAGTTGATGTTGATGGTTTCGGAGATGATGTTTTAGATCTTGATCTCCGGTATAGAAAATAACATCTTTAAAAGGCGATTTTTGCATTGAGTTATGAATTACTATATAATAAAGCTTATGGTATTTTAATTTTTTATGTAAAATATGTATGTTTATTAGGGAATACTATACTGTTAATTAGGTAACTTTATGATAACTTGAAAATAAATAGTAGTAAAGTAGTAAGGGTGTTCGTTGTAAATGTACTAGTAGATCGGTAATAGGTATTATTAAAGGAAATCGTATAACCAATTACCGACCCTAAATACTTGTGGTTTTCGGACATTTGTATGATTTTAAATGGTGCGGTTATTATAAATGTTTAATAATAATCATATTTTAACTATAAAAATACAATATTAGAAAAATTATACCTCCTTTATTCATCAAAATATTTACTAAATATTTAGAAGAACATTTATATTTTTACGGATACTAATGCTCTTAAATATATGGCGTTAATAGCTCAAATACAAGTTAACATACTAAGGAACTGAGTTAGTGTATCATCCTGCCTTTTAATTGAAGCATATTATCAAAAATCATGGCACAAAAATGATACGAAATGTACCTATCAGCGACATGTTTAACAACTGGGTCGGTAATGGGAATAAAATTGTGATTTTTGTTCCTATTACCGCCTATTTTTAATTTTGAATTTTAAGCAATATGTAATAGTATCTCAGTAAAATTAATTATTATTTGTGTTTCTGAAAGTATGAAAAATGCATCAAAAGAACTAGAAGTAACATTAAAATGCTTGAAGATATCATTTTCTGCTAAGAAAGAAACAAGAGTACTTACGTCGTCGGGAACGCCACACTATGGAAAATGCACTATCACCGGCGTTCACCGACGAATTGACCAATTATTCTTTAAATCGTTGAGTTACATAGACAAACCAGATATGAACATTTGCAATACAAATACATCTAATTTTTTTCTAAAGTAACCACTTGTTTAGCTTTAATACATCACATTAAAAATCTAGTTTTCTGAATAGGGCGGTAATTGGCGCGGATTTCAAGGGGTCGTTATTAGGTGCGTTTACGTTAATCAATTTACTGGGAAACGTCACCTTGCGATAGATCAAGATTTATTAACGATATCCGTCTTTGGAAACGGAGCTGCAATCTTTTATTGATCGGGATCCTTGGCCTGTACAACCTTAAACGAAATACATAAAAATAATCTATCAGAACTTTTTTGTATGTACTATTACCATACTACTATTCAGGCCATAGATGACTCACAGCTGTGATAGGCCTCCTCCACTTGCATGGGGGGGGGGGGTAATTAGCTTACTGTGACACGCTGGCCTGCTGTCGCTGACTGGGTTAGCACCGGATCTCATATCAAGTTTTCCTTCTCTCGCGGCTAGGTTATCGTTTTTATCATTTCCTTTCGTCGGTTCTTATGGTAATGGATTTAGAATACATAGTGTCACCCTTTCATCCTGAGGGTGTCTAAGAGCAGACAGAAGGAAATGATAAGGCCGAAAAGCTTGCCTCAAGAGAAGCAACTTGAAATAAAACCCTGTGCCAACCCGTCTGGCCAGCGTATTTACCCTGGAGGAGACCCGATTCGGAAGTGGGTCATTTATGAGCTGCGTAGTAGAAGGAGTATACTATCATAATATAAATTAGCAAATGCCTATAAAATGCGTTTTGGATTTGTTCATAACATTGTTCCCATTGCACTTAGATTAAACTGAAAAGCAACTGTATTATTAAAAATACTTTGAGAAATCGGAGCTACGTTCATAAAGTGCAAGTCAAGTTTTTAATTCCCCGCTCTCTCTAGCTTGCTACATTATTAAGCTGCAGAGTGAATTGTATTTTTTTAAGCTGTTGTATTTTTTATTAGGAAAGCCTTTGTATTTCCTTAAAAAGCAATGTCAAGGGAATCGTCTTAAAAACAAAGAATAGTGGAACATTTACAATAGTGTATGCATAGTTAAAAGATAAATAGTTAGTATCCATTAATTTCCGGCTGAAGCAATGAAAATGATGAAATTAATTGTAATACTCGTATATTATACCGATCCAAACTTCTCAAGATGAGGTCACTTTTTATTCTTGCAATCGAGCAAAATATAATTAATATTCAGTGTTTAGGTTAAAGGTAAATTAAATTAATAGTAAAATCTTGTGTCGGATTAAGAATACATAGTTATCACCACCCCATTCCATGCTTAGGGTTGTCATAAGAGGCGACAAAAGGAAATGACTATGCCGAAATCCTAGCCGCAAGAGAAGGAAAACTTTAACTTGGCCAGGGTAGCAGATAAGACTAATTACCCTCCATTTAATTGGGAGCAGGCGCGATTCAGTAGTGGGTCATTTATGGCCTGAGTAGTAGAACTTAGTAGAAAAATAAAGGTTGTTATTACCACATAGGTAGTTATCCTTTTTATTAGCAAGTGGGTCATCTCTGATATCGCTGGATAGTAAGTGATCACCGCCGCCCATGCAACATCCGACGAGACGACACGATTAGCGTTTAAATTTTTTTTTTTTAAACTTCCTTTTATTTCCTGCAATCTGTCTTTTTGACATTCAGCTGGATGTTTGAAATATGTAGAAAAGGTCGTGCGTGTCATGCATCCAGTGATACATACACCTTTAATGTTCATATAAGATCTTGGGGTGCTCTTCTATTCAGTCTTATGAAGACTGGGCGGTTTCTATCCTGGTGCCAGGGTGTTAGGGTGTTGGGATAGTCTCTTTCTGTACTTTCCAAGTGCTTCCAGGATCTCATGTTTTACAGTAGGTATTTTCAGATCACGGTGTATTACTTCATTGGTGATGTACCAAGGTGCATTTGCAATCATGCGGAGTGTTTAGTTTAGAAAAGTTTAGAAAAAAATAAAAAGGGATTCATAACGAAGGCAGATTAAGGGAAATGTTCCTTTTGCTGCCGGCTCTATGATTCCCCTGATGAAGCTCTCGTTCCTTACTCCCAAGACTACAACACCTGCTAAGTGGTGTTGTAGCTAACAGCATGTTTACTTTACACAATTTACCCGAAAAATTTGAACTAATAACATCAATAAATATCGCCTACAAATGCGAGAATAACCAAAGATTAGAAACGGTTCGATTCCGGGGTCAGGCAAGTTTCTTTGTGTAAACCAGAAACACACGCTCCGAGTCTGGGTGTCATTTGTGTTCATGAATTTCATGTTTGTAAACTGCCCCCGCGATAAATGCTCACAGAAAATACTACGCACAATTTTTGTCCTCAATCTTTTGTAAGAAATTAAAAACGTAATATGATTATTAAGTTTGCGCTTGTTAACGAAATCATTAATTAAATATTTGTGAGCGTATCAATTAAGCCAAATGAAGTAATGAATTGATAATTAGTTTTATTAAAATTCTTCCTAGTCATGACGCATTTGAAAGTATTTCTACTTCTTACTTCTCAGCTCATATATATTATAGCTAGCTTATGACGACACGGTTGGCGCAGTGGTTGAGCGATCGACTGCTGCGCAGCATGTCGCGGGTTCGATCACCGCACGGAAGAAATATTTGTATGACCTACAAGTATTTGTTCCGGGTCTGGGTGTTTTCTATCTATAACTAGCGGCCCGCCCCGGCTTCGCACGGGTGCAATTATGCATGTTTTATACATAAAAACCTTCCTCTTGAATCACTCTATGTGTTGCAAAAAAAGCTGTTGCCACTTCAAAATCCGTTGCGTAGTTTTAAAGATTTAAGCATACATAGGGACGGACAGACGACAGCGACTTTGTTTTATACTATGTAGTGATATGTATGTATTTACAATCATCATCATCATTTCAGCCAAAAGACGTCCACTGCTGGACATAGACCTCATCCAAAAAGATTTCCTCATTTTTTATTGTATTTACAATAAAAAATGTATATAAGTAGTTAATATCCATCTCGTTACCATAACACAAGCATTAAGTTGCTTAGCTTGGGACGAGATGGCGTTGTGTGAAATGTCCAGGGATATTTATTATTTATTTATTTAAATATGACCCACTGCTGAGGAACACAACATGGGCGGCAATTAGTCTAATGTGTCACGCTGGCCAGATGGTTACGACACCCTCAGGATGAAATGGCGACACTATGTATAAATAAATACTATGTATAATAAAAACGAAGGTTATATTATTAATGTCTTTCAGTCTTTCGTTGATTTCCCCCCGTCAAATTAGAGGAGATCCCACTCAATAGTTGGACATTAATGGGTGAAGAAGTTATTAACTATCTGACAGAACTTCGTAATTAATTTTGTCGATTTACGCGCCTAAATAGGAGAATAACTTATTCTCGTCAATTAACTTAGTTGACACTTGAATTAACTTTATTACACAAGGCGTGGGCGTTTATTTAACAGTTCTATATTTTGTTAATTTAAAATCAATTTCAGTTGTTTTAGAACTTGTCACTTTTGTTTCAAAGGTATCTTTTAATCAAACTACGTAATTACTTTTATATTCAGTGTTTAGGTCAATTTAGTAGAAAAATCTCCATGATTGTGTTGACGAATTTAGAACTTAGTTTCACCATCCGATTCCATCCTGAAGGTGTCGTAAGAGCCGACAATAGAACTAATTACCCTCCATGTAACTGGAAGAGGTCCGACTCTGTAGTGGGTCATGTATGGGCTGTATGGGCTGAGTAGTAGTAGTAATATATTACAAACTAGCGACCCGCCCCGGCTTCGCACGGATGCAATTATGATACTTCACTATCACTACATAGTATAAAACAAAGTCGCCGTCGTCTGTCCGTCCCTATGTATGCTTAAATCTTTAAAACTACGCTAGATGCGGTTTTTTTAATAGATAGAGTGATTCAAGAGGAATGTTTATATGTATAACCCACCCCCGCTTTGCACGGGCGAAGCCGGGGCGGGCCACTAGTCTAATATATAAAATTCTCGTGTCACAGTTTTAGATGCCAAACTCCTCCGAAACAGCTTGACCGATTTTGATGAAATTTTGTGAGCATATTGGGTAGGTATGAGAATAGGACAACATCTATTTTTCATCCCCCTAAATTTTAAGGGGGGGAGGGTCCAAAACAAAAATAATTGTTTATTTTTTAGAGAAAATTTTTGCTTTTATTTTTTGAAGATTCAGTATACAGAAATACAAACAACCCTAAATTTTCACCCCTCTACGATCAACCCCTATTTAATTACATGGCAAAACAACGTTTGCGATAGGAGATGTTCACGATATCTCTGGAACCATAAGACCTAGAGGGTTGCGCGGGGTGGGGGTTACGTGAGGTGGGGGTTGCGCGGGGAAGCGGGTTGCGCGGGGGATGGTTAATTATTTGGCAAAACAACGTTTGCCGGGACAGCTAGTATCACTACATAGTATAAAACAAAGTCGCTGTCGTCTGTCCGTCCCTATGTTTGCTTAAATCTTTTAAACTACACAACGGATTTTGAAGCGGTTTTTTTTAATAGATAGAGTGATTCAAGAGGATGGTTTATATCTTTAATACATGCATAATATTGAAGGGATACACTGACAAATTTAGATGTTCATCATTGCACCCGTGCGAAGCCGGGGCGGGTCGCTAGTTATACATATAAACCTTCCTCTTGAATCACTCTATCTATTAAAAGAAACCGCTTCAAAATCCGTTGCGTAGTTTTAAAGATTTAAGCATACATAGGGATGGACAGACGACAATGACTTTGTTTTATACTATGTAGTGATATCGCATACTAAAACCAGCCTACGGTCTCCAAATATATTCAGCATTGTGTAACCAGTTGTAGAGTCCCACATCTGCGGAGATTAATACGCATTCGTAAAAGTCCCTGTGAATATTTTATGTGAGCATTTGCGGGATGACACGAAATCACAGTACATTTACAACGCGCGGTCGCATTTGCTTTTATGGAGTTTATTTAAAAAAAATGCGCTGGTCATTTAAATGACACTTCAATTACAATTTCATTTAAATTACAATGACGAAAAGGAATGCTGAATGACGGATTCGGAATACACAGTGTCACCGACCCATACTATCCTGAGAATGTCGTAAGAGGCGACTAAAGGAACGCAGAGAAGGAAATCTTGATGCAACACGTGCCAGCGTGTCACAGTAGGCTAAATTCCTCTCAGTGGTTTTGGATAAGGCCTGGCTACTGAAGCTGGCTCCTCCGGAGTACTGGGTTATTTCTGAGTTGAAATGATGATGATAATGAGATTGTTTACGTTCATTATTATAGGAGTTATGTTAATATTTTTGTGTGATATGGATACAAAAACGCAAATATGTTCATGCCATTTAATGCGGTTTTTTTCGTCTATCATAATAGTAGGTTTCCTTAATGTTTCCTTAATGTATTTACTTTACTACTTAATCGTCTCTATGATCGACTGGTTGTACCACCATCAACGTAAGGTTCATTAATAAAAACAGTAACCAAGGAGTTTCCTGCCGGCTCTTCACAGTGAAGTAATCTTTCGAACCGGTGGTAAAGAAAGAATCTGACTATTGTAAAGCACTTTATGAGGTTTATTCCAATAAAACATTTTTATTATGTTTTGTCACTGCATCAAATAGATTTTCACTAAAAAGCAAAAGCAAAAACTCAACGAAAATCTCTTTTTTTTATCATAGATCATACTGTTGTGAATTTTTAGACCACATCCAGACTTGATCATATCAAGAAGATTATTTTCCGGTTTAATAAGTACATTCTTTCAAACAACAACAAAATTCCAACGTTGACATAGGTCAGATTCATATTTAATTAAACTTTGGTTCAAAATAATGACATAATATGCTAATTAAAATCCTTCCATGGAGACACGTATAGACGAGTAAATATCTAAATCATTTTGCGGCGATTCCGTAATCACACAGTTTGGGTCGGAGCCTTTTGATCCGTTCATAAATTTTGTGAGCTGTGCAATTTGGATATGTGAATAATAAATATACAGTGTGTCCCTGTGCCTCGCATCTAGAATGTAATAAAACTTTATATATTTTTTTAAATATTTTTCGGTTATTTCGAAATATGAGGTAACCTGGAAAAGTGCAGATAATTTGTAATTTATGTTCCGTCCGAATTTCAAATTGCCATTTCCTGCGCCGATCCGGCCGCCATATTGGAAAAATGGCGCGCAATTACAGTTTTTTGACAACACAGTTTTTGACTTAATTTCCCATATCATAACTCTTCTAACGAGCACATAAATAAATATAATATGTGGTGCCTACATTATGGTAAATTTATGCTAGATTAATTTAAAAAACAAAGAAATTGCCGGTTGATAAAATTAGCGATTTATAATTAAATTCTCTAACATCTAGGCGAGACAAAATCCAGTGTTCAACGAATAAAGGCTATGTTTATCTTATTTCAAATATTATTGGGGTTCGTAAAAAGCTGTAGATAAGGAGAATAAAGTCCAGTTTAGCATTCTAATTTAAATTTATAAAGTTCTCTCATCTTGTTTGGCTACACAACTTGCTACACTGAAGGTAAAATGCGACATTCGCGGTTAGACGTATTCTCTAGTGGCGTCAGTACGTAGTTACTTTACTGTTTTGATAAATGTTACAATACACTAAGTTAGTAGGTACAATATATATTTATCACCAACATCTCAGGAGATAGAAAACCTATTGTCGAGTTGGGCTACCTCCAATTACATAGAGAGTGTATAAACTCTCTTCCTTCTCTCTTCACTCTCACTTATATAGGTACTGGGTTGGCACACGGTTGCGTATCAAATTTTCAAGAAAGAATGAAAACTACTGAAAAGATTTTACACTTATGATGCTTTAGCTATCAATAAGCTCTGGAAATCTCTACTTCCCTTCCAAGCCACTGCCCAACGAGAAAGTCATAGAAGTTACCGGCATGGTGAGTGGGGTGTAGTAGAAAATTCTGTTGTAGGTTTAGTGGGTTGCCGGGGCGCAACTACCAGCTTTCCGCACTCACGGAGTCCCACACACCCCAGACCAAGTGCATGTTGCTTGGCACCCATCAAAGGTCCACACGGGAAGAGATGGTTTGTCACCTCACGGACAATTTTTACGATGAATATTAAATTGTAGATGTTCTACATTATTAGGAGTTTAATCAAGTAAGGCCCAGTGTGGGACGACCCGTGTCTAAACGGGTGACAATGGTAGCTGGGGGTCAAGCGTACATCTCTCCAGGTCTGTGATTTGGCACGTCTAATAGTTAGTTAGCTATTTTCGGAGACAAAGGTGGGATTATTATCGTGTGCTGCGACTATAGGATAATTGCTTAGAAACTGTAACTTGTTATTAATGTTAAACGGAGTTTCTATAATACTTACTATGTAAGAAAAATGTGATGCGTTTTTTTTTGTTTCGCAGGGGATATGCGTTATGTATACCACCGCCCCTCGGGGGTGAGGTCGGTGATTATGTGGGACTCCGAAAACGACTCGTCTACCCACTAAAACAACAGCGGTATACCCTCACATGACACGCTTAGGTTCGCGTAAACGCATTCCACTATGATGCTCCGATGTGATGCATGTTACGGGGGCAAGCGAGGGTAGAAGGTGGCGTAATGTCACGTCCCCCCCCCCCGGCCTCCGTCTGCATCGCCGGTCTGCACGAGCTCCATCCTTTGCGAACCGCCCCGCCGCCCCCTTCTGCTACATAGTGGCCTCGCAGATGGAAGCCACGTCAGCCCTCTGGTTAGCGACCAACCAGGTTGACCGCCACGCCGCGATACTGGTGCACCGCATCGGTTTAGAACTCTCAGGGCAACTCTGAGCACAGAGGAGTCTCTGGAGCCCAAAGCCGGTACGACACCGTGTTCTGCTCTTCGTCTGGCCTCTCCCCGGCATCGGTGACCCTGAGCCGGTATGGCCCCAACAGGTCATAAAGGCACACAGTCGAGGGGGTGATGCGAAACCCGTCTGGCCAGTATGGCTTAGTTGTCTAATTACCCTCTTTGTAGTTGGAGGAAGGCTGACTGAGCAGTGGGCATTTATGGGTTCAGAAGTAGTAGTATTCTAAATTTGGACAAGAGCCTTTGCCTCAGCTATCTGTCCAATTTTCACATAATTACAACGTAGCGGCTTAGTGAAACAAAACGTTGAAATTAAGCACTTAAAACGTTTGCCAGTGGGAAATACCCGAACGGAGCCAAACTGCTTTTTAATTGAAGAGGGGAAAATCCTAAAATCCGCTCAGAAAATTGTTGCCACTTGTAAAAATCCTCCGCCCTTAAGTCGTGACCCAATTATTTGGACGAGTTCCTCCGTAGTTTTCCTCTGAGAAAATTGGTGCTGACAGGAACAGGGCTTAATGAGCTACCAGTTGGAAATCTGATGCGTGTCTGGCGTGCCGCTTAACAACGTACAAATTATAGTATACGAGGTGTAATTATGCCTTAATAAAAGTATCGATAGTGATAAAGATATACTGATAAAGATACTTTTGCAGGAAATAATAAGCTTACTTTTTTCTTAACAGTTTTGGACAAAAGTTTCTACTATATTTACCTATATTTTATCACAAAACTCTTAGCAATCGTCATATTTTAAATAACCAACATAATCTTACGGCTCTTGTGCCACGCTAAGTAGTCTCCATACACACACATGGATCGTAATACATATAAACAATGTACACTCCTCACTTACATTCCCACACTATCACAAACCATTCATCTGCCATAACCCTTGCGTCCACCCATTTCAGGCTGAAACTACCACCAGTTTGGAATGCTGCTCTACAGAGAAGAGCTGGCAAGCAAAACTATATAATTAAGCACTTGCAGTGATTTGGGAAACTACCAGTATTGACACTGAGCGATTTCTATCTGCTCTCCGCGACATGTACAACCGGTAATTATTTGGTAAATTTTCACGACATAGACTACGTGTATCGACAGCGATAGATGGTAGGCTGGTAGACGGCTATACGTGTCCTTGGCGGAGGTAGGTTGCTCGTACGGAGTAGGTAAGACTCATGATGGATAACCAGCATCCAGAGCATAACATGTAGATATCTTTTGATTGCAAATATACTTATTGAATTCCTTACTGACGGATTTAGGATACTTAATGTCACCAACCCATACCATCCCGAAGGTGTCGTAAGAGGCGACTAAAGTAACGCAAGATGTAGATTACCCAACCGCAAGAGAAGGAAGACTTTATACAAACCATTTTTTGGTGACGTTGGGGCAATGCTTTATGCAAACCGCCGCCCCTTTGGGGGTGGGGTTGGCGATTATGTGGAACTCTGGAAAATACTTGTCTACCCACTAAAACCTCAGCGGTATATCCTCACAAGACACGCTTTGGGCGCCACAGGACGCAACGCATTCCACTGTGAAGCCCCGGCGTGGTGCCCGGAATGTGGAGGAGTCCTGACTCGGTAGTGGGTCATTGATGAGCTGAAACGACGATAGTTACCTACATACCGACAGTCATAGACTAGCGACTTTGTTTTGTAATCTTCTACATACCTACAAGATATAGCAGAACATTAAAACATTATTCGTTCGGCACTTAATTCGAAACAAAAGGATTCTGAAGGAGAAATATTGGCGCATCTTGCTATAGGGAAGGTTTCGAAGTACTAATTACTTGGTCTTGGAGTTTTCGGGGTCTCGGATCAGTGTAACATCACTTTCAGTTCAGTGCGCTGTCCCTATTGTCTAACGAAACCCTTAGACAATAGAGACAGCGGGACAGCCAATAATCAAATTTCAACAGCATAAGCATCAAATGAATACGGTACGTATGTTATGTACATACGTACCATATTCATTTGATGATTCTTTTACTACACAGGACTCAACGCAAAATCTGAAGTGAGGGCATAGAACCTTTCAGTATATGCATTAATTTTCTTTTTAAAATATAAGGGACAAACAGACATTATACATTGTGATCAGATTTTTCAATACATGTATCCCGTGGCCGTGGTTCGGACATTCGAGGATCGCCGTCGGGTTTAGTGGGTAGGTGGGGGCGCAATTTACCATATCTACGCGCCCCGGAGTCCCACATATCCCGGCTAGTCCCAACGGCCGGGATAGCAAAAAAAAAAAGAGCCATCTTATTATCATCACCATCAGCCCACCATCCACTGCTGGGTATAGGCCTCCCCTAAAAGCGCTATGGCAGCAGCTTGGCGCATCCAGCTGCTGCCATCGTCGCTCCATCCAGCAGAGGGGCGTCACACACTCATCATCATCATCGTTTCAGTCATAAGACGTCCATTGCTGGACATAGGCCTCCACTTAAGGATTTCCACGAAGGCCGGTCCTGAGCCACCAGCATCCATCGTTTTGCGGCAACCACTCGCTACTAGAGGACTTTTCTGCGCCATCGGGCGTCAGTCCTGCGAGCTATGTGCCCTGCCCATGATAACTCTGTTTGTAACAACATAAAAGGAGAGGGCTATTCTCGGTGTTTCCCTGCGAGATCGAATCAGAAATGAGGAGGTACGCAGGCAAACCAGGGTCACCGACATAGCTCACAGGATTGCCAAACTTAAGTGGCAGTGGGCAGGGCACATAGCGTGCAGGGCCGACGCCCGATGGGGCAGAAAAGTCCTCGAGTGGCAGCCGCGTTCCGGAAAGCACAGTGCTGGTAGGCCTCCCACACGGTGGACCGATGACCTGGTTAAGGTCGCCGGAAAACGATGGATGCGGGCGGCCCAAGACCGACCTTTGTGGAAATCCTTGGGGGAGGCCTATGTCCAGGAGTGGACATCTTTTGGCTGAAATGATAATAATTAATAACATAAAAATCGCGTGCTTATTTCCCCTTGTCCTTTTATCTTTTATCACAAAGATTTATATTGCAATTTGTAATGTTACCAAAAAGAGAACGATATTTCAAACAGATATAAGCAAGGAAGCATTTATAAATAATATTTATTGTTACAATTTCACCTAAAGAGCACCTTTATAACAATAAATAGTATTTATAATGCTGCATGAAATAATCATTCTGTAAAGTAAAATATTCACCCGAAAGACAGTTAAACTTTTTAAAATTCTTCATCTTGCAACAAGAAATTGTGGCGAAGTTTTATTGCCTATCTAAAATAGCCCTACGTAGCTGCCGGAACAATTCTGTGCCCTCGCCCAACAAATTAAGAATAATAAAGTTGTTTTTCTTATCCTACTCTCGTCTATATACAAAAAGGCACATATGTTAAAATCGAATGGTTTTTTTATGGCGAAAGATTTAGAATATATAGCGTCATCACACATCACCTCATTCTATCCTGAGGGTGTCGTAAGAGCCGACAATAGGAAGTGATAAGCCCGAAAATATTCCCGTCAGAAACTTGACACGAAACACTATGCCAACCCGTCTGGCCACCGTGGTATACTAAGCTAATTAGCCTCCATGTAGTTTGAGAAGGCCCGACTCAACATTGGGTCATTTATTGGCTGAGAAGTAAGAGCAGAGAAAAGGAAATAACTTGAAATGAAATCTGTGCCAACCGATCTGGCCAACGTGGTGCAGTTGGCTAATTACCCTCCATGTAATGGGAGGAGCCCGGCTCAGCAGGGGGTTATATATGGGCTGAGTGGTATTGTCAATAAAATGCAAACATAACGAGAGACCGCAATAAATAAATGGACAAGACAAGTTACAATGGGAGTCATCAATAATTTATAGTCTCATGACTGGAATAAAATGGGAGATAAAAGTCGACAAATCGTCTGGTTGTCGAGACTGTGATGAATAGCTGATATCATTTATATTGTACGTGCTACTGCACTATACTGGGTGCAACATAAAGTGTGTATACATCCGTTAGAATTGCAAGGGAAGTAAAAGCTACTAATTTTTTTTTCATTTAAACAATAAGTATTGCCTAAAGCTCTTTTAAAAAGTCATGTCATCATTTTAGATGAATGATGATGACAGAAAATGGAGTAATATTTATTTAAAGAATTAATTTCATTACAATTCCTAATAACTTAAGGCAATCCTTGTTTTGTTCTTTTCTATATTCGTTGACCATCTTGATACGACACTTTTTACGTTATAACAAATGTTTTCATTGCCACATATTTTGACACACATTCTTTCATATTGTCGTAAAGAAAATTATGAAAGATTTCACAATTAAAATATATTTATATTACATGTCGATTTTTCAATCTACATACACTTTATTTTTTTGTCCCCAGAGTATACATACATCTTCCCCAGAGTATACTTACATCTCTAGGGGAGAACAATGTTCACTACAGTTTAGACTGATGGAAACACTCGTTTATCAGTGTGTCTTCTCTTTTTTTCGACTTAAAAAAGGAAGAGGTTCTCAATTCTACTGTGTGCACACGGCTTCGACATTTATAAACCGATTTGGAATATACTGCCTCGTTGGTCTAGGGTTGGATGTGCCGCCTATGGATCACGGGGTCCCGGGTTCGATTCCGGGTCCGGGCAAGTGTCTTTGCGTAAATCAGAGGCAGTTGCTCTGAGTCTGGGTGTCATTTGTGTTCGTGAATTGTGACCTACTGCAGGGGTTACGTTTAAAATTAAAATAAAAAAATATTGTTTTCGGATTGTTCTCCTAGAAATTTTATCGTAATCCGTTTAATAGTAAGCTATAAATTTTTTAAATAAATGAACAACAACATTTATTTTGTTGGAAGGCAAATTTGGGTATTTTTGGACGATTTACTAGTTGTTGTTTCCAGTATATATGCGCTAAACATAAAACCTTTTCCCAAAACAACAGCACACTCTACTGTCATATCAAAAACTACATTAGACTTATGATAGCAAACTTTTCCATTTATACAAAATGAAAATGTTTCAGATAGATGTTGCACCCCGAGTGGCGTTGTCAGGATAAACTGACTCGGTGCCAGCTTTCCGTTTCATAATTCCATTTGTCTTCATCTCTTATATTAATGCGTTTCAACTCATACTGAATGCTTTTATATACATACTTGTACATTAGAGAGCTGCAATATTCTGAGTGACAATTGTTCTATACATAAAAATGAATCTTTGTCTGTATGTCCTATATAGAATCGTAAACTATACATTTGATCATTTGATGATCTTCAGCAAAGTGTTGTGTATGAGCCCAGGAAAGTTTCCGAATAAAAAAAAATTAATTTGTGTTGTCCGTTTGGTGACGGATTTAAAATACAAAGTGGCACCAATCTATACCATTCTGAGGGTGTTTTAAGAGCGACTAAAGGATCGCAAGAGACAAACCACCTAGCGGCAAGAGAAGGAAAACTTGATACAAACCCTGTGCCTGTCCCTCTTGCCAGCGTGATACAGCAGGCTAATTTTCCTCCATGAATTTGGAGGAGGCCCGCCCCAGTAGTGGGTCATTAATGGCCTGTAACGACGAATTTATGTCATTCAAATTTATTTTAGTTAGTGGCGTAGCAACGCGTGCAGGGTAATGCTAGTGATATCATAAAATAAGATTTAAGTTTTCAAATATTCAAGACCGAAAATTATGATATTAAACTAAAATTTGCCGCGTAAAATATCTGATTGTTTATACCTTGGCTATTTTGTATATGTATTTATGTTGGTGTTTGGTAGTTTTATAACATGAACTCATTATTTTGCTCTTCAGTTTAAAGTAATTTCCTATGGTTAATTGTGAGTAATAAAGCGTGCAGGTACTTGAGCACATTATTATGTTACGTAATTATGGTGTTATGTTATGTAATTATGGTATAGTCTGTGAGAAATTCAATTTCAACACCCCTTTCATCAATTATTGCATTGAAACTATTACAACAGTATACACCTAACCAGTACCTTTCTACCTAAGAGTTGATATGAACTGTTAGTCTAGGAGTTGGGTGTGCCACCTTTTGATTAGGGGACCCTGGTTCGATTCTGTGGTCGGTCAAATTCCTTTGTGTAAATCGGAGGCACTTGCTTTGGTTGTGGGTGTCATTTGTGTACGAGAATTACATGTTTGTAAACAGCCCCCGTGATACAGTTTTTTTTAAATACGCGAAATGAATCCAGTTTGCTTAGTTTTTGCACTCAAACTTGCCCGTAATAAATAAATGCCTGTTGGGCTAATTAAACGATAAAGCTATTTACCGACACGACTAATACAGCTGGGCACCGAATGATTAATTACTAATGATTGATTATTTAAGCAAACAGAACTGTCGATATTTTGATATAACTAAATCCACAATTCTGTTTCAATCTAAACAAGTTTATTTTATCTAATTGTTATAGTTGTCTATTTGTATTGGAACGGGTGGTCGCTGAATAAAGGGCAGTGTAAAACCCTTTTATGCCAGATAAGCAGATAATGGTAGATGTGGTTTATGTAGGACGGTTCAATGCTTCAATTTGTTGTGGGGCTCGGTATTTTAAACTAGTCGCTGACTATTGATACTCATTGTTATAATTTTATATATGTTCCGAAGTTATTGAAGTATTTCATAGGTAATTAAGTCTCACATTTATGTCGTACGACATTTTGGATACTCGCAAAGACTTGTGTAAAATTTTGAATTCCTTTGGTGGCGGATTTCGAATACATAGTGTCACCACCCCATTCCAATCTAAGGGTGTCGTAAGATCCGACAAAAGGAAATGACAAGGCTGGTAACCTAGCCGTAAGAAAAGGAAAACTTGATACGAAACCCTGTGCCAATCCGTCTGGCCAGCGTGGCACAGTAGGCTAATTACCCTCCATGTAATCGGAGGAGGCCGGACTCAGCAGTGGATCATGCATTATGGGCTGAATAGTAGTAGTAGAATTGGCGCAGTGGTTGAGCGTCTGCTGCGCAGCATGTCGCGGGTTCGATCCCCGCACGGAAGAAATATTTGAACGACCTACAAGTATTTGTTCCGGGTCTGGGTGTTTTCTATCTATAATATGTACGTATTTACAATAAAAAAAGTATATAAGTAGTTTAACATCCATCTCGTTACCATAACACAAGCATTAAGTTGCTTAGCTTGGGACGAGATGGCGTTGTGTGAAATGTCCAAGGATATTTATCTATTTATTTATTGTACACCCCAATACGCAACTCGAAATGGTATAATTAATTTAAGACAAATGTACACATACGGCCTTATTGCACTACGACCTACTGAGAGCGTAGATGGCAAACAATTCCAAATTAATCTGAGGAGGTTTGCACAGGTGCGTGGTAATAGGTACCTACATTATTATCAGAAATTAATAGAATACATTTAGACTTCTGCTTTGCCAGAAATTGCGAAACTTGTTAGCGGAACAGAATTTAATCCAAAACGTTACCCGAGATTTCTTCGGCGTTGATTTTAAATTCGGTTAGTTCCTTTTTCGCTTAAAAGTTTAAGGAGATTTTGTTTGTAAGATGAATATCGAAATAAACAAAGATAATTGCAGCACTAAATTTCATTGTGGAGTTTTATAATTTGACTATTTATAACAGTTTTGTGAAAAGACATAAGTAAATATGTAAATTGAAATTAAACACATTATAACGGATTTATCGAGTTTATATTACAGTATTTAATTGTCGTCGTTTCGAATGCTTCGCTGCAGTCGTGGTCGCGGGAGAGACTAGGTGACAGTTGCCTTCAAAAGGACAAAGAAACTGTTAAAATCTACCTTATCATATCTGCCTATAACTTTGTTTTATTGATAACGTTCCCTGTGCACCTAGAAATCGCTCAAGGTGTCCTTGCAGATGAGTGTTGTGCTTGAGATTTGATCAATTTAATGACTGGATCCCAAGCAGGTGGTACCTGCCAACCATCCTCTCTATTGAAATTTGGATGTTTTTTAATCTCAATAACCTCTCGGATCATTATGATGCGAGTGATTTTCTTTGGCAAGGATTTGAAGTCTATCAAAGTGATTGTAGTGGTTGGTATTGTTGAATGTAAAGAACTAAAGAAAAAACTCGAAAACCTAAGAAATAATAATGTAATTTGTGTGTGTCATTTTGGTGGCTCATTTTGGGAGACATGTGTATACTAGAGTCGGCTTATGATGGCGACATACTTGTGCAGATACAGAACAGGGATTGAAATTGATAATTAGGTACTCTAATTCATGCAAAAATATTCATAAAGTGAATTCAAACTCGAGCCCTCTAGTAAAACAGAAACGCAACGCTATAAACAGTAAATGGCAGAATAAGATGAGATCCAATAAAATGAGAAATAAAGGACCGACCGGATCAGAAAAATGGAAAATTCATAAATCCGCTCAGACAAGGGAGGGCTAAAAGGAATGCATATATTTCGTTTCCAGTGCGGTGAATATGAATTACCGATTCCCTTACCCCAATCGCAATGTTTATGGGACATGTTCTTAAATATTTGTGCCTGTCCTTAGGTTTGATGCACGCCTTTAGTAACTAAACGAAACTAGTTACTTATATGTACACGGTCATTATAATATGACGTTAAAAAAAGACAAGTCCACTGAGTTACTTCCTCCAGGTCTTTTCGGGTGGTTCCGCGTTCCGACCTGCGTTCCGAACGCCATAATTGTTCTTTACACTAAAGCATTTTTCTATTCTATTGTTTAATATATTCCTAAAACTATTATGGTGGCATTTCCTTTACGATTCATATTCGCGTATTTGGAATATTACTTAAAATTATTAATATTTAAGCGAACACAAAACACACATAGCGAAAACAAGTAGTCAACACGAAAAGCCCTGTGAAGAGGTTTACGGTGGAGAAGGATGTCTTGTGACTTATATAATTTGTGAGTTAAGCAACGGCTAGATCTGCTGGTGTCTTATCAAGTTCATAATTTGTGTGTATTAAATGACCTCCTCCGTGCTTCGGAGGGTACATAAATCTGTCAGTCCCGGCCGCCATTCTACCATCTATGACAGTGGTTACACGAAGACAGTAGCACTAGATAGATCACGGAAAGCAGACAGATGAAAAGTCAATTCTATTATTTGCCTAGGTCAATTCAAATAGTGGTACTGATCATACGCAATGGAAATTAATTATCATAAATAATTAGTATTCATTAATTGTTTTTTTTTTATTAATATAATTTTATAACGAAACCCTCGCACTAGGTATAGTCTGTATGGGGGAAGCGGTTTAAAAACATGAAATTCACGAACACAAATGACACCCAGACTCAGGGCAAGTGCCTCTGGTTTAGACAAAGACACTTCTTTAAGGTGAATGTTCCAGGGTAGCCCGCGAAATTCAAATTTTCTTATGTGTTTTGCAATTTGCAGGCCAGTGCTAGGTTGTATGTTGATTAAAATTTTAGTCGCGGCTGTAAGTCGTATGTAGTTATAGAATTATAATCATCAAAATCATCAATACAACCCTCCAAGCTCATAAAGGTGCAAGAAAAACTTTTTCAAGCTCAAAGTAATTCTTGCACCTTTATGAGCTTGGAGGGTTGTATTGATGAGTTTGATGATTATAACTCTGTAACTACATACGTCTTACGGCCGCGAATCAAATGTTCATCATCATACAACCTAGCACTGGCCTGCAAATTGAAAAAACGTAAGAAAATTTAAATTTCGCGGGCAACCCTGGAACATTCACCTTAATAGACTTATACTACTACTACTCAGCCCATAAATGACCCACTGCTGAGTCGAGCCTCCTCCTGTCACAGAGAGGATAACTCGCCTACCGTTCCACGCTGGCTAGACGGGTTGGCTTAGGGTTTCGTTTCAAGTTTTCCTTCTCTTGCGACTAGGTTTTCGGCGTTCTAATTTTCCCTCGTCGGCTCTTACCCTTAAGATGGAATAGCGTTGATGCATGTCATATTTTAGCCACACAAATTATGATCCGAGTGGTGACGAATTAAGAATACATTGCCACCCAAAGGATGTCTTAAGAACTGATTGAACGAAATGTCAACGCCGAACCCAACGTTAAAGAAAAAATGATACGAAGGTGCCACCCCATCTAGCCAGGGCGGGGCAGTAGTCAAAATTAAATTGAACGTCTCCCGACTCCATGTTTCTCCATTTTGCCGAATTCTATTTTATTTTTTTTAAATCCCAAATGAAAAGAAATGCTTTTTTATTTGTAACCATTTACATTGAAAAGAAACTACTTGTCATTCAATACCGTACTGCGCCCCCGAGTTCTAGACCGGAGATTACTCAACCCGGCTTCCAGGTATTCTGCAGGGTTCAAAGTAGCTTACAATGTAATTTCCTCACCGCTGTTCGATTGAACCCTAAAGGTATGATTCCGAACTAAGCTTCACGCAGCAGTGCTGCCGCAGAAGTGCTGTCGCGGCACTAATGGTCATTATACAATGTCCATAAGCTTATATTAGATTACATTCCGAGCTGGGCAGCAATGTCGCAGCAGCAATGTAGCGGCAACACTGCTACGCATCAGTGTCGCCCTACCGCCACGACAGACCAACAGTGACGCGTCTGCCGCCGCAGCAAGAGTACCTACGTGAATGTTGACCACGAACAGAGCGACACTGCCACCTTGCTCGAGCACTGCTGCATCATCTTCGTGGCATCACTGCGGCAACAGCAATACTGCTGGTTACCGAGTTCGGAATCACACCTTAACACAGCTTTCCCGGATTTAAAAACTAATTACAGAATATAAATGAGGTTACAAGCAGGTGTTTCAAATAGTTCAATGTTGATTCTTTTTATCTATCACTAGCGGCCCGCCCTGGATTAGGACAGGTATTTTTAAAAAGAAAACTGTTATAGTGATGTCTTAGGATTTCACGATCTTTGCACATTGCAGGAAATGATTGCGTAACGGTTCTCATCGTGTTCTTAAATACGAACACTGCAATGTGTCTGAAACATCATCATCACCATTTCAGCCAAAAGACGTCCACTGCTGGACTAGGCCTCCCCCAAGGATCTCCACAAAGGCCGGTCCTGGGCCGCCCGCATCCACTGCTTTCCGGCGACCTTAACCAGGTCGTCTGTCCACCGTGTGGGAGGCCTACCAGCACTGCGCCTTCTGGACTTCCGCTCTGAAACGTTGGGATTTAATTATAAGAGATCGTGTTTGTTATTTTTAAACTTTCGCGATTTGAACACATAATTAAAAACTTATCGGGACTTATCGCGCACAGAATTAGACCAGATGGCTCGTTGGCGCACTCGGTCTACAGAAAACCCACGCACACGGACAGGTACCTACATGCTACGTCACACCATCACCCGCGCCATTTGCAGTCGGTGGCCAGCTCTCTGTTAGACAGAGCTGTAGCCCTCTGTGATCCTGAACATGTGGAGGCTGAAGTAGCCCATGTTCAGGAGGTACTTAAAAGAAATGGCTATAGTGTGACCAAGAGAGGACGAGCAATACGCAGAGGACACAGGAACAAGTTTGACGTCGAGAGGCAGCCGGCTTTCATGCCTTACGTTAAAGGGGTAACAGATAAGGTGGGGACTGTGTTGAAGGAGTATTCAGGCATGTGAGGACGCCGAAGGATGTCATTCCGTTCCAGACTCCCGGTGTATACAAGGTGGATTGCAGCTGCGGTAGTTCCTACATCGGTCAAACGAAGCGTACTATTGCGGAAAGGATAAAAGAACACATCGCAGCTGTCAGAAATCACCAGATACAGAAGTCTGCTATTGCTGAGCATTTGCTTGAGGCGGGGTCTGATCACTGGATCGAGCTCCACGATCCGAAAGTCCTCTCCACTGAACGGCATTACTATGCGAGAACGGTTCGTGAAGCGGTGGAAATCAGAAAACATCGTAATTTCAACCGAGAAGATGGTTTTAAGTTGGCGGCATCGTGGAACCCCGTTATAAGCAAATGTATAGTTCGCGGTATAGGTACTAAGTTCTCAACCGATACAGTCAGTGTGGTGTGCCGTAGTGACAACCCTACGTGTGTGCAAAACCAAGTGAGGGTAGGAGACCAAAGTACCATCACTTCCCACCGAAAAAACTTGCGGTCTGCAGTCAGCTCGCGACCACGGCCATTGTAACATGGTCGAAACGTCGAGCAAAAACAGGTATTAATTCTGTGCGCGATAAGTCCCGATAAGTTTTTAATTAAGAGATCGTGTTCTTTAGCTATATTATTGTAACGTATCATCAAAATCTATTCAGTCGTTTTTGCGTGGGTGAGTAACACATACACATACATTCATAAAAGTTTTTGCGTTAAAAATATTTTTATCTGCCATATTTATGCATGGTTGGTCTTTGAATCGTGGAGTCTGGCAGGCAGATCACTTAGTCGCAAATGAATGAAATTTGATATAAAACCTGTGCCAAACCGTCTTCCTAGCGCGGCACAGAAGATTAATTTCCCTCTATGAATTCGGAGGAGGCCAAACTCCGTAGTGGGTCATTCGTGAGCTGAAATAACGATGATGAGCATTCCTTTCAATAAATTTAACAAGAGAAACTATCCTCTTTCAATCACGCACGTTTTATTACTTATATCTTAACTCTACTAAGTGAAAGCAACTTTTTCACTTTGTGTAATGTAGTCCAGTGTAACGCAGTGGGTTCTAAGTGAGCACTTATGTAAGCACTGCCATGTAAATCGACTTACAATACTCAGAAATGCAAAGGTTGTAGTCGCGGAGCTAAAGGAAAGTAACTACACTGATTTGCCGAGAAACAGTTAAGAAAATAGCTTTTTAAATTCAGTGACCTTTGTAGGTTTAGCTTTTTATAAAATGTCGATGTTATTTGTCTTCGTGAATTGATTAGTAGATTAGTAGTAGAATAAAGTTATAACTTAACTATATATAACTTAACCGCGATATCGAGATACATGGTTTGTTTCTTTTTTAAAAAAAGTATATTGCTTTATTATTATAAAACAAGAATTTAATGTAATTTTGATAAATATAAGGAACTTACTCACACACAATCTTCTCGTCGGTCCCAGCTGTTACTGAACACTTTTTTCACTCGAGCTCTATTAAAGTACAATTAGTAGCAAAAACATAGAACGGTATACGGTACGTTACGGTATGGTATGTGATTAAAGGTACTTGCTTTTATGCCTTGAGTGCAGAAAACCTAATGGACCGTTGAATACGGAAGCTTAATTCATCATTCTACCAGAGCAGAATATTCTAATACATTTTTCTATTCGCTTTGAATTCTGTTAAAATTCACAAGCACGGAACTAATGTGAATTAATTTAGACTAACAATATGGTTAAAATCATGGCGGTATATGTATATATTCTCGATTATTTTGTTTACTCGGTCCTTTGGCACAAATTACCTACACCACGCCGAATATACTTGTATATGGTATCCCCAACCATTTCCATGCAGAAGGACTAATGCTGAAGATGATGCATTTTATACTATCAATAAGATTAACATCATGGCGGTAGTTTGTATGCTCGATTACTTTGTTTATTCGGTTCTTTGGCAAAAATTACCTACACCATGCCGAATATATGGTATCCCCAACCATTTCCATGCCGAAGGACTAATGCTGAAGATGATGCATTTTATACTATCCATAAGATTAAAATCATGGCGGTAGTTTTTATTCCCGATTATTTTGTTTACTCGGTCCTTTGGCAAAAATTACCTACACCATGCCGAATATATGGTATCCCCAACCATTTCCATGCCGAAGGACTAATGCTGAAGATGATGCATTTTATACTATCCATAAGATTAAAATCATGGCGGTAGTTTTTATTCCCGATTATTTTGTTTACTCGGTCCTTTGGCACAAATTACCTACACCATGCCGAATATATGGTATCCCCAACCATTTCCATGCCGAAGGACTAATGCTGAAGATGATGCATTTTATACTATCAATAAGATTAAAATCATGGCGGTAGTTTGTATTCTCGATTATTTTGTTTATTCGGTTCTTTGGCACAAATTACCTACACTGAATTGAAATTACAACAATTGAAATTAAACACGTTTTACCGGTTTTATCGCCTGTATATTATACACATCACTATATATTATAAGTCGCTATCGACTGTCCGTCTCTATGTATGCTTAAATCTTTATAACTACGAAACGGATTTTAAAGCGGGTTTTTTTTTTAACAGACAGAGTGATTCAAGAGGATGGTTTATATGTATTATAAATATAAATATATAATAAATATCCTTGGACATTGAAATTAAACACTTTTTAACGGATTTATCGCGTATATATTACATTATTTAATTCCCGACGTTTCGAATGCTTTGCAGCAGTCGTGGTCGCGGGAGAGACTAGATGACAGTTGTCTTCAAAAGTACAAAGAAACAGTTAAAATATACCGCCTATAATTTTGTTTTATTGATAACGTTCCATGTGCACGCAGAAATCGCTCACGGTGTCCAGAGGTCTTGCAGATGAGTATTTTGCTTGAGATTTGATCAATTTAATGACTGGATCCCAGGCAGGTGGTACTTGCCAACCATCCTCTCTATTGAAATTTGGATGTTTTTTAATCTCAATAGCCTCGCGGAGCATTCTTGGAATGTAATGATTTTCCTTGGCAAGGATTTGAGGTCTATCAAAGTGAATGTAGTGGTTGGTCTTGTTGAATGTGTGTTCACAAACTGCAGACTTGGTCGAGCGTCTGTTTTTCATATCAGCTATAAGATCTTTTATGCGGATACCGACACTTCTCTTTGTTTGCCCAATGTATGATAATCCACACTCACAGTCAAGTTTATACACACCAGCATCTTGTAGGGGGATGTTAGACTTCACTGGTCTTAAAAGTTGGCTGATCTTCCTGTGTGGCTTGAAATAAGTTTTTATTGAAGCACGTTTCAGAATATTTCCAACTTTATCAGTGATACCCTTGATATATGGCAAGACAGCAGGTAGTCGCTCAACTGTAGGTGCTTTGGGCTGGCTTCTGTGACGCATACGTGGGAGTTTAAGGTTGTTGCTCCGCAGGACAGATTTGACATGCAGAAGCTCCTCCTCCAGATGGTTGCTATCACAGATGCCCCGTGCTCTCTGTAACAAAGATTTGCCTACGGTAGCTAACTGACATGGATGGTGGTGTGAATTGCCATTGGGATACTTGTCTGTATGGGTAGGTTTCCTATATACAGTATGGCCTAATGAGTTGTCAGGATTCCTGGTGATTAATATGTCAAGAAAGGCTAATGAATTGCTACTCTCTGGTTCCATAGTAAACTGAATCTTATTGTTAATGGAATTTAGATGTTCAAGAAAAGCAGGTAATTGGTTATGGGATAGAATGGCAAAAGTATCATCAACATACCGTTTGAAAATCTTCGGCGTAGCCAATGCAGTGGAGAGGGCTCTCTCCTCAAAGTCCTCCATATATATGTCAGCGACCACAGGGGATACTGGGGAGCCCATGGCCACACCATCGATTTGCAGATAGTATTTACTATCCCAATATAAATAGCCGGATGTGAGGCAATGTTCCAATAATTCTGCATATTCCAAAGGCAGATCATATTCAAGTAGCTTCCTCTTGACAACTTCAATGCAGTCATGTAGTGGGAGATTTGTGAATAATGACTGTACATCAAAACTGACCATGATCTCTTCATCTGCCAGGTGTAGATTTTCAATCTGGCTTATGAAGTGGTAAGAATCCTTGACATAGGTATTAGTATGACCCCGAAGCTGAGATAGAAACTTGGCCAGATGTTGTGCCAGTTTGTAGGTGGGCGAGTCTATCTGGCTTACGATGGGGCGCAGAGGATAACCAGGCTTATGTATTTTAGGTAGTCCATACAGTTTAGGCGGTTTTATGCACGAGGGAATGAGTGCCTTTGCGTCTAATTCAAGCGAGTATAGGCGGTAGATTTTAACTGTTTCTTTGTACTTTTGAAGACAACTGTCATCTAGTCTCTCCCGCGACCACGACTGCTGCAAAGCATTCGAAACGTCGGGAATTAAATAATGTAATATATACGCGATAAATCCGTTAAAAAGTGTTTAATTTCAATGTGTAATAATCGCGAAAACCTAAGAAATCATTATCCTTGGACATTTCACACAACGCCATCTCGTCCCAAGTTAAGCAACTTAATGCTTGTGTTATGGTAACGAGATGGATGATAAACTACTTATATACATTTTTTTTTTGTAAATACATACATATTATAGATAGAAATGACACCCAGACTCCGAGCCAGTGCCTCTGGTTTAGACAAAGACACTGGCCCGACCCCGGAATCGAACCCGGGACCCGTTGATCCAAAGGCGGCACATCTGACCACTAGACCAACGAGGTTATACATGCATAATTGCGCTCGTGCGAAGCCGGGCCGGGTCGCTAGTAATGTATACAATAGAAGAGTAAAATAAAAACAAAAGACGTAGAAAATTAAGATGACCGGAGGTTTTCTACCAGCAAACGGGAAAAATACGTTGACATTGTGCCCGCCTTAAATTATGACACTCAGACTCAGAGCAAGTCTGCAACACCAACCAGCTCGTACACAAGGTTTTCTTCCACGCTCAGTTTTAAATATAACAAAACTGGATAACGACATGGCAAACTACGATTTTTCTGCTATCTTAAATACAAATAATCCTAATGAGGCGATGTGTAGTTTTATTAACATTGTCAGAAAAGCAATCAAAGAGAACACTGTTGTCAGGACATCACCTAGACGCAAAATAATATTAAAACCTTGGATCACACCTGGCTTGCTGCGTTGCATACGCAATAGGGATAGATTGCATCGCAAATGCAATGCTTCTCCTTCAAACGAAACTCTAAGGGTAACATATAAGAGATATAGAAACTTTTGCAACGATTTATTAAAAAAACTAAAACTAAAATATGAAAAGGAGCTTATCGATAGGGCTGGAAATGATAATAAAAAAATCTGGGATGCGCTTAAAACGATATCTGGCACTAAATTGGATAAGAAATGTGATTCAGAACTTAGTATGTTACTGGCCTCTAACCCACAAGAAACGCTCAATAGAATTAATAGATTTTTTTTAAATGCTGGCTCTATAAGCGTGTGTAACGATAATGGAAAGCAACCTTGTGAGCACCTGTCCAGTCCTCTTTGTGAGAATAGACAAAATATCTCCAATGTGACTGACTGGTCAAATCCCAATTCATTTGTCCTACTCGACACGAATGCTGAGGAAATTGAACGAATCATAATATCTCTAAAAAATAATAATTCAACTGGCTGGGATAACATACCTACTAAAATCTTAAAGAATAATAGAAAGGTATTTGCCCCCATTCTCGCTCATGTATTCAATTGCAGTTTAACTAAAGGAATATTTCCCAATGTCTTCAAAAAAGCTATTGTGAGGCCCATCTACAAAGGAGGTGACAAAAAAAACATCTCAAATTATAGGCCTATATCTCTACTATCCAATGTTTCTAAGGTTTTTGAACGTCTTTTGAATGATAGACTAGTGAATTATTTGGAGCAGAAGCATATAATTTCTGATAATCAATTTGGCTTTAGGCGTGCTAAGTCTACCGTCGATGCTGTACATAAATTAGTAAATCTTATTTCACTCAATCTTGACGACAACAAAAAATGTTTAACCGTATTCTTAGACCTATCAAAAGCTTTTGATACTGTATCTATTCCAATTTTGCTAGACAAGCTCTACACTATCGGCATAAGGGGAACGCAACACGAAATTTTCAAAGATTATCTTTCGCAAAGACGCCAATATGGTCAAATTGGAGATTATGTCAGCTCAGACGAAATAGTTACTCGTGGCGTTCCTCAGGGAAGTATTTTGGGCCCAACCTTATTCCTCATTTATGTAAATAGCCTTTGTCAGACTAGGTTACGTAATGGTGACGTATTTTCATATGCGGATGACACGGTTTTATGTTTTAGAGGCAATACTTGGGCGGAGGCATTTAGTGCGGCACAGCAGGGCTTTGAGGGGGTTGAGAGTTGGTTAAAGCTGAATAACCTAACATTAAATGCTGAAAAAACGAAATACATCACCTTTTCTATTAATTTAAACTCCCAACCACCAGCCAATTATCATATACACACTTGCTCAAATAGCACTTTCAAATATTTACAGCGTGTGGAATATGTAAAATACTTGGGCATAACTATTGACCGCAACCTAAAATTCGATAAACATATACAATTAGTAAGCAATAGAGTCCGTAGACTTATTTTTATGTTTAAATCACTTCGAAAAGTCGTCGATTACAAAATTATGAAACAAGTTTATTTAGCTCTGTGCCAATCAATTCTCACTTATTGTATTTCGGTATGGGGAGGTGCCCCAAAAACAAAATTAAAAACGTTAGAGGTTGCGCAAAGAACAATTCTCAAAATCAGTACTTTCAGAAAATTTATGTACTCAACAGAAAGGCTTTATAAATCATGCGAAGTTCTTAGTGTACGTCAACTGTTTATTTCGAATGTTATCTTAAAACAGCATAGTGAGCTAAATTATAACAAAAAAAATGTTACTAAGAGAACAAATTATTTGGTCTGTCCACAGCTTCGTCGAATTCGGACGTCATTTATTCGCAGGTTCTATCCTTTTCTTGGCCCGTATTTGTACAACAAAATAAATAAAAGTCTTAAAATTTACTCTGTTACCAGATCTAAATGTAAAGTCACTCTAACAGATTGGTTGCAGTCCCTATCGTATGATGAAACAGAAAATTTTCTTAAAGTTGTTGAGTAATCAACCACCCGGAGTAAATCACTACTCTATAATTAATTAAAATCACCACTACATCACACACACCCTCTTACACACACCCATTCATCAACATACAACACACCAAGAGGTACACGGCATGAAAATTAAATCGTGGCCTATAGTTTTTTAAAGTAGCCTTTAACTTATTTAAGTTAAGTAATTGAGATATAATTTAAATTACATTTCATCATTAGTTTTGGCTGATACAATCTTAGGAAAATATTTGGGAATGGCGCTGTTTGCTGAAATACAGGGATACCTAGTTCGGCGACAGAGGTCATTAATATTATATAACGACAATCTAGCCGCAAAGTGTATATTTACTTTTTATGTGTAAATTCACTCAATTGTATTTTGGCACGTAAATAAATATTATTATTATTATTATTATTATTATTAAGTGCCTTTAGTTTCCACAAAATTCGCCAGCTGTGCTGCAGATTTTGTATCAAGAAATCCTTCTCTTTTGGCAAGGTGATCTGCTTCTTACGCTAACCCTTTTAGTTTCTGAATATAAAAGGTAAGCAAAGGACTCTAGATTTTCCATTATCGCACAAATGAGGAGAAAAATATGTGAGAAAAATATGTGTGGATACATTTAAAATTGGCCTCAGATGGCTCTCTAGACCTCATTTCAATACCACTTATTTGATAATATACGTGTCTATGTGTGTAAGCAGTATTGTTCGTCTATGGGTTCTGCGCGTAAGCATAATATAAATCAAATGATTTTGGAACACTGTGCTTTGCCAGCCAGATGGTTTTATACAGTTCCTCTCACCAAATTTACGTTTAAGGCTCTCGAGACAACTCTGAGGACAGAGGTGTCCCCGGAGCCAAAAACCACCACGCCCCGGTGTGCCGCTCTTGGTTTGGCTTCTCCCCGTGGGCCCGCCCCATGACAAACTCCATTTTGTAGAGCCATTTACTCATTCCACTGGTGTATGATTTATAAAAATTTAAGCGGTGAATCTGGTATTACTATTTCGTTTCAAATTCCATGCGGTACCCAAGAGACACTTCATAAAAAAGGTATATAAATATAAATGGTAATCCCGACGTGATTAACTCCAAGCCCGAGGCAATTTGGCCGCGTTTTTCGTTTAAACGGAATATTTAAGTCACTTTCCGTTCAAGTTGCAGGAATATTTTAGATAAGCCATAACGTTAAATGGAAACTCATAATTGCCCACGTCAGACACGCAACTTCTAGCTTTGCACAGGGTAGTTTTACATAGCATCGTTGAGGTTTATTCAACTGGGCGCCTTCACTGCATTGTTTTAAAAGGTCGCCGTGTATAATAATAAATAATAATAAATAAATATCCTTGGACATTTCACACAACGCCATCTCGTCCCAAGCTAAGCAACTTAATGCTTGTGTTATGGTAACGAGATGGATGATAAACTACTTATATACATTTTTTTTTGTAAATACATACATATTATAGATAGAAATGACACCCAGACTCCGAGCCAGTGCCTCTGGTTTACACAAAGACACTTGCCCGACCCCGGAATCGAACCCGGGACCCGTTGATCCAAAGACGGCACATCTGACCACTAGACCAACGAGGCGTGGCGCTAAAATAATATAGAGGGTGTAAAAAAGCCTTTAGCCATCACGGATTAAAATTATCGATAGTACTACAGATAAAGGTACTTAGTGCAAATTTTCAACCAAAAACGAATAATGATGCGTTTTTCAAATAGCAATTTTAAAACATAAAATAACAACATTACAAATGCATACCACAAGGCAGCCTAAATGTGTGCGTTCCTCGAGAAAACGTTGTTTAAAGATTAATTTCTGTACATAATTATTTTGCGCTTCCAGTAAGTTAGAGGCCGAAGAAAGAAGACAAGATTGTGTTTCGAATATTGTTAGACTTTTGTTAAGCTGCGATCAAATGCAACAGCATAGTCATTATTTTCTTTTTAATAAAAATCATAAATGCTTTAGTCCGTACACTTCTTTAGAGGAAACATGCTGATTAAGGCAGTCAGCATTCATCATCCCGTAACTGGCTGTCGAGCCTTACAGCCACTAAGATTAATATGTGAAACTCACAAAGGTCCCAACGGATACTTTATAGGCCCTTTTTGTGTTATAAATGATACACATTTACAATGACCACCGCTGTTTCGCGTCGCAATTAATAATTTACAGTGTAAGGATAATCTCTATTTATTATATTATTATCTATCTACTAGCTTTTGCGCGCGGCTTCGCCCGCGTGGGCTTCGAACCCGTGCATATTTTTTATGAACATAAAATCGGTTATTGTTACTAAACTATGATAGTTAGATATGTGTAGATCTTTATAAGACCTACAAACCCGTAGTACATCATTTTGTTCTATTGTCAATAGTTTTTGCAGCGCACGCATAAATAGGTTTTCGATTTTACACCTTGGTTTACAAAATCGCAATTTTCATACGGATCCCTAATTCTTTTGAAAATAAAATATAGCCTATAACCTTCCTCGATAAATGGACTATCTAACACTGAAAGATTTTTTGAAATCGGACCAGTAGTTCCTGAGATTAGCGCGTTCAAACAAACAAACTCTGCAGCTTTATATATTAGTATAGATTAGTATATCTTTTTATTTCATATTTTTTTACATAATATTCTTAAAAAACATTGTTATTCAAAAAATATATATAAAACAATAGAAAACCCGTCGACAACGAGGTCGATGACCTAAGCTACCGACGGTTCAGGGCTCCAGAGAGAGGAACCTCCTCACGATCCTTGCCGAATCCAGGATGACTGCCTTTTGTATCAGGCCCTTAATCCAGCAACTCAGCGAGAGTTTCTTGAGATGTTGGTCGAAACTCTTCGCAATAAGACCGTTTACTGAAACGACTATCGGCACAATGATTGTTGAATCAACATGCCACATTGCGGTAACCTCGTGTGCAAAATCGAGATACTTGGTGAGTTTATCTTTTTCGGCTTTAACGAGGTTCTCGTCATGCGGGATAGTGACGTCAACAAGCATTGCCCGGCTCGCCAATCGGTCAATTATCACTATATCAGGCTATTTATTATTATCTATCTATTTATTATCTATTTATTATATTATCTATCTATTTATTATCTATTTATTATATTATCTATCTATTTCCAAATATGTGCCTGTTATGTTTAATGCTGACACTTTATATGGCCATTTGTGTTCGCTATTCGCATTCGGAATTTTTGTGTATTCGATTTTTTGAATTACTCTTTGGATAAATATTCCATTCATACAATAAACAACTTGCCTATTGTAGCAGGCAAGTTGTTTATAGTCGGCTTTTTGCGTATAAGGCTATATAGCGCCTTAGGGTATTCTATTTTCCCGTCATCACCCCACCTGATGACGCAGTTAAGTCGTCCGGGCTTGAGGTAAATTACACAGGCTATATTGCTGGGTTGCAAATCAAGTTTTCTTTATTACGACGACACCTTCACGTATTTACTAAATTGTGAAAATCTATATCTTGCACCACTTTTAAGTCCATATTTACGAAACTAAATAACAGTGACTGAAGATGCATGAGTACCTAATGTATAACATGAAATATTTCGTAACCTTTGGCTCCTTGCGCAGCATCGTCCTCTTAGAGCTCTAGCTAGACAAAAGTGTATTGCAGAGTTTATTGAAATTTTGAAATGTGCTATATATACATACTTGTGGTCCGTAAGGTAATGGATTTAGAATGCATAGTGTCACCACCCCATTCCATCCTGAGGGTGTCGTAAGAGCCCACTAAAAAAAAATACTTCTCAGCTCATAAATGACCCACTGTTTAGTCGAGCCTCCTTCAACCACTTGGAGGGTAATTAGCCTACTATACCACGCTGGCCAGACGGGTTGACATAGGGTTTCCTTCTATTGCGGCCAGGTTTTCGGCCTTATCATTTCCCTTTGTCGGCTCTTACGACACCCTCAGGACGAAATGGGGCGGTGACACTATGTATTCTAAATCCGTCACCACACGGAATATTAAATTACAAGGCCGATAACCTAGCCGCAAAGAAGCAAAACTTGCTACGAAACCCAATTTTTTTTTGGTCGCCCGGGGTAATATCCTCTTTATGGACTATCCCCGTCGGCCACGGGGATGGCCGAGAGGGGGCGTGTGGGACTCTCCCCCAGAGTGGGGGCCTACTCACTAAACATCCCCGGAGTGCTCCAACTCGCGTCCTGTTGCGGCATTGTGGGATTAGATGCAGAACCACGCCTTGGTACGAAACCCTGAGCCAACCCGTCTGACCAACGAGGTATATATTTTCCTTAGAGAAGACCCGACTCAGAAGTGGGTCATCCATGGGCTGAAATTAAAGTAGACAAAGCTTGACATATACTCGTAAAAGTAAATAAGGATAACAAAATAAATCATCGGTCCCCCTCGCACTATTCTCTTACTGCAGATCTTTACATAAAAAATACGTTTACCAAGAATATTACTCCATTTTATTCTTCACTCAATGGTTGAGACGGTTTTATTTCTGCCCATCAAGTGTGTATGCGCTAGTGCTGACCTAATTATTCTTAGAAGGTTTTGCTGGGATCTCTTTACTGGGAAACTCATAACGTGAACTGAGATGGAGGAAGGCGGATCCTTAATGAACGCGTCACTCATATTGGATGCGTCACTCATATTGTATGCGTCTTGCTTGATGCAAGTGATAGGTCGCTAGGAGAGAGGTATTGGTTCAAAAATCACATGCATTTGGACTATCTATGATATATATGTGTCGTTTCAGCCCATGAATGACCGAATGAATTACTGAGTCGGGCTTCCACCAAATTAATGGAGGTTAATGATTAATGGACCAAATTAATGGAGAAATTAGTCTACTATACCACGCTGGCAAGACTGTTTGGCACATATTTTGTATCAAGTGTTACTTCTCTTGGTTAGGCGATCGCTCTTCGCTAGGCGATCTTGCGTTATTTTAGTCGCCTCTTACGATACCCGAAAGATGGGTTGGTGACGTTGTGTATTCTAAATCCGTCACCATACGGTCGATATCTCTCTACAAATATCTATCTATCTACTATCTATAGACGAATACTAATCAGCGTCAAACTCCTCTTGCCTGACATAATGCTGAATTAGACCTTTTCGCAGTACAGCCTGTATTCAGCACTACTTATGTACTTATCGTGTAGTGACGAATTTAGAATACATAGTGTCACTTGATTGTCCTGGAAATGAAACGCCATCTTTGAAGTGGTTTATACTATTTGCTATATTAATAAAATTAGTTATCAACTGAGTCGCGACTATCATTACATAATAATCTCATTATTAAGTTGCCGCACTTTCTTGCCGTATAAGCTATATATCTCTGTCTGAGTAAGGATGAAATTTCAGTATAATTCACGTCTCAGAGCTGTCGAGTTGTGCCCTTTTTGAAGCTCACTAATGATCCTTTGTTACTGCTATCGAGTCGAAAGCTCCCCAATTATAAATTACTTCGCACTTTATACGTATAATCTCGTTTCTTGGCTTTATAGAACTCGGTGTTGTAGATTTACCGCTCTATTATCATGTTTGCTCCGTTGGATTAACTTTAGTCAAAATTGTAGCAACACAAAATTAATCTGTCTGTTACATCTGGTGTCTTTACTTTACCAAAATTTATAGATACTGCTTTCGGCTTGTTTACAGTGTTGGTTAAGATATCACCAGTTTGTTATTGTTTTGGTTGTAAATAAGAAAAAAAAACTAGCGAAATTGATCGCATTCTACATGCGTAGTAATTTAGTAGGTATGAGCCGACTACATGACTAACAAGGCAGTAAGCCTAGATGCCAACACCACTGGCCAGCATGGCAGAGTAGGCTAATTTCCCCCATGTTATTGGAGGACACCCGACTCAACAGTGCGTCTGTTATGGGCTGCTATAATTTCTGCCTTAAACTTCTTTTTCCCTAGTCCATCGACTGCCTCGTTGGTCTAGGGGTTGGATGTGCCGCCTTTGGATCAGGGGGACCCGGGTTCGATTCCGGGGCTAGGCAAGTGTCTTTGTGTAAACCAGAGGCACTTGCTCTGAGACTGGGTGCCATGAATTTTATGTGTGTAAACTGCCCCCGCGATACTGGGTATAACCTACAGCAAGGGGTTACGTTTTTACATAAAAAAAGTAAAACGCAACTAACCAAGTCATTATAGAACTAAAAGGAAGCCATTATTATTGGCGTTTATTAATTAAAAAGAGAATTCTTCCAAAATGATGTTAAATAATATTTGGTTTTAATAAAGATATATGACGCCAATATCTTAGCAAAATATGTCAGGAATACGTAGAGAGACTGGTTCTCTAACCCGTAATCGAACCAGATACTTGATTGAGCAAAAACAGGTATTGATTTAAGTACCTAAATTAATTATGTGCGCGATAAGTCCCGTTGGATGTTTTAAATTAGATACTTGATTTATCAACAGCAATTGAAACCTCAATACCATCAAGGTACCAAAGAGAGCAATTTCCTAAACTAATACGACCCTAACTACGTAGATATTGATCAGTCAATCTTGAAGGATGTCAACTGTAATTTCTAATAGTATTATGGTTAACAAGGAACCGACTCGCAAGAATTTAAGCGGATTTATGGTAAGTCAGAATCAAGGAGTTTATGTTGTTAACGAAGTATTTTAACTGTCATGCACTAGCTAAGATCATCATCATCATCTGCGCGTTGGTCGTTTGCAGCCCAAACTCTCGCTTCAGCGCCCGGGGTGCGCTTACTTCTCACAAGAGCCGGGCGAAGCTTATGCGGAACGCCCAAGCCCTAGCCGATCTTATATTCTTCCTCTTTCCATACTGATTTTGCAGATTTGGCTGTTACGCGGGTGACTGCCGTCTGACCCCCCAACCCCAAAAGGACAGCCGTCGTCAGAGCCTCGTCCGTTATTCAGCAGAGTGCGCCGACTTGCAGGTGAGGTTGACTTGGGCCCCGAAGATGTTGGTAGACTTACACCCTATGCACTAGCTAAAGTCCCACATATGAATGGTCAGTTCTTCCCCGTCCTTTAGTATGTCTGTTGAAAGACTTGTTCTAAAAATGAGTAGTAGGTACCATTGTAATTATTTACTTAAATGTTCAAGTAGCTTTTTTTTTTAATAGTTTCTGTGAAAATAAATGGCTTTTGTGTCTTAGTGGCCACATCACCAACAGCCTAGCCTTTACAGTCAGAATATTTTTTTGATAAACTCATTTTGACCAAAAGTTTGTAATGAAACGTTCTTCAACTATAATGAAATACAAACCTGTTATTCTTTTTATTTCAGCCTATTGTGACTCTCACAGTCGGGTCGAGTATTGAAGACAATTCCGTGTGGTGACGTTTTTAGAACACTTAGTGACACTCTCATCTTGCAAACTTGCTCTCACTATGCTGTTTAGTGCTTTTTGTAAAGTTGATCAATATTTTTTTTAAAAGAAACTAGGGAGTTTCTTACCGGCTCTTCTCTGTAGAGCAGCCTTCCGAACCGGTGGTAGTTTCGGCATCAATGTGAGTGAACGCAGGGATTGTGAGCGATCAGGGGAGATGGAGGGATTGTAAGAGTGAGGAGTTGTGTGTGAAAGGTGTGAATGTAGGTATGACGACTGATAGGTGTGTGTGGAGTGGAGACTACCACCTAGAGTGGAACAGGGGCCGTAAGATGATAATGTTATTTATAAATATGACAATTTATAAGATTTTTGTGATGAAACCTACGTAAATAAAGTTCCTTTTGAGTTTGAGTTTCTCCTTTTTATCCTGAGGGTGTCTAATAGGCCTAAAAGCTTGATACGAAACCCTATACCAACCCGTTTGGACAGCCTGGCACAGTAGGCTAATTACCCTGCACTTGAGGGCCGCCCGACCCAGCAGTGCGTCATTTATGGGCTGCGAAGTAGAGTGGTAGAGTTTTGATGCAAGCTTTTGAGGTTATGTACCATACCAAGAAATACTTGAAGTAAATTAATGGTAAATTGTGAAATACAGCTAGAAAACTGATAAAACCATAATTAAATGTGTTGGGTCGCCTCCAAAATTCCATGTCAACGCGTAATCCTCAAAGTTGATAACGGCTTACGCAATCTCGCCAATTTGAATATTCAATCTTAGGCCTTGCGGAGACTCGTGTAATTTGCCTTTGACATCTAGATTAGATAGGTGTGTATTTATTGACACGCACGAAAGATATTAATCAACTTTGAGGTCAATGATAGTCTTATAGCTTCGTTGGTCTAGGTGTTGGATGAGCGGCCTTTGGATCATGGATTCCCGGGCTCGATTCCGGGGCCTTGCCTCTTTGTGTAAACATGAGGCACTTGCTCCGAGTCTGGTCTGGTTTAATTTGTGCTCGTGAATTTAATGTCTGTAAACGCCCCTGCGATACAGGTTATAACCTACTGCAGGGTTACGTTTTTCATAAAAGAAAATAAAAGGACTTGGTGGAATAGGCGTCATTTCTGCTTCTTCTCAGCTGTTATGGGTTGTGACGATGTTTTGGAAAGTAATTTTCCCACGTCATCACGTGGACTTGAGGTGGCACTAAGTTCACCTTTAATTGGAACTAGGTTAGCATGTCTACACGCTTTAACATATAGACCACTCTCAAGATAAAATGGCATGACGACACTATGCTTTTAAGGCCATCAACACACGTATCATCTATGACTCGTACAAAAGTAATGTTTCTTGTTACTTTATTCCGAAAAATATTAATTTTGATTTTGAACAGAATAACACCAAACTCAATTAATCTCTTAATGTAATTTCTTCTTAATGTCCCAACGTTATTTTTGTAGAGAAACAAAAGAGTTTTGCCATGTTAGTACGGTAAAGTAAAAATAACAAGCCCGTAATGAGCAAACATTGTTATCCAAATAAGTAAGGTTAATTGTTATAAGTGTTAAACCGTTTTATTTGCTAAAGCAACTGAGAGTAGAAACAGATGAATTACACAATAACACTGGCTACCGTTGCGCAACAGGTTTTTAATCATTGTTACAGGAACTCGAGCTAAAGCAATCACAAAAGGAGCAAAATTAAAAAGGTTAGCTGCAAGTAGGAATCGCAAGTTGGTTCGTTCCATTTAAACTGGTAGTTAATCCAATCAGGCCACCCCCATGAAATTGAAAATAATGACAGACGATCTGCAAAATGGATGAGGAGGTAAAGATAAAAATATAAAAATTTAATTAAAAATTTCAATAAACCCGACACAATGACGTATCCTTTAAAAAGTTATAAATAAAAAAATACCTCGCGTTGGGGGACCGCTCCTTTTTATTTATTACCTGACCCCTGGTACCCCAACGCGATGTATTTTTTTATTTTTTACTTTTTAAAGGATACGTCATTGTGTCGGGGGTTTATTTAAATTTTTTATATAATTTTTATTTTCTGCTTTTTAAAGGTAAACGCTTATTATGATGTAGATGTTGTTAAGTTGTTAATACATAGATTCTTGTCGCATCCTCATTTGCTCCCCACCACATATATTGGGTATTTACCCCCCCCCCCTTGCTTCATCCGTTCGCGAGCTACGGTGCCACAGACAGACAGACGGACAGACAGATACGTCAAACTTATAACACCCCTCTTTTTGCGTCGGGGGTTAAAAATAGGGCAGGCCGGGTTATGAGGGACTCCGGGGCCGTAAATTGCGCCCCGGATTAATTGTGTTTTAGTGAGTAGATACTCACTAAAACCGACGGCGATCCTCAAATGCCCGAAACAGGGGCACGCGATTCGCTCCCTGATAAGACAGCATGCACCGCGACCCTGGGGCCCGCCTCGTTTATTGGAGCCCCAAGCTCCGAGGCGGGCGCCTCCGATTAGCGGGGAAGACTACTCCCCTGCTCTAGTTGTAACATGTATCGTGGGGGCTCTGTACACGTTCAAATTTATGAACACAATGACACTCAGACTCATTACGAAAATCGAATTTCAGATTCAAACCTTGCCACCGAGTATAAATTTATTCGAGGTATTTTTTACCATAACAAAAAACATTCTTTCAGTATTATTTTTGCTAGTACTTACAAGTAATAATAGAAACAATTACATGCTAATTTAAAGACTTCAAGATATTACAAATGTATGCGAAGTAATGAATCTCTATGAAAAATGAAACTTGAGACAGTGAATTGAATTCGTTTTGTATTTGTTTGAGATAAGTAAAATGAAACATAGCACTACTTCAAAATATAAAAATAAAGGAATATTAAATATTACAAATCCAACTTTATGTCACAAACGTGAACCCTTTCACGCGAAAAGACTGAATAGTTTTTTATGAAACTTTACTATAGTCTCATCTCATATATCATAATACATATAGGCTATAATTTATAAACCGCTGCTCGTGTAGACGGATTTAGAATACATGGTGTTACCACCCCATTCCATCCTGAGGGCGGTACCCTGTAGTAAGAGCCAACCTTAGGAAATGACAAGGCCGGTAACCTAGCCACAAGCCGAGAACATTTGATACGAGACTCGTTTTTTACGTCGATCCTCATTAACTCCCGGTCGTTGCGGCTGGCTGGGTTATGTGAGACTCCGGGGCGCGTAGAGATGGTAAATTGCGCCCCGACCTATCCACTAAACCCGACGGCGATCCTTGACTCTCCGAATCAGAGCCACGGGAGAGCATGCTCTGGGAATCGGGGGGCCTTGGCGCGCTTTGTTTTGTGGAGCCACAAGCTCAAAGGCACTCACGGATTTTACCGAGTGGATATGAAATGAAGCATTTCTTAATTATAATAATTTACCTTGTTGATCAATAGGCCTCAGTTACTGCATAAAACATGTAGTCTAGGTAAAATATATATATGAAAATCTTTCGGATTCCGTAGCTGAAAAAATACAGGGATCCAACAATTACAGACGAATAAAATCTTATTCGATTTCTTCGACTAATTCCAATTTACTTCCCAAACGTACTACGTGTAAAATACACTCGTAGCCTCTACCCGCGCGTTTAACGTCACGACCAGATGACTTACTTTATTGGCATCCCTTCAATTTGCCCGCACCTGACTACCAAGTTTTGCCATTAAAATAAAAAATAAAAATTCATATTCCCAACACAACCGTTCCTTTCCGAACGATTGAGTGCGTCTAGCAAAGCTCTGGAAATATGTTCGGAATTCAAATAAGTATTGGAATATCATATCATATGCTTTGACGAAAAAATATCTCCGCGTACGTTGTATTCCGTTGTCTTCCAGCTGTGTTCCGTAAGCATGTCATATATTTAACTTGTGAGCCGACACATAAAAAAATACAAGTACGATATATTACAATTTACCTATATTAATAGGTTGGGGAAAAAGTTTCTTCGCATTTTTTAAGAAATTTCAAAACATTTTATAATATAGTTTATTTACATTTAACTAAAGTATGTAGGTACCATTTTGTTCGATAACTTTTTGCCATCTTGTAGGTAGGGAAATGATCCCATTGCTATTTCTTCTTTTGACTTCTGATCAAAATACCGCGACAAGTGGTTTTGGCAGTCCTCTCGTGATGTTAACCTGACACTGCCTAATGAATTCTGAAGAGATCGAAACAGGTGGAAATCTGAAGGTGCAAGGTCAGGACTATACGGCGGATGCATTAACACCTCCCAGCCAAACTCTCTTAATTTTGAGTGGCTAAAAATGTGCGAGGTCTAGCGTTATCATGATGAAAAACCACACCCCTTCTGTTGATTAATTCCGGCCGCTTTCTCCCAACTTCTTACTTTAATCTCATCAGTTGTCAGTCGCAGTAGAGTTCAGAATTGATGGTCCTGCCTGGTGGTAACAGCTCCTAATGAATAATGCCCTTCCAATCCCACCACACGAAAACTTAAGAAAGAATTATTATTCTATTAATTTATACTAAATAAAAATAAAAATTAAACAAAAAATTTTAACCCTAAAAATAGTATTAAAAAATTTGCATCACCTTGTTGCGAGTTAACCCGGGTTTCACCACAGTCTGTGAAGCCTGACCGGCCTTTAACCACGACCTTTTTCACACGTTCTTGTCGTACGTGATCCACTTTTCATCACCAGTTATCAGCTTCTGAGCAAATGTTTTGGTTTCATTACGTCGTAATAAAGAATCACAAATGGGTACACAGTTCATTAGGATTCTTTCAGTGCGCTCGTGAGGTAGGTACCCAAATATCGAGATTTTTTGTGTACACAGTTCAAATGCGCCAAAACTGTTTTGTGGTCAATTCCCAGTTCTTCAGCTACGTCGTAAATAGTGATAAGCCGATGTTGCTCCACTTTTTCAAAAATGGCATCATTCAAAGTATTGCCTAAAGATGAAGAATGACTATCAGTGACGTGTTCATTCAAATTATGTCATGTATCAATCACAAACATTCTTACTAAGCGCGAAAGCACTAAGAAATAAAAAAGATAAACTAAAGTCAATATTTGCTTTACCATTTTCTCACGATACACGGTATTCGTTTTAGGGTTCAGTGATTTAACGTTATCTATTTTTTTAACATTTATTTTCCCCTAACATTTTTGCACAGACACAAGTATCTAGTTAAACCATAAATCCTTTCGGGACTCGTGATATAAAACGTCTGGAATCATTCTCTAAATGGTGATTCATTCGATAAAACAAATGTTAAAGACGTAAATAATTTTATTGGCACGCTTAAACAAGAGAACGATCGGTATTGTTCGGTCATTATTGTTTAATGACGCGCACAGTGCTCGCGAAATTTCCTAAAGTTCAAAGGTAACAAGCCCAATTGATTTATTATGCACTCGTTTACGATTCCGACAAAGCCCTTAGTAATGGGTACCGCAGGAGGCGATAAAAATACTCCAAGTGGCTACTAAAGGTGAATCTATTACCAGCTATTAACCTTCATTATCATTTCAGCCGAAGGACATAGGCCTCCTGGGTCATCAATGGGTGTGACAATTACGATTATGAAAATATGTTCTTGGGTTTAAGGTGGATGCTCCAGAAAACTTTTTCAACGTCAAAGTCATTCTTGCACCTTTATGAGCTTGGAGGGTTGTATTGATGATTTTGATGATTATAATTCTATAACTACATACGTCTTACAGCCGCGAATCAAATGTTCATCATCATACAACCTAGCACTACCCTGCAGCATCCACCTTAAACGCAAACATTAAAACGGACAATTAAAACGCGGCTCCTAATGAACAGAGATATGTGGCTTTTTATTAAGCAATGATCCGTGTAGGCCGGTTTCCATCCTGAGGAGGTCGCAAGAGCCGATAAATTAAATGACAAGGCTGATAATCTAACTGCAATAGAAGGAAAACTTTATACAAAACCCTATACCAATCCGTCTGGCCAGTGTAGCACAATATGCTAACTACCCTCCATATAAGTGGAGGAGGCCTGACTCAGTAGTGGTTAATTTATGGCCTGAATAGTGGTAAGCAATATTTGCGCGCCACCCTGCCTCCTCTTATCCCAAATAGCACGGCCAGGTTTTCCCATCGTTTATTATGCCAAAAAGAGCAATATTAACATCAGAGCAAGAATTAGACAATGCATATACTCGTAACTCCACGAGCTTCTAGAGAATATGAATTTCTAAGTAAACCACAGTCTCAAGTAACACATCTGTGAGGTGTACGCAATAGCAAGCGTCTTCAAAGCATATCGGACTGTCAATAGATTCTTGCTTAGGACAAAAATGTCGGATGCAAGAAGCATGAAACTGATCATCTACCATTAATATGAACAATACGATGATAGTAGAACATCATCATCATCATCATCATCATCAGCCCACATTAGTCCACTGCTGGACATAGGCCTCCCCTAAAGAGCGCCGTAGCGCCCTGTCTTCAGCTTGACGCATCCAGCTGCTGCCCGCAACCTTTCGCAGATCGTCGCTCCATCTAGCAGAGGGCCGTCCCACACTACGCTTGCCGATTCGCGGTCTCCACTCAAGAACTCGTCTACCCCAGCGGTTGGTTCTTCTACAGATATGACCAGCCCACTGCCACTTCAGTCTGCTAATTCTCTGAGCTATGTCGGTGACTTTGGTTCTCTGCCGGATAATCTCATTACGGAGCCTATCCTTCAGAGAAACTCCAAGCATAGCTCGCTCCATAGCACGCTGAGCGACTTTAAACTGGTGGACTAGTCTCACCGTGAGTGTCCACGTCTCGGCGCCGTAGGTCATGACGGGTAGGACGCACTGGTCGAAAACTAAAGTATAGTAGAACATATCTCGTAAATTAATGTCTCTAACAAATCACAAATGATGCCATTACATCCTAAATACGTACTTAAACAAATTGATTGTAATATAACGCAGGCAGTGCTTAGGGAATGGTTCAATTAAAGTCGGCCCACGCCTGGTTCTTATCACCGAGTGCGACTCGCCCCAAAACAACTGCAAACACGTCTTTCATTACAGTATCTCGTGTACTTTTATGTGGTATAAGAAATTGGGTGTGCATGGCGATAGGAGCGGACGCTAGGATCATTGTCATCATCATGACAGCACAAAATGTTAAGTCAAGTGGTTTCCAATTTGATGGAGAAAAACCAGCTTACTTAATATATGTAGTAATGCGAAGCGCAATATGCTTAATCCAAAATACAGAGTTTCATGCCGGCTCTTCTCTGTATAGCAGCATTCCTGCCTCGTTGGTCTAGTGGTTAGATGTACCGCCTTTGGATCAACGGGTCCCGGGTTCGATTCCGGGGTCGGGCAAGTGTCTTTGTCTAAACCAGAGGCACTGGCTTGGAGTCTGGGTGTCATTTCGATCTATAATATGTATGTATTTACAAAAAAAAAAAAATATGTAAGTAGTTTATCATCCATCTCGTTACCATAACACAAGCATTAAGTTGCTTAGATTGGGACGAGATGGCGTTGTTTGAAATGTCCAAGGATGTCCAAGGATATTTATTCCGAACCGGTGGTAGTTTCAGCATGAATGTGGTGGACGCAAGGCTTGTGGGAGATCAAAAGAGATGGATGGATTGTAAGAATGAGGAGTTGTGTTTGAAAGGTGTGACTGTAGATATGGCGACTGATAGGTGTGTATGGAGACTACCACCTAGCGTGGGACAAGGGTCGTAAGATGATAATAGTAATTTTACGTGATATTTATAAGAGTTTTGTGGTAAAACCTACTATAAAAACCTTTGTGATAAATAAAATTCTTTTTGAGTTTCAGTTTGAATCAGCCAATACATAGTGTCGCATCCCCATTTCATCTGAGGGTGTCGTATGAGCGGACAAAAGGAAATGATGAAGGCCAAAATCTAGGCGAAAGAGAAGGAAAACTTAAAACGAAACCCTATGCCCAACTAGTAGAATAATTACCCCCCAGTTTGGGGCGGCCTGACTCATCAGTGGGACACTAATGGGCTGAAAGGTAGAAGTAGTATTTGTAAATGTAATATCATTTCAATACGAGTATATATATATATATATTCATCTTTTTTATTTTTTACTGGCTTCTCCCCGCGGCGACACCCGCGGTATACGACAATAGCCGCGGGAAACGTCGCACCCGTGCGAAGCCGGGTCGGGCCGCTAGTATATAATAATAATTATATTTACTCTACGTTTTAATTAGAAAAAGTTTGTATGGGAAAAAGAAAAGGCTGTTTTTAGGGGTTTTTCAGCAATTATTTGAATTTTTCTCGCCGTAAAAACCATCCTTGAACTTCAACGAACATTTAAATAAAGAATTGGCCAAATTGGTCCAGGCGTTGTTGAGTTATGCGCTTACAAACACATTTTGCGATTCATTTTTAGATTATAGATAAACCCTGGGGGAGGCCTATGAATCTTTGGGGAGGCCTTAATCCTTGGGGGAGGCCTATGTCCAGCAGTAGACGTCTCTTGGCTGAAATGATGCTGATGAATATCATTTACAACTGTCACGTCTTTAAGAAATGTATAATTTTATCTTATTAGTTCATAAAATGCTTGCAAAGTTTTAGTTACCGTTTAATTTTGAAAGCATTAGTGTAATTTACTACCTCGATTATGCTGATCAAGTTGGAAAGTTTTGGTATAAAATACAGACGCCGATATGAACATTATTTATATGTCTAGATTATCTTGCTCTCTCACTCTTGCCTGAGTTTCCAACACTAGTTGATACATGAAAGAACCTTGTTTTTTACCCCCCAGCATATTGATCCATGAACACTATAGATTCTAAATGAGCCCTCTCATAGAACAACCTTTTTAACATTTCCTAACTTGCCAAGGCCTGCCTCAGCAGGCCAAGCCCCTAAGGTCACGGAGCCTTTTTTTTACCCTGGGTAATATCCTTTATGGACTATCCCTGCCAGCCTGGGGATGGCCAACAGGGGGTGTGTGGGAGTCCCCTCCGCCCCTGTGAGGAGACGGAGTCATACCCACTAAACGTCCCCGGGGTGTACCGTCCCGCGCTTGCTGCCCCGTGGGCCCTAACTGTATCTCCACGGGTCGCGGAGCCTGCTCCCCCGTTGTGAATCTGTCGGTTTTAGTGGGGAGGTCGGGGCACAATTTACCATCTCTATGCGCCCCAGAGTCCCACATAACCCAGCCAGTCCCCAACGGCCGGGCATCCATGAAGATCTCCAACGTGAAAGAAAACAAACTAAAGGATTCTGATGCTAATTTTACACATAGCATCTTCCCTCCATGAGTTTGGAGGAGACCCGACTCAGTAGTGGGTCATTTAAGGGCTGAAACGACGACGACCTTTCGTTTTACGTCAAAAATCTATAATCAGTACCTATAACTGCATTTATGCATGCATACATTTTACCAGTTCGTAGGGATGGTAGATTATGTCTGCTCACAAATCCACTGTTCTGTCAAGCCTCTGCCAATTTTACGAAGGGAAATCCCATTAAGCCACGCAGCTCAGACGGATCAACCAACGGTTTTATATCCGCCATGTCAACGTCAACGTTTTAAATATATCATTTAGACCGGAGGATAGGGTTTGACACGACATAAAATTAAAAACTTTACAACACAGAAAGGCATATTAAGAAGCTAAAAATTCCCCACCGCACGCTGGGAAATAACGCGTCAACAAAATCCAATACGCTTGGTGGTAGGATGTAATAGTACGCCCGGCTAGCTACCACCCTCACATCTAAGTCCAAGCAGATTTACTGTGTACAGTCGTGTGCATGTGAGAGCCAATGCCCAACAGGGCATTTTCTTGAGTTTCCTGCTCCATCTTAGATCCTGGCGTTGCTTTCCATCACGCAAACCTAGAGTCAAAGGCATTCAAGTCACTGATAAAAAATAACAATGTCTTTTAAAAAATACATTCAAAGCTTTCAGTACCCCGTAATCGCGAGTTATTTAAGCATCTAACTAACCAAAACGAGTTTAGTCCCAACATAAATTAAACTCCCACCTCAACCCTCACACCTGCCGCTAATGGGCAAGGGGAGCGTGTGAAACTGAGAGTAATAATAATTAAGTTCACATAACAGCGTAAGCTTATATATGTCGAAGACGGATTACCAGCCGCTCACAAGAGCTGCCAGACTAGGGAAGAACCACACCTTGAAAGAATACCGCACCCAATAACATAATTGGCTAGTGTGGGGAAGCAGGGACCGTGTGGTGACGGGTTTAGAATAATGTCACCACCCCATTTCACCCTGAGGGTGTCGTATGAGCCGACAAAAGGAAGCCGAAAACCTAGCCACAAGAGAAGGAAAACTTGAAACGAAACCCTATGCCAACGCGACTGGCCAGCGTGGCACTTTAGGCTAATTACCCTCCTTGAAGGGAGGAGACTCAGCAGGGGGCCATTGATGGGCTGAGTAGTGGTTGTATGGTGCTGGCAGTTGAATTAATCCACTTTCAACCTCTGCTGACATGTCACTGCCACCTCTCCATCTCGAACGTCGATAGGTGACGATGACTTCTTAGCGTCAGGGGGGACGTAAGCTTGAGCGCCAGCCTTCTTATTTTTTTTAGTAACTCCTCATGGATACCCCGCTGGGGCGCGTAGCGATGGTCGGTTGCGCCTCGACTTACCCACTAAAACCGACTGCGATCCTCGACTGCCCGATTCCAGGACCAAGGGATTCACTAATTCCGATCGGGAGAGTATTTTAGGTAACAGATCGCATTTCTGTTTTGTTGTACTTTAAGCGCGGACCGCGACGCCTAGGCGCCTATCCCGGCGGTCGCGAAATTCTATCAGTGTCATTATCAGTTGATCCGTAAACTTCACTATCGCGATGTAGGACTTTTTGGTAATTCTTGCAATAGCAAATTATATATTTGAATGTTGATTTTAGATATATTTGGCAAATATTTTTGTAACACCGAAAGTTTCGCTTTTGGTTCGAACCTTTAATAAGGCTGCTATACAACTCGATTGTGCCTGAAAAAACAAAAGCTCCTTCTGTGTATCTATCAATCCTTCTTTCTTAAGACGCGGGCAACAAAAAGAAATCGGAATCCTTACGCAAAGGAACACATATCAGCTGGATGTACGTAAGCTTGAAGTCAATCCCAGTTCGGGATGTTTCATTGAGCGAGCGGTTGTTCTTATTTCACCAAAATCCGCTTCGACGTCGATTCGGACAATTTTGTACGTTTACACAAAAATAAGTGAACCACAAGTACAACTACAATAAAATTTCGTATTTCTGCTGTTTCTTTCTGTTGTGTTGCAAAAGGACAGCACGCTAATAGGAAAATGTCATTTTACATTAAAATTTTGAAAAAAAAAAAAAAACAATTATGGTTTATTTGTTACGGGTACCTATCACTGCGTAGCAGATTAAATCTAGAGAATATTACGCACATTTTAATATAAAATGAACTTAGTCAACCTTGAAACAACTGAACTCATTACTACATGTCAAAAAGGCACCGGTATAAAACCTGCTTTAAAAACCCATCATAATCGCTATATTCGTTTAGCCGCTACTATGCCAAATACAGATAAGTTTAACACCCCTCTTTTTAGCGAGGTGTTAAAATAAATCTTCTTTACCCACGGTTGTAGCTGTTTATACGTAAAGCTACTAAACCTCTTTGCTATGCTGCGAAATAAATATAAAGCACTGGATTTACAACCAGGTTTTATGCGGGTCATAAAATATAGTTCTGGAAAATAGGCTATGCATTCTGCATTGGTGCATTCTGCATTGGTATTTTCCTATGGTTGATATTTTTTTCCCTAACCCTATTGATAGACTATTCATCAATTTGGTTGAGGCTCGAATCAGTAGTGAGGGGCTCATTCATGTGCTGAAACGAAGAAAATGAGGTATCTGTAAAGACATCCTTACGAATACCTGGAAATATACTTTATTTTTATCTATGTCACTTAGCATGATGACGGATTTAGAATACATAGGGTAACCATCCCATTCTATCCTGAGGACGTCGTATCCAGACGGTAAACTACGGCAAAAATACGGATAGCATTTCTGCCGTAGTTGTCTCAAACAATAACCTTCAATGAGAAGGGTGTTAGTGTTACTATGTATCTACGTACACCGCCTGCCAGACGATAGTGGAGTGCTTTAATTGCTGTAGTAAAACAGCGGATATATTTATCTGAACAGTCTATTTAGTCAGAATTTTCAACAAATTTCTGTTTGTCCAAACAATGGAATCAAGACAAGGCATTCACACACACAAACATATCATAAAAGAAACAAACTCTACTATACTAAAAATAACAAACAGGATATCTTTGGTATATAACTTAAAATACTGTACAGGCATAAAATGGCGTAGATCACCCCAAACTAGTAACTTTATGCAATTGAATACGATCTCTTGAAAACGGCGTGCCTTCTGCTCCTACAGAATTTACGTTTGTATCTCCGTCTTGTATGTAATCCTTTCAGCTTATCATTATTCGACACGGCCTCGACAATGTTCAGCCACTTCTGATCCAAGTCTTCGGGAAGTTTATCATTTACCAATATAATAGGCATCTGTAAGCAATTAATTTCGGCTTCTGTTCGTGATTTTTTTTCTCCTTTGTTCAACACTGGTTGTGAATCTGTTGAGCGTGGTTCTTCAGGTGAATTTACGTTGCCAGTTTCTTTACTAGATATTATTGCTATTTCTATGTTGTTTTGAGGTACTTCAGAAATTTGGACATCATTTTCCATTGCCTCTTGAGCAGCGTCGTTTGCAGCTGCTTCCAGGTCTAGCAGGTGTAACTGGAATTGAAAAAAGAAGCTTATTTAAAATCTCTATTAGTACATAGATATAACAACAGCCATACAGTGTTTTATTGATGGTGTTTGTTAGATTATCTTCATCGTCTAATTCATCCATTGTTGACTTCCCATAATGAGCACCATTATACCATGTATGTCATGTTTTCTTGCTGTTTTTTAATCTTAAATGTGTGCCCATGCATCTATACATCATATACATATTAATATTTTAGAATTTAAAAAAAAAAACTTCTGTCGCTTTGAAATAAATATTATCTGTATAATGTGAGCTCTTAGGATCACACATTTATAGTGACATTGTGCCCTAGAGCCCACACTCAGGACTGTACCTTGTAAACCGTTAACGTTAACCTACCAAAGCAGTCAATGATCAGAAGTGAATGTCTGAGTGACGAAAGTGATCCATGATTGAGTAAGCGTACTCTAAACAATTACCTCTCAATTGACTTAAGTGTCTAGAGCTATGCAGAAGCCGCAATTCATTAATGGAAGATGCATTATCTTTTGCACGTTCTAATCCGTTGGGATGCTAAGTGATCGTATAATTATTCTATTAATGGATCAGTTAATAATATTATGTAAATACTGTAATTACCAACCCAATATTTGAATTTAAACATACGACACCTCAAACATTTTGCGATAGACAACATTTGGTTGATTAAAATGTTGTACTTAACAGGAGATTCTCGACACATTTAAGGCAGATGAGAGATCGCTATAGCTCCGACTTTAATTTGATTGGTGTTCTTAAAGTAGATTTTGAGAATATTCCGCCCTTACCATAATATTATCTCAGCGTAGGATCATATGTTGGGTGGGTTGGATATTCTATATATAAAAATGAATAGCTGTTCGTTAGTCTCGCTAAAACTCGAAAACGGCTGGAGCGATTTGGCTAATTTTGGTCTTGAAATATTCGTGTGAGTCGAGGGAAGATTTGAGAGTCTAGAGAAAACATTGATATTGTAAGTAAAATAATAAAAACAACAATTTTACTTTCCCATACAAACTGTTACCTGTCAAACATTTGACGTTCGTCCCGACGGTTCGCTATTTTTGGCATAATTACTTTTTTTCTTTTTTAATTACATTAAATAAGGGATTGGAATCGATAAGAAAAGGCGGTATATTAATTTATTATTAATTATTCCAATTCGAATTCAATATTCATAGTTCAGACAGGACAACGTCTGTCGGGTCAGCTAGTAATTTATAATAAAATACATTATAACAAAAATAATGACTGAATAGATGTATGAAATCTATCCATTACCGATTGGAATAACGTTTATAGAGTGAATAAGGTACTTTTAGGCTAAAATTTTACTACCATAATGGTGTAGCCAGAACACATTATCGTTTTGTTTAGAATCTTTTGCACTAGGTGCCGCGAGAGTATAAAAAATATCTGAACAATTATTCTTGCTTATTGTTTAAAGCAATTCTGGCGTTCAAATCGTAAACGCATGCGTGTTTTGTTTGTTTTGTCATGTTGTTATCATATCTTGTCTACTGAGTTTTGAATCTTCTGAGCCAACCTATCTTGTACTGGTTCACAAGAATAACCCAAGTGGAAGCCATCAATCTCCTCTATCTTAACAAAGGGAGTCACATGATTGACTCCCATACATAAATTTATTAAATTTTATCCCCGGTCCCTGTTTTAATTAAAGTAAGTTTATTAAACTTTACTCAAGTCTACAAGCAGTGAGCGTTGTAAATTGTTTACCGTAATCTAGTATTATTACGTCTGTGCCGTAATTAAAGTTTCTATATACGCGACAACATTAAAACAGTTTTCACAATAAACTCCTTTAACGTTGCTAAAATAATCATACTGCAAACCAATTTACTGTTCCAAATTATTATGTCGAAACCGACAGCCCCTAAATTGTAATGAAAATTCATTCAAGATTACATGCATGGCACAAATAACATTTTACATTTCGGAGGAGGTTTGTACGCGAGCGACATGTACAAATTCTGTAAACAGCGACATGGGGGGTTCGGAAAACAACAAAGTATAATCACGCCAATTTAATTTGTTTTAAAAATAAAATCGTTTGATCACCGTCAAGCTCGGCCACTCATTTCGTCTTCTAGGGAATTAACATATTAACTATGTTGCTTTTAATTCATTAAATACATCATGCATCTTAATATACATGGTGTCATCGTCGTTTTAGCCCATAAATGACCCACTACTGAGTCGGGCCTCCTCCAAATTCATGAAGGGAAATTAGCCTACATGGTGTATTTAACAGGAATATAATAAGCATAAAGAGTCGCTTGCGATCAAAAATACCTACAAATTTCGGGATCATTCATCATCATCATCATCAGGCCACATTAGTCCACTGCTGGACATAGGCCTCCCCTAAAGAGCGCCATAGCGCCCTGTCTTCAGCTTGACGCATCCAGCTGCTGCCCGCAACCTTTCGCAGATCGTCGCTCCATCTAGCAGAGGGCCGTCCCACACTACGCTTGCCGATTCGTGGTCTCCACTCAAGAACTCGTCTACCCCAGCGGTTGTCGGTTCTTCTATATATCAGATATGACCAGCCCACTGCCACTTCAGTCTGCTAATTCTCTGAGCTATGTCGGTGACCTTGGTTCTCTGTCGGATAGTCTCGTTACGGAGCCTATCTTTCAGAGAAACTCCAAGCATAGCTCGCTCCATAGCACGCTGAGCGACTTTAAATTGGTGGACTAGTCTCACCGTGAGTGTCCACGTCTCGGCGCCATAGCTCATGACGGGTAGGACGCACTGTTCGAAAACTTTCGTTTTCAAACTCTGCGGGATGGGCGACGAGAAAACCTGACGAAGTTTTCCAAATGCCGCCCAGCCTAGCTGGATCCTCCTCTTGGCCTCCCTGTCGAAGCTGTTTCTACCTACGACACAACAATAGGTCTCGGATGAATGTGATCATTCATCATGATTTTGGTTTTATCCAAATTCATGCCGAGACCCACCCGTCGCGAGGCTGATGCTAAGCTGGTCAGCATCTGTTGCAGCTCCTCCAGCGACTCCGCCATTAGGACTATGTCATCTGCAAATCTCAAGTGTGAGATGTACTGGCCATTTATGCTAATGCCCTTATCTTTCGAGTCCAGCGTCTTAAAGACATCCTCCAATGGTGTCCTCTCCCTCTATACGGTCTTCGCAAAGACCCAGAACATGCCATGATGTTCTCCAGCTCCACCTCCAACTGCGCTAGATGCTCGTTAAGCCTCAGAGTACGTCCGTTGTACGTAGCCAGGGTCAGGGGGTTCAGGTAGCTAGATGTAACCCGGGGATTCTTAGCACCCCTTGCCCCACCGTTACCGTGGCCACTACCTGGATGACCAGGAATAGCGGGGCTGCCGGAAACTGGGGGCCATCTTTTTGTGTCGTCTGTCATTAGGGGGGATTGCCCATAATCCCCACGCTGGGCATGCGGATTGGGGATCGCAGTCACTGATAAGAAGTAAGACCAGACGTTGCTGCTGCCCAACGTCTGTAATTTTTCCCTTAGTCGCCTTTTACGACACCCACGGGCGGAGAAGGGGTGGTGATATTTTTATTCCGTCACCACACGGCAAAGGTATTTTTAAATACTTTAAAATACATGCACAGCAAAAAAAAATCCCATTTATATCGTAAATAACTTTTGGTCCACCGCTTTGTGGCATCAGCAATTTTGTGTCTCAGCTGCTGTCACCCTAATTTCTTACAAAGTCTGTTGTGGAGTTGTGTAAATATAAACACACAGCCCGTACGTTCGTACTGACATGCAATGGTATTTAAGGGTTTTCGCTTGTTGGCTACAAAAGCATTGTAAAACTATTAGTGAAACATAGGTACTATTTACGATTAGTTCCTTGTTGTAAAATGTATTCGGCGAACTAGTATACTTGAAAATCAACCGAGTAAACATTTACAGAGACATACAATATACCTATATAAGGTACAGGACGCAGTCGCCATCAAACGGAAAGTACCTAATAGAGAGGGCTACGCTCGGAGTTTTCCTGCGAGATCGAATCGGAAATGAGGAGATACGCAAGAGAACCAGAGTTACCGACATAGCCCATGGGATTGCAAAACTTAAGTTTTAGTGGCCAGGGCACATAGCTCGCAAGTCTGACGCCCGGTGGGGCAGAAAAGTCCTCGAGTGGTGACCGCGATTCAGAAAGCGCAGTGTTGTTGGGCCTCACATAATGTGTACCGACGACCTGGCTAAGGTCGCCGGACCTCACGCGACGCAGGGCAAGTGGTTGCGGGGAAGTCCTCAATAACAAACAACATGAACTTTAAATGACTGAATGTGTTTTATTTTTTGTTACAGTTCCTGATATTTAATTTGTCTGTGAGAGTGAAAAATTGTTTACAACGGAGTATTAAATCGTAGATGGATTAATGCATCTACTATCTACTTTATAGGGGATTACTAGCATTATTGAGCAAATTCAAAAAAGATATTTTCGCTGTCGGATCTGCATTAAATACCCAAATACAAATACTTTATTTTATAAATACCTATTTTGTTTTGTTTTTATAATTACTTAATCATGATATCTGTATCAATTATTGCTGAAATTGAAAAAAATAATGGTCTAAAATCATATTTATTTCATTTTAGACCCATAATTACAGGCAGACACTAGCCTAATACCATAATATGTTAATGATCTAATATTAATATTGTTTAAGAGTAATAATACTTATTTTATAACTTAAGAAATTGGTTATGAAAACACAATAGGTATTTTCATAACCAATTTCCGTGTGGTGACGGATTTTGAATACACAATGTCACCAACTCGTACCATCATAAGGGTGTCGTAAGAGGCGAAAGAACGCACGAGGCAGATCACCAAGAGCAGGAAAACTTGAACCCCGTGCCAACCCGTCTTGACAGCGTGGCACAGTAGGCTAATTTCCCTCGATGAATTTGGAGGAGTCCTGACTCAGTAGTGGGTCATTTATGGGCTAAAACTAACGATATAACCAATTGGTAGGTACGCATTTATTTGGATAATTATGCAGTTAATTAGAATTTATAGTTGTAATTAACAAGATTTGTTTTCGTAGTTCACTTAATGCAAAAATGTTTTGAACATCTTTGGATAGACTATCTGCGCAATATTGATCACATTAAAATTATCATTACAATGCATTTAAATTGATATCCCAGTTCTTATTCATTTTGTTAACTGTATTTAGATTCTAAATAATCTACCTTTCTGTCTCAACTGGATGACGGTTGTTCCTACAAAATGAAATAGTTTCTTTTAGAGAGGAGGATTGCTTAGAGACCATATATTAAATAAATAAATAAATAAATATCCTTGGACATTTCACACAACGCCATCTCGTCCCAAGTTAAGCAACTTAATGCTTGTGTTATGGTAACGAGATGGATGATAAACTACTTATATACATTTTTTTTTGTAAATACATACATATTATAGATAGAAATGACACCCAGACTCCGAGCCAGTGCCTCTGGTTTAGACAAAGACACTGGCCCGACCCCGGAATCGAACCCGGGACCCGTTGATCCAAAGGCGGCATCTGACCACTAGACCAACGAGGCAGTCCTGTATATTGAAGCGATCCTGGATAGCGGTACTGATACATATTACTTCGGGAGCGATTAGGTGCGGTCATATGCCACCATCTGGAGCCGAGCCAATATTAAATCCGTGAATTACGATCTGTCCTATGAAGCAAAGCCAAACGGCCATAGTAAGGAATTGAAAATCCCCACTTTTAATTGTTTTTTAACCCCCGACGCAAAAAGAGGGGTGTTATAAGTTTCACGTGTCTGTCTGTCTGTCTGTCTGTGGCACCGTAGCTCGCGAACGGATGAAGCGATTTCAATAATGTTTTTTTTGTATGAAAGGTGAGTTACGGGCGAGTGTTCTTAGACATGTTTGTGAAAATCGGGTGAGCCGTTTAAAAGTTATGAGGGGTGAAAGTGGGGATGAATAACCGAATGTCTGCAAATATAATCATGTGGGGTCTCAAATGAAAGCGCATCACGTGCAATTTAACAAAATCTACATTATAATAAGTATGTACCTATAAAAAGTATAAAATAAAAATTAAATTAAAAATTTAAATTAAGCCCCGACACAATAACCAGGGGTCAGGTAATAAATAAGTGGGAGTGGTCCCCCAACGCGAAGTATTTATTTTTATTTTTTACTTTTTAAAGGTTATTGTGTCGGGGGTTTATTTAAATTTTTAATTTAATTTTTTTGATATACCATACATCAGCGTGTTTGACTTGACATACTGAAATGACATTGATTGCAATACATACACTCAAACTCAACTCAAAAGGAACTTTATTTACGTAGTTTTTATCACAAAACTTTTATAAATTGTCATATTTAAAATTACCATTATCATCTTACGACCCTTGTCCTACGCTAGGTGGTAGCGTAAATGGAATGGAATAATGTTAGGATTTGTAGTGTACGGTTCTAAATCTAATGCTACCAATGTCGCAGTATTAGATAGGTAGCGAATAATTTCACCTAACATTGGAATTGCCTGGGAAACATAAAGAAAAAGAGGTTGCAATTACCAACTACTGCGACGGGCCACCTCCAAATTCATGGAGGAAAATTAGCCTACTGTGCCACGCTGGCAAAATGAGTTGGCACAGGGTTTGTATCAAGTTTTCCTGGAATATTGATTTATCAGAAATTAAAAAATAAAACCTTGAAATACTGATCTAGTTTGTAGGCAAGCTGGTGTTATACGGATTTGCGTCATCAGTCTGATGATACAGACGAGATGCAAGCTACAGAGCTTCAAAGCCGATTACGTTTGTTTTTTGGTGTAACTATCGGCGCATCAATCATTGCCAATACCATGTTTGGTATTCAAAAATCATTGCTATTTTTACCAAAAAAAGATTTGATTTTGACTGCCTCGTTGGTCTAGTGGTTAGATGTGCCGCCTTTGGATCAACGGGTCCCGGGTTCGATTCCGGAGTCGGGCAAGTGTCTTTGTCTAAACCAGAGGCACTGGTTCGGAGTCTGGGTGTCATTTCTACCTATAATATGTATGTATTTACAAAAAAAATGTATATAAGTAGTTTATCATCCATCTCGTTACCATAACACAAGCATTAAGTTGCTTAGCTTGGGACGAGATGGCGTTGTGTGAAATGTCCAAGGATATTTATTTATTATTATTATTTGGATTTAAACCTAATTTCCCGCAAGGGGTCTAAGAGAAAATATATGCGTCAATACGAAACCCTCTATCAACGCCATATTGGTATAGGAGTTGCGAGAACTTCCTCTTTATCTAATAAACAAAATTAAAGTTTAAAGATTTAAGCATACCTGGAGGGACGGACAGACGACAGCGACTTTGTTTTATACTATGTAATGAAGCTTTTATGGTTCAAAATTACGAATGTACTCTTTATCATTCTAGGTCAAAATTCTAGTTGACAGTGTATTCTCCTCGGTAGTAAAGTCCGCTATTGAGTTCTCTAATACATGTGTAGTATATATACATACGAGGGTGAATCAAAAAGTTCTTAGAAGTGCATATATATGAAACCTTTTTGGATCAAGTTCGATATTCAAATTAAAGAGTGTCTATCACACTATATTTATGCAGACTGTCACTTGTTTTTGTCAGTTCGTTCGCATGTAATAAATTTTTTTGTGCAACGAGTTGCTAAAAAGTCAAAATTATGGATAAAAGTGAGTTACGTGCGGTGATAAAATATCTCAGTTTGAAAAAAATGTCTACGAAGGAAATTTTTTTGGACATTCAGCAGACATTAGGGGGTGATGCTGTACCCTATTCTACGGTTGCGTACTGGGTGGCTGAATTTAAAAGAGGTAGATCAAGCTGTAAAGATGACCCGCGTTCTGGGCGGCCTTCAACCTCCGTTACAGAAGAAAATGTCAAAAAGGTTGAGAATCTGGTTTTGGAAGACAGAAGAATGACTATAAAACATATAGCTGAGATCCTAAAGATATCTTTTGGTAGCGTTCAATCCATTTTAATTGATTCACTGGGGTTCAAAAAAGTGTCTGCAAGATGGGTGCCACGAATGTTAACCGACGAAAACAAAAAGCGACGTTTGGAAATTTCCAAGCGTAATCTCGAAATGTTCCAGCGTGATTCGGATAATTTTTGCCGTCGTCTTGTCACCATGGATGAAACGTGGGTCCACCATTTTGATCCTGAAACTAAAAGACAAAGCATGTCTTGGAAACGACCATCCTCTCCATCCATTAAGAAATTTCGAGTTGCTCCTTCCGCTGGCAAAGTTATGGCCTCTGTGTTCTGGGATAGTGAAGGAATCCTTTTTATTGATTACATGCCAAAAGGCCAGACGATAACTGGACCCTATTATGCAAATTTAATCCCGAAAGTGCGTGAAGCGATTAAAGAAAAACGTCGTGGAAAACTGTCGTTGGGCGTGTTGTTCCTTCAAGATAACGCTCCTGCCCATCGATCGGAAGTTGCGCTCAACGCAATCCGCTGTGCTGGCTTCAATCTCCTTGACCACCCACCATATTCTCCGGACTTAGCCCCAAGTGATTTTCACTTATTTCCAAAATTAAAAGAGGAAATTCGTGGAACAAAATTTCACGATAATGACGCGGTTATAGCTGCCGTAGAGGACTTTTTCGAGAGTCAAGAAAATAATTTTTTTTCACAAGGAATAAGGAAGTTAGAAACGCGTTATTCTAAATGCATTGCATTGGAGGGAGATTATGTAGAAAAATAAAATATTATTATTTAAATCTTTGCATTTTTTAATATTGATTCCAAGAATTTTTTGATTCACCCTCGTACATTACATATACATATTATATCAATACGTAAAGCAAAATCGAAAATTGTGTGGACGGAGGAATATGAAATTTCCTACACTTTTAGTTTATTATAGAAAAGGAGTCCAGAATACTAATTTTGTTTATTGCATAAAGACTGTGGTCAAGTTAAGAATAGAACTATATTTATAGAACTATGATTTATTTATTAACACACGCCAACAACATACACATTATGACATTACATAGGTTTATGACAGTAATTCATGTCAGTTAAAGACATGCACAGCATTGGACTGATTTTAAATTGACTATGGTCGAATTTCGACTGCTTGGCATATATTTTTTGCTTTTCCAACCTGTCTCTTTTATTTTAAAGCCAATTATATTCAGTTGAATACGGGGTTATGAAATATGATAAGAATAAATACACCACACCGTACAGTTTACATCGCAGACTTGTCTATACATTTCCTTAGGGAGTAACTAGAAGTTCGAGTCACGTACGAGCAAAACCTTTCGTTTAGGCTCCTGATTTATACGGAGAAATTGTTTCTGTAAGGTGTTACATCGCACAAGGGTGGTATCGAATACTAATGAAAGCCTCGTTACGGTGTTTCGTCAATATTATACGTTCCCTTAATCAAGCAATTGTAGTAGTAGGCTTAAATGTTTTCTACAAAAAGTACAGCGGTTCTAATGCTTTTTCATATTTAATTTATATTACCCGCTATACTACTACTCAGTGCTGGATTAACCACGTAGCAAGAGTAGCAATTGCAACGGGCCCCGCGCGAAAGGGGGCCCCGCATATTTAAACCCAATCATTTCTACCTGAGCGTAATTTTTTGAGTGAGACATTACGATACTTACCAGTATTAATTATCTATAATATAAAAATGAATAGCAAAATGTGTTGGTAACCGCATAACTCAACAACGCCAATTTGGCCAATTCTTTTTTGAAATGTTCGTTGTAGTTCAAAGATAGTTTTTACGGCGAGAAAAAATCGAATAATTGCCGGAAACCCCCTAAAACAGCCTTTTTCTTTTCCCATACAAACGTTTTCTAACTAAAATGTAGACAATTTGGGCTTTATAACTATTTTATAAAGTTCATATTAAATTACAACCACTCACTGTTGTTTAAGCAATGTAGGTGTGTTCCTAACGTCAAAGAGTCAATTTGCATTATAGTACTGCTATCTTTTTGACAGGACGAAGTCTGTCGAGTCAGCTAGTTATCAATAAAATTGTAAACTAAAAATAGCAAATAAACGTATTGAGTATTAACTTGTATTTTTACCACTTTATTATCTACTTAATAACCCATAGCAGATCAAGGGCTCTTTGAAAAAAATTGCTACGGGCTCCACTCTTGCTTAATCCGGCACTGCAACTACTACTACTGGTCAGCCCACTACTGCTGAGTCGGGCCTCCCATTACACACAGGGTAATTAGAACCGACAAAATGAAATAACAAGGTCGAAAACCTAACTGCAAGAAAAGTAAATCTTGACACTTTGTCAAAAAATAAATAAAAAAATTGGTACGGGCTTAGTAGTAGATAGTTGTAGTAGTATCATGCTGAATGTGACATCTTGATACTATCTCTGTATCAACTTTTCAGATATTAGACAAAAGTGGCGGAGATCAGTTCGCGTTCAGGAATCTCAATTAAAAAGTCTTAAATTATAAATTTAAACTTTTACTTACTCTCGGCTCTAGTTTTCGCACGGGTATTTAATAAAAAAATCTAAAAACTGTTACAGTTAGGCTACAGTATAAAAAAATATGTCCGTACGTTATTCTGATTTTACAATAATATAGCTTAAATTCGTACAGTTTATTATTCGTCGCTATATTATTGTAAAGTTTCATTAAAATCCATTACGTAGTTTTCGTGTGAAAGAGTAACAAACATATACATTCTTACAAACTTTCACGATTATGATTTAGTAGGATTATAATAGGACTATTTGCTATGATACTTATAGAGCGAAGCTTCTTTAAATTTTTTATTTTAAGTGACTCATTAGCAGCCTCTGTTTCAAATAAGATTGAAAAGTATATTACACGGAATTGAAGAACTAAAAAAATAAATCTTACCATGATTTATTATCAGTTTCTGAATTCAGAACTAACATTCCTAATACGAAACTCCTACGTCTTTATACTGATGAATGAACATCGTAATGACATTTACAACCTCTTTTGTTGAACCGAAATTTATGTTTGTATTCTCTTTCAATCTTGTTCTTTTGATACGCGATATAAATTGTTTTATGTGAATGTTTTTATTTACTGCTTTTGTGAAGTGAACTATCTGTTTTTGTGGCTGGAAATTCTATACTTTTGCTTTTATAAGGTTAAGGTTTTTTTTTAAGGTTTTATATAGGTTATAAACCTATATAAATTCCATAATAATATTATAATGCAAGAGTAACTTTTTCTGTCTGTCACGCTTACGCGGCAAAACTAGTGACCCGATTAAAATACATTTTAGTTTTAAATTCATATGGGAGAATCGTCATTTTTAGAGCTAGATGCTTGAATTTTTATGATTTCAGAGGGTTTCGCGATTAAACACTTTTTTTACGGATTTATCGCGAGAGATAAGATAAGAGACAGAAAATCAGTCTGTTAAAGTTTAATTTCAATGCTTTAAACTTATTTTATAACCAGCGCGGCGTGGTACGGCCGGGTGTATGAAATATGCCAAAGTGTGCTTACCCGAACAAATTGATAATGCTACGCAAAGACACTACCCCACGTGGACGTAGTCGCGGGCACAGCTAGTACTATAGGACGTAACGTCACAGGTCTGAACTGCGGTAGAAATTTGTAAGAGAATAAGTTTATTTGCTTGAATTAGATCACGCCGTGACGTCGGGCAATTAAAGGCCTTCTTCATATGTCTACGGCGATTCAGAAACGTGACTATAATTTTAAATGTGTGTAATTGTTGTATATCATCACACGACAGTTAGTTACTAACTAAGTAAGAAATGGGGAACCAAAAGATACAAGCATACTAATTTGCTTGTATTTTCATTGCTTGTATCTTTATGTTCCACAGGTCTTACTTTGATTAAACTTAAACTCAAAAGGAACTTTATTTACTCAAGTTTTATCACAAAACTCTTATAAATCGTCATATTTATAATTACCATCATCATCTTACGGCCCCTAGGTGGTAGTTTTCACACACACCTATTAGTCGTCATACCTACATTCACACCTTTCATACACAAGTCCTCACTCCTACAATCCATCCATCTCCCTTGATCGCCCACAACACCTACGTCCACCCACATCCATACTGAAACTACCACCGGTTATGCTCTACAGAGATCATGTGTTTTTATTCAAATAGGAAGGAGCTATCATACACAATATCTTTTAATTAGGTACGAAAAAAAAGGGGATGTATTTCTGACACCATAAAAAAATAAAAAATCAAATGCAAATGTAGGTTGGAGGCAATATTGTGGCCATGATTTTATGCTATACCAGTTTTAACGTCCACCAGTTGTAACTTTGTCTCTTTTGAGTAAATAAAATTTTGGCTTTAAATTTATATTCTAATAAGCAAATCTATAATAGATATATTACTCGATTTCTTTTCTGGTAATTACAAAATGGCGGTGTTTAATTAGCTGTTCAACATGTAACAGAACAGATTTTATAACAATAGATAAATATGTTAAAAACTCATTTCTCAAAACAAATGCCACGATGATCTCACATCTTGTAAAAGTAAAGCGAAAAGTATATTAAAATAAATAAAACGAGTCACGTTGGCAACTACGTAGATGATCTGTCGACGAATGATAACAATTTCGCTTATTTAATGTTTGTAAAGAATTGGGTCCAACTGTTGTTTTATAATCAGGATAATTCCGAGTACAACGGGTACCACTTGGTTACATGTCTAAATTCCGATGTAGGTTTCAATATGATACGGTTGGCGCAGTGGTTGAGCGATCGACTGCTGCGCAGCATGTCGCGGGTTCGATCCCCGAACGGAAGAAATATTTGTACGACCTAGAAGTATTTGTTCCGGGTCTGGGTGTTTTCTATCTATAATATGTATGTATTTACAAAAAAAAAATATAAGGAGTTTATCATCCATCTCGTCACCATAACACAAGCATTAAGTTGCTTAGCTTGGGACGAGATGGCGTTGTGTGAAATGTCAAAAAAATGTACTGAAGCAGCTATACGTGTGGTGGCGGATTTAGAATGCATAATGTTACCACCCTATTGCATCCTGAGGGTGTCGTAAGAGGTGACTAATGGCACGTAAGAGGCAGATCACCTCGTCCCAAGAGAAGGAAAACTATGGCCATCGTGGCACAGTAAGCTGGTTAACCCCCATGTAATTGGAGGAGGTCTGACTCAGCGGTGGGTCTTTTAAATGCAAAAAAATATACATACATAAACAAATTAAAATTCAATATTAAAAAAAATGGTCTTAATAAAACAATATCGAAAATACGATAATGATGATGCGGTTTTTAACGGAATTATCCCGTGTATTTTTGATTATTTTATTCCCAAGCATTTGAAACGTCAGAACCGAACATTATCCCAAATTCCTAAATTATTTCTGTGTTTCAAATTATTCCCACGACTCCTGCAAAGCATTCGAAACAGAAAATTATCCCAGATATTAAAATCCCCTTATTTCCATACGACAATTAAATATATTTCAGTGTTCAGTTGAATTACCCTCCCTGTTATGGGAGGAGGCCCGACTCTGCAGTGGGTCTCTTATGGGCTGAGTAGTAGAAATAGTTCATTTCAGTGTCATCAAATACAAGTCTGTAAAGAGAGAGGCTATAAGAAACAACTGAAAGGTCTAAGTCGTCGTTCGTCGTTTCAGCCCATAAATGACCCACTACTGAGTCGGGCCTCCTCCAAGTTCATGTCTAAGTAATTACCATTAAAAATATTGAGGCTTTAAGAACCAACTAAAAAGTCTAAGTAATTACGTAAAAATATAGTATTAACAATAAATTTACTTGCTAAAAAATGTCCTAGCGGCGTGAAAAATGTGGTCACATTATCGCTATGAGCCGTATCAAGCAAGCGCTCTTGACTTTGGCGCACGGTTCACGATATAATCTGTGTTCACACCTCATTTTGTAAACAGACTGTCAAAGCAGCATCAATCGCTGATGGTAGCAGATGTTTACTCATCGCCCAAATATTCAGGAAGACGAGAAGTGTTCGATTATTTTCTTCCTTCATTAATTTTTTGTTTGGAGAGTATGAAGTGATGATTACATTAAAAAAACATGGTTTATCGTTACATTGCAGCTTCTTTATTAAAAGTATAGAAATATAAAGGAGACAATTTTTGTTAGGCCCACTGGATATGGCGACGTTTTTTAACCGTGTGATGCTAATCAAAATGTGACTAATTTATTATGGAAAACAGGGAAATAATAATAAAAAAGGTGAAAACTTGATAAAAAAACTTAATTAATAAATATTTATGTTACATACCGAAACAATGTGTTTTTTCTTCATATAATAAACAGACCTAAGTACTTACTTACAAGACCTTACCTGGCTAGTATTTACATTAAATACTTAATCTATGACTATGAAATTATAATGATGGGTATTAGGTATGTTTGACAAGCCCCCTAGTTTAGATCTGATTTTTAGGTTATTTTGATGTTCACATTTTTGTCGTATTTCACAGTATTCCGGTTAAACCATGTCTAATGTTAAACTATACCATTGTAATCCAAAGATTATAAGGAATAGATCAATATATGTTTCATTACGATACACCGCAATTTTATAGGGGGCCTATTCATTACACAAGCAAAATGGTCTCCTTTTCTATTATGAATACAGAAATATCAACTCATCGCACAATGCATGTTTGTATAGTTGAAACTATTTATAAACAGCTGGATGACGCTGGTGGTTCCCGTTTTTGCAGGCTCAGCGGCGCCTGTCGCAAACTTCTATAGGTGGTCGTATGCCAATACAGACGGGCCGTGTCTAAAAATACTTAAGGACAGAAATGACTCAATCTACAAGCTAGCGATGTACTGCTACGCAGCATGTCGCGGGTTCGATTCCCGCACGGAAGAAATATTTGTACCTACGACCTACAAGTATTTGTTCCGGGTCTGGGTGTTTTCTATCTTTAATATGTATGTACATATTTACAAAATAAAAGTATATAAGTAGTTTATCATCCATCTCGTTACCATAACACAAGCATTAAGTTGCTTAGCTTGGGTCGAGATGGCGTTGTGTGGAATGTCCAAGGATATTTATTTATTTATTATTATTTATCCACTGCTGAACATAGGCCTCCCCCAAGGCTTTCCACAAAGGCCGGTCCTGGGCCGCCCGCATCCGTTGTTTTCCGGCGACCATAACCAGGTCATCGGTCCACCGGTGTTGGAAGTTAGATATACCTGGGTAAAATTACTTGTCCGTTACTTGTCCGTTACTTGTCCGTAGAAATAACGGATTTAGACTCTGTTAGAAAAACCTCATAAAGTATTATAATTAAAATACTTTACACATTTAACATTGATTTCAAATAAAATATGTTCTGCTATTAACTAGACCAATACGTACAACCAAAAAGATAGACTAGATTCCTATTTTCTTAATCTCACCCCATAATTCCAATGTAATGGACAGAAATTAGCATAATGGTGATATCAATCGAGCCATCCACTATGACATAGGTTTTTTGTCTCTCTGGCTCCTTGAGTGCCCTAGTAAGTTACCCATAAGGCAAATGGATTACTGACGCGTTCTACCTACGTTAGTAATCTAAATCGGTACCATTTGGTCCGTGTGGTGACGGATTTAGAATACACAATGTCACCAACCCATACCTGAGGGTTTCGTAAGAGGCGACAAAAGGATGCCGTATGAGAAGAAAAAGTTGATACAAACCCTGTGCCAACCCGTCTTGCCAGCGTGGTACAGTAGGCTAATTTCCCTCCATGAATATGGAGGAGGCCCGTTTTAGTAATGGGTCATTTAAGGGCTGAAACGACGACCCCGTGAACGATTCATGATTTACTCCTACATATTCATCATGCTCACTTTAAGACTCATGGCAGTGGTGGCGTCGTGCGACGGGTCGTTCTCTTCCCTGCAATATGGTTGAGGAGAGCGATGGCTGCCGCATGCGTCATGCTTGTGAACAGGTGCCTTTGCTGGGGGTCGGTTGGCTCGGGCGTTAGAAGGTAACTATTGTTGACTAGATCTGGCTGATGTTTGGCCCTTTCCGACTATTGCGCGCGTTTGCTCTCACAAACTGTCTTATCACGGCCTTGTACCTAAAAATGGCGATCTAAAAAGAGCAACTACAGAGTTTCTTGTCGGCTCTTCTCTGTAGAACTGCATTCCGAACCGGTGGTAGATGGTAAATTTTAAATTAAATATTATTTTGTTGTTTGACTTGTCAAAAGAGCTCTAATGAGCCAACTTGATTAAATGAGTTTTGAATTTGAATTTATTATATTAACTTTATCGTCTGTGTGGTGACGGATTTAAAATACAATGTCACCACCCCATTCCATCCTGAGGGTGTCGAAGGAGCCAAAAAAAATAAATGACAAGGCCGAAAACCTAGGCACAAGACTTCTCTTGTGGCTTGAATTTCGGCCTTGTCATGGTTTCGTATCTAGTTCTCGATCGAAAACTTAAAACGAAATCCTGTGCCAACCCGTCTGGCCAGCATGGCACAGTTGGCTAATTTCCCTCCCTGGAGGCCCGACTCAGCAGTAGGTCATTTATTGTTTACGTAGTAGTAGCAGTGTTTCGACTAACTTAAACAAGCTTCGTAAATGCTGTTGTAATCGGTGTTGTGCATAATAAATAATACAAGGTTTTTACAAACAAATACCAACTCCTCATGTTTGTGTACTTTATGATACCAAACTTCACTAAGGAATGTTTGATGTATACACAAATACTCTGCTAACTATTCATCATCTTCCAGTTCTGCAGTTAGTACAATGCGAACGCCTTTGTTTATTTTGAATGCATGTTCTTTCAGCAGTTTCTCGACCAATCGTTTCAAGTATGCGGGCACAATGTAAGTCAAATCTACGCTTATTTGTATTGGGCCTCAAAATAGCATTTTATATTTAGTCACAAGCTGCAACTTATGGCTTCGATCGTGTATATTCAATTAGATTAAATATTATTATTAAAATATATTTATAATAGGTAGTTGTGAAGCGAAGATACCGAAAAAGTCCGCCCAACCAACCCGGAACAAACAAACAAAGATTAAAAATATGAAGTGTGTTAAGTTTTGTTGTCAGTATTAATTAAGACAAAGCTATTTTTATTCTACAAACAGATGCTTCAATTATTCATCATTTCAGCCAAACGACGTCCACTGCTGGACATAGGGGATCCCCCAAGGATTTCCACAAAGGCCGGTCCTGGGCCGCCCTTATCTATCGTTTTCCGGCGACCTTAACCAGGTCATCGGTCCACCGTGTGGGAGGCCTACCAGCACTGCGCTTTCCGGAACGCGGTCGCCACTCGAGAACTTTTCTGCCCCATCGGGCGTCGGTCCTGCGCGCTATGTGCCCTACCCACTGCCACTTAAGTTTGGCAATCTTGTGGGCTCTGTCAGTAACCCTGGTTTGCCTGCGTATCTCCTCATTACTGATTCGATCTCGCAGGGAAACTCCGAGCATAGCCCTCTCCATTGCCCTTTGGGTGACTTTGAGCCTCCTGATGGAGCCCATAGTGAGCGCCGTCTCTGTTCCATATGTCATCACTGGCAACACACATTGGTTGAAGGTGTTTGACATTGTCTTCAGACACTGCGGTATTGTGGACGAGAAGATCTTTCGCAGCTTCCCGAACGCTGCCCAGCCGAGTTGGATCCGACGATTGACCTCTTTCTCGAAGTTGGACTTACCTAACTGGACAGTGTGTCTCAGGTAAATGTAATGGTCAACAACTTCGAGGGTAGAACCTCCGATGTTAACAGGAGTGGCTTGAACATGAATATTAGACATGATCTTCGTCTTCTCCATGTTCATTTTAAGGCCGACTCGTTCGGAGGCTCGACAGAGGCCATCGAGATGCTTCAATTATTATTATTAATTAATATGTATAGGTAGTACCGTAACCACAGTTCTACGTTGGCCTAGGGCTTTGATGTGCCGCCTTTGGATCACAGGGTCCCGGGCTCGATTCCGGGGCCGGGAAAGTGTCTCTGTGTAAAACAGAGGCACTTGCTCTGAGTCTAGGTGTCATTTGTGTTCGTGAATTTCATGTTTGTAATATGCCGCCGCGACACAGGTTAACCTACTGCAGGGGTTACGTTTCTATAAAAAAATACTGTGTTATAAATTAACTACCTATTTTACACTGCCGCAATCTCTCAGCGGTTAGTTTATAATCGTAAACTAGAATCCCTTTTCAGTTAGCAACTCATTAACAATGACGTCATTTCCGTCTAACAAAAAGCACTTTCGTTTCACACGTCAATATCGGAAAATAATGCGCGTTTTATGAAAACGTAAATGACTTTGATCCTTATGTTTGGTTTAATATCTGTTAATAGACCTGTCCCTGTGGTGACGGATTTAGAATACACAATGTCACCAACCCATACCATCTTTAGGGTGTCGTAAGAACGCAAGACGCAGATCACCTAGCCCCAAGAGAAGGAAAATTGGATACAAACCCTGTGCCAACCCGTCTTGCCAGCGTGGCACAGTAGGCAAATTTCCCTCCATGACTTTGGAGGAGGCCCAACCCAGTAGTGGATCATTAATGGGCTGAAACGATAAATAGACCTGTGTGGTGAGCGTGGGTGTGGCTTTAGATTACCTAATGTAACCACCTTACTCCATCCCGAGAGTGACTTATGAGATAACAAAAGGAAATTGCATGGCAGAATACCTAGCCACTTAAGAAGGATACTTGAAGCAAAACTGTGCGCCGGAATCGAACTGGGAGTCCGATATCCAATGGCGGCACTTCTAACCCCTAGACCAACAAGCGCCCAGCAATTCTTAGTAGATATATCATAACAAAGCAACTACAGGTTGCTTATCCATATCAACACAGGAGTCACTATGTCCCGGGAGACTAAATCCGACGTTATGTTCACGAAGTCTCAACGGATGCGAACGTAAAGGGTCGTACAGACACTACACCGTTTGAGTTGGAGTTATCACACACTTTATCACTATCACTACATAGTATAATACAAAGTCGCTGTCGTCTGTCCGTCCCTATGTATGCTTAAATCTTTAAAACTAAGCAAAGGATTTTGAAGCGGTTTTTTGTAATAGATAGAGTGATTCGAGAGGAAGGTTTATGTGTATATAAAAATTAAACTAAAATTAATTTAATTTAAAGTAGAAAATAAAAATTAAATACATCGCATTGGGGGACCAGGGGTCAGGTAATAAATAAGTAGGAGCGGTCCCCCAACGCGATGTATTTTATTTTTATTTTCTACTTTTTAAAGGGAACTTAGGTCAATGTGTCGGGTGTTTATTTAAATTTTTAGTTTAATTTTTATTTTTTGCTTTTTATAGGTACACGCTTATTATAAGTTGTCAGCTGATTTTCATGGAACATATTATTTTGTAATGTGCACGTGATGCGCTTTCATTTAAGACCCCACTCGATTATATTTGCAGACTTTCGGTTATTCTTCACCACTTTCACACCCCATAACTTTTAAAAGACTTAACCGATTTTCATCGTTATATTTTTAAAGGACGTCTCTGTTTTTTATAATATGTACCAAGAATTTAAGGTGATTTGGATTTAAATAGTTAATAAATATATTAATAAATAAATAACTTGATCGCACACAATGTTGGTCCCAGCGGTTATTGAACACTTAAGTGCTAGAGTTAAGCAAAGCAAATTTAACCCACTCAAATTTTACTATGCCGACAAAAAGTAACAAAAAATCTTATATCCAGGACTTTACACATGATGTAGAGCAAAATCTATCGTGATTAGTGTGAAAACACCCTTTGGGTGTGAAAACAGAAAGATATACATGAATACTTATGGCCAATACTACTTCTTCTTCTTCTCGGCCCATAAATGTCACCTCCAAGTACATGGAGGTAATTAGCCTACTGTGTGTAATTAGTCTAGCAAAGGGGGAACGCTGCCAGTATCTTCGGAACCTTGCCTAAAAGGACTCCTTTAAATAATATATTTTAGTATTTTCTTTTTAAGGTTTTATTTTGTTTAGGTTAGTTGGTATTTTTAACCACTGTTCAGTCGGGCCTCCGCCAGTTACGTGGAGGGTAATTAGCCTACTTTACCATGCTGGCCAGATGGGTTCATAACAAGTTTTCCTTCTCTTGCAGATAGATTTGCAGTCTTTATTTCTATCTGACTGCCCTTACAATACCCTCAGGGTGGAATGGGGTGGTGATATACACCCTATACATTCTACATCCGTCACCACACGGACGAAGAACTAAAAACAGTATAAAAATAAAAAAAAAACCTTCTCCTTTCAAATTATCTTTCTTATGAATTACGGTAGTCAAATCAATAGTAATACAAGATCCAAAAATCCAATGTGTTAGCCCTCTTATATTGCAGGTTGGTGAAGTAATATTGCCCAGTTTTGTAAACATGTCGCTTGAGTTTTGCGAGTTTATAAACCGAGTAAGTTGGTTTGGACGTTGAATTTGATAATATTAGATAATACTCTAAGAATTCACGTAGCTAAATAATGTAAAATACGCATTGCATTATATGCTACCTTCTATTATTCAGCCCATAAATTACCCACTACTGAGTCGGGCCTCCTCCATCACAGGGAGGGAGGGGAGCCTACAGTGCCACGCATTTGATGGAGGAAAAAAATCGTACTGTACAGTGGCGGATTTAAACTTTTTGCAAATAGGCAATTCAAATTTTGTGTGTGATTTCTACAATTCGATAACTTTCTTCAGAATCATATTGATTACAAGGTTTTTGACAACGAACTTTAGGTACTCTTTCCGATTTTCATCTGTTATCATTCGTTAACAGCATAAACTAGAGAATACGTGTAACTGGCGGCTGGGCCCAGCTTCACGCGGGTAATTAATAAAAAAAACTCAATCTGTTGTAGTAAGACATAATATTATGTAAGTACATCACATCCTTTATATATTAATTCACACTATATCTTAAAAAAATATGCGTTATTCTTATGTGTACGCTATATTTTTGTGCAGTTTCATCAAAATCCATTTAGTAGTTTTTGCGTGAAAGAGTAAGGCGCCGTCCTATTGCCATCGCTCGCGCGATGGTGCGTCTGTCCGACCAAAAATGATCGTGTGACTGTGCGATCAAACATACTGATTTCTGCTGAATGTCCTATTGAAGGTCGTGCGATCATCCGATGCGATCAAATTGTTTAAACGCATCGTATTGATCGCACGACCGTGTGTTCAAATACTCTGGTATCCACTAAATGTCTTAAGGTTCGATTCCATGGATTCGTAAGATGATATTTGAAGAGAGCATAATTAATAAAATGCGTGCTCATCCCATTCTTTGGAATAAATGGAGTGAAGACTATAAAAACAGGCTTAAAAATGACAAAGAGTGTAGCCCACTCTTTGTCATTTTTAAGCCTGTTTTTATGATGTGTTATTGTAATGAATTTGAATAAAATAAGAAGATTAAGTGTAAATATTTAATAAAACTTACAATATTATTATTAATCATCGCACGACCGTAATAGGACAAAAGTTTTCTCATCGCGCGATCGGTTTCATCGCACGATAACATCGCATCGCGACATCGCACGAGCGATGGCAATAGGACGGCGCCTAACAAACATACATTCTTAGAAACTTTCGCGTTTATAATATTAGTAGGGTTTTATCAAAACAAATTCAGTTTCTGAAAAAGAATATGCCCAAATCCGGGCTCTAGCGTACTTAACCTACTTGCGATCTTACAGGCGAATTGGCACTAGCTTTTATTAACGGTTTTTGATTCTATCTTGTTCCTTTATTCGTCTCGGACACCCTGAAGATAAAACGTATTGATAACACTACTTTATTGTTACGTGGGGTGAGTTAATAGTAGGTTCTTAATCATTTCGTGGACCAGAGGCTAATAGACATCTATATATTATTATTTGAAGCCAAAACTTTGTACCGCTTTTTGCAAAAATTCCGCGGGCAGCGGAGTGTGCTTTTCCCAAGCTAACAGTTTTTAAATAGTAGGCATAATTTAAAAATTCTGCATTAAAATATATAAAATCAATAAAAAAAACAATACACACACTACCACGTACTTGACACACACCCACATTTACTTTTTTGCTTATTGTTAAAGTCTGTGGTTAAATTGACAATAGAACTTTATTATAAAACAATTATGGTAGATTTTCGACTGCTGGGCAACGACTCGTCCTAATAAAATGACTTTGGATATAAGTTTATGCAATATTTACCCTGTGTTTGTCCCTTGATGCGGTGTACAGGACCCACGCGACGTACACGAACATTATTAGTGCGGGTACCACCAGGCTGGCGACGACTGGGATCCTTCTCACCCAGGCGTGGTACAGAGCCAGGATAAACAAAGATATGCCCACAAGTATCGCTATGTACCGGCCGTTGCGACGACGCTCCTCCTGTAGCGAAAACATCTTTATCATCATTTTAGTACAGTTCAGTAGGTATCTGTAACACAGTAATGGAAATGTGGTGTCCTAAAAGGTTTGATCCATTTTCTGATAAACTGATAAACAATTTGCGCTTCCCACTACTATGCAAATCAACGTGAATTCATCAAAAAGGATCAAAGTCACGCTAAGGGTAATGGAGAACGCTACGCTGGGATTTTCCCTGCGAGATCGAATCAGTAATGAGGAGATACGCAGGAGAACCAGAGTTATCGGCATAGCCAGGATTGCCAAACATAAGTGGCAGTGGCTAGGGCACATAGCTCCTGATGGGGCTGAAAAGTCCTCGAGTGGCGACTGCGTTCCAGAAAGCGACAAAGCTCACACAGGCCAATCTTAAGTGGCTGTGGGCAGGGCACATAAGCTCACAGGACTGACGCCCGATGGAGCAAAAAAATCGCCTCAAATGGCGACTGCGTTCCAGAAAGCGCAGTGCTGGTAGGTGCTCCACACGTTAGCAACCAGCCGGAAAGCAATGGATGCGGGCGGCTCCGGACCGGATTTTCCCGCAAATCTTTGGCCTATGTGCAGCAGTGGACATGTTTTGGCTGAAATGATGATGATGATACTCAAACTCAAAAATTAACTTTATTTACGTAGGTTTTATCACAAAACTCTTATAAATCGTCATATTTACAGTCACCATTATCATCATCCCGTTACCAGATCCTTGGGGGAGGCCTTTGTCCAACAGTGGACGTCTTTTGGCTGAAATGATGCTGATGATGATTATCATCATCTTACGACCCCTGTCCCACGCTAGGTGGTAGTCTCCATACACACCTATCAGTCGTCATATCTACAGTCACACCTTTCATACACAATTTCTCATGCTTACAATCCATCCATCTCTCTTGATCTTCCACAACCCTTACGTCCACCCACATTCAAGCTGAAACTACCAGCGGTTCGGAATGGTGCTCTACAGAGAAGAGCCGGCAAGAAACTCTGTAGTTGCTTTTTTCAAATCAATGGGTTTGTTTACAATACAATGTTCTGAGGCTGACAGATAGATTAGGCTACAGGACCAATAGACGTAACATATACTATTGAAGTCACAAAATCTAATGACTGGTCAATGCTACCCAATGTGCGGTTATAATAATTACATTCTCTGATGTGCCTTATAGACACTCTATTGATACTTTGTGGCGTAGTGTCATGATTCAATCAGTGCCGCTGATTGAATGCTGATGCGGTCCATGTGGACAGGTGCCTCGGCTGTGCGTCCAATCAAGTAGCATACTAACATGCTATTAGCCACTACACACTACTATATTATATGACGTAAAGTAATCAACTGTAGTTTACGTCACATAATACCTATATTGACTGAAATAGGTCCTTTTTTGTTCGTATGGTGAAGGATGCAGAATACAAAGTGTCACCACCCCGTTCTGAGGGTGTCGTAAGAGCAGTACGACACCCTCAGTAGGCTAATTACCCTCCATAGAATAGGAGGAGCTGGACTCAGCATGGGTCATGTATGGGTTGAGTGATAGTAGTACCTACCTCATGCTGTATCATGATACAATTTTGTCTGATTTTTCATAATAACTTCTTTTGATGAGATAGATAGATAAACTCTATATCATACACGTGAAAAAAAACAGAACACAAAAAAAAATACAACACTTTGTACAAGGGGCGGCCTTATTATTATATGAGTGTTGTGCTTGAGATTTGATCAATTTTTTTGACTGCCTCGTTGGTCTAGTGGTTAGATGTGCCGCCTTTGGATCAACGGCTCCCGGGTTCGATTCCGGGGTCGGGCAAGTGTCTTTGTCTAAACCAGAGGCACTGGCTCGGAGTCTGGGTGTCATTTCTATCTATAATATGTATGTATTTACAAAAAAAAAATTATATAAGTAGTTTATCATCCATCTCGTTACCATAACACAAGCATTAAGTTGCTTAGCTTGGGACGAGATGGCGTTGTGTGAAATGTCCAAGGATATTTATTTATTTATTTAATGACTGGATCCCAAGCAGGTGGTTACTGCCAACCATCCTCTTTAATGAAAATTCTCTCAATACATAAGATGGTTGCCAGGTACCACCTGTTTGGGATCCAGTCATTTAACTTCTTTTGAGTTAGGCCTCCTGTAAAGCCATCGAGTAATGAACCTACTGTGCAATTTGCGAAAACCGACAACTGGTCTAACCAGTTTACCGGAAGTTGGAGGTTTCGGAGGGCAATCGGTCGGCAATAAATTTGATCAAAATCCGATTCCAATGATGTGACGATCATTTGACACTCCGAGGTCAACAGGGATTGGTGGCATAATACGAGTACGTCAATAATATTTAATCATCGTACAAAACTAGGATAAGTGGGATCCTAGTGGTATTAAGTATTGGTACATCAAGTTATAGAATTACTATGGTCATTGAACTTTTATGTTTCAGACATAGCAAATTGCTTTTTGTGCTCTAATTTGTGGGTCAATCAATTTTCCAGTGAGGAAAATCTCGCGTATTTTATGAAAAAGTGATTTCCCCAATGTATTGGGAATTTTGTTAAGGCAACATTATAAACAGTTTGGGGAAAGAGATTATTTTTTGTAAAATTGTTTTTTTTTTGTGTTAAAATCATTGCTATGTAACCATACAACTGTGGATCAAATTATTTGACCCGTAAAAATTTATTATAAATAAGCGCTGATCATATTCCAGCGAAATGTTTTATATCGTTTTATAGCACTCAATAATATTATCTTAAACAATAAGTAAATGTTTGCTTAATAATGGACTCCATTCAAAGGTTCACAGTCACCCAAAAGGCTAAACTCGGCGTTTGGGCCTCCCCTAATTTCATGTAAAAACAACTTTGCCATACCCAGACAATATCGCAAAGGGTATTGTTATAAAATGTTGATTCTCATACGGCTTATTCATCTTCTACGGGGTTGGATGTGCCGCTTTTGGATCACGGGTTCCTGGTTTGATTCCAGGGTCGGGCAAATGTCTTTGTGTAAACCAGAGGCACTTGCTCTGAGTCTGGGTGTCATTTGTGTTTTCATGTTTGTACACTGCCCCCGCGGCACAGGTTATACCTAGTGCAAAGGTTTCGTTTTTTTTTAAAGGAAGAAAGAATAAATAGATCTTCATTTACTAATCACTTCACAAGACCTTTGGGAAGGCTAGGATAACGTGTCCGTTTGGTTTAGAGTACATTATGTCGCCAACCCATTCCATCCTGAGGGTGTCGTAAGAGCCGAAAAGGAAATCACAAGGCCGAAAACCTAGCTGCAAGAAAATGTTACTTGAAACGAAACCTTGTGCCAACCCGTCTGCCCAACGTAGCACAGTAGGCTAATTACCCTACATATAATGGGAGGAGGGCCGACTCAACAGTGAGAAATTTATGGACAGAGTAGTTTAAGAGTTCTGTGGTAAACATTTTTTTTGTTTTTTTTTATTGACTGTCGAAGTCAAAAAGATTCCCTAGAACTCCCATTTAGTTAACTATGTGTTACAACTCACTTGTTTATAAAGTTTTAAACAGTACCCTAGTTACACGGACTCACCTAACAAGAAGAAGATCTAAATTAGACATTTCTGCCTTTCCCAAACTCTACCCGCCCAAAACTCAACACAGACCTACGGAAACTTTCAAATTGCCAACAAATTCGCGTACAGAATACTCAACTAGGATACTTTACTGATTAAATAGCTTGTCCAGAGTAGTAATTAATAATGACTACATTAACTGAGCACTTCGAATCTAATTACCTACTGAACGCTACCTGTACAGTTGGGTACTAATGAACGTAAACACGAACGCTAAGTAATTTCGACTTTGTTTTCATTGGTCGTTTTATTGCAAACATTACCTTGATCAGTGACTCCCGAGACTTTTCAGTTTTATTCGGATGCTTCACGTTGTTGTTCAGCTTCAGAGTCATTGTGTCTTCGCTTCTAAAACACAGATAAACCCTTCAAGATGTGTAATTAACAGATTCCAAATATGAAATAATTTGTTTTTAAATTATTTGAATTTAGAAAACAATTTCGGCCAGTACACACCGTTCACTCATATAGCACAATGCTGTAAATATATGTGTAATTAACAGATTCCAAATATGAAATAATTTGAATTTAGAAAACAATTTCAGCCAGTACACACCGTACACTCATAAAACACAATGCTGGGTGCAAACCCTATTCCGATCCGCTGATGCCGGTCAGACGTTGCGTGTGCGCGTTTTATCTCTGACAAGCACGCGAGTACACTGCAGACGAGATTAACGCCACTGCATAATTATCTCACGCTGCTTACCTCGGCTGAACCCGACGAATCCTTGCAGTCCATCACCTCGACAGATTTAGTCTAAAACTCGCATTATCCACCAAACCCCGTAACAATGATGCTATTAATCATTGAGAACGTAAATATCGGCACCTGATAGTTGCCAGATTCCATTTTTATGGTTGCACAAACCACACGCTGACTATAAAAGAATTTTGCTAAAACACGTATTTTTGCATGATTATTTTAAGCTCATATCAAAATGTAAGCGTGAGTATATATCGTCATTTCGCGGGCCGTTAACTGAATGGGCAATTACTGGCTGAATGGGCGAAACGATGCTGTTTTTGATCTCGTGAGCAAGATTAAAGCGGATGTACTACTGGCTCCTCGAGCTTTTGTGTTTGAATTTTGGTTCAAATGGTTTCTTTTATAAAATGAAATGATTTTTATTGTCTTCGTTACTCGGTCCGGTGTAGACTTAAACTCAACTACTGGTATTGACCACAAAGCTATATCAAGGCATTCGGATTATTATTTGTTTTATATTTTTAAAACGTATCCCCTTTTTTTCCCAAGATATAACATAGGTATTTTGCGCGGCCATGGTTTACGCAAAGACTTCTTTTTTTGTCCCGGGGTAAAATCTTTTATGGACTATCCCTGCCAGCCTGAGGATGGCCAACAGGAGGTGTGTCCCCTCCGCCTCTGTGAGGAGACGGAGTCATACCCACTAAGCGTCCCCGGGGTGTACCGTCCCGCGCTTGCTGCCCCGTGGGCCCTGACTGTATCTCCACGGGGGAGGGTAATTGGCATACTGTGCCACGCAGGCCAGACGGGTTGCCACAGGATTTCGTTTCAAGTTTTACTTCTGTTACGGCTAAGTTTTCGGCCTTGTCACTTCCTTCTGTCAGCTCTTACGACACCCTCAGGAAATCAATATCATCAACACTGGCAGAAACTGAGTTTTTTCTAGTGAAAACATAATCAGTTGATTTATGAACGCAGTTGATAGACGTAGTTTTAGTTACTTACATTGTTGCGATCCGAGCACATACAAGCTGGGCAGCCATTAAAACGAAGGTTAATGGAATAAAACTAGGATTAAATCCGCAATATTAATAGACGTAGAATAGATGCTACCCAATTTCTGCCCAAAAGTCAAAGTTGACCCTCGTCAATATTATTAGTTGCCACATTCTTAGCTAACGATAATTATGGCATCAATCAACACCTACGTAATAATATTGGGAGCCCCTAATGACGTTGGCTTAATGATTGGCATTTATCGACACTGGCCAGATTCTGACCCAACATATTATATCCGCCTAACGGCCCCCCTGGTGTCCAGTTTACTGTTTCACTACTGTCAAACTAACTGTGTCAAACTAAAATTAGGCGTCATAGCCATACACACCATTCTACTCTTAGTTGCATACTATTTAAGGTTTGAAATAGGTAAAGATCCAGCCGATCAAGATACCAGAAGATATAGTATGAATTATTCATTATATCGATAATTTTCAAGAAAGTAGGAAAAAAATTATTAATTGTATCGCATTATCACAGTTTTTTTTTTATATTGTTCTTGACATTTATTGTTTGTCACAGATAGTTATTAATAGAAATCTAGCTTGCCCAGCCATTCGTAATAAAACCTTGATAGAGTTCAACTCGGGTACCCTTAACTTGATGTAAGTAAAATTCTTACTCTCATTCTCTTTATTCTATCATTCATTATTTCGTTCTTTTGCACAAACTATTCCATTAGTTCGCCATAGCTCGCAGCTGATATATCGACACAATATCGAGAAAATCAAGTGTGTAATTAATAAACATTGTTAGGAAAACATAATCACAACTTTTCCTGAAAGAGGAAAACTTATACAGAAATATTAATTAATCTCTGTCCAGTGAAACAGGAAGCAGTTGTAACAATACAAATGTTACTCCCAAATAGGTTTAAATGGGTTTAAGCTTCGATCAAAAATACAAAATAATCCTTAGTAGTTTACAATTAGGACCTCAATCTACTGCCAAGTATTATTACTGGGTAACATATTACTGGATCCTATCTAAAGGGTGTAAAAAAAACTCTGTAGACGCAACGAAAGAAGCGTTGAAGTCGGCCAACTGAAATTGCGGCCCCACTCCAAATGGTTGTATATTGATTACTTTAGGTGTTTTTCTTGTTTCAAAGTAAATGTTGGCTATTGGTTTTATTTTATATCCTGTACGGCGCTGAATTCGAATTCTATATCAAATAATATTAACATTTTCCTCATACATAAAAACCTTTGTCACACAATTAATAGCGATATTGTTATCCTAGTTTCAAAGTCTCAGAGATTTGTAAAAATATAGAATTGAGTAGATGAAGTGATATTTTAGACAGAGCCTGTTTAGAAATACTCGAAATTGTCGTATAATGCTCTCAATCTAAAACTAGGCTACAAAAGATTACAGCAAATATATAGGTTTAGTCCAACCAAATTACAGTGTAATGTTTTTATTTAGACACAGACACACATCTAAATTTAACCGAACAAAACCTAGACTAAGGACGTGTATTTAAAACAATAGCAGACAGACGTCATAATAGCATTTGATATCTCACTGGCAAACGCTTATAACGGTCGAACAAGTTCATATAAAAGTAGATGTTGCATTATATTATCACAAGGGTATGTTTTGTGTCATCAAATGAAAACGTCATTGTATTAAGGTGTGTTTACACAATACTTTTGTTGGCATCGGACATTAATTAGACGCCAATAATATACTTGTTGAACCGGCCCTCGGTTTGCTGTGATTTATTCCTGCAGTAATTTAATATCCCTTCTATAAAAGCCGGGACAACACTATCCGATCTTTTAAATTTAAGTACCACACTACATTTAAAATTTTTAACAATGAGTAATTACTTTAAAAATGAAATGTAACCAATGAACAACTATTTGAAGCCCAATCTAGAGCCACAACCATTCGAACATTAAAATAATATTCCAAATTGGTTTATAAATAAAACAGTTGAGCTATTAGAAGCATAAAAACCGAAATGTATTTAACGTTATTCCAGACTATACGCTATCTCTGTGCGAACTTTCAGCTAAATCAGTACAGCCATTCGGTTGTGATGACTCACAAACTTTGGACCATCAATTTATATGTTTGTAAGATGCTTAATTAAATAATAGATACCAAAAATATCAATATAACTGGTTAATCTATTTTAACTTGTGATTAAGAATCTTTACGATAATCCTTCATCGTTGAATATGCGACTTTACCATAATGAAATCCCCCAGTGTTAAAATAAATGACGCGAAACAGACACACCCCATTAACCAGCGGATGCCTTGAATTTTTTTCCATGTTCTGTTATCATGCAGTACAGTTAAATTTACAATAAAATTATGAGCCAGGGTAATTTGGAAGTCGCATGTAAATAAATCCGTGTGGTGACGGATTATGAGTGCATAGTGTCACAACCCCATTCTGTCACGAGGGTGTTGTAATAGCCGACAGCTTCAGTGTAAGACAGCTTGGAATATCGTTGTTTCAGCCCATAAATGACTCACTAAGTAGGGCCTCTTAACTTAAAATTAGCCTATTGTGCCACTCTGGCAAGTTGTGTGGGCACAGGGTATGTATCAAGTTTTTCTGCTCTTGGGGCTCGGTGGTCTGCCTCTTGCGTTCATTCACTCGGCTCTTACGATACCCTCGTGATGGTATGGGTTGGTGTCATTGTGTATTATATAGCCGTCACCGGACGTCACGTGACAGGCGAAAATACGTGACTAGCTTTTTGCATTCCTCCTATGACCACCAGAACTTGTATTTGAATAGTTACACACATCACTTACATACAAACATCTAAAACTATAGATTTCTATAGTTTCAAAAATCCGTTCGAGTACTGTGACTGACTGCGCCTTTATTTTCTACTCATATCAAGGGTAAGGGCAAATTCAAATGGAGATTAATGGCAAAATAAAGATTAATTATAGTAATAATATTTTGCGTCACCACTACCTACTTATTTTGGCCACCCGACGATGCCGACAAATTGCTAATTCTAGGCACAAAATCATTAGGTCCAGAAGTCAAACTCACGAATAGACCTAATATTTCATACCTGCGCTCGGCGATCGCGCTAGGGTTATTAACCCAGGATTATGAGACAAAAACGATCGTGGTAGTAACACTCATAATTACTCGTCGTCGTTTGATTGATTGTTGAAAATAAAACATAAACTGAACAGTTACAATAACTCCTTTTAAGCAACATATATTTGGACCAAAAAAATTGTCTAAAATGGATGCTACCGTTCCGAAATATCATGTCCGTGAGCAATGTCTATGTGTGCGTTACTCGAGCGCGTTGTATGACATTTGAATTCTGTATCTAATTGTCTTGTATTGTAGGTTACATATAACGTACAATGTAAAGGTAAGCACTGACGTAGATTATTGTTGTTATTGTTTTGTTATTAGGTCACGCAATTTAGATAGACGTATATATAAATTCGCTCCCAACTTTAATCATAAAAGTTTTCATTATATATACAGGCTTTAAGTAAAAATCCTATAGGCATGACGAAATAATCGATGGTACTGAAAAATAAAAATACTGTGCAAAATTTCGGACAAAAATAAGTGACTTTCGTTTCTTATAGTGTTAGTCACCATCTGGTGGCGAAATTGTTAAAACCTGACAAATAAGCAAGACTAAGAATAGTCTAACTAAAAATACTTACCATGTAAGTAGGATAATATTGATTGCGAATTGGCTAGATGTCACAGGAACGCCTGTTTTGTAGTAAATTTCTGATTTAGAAAAACGTCGATTGCTCCCTCATACTTGTAGATAGAAAACCATTCATATACACAAAACTGCTTCTTTTGATTATCTCTATCGTCATTCGTCTGTAACTTACGAACTGTATACTGAAGCAGAGATACAGAGAGGTAATATTTTTATAAAATACTTAGGCATTTAAAATAAATGAATAAACAAAACATAACACACACTAACCTAACATGACTACACATTACACAGTACCTACTTAAATAAATATCCTTGGACATTTCACACAACGCCATCTCGTCCCAAGCTAAGCAACTTAATGCTTGTGATATGGTAACGAGATGGATGATAATACATACATTTTTTTTGTAAATACATACTTATTATAGATAGAAATGACACCCAGACTCCGAGCCGGTGCCTCTGGTTTAGACAAAGACACTTGCCCGACCCCGGAATCGAACCCGGGACCCGTTGATCCAAAGGCGTAATAATTCATATTAATTGTCAAACTCAAACTCCAAAATAATGTATAACTTATAATATAAATCTTAATAGCTTTTCAATTAATTTACTTTTGCTTAAAATATTTGTTTGATGAAAGTTTGTTTAAAAATTATAACCTCATTTGTAGCTGATTCTGGTTTTTTTTTATTTTTTACTAGTGACCCGCCCCGGCTTCGCACAGGTGTATGGATTATACATATAATTATATAGGTACCTTCCTCTTGAATCACTCTATCTATTAAAAAACACACCGCTTCAAAATCCGTTGGGTAGTTTTAAAGATTTAAGCATACATAGGGACGGACAGACGACAGCGACTTTGTTTTATGCTATGTAATGATAATGACTATGTAGTGAAGATTTTTACTCGTACTTAGCTCACTCTACGTAATCCGTCAATAAATCAGTAAGTACTCCACAGCGCTCAAAAAGAACTAATGCAAAATCATTTCACAGACATGTCAAAACACACTATCATAACTGTTTTGGGCGCCGGTAAAAAATAAACAGAAAATGAATAGATTATATTCACGTATACGTAACACAGTTCGCCCAGTTTGTAGAACACTCCGACAGTTCTGAGTAAAGTAATAAAATTTTAGTAGTAGGTACTATTTCTTTATTTAGCTAAACCTCAAAACCAATATTTGCGTAAAGGTGTGGAGCGAATGTTTCATACTAGTATTTACTGCCCGGGTATAGCGTATCACCGTCTGAAGTCGAGCTAATATAAAAGTCGAATAAAATGCGGTACCAAAATTTTGTAGAAGAGTTTCGTCTTTCTCATATTTGGCATTAGGTGCCTTGTCGTTTCAGCCCATAAATGACCCACTACTGAGTCGAGCCTCCTCCAAATTCATGGAGGGAAATTAGCCTACTGGGCCACGCTGGCAAGACGGGTTGGCACAGTGTTTGTATCAAGTTTTCCTTCTCTTTCGGCTAGGTGATCTGCCCCTTGCGTTCTTTTAGTCGCCTTTTACAACAACCTCAAGACGGTATGGGTTGGTGACATTGTGTATTCTAAATCCGTCACCACATGGACAACACAACACAGGTGCTTTGTACGGAAGGATAATTTATGAAAAAACGCTTTCATTGTTATGCATAGATACATGATAATACGCCCATTAATCATATCATCAATAAACAAAATTTTGGGTTTTTGAAAATGCCCTTTGTTTAATTTAATTAAGGTCTTTGTCCCTTTGTTTATTGAAATCTTAAATGTTTTTAGAAAAAAATAAACAACAACGCCGCCTAATGAAGAGACGGCACAAAGAATTTAAATGTAGGACAGTAGTTCCCGCTAGCCAGACGCTTTCCATTAAAGCGGTTTTAACCACAATTAATGGGATTTACTGGAGTTGTTTCTAAATTGAAATTAGACCTCATATTTTCAGACTTTAAAGGATTAAAGAAGAGAAAAACTAAATGTGAAATACATTTTTTTGTTCGCGGGAACTTTCCATACCCTGCCGTTGGGGACGGGCTACGTATCAAGTTTTCCTTCTCTTGCTGCAAGGTTTCGGCCTAGTCATTCCTTTAGTCGGCTCTTACAACACCCTCAGGATGGAATAGGGAGGTGACCCTATGTATTTTAAATCACCACACGAAAATGGGGTCGGCAACCGTCTGACCTAATATGGCTAACTAACAGTGCGATTGCCGTCTACCCTCCGCGACCTATCTAGTGGGACAACCGGTAATTATGATTCATTTCATTATCGACACGGTTGGCGCAGTGGTTGAGCGATCGACTGCTGCGCAGCATGTCGCGGGTTCGATCCCCGCACGGTGAAATATTTGTACGACCTACAAGTATTTGTTCCGGGTCTGGGTGTTTTCTATCAATAATATGTATGTATTTACAAAAAAAAATGTATTTATGTAGTTTATCATCCATCTCGTTACCATAACACAAGCATTAAGTTGCTTAGCTTGGGACGAGATGGCGTTGTCCTTGGACATATCCTTGGACATATCCTTGGACATATCCTTGGACATTTCTCACTCCGAGCCAGTGCCTCTGGTTTAGACAAAGACACTTGCCCGACCCCGGAATCGAACCCGGGACCCGTTGATCCAAAGGCGGCGCATCTAACCACTAGACCAACGAGGCAGTCAAATGTCCAAGGATATTTATATTTATTTATATTTACATTATATATTTAATTATACCAGCTGTCAGTTTGTACGCTACCGCCCACGTGTATTGAATGCTGAAATACATTAACTTGAAATAATTTAACTTTTCACAAAGCGCCATCTATTTTATACTCACTGAATATTTCGCCATCTGTAAGAATGGTTTGGAGCTGTGACTGTCAAATAGTAGACAACAAGACGACGCTGCGACGACAGGACGTATAACTCCTGTTGTTTGTCCGTGATGGACTCTTATACTACTAAACCGATTTTAATCAAATTTGTACACCGTGTGCAGTTTGATCCAACTTGAAAGAGAGGTGACTCACAACTCAATTTATAGTCGCAGTATTATCATAAGTATTGCAAATTATATGTCTACTATTTGACAGTGAATCGGATCTGAATATCAGTTTTGTTTCCGTAAAATGTAACTCTTTGTTCGACAGCATTAAACGGTACTTGTCACGATATTTCGTCACTAAATCGAATTCCGAATTCGGGACTCAACTATTTGGAATTGATTAAAACTTCTAACATACGATTTATTGTACCGTTCCTTTGTGAGCGTGGGCAGAAACAAAATTAATTTGGCCGTTGTTGCTTTGTGTGCACTCTTACTATTTATTTTGCTTAAATTCCTAGCATTTTATACGAGACATCTTATTTAATCTTTACATGCCTTTAGCTATGTCGGGCGATATAGTTTCTTAGAAACATCTTCTTGCGCAATATTCATTTTAAGCCACACGATTGGTTGATGACATGCGTGAACTTTCGCCCACCACGACGCTTCTGATTCAAGATGTCTTTACGCTACTGTAACATTAAAAGTCAAATACGGGATCTACGTAAGACTTGGCGAAAGAAACTCAGTGGGCTTGTCTTGTTTTTACGCTAGTTTAAAATAACTAACTTACGTTTAAATTCCTTTAGTTTAAACAAAATATGGATTTAAAAATATTAAAGCTAAAAGAGGAATAATAAGCCCAAGCAGCAGCACCTGTTCACAAGCCACTGACCATCAATCTCTTCCACTATATTAAAAAGAAGTGGCCGACCCGCCACACGTCGCTACCTTTGTATGTCTTTACTATACGTACCAGGAAATATTCAAATCTGCACTTTCTGTGAACCAGTTTAAAAATAGAACTAAGATCCAATCATATTGCATACATTACCTTATGCCAAAAGTAACTTGCGTAAATAAACCTCGAGTACCAAATAACGCAACTGCAATAAACGACCTAAATTTCAAAATAACCCTTTCAAGGTTGAGTGATACGAATGAATTTTATGACAATTCAATATAGATAGGTACTTATACTTTTTAATGTGGCCATAAAACCCTCAGCAGCGTGCTTTTAAAGCACACTTAAAGTACGATACAATGGCAACAGAATAAGGGTCAGCGCAGACAGACGAATAATCCTCGCGCGGCCTCGGGATTCCCGCGTATCTCCGAGGACGCGTTTGTCATGCTCAAGCATTTATGCACTTTAACGTAATATTTTTAAAGTTTATTTTCAAGTGCGTTAATAAAATCCTCTCCGCGGCGCTCCGTTCTGTCTGCGCTGACCTTAAGGCCAAGAACAAGCTAAATCTTTGTATGATGTACGGACGTCCAGAAATGTTTGATGGGTCATTAAAATTCGTATGCAACCGGTAGTAGTACTGATATGTTTTAATGGGCGAAGAGAAACAACTGCTTAGTATGAACACTCGTTTATTACTACGGTCTGTCTTAGCGGGCGGGTGCTCCAGCGCAGGGAGCTCGCGCGTATATATAACTACATACATATCATTCCTCCACACTAATTATGCAACCTGTTAACAAAAACAGAAATCTTAGATATTTACACAAACATCACAATTAACTTAAATTATTTTAAAAGAATACAGTATAGTCTACTTTCTTTCCGGTTCTTTTTGGGCGCGATTGCAAAGACTCCCTGAGTTCAGATGTATTATTGGTTTCTGAAGAATGTACAGGTTCAGGGGCTTGATGAGCCTGTGTTTGTAATACATCCGACGAAATCTGTCGCTCACAGTCCTCACCCGGCAATGCAAAATCCCCCATGTCATCATTATGAGAGACCTCAGTCGGAATCTGCCCAATTTCCCCCTGCACCAGTTCACTAGACTCCTGGTTACCAACAGGGGCAATTTGTTTAAACGTTTCTTCGACTGGCGAGGCTATCATGGGTGGCGCAGGTAATGAAGGTGATTGCATCGCGTCACTTTCACGTCCTTTTTCTAAACCTTTATAAACAAGAAGTTGGTCTATGTGACGTTTGCATGTTACACCATGTTTGTAAATAAATACATTGAACATTCGGTTTCCTAACTTTTCCTTAATTAGGCCTAATAACCAACTGGCTTTCCGAGCATTGTAACACCGTGTCCAGACAACATCGCCGACCTTAAAATGTCTTCTACTTGCGCATAGAACTTCATTTGAATGAATATGTCTTTTAGCAGGTGGCAAAATTAAATCAAGTCTTGATCTCAAATTCCTACCGAACATTAATTTTGCTGGTGTCTGACCGGTGGTACAATGAATGGTGTTTCTAAAATCAAATAAATAATCTAATAATTTTTCATGAGTCACATGTTGTGCGGAGTATTCCGATAAGATATTTTTTAACATCTTTTTACATATACGGACCGAATTTTCCGCTTGTCCGTTACTACACGGATGGTAAATAGGGGAAGTCATATACTTTATACCATTGCTGGAACAAAATGTTTTGAATTCCACCGAATTAATTTTGACATCATTATCCGAAACTAGAATATTTGGAATTCCAAACATAGAAAACATATACTTTAGCTTTACTATCAAGGCTTGCGTATTAGTACCGTTATTCATGTACAAACATTCTAGCCATTTACTATAGGCATCCACCACGACAAGATATACCCTTTGCCCGATAGATAAATAATCTATGTGGATGCGGTACCACGCGGTAGTTGCACGCGGCCAGGGGCAGGGGGCTTCGCGCGGCGGGGCGTTTCGCATTTTAATACAAGTGTCGCATGCGCCGATCCAACTTTCAATGTTATCGTCAATACCGGGCCACCACATTCTACTACGAGCGTTACATTTCATTTTAACTATTCCTAAATGACTATTGTGCAATTCATTCAACATACGATTTCTCAGTGATGACGGAATAACCACCTTATGTCCGCGCAATAGAATACCATTTTCAACTTGTAGATCCGTTCTGCATTGAAAATAAGGACGCACCCTCTTACAACAAATTTTACGAGGCCAACCAAATTGCATGTATTGAATAACTGTTTGCAATGTTTCATCGTTTTTCGTAGCTAAAAAAATATCATTAAAAGAAACAGCTGGTAAAATCGCGTCTAAAATTTTTAATGAGCAATAGGTATCGTACTCCCTATCACTTTCGCATACGGTATCCGACACAGGCGCGCGAGAAAAATAATCGGCAACCACGTTGTTTTCGCTCGACGTATATTGTACTACATAGTTATAGGCAGATAATATTATGGCATATCTTTGTAAACGCAGAGCGGTCGTGACCGAGATACCAGTTTTATTATTAAAAATTGACACTAAAGGCCGATGGTCCGTCTTTAAAATAAATGGCTCATTACGACCGTACAAGTACTGGTGGAAACGCTTGACTCCAAAAATGATAGCGGTTGCCTCTTTCTGTATTTGGCTGTAATTTCTTTCACTGGTAGCGAGTGACCTAGAACCAAAAGCCAATGGTTTTTCGTGTCCGTCGGGGTCTCGCTGCGAGAGGACGGCCCCCAGCCCGGAAGGTCCCGCGTCCACCGCCAGTACCAGCTGCGCAGACGGATCAAAATGCGCGAGAACGCGCTCAGATGCGAGCTCGGCGCGTATCCGCTGTACAGCGCGCCGCTGTCGCTCGCCCCACTGCCACTCCACGCCTGCGCTTAGCAGCTCGTGGAGCGGGCTCATTATACTCGACGCGTTTGGTATAAAATTTCTATAATAGTTGACTACACCTAGGAATCGTTTAACCTCCTTGACGTTAGTTGGCTCGGGTGCGTTAATTATCGCCTGTACTTTCTGTCGACTAGTACGCAGGCCGTCTTTATCAATAATATAACCTAAATATGTTACACTTGGTTTAAAAAAATCGCATTTTTCCTTTTGTAAACGAAGGCCGGCGTCATTTAATCGCTTTAAGACTTCTGTTAGCCGCAATAAATGTGATTTTCGGTCTGGCCCAGTCACGCAAATATCGTCTAGCCAACAGCTGACACCATCTATGCCTGATAATAATGTTTCCATAGATTTCTGAAATATTGCCGGTGCATTGGCGAGGCCATAAACGAGACGAGTGTATTTAAACAACCCCTTCGACGTATTTATGGTTGTGAGGTCTTGCGAGGTATCTGTTAATAAAAATTGATTATATGCATTTTTTAAATCAATTTTGGAATAATGTTTACCACCGCCTAATTTGGCAAACACTTCTTCGATTCTTGGCAACGGATATTTATCTATTACGAGATCTTTATTTAGCGTGACTGAGAAATCCCCCGCAATTCTCACTTGACCATTTTCTTTAACCACTGGGACTATGGGGGTGGCGTACTGAGAGTGGCTAACTGGAATTAATATACCCAAATTAACCAATCTCTCCAACTCCTTTTCAACCTTATCTTTTAAGGCAAAGGGTACCGTGCGAGGTTTAAAAAACTTTGGTGCTGAATTATCTTTTAATTGCAAATGAACTTTAAATTTGTTAAAAGAACCTAACTCATCACGCCATAACTCGGGAAATTGTTCTAACAAGGAATGCACATCAATATCATAACTTAAGTGATTAATCTTTGTTGTAAGCACTAGATCAAAAGCAGACATAAAATCGCGGCCAAGAAGGGGAGGCCCCCCATTTTTCACGACAAATATTTTAATCGTTTTTGTTTTATTGTTAAATGTGGCTTCGGCACAAAAATAGCCAACAGGCGAGATTTTATGTCCGTTATATAAACACATTTTGATGTTACTAGTATGCAACTGATAATTTGAAAAAATGTCCCCGTACATTGTATCAGATATTACGCAAGTACCCGACCCTGAATCAAGTTCCATTTTAACACACTTATTTCCTATCATTATTGGCAATTCAATAGGCTTATTAGTCACATACCTCATTTTAAAGTTTTGGCATTCCTCACACGTATCGTCAGTCTCGGTCTCGAGCTCGCCGTCTATTAAATTATGAACACGAGAAACCTTGTCCTGTCTGCACACCTTTTTAAGGTGCCCTTTTTCACCGCATTTCTGGCAACGGTAGTTTTTATATCGACACTGATCCTTCTTATGATTTTTCATTCCACATACTAAACAACGCGGCCCGTCAGTGCTGCTACGTTGTCTTTGGAACGACGAAAACTCCTCCACTCCTCTGGGAGAACTCCCAATAGCGCGGCCGCGCTTGACGTACTCGGCGTTACGTTGACAAGCCTCTCCACATGATACGCGATAAATCACTTCATCCTTGATAGCCGCCATTGCTCCGGATGCTATTGTCTTAGCTTCCTTGGCGCATTCAGCACGCCTCGCTATGTCCAGCGCCTGTGCTATATTCAACCCCGAAGGCGATTGCTCAAATAATTTGTCGCGCTCGGATCCTGGGCCCAGGCCAAGGACGAAACGATCCGTAAGGTTCATTTCCAAGGCGGCACCGAAATCACAATAGCTTGCTAAGCCTCGTATTCTCGCCGCCCAGTCTCCTAAAGTTTCACCTGGACTCCTTATCGCTCCGTAGAACCTGGCCCGGTCTGCAAATGAGCACTGTTTCGCTTTAAAGTGGTTATCGAGTAATGTTACAAGGTTCGAATAACTTAGCGACTCCAATTCCTTGGGATACGCCAAGTCACGTGCTAAGCGGTACGTCTCATCAGTGAAATGTGTGAGTAATATTCCACTCTTGTTTTCTTCTTCGACCCGATTTATCTTCATAAACTGCGTCAATCTCCCCTTGAATATTGACCATTCACTTGATTTGTAGTCGAAAGTAGACAAACTCCCCAAATAAGCCATCTTTTTTTTTTTTTTTTTTGTTTGTGGGTAAGCCGTCCTCGTCGCCAATTGATATGTTTTAATGGGCGAAGAGAAACAACTGCTTAGTATGAACACTCGTTTATTACTACGGTCTGTCTTAGCGGGCGGGTGCTCCAGCGCAGGGAGCTCGCGCGTATATATAACTACATACATATCAAGTACCCTTGGATTCTTTATTATTTTGGGGAAACAAACAGCTGTATGACTGACTGGATGGCGAATATGCTTAAGTCCTGAACGCTACACACAGCGAACGAAATATAAAGGACTAAGTTAAAATTCAATTGAGGTGATTTAATTACTTTTTATGGTACTATACAAAGTGTATAATAAATAAAATAATAAATAAATATCCTTGGACATTTCACACAACGCCATCTCGTCCCAAGTTAAGCTACTTAATGCTTGTGTCATGGTAACGAGATGGATGATATACTACTTATTATACATTTTTTTTGTAAATAACTACCTACATATTATAGATAGAAAACACCCAGACCCGGAACAAATACTTGTAGGTCGTACAAATATTTCTTCCGTGCGGGGAATCGCACCTGCGACATGCTGCACAGCAGTCGATCGCTCAACCACTGCAAATAGAAATGTATTTCAAAATATTGGTAAAACACATTTTAGGCGCAAAGGGATGATCATCCAGCCCGACGATGCGGTGCGGCTGGCAGGGCGCCGCGGGCACCTATCCCGCGATAACTACCTACAGTTATCGCGAATTAAAACGAATTGCTCTGTAAACTTCACTATCGCGGTGTAGGACTTTTTGGTAATTCTCGCATTTGTAGGCGTTATTTCTTGATGTTGTTAAGTTCAGATTTTTGGGTAAATTGTGTAAAGTAGGTATGTAGCATGCTGGTCACTACAAAATACTACACTTATTGAATAATATTTGTCCGCTAACGTAATAAATAACACAAAGTCTAAACAAGCCTATCAGCCTCATCACCAAGATGTATGGTGATGAAGATCGTAACGAAAAATTTGCTTTTGGTACTGTCAAACCACATTTTATCTGCGCGGGTGGAGTTCTAACAAAATATCAGAGTTGAAACGAAGATGGTAAACCCAAATATGCAATTTCCGTACCTTATACTCATTTAGTACAAACACCAGATATGGCCAAAAGGAATATGGCAAAAAATTATAAATAAATAAGTAGAATAAAAAAAAAATTGGTAAGTAGTAAAGTAGGAAATTAGAAATAATGGGAGTCCCATCCATTGGAACGATAGATGTAATATTGTGATGTTGAATGTTGTGTGAGATGTTGAATGGAAATGCGAAAAGAATAAAGGCGAGAACTGGTATGAAAGGATTATAGTTTAAAATGGGCTCTGCTCGTGGCAGACGTAGAAGGTAAGAATGAAAAAAAAAAAAGATAAATGCCAATTTGTGGCTTCATCATCGTCATGTTGGTGCCTCGTTGGTCTAGTGCGTCTGCCTCGTTGGTCTAGTGGTTAGATGTGCCGCCTTTGTATCAACGGGTCCCGGGTTCGATTCCGGAGTCGGGCAAGTGTCTTTGTCTAAACCAGAGGCACTGGCTCGGAGTCTGGGTGTCATTTCTATCTATAATATGTATGTATTTACAAAAAAAAATGTATATAAGTAGTTTATCATCCATCTTGTTACCATAACACAAGCATTAAGTTGCTTAGCTTGGGACGAGATGGCGTTGTGTGAAATATCCAAGGATATTTATTTATTTATGTTAACCCAATATACACGCGATACATCCGTTAAAGTGTTAAATTGTCATGTGTAATAATTGCGAAAATCTAAGAAATAATTCTAATTAATCTTTATTAAAATTCTAAAGATTGGAGTGGAAATCAACCACTTTACGTTTATAGCATGAATGGCCGCGCTAGACAGTGAAGTCAAACAGTAGTGCGTACAGTTGGCACGCGGTGGCCAAGAGTTATGGTGTCGCATCGTTGGCAGGGCCTCGCGGCGCCGGGCACTGTGCCATGCCCCAGAGCAACGCACTGTGCATGCATTTCTAACCGACTCAGATATCTGATACTATTCGATATTTATGTACACGTCTCTATTCAGTATTGCAAAGGAATACCAATTTAAAACAAAGGACAATAAACACCGAGATTCCGTGTGGTAACGAATTTAGTCGTAAGAGACGACTAGAGGAACGCAACGGTCCGCAAGAGAAGGAAGTCACTGCCGAGTCGGGCCTCCTCCAATTACATGGAGGATAATTAGCCTACTGTGCCACGCTGGCCAGACGGGTTGGCACAGCGTTTTGTATCAAGGTTTCCTTCACTTGTGGTTTTCGTAGGTTATCGGCCATACGGCACCCTCAAAATGGAATGGGGTAGTGACACTATGTATTCTAAATCCGTTACCATACGGAACCCGTCACCACACGGACGGGAGGAAGTCAAGCCTTGATGTCAACCCGTCTTGCCATCGTGGCACAGTAGGCTAATAATAATTACCCTCCAGGAATTTGGAGACGGCCTGACTCAATAGTGTGGCTATAATGATGATGACTATGCCAACTAATCTAATTACTGAAAAGCTCAGCTTTGTCCGACTATAGTAACGCGTTCTTCTTCACTTCACATGTCATAAATGACCCACAACAATGAGCTATGGGACTAGGGAGGATTAATATAAAAAGTTAGTGTGAGGACGGATTTAGAATACAGAACGTCACCAATCCACACTATCCTGAGGGTGTCTTATTATAGAACACTAACCGCAACATACCATTATTAGGCAAATATTATAACATGAATGGTTTAAGTAAATACATAGTTTAGTTCATTTGTCCATACACAAAACTAATCAAAATCATTTTCTACGGAACATCGTCACGTGACATTTATTGACAGAATGGTTTCAGTGACACAACTTCGTTAGCAGAAGACTATAAAATATAGACTCAATCTCAAAAGGAACTTTATTTACTTAAGATTTATCACGAAAGTCATAAAGATGATCATATTTACAATTACCATCATCATCTTACGGCTCGGTTACATAACAGTCGTCATACACACACCTTTCTTAAACAATTCCTCACTCCTACAATCTATCCATCTCCCTTGATCGCCCACAACACCTAAGTCCACCCACATTCGTGCTGAAACTACTACCGGTTCGGAAAGCTGCTCTAAATTATTGGTCTTGTTTACAAAAAACACTAAACAGCATAGTGAGAGTAAGATCGCCAGATGAGAGAAACACGATACACGTTTACTCAATGAATGACGAATAGGCCTTGACAGACGGCCTAGACGTAACTAGATACTCTGATAACTCAGTGCAATCATGTTTGTCCAGTCTGCTGTCTCGACGGTTCCGGGGACATTGACGCAGTGGTATTTTTAGTGGGTAGACGTTAACGTCAGCAGTCCTACATAATCCGGGCGTGTTCGGACCGTTCTGGAAAAGATCAAGCATTTTCCCCGACAAACAAGGCAAAATTTCGAGATGAAATTGTGAGGCAAATTTTGAACATACATTTTTTTAAGCAACATCTCGATGTAAGTCATTTATGGATCGGAATAAGATAGATAAAAAGATAAATCTTTAATGGAAACTTTTACAAATGATAATAACTTAGAATGTGAGATAGGATAGGATAGGACTAGGAGATAGTTACAATGTACAAAGTTAAAAACTGTGGCGCAGATATCAAAGCCCAATTGTGATGAGAATGACCCTGTGATGAGGCCATGAAATCCTCATTACAGGGAGGGTAATTGACCTCCTGTGCTACGCTTGCCAGGTGGGTTCTCACAGGGTTTTGTATCAAGTTTTCCTTCTCTAGCGGCTAGGTTTTCGACGACACCCGCAGGATGGAATGGGGTGGTGACACTATGTATTCTAATTCCGTCACCACACCACACGCAATATCAATAGTCATTTCTCAGGAATATGTAGGTAACTTTTAGGATGATGTGGCAATGTCGATGTGGGTTGAATTAAGACGATAAAATATTAAGCACCCTGCGCCTATAGGCCTTGCGTGATAAAGCAAAAAGAAAGAATGATGGAATCGTTGAAAAATCCGCGTTGTCTTACGAGAATGTTTAGATTTAAATATACGTCTAGTGACCAAATAACACGGGGTACAGGTGTTTTTCGAAAAAAAAAATCGTTTTATTGTCTACGTTATAGTAACAATGGTAGGTTTATATTTATCTTGAATACTTTGCGCGTAAAGCAAACTCGTTCACATGAAAGGCAGTCAATATTGACGATATGAGGCGTTGTAAAGGTTCACTCAGCACACATGCGTCAATAAGAATGAGAAAGGTTACGTTTCACGGTACATTGGTTTTGGTTCGCATACACCTTTGTTCCATAAAGCTAGGCACCAAACTATAAGATTTATCGAGAATTTCCTTGCTAGGTGATAGCTTCGTTTCTGCCTGCGACTGCGGGCAAGGAATTTCGAATCCATTTACAATATTAATACTTTTCAGCCCATAAATTAATGCTGAGTCGGGCATCCTCTTAGTACATAGGGGTAATTAACCTACTGTACCACACTGGCCAGACGGGTTTAGTACCAAAAATCCAAATCAAAATCAAAACTCATTTAATCAAGTTGGCTCATTAGAGCTCTTTTGACAGGTCAAACAAAAAAATAAAATTAAAAAATTTACCATTTAAAATTAATTATTCACCATCTACCACCGGTTCGGAATGCACCTCTACAGAGAAGAGCCGGCAAGAAACTCTGTAATGGCTCTTTTTTGATCGCCATTTGGGTACAAGACTGGTTATAAGACAGATTTGTGAGAGCAAACTTGCGCAATAGTTCCAAAGGGCCAAACATCAGCCAGATCTAGTCGACAATAGTAACCTTGTAATGCCCAAGCCAACCGACCCCCAGCAACGGCACCTGTTCACAAGCATGACGCATGCGGCAGCCATCGCCCTCCTCAACCATTACCAACCAACCATACCAGTTTTCCTTCTCTTTCGGCTAGCTTCGTTTCTGCCTTGTCATTTCCTATTGTCGACTTTTACGACACCCTTAAGATGAAATGGGGTGGTGACACAATGTATTCTAAATCCGTCACCACACGGAGAACAAGTTAAACAGCTATTATTAATAGTGAATAACAAAACGGTAAGATTATAGACGAGTTATCATCTAAATCTCAGACATGGCGGAAGAACAGTGGCAAGTACAGTCTACGTCAAATAACTTGACCAATGCGCAAGTCTATTTTTATTTCGCACTGACAATTATTGGCGGAGAGAAAATACTGGTTGATGACATGTGAGAACTTTCCCCCACTACGGCATTTTGTGCTAGAGTTATTTGGCGTAGACAGTACCTCTTCGTGGATTTAGTGAATGCCATACTTTTTACGTTTGACGTTCTACTATCATAATAACTACTACTATTCAGCCCATAAGTGACCCACTACTGAATCAGGCCTCCTCCAATTAAATGGAGGGTAACAAGCCTACTATCACACGCTGGTCAGACGGGTTGGCACAGGGTTTCGTATCAAGTTTTCCTTTTCTTGCGGCTAGGTATTCGGATTTGTCATTTCCTACTGTCGGGTCTTGCGACATCCTCGGGACGAAATTGGGAAATCATAATAATAATCAAATCAAATTTAATCGTCGAGTGTGAAGCTACCACCGGAATGCACAAAGAATCGCCTGCATGAAACTCTGTATTTGCTCTTTTTCAACCCTAATGACCTTAACTATCGGCCATCTTTAACGGGGTCACTGTAGTGGTTTATGATTTTATACTTTATGGTTTTATGAATAAGTTTTATGAAATATTGCCACATCTAAAAATAATCTGGGAATGGGAAAATAAAACAAATATTTTACAATTTGCACATATCTGTATAATTGCAATTATAAATAGATTCCTTGAAATATTCTTTTAAGTACTTTAAAGAACAGAGTTCTGTTTCACACATGGGCAGCTTGATGACGCGTTCCTGATGCAGCGTCAAAACATGGTCACCGTCATCACATCTGTAAAACGTAAATAAAATTACACTTAGGGCCCCCGCGCATTTAGGCGGCCAGGCCGCGCGACTGGCCGCGCGGCCTGGCCGCATAATGCGCGGAGTGGTCGCGGCGGCCAATAGGCCGCGTATGTGACGCGATGTTTTTCGTTGGCCGCGCGACCTAAAATTGCATTCAGCATTCCTTCTATATAAACTCAAAGCCCCGCCGCACATTCTCACACTCGCATTGGGCGTCACGAGCCGCGTGCGAGCGTACCAAACACCGTATTTGCTCTCACGTGTCAGTGACTCTCGTACACCATTCGTAGACAAAAACGAGGCAAGATGGACGCGTTTGATTTAAGTTTAGAATCCGACAGTGATATCGAGTTTAAAAAAAAATATGGAAGAGCTCTTACATGTCCATAAGGAAAACACATGGAGAATTCAAATTTACTTCTGAGTTTTCTTCTGAGAAAACTTCTTCTGAGAGTGAGAAAAGAAAGGGGTACACAGTTTTTGCTTCAGATACTAATAATAAAGATATACTACCATGTTCCATGTTCCAATGGTGGCGCTTGCAACCTCTAACCCACAAGTCGTCTCGATTAGAAATTGCTATTCAGCCCATAAAATGACCCACAGCTGGGTAATTAGCCTACCACTGGCCAGGCGGGTTGGCACAGGGTTTCGTATCACGATTCCCTTCTCTTACGGCCAGGTCATCAGCCTCGCCGTTTGCTTTTGTCCTTACGACACCCTCAGGACGGAATAGGGTGGTGACGCTATGTACTCTAAATCCGTCACCACGCGGAAAATAATGGTACTAACTTGAACAAAACAAAAGCCAAGTTGGTTGCGAAGCAATCGATATCAGAGGTCTTCCACGGTCGGTCTTTGGCCAGTGCGTCGCCCATGAGATGCGCATCAGGCTTATATAAGCCCAGATGAGTGAGTATCTTCAACACAGTCCCGGAGTGAGCGAATAGGAACATCGCACGTAGCTCATTCACATCGTCACTGAAAAATAACACAAAATCCCAGTAGTGTATTGTGAAATTAAAAACAAAGCTGTTAACACAAAAGTATCCTCCCTCCTTTTCAGCACATACTGACTCGAAATTTCTCCAAATTCACCCAAGAGGGGTTGGCACAGGGTTTGTATCAAGTTTTTTCCCGCCGAATATTAAAGACTAGCTTTTGGGCGCGGCTTCGCTCGCGTGGACTTCGAACCCGTGCTTATCTCTATGCATTTTTTTTATGAATATAAAAGTGGTTATTGTGACTAAACTATGATAGTTAGATATGTGCTCTCGCGGACTTTTTAATAAGACCTACAAACTCGTAGTACTTCATTTTGTTCTATTGTCAATAGTTTTTGCAGCGCACGCATAAATAGGTTTTCGATTTTACACCTTGGGTTACAAAATCGCAATTTTCATACGGATCCCTAATTCCTTTGAAAATAAAATATAGCCTACCTTCCTCGATAAAGACTATCTAACACTGAAAGAATTTTTGAAATCGGACCAGTAGTTCCTGAGATTAGCGCGTTCAAACAAACAAACAAACTCTGCAGGTTTATATATTAGTATAGATTATATAGTTTATATTCCGTGTGGTGACGGATTTAGAATACATGTGAATAGAATACGTGTGACACCAGCCCATTCCATCCTGAGGATCTCGTAAGAGCCGACTAAAGAAAATGACAAGGTCGGAAACCTAGCCGCAAGAGAAGGAAAACTTGATACGAAACCCTTTGCCAACCCGTCTGGCCAGCGTGCCACAGTAGGCTAATTACCCTCCTTGTGATGTGAGGAGGCCCGACTCAGCAGTGGGTCATTTATGGGCTAAGTAATAGTAGTTGTTGTCTCAACAAATAATCACCTGAAATGCTCAAACATGTGTTTGATAGACATGCACGCTTGTCGATACGTCAGGTCATGGCCATACCCGTTAATCCAGTAATGCTTCAAGTCATGGTAGTATTCTAACACCTGGAAATTTTAAGACATGAAATACTTCATGGTATTACAAAAAAAATTTGTGTCACTTGCGATTTTTTAGTTGTCGCACCTTATTAGCATTTAGATTTAATAACTTTCTTAAACCCTGTTCAAGATAGCATGATCGATTTGACAGACGGGCTAGTGATGGGAAACAGAAAATATCTAGTAGTCCAAAAAATAACGTTTTAAAATACTTGTAACAGTGACAAGTTGGCGTGGGTGTATTATGTGTGAAATTCTTTATTGCACTAGACTTATAAAACATTGGGTAGATAAGCGATGGTGGGTCAATATTCATAATAAGTTCCTATTTAATATTACAGGGTTATTTTTTGACCTTCAAGGAGGTGGTTCAGACCATGAAAGTAAACAAAAAGGAAAAGAAAATAATAGTTGTAAAAGTGTTAAAGAAGAATGGCGAACTTGTATGTAAATTGGGACCCACTGATATTAGAACCGTACATTATTGAAACTTAGTCCTACTTCTAGATCTATACAAAACTAGCAAAAATGCAAATGCATAGTCAATTTTATAAGTTAGGAGAAAAAAGTTATGCGAGGTAGAAGATTATAACCTAAAAATCTTATAGATGAAAATATTTGTGAACTAGGGACTTGGTGGTAGGTAGTGACCTGGCTAAAACTATAGATAAATGATGTCTTTAAGCATAGACTAGATTAATAGCAGCGAGCAAGACTTTTCTGTTAGCGTTCCCGCCATACGTTTATTAAAAATGTGTATTTTTGCATATTCAGTTTTGTTATTTTTTTTACTTTACTTTTTAAGTAAAACAAGGAAAAACGTGAACGTTCACAAGTGTAAGTAGGTGATGAATTTTTTTAATTATGAAGATTGGAATGCAATCAGAGACACGCGATGCGTTCGTAAATTGCATGACAACTTATTTTTATTAGATTTAATTTATTTGTAACTTTTAATTCCTATGAGCTAAAAACTCAATATTTTTTATATAATCCTTTATCAAGTTCGTAATTTAAATTCGTAAAGACTTGCAAGTGAACGACGCCTCCTTTATTTTTAAATCAAGTGGGTCCATTCTCGCCAGTCTTCTTTCAATGCGCTAAAGCCAACGAATTTTATTTCAAAATGAAAATGTTTTTTATTCGAATATTGTCTTAAAAAGTTAAGAAAAAGTGATAAAGAATTTCACACATAATACACCCATACCATCTCGTCACAGTTACAAGTATTTTAAACCGTTATTTTTTGGACTACTAGTTATTATCTGTTTCCCACCACTATACGCCATTGCGAAGTAAAGGTATGATTCCGAAGTACGCTGCACGCAGAAGTGCTACCTCGGCACTACTGGTACCGATTACCGCGACGTAGTTCGGAATCATACCTTTTTGTCGATCAGAAAAATTGACATCTGCCAAATCAATCACGCTATCTTGAATAGAGTATAATATTATGTTGATTTTCGAATGTACCACTGCATGTCCTAAATAAATAAAATAAAATATCGGTCAGATCAGTGAGTAAAGGAAACGAAATTAAGAAGTACTAAATAGTTTTTTTTTTATTCAAATCATTACCTGAATAGTGTTCACGTCAAAAGCGTAACACCATGGCGATAAGTGGTGTTTCCGCCATGCTGTTTCGTATCCACATATTTTGTACACTAAATTCACTTCATCTGTAAATAAATCAACAGATATTATGTTATTATAAAAGGGAATCACATATTTCTTTACAGTTTGTGTGCTAAATGTCATACAAATACGCTCAGCCATATTTGCGTGATTGAGTAACAAACGCCAAACCTCGCTATTGCTATCACGCTGATAATACAGAGTTGAACAGAAACCCTATAGCCACAGCAAAATAACCGATAGTACTATTGATGAAGGTATTTTAAAATAAAAAAATACTAACATTTGTTCCATGAAACCAACTGATGAGATAATTATCACAACTGGTGATATGCAGCTTGTAGGGTAATAATAACGATAAACCCGTTAGTGATAGTCTGTGTGAACACCATCCCATTCCACCCTGGGGGAATCGTAAGAGCTGACAAAAGGAATTGACGAGGCCGCTTACCAAGCCGCAGGAGAAGGAAAACTTGATACGAAACGCTGAGCCGACCCGTTTGGCAGTATTTCATGTCATTTTTTACCCGTGTGGGGACGGGTCAGTATATAAAACTTCCCCACCGCACGCTGGGAAATAATGCGTGTTGTAAAACCCAGCACGCTTGGTGGTAGGATCGAACGGTCCGCCCGGCTGGCTACCACTCTCACATTTAAGTCCGACGCCAAGCAGTTTTACTGTGTTCCGTCGTGTGTATTTGAGAGCCGGTGCCCGACAGGGCAATTCCTTGAATTGCCTGCTCCATCTTACACCCTGGCGTAGCTTTCCATCACGCAAGCCTAGGATCAAGGGCATTCAAGTCACTGATAAAAAAAAATGGCACAGTGATATAATTACCCTCCATTTAACTGGAGTAGCCACGACTCGGCAGTGGGTCATAGGCTAAGTAGTAGTCGTCATTGCTGATGTGTTTTCATCAGATCCCATGTTTTGTGATAAAATTCTGCTTTAGAAAACGTCTCACTCAACATCTCACTCGTGCATCAAGTCAGAAAATAAACATAAAAGTGCTTCTTTCGACTAGTTCTATGCCGACTTCGGATGACTATAGAGTTTCTGTTACACACAGTATGAAAAAGAAGATAACCAAAACCATAAAAATGAATGATCGCAGGTAGAATGAAAAGTCTAGATGCATGTTAACGTATGATACTATAGTATTTCAACCTTTTTCTTTCAAACCCATTTACAAGCTTATTATGTGGCAGAAAGTCAACTTTAAAACGCTATAAGCCTCTGAAACCCTCTCATTACATATCTTACTGTCCAACCAAGTTATCTGTGAGTAAAGCGTTGCCGCGATCGCTCCAAGGTAACCATTTTACGAGTTATCGCCTATTTCGTGGGTTTTAATAGCGCAGTGCTGCTAGGCCTCCCACACGGTGGACCGACGACCTGGTTAGGGTCACCGGAAAGCAGTGGATGCGGGCGGCCCAGGACCGGCCTTTGTGGAGATCCTTGGGGGAGGCCTATGTCGAGCAGTGAACGTCTTTTAGCTGCAATGATGATGATGATGATGAATGGCGTATAATATTATAAACGCGAAAGTTTGTAATAATGTATGGATGTATGTTAGTTACTATTTCACACAAAAACTACTGAATGATTTTGACGACACTTTACAATACAATAATAATATAATAATATATATAATAACACATCACTACTTATTATAAAACAAAGTCGCTGCCGTCTGTCCGTCCCTATGTATGCTTAAATCTTTAAAACTACGCAACGGATTTTGAAGCGGTTTTTTTAATAGATAGAGTGATTTAAGAGGAAGGTTTATATGTATAATAAATGCTTAATTGCACCCGTGCGAAGCCGGCGCGGGTGGCTAGTAGGTTATAATTTAGAAAGATAATAGTGTGAATTATCTAAAATATAACGATAAGTGTAAAGAAAAGATGAATTGAATACGCTCTATCGTAAATTAAATGGGAAATTATGAACCTTACGTATAACTTATCGTACTTACAACGAACGGGCAAAACATGACATACCTATGCATATTTCCCCTTTTTGCCGTTTACATAGATAACTTGGTTGGTTCGTAGAATATAATCATCGTCATTTCAGCCCATAAATGACCCGCTACAGAGTTGGGCCTCCTCCAAATTAATGAAGGGAAGTTAGCCTACTGTCCCACTAAGGCAACGTACACTTAATTCTGTACGGGATGGCACAGGGTTTTTTTTTTATAAAACGCCTATACATATATCCTGTATCGCGGGGGCAGTTTACAAACATGTAATTCACGAACACACATTACACACAGACTCCCAGCAAGTGCCTCTGATTTAGACAAAGACACTTGCCCGACCCCGGAATCGAACCCAGGACCCGTTGATCCAAAGGCGGCTCATCTAACCCCTAGACCAACGAGGCAGTTTGTATCCAAATTTTATTTTCTTGCGGCTAAGATCTGCCAATTGCGTTCCTTTAGCGCCTCTCACGAGACCGTCAGGGTAGTCTGGGTTGGTGACATTTTAAATTCTAAATGGACAAAACAAGGTGTCAGACAATGTGTAGAACATGTGTTAAGGAATATTTAAAGCACCAATGAAGCTTGATGGACATTTACACAAAGGAGTGGAGAATCTTTTCACATTAAGCATAGACTTTTTCAAGCTGAAGACAGGGCGCTATGGCGCTCTTTAGGGGCGGCCTATGTCCAACAGTGGACTAATGTGGGCTGATGATGATGATAGACTTTTTCAACTATCACCTCTACAACGCTCTATGGCTGTTAAAATGATAGTAAATATTAATGCCGGCTCATGGGCTCATCCATGTGGTGACTGATTTACAACACACAATGTCACCAACTCATACCATCCTGAGGATATCGTAAGAGGCGACTAAAAAAACGCAAGAGGCAGATCTCATAGGCGCAAAAGGAAATATCGATAAAAACCCTGTGTCTACCCGTCTTGCCAGAGTGTCACGGAAGGCTAAGCTCTCCCTCCATAAATTTGGAGGAGGCCCAACTCAGTTGTGGAACCATTTGTAGGCTGAACGACAACCTGCTAATAGAGCTCAAAAGATACAGAAGCGTGTTACAATTAAACGATGTGACTTGTTGCAAAGCAAAGCGACTTCTGTGCTGGCACCACACGTGGCTATTCGTGTTCAGTATTCGTGTTCAGTATTCGTGTTCGGTATTTGTGAAGAGAAGACAATTTGATACCAATATGTGCCAACCCGTCTGACCAGCGTGGCATAGTAGGCTTATATCTCTATAATTTAATCATCATCATTTATGGTCAATATCATCATCACATTCGTCATCATCATTTATGGTGTTAAATGATGATGATGAATGTTGTTAAAATTGCAAATTGCAAAAGGAATGTTCAGTCGCTTCCAAATTTACTTATTCAGATAGATACGGGAATACAAATAACGAAGTGAAGTACCACCACAGTAGCAAAGCAATATCGCTTTACGAACCCAGACTGAGAGGATTATCGAAACCGAGCCTTCTGGAGACTGACTCCAGGGTCTTATTCATCTCGTCACTAATACCGTACAGATTGGGTTCCTTGTACGCCTCTGGGTTTTTCTTAACCTGCCTTTGCCACTTGTCACAATGTTTGTAAAACTGAAAAATTGCAACTTAGTAATAGGAAAGCGGATAGTACAGTTAGGAAGAATAATTATACAGACTAGTGGTCGACCAAAATTAATTTTAATTATAATTCTATTCTCAATTTGACCACAGTCTTCACTATCACTATCACTACATAGTATAAAACAGAGTCGCTGTCGTCTGTCCGTCCCTATGTATGCTTAAATCTTTAAAACTACGCAACGGATTTTGAAGCGGTTTTTTGTAATAGATAGAGTGATTCGAGAGGAAGGTTTATGTGTATAATACATGCATAATATTGTAAAGAAACACTCATAATTTTAGATGTTAATCATTGCACCCGGGCGAAGCCGGGGCGGGTCGCTTGTAAACAATAAACAAAAGTGTGTGTGTGTGTGTCAAATACATGGTAGTGTGTGTAATGTTTTTTTATTGGTACAATGATGGCATTTCTCTTAGAGAACTTAGAAGGAAGGATGGGAAATTTCATACTCCTCCGTCCGCGCAAATTTTGGAAAAAGGGGTACACGGGTGGCTTTACGTATTGATATTAGTCCGGGGTCCCCCATACATTGATTTCACTTGATTACTATCAAGCTAATTTTTCGTGAGTAGCTTCATTGTCATGAGACGCCCAACATTTTCTTGTCGACAACTCTTGATTGTGGTAGCTAACAGAGGTAGCAAGGGTGAAATATGTTGATTTTATGATTCTAAAAAAATTATTACTAACCGGGTGATTTTTGGTATATCTGATGAGAATTATCTAAATTATTCGAAAATGTATTTGTCCTACAAAATGTATGGTTTGATCAAAGAGTCCTCCACTTCCAATATTTATCGATAACGAGGTCATCAAAAATTATTACTAACCAGCTGGTTTATTTTTATTTACATAGTAAATATTTATATTATTTAACCGTCATATTGTCCTACAAGTTGCGTGGTACGTTATCCTGGTCCTACAATCAGAAATTGTTAATACCACATGACCCATTTTGTCATCACTAACTGTAGGACACCAATTTTACATGATAGGTTAGTATTCTCTGCCCAAATGATACAATGTCCTACAAAAAAACAGGTATGTATCACGAGTCCGACAAAAATTGTCATTTTTTCGTTTTCCTACTTATAACTTACTAGCGACCCGCCCCGGCGTTGCACGGGTGCAATAATGCACGTATTATACATATAAACCTTCCTCTTGAATCACTCTATCTATTGAATAAAACCGCTTCAACATCCGTTGCGTAGTATAAAAGATTTAAGCATACATAGGGACGGACAGACGACAGCGACTTTGTTTTATACTAAGTAGTGATAGTGATGATACAGTGAAAACATCTTTTTTATTAACTTAAATAAAATTATTTTTTTACTAAAGTAGTACAAAAAAAATATTATTTACAAAAAAAAAAAATATTCATCAGATTCATCTGATAAATTTTCAGTATCATCACTGTCATTTTCATCTATTTCATTTTCCTCGTCATCTGACTGTAATAACGTAAAAAATTAAGTATTTTTAACATTGAATGAATCCACTTCGTTTTACAGTGTGCAAAACTTTTTATATAGTACATATATGGATTCCGCTATACAACGACATTCACCGTTATGTTTAATGGATGAAAATTATTTTATTGTATATTGTTATATGTGAATAATTATTTTTTGTACTACTTTAGAAAAAAAAGTTATTTAAATTAAAACAAAAGATGTTTTAACTGTATCATCTATATACTAATATATAAAGCTGCAGAGTTTGTTTGTTTGTTTATTTGTTTGTTTGTTTGTTTGAACGCGCTAATCTCAGGAACTACTGGTCCGATTTCAAAAAATCTTTCAGTGTTAGATAGTCCATTTATCGAGGAAGGTTATAGGCTATATTTTATTTTCAAAAGAATTAGGGACCCGTATGAAAATTACGATTTTGTAAACCAAGGTGTAAAATCGAAAACCTATTTATGCGTGCGCTGCAAAAACTATTGACAATAGAACAAAATGATGTACTACGGGTTTGTAGGTCTTATAAAGATCTACAAAAAAGTCCGCGAGAGCACATATCTAACTATCATAGTTTAGTCACAATAACCGATTTTATGTTCATAAAAAATATGCACGGATTCGAAGCCCACGCGGGCGAAGCCGCGCGCAAAAGCTGGTAAGGTATAAGTAGGAAAATGAAAAAAAAAAAAAATTTTTGTCGGACTCGTGTTACATACCTGTTTTCTTGTAGGACATTGTATCATTTGGGCAGAGAATACACTAACCTATCATGTAAAATTATTGTCCTACAGTTAGTGATGACAAAATGGGTCTTGTGGTTTTAACAACTTTTGAGCGTAGGACCGGGATAACGTACCACGCAACTTGTAGGACAATATGACGGTTAAATAATATAAATATTTACTAAGTAAATAAAAAAAAACCAGCTGGTTAGTAATCATTTTTTATGACCTCGTTATCCATACATATTGGAAGTGGAGGACTCTTTGATCAAACCATACATTTTGTAGGACAAATACATTTTCGAATCATTTAGATAATTATCATCAGATATACCAAAAAGCACCCGGTTAGTAATAACTTTTTTAGAATCATAAAATCAACATATTTCACCCTTGCTACCTCTGTTAGCTACCACAATCAAGAGTTGTCGACAAGAAAATGTTGGGCGTCTCATGAAAATGAAGCTACTCACGAAAAATTAGCTTGATAGTAATCAAGTGAAAACAATTTACCGGGGATCCCGGACTATATGTAAATAATTATAGAACACCAATAATTGGTGTTCTCTAATATTTACGTCTTTAATTATTAAAGACGTAAATATTCGGAAAATATTTCGTAAGACAATCTTCAAGGGACTAAGTTTCAGTCCGAAACTTGAATGAACCCTCTCACTTTCTTACAGAGTCAAGATTCTTCCAATGCCCTTATTTAAACACCTACCATGCCAAGCCAAGATACCCCAAGGAGTAATATAGTTGCGGCAAGAGTCCCAGACTGGCCGTATCACTCCCGTCTACCCCAGTGCCTTATTCCATTTAAGGTCGCTAAAAACACACTTACCCTCAAAACTGGATCAAATTTTGCAGCTGGAACGTATATCACATTGCGAGCGTCATTTGTATCAAATAATCCCTTGACAAAGTATTGGGCACTCTGTTGTGCTCTCTGTGTGGCTGTGTAGCGAAACTGTAATTTAAAAAGAAATTAACCAGATTTAAAAAATCATGAATTAATGATCAGTTTACCAAGTGACCAAGTGTTTGGTCATGTTTTGTGCAGCTATTTCTTTCACTCGGCCAACTATGGACACATTTGTTGAAATTACTTGTGTTCAAGTGAATCAAGACTATAACTACATACTATTAATTAATACCAATGGTAAGAAATCATAAAGATTAAAAACATATTTTTCCCAGTTAGTCCCGAAGAGTACGCCGTATCAGTGTGTATTTATGTTACATTGCTTAGTTTTCTTTTTTAAGTACTTTGATTGATTTTAACAATAACAGTAATCAACCGACATCAAGAAAGGAGGAAGTGCTCAATTCATTTGTCTGCATTACTCCGTCATGAATAAACCGATTTGAAAAAATTACATGCACCAAAAAATTAATACTAATTAGGTATTACTTATTATTAATTTTTTGGTGCATGTACCTAATTTTTCTTCTTGGTGGCTTCCATTTATTATGACAATAAATGGAAGCCTTTGTCTTCAAACACTGTGGACGAAAAGATCTTTCGCAGCTTCCCGAATGCTGCCCAGCCACAGACCATTTTCTCGAAGTTAGACTAACCTAACTGGACAGTCTGTCACAGGTAAATGTAATCGTCAACAACTTCGAGGTTAGAGCCTCCGATGTCGATAGAAGTAGCTTGAACATTGTTATTAAACATGATCTTAGTATTCTCTATGTATATGCCTTAAGATGAAGGCCGACTCGTTCGGAGGCTCGACAGGGGGCCATCGAGCATTGCAGTGAGTTAATTAGAATAAAGGTATTTAATTAAGGCAAGTTTTTTACATTAAAAGTTGTTATGTTCAATGTGAAAACTTACTAAGAATGTATTGTTACTGTATTTAAAATGTATTGCATTAGGAAATCTATTCTGCATTCGCTCTGCCATCAATATCATCTCATCTTGGCCTTCCAAGGCCAAGAATCTCTCCTCATCCATATTGAGACTGTTTGACCAGTCTTGCAGGTTTTGCAGCTCATCTTTATTTAAATCTCCTGAAAGAAATGACAAAATAAAATTTTGTGGGAAAACAAACAAAATTCATGTAAATTCTTGTTACAAGTAAAGTTGCGTAAAAGTTACGTAAATAAAGAACAAATTAATTAAACAATAAAACACAAATGGTCAAATCTTTGTCAAATTGTTTATTGAAAAGTGATGTGGTTTAATCAATATGATGAGAGTGATTGAAGTTACATCTTCATCACCTGACTTTTCAAGTATACTATTACCGAAATCCATAAATGACCCCACCATTCAGATATGGGTCCTTCAATAGAACAAGTCACTTGCATAAATATAACATGTCTGGTATTGCAAACATCCATAGGTCATTGTAAGCAAAGTATTCAACGTAAGGAGAATACTTTGCTTTTTAAAACAATAATTATTATGTAATATGTTATTATATTTTGGCTGTCTGTTCTGTCGCCACACAACAGATTATGAACACACAGTGTCACAACCCCATTCCATCCTGAGGGTGTCGTAAGAGCTGACAAAAGGAAATTAAAGCCTGAAAACCTAGCCTCACGGGAAGAAAAACTTGAATAGCAACCCTGTGCCAACATGTTTGGCCAGTGTGACACAGAAGGCTAATTACCCTCCCTGTAATGGGAGGAGGCCTAACTCAGCAGTGGGGCATTTATGGGTTGAGTAGTAGTATATTTTATATTATGACTATTTGTAGGTGACCATTGTTGCCTTACATAAGCACAGTCTAAGGGTCCGCGCCGACGGGCGGAGTGGCGGCGAAGAGGCTTATTCAGTAACAATTTAAATTCAAGCGTTTTACGCTTCAGAATACCTCTGTATTTAGAATACGCTCGCCGCGCGTCACTCGCCGTCACTGTAGTTTGTTGTACCAAATACAGCTGTATTCTGAAGCGCTTTAGGTTGAAATGAAATTGTTACTGAAATAGCCTCTTCGCCGCCACTTCGCCCGTCGGCGCTGACCCTTATAAACAGTTTTTCTTAGACTTTGAGGTCATAATGTTCTCTTTTTACTACCAGGCTATTGAGCTTCACTGTAAAGTTATCAAATTTATTTAATAAACCTATGCAACAAAATTATTCTTTCTGGATATTGCTTGTGTCATATATGGATTATGGTAGGTACTTGTGAAATCTTCTTTCATTAAAAAAGATTCACTAAGTTGGGGGTAGACGTTTTTGCACATTCATTGTTTTGTACTGTGCAGTGCTACTTAGCGCAATAAATAGATTTACCTAAATCTCGTGTTTTACTGGACATATTAGTGGCGACGTGTGTAAATTGTGAACTATGGAGCGTAAACTAGTGAAATTTCATGAATTCAATGTGAAAACAGACAATTGGGACAGTTACATAACTCGTCTCAATTATTGCTTTGAAGCTAGTGGAATCGACGTCGATTCGGTCAAAAAAGCGAACTTTTTCACGATTTGTGGTGCTCAGACTTTCGAGACTGTTATTGCTTTAATTACACCAAGAAAATGTAGTGAAGTGACTTACACGGAAGTTATAAATGTGTTGACCAAACATTATAGTCCGAAACCAAATGAAATATCAATGTCTTACAAATTTTATAAACGTGATCAAGCAAAAGACGAAACAGCCTCAGATTACATTGCTCAGATAAGAAAAATCAGTACCAACTGTAATTTTCCAAATCTAGAACGTATGCTGAGGGACAGGTTAGTGTGTGGTATGAGCGATCGCAAACTGCAGTACGAGCTATTGAAGAAAGACAACCTCGAGTACAAGGACGTAGTCGACGCCATGGTATCTGCCGAGACCGCGGGGAAGGACGCGCGCATGATGCAGGCGGCCGAGGACGCGACGACGTCGTCGCACAGCGCTACCGCCGCCGCGCTGCCCGTGCCCGAACCGATGGACGTCAACGCGTTCAAAATCAAAACCAACATTCGTCTCTGCTACAGATGTGGAGATCGCCACGGTGGTGAATGCCGTTTTATCAATGCACTTTGTCATTTTTGTAAGAAGAAAGGCCATATCGAGAAAATCTGCACCGCTAAGAAGAAAAGTAGCTTCGGGAAAGTAAATTACGCCGAAGATATGGTGTCGGACACGCAGCTGAACGGGATTTACAAAGTGGAGAGCGTGCGCACGCGCGTGCCTGCCTACAAGCTGCGCGTGTCGCTGAACGACGTGCCCGTGGACATGGAGGTGGACTCGGGCGCCGCCTTCTCGCTCGTCAACGAGCGCACATGGGCGCGGCTGCTGCCGCGCGCCACGCCGCGCCCGCTGCACACCCAGCTGCGCACCTGGAACGACTCTCGGGTTTCGGTCATTGGACAAGCAACAGTGTCGGTGATGTATAAAGACATTAAAACTGAATTAAGCGTAATAGTGGCTAGAGGTTCGGGGCCCAATTTAATAGGGCGTGATTGGTTTGAGCCCCTCGAAATTTCCATAAAATTTTGTAAAATTTGTGATATTGATATGTCGACAACGAGTGCATTACTTACCAAGTATGGGGAGGTTTTCAAGGACGAACTCGGTACATACCGGGGACACCCTGTCGCGATACAGTTAAAACCGAATGCAATGCCTAAATTTTTAAAAGCTAGACCGGTACCGTTCGCTATTAAAGCTAGGGTTGAACAAGAAATAGACCGATTGGTAGGTGAAAATGTCTTGCGATCTGTATCTTTCTCAGAATGGGCTACACCGGTCGTCCCAATAATAAAAAAGAACGGTACTGTCCGTCTGTGCGGCGATTATCGTAGTACGGTAAATCAAGCTACTGAAACCGATACTTACCCGATGCCGACAGCTAGTGAAGATTTCGCAACTATATCTGGGGGAAAATTTTATACGACACTAGATCTTGATCGTGCGTACACACAAGTGGTCGTTACGGACGACACAGCTCGCCTTTTAACATTAAACACATGCAAGGGCCTTTACACTGTACATAGGTTAGCATTTGGCGTGAAAGCATGTCCGGGCATCTTTCAACGGCTGATGACAGCGTTGCTAGCGGGTGTGCCTGGGGTAGCCGTGCTGATCGATGACGTCATCGTTAGCGGCCGCACCATGCTAGAGATGACACAGCGTCTAGATGAAGTGTTGGGACGGATTGAGAAGGCAGGTTTACGTCTTAATAAGACCAAATGCAAATTCGCAAAGGAAAGAGTGGAATTTCTGGGTTTTGTTATCGATGCTGAGGGTATTCACCCGGCACCGAGTAAGGTTGAGTCCATACTCAATACTCCAGAACCTGAAAATGTCCAACAGTTACAAGCATTTCTCGGTTTATACAATTTTTATGAGAGGTTTGTACCTCATAAAGCTACCATATTAGAGCCTCTACATAGATTGCTCGACAAAACGCAGAAGTGGCTGTGGACTGACCGAGAGCAAACCAGTTTTGATACTGCTAAACGTTTTCTATCTTCTGATCTGACCCTTGTACACTATGATCTGAATAAGCCGCTGGTCCTCACCTGCGATAGTTCAGAGTACGGAGCGGGAGCTGTCTTGTCCCACATCATGGAAGACGGACATGAGCGTCCTATTGCCATGGGCTCTAGGACATTGCATTCGCACGAGCGACGATACTCGCAACTCGATAAAGAAGCAACAGCTATCATGTTTGGAATAAATAAATTCCACAATTACCTAATGGGTAGGTCTTTTGTAATAGTAACTGACCATAAACCATTGTTGGGAATTTTTGACCCAAAAAGACCCATACCTAATGTTTTATCACCACGTTTGACACGAATGGCTTTAATATTAACGTCCTATAGTTATGACATTATACATAAACCAGGAACACAGATAGGTCATGCTGATGGACTGAGTCGCTGGCCGCAGCCTGTTCCTGAACAAGCTGAACCCCAGCTCTGTGATATACTGTTGATGGCAGAGGCCCCTGAGGATTTTCCGGTTGATGTAGTCGGAATAGCACACGCTACAAAACAAGACAAGGTTCTTAATCGAGTAAGTCATCACATTTTATGCGGTTGGCCAGCCAAAGTATCAGATGATCAGCTACGTCCATACTGGCTGCATCGGGCTGAGTTGTCGTTGCATGAAGATTGTGTCCTCCTAGGCTGCCGCGTAGTAGTACCCCCACCGCTGCGGGAAGCAGTATTGCGTGCTCTTCATAAAACGCACAGTGGTATTGTCCAAACAAAAGCACTCGCCAGAAGCTATGTTTGGTGGCCACAGTTAAATGACGACATTGAGACTTTAGTTCATAGCTGCGATAAATGTTTGGAAAATAGACATATGCCACCAAAAACTAGTTATGAGTGGGTGATACCAGCGAAACCATGGTCTAGGTTAAATATTGACTTTGCAGGGCCGTTCCAAGGCAAAACTTTTTTGATTTTAGTGGACGCATATTCGAAATGGCCAGAAGTGTTCGTTGTCGGTAATATGACTTCAGCCACCGTTATTAAGCACTTGAGAATGATTTTTTCTATCCATGGATTGTGCGAGACATTAGTATCGGATAACGGTACTCCTTTTGTTTCTTCCGAGATGAAGGCATTCCTAGAAGCTAACAAGATTAAACACATTACGTCTGCGCCTTTTCACCCAGCCACCAACGGATTGGCAGAGCGTATGGTGCAGACGGTTAAAGATAAGCTTCGTAAAATGGACAGCGTGTCCTGGGATGTTAAAATTCCGAACATGCTATTAGGACTAAGGGCAACACCAAGTGCAGCTACGAACAAAAGTCCAGCAGAGCTTTTGTTTAACAGACGAATCCGGACATTACTAGACACGATTGATCCACATGATCAAGTACGTAAAAAGAGGGAAAATCAAATTGTACGTAATAGTCAAATAAAGAATAGACAGACAGACGTGGGGCAGAAAGTTATGTACAGGAATTTCAGTAGTGGACCTCGGTGGTTACCTGGTACAGTCGTAATCAAGGACGGACCAGCCAGTTATCAAGTGGAAACGGGAGATGGAACGGTAGTCAGTAGACATATAGACCAATTGGTTAAGAAACATAATGTACCGGATTCAGAGAGGCAGGGTGCAAATCAACAATTAGACATGAGTGAGGACAAAGATATAGTAGAACAAAGGGATGGGGAAGGACAATATCGGGAAATAGATCAGGATCAATCAGTTATACAGGAGAGTGAACAAGTTATAGAAATACCTAGTGCAGATAAATGGGCTGAAATGTTAGGCATACCAGTTGAGTCCGAACTTAGTTATTCAGGTGGTAAAATTAAGAATAAATTAGATATCCATGGAAAAACTCCCTATACTAGACCAACTCGAAATTGTAACTTTATGATGTAGCTAAACATCATTTATCGTTTTGTATAAGTGTGAATATGATCAAGACTTTTGCGAATTGTCTTTTGTATAAATGTTAATTATGAGTGATTGCTGATATATGATGAATTGTGAATATGTGGTGAAGGTTAATATAAGTAACTTTAATTTTGTTATATGTTATTGAGGTTGTATCCCTTTTCATATTATGTTCTACGTACTTGGGGGAAAGGTATGTCATATATGGATTATGGTAGGTACTTGTGAAATCTTCTTTCATTAAAAAAGATTCACTAAGTTGGGGGTAGATGTTTTTGCACATTCATTGTTTTGTACTGTGCAGTGCTACTTAGCGCAATAAATAGATTTACCTAAATCTCGTGTTTTACTGGACATATTAGCTTGCAAATGCAATTAAATGAGCCACCTTTTATGCTCTACGTGATCTTACCTTTCCCCTTGTTATGGTTAAGCAATATTTTAAGCTTCAGATTTTCGAGTGTGTTGTTAACTGCAACTATATCACTGCTCCCCGGATATCTGGTGCCATGACGAATGATCATCCATACTTTTGTATCCTTGCAGTCTGGCAATAGGAATTAATATCCTTACATAAAGTATTTTCATCATCATCATCATTTCAGCCCTTAAATGACCCACTACTGTTTCGGGTCTCCTCCAAGTTCATGGAGGGAAATTAGACTACTGTGCCACACTGGCAATATGGGTTGGCACATGGTTTGCCTCACCTAAAACAACACCCTCAGCATGGTATGGGTTGGTGACTTTATGTATTCTAAATCCGTCACCACACATCCATCATAAAGTATTTTTACTGTATGTCTATGCCATAATTGGTAAATAAGTGGGGCGAGTTACACAAAAAACAGTTCAGGTCAGGATTAGTTCACAATAAAATATAACTTTAGGTTAATGCATGTAATCAGCAAAAAGGTGTATTAATATCTTTAACTCTTAAAACACTATATTGAACTGAAGTTTGTGTTTTGTTGAATTTGTGTGAAGCTAAAACATATCTTGTTAGTAAAATTGTATTTAAATGGATAGAATACTTACTTGGGTATGTAATAGGAGAATCATTTTTATTACTTTTGATTCGGTAGGGAGTGCGCGAGCCCAAATAATTGCGAATGTCGTTTGGATTAAAGGCGGCAATAATCCCGTTGTTGACAAAAGATACCAAAATCACGAAAATAGCTATGATGTATAACTCCATGTTTACTCTAATAGAAAATTTATTTAATTTTTAAATCACATTAAAATTTAAGAAATCGATTGAATTTGATGTGAAGTGATAAACAAAACAAAACAACTGACATTGACATTTGATTTGAAAATACACACATTCTTCTTCTTCGCTCATCTTTCAAGCTAAAGTCGTGGACCATACCACCAATGTGTTTTTCCTATCTTTTCAGATTTATATCTCACTGCTTTTGAATCCACCATGCTATACGAATTTATATACTAAATTAACCATGCCTCAAAAATATAATCTATTATGTTACCCTAAAAACAGATTAAGAACCTTATACAGGGTGGTCGTGGATCAAACGAAACCAACGGTTAGATGGGGCCAACAGCAGCAAAAAATTGTTCTACGTGAGGTCCTTAGGGTCAACCCCTGCGGAGTTACAATTGTATTGTGTTTTTATGAGAAATTGTCTTTTTTTTACTAAAACTTGATAAAATTCGATAAAATCTACACCCTGTATCTTTTTTATAATTTTCACTAGATTGGCACTGATGAGTCCTTTCGTTAGATATGCTATTTATGGTAGTTTATTGGGTGTGTTGAAGATAAATTAAGTTTTACGAAAGCAATAACTCTTAAATCAAAACTTGATATTTACTTCGGACCCCACTGTGAAAAAAAATTACTCTACAGAAAAGTGCCCCTGTATCACAACTTTTGGCGCATATAATAGGGATTCTAAAAATAACTCATAAAAACACAAAATCAATTGTAACTCTGCAGGGGTTGACCCTAAGGACCTCCCGTAGAACAATTTTTTGCTGATAATGGCCCCATCTAACCGCTGGTTTCATTTGATCCACGACTTTTTGACCACCCTGTATATTAAGTGCTTTGAAAATTCATAGTGGCTGCTAATTAAATTAACTGCTTTACTAATCAGTGTTGTGCTTTCATTCTCAACTAATTATGGGTGATCTGATGTATGTAGATATGGTTTCTATTAAAAAAATTGATATACAATTAAATAAATTTATTAGCATGTTTATTACTAACAGTTTAGTCATTCAACTTGCAACAAAATATTAGACTGCTGAAGTGTCGCTTTTAAAGTAAAAGGGTTCTTTAAACTCTCTACATTGAAAGTTTCAGTGGCAAACTGTTCATTATCAGGATTGTCATGTAGGGTAAAACTTATACTTTTTACTTCATCACCTGCTTCAATACTCTGTACAGTTTGAGAAAATGGTGGATTTCCTTCTTTGAAAATTTGAACAGTGTGATCTAAATATTTCAAATAAATATCAGTTCCCAAAAACTCTACTTCAGTATTTATATCTGTCAGGTTAAATTCAGGAATATCTAATAGCAGGCCTGCCTGACGAGAGCAGCCCATGGCTATTACTTCATCAGGGTTGATACTAGTGAGTACTTCAGCTTCAGGTAAAAGATTTGCTAATGCTGTCTGCAGTTTTGGGATTTTCATACTTCCGCCACATACTACAATTTTATGAATTTTTCCTTCAAAACTTTCAATTGCTTTTTGAGCTGGTTCCATGTAGGAGGAAATTTTAGATGATATAACATTTTCAAATCTGGCCCTGGAAACATTCTGGCTCCAATCAACTCCATCCAATAAAGATTCAATGAAGACATGAGCTGAATTAAGTGTTGACAAGATATGTTTACAATTGTCTGCATGAATAAGAAGCTTCGCCATAGCTCTTCTACTTTCTTGTGGATCTAACTTCCATTTTTGTCTAAATTCTGCAGCAATATAATTTGCTAGATCTTTAGTCAGGCATTGGCCTCCCAAGTCTGATCTAAATACATTTTTCTCAACAGTCATGAAACCACCAGAGACTTTTACTATTGATGCATCACATGTAGTTCCTCCAAGGTGGTATACCAACACATTTATGTCATCTGTGGTTTCCTCAATATTATAGGCCAAAAGAGCAGCTGCAGGCTCACTTATAACTTGCAAAACATCAAAACCTGCCAGTTCGGCACACTTGACCAGCCTCTCTCTACTTTCATGTGACCAATGTAGTGGTGCAGCAAGTACTAATTTCAAATCACTTTCATTACTCATTGAATGACTTGCTATGGTAAACAATTTTGCATATACTTTTGTTGTAATGTTATCTGGGCTTGAATATAAAGTTGTTTCTGACGTTTCAAATTCATATACCAGTTTGTCATCATTTTGAATCTTGCAAGAAGACGAGGATTCCACGTAAGAAAGATCTTCTTCGTTGAAATCAGCGTTCATAAGACGCTTGTTATGTTTTATGATTGATTTCGAAGACGGTTGTCCAGATTTCGCCGGTAAGCCTATTTCCCACTCGGTGCCGTTAAGTGCGACTATTGCAGGGGTAACACGGTCTCCAGCGTCGTTGGCAATAACTGATGCCGCACCATTCGAAAATAATGCTAAACAAGCAGAACTATTTCCCAAATGAATTCCATAAGCTGCGGCCATTTTGCAAGGGTTGATAATATCTTTTTCACTTTTATATCGACTTTGAGGCACATAAATTAATTAGATTTTCAGAATTATGGAACTTTAAATTAAATATGATCACATTTGGTTAATAACATAACCTCAAACGGAGAAGAGAACTAGACTGTCTGTCGTCTGTCTGTACGTCAAACTTCAGCTGGGCCGTCAGTGGCCGTCCGTCACTACCGGCCCGTCAGCCCTTCAGCCAGCCGGCCGAACATTCAGCATGACAGCTAACGATGAAAGTCGAATCAACCGTGTAGTTTACTGATGATGTCTATGTTTTCACGATCTTTACACATTACAGGAAATGATTTCTTGACGGTTTTTGTTCACGTTTCCGACAGGGTTGAACCGCGACCACGTTGGGATTTAAATAGATCACGATCAGAACCGTTATGAAATCATTTCAACGGAGTAGTGATACAAGGCCTTTATTTTATTAACATGTACCTATCTGCTATTATTATATTATATAATATCACAAAACTCTTAGATAAATAAAATATAATTATTGAAACTATACATAATTTATAAAAAGTTGTGCCCAATCGCTATACCACTTGGCAAGCGTTCCCGTGCTGAATAGATAAGCTAATCCTTGACGCGAGATAGGTGCCAGCCCTCTGGTCACTAGAAATATCGACCAACTATATGTATTTACATTATTATGAAAAATGTACCGACTGCCTCGTTGGTCTAGTGGTTAGATTTGTCGCCTTTGGATCAACGGGTCCCGGGTTCGATTCCGGGGTCGGGCAAGTGTCTTTGTCTAAACCAGAGGCACTGGCTCGGAGTCTGGGTGTCATTTCTATCTATATTAAGTATGTATTTACAAAAAAAAATGTTTAAGTAGTATATCATCCATCTCGTTACCATAACACAAGCATTAAGTTGCTTAACTTGGGACGAGATGGCGTTGTGTGAAATGTCCAAGCATATTTATTTATTTATATTGGATAATTGCTTTAACTACCTAGTTTTAGTAACGTTGTAACGTTTATTATTAAACTTAGTTGTTTTATTTAACCTTTTTTTTTATATATCCAAGTGATAATAAATAGATTATGTGAAAATTTTAATATTTTACATGGCTGATGACAGGGGTTATGAAGGTCCTCAAGTGATGGTGGCCACCTACTTACCGGAAAAGGCAGTCCTGTTATGCCTGTCATTTATCTTGAACAACATACTGTTATCTCGAATCACAATTTGTTTGTCGCAAAGGTTTTTGTTACCAAGTCTTAAATTTTTACATAAATTAATAAAAACTACATTGCGCGGTAAATGCGAATATGGGCTATGGCAAAATATCGTGCGTGGCGTGCGTGCAATATCTAAGTTACTTAATTTAATCAATCAGCTATCATTAACTTTTCCAATGTATGTATTACACACATGGATAAAATAAATAACAAAACAGAATTGGACGCGTCAGTCTTAGATGGCCGCCTTCAAAATGTGATAAAAACATTGACTAAATGCAAAATAGTGAGCACGTGTACCATATTATTTGTTTTAATTAGTACTCACTTTGTTGGATTATCAATACGTATTATTTTGATTGATTAGGATATTCTCAATGAAAGTGAAGAATGCAACAAAATACGCGAGGCAAACGTGAAATTGGAATCCGAGTTACGTGAAGTTCGGGAACTGGAAAAATCTCATCGATATCACTTGTTGATTTCCCGAGAAATGATTGGTAATTTGCAGGAAACAGTATCACAATTGGTGCATTTAAAAAGGGATGTTAAAAAACTAAAAGAGCAACTTTTAACAAAAGACTGTATTTTATCGGATAGAGAAAAGGTATGTAAAAGAAGAGCGAAAGAGACATATTTGACGCAGAGATGTATAAGTTTCTAATTTCTTAATTATTAAATATTTATTGATGCTGTTAATCCTCTATCTTGTATTACGTCGCAACAGCATCCTCAGAATTACACGAAAGACTTTAAACCTACTTCTTAATGTCTGACTATCGGCACCGTTACCTGTAGGTCACAGGTGCAAAAACGTCACGAATGGTAACCGCAAAGTTAAAATGTATGGGATGACATTCCAAAACGCTAAGTCACGTGACTGTAAAATTTCATCCAGGCGTTGCGGATATTTTTGGAGGAGTTTTTGCATCTAGCCATAGGTATCTACCGACCGGTGTGTAATGCAATCACGAGGTTTTGTGACAGTTGAAAACATTAAATTGTATCGCAATCTAAAGCCCGGTCATCCATAGAGAGTTTCATTAAGCACGCTGGTGGTAAGTATAACTTTTTTAGACGACGAGATTTTTTATAAAATCATTAATTATTATTGACTAGCGACCCGCCCCGGCTTCGCTCGGGTGCAATATTACATATAAACATTCCTCTTGAATCACTCTATCTATTAAAAAAAACGCTTCAAAATCCGTTGCGTCGTTTTGAAGGTTTAAGCATACATAGGGACGGACAGACGACAACGACTTTGTTTTATACTACGTAGTGATGATATGCCAAAAAAAAATCTAGTCCGCTGATAGGTTTAGATTTTTTTTTATCACAAACATCTATGCATATCAGAGAACTTACAAAGGATTGATTGATTTTAGGAAACAGAAAACATGGTGCTCTCACACAACGAAAATGTCATTAAAATTCGCAACGCCTATGAAAAACAGGTTGAGGAACTCCAGGAAAATAATAAAAAAGAGAGTTTGTATTACTTTTTTACTTAATAACATTCTAATAGCATTAAGGTTCTATGAGATAAATAATCTCAAGTTTAGTTCAGCAGGTTCACGACGAGTGTGACGCCCAAGTGGCTCAACTGTCGTGCGTGATAGAAGAACTTCGAGCTAAAATGAAAGAAATGGACGCGGAATATAAAGACAAGGTAAGACTAACGATTTCAAGCTCAATCCAAATTATTATTAAAAATTATTAGTTTAGAAGGTAAGATTACTACAGTCATTTCCCTACTGGTACACCATATCATATCCTAATGGTATCCCCATACTTGTCGTCACACACAAGCAAGATTTCATTGCAATCATAGAGTCACCACTCATTTAGTTTTGAGGGACTAGTAGAAGGTTAATTTTTCATTCACAATTAAATAACGAGTCAAGATATGGAAACCCTGATACGAAAGTTGTGTAAGTATGGGAGCTACTCCATTCCCTTCGTGTAATTGGTGAAGGCCCGACTCGGTTCTGGGTCCTTTGTGGCTTGAGGTAACGATAACGCGTAGGATAAGAACTATTTATTGAGACGAATTCTAGAATATAAAATTACTCGTACATTTACATGCTCACGCTCGTGTATTCACAATTCTAAAAAAAATCTGAATGACAGACCAGAACCATAATAGCTTTTATCTGACATATAACTTCTTTTTATCAGATAGAGATATCTACTGCTGAACAAATCAAATGCCTCCCTAATAGTTCAACACAAATTACGATACTGTACTAATCGCATAAGCCAACAGCGACATATAAAAGTCCGTTTGTCAGCGCAGTCAGGAGTTCTATTAACAGAGATTATTAAATTATCAAGTTTCGGGGCCCAGATCTTAGTATGTATGTTAAATCCTACTTCCTACTAATATTATAAACGTGAAAGTTTGTAAGTATGTATGGATGGATGGATGGATGGATGGATGTTTGTTACTCTTTCACGTAAAAACGACTGAATGGATTTCAATGAAACTTTATAATAATATAGCTTATACATCAGAATAACACATAGGCTACAATTTATAAAGATATTGTGTGTAAATTAATAGAGATATTAAGTAAAATTTTAATTTCTAATTGTCAAATTTTCAGCCATATTTAAATAATAGACAACATAAGATTTTGCTGTCAGTTGCACCACGTAGGTATTATATCACATTCTACGGGAACGGGATAAAAATCTTAGGTATCCTATGTCCGACTTTCTTTTATATATATAGATGTTGGACAATTCACAAAATCATACTAAATATTATAAACGTGAAAGTGTAAATGTGTGTAATCCCGTTCCGTGATATAAAACATCGTTTATCAAAATGCAACTGCTGGAATAACAAAACGTCACCGACAGCTAAACTTTATGTTGTCTATAGTTTGACAAATTTGACAATTAGAAATTTTGAAGTTGACCGGTTGATGTATTTATTTCGAGTAAATATTAGCTTATTGTGTCGAACAATGAAGAAGAACTAAATAATGCAGGTGAAGATCGCCGCATTTGTATGGCTTGAATCCGTGCTTCTCAATCACAAGAGCAAATCGAGGCTGCCCGTGAAACGGATCGATTGGGAATGCAAAATCGTCGAGCAAATTTAAGAGATCAACAACTAGATATTTCGAGGCACAAGAATAATTTTATAAAGTAGGTACTACATAATTTGGATCGAGCAACGTTTCGATACGATGGCAGCACTAATTACTGCTTGCATACTTGCGTCCGCATTGGACCAATAGATGCCATGTAATATTACAAAACACTCCTCAGCGGCTAAAGTTTTATTAACATGGAAAATCGTAACCTGGGACGAATGTACAATAGCGTATACACGTGCATTGGAAGTACTTATCCGATCCGACCGAACACCTACGCAATGACTCGAGACGTTTTGGAGGCGCAATGATTTTACTGTCTGGCTATTTCTGCCAAACACTGCCATTAATTCCAAGATCGACTGCTGCCGCCGAAATAAGCGCTTGCCTCCAATCATCGAAATATGTGGATTGATTTTATTTTCTCAGAATTTCTGTTCATCGAAGGACGAACTCACAAACACAAAAATAATGAATGGTTGACTAAGCGAGCTGTTTTGGGGGCTAAGAATAAATATGAAGATGATATAAAGTAACTAACATAATTCAGAATGAAATCATTGGTACACTTGCATTAATTCAAATATATTGACTGTGTAAAAAAAGACTCCTTGGATGTGCCTGGCTTACCACCACACAATTTACGACTAAAGGTTGGCTAAGTACTAAGTTTGCTTCCAAATATAAACCAAAACCACCAAACCTGTGCAACGGAACGCGTTTGGTGGTAAGTGAATTGATGAACAATAGAATATACTCAAAGTAAAGTTGGAAGGTGAGGAAGTTCTCATCCGAGGATCACGACGATATCAACTGATATACCTACCGTTTTAAATTAATGATTTCCGATCCGTCGTGCATTCGCCGTGAACATTAATAAATCACAGGGCCAATCCTGGAAAGTCTCTGGCCTAAATCTAGAAAATTCATGTATTTCCTAAGATCAATTATATGTGGCATGTTCCGGGTCAGAAGACCATCTGTGTTATTTGTTCATGCGCCTGATAATACTAAACCGAAAAATGTCGTCTGTCACAAGGTGATTCACTGAAAAGTGCAGTTACTAAAATAGATGGCCAATAAAGTATAATTAAAATCATAGATTTTTTATTTATATTCATCCTGATAAAAAATTGAAGTTAATAAAATCAAAAATCTGCTCATTTATTGCCTTTAAGGCGAAACAAAGTTCGCCGGGTCAGCTAGTGTTAACATAATTGCAGGTAAACCTAGTGGTGTTAGAATATGAGGAAAAGATACAACGTGAATCTGCGGAAGTAGGTCAATTGCAAGAGCAGTTGAATAGGGTCTCCGCTCGAAACGACTTGAATATCGACGCATATAGACGGGTAAGGTATTAGGAGATACATAAATGACTCACCCACACAGAACAAAGTGTCAAAACACTTTGTTCTGTGTGGGTGAGTCTTGCTGTCTTGTTTTTCAATGTGTACTAATCGAGAAAACCTTAGACATCATTATACTGAAAAGCTGCTTCTTTTCATTTTCGGCGGTTTTCGTCTTAGGTACAGCCCTCGCCAATCTTTATGGCCGCTCTGAATGTAGCCGTGGGTACGAACTTGCAAATCGTATATTTCATATCCATTACGATAAAACGTAGCTCACTCACACTAACACGCGTGTGGCGAGGACTCTTGCGTTGCGGGTGAAAAAGAGCGCGCGAGGGCGTGCCCGCCTCCTTGCCCCGCGTACGTCCCGCTGATACAAGATTTTGTGTTGTGCGCAACGTAATGCGGCTACATACAGAGCGGCCATAAAGATTGGCGAGGACTGTACTGTATTTGAAATTTTCTATTTTGAAGGACGTGTGGCAATATATACTTTTCTGAACCTGATCTCTGAACTAGCTATCGTTATTATTATCCTAGTTTATGTGTTTATTTCTCTTCGAGTATTACAATTTAGTAACCTGGTGACCGAAATTAAAAAAAAGCTTCTCAGATTTTCCGTAAATCTTGAAGGGATCAGCTATGTCACTTTACTATCGATGCTTTGTTATGGCTGTAGGGTTTTTGTTACATCCAGTATACCAACTAAGTCAGTCCTGTGGAATATGATATTTAGTACCACCAATACAAATGATAAGGTACTCTAGGGGTTGGATGTGCCGGGTCATCGTTTCGATAGCAGGGTCCGGCAAGCGTTGCAAACGTCAAAATTGACATTTGCTACGTTTCGCTACACGCATCGGTTGAGAATTGAACATCGATACTGAATTGGTTATTCCGTTTAGTTTTGCCGTAACGAAACAGAGCCTGATTGTTATTTGTGATCGTGAAATACATATTTTTGAACAGCACCCACGATCCAGGTTATACCTAATGAAAGGTTTCACAGATAGGTCTCAGAAGACAGAAGGTATTAACTCTGAGTTAATACTGGTGATAACTTAATTAGGCAACATGGATATAAATCACTTACACGAAAGACATAATCATCGATATTTCAGAGACTGGAAGACTTGGAGGAAAAACTCAAACAGGCACAGTTCAAGCAATACGTAGGTCATAGCAATTACTCGTCACAGTACGCAGGTCAGGGTGAACGACCTTACTCGGTCACCCGCGATCCTTACCCTGATACCCGACCTATCGACTCTGATCCCATACCGGGCACTCCCAACCATAATTACGTAACAGCCCAAACTAGACCTTATATGACATCTCAACCTCACAAGACACAGAAACCAAACACTTTGAAAGTCATGTACTACGATAATAAGACTCAGAAAGAAAAGCCTGCGGAAAAGAAGGGACTGTTTCAAATATCCAAGAAACGCAAGCTTTACAATGACAAGGAGTTCCAAGACTTCTAATTCTGGAACTGTTTGTGGAAGATTATATACAGATTCCATTTTAGCATTTGTACGGAACCTATTTTTAGTGACCATTATTGTTATTTTTTTTAATCGGTAATCCTAATGGATACCCGGCCGTTGAGGACGGGCCGGGTATCCGTGCTCCGTATTATGTGGGACTCCGGGGCGCGTAGACAAGGTAAATTGCGCCCCGACCTACCCACTAAAACTGACAGCGATCCCGGAGTAGGTTCCGCGACCCTGGTGGGTCGTGGCTGGTCTCGTTTAGTGAAGCCCCAAGCTCTGAGACGGGACCATTATTGTTCTTACTTAACTGTCTCTAGGGGTTGTCATTGTCATGTATAAAAAAATCGATTCCATCGGCAAGATTTATTCTGTAATTTTATGCGTTTTCTTTTCAACCTGTTCTAACAAATTAGATGTGGGTACATAACTGTTTTCATTTGGAATCCCCTTACCAAACTTTACCAATAGATAGGTACTTTAAAACTGGCTCACACTCATTTTAAGATTGAAATACCAGCTTGTAATTAAAGTCTATTTGAATTAATTTTATTATTTGGAATTGCAAGTTGATGCATGAGCGTTGTTATAATTAAAATTGATTACACAATATTTCCTTATTTTATTTCATTACCCAACTGACGTCGCGGCCCAGTACCTATTCGTAACGATAATTCAAAACGGTTGCCTTTCTTTCTAATTTGGCGAACCCGTCACCTGTCATAAGTCCTATTACAAAGAATAGGTATGCGATTATGAAAATTACTACACGACTACATATTCATAAGTTACATCACTAGATGACCCACATACGTTTTAAAACGTGCAAGTACTTCCCTTCAAGCGTGAATTGCTTTAATAACTCATTTGACCAAATTGTGCTGAATTGCAATTATACAGGTTTTAAACTGATGTAGCTTCTAATCTCGGACACGCGATGGTTTCGTTAGATAATTTACTTTAAACAGGGCTTCCGTGTTCGATTAAATCTGATTGGCTGCATACCATTTAGTATTATTTCTATTTATGAACTTGATAATATTTTTTATTTAGATGGAATTAATTGCCATTGGGCCTTGGGCAGTCTCTATCTAGCTCCAAGTATCAGTAGCCCCTTTGCCATACTCGTAGCATCGCCTGGATGCTATCTGCTAGACCACAAGTAATAGACCAGATGTTACAAATCATTCTTTGTTTTTTTTTTCTCAATTTTAAATCCGTCACCACAAGGAGAAGACATTTCTTCTCCTTGTGGTGACGGATTTAAAATTGTACATAATATTACCACACCATTCCATCCTGAGGGAGTCCTGTCTGGCAAAAAGAAATGACGCGGCCGAAAACTAATTAATAAATAACCTAGCCGCAAGAGAAGGAAAACTTGATACTACAACCCGTTTAGCCAGCGTGCCACAGTAGCACCCTCCATTTATCGGAGGAGGCTTGACTCAGCAGTGGGTCATGTATGGGCGGAGTAGTAATCTGGCCTTCAATTGTCCAATTTGACACAACGAACTCCGATATAATATCTTTATATCGGGTCGGGTTCCTCCATTTACAATTTTACATACCAGACCCCGCGACTTCTTGTGCATGCTCGAATAAATAAAAAATACAATGGGTGTATATAGACATTTTACATAATACCTACATTTGACAGACCAGATCTTTAGTTAATTTACTGTTGTGATGATTGCATGACGTAAAGTCTACGTTGTTGTCGACTAAGTCCAGCTACGGATTTAAGTGGGCTTATGATATTTTTTTATCACAGCATTTTTTTTTGGTTAAAACCAAAAGCCCCGCCCTACGTATAACCTTTACCCTGGGGGCTGTTTATATCATCATCATCATCAACGTCATCAGCCCACAATAGTCCACTGCTGGACATAGGCCTCCCCTAAAGAGCGCCATAGCCCCTTGTCTTCAGCTTGACGCATCCAGCTGCTGCCCGCAACCTTTCGCAGATCGTCGCTCCATCTAGCAGAGGAGTTAGGCTGTTTATATATTATTATGTAAATGTAATTCACAAACACAAATGACTCAAACTCGGAGCAAGTGTCTCTGGCTTACACAAAGACAGAACCATTACCAATATCAACCCAAAACTCATAAAATCAATAAAACATTAGAAAAAAATACCATTTACCAATATCTAACCCCAATCGAAAAATCTAAGTATCAAGCATTTTAAATTTCATTGTCCCTGGCAATCTGTGTTCTGTGGGTACCTCGATGCGCCATATATTTTTCATTAGAATACAAATAAATTCATACAATAAAATGCCGCACATTTGGTATAAACGCTGTAATTGGAAATCAATCAACTTAATTTACCTACTTTAACTAGCGGTTGACAGTGAAAGTAGTCGTAGGTAACTTTGAGCTTAGGTACATCCAGCTCTCCATAATGTTGAAAGTTAACCACGCTACTGCGGGATAATAAACAGATTTTACCTACAGCTAATATAATTGGCAAGAAGAAAGTGCAATCTGCAATCTCGGCAAGATCACATGGTATATGCACGCCATCAGTTTCCGCCATTAACATTATATCACGGAGGCAGAAAATTATATACGTACTTATATATTAAGTGTTAATAACATGAAATTTCCGTAACGGAAAAGAAATCTCCGTGTGGTGACTAATTTAGCATATAGTGTCACCACCTCATTCCATCCTGAGGGTGTCGTAAGAGACGACGAAAGGAAATGACAAGGCCGAAAACCTAGCCGCAAGAGAAGGAAAATTTGATCCAAACCCTGTGCCAATCCGTCTGGCGAACGTGGCACAGTAGGCCAATGACCCTCCCTGTTATGGGAGGAGGCCTGTCTCAGCAGTGGGTCATTTATGGGTCGTGTAGTAGTAACATGAAATGGCGTATATAGAGGAGGTAAAACGCAATCGATCTATGATCTTTTCTGATATTCGACTTCGTCCATGCTTGGGAGCTATGGGGCACGTAGAGCCGTCGGTCCCGGCTGACATTCTACCATCTATGGCATTCGACGTAGTTAGCTGATAGCTGGTCTAACCAAATAGCTAGTTTCTGCTCGTCTCACAATGTGGAGAGCAGTCGGCAAACGCTCCATGTCAATAGTGAGCCTCAAACTTGCTATTTTCTATTGAAGTCCTTTTTTGGTATTTCGTTATTGTATTAAAATAAAATAAATATCCTTGGACATTTCACACAACGCCATCTCATCCCAAGCTACGCAACTTAATGCTTGTGTTATGGTAACGAGATGGATGATAAACTACTTATATGTACCAATACATTTTTTTTTTGTAAATACATACATATTATAGATAGAAATGACACCCAGACTCCGAGCCAGTGCCTCTGGTTTAGACAAAGACACTTGCCCGACCCGGGAGTCGAACCCGGGACCCGTTGATCCAAAGGCGGCACATCTAACCACTAGACCAACGAGGCAGTCGTAGGCCACTATTCCACCCGAAAATGCTTGTGATGTAACCCCTGGCATACAATCTGTTCCGAAATGACAATATACTGTTAGTAGAAATAGTACCTATAATGTAATTTAGTCCATTTTCTAGAGCTTTGGAGAATTTTAATGTGTACTAATAGCGAAAGCCTAAGAAATCATTAGTAATTAGTAGTTTACGAAATGTATAAAAATCAACATTGAAAAATACGTGGTAAAGCTATGCAATCCGGTTGAGGATGGCGATGGCTGTCACATGCGTCATGCTTGTGAATAGGTGCCATTGCTGGGGTCGATTGGTTTTGATTTTGATGATTGTAGATTTTAACTCTATTCAATTAGCAGCTTGGTAATTTTTCTTACACGGAATTCACTGGGGTCGCCCCCCCCCCCTGTATTTGGTAAATATGAAGAGAAAGATGATGAAGAGAAGTAATATGAGATGGCTAATAATGTTGGTAACAAGAGGACGTAGGCCAGGCTGAGGGTCAGCGCAGACAAATAAGAATAATCCTCGCGCGGTCTCGGGATTCCCGCGTATCTTCCGAGCCGCGTTTATCAGGTTCAAGCATTTATGCACGTTATTTTAATGTCTTTAAAGTTTATTTTCTAGTGCATTAATAAAATCCTCCGCTGCGCTCCGTCCTGTCTTCGCTGACCCTGAGAATCACTCAACGTATGTTGGAAAGAGCCATAGTCTGTTCTAAAGATAGTGAGAGCCCCCGCGATGCAAGTAATACCTAGTGAATCAGATTCTCTTATAAATTACGTAAAAAATGGCTAAATGCATCAATCATTACCAATAAGTAGGCGGAAAGAGATGGAAAACGCCTAAGGAATTGGAGATCTGACTCAGGAATAGCGGCCTTTGCGGCGTGATGATGATGGTGAAATAATCAAGTGATTATAAAATTACGTCTCCAAGATTTCCTTCTTTTGTTTGTGTAAGGTTGTTATGTACAGATTAGTGCAATAAAAATAAACAGCCAATGAAATTTTAACATTGCATATCTTTAATCATTAACTAAGAAATAAGACTTGATAGCGTAAACATTTTATTAAATTTGATTATCTTTGGCTAGTATTTAAGTCCATATATAGGAAATATTACAAAATAAGAAAACAAATACCTACATACTTAATTATTATAAAACTTCGTAAACAGGAACCTTACTTAAGCAGCTTTTCATAATTCTATTACAAAAAGCAAATTGTGATATTTTAAAATACACTATCGATTAACACACTCGATAATACTCGTAAGATCGTTCCGTCAATAGGTAGACAAGTGCCTACAACAAATTTCATATCAACCTAGATGTACATTAGTTTGCTCAAAATAGACAAAGCCTGTTAGCATTAGTCACAAGCACAACAGTAAAAAAGATTGTGGGCCAATACAAATTGGCGAACAGTGTAAAATTTATTTATAGGACGAGATATAATCTTGATGATAATTCTATTATTTAGATTGTGTAGTATTAAAACTATAGAGAACTTAATTGTCGACGTTCACGAAATATTAAAGAAAGGGTACCTATTTCACATTATCTGTTATTCTTTTTAAAGTGCATAACATGTAGTCTATGGTGTTGCATATTTTGTTACATATGATTCTAAGTTCGATGTTGACTGCGAATCAGTCTGTCCAATGAGTTCCAGCTGCAGGAATAATCAATTTGAAGATGCCCATATCTGGATAAGTGGAAATTGTCAGGAGCGGTTTTCGGGAACGGCCGAGCCCAGTCTTCGTAATCTGGTGATAGGCTCTCATACGCCAATTGTTCGTAGACATCTGTCATCCTGTAGGATAGAAATAGTTATTTATAAAGCATAGTTATCAAAGTTCGTCGAAATATTATGGAAATGTGATTTAAGCTAATTCAATAGCAACTTTCTCTGTGTATCTTAATTATATTACCAAATTTAGCAACCTACTTATGAGTCGATACACATTATAATAATGAAATAAATATATAATAAAGTATATCAAAGAAAGTATAAAGACACACATTTACCTACGCACGTCTGTGTCCATCTAATATTTAGAATTGATAGTCGTAAAGTCGTTTATGTCGATGTGACGCAATAATAACTAGTCTTCTGCCTATTGCAAGTTTCGAGTCATTCCTCTAAATCGGTTCGTAATGCTACACTGCAGTTGTAAGTGAGCCGCCAGCCGTATCAACAAGCTATCATGAAGACCATTAGATAACCATCGGACTGTTTCCTCGGCTTCCTTTCGCAGTTTTCGCACTATTTCTCGTGCGTTATGTTACGAACCGAGGAGTTTATGAAGAGCTCCGAATATGAGCATGACATGACTGACTTTCTACTTATCCGCTAAATTTACCTCACAAAGTCGCGTTCACGTAATCTCTGACTAGAAAGTGGTGTCTTACCGGAGCACGTTAATCGTTCACGAGCCTACTGTGTAAAATGGACTGGTCGATGCTGGCGCCTTGTCTTTAAACAGGAGGAGATTCTTAATGAAAAATTCCAGGTCATATAGTCAAAGTAAAATCATTTATCTTGTTTAGAACACAATGGACACTTAGAAATTAATACCTAAGAATTGCGGATGCCAAGTTTGGGGATTTTGGACGACTTATTCTGTGTGGTGACGGATTAAGAATACATAGTGTCGCCACCCCATTTCATCCTGAGGGTGTCGTAAGAGCCGACAAAAGGAAATGTTATGGCCGATAACCTAAGCTACAAGAGAAGGAAAACTCGATACGAAACCCTATGCCAACCCGTCTGGCATCGTGGCACAGTAGGATAATTTCCCTCCATTTTGGAGGAAGCCCGACTCGGCAGTGGGTCATTTATGGTCTGAGAAGTAGAAGATAGGTGATTAAAATTAATTAAAGTTGGTTTCCCTGCGAGTTAGTAAGTTCACCAAGTAAGAGCTTGACTTGGAAGCAGGAGCCATCACACAGACCAAGCGCAAGTGCCTCTGGTATAAACAAGGACACTTGCCCGACGCCGAAATCGAACCGAGGATCCGCGAACTATACGTGACACATCCAACCTCTAAACCATAAAACAGAAAAGCAGTTAATGATGAAACGAAATTATGTATACCTACTTGGCTAATAAACACTGTGTGTATGTATTTGGTTTTACCGGACAGGACAACTCGTGAATGAAAGTGAATGATGTCATTGCGTTGCACAACACAGCTAATTTGTAATTTTGATTTTACCCGAAGAAGATTCCGACTCAGGAAAAAACACTAAACAGTGGGTACCCACTAAGTAAATTGATTAAATATCGATTAGGACGCCTGCAACTCAGTCGTTGCTTAAAATTATTCCATTGTGACTGTCAGTTATAATTATTGTCTATGATCGCGGATTTTTAAATAATGTTTTGACTAAAGGAACTAGGTAGCCTATCTTGTCTAGTTAAAAACTTAGGCGTAAGGGTCTCCGCGCATTATGCGGCCAGGCCGCGCGGCCAAGTCGCTGCGGCCAACTAATTCTTCTACGATGTATACAGCTGCGCGCATTACGCGGCCAGGCCGCGCGGCCATGTTTTGGTCGCGCGGACAACGAAAAACATCACGTCACATTGGCCGCCGCGGCCAACGAGATACGTCAATTTGTATGAAATTGCTCATTGTGCGCGCACTGGTCGCAGCGGCCACACGCTTTTTGTATGTACAGGATGGTGTTTGATACTGAACGTTTCATTGTTGAAATTCAAAACAGAATGGCATTATGGGACCAGTCATCGGATGATTATTCGGACAAAAATTTAAAAAGGCAATTATGGTTAGAAGTGACTAATATATTCGGTGGGGAAAATTTAGAAGAAAAAGAAAAAGGAGAACTTGGTAAATATTTTTTATTATTTAGTTTTGTTTTATTACAACAGTTTTGCTACATACGAGTAGGTGTAACGTGTGGGACAAAGAATCCTATCTGAGTCCAAATAAATTTAACTCCGTTTAGTATTTACAATTCTAATATATTTACAGAAGGAGTTAGGACAGCAAAGCAGAAAGAAATAAAAACAATAAAAATGTAAAATATAACCGAATAGAGAAAATAGCTAAAGGTGACAGTCAATAAATTTGGTTGCCATAGAACCCGCGCACGGAATCTGTTAAAGGACTCGCGTGCGCGAACTCTACAGCGGTATATAAATAAAACGAAGTCTGTCGAGTCTGTCTGTCCATTAAAATAATTAGAAAAAGTAATTAGTAAAAAGTTTTTTTAGACATTCTCATATAGTTCAAAAATTTATTTTCATATTGCAGTACCTCTGGAAAGTATGTGTGATATATTCCTTTTGTAAGCCTCTCCCGTAACAATGGATGAATCCAAAATAAATTCTTGGTCCTTTTTTTCTTTCGCTTTTGTAATAAAGAACAAACTAGCGCAACAATAATGTCTTCTTCGACGTCCATTTTGGAGCACCATGTGAATTCGACTCTGTGTTGCCACATTCCAATTCCATAAATCTGAATTAAAAGGTCAAATATCTGTATGGGAACAATAAGCTACAACATTACTAGGTAAACTGACAAAATAAAGACTATCCTATTTAACATCTATTTATTACATTTGTACATATTTTTATTCATTTTGGAAATCAAACTGTTATCGATATTGAACTTAAAACATGTCTAATTATTGAGTAATTGTTTGGTTAAAATTGGTCCCTCCATCGTTTCATTACCTAAATGGTTTCTTGTTTTAGTTATAATCAAGTTAATTGCTGAAAATATCCTTCCAACCGCAGCACTGGAGTGAAGAAGGCATAATAATGCAGAAACCAGTTCGATAAGAGAACATATTTCTATTCTGCACAGTTGACTTGATGCCAAAACAATTCAGGATTTTCTTCACTTGATTCCAAAAAGCTATTGTTCATTCTTAAATGACGCCATTCAGTATCTAATTTTTGCGTATTTTTAAGTTGGGAAACGCCTGCGCCATGTGTATCACTGACGATATACTGCGGCGTTTAACTATAATATAAAATATATAAAAAATGATACCTAATAATTAGTTTTTTCAAAAAATACATCCTCATCCTAAAATCTGTATAGATATAAAAGTTAGAAAAATCGTGGTCAAAAATCTCAAATAAATACAGATAAATCTGTATATATGGCAACACTGATTCGATTGACAAATGTGGCCGCAGACGTGGCCGCGAACCCCCGCGCATTATGCGGCCAATCCGCGCGACTGGCCGCGCGACCTGGCCGCCTAAATGCGCGGGGGCCCTAAGAGAAGGAAATGTTGTGCCAACCAGTCTGGCCAACGTGGTAGAGTATCCACCTAAGCTAATTATCCTATTTCAAATCAAAGGAATCTCATGAGAAATATGTGTTAAATCCGCTTTAAATTTGGAGTATGAATATCTTTATATAATTCTAAATTATAGGCACGCACAGATTCATAATAACGATATTTTGAAATATAATACCAAAATACGAGAAGAAGTGAAACTTTTCGAACGTCGTCGAACCATATGTCACGAACAAAGAATCATAAAAATTAAGGTAGGTACTTTCTTGCACCTAATCGAAAAGTTAGAGAATACATGTTATCGTATCGGTAAACGTAGACCGTGTTTTCTAAACTGTCCCTTCTACTTAGTATTATAAACTTAGTATTCACGCAAAAGCTTCTGACTCTTACCTAGTAGTATGGTAGCGTAATTGAACTCCTGAACAAAATGTTCAAGATAGGTTAATTAGAACATTTAAAACCAAATTCCCACTAATAATAACCAGTAATAAATTACATTATATTTTTCAGTGTGGTGCTGAACAAACTTTCGTCAAGCAAAGAAACCTTGGAACAAGGTATCTTTCAGCCAAAAAACCACAGATAGAACACCACATAGACAGACACAACTTTTAAATCTTCTTCATCTTGAATCTCACTTGGCGATTAATCCATCATTCATCATCATCATTTCAGCCGCTTCAGGCGATTAATCCGCTCATTGGTAAACTGCTGCACGAAACTGGATGATTTTCATAAATCACTTTTAAAACTTTAGTCCTGGCTCCTCTGGTGTTGTAGGTGTTCACGGGTGATCACTTATCATAAGGTGGCCATTTGCTCGTTTACGTCTCTTTAGAAAAAAAAGAAATTGCTAAATATAATTGGAAAAGGAAAGAGCTGAACTACCTGTAGGTAGTTCAGCAACTACAGTGATTGATACTATACGAATTGAAATTCATATACTCTGGATATAAATCTTACTAAGTCCCTATTGTGGCAATAAATATCAATCTATTTAATTATCAAACACTGTAAAATGACAGGTTTCCGTGTGGTGAATGATTTAGAATAGAGAGTGTCACCACCCCATTCCGTCCTGAGTAGTGTTGCCCAAATGCAAGAACAAGACGAGACTTAGCCAGTCTTGGTCTTGCGCCAATACACCTGGTCTTGGTCTTGGTCTTGGTCTTGCGCTCCCAGTCTTGGTCTTGGTCTTGGTCTTGCAGCAAGAGTCTTGCAAGTCTTGCAATTACCTATTAGTCTATTACTATTTATTAAAGTGTAACGTTATTGTTACATATCTCAATTTCTAATTAATAATATAATAATAATAAACATTAAATCAGAATTAAATCAGTTAAATTTCTTTATCAACACGTTCGTTTTGAATATAGCGACAAGTTAATTGCTCTGAATGCAGCCTTGGTCCGCCGCGCGTGCGCATCACAGACCGCGCCGCGGTGGGAGCGCTCATTAGCTAGCATTCACGTAGCCGCCATTACGAAATTGATCGGAGGAGACTCGTAACCGAGTGTTCAAGTTTTAACGGACCAATAGTTTTTCATATTCTTTGATACAGTTTTTTGCGTCTCATAGAATTCCTAAGCGTCCTACCTATACACCGAACTGTTACACCTAACTACTCAGTGAAATAGCGCTAAGTCCTAGCTGCAAGACCCAAGAGTCTTGCAGGCTATGTCTTGTTCTTGCTCAAGTCTTGCACGGTCAGTCTTGGTCTTGGTCTTGCTAAAAATACGCGGTCTTGTTCTTGGTCTTGGTCTTGCAAAAACGCAAGAACAAGACCAAGACTGCAAGACCAAGACTGCAAGACCAAGACTGCAAGACCAAGACTGAATTTGGGCAACACTAGTCCTGAGAGTGTCGTAAGAGCAGACAAAATGCTAACCACTTGATACGAAACCCTGTGCCAACCCGTCAGTCTGACCAGCGTGGCACAGTAAGTAAGCTTGACTCGGCACTGGGCACTGGGGCCTTGCAAATAACTGTTATTTTTTCGCTAATAATAGTAAGAAAACTAGTTTCACGTGACCTCTGATGCAATTCTTAGGGTCAATGTTAGGAACGAGTTTCCCTACACACGCGCATTTACGAGCTACATTCCCACAAGCGCGACTTTCATTTGTAGGAAACAAAAACTTCGAGTTCACACGATAGATGGCTTCTTACTATAACACAAAATACTTGTATGTTCATCATTGATCTATTGAAATATAAAGATACATCCCATGTTTAATAATACTGGCCTGTAATGTTATAGGGAAAAATTACAAATAAGTTTTGTTGGGTTTTAAATTAAGAATCCCTACTAATATTATTATTATAATTGATAATATTATGAGTCTATTTAGGAATATTTAGTCCAACTAATTATTTAGACTATTACTGATATTGGAATTCGTATAGTGACCGAACAACTAGGTATTTATTCCATCATATGCAGCAGTTTGAAAACAGTTACGAGTACATCGCATAAAAGCTAGTATGGAATATAGCATTAGCAGAACTAGCATAAAGAAGTATATTTGCTGTATGGAACTAACCCAATGTAATGGCAACGTAGACGAAGTCGGTGTGGTGAAGTATTATGAATACATGGTATCATCATGCCATTCCATCCCGAGAGTGTCGTAAGAGTCACAGGAGGAAATGACGAGACATAGTTGCAAGATAAGGAAAACTTGATACGAAACCCTTTGCCAACCCGTTTGACCGGCGTGGCGTTGTAGGCCAATTTCCCCTTCATGTAAGTGGACGAGGCCCGCCTTAGTAGTGGATCATTTATGGGCTGAGAAGTAACAGTAGACGAAGTCACGGGTAGCAGCTAGTCTTTTGTAAAATTATTTGCCTATTTATTTAGTGTTTCAATTTAGGGTATTAAATCAAACATGCAACAGTGAACGCAGTATTTGATCAATATTTTGCTAAAATCACCGATATTGGCGTCATTGTTTTGTTAGTGTACCAAAATTTATCTGTAGGATAAGTCCAAGTTCTTCTGTTTCTGTAGCGAAAAACATACCAAACGCTATTCTGTGCCCTGTACACACTTCGATCTATGGGCTATCCTACAAAAATGTAGCTTGCACCAGAATTCAGACCTAGTCCCAAACTAGATAATTTCTATTGAAATGACAATATGACATGATGGAATTGCTAGCAAGAATATCGAATTCAAATTGCCAAGTGCTTGTGAAGTGTCGTGAACTGACACTATAGTATTAGTAGGTTACCTAAACTGTCAAAATCGACAATCAAAGGCACTGTTGTTTGTCGATTTTGGCTCAATTGAAAGAACCCTGTTCAAATTTGACCCGTTCTTCTAAAAATAATATGTATTATGCGAAGATATTGAACCAGTTTCGGATGCATTTTCGAGGTTTATTAGAGATATTCAACACCAATCTACCTCTTTTTTATTTATTCGACCACTGAGTTATTTTATAAATTTGCCTGAATCAGCTGACGCTTTTTTCTTCCAATAGTATTTGCTTTACTGTCTCTACTCTAGGTAGGTCAATGGCCTTTATAAATAGCGCAAATACCCAAGTTGGACCTTTTTGCTGTTGAACTTTCCGTGGAAGTCACAATCATGAACTGACGCTGGGAACGAGAACTTTGCATTCAAACACTACTCATTGAAATGGCAAGTGCATGAACTCAGTATTTCATTATGATTTTCCCCTCTGTCCCATTCCCTCAGTCATTTGTCTTCGTGTGTCACCAACCCATACCATCTTGAGGGTGTCGTAAGAAGCGACTAAAAGAACGCAAGAGGCAGATCACCTAGCCGAAAGAGAAGGAAAACTTGATACAAACACTGTGCCAACCCGTCTTGCCAGCGTGGCACAGTAGCCTACTACAGTTCCCTCCATGAACTTGGAGGAGGCCCGACTCAGTAGTGGGTCATTTATGGGCTGAAACGCCGAAACAGCCCCTGTGATACAGATTATACAAAGAGCAGGGGGATTCGATTTTTTTAAACATAAATAGAAGAATATTGAGGTATCCTTAGTCTGACAACACCATCACCATATCAGTCCAACCTTTATGGATGATGTCCATCCTCCGCGCATTATGCGGCCAGGCCGCGCGGCCAAGTCGCTGCGACCAACTAATTCTTCTACGATGTATATAGCTGCGCGCATTACCGCGTGGCCACAGCCAACAGCGGTGCGAATTGCGGAGCGTCTTGCGGCGCGATAAGCGGTGAGCGGCGAAAACAAATGGTAGACAATCTATGAAGTATGTCACAGCTACCGGCGACGCGATCGGCGGCGCGACTAGCGGCGCGGTGTACACGGCGGCGACGAGCTGCGCGATGTGCGAGTGAAACAAATGTACTAGCCAATATCGAGGTGGCCACAGCTCAGAGCGTTGCGCGCGGCGGCTTCGGTGGCCGTATTGAGGCATCGCGCGACCGAAACAAATTATTTTGTTTTTATCGCGCGTGGAGCTAATTTATATGGAATAGTTCTTTAGTGAAATACTAGTACTAGACCAGCAATATGGATGTCAAAATGCACATTATAATTAAAACCATATTGTAAAAAAAATGTGGGACGAAATAAAACAACAATTTCCTGGTGTTACCTAGTTAACTTTAGTTTTCAAGTCTTCGTGTATGTGACCGAGTATATAATCAAAAGTATATATGCTTGCACGCCTATAATAAAAAAAATATCGGGATTGTTCTTATATTCATAATAATAAAGAGTGTGAAATTCGCCAAGTTCTCTCCTTTTCTGGTTAACTGGGTGTCCTCCTATTTGTGACTAAATGATATCTTCAGCTAAGCACGCACTTGTTTCAAGGCAATATCGTGCCACTTTTGATATTTTAATAGTTTAGCCGTTCTCGAAATACGTGCCTGGCGACGCCACCGCGGTGGCAACTAGTCTAGCTGTGGCATACCACCGCAAATCGCGCCGCCAGCCGCGCCGCCCAACGCACCGCGCAACGCACCGCCTGTAGCTGTGGCCAGGCCCTTACTGCGTGGCCACAGCCAACAGCGGTGCGAATTGCGGAGCGTCTTGCGGCGCGGCAAGCGGTGAGCGGCGAAAACAAATGGTAAACAAATGGTAGCTGTGGCATACTTCATAGATTGTCATCTATGAAGTATGCCACAGCTACCGGCGACGCGATCGGCGGCGCGTCTTGCGGCGCGACTAGCGGCGCGGTGTACACGGCGGCGACGAGCTGCGCGATGTGCGAGTGAAACAAATGTACTAGCCAATATCGAGGTGGCCACAGCTCAGAGCGTTGCGCGCGGCGGCTTCGGTGGCCGTATTGAGGCATCGCGCGACCGAAACAAATTATTTTGTTTTTATCGCGCGTGGAGCTAATTTATATGGAATAGTTCTTTAGTGAAATACTAGTACTAGACCAGCAATATGGATGTCAAAATCCACATCATAATTAAAACCATGTTGTAAAAAAAATATGGGACGAAATAAAACAACAATTTCCTGGTGGTACCTAGTTAACTTTAGTTTTCAAGTCTTCGTGTATGTGACCGAGTATATAATCAAAAGTATCTATGCTTGCACGCTTATAATAAAAAAAATATCGGGATATATCTTAAACTCATAATAAATTCTCTCCTTTTCTGGTTCACTGGGTGCGCTCCTTTTTTTGACTGAATGATATCTTCAGCTAAGAACGCACTTGTTTCGAGGCAATATCGTGCCACTTTTGATATTTTAATAGTTTAGCCGTTCTCTAAATACGTGCCTGGCGACGCCACCGCGGTCGCAACTAGTCTAGCTGTGGCATACCACCGCAAATCGCGCCGCCCGCCGCGCCGCTCAACGCACCGCGCAACGCACCGCCTGTAGCTGTGGCTAGGCCCTTACGCGGCCAGGCCGCGCGGCCAAGTTTTGGTCGCGCGGCCAACGAAAAACATCGCGTCACATACGCGGCCTGGACGCCTAAATGCGCGGGGGCCCTAAGGAATGCTGCTGCTGAGTCGGGTCTTCTCCAATTTTAAGGAGGGACAGCACTAGGGTGCGTCCTGCCTGGCGTTAAGTGGTTACCATCACCTAAGGAGATATTACTCAGCTCACGTGTCGCCGAACCTGAACTGTGTAGCGAACAGCTTATCTGAACTGTAAACATCAAGAAATATCGCCTACAAATGCGAGAATAACCAAAAAGTCCTACACCGCGATAGCGAAGTTTACAGAGCAATTCGCACGGTTAAGAAATCCCCGAATATTAGTTGGTGGTAGTAGGGGATAGGCGCCCCCTGCCTGACATACCGCCATACTCGTCTGGCTGGATGATCATCCCTTTGCGCATAAAAGTGAAAGCATGACGTTAACAGCAGAGGGGAAAGTGGATGGTTTGACACACGGCTTTATTTCAAGCACCCTTTTCTTGAGACTATGTTTTCTGCCTTATTGGGGTGGGAACACTATAGACTCTAAATCCGTCACCGTTCAAACAAAACCTCTTAGCATACTACTTTTTACTATACATATTACATGGAGGTTGATTAGCTTTCTGTGCCACGCTGGCCAGATGGGTTAGCGCAGGGTTTTGTATCAAGTTTTCCTTCTCTTGCGGCTAGCTAATCTGCCTTGTCATAACATTTGTCGGCTCTTAATACACACACCCTTAGAATGGAATGGGGCGGTGGCACTATGTATTCTCAAAAGTGAGCTTATGTTTACAAAAGCAAAACTATTCAAATTGAATACGAATGCATGCTTTCTTAACACGAACAATCGTTTTAACTATTTGCAACTCGTTATATGAATCTTATAAGTGGAATAATATCTATGGTATAGCACACTGGTTGTTTTTAAAATAATTTTATAACTTTCGAATCTAGACAACATTAATTACAATCGTGCTCATTAAGAAATCACCTTGAGCATGCAATGTTGCAAGTAGGTGTAGATGTGCAGTCAGACAATTATTATACTACTGAACGATTGCAGAAATGCAGCCAAACTAAGGACTTTGCCGCCTTGTCAAGAAAAACTAAAATATATAGACAACCAAAGCGTCTATAATAGATAGTAGGTACCTATTGTGGCAAATACTGTGTAAAAAAAAACAAGACCTTGTTTTTTTCTTTAAAAATAGCAAGTGCTCTAATTTTAAAGCCATGTCTACTTAGTAGTAGTTGAAAAAAAAAACCTAATATTATATGATTAAAAACGATGCACGTATTTACCTTGAATGTCTTCTATGATTCGCGTACGCAGCAGCGGCCATCGCGTATTCTGGGTGATGTTGGAGAGACGCTCTACCTCTCGGAGGCAGTGGCATATATCCTGGGTGAGGAGGCATCATTGGACCCATGGGCCCGTAAATAGGCTCATATATCATCGGATGCGGCGCATATATCGGGTCCTCGATAAACATGGATCTACGACGACTGCCTGGAATGATTAAGAATAAATTCGCAAGGCGGTATTCCAATTTTGTTGAGTGGATCTAAGGACAGGCCCTCCATCGTACAAACCATAGATAAGATAAATAACGCTTTACAAGAAAGAATATTAATAGAATACACTAAGCAGTCTGATCGATGAAGAACAGTCTCTTCCAGGTCAACATAGTCCGCAATATTAATTGCGGAACAGCACTGGACTTAAGTAGTGTGGTTTTCCTGCGCTTAAGTAAGGCGAGCTCATTTGGAGAAGGCATGGTGTTGGCAACGAAAGAAACCAACTTTTTGCCAGTGTAGCACTCTTCTTACAAGGTCCGCGATTAGTGAGAGACATGTTTGGAGGTGCCGACGTCCGCATAATGGCTTATCATAAGGATTCCAAAACCTGCTACCTATATTCTATTTAATTGAAGCCCGCACTGGACACGATGCAATTGCAACAACTACTACTCAGCCCACACATGACCCACTGCTGCGTCGGACCTCCTCCAACTACATGGAGGGTAATTAGCCTACTGTGCCACGCTAGGCAGACGGGTTGGCACAGGGTTTCATTTCAAGTTTTCCTTTCCTTGTTTTCCGCCTAGACTTTTCCTTCTGTCGGCTACACCCTTAGGATGGAATGGGGCGGCGATGCAATGTATTCTAAATCCAATGCCGCATGGATAATTGCTAGCTTAGTTTGCTATTAATCTGCTAAATTGAAAAGTTCTTGCCAAGTTCTTGTGTTTAATGCGTGTGTAATTGACACTAGCATTAGTAGCTTACAAAAATTGTGAAAATCAAAGGTACGGAGGTTTGGGGCCTGGGTGTGCCGTAAATCAAACACTGGTGATTTGGTAGCCAGGAGGAGGATCATAGACAATATTAAGAAGATGTATTATAGAGCAAATAGTTGAATCTTAAATGCTTTATCACCGAGTCTTCCTTCAATTCGATCTAGGGATTTTAGTCTATGATGTGATGCTGGCCAAACGAGTTGGTGACAGATGCAAGGAGACCCTTAATACATTTATATGTAGTTAGGAAAGCATAGTTAATGACCACTATATCAATTTATTATGAAATTCATCAATCAATCAAAAGATTCCTAGAAATAGCTAATATGTTTTTGTAGGTTTCCAGGTAAATTTAATTAATAATATACTTTCGCTAGTAAAAGTAACATTTTGACTGTCTAATATTAAAGCTAACGGTATAAATGTTAAGATAAATATAACAATCATTAGCAGCACACCAAAAATAAATTAGGAAACAGAGCGGCAACACTGCGCGTTTTACACCCTTGCGAAGCCGGCGCAGATCGCTAGTACCATTCGTTATACATTCAAGAAACTGTTACAATACAATATTCTTTCTTCTTCATTTTTTTTTAAAAACGAAACCCCTGCTCTAACCTGTGTCGCGGGGGCAGTTTACAAACATGTAATTCACGAGCACAAATGACACCCAAACTCCGAGCCAGTGCCTCTGGTTTAGAAAAAGACACTTGCCCGACACCGGAATCGAACCCGCGACCCGTTGATCCAAAGGCGGCACATCTAACCACTAGACCAACGAGGCAGTCAAGTTTCGTCATATTACTAAGTCCGTGTGGTGATCGATTTATAATACATGGTGTCACTACCCCATTTCAGCCTGAGGTGTGACAAGGCCGATAACCTAGCAGCAAGAGAAAGCAAACTTGATACGAAACCAGGGGAGGAGCGAGCCTTGGTGGAGCCCCGTATAAAAAAAAATATTTGCGAGCCCTTTGAAGGGTAAAGATTTCACACAAAAAAAATGTGTGCATAAAAATGGTAGAAATATTTATTCATCATAATTATCTATCTGTCACTTCTTCTAAAATTTTTTCCAATAATTTTAATTATAGATACCTACACTCTCTTTGCCTTTTTTTCGGCAAACTGAATTATTATATGATTTATAGCTGATGATGATTTTAGTTTTTTAGTGATTTAAGTTTCTGCCTCTATTTAAATTACTTATTTTTTCCTTTGTCATTTCTGAAATAATAAAAAAATTGGGAAGTTTTTATTAATTTCTGCTTACGCACGTCGGGGGCCCCCGTGGCCCGGGGGCCCCCGACGTGCGTAAGCAGCGTATAATTGATACGGCTGATACGGCGGTAGCTACGCCCCTGTACGAAACACTGTGCCAACCCGTCTGTCCATCGTGGTACAGTAGGCTAATCACTACATAGTATAAAACAAAGTCGCTGTCGTCTGTCCGTCCCTATGTATGCTTAAATCTTTAAAATTCCGCAACTGATTTTAAGCGATTTTTTTAATGGATAGAGTGATTGAAGAGGCAGGTTTCTAAGTATAATACATGCATAAATTTAGATGTTCATCTTTGCACCCGTCCGAAGCCGGGGCGGGTCGCTAGTTACCTTATACAGAGTTGATATGACAGATGGGCATTAAATTACACTACGTATACTATATGTGATTAGTATGAATTCGAAACGGTACAAAAAAAATACACGTTATTTTTCATGGGGGGTGGAGGGGAAGTCTTAAACCTCACCAGGTATCACCAAGGGGGAGGCAGGGGCTAAAAATGTTAAGTGCTACGCTGGTTATTGAACTACAATGCGACATTCTATGATGTGAAGACCATCATAGAATGATGCATGATGAAACGACCTCCTCTTTTTATTTTTATCAGTGACTTGAATGCCTTTGACCCTAGGCTTGCGTGATGGAAAGCTACGCCAGGGTCTAAGATGGAGCAGTCAATTCAAGGAATTGCCCTGTCGGGCACCGGCTCTCACATACACACGACGGTACACAGTAAAACTGCTTGGCGTCGGACTTAAATGTGAGGCTGGTAGCCAGCCGGGCGGACCGTTCGATCCTACCACCAAGCGTGCTGGGTTTTGTTGACTTTTACAACACGCGTTATTTCCCAGCGTGCGGTGGGGATGTTTTATATTCTGACCCGTCCCCACACGGGATAAGACCTATCCGACCTATTCCTCACTAAAACCCACGGCAACCCAAGGCCACGGGTTCACTCCCGAACTACGAAGCTCTATGATCCTCGAGGGCTTGGCCTACCTCGGTAACAGAACTAGATTATCGGCTTTATTTTAACGCAATCATTATATGTAATATTTACTTAATCTTTATAGAAGTTTCATTAGCTATGTGTGTAAATTATTAACACGTGATACGACTCTCATTTGCATTTTTGTAACGAGCTACTCATTTAAAAATTAAAGCAAATCAAAATCAAATCAAAATATTTTTAAATACTTTCGAACAGTCGAATTTAGAATTTCCTTCAGTTGAGCAACCAACACTTAACCTTGGTTTATTATTTAATTAATTACTAACACACTGTTTCGAAATGTGGGTAGTTCAATAACGGAGAACGTATTGTTTCTGATGATACCTAAACGAATACTTATACTAACAACATATTGGACCGAAAGCAAGTTACGTTTCACTTAGTCATCTATGTTATTCTGCCAGATACTTAGTCAAAAAACGCATCCTTTTAAATGTTTTTATAAATAAATGAATGACTGAGTTAACGAAGTTTTTCTGAACTAGACTTTTGCTACAAATCGGAGCGTGGTTATTATTAAAAGCGAGTTCCATAATATTTCTTGGGCTATCTGTGCCTATTGTTCAAATTATTAAACACTAGTGGCCCGCCCCGGCTTCGCCCGTGCAAAGCGGGGGTGGGTTATACATATAAACCTTCCCCTTGAATCACTCTACCTATTAAAAAAAAAACGCTTCAAAATCCGTTGCGTAGTTTTAAAGATTTATGCATACATAGGGACGGACAGAAGAATGCGACTTTGTTTTATACTATGTAGTGATAGTGATAGTGATAGTGATTCGGTACCAGGTAGTGACCAACATAAAAAAAAACAATGTTTTCTTTTCCCCGACATTTTGTACATATTATACAGTATATGTATCTGTAGTATTATCAATGTTTTCGTTATGGCCAGAGGGGTTTAGTAACATCAGAGTTGTTACAAGTAGTTTATGTAGAAAGACAAAATCTGTAGCTACTAATCTATAACATTATTTAATTTTCTAAAGATGCCAATATTTATAAAGCCACGTAATTGATACACATGTATTTTTTTTATTTCAACGCCACAAGAGCTCACACACGCCAGCCATAATTTTTAATTTTGACTGAAAAGCACATCAATGATATTTTAAAGTTATACCTGAAGATGTAGCTCATAAATATTATATTAAATAATTTAGTTACGTTAAATTATATTTATTATCCACGTAACACATATTTTGCAACAAATCAATTTCGAAATTAAACAACATAATTACTTAACTGCAAATGATTGAAAGTAATGATAATTAGTAATATATTAGCCATCGTTACAGATAACAATAAAACTTGTAACTAGAGCGTGTTTAATTGGCAAATAGGTATAATCCGACCAAAAAGTTAGCAGACATGCGCGGGAGCAATTTCTTTCTTTCAGACAGGTCAGTAATCTACCCTCTTTAAATTAACTCACTCATAGGTCTCTCCCCATAAATCGGCTCGACCATCTCAGGAACAACCGCTCGGGACATCTTCCTTCCATAAATCGAGTACTCCGGAACAAGGGCTTCTTCGGGAGGAGGTCTCTTCCACCTAGGCGGAGGCAACGGCGGTTCCTCACCAGAGTCATAGTTTTTAGTCGGAACATAGTAAAAACTAGCACTGACTGGCTCGCCGGCGAAGGAATTCATGTTGTCCCCTTGACTGGACTCTGTCGTATCAGCCGGCGCTATTCCGTAAGCTTCATTATCCCAGGGATCAACGTAAACACGGTGTTTGCTAGGAGGCGTTTGTCCTTCGTCTCCCTCGCTGTCAAGTTCCACAGGGGCCCAATATGGACTTCCAGCGTGTCCTGGCATCGCAGCACTTTACCAACGACTCGTCAAAACACTCAAATAATTTGCGCACTAAAGCCACAGCTTGGACACATAACTATCACACGTTCGCGTTCCTCATAAGGAGTAGCGTGTAATTTATATGCTTAGATACAGTGTTTGATATGCTGGTCACGGATCGTGCGGACATTCGAGTAACGAAGTATGCAAGAGTCCGGAGCCTCGTATGCGAGCGCACGCCTCGCAACTTGTCTTCAAATGGTGAAGCGCGTGAGCCACAGCGAGGAACGATGCAATGTGATATTAGAAATGTAAACGAGCCGCGTTTCGCACGCGATCATTGAAATATGTGTTTTAGGTGCGGACATAGATTAGTCGCTTACCACTATCTTATTAAATGGAAATGATGTTTGATCAACAGTTTGTAGGGGTATTTTTGTACATGTAAAATAGAGTTGTAATTATATGACTTAGCATTATTATATGATCTGCAGACTATAGTATCTATTGATATTATGCAACCGCGCCGCCGCCAGTATGAATCGTTGCACATGACAACAATCTAGAATTATTCCCTTCTTTCCTTACCTACCCCAAGTAATTATACTAAGGACATACATATCTGACAATAAATTTAAAGGGAGGGTACTGAAGGAAGCAGTTTTGTGTGTGCTATTGTTTTTCTATCTTGAAATTATAATTATGGCATTGTGTTGACGATGCCATACATAATCCGATTACTTCTCTCGTACTACGCAGAAGATCTTAGACACTAAATCTTGTATGTATGAATGTACCTATAACACTCTGTGGAAATACCTACGTATTATTGGTTATTTATTTCGTATCCTCTTTATGAAAATAGTATTACCATGCTTTACAGAGCCCCCAGTTTACGTCCCGCTTTTGTACTGGGACCTGTTTATAATACATACACCAAAATATTAATCATCATCAACAACAGTTGGTGACATTGTGTATTCTAAATCCATCAACACACGGACATAGAGGAATAAATTCATAGGCTCTGTGAGCTCTGTGAGGCCAGCGACAAAAAACCCAGCGTTAGCATTGGTATACCTAGGTACTTATCACACGTCTGGATTGGGGCACTAATTTTACGAGATTGCATTGTCGTGAGTGGTCCCGACGACGGGTTGCCCACTATGCACGCGACTAGTCCTGTGCAAACCAATAGGGACAAAAATTGGTTTTAATCAACAAAAATGTTACATTAATCGTATGTAAAAAATAAAAGCAGTGACAAGAACAATATTGACAATCATAACTACACCGACGAGCAAAGGCAATAAAAATGGAAGTCTTTTAGGCTAAATAAACTAAACAGCTAGGGCTAAAAATCTAATGCGCGTCGTCCACGCATAGAAAATAGAGCTAGACAACTAATGTAGTAATCTATACTCAAATTTCTACGTAGAGTCCATTTCACGAAAGAACTACCGCAGACGCGGCGCTGTATTCGCGCGACATAATGTTGCCAGGGTTATGTAAGAGGATATCGGGAAAAATAATTTATCGTTCATTTGCTTAATTAACTACTACGACTCGAAATGAGGAGATACGCAGGAAAACCAGGGTCACCGACATAGCCCACAGGATTGCCAAACTTAAGTGGCAGTGGGCAGGGCACATAGCGCGCAGGATCGACGCCCGATGGGGCAGAAAAGTCCTGGAATGGCGACCGCGTTCCGGAAAGCGCAGTGCTGGTAGGCCTCCCACACGGTGGACCGATCACCTGATTAAGGTCGCCGGAAAACGATGGATGCGGGCGGCCCAGGACCGGCCTTTGTGGAAATCTTTGGGGGAGGCCTATGTCCAGCAGTGGACGTCTTTTGCCTGAAATGATGATGATGATGACTGCTAAGGCCAGATTAGTGAAAAATTAATCTTCCAGTAATTTCTAAAATATAAATTATTAAAATAAAATAACATTTAAAAGTTTTATTGAATAATTATGATCCGTCATACTATGATCACTGTCAGAAGAGTGAATAGAAACAGAATCAGATTCTGTTTCACTATCAATAGCCGTGGATATAATAAATCGATCCATTTCATCATCCACAAGACCATCATTTTTAAATGTTCTTCCTCCAAATGCTTAAAAACTGATATTTTTTGCCGTATAGCGCACACATCAAATCCTTCCAAGTCGAACTTTTTGGGATGCGGTCTCTTCCCTGTGGTGACGATAAATTAAGAAGTACACGCCGCTGTTGCGCTTTCTTTTGTAACTCTCGTATAATTTTCTCTGACACAACTGCAATAAAATGAACAAGTATTTATGTACATTATTGTTGAATTTTTTGTTGGTTTGTGTTAATTCTTTTAAAAATAATGCATTAAAAAAACTTAATTGCAATCTGTATGAAATCAATCGGGGAAAAAATCTGACTATGGCAGCCCCAAAATTTACGGATCATGGCGGCGAAGATAGTCGCGAACATTGTTTATTGGTATTAAAACACTGTTATTCTTGTGCTCCGCTTTACAAAACTCCTTCACCTTCAATATCATTTCTCGACGTGCACTTTTTACAACTTTTGGCATCTTAAACAAACCTTATACCGCACTAATCCATTAAAAAACTCACAAAATATCTACCACAACTCAACAAATGAACCTTGTTAACATCGAGTATCGACAAGTTATGTATGGCCGATCTCCTGATCTGTCAAATTTAGTTCCACCATTGTCCGCGGGACTTCTTTCGTGAAATGGACTGGATTATACTGACACATTAGTTATCTAGGGTAGTCTCGCTAATGTGTACACATCGTAGATTGCCCTATGACAGTCACTCTGCGTAATTTTATTCTATCGTGGATAACGAGTAGATAACTCTAAACTCTAAAGTTTTTTTTTGTAAAATTACGGTAGCACCTGACGTTGCCATTATTAAAAATTAGGGGTTAGCTAAATTCTAGAACGGGGACCAGTCGAGTATTTTTTAATCATCATCATCATCATTTCAGCCAAAAGACGTCCACTGCTGGACATAGGCCTCCCCCAAGGATTTCCACAAAGGCCGGTCCTGGGCCGCCCGCATCCACTGCTTTCCGGCGATCTTAACCAGGTCGTCGGGTCCACCGTGTGGGAGGCCTACCAGCACTGCGCCTTCCGGAACCTTATTTTTTAATACTCAAAGAAAATTAACGTACCGATAAACTTGAAGGAAATGTTATATAATGTTGTCAGTTTACATAATACCTACAAATAAAACACATTGTAATCAATCATCAATAACAAACAGACAAATAGTACCATCGTAAAATATGATATGTCCATGATAATATGAATACTCGTTACGTTACGTTTACTTAAGAATACTGATTAAATCTCACTATTCTCTAATACAATTAAGTTTCAACAATGTAGACTTATCAATTAACAATTTCCATTCCTTGAACACAAAATACATTTAAAATAAAAGTTATTTATATAACTGACTAGACCTAGCCAGCGGACTACAAAATCCCACAAAAAAAAACACCTGATGTCATTCATTGTTCGCGCCAGAAATGTGCTAAACGTCAAAATGTTTATGAATATTGTCGGTAAAAATATAGCAAATAGCTGAGTGTGTATTGTGGAAGTATGTAAATTCTTTAAAATAAATCGTTCTTTAGACAATAATAGATGTTTGTGTACTCATCATGTATGTTTCGCGATTAAAACGTATACTACAAAGAAACTAAAGGTTTTATAGTCACATCCAAGTCAATTCCATTACAATACAAACAAACCTGTATATTTTGTTCAACATTATATACTGGCTTTGTCTTGCATCTTTAGTGTCTACTTTTCGTGCATACAAATCGGTACAAACCGGCCTCATCAATATTTAAACGTTTTATTACGCAGGGATGCCTGAAATGAAAATGACCGCGACGGAAGTTACAACAGTGCTTGCTGATTTAGAAGAATACTCTTTAGACAATAATGTGGCAAGGAGCAATAACTATGCGGTTATTCTGCGTGCATTAAAGTGTTCAGACTATATTGATTTTAAAGATGTTGTGAGAATATTAAAAGTTTGTGCCGATGACCTGGAAGAGGTTAAATCATACTCGCCATTAATATTGAGTGTGATCACCGAATTTCTGAACAGACTTAAGGTAATACACACCTGTAATGCATTCCCACTTCCCTTACTCTTTATAAGTAAAGTAAGATTAATGTTATTCACATTATGTTTGTTTTCACATTATCGTTAAAAGTGAAACTCATTTCACTTTTATAAGAGTCAATGCCTTTGCCTTTATGAAGAGTATGGTATATATATTCGGTGTGGTGACAGATTTAAGGTACCCCCACCCTATTTCATCCTGAGGGTGTTGTGAGAGCTGACTAAAGTAATGATAAGGCCGCAACCTAGCCACATGAGAAGGAAAGCTTGATATGAAACCCTGTGCCAACCCGTCTGGCTGGGGTGGCACAGTAAGAGGCCCAAACCAACAGTGGGTCAATTATGCCAAGAACTTCTAGAGTATTATAGTTGACAAACAAACTGGTCCTAAACAATAGTTGATTATTGGGATCTCTTTAGTGGTAGCGAAGAGGAAGGTGTAAGCCTTGCAATTGGTTGAAGCCATGCAATTGGCGCTTTCCAAGCTTTCCCTCTTGGTTCTCTTGGATGATTATAATCTACTATACTTAATTTTTATGCATCATAATTGTCCGTATTTATGCAAAAAGGAACTACCCAGCAAACACACACTTGACTTATGGTTCCATTTTGCATAAATAAGGTCAATTTTTGTACATTGTAATTAATTGTTCTAGCTAAATAAAATGAGTACAGTTTATTCAAATAGAATAAAATGTACTGATTTTGGTTTTAATAACTTTCAGAATGGTCAGTTTGATCCTCCGCCAGACCTCTCACTCACAGCTCTGGCCATCATGAATATGATCAGAACAGCTGCTCCTGTGTTACTTTTGGACAGCTTAAAGATGATGTGTTTTGAAACCTTACTACTATACCCTGATGACTGTCTCATTGCTGTGGCCAATGATTATGGGCATGTAATAGATATTATTAATCTATATTGTGTGTTACATGTGCCTCCCAAGAATTCAATACAGGTAAAAATTTTTTTAAAATAGAAGCCTTTTGTTTTGTTGAAGTTAAACACTTTTTAATGGATTTAATGTTTTGGTGACCATGACTGTTTGTTAGATAACAACATTAAAATACTTATAACTAATACAATACATTAAAACTATGTCACTAACTAATACATAAAAATACATACAATTAAAATTAGAATAATATAAAATACATGCAATACATCAATTAAAGTGTTTAATTTCAATGTGTAATAATTGCTAATTAAAAGCTTTTGTTTTTCATCTGCGATGCATAGTTTTGGCTGCAAAGTGAAATATCGGGACACACACACCTCCAATTTATTAAAGATAAATTCTTGCTATAAAATGAGTTTCATATATTTTTTAAACCTCCAATGTCCTTATTTTTTAGAAACGGTGATTACTGTGCTTATTACATTCCAGGCTTACAGACTACTTCATAAGTTGCTGAAGAATTCTGTACTGGATCAAAAGAAGTTGTTTGTCAGCAAGAATTTGAACATTTGGTTCGGCAAAGTAATTCCAGTGGGAATGAACATGGTATTAGATGGTTCAAACACAGAGATCATTGTTGAAGTGTTTGAAATGTTGAGTGATGAATTAGTGTTCTATGACTACACTATGGATCCATGCTGGCAGAGTACACTTACTTGCATTTGTCAGCCTAAGAAGTAAGTAATATATACATATTAAAATTTAACTCTAAATTTATTAAGTGTAACAAAATATGGCCCACTGTTGGGTTTGGGCTCTTTTAGTTACATGGAGGGTAATTAGCCCATGCTAGCAGATGGGTTGGCACAGATACCAAGATTTCCTTCTCTAGTAGTAACCTAAGTCAACAGTCTATTTATTACTTTGGCTATATTTCAGTGTAATATTGTGATGAGCAGATTTTTCACTTAAAACATCTATAAAACACTGTTTTAGACTTTAACAGTATTCGAAAAAAATACTTAGTAACCAATAAATATGGCCCACTGCCATGATTGTAAAATATTCACAAAATACCATGAATCAAGAAGCTAACATTAGATAATTTAGTTATGTTAATTTATACAAATAAATAAATTTGGATTGTCCGTTTGTAATATCGCTTTTTACTAAGCGCATTTGGATGTTTATGTGGTACATTAACCATAACATTTTTTTTTACATATTATTTCTGTCTGTTGGTTAATGTAACAAGGAGTAACTTAGGCTACTTTTATTGAGGTGTCAATATGCGCGTTTAGGAGCGCATAGTTACTGAGGTTTCCATTTTTTAAATACTACGCGAACGAAGTCTCTGGTTGCAGCTAACTGATAATTTATGAATCATATACATATATATCGTGGGTTGAAAGTACATCTAGAGGAACTTAAAACACTTACGTAAAGAAAATAAATAAAACCATATATTTCAAATAAATTATTGTAATAATTTATTATTACTTCTGAAATTATTTGTTACCATTTCCAGATACCCACTGATCATCAAAAACCTTCTATTGGCCGGTAGTGTATATTGGCACAGACTCTGGATTGTCTTTATAAAGTTGCTCAAACATCAAATCACACAGTCATTTGGAAGTGTTGGGACTCCGATTAACTCATTACTGCCCATCGTAGAAGCAGCCTTCAAATTGGATGTGACAAACAGATGCAAGGCATTTGATTGCTGGAATATTCTAACAGACAGTTTTGCAACAGAAACAAATGAAAGCAACATAAACAAGAGAATAAAGTTACTTATAATACCACTGAGGTCAAACAATGCTAAAGCAGAAGAGACAGCATTGGCAAAGTTCAAGTGTTGGTGGCATTTGATTCGGAAGTTTCAAAATAAAATGGACAAGTTCTTAGATATGACATTGGTGTCGTTATTGAATTTTATATATGGACGTCACAATGGGGATTCTGTTCAGCAGGCCTCAGTTATTCCGGGACAGATCACACCTGAAGTGAGGAAACAAACTATCAAAGCTATAGTTGATATGTTGGGCCACACAGGCTGTGTTGGTTGTACGGACTTGCCAAAGTTAAAAGGGAAATTGGTGACTGCAAAGCATTTAGTGGACAATTGGAATCATTGGATTTATTCTATAACGTCAACCGTAATGATGTCTATAAAGAATGAGGATCTTCTGACAAAGCAGCAGTTAAAGTGTTTGTGGATATCATTCCTTGCCATAATTGGGGAATTGCCGGAGAATAATATAAGAAGTGATTTATTTATTGAAACGATGGCAGTGTTGAAACGTTTAGTTCAGGTGATTTGGATTTTGTTACTATTTCATTTAATTGATGTGTTTGCATGGATTACCTAATGCAAGGTGTGACCATGAATGTTAGAATTTAGGCGGAATTCGTAACTCGTTTTACGTTTTATTGTACTAAAGCTGGTGTACAAAGATAAAAATCAACATTTAATAATATCTGCAAAAATACTACATCAATGCTCTCTTAGGTTTTCACGATCTTTGCACATTGCAGGAAATGATTTATTGACGGCTGTGATCGTGTTCTTTTATTTAAATTCCAACGTTTCAGACAGTCGTCCCGCGACCACGGACACTGCATAGTGTCTGAAACATTGGGATTTAAATCCATCAAAAAAACATTATTCTGATGCATTGGAAAGAATAAATTTGTATCTTCGTCCATTTAGTCAGTCTCATTTATATTTTTATTCTGAGAGCTTACCAGAAAACCTATTTATTACTTATCTGTATCTATAGCCGAAATAAATTGACGTCGTGCCTAACTTCGGTTTCGAAATATTTGTCGAAATCTAAGGTAGGTTGAAAGGGTAAGAATATGTGAGACGCGCGTCGGAATCGCAGTAGGAATATGAATTTGCCATGGCGTTTGATTGCCAACCGCTATAGGCTGTGTTGTTTTCGGGTCTTACAATCAGGCTTGCCAGTTAAGCTAGTTTATTACGTAAAATTTTCTTATATTTCGTATTACAGGAGACAAGAAGCAATAAGTATACAGAAATTATACTGGATGCCTTAGTGTTTTCGATATTCGAAGACCAAACTAATATCAATAGGCTTCTCAAAGTAAAAGATGCTGAAAACAATCACTTGATAGATCTACTAAATGTGGTGTTGGATCCATGTCTGGACAGTTATTACAACAGGTATGTTTCTTTTAATAAAACGTGACCCCCCCCCCCCCCCCCCCCTTAGGTATACCTGTATTGCGGGGGCAGTTTGCAATCATGAAATTGACGAGGAGCAAGTGTATCTGGTTTACACAAAGACTTGTTCGACCCCAGAATAGAACCGTGATACAGAGGCGCATCAAAATATTGTCCGACATGGAAGCTTAAAATGTAATATGAGTTGACCGTAGAGCTCGATGGGGCTGACATAGTCGTGATTCATCTAAAAGTCCCATAGAAAACAGCAGATAAAAAAAATAGTTACACTATTATACATTTTGTTTATTATACATTTAGTTACACTAATATACCACCAGTTTGTTTGAAAAAAAAAACTTTTCAATAGACACAGATAAGGTTACAAATAACATAAGTTACAGTCCTTGCCAAACTTTATGGCGGCTCTGAATGTGGCTACATTACGCTGCGCAGAACACAAAATCAAGTATCAGCGGGACGTACGCCGGGGGTGGAGGCCGGGCACGCCCGCGCGTGTTGTATTCCACCCGCAAGCGTCCTCGCTCCCGTGCGTTAGTGTGAGTGTGCTACGTTCGTATTGGTTATGAAATGTACGATGCGCAAGTTCGCATCGACGGCTACATTCAGAGCGGCCATAAAGTTTGGCGAATACTGTCATCATCATCATCATCATCATCATTTCAGCCAAAAGACGTCCACTGCTGGACATAGGCCTCCCCCAAGGATCTCCACAAAGGCCGGTCCTGGGCCGCCCGCATCCACTGCTTTCCGGCGACCTTAACCAGGTCGTCGGTCCACCGTGTGGGAGGCCTACCAGCATTGCGCCTTCCGGAACGCGGTCGCCACTCCAGGACTTTTTTGCCCCATCGGGCGTCGGTCCTGCGAGCTATGTGCCCTGCCCACTGCCACTTAAGTTTGGCGAATACTGTACTTCTACTTATTGAACATGGTGACAACCTTGGACGTCTGATCTGGCAGCTCAGTCTAGGATCCACTGAAAATCAGCCCTGTGTTATCCTTCTCGGTATAGAAGCTTGATCCTGAGTGGAGCTTCGTTTGGAGTTACCGAATTGCTAGCCGTGTAGTTTTTTTTTCTCTTGTATTTCTGTATAACTCCGAATGTACAAATTTCCTCTTTTTTTTTTAGTTTACTGCTTGTTTAATTTCCATCAATATCGGTCCAGTTTTTGTAGACTAGCTGGAACAAACGGGCGAACAGGCCATATATTCATATTCAGACAAAGAGTTTCTTAGACATAGCATGGGAATAATTCCAATGCTATGTCTAAGAAACTTAACTTAAAAAATCGCAATATTATGAATGTTTGTGACAGTATAAGACTTGGTAATGTTTAAAGGTCATTTTAAATTTTCAGCATTCCAACACATGAGTTGCTTAGCAAATTTAAGTGTGTAACAAGATTGATAGTAAATAAAAATACGAATTATCCAGTGAACTCGTTTGGAATCTTTCTAAACAAGTTGCATAAAAGCGACACCACATTTAAAATGTGGACAGCATTTGTAGGAACGTTATGTGAATCAGAAATTAGTTCTGCCATGGAGATCTCAGATGTATTGTTATACCCTCTTAAGTTCATGGACTATTTCACTGACGTAAGTATTGTAGCATAGATCTGGCTTAAATTATTACATACAGGATGTAGTAAAAAGGGCAAACAACTGTGGCACCTTCAAGGAGCAGCTGTTTATATTGTTTGCACACGGAATCATAAATAAATAAATAAATATCCTTCGACATTTCACACAACGCCATCTCGTCCCAAACTAAGTAACTTAATGCTTGTGTTATGGTAACGAGATGGATGATAAACTACTTATATACATTTTTTTTTTGTATATACATACATATTATAGATAGAAAGGACACCCAGACTCCGAGCCAGTGCCTCTGGTTTAGACAAAGACACTTGCCCGACCCCGGAATCGAACCCGGGACCCGTTGATTCAAAGGCGGCACATCTAACCACTAGACCAATGAGGCAGTCTAATCATGATTCAAACATATGTCAAATGTGTCTTATTTTGTTTGCGGGGATAAAAGTTTTGATGGACAATTGCGGCTCGTGGGTCTTATATGATGTTAGAGACCCATACCTATGAAACATCCTCCATTGCACAAAGGTCAATAACCTAGCCGCAAGAGAAAGAAAACTTGATACGACCCTGGGCCAACCAGCGTGTCACAATAGGCCAATGGCCCTCCATGTAATTGGAGAAGGCCTGACTCAGCAGTGGTTCATTTATTAGCCAAGTGGTTGTAGTAGTAGTCGCTGATTTGCCGCCCCTACTTCAAGTATCTATTAAAATAGATCATTATGTTGTAATTATAATATATATAATATCCTTGGACATTTCACACAACCCCATATCGTCCCAAGCTAAGCAACTTAATGCTTGTGTTATGGTAACGATATGGATGATAAACTACTTAGATTTTTTTTTTTTTGTAAAGGCATACCTATTATAGATAGAAAACACCCAGACCCGGAACAAATACTTGTAGGTCGTACAAATATTTCTTCCGTGCGGCTAAAAGTCACAAGTAACCAGGTCATTAAATCCTTTATGAAAATGACGCTGTTCTTGTTATAGATAAAAGAAGCTGGCATGGTGTGGTATACAATGTGCGATCATGTGTACCTCAGACTTAAAGCATCTAATGTTGGTCCTAAAATAATGAAGTATTTGATGACTTTTAAAGACGAGAAAACCCATTTCGCCCTATGTGCGATACTCGCCATTTTGAAAAGCGGACTGGTTGATGCGAACTGTAAGTATGATTTAAAAAGACTGACTGAGAAGAATGTGAGATGACGGATCTAGCGGATAAATACAGTTTGTTGAAGCTGTCTAGGTTGGACAGGTAGTGTTGTGTTGTTGCGCGTGTGTAAGGTCGCCAGAGTTCAATGAAGGAAAACATGATTTTTTCCGTGAGGTGACCAATTTAGAATATATTGTGTCACCACCCCATTCCATCCTAAGGGTGTCGTAAGAGCCGACAATAGGAAATGACAAGGCCGAAAATCTAGCCGCAAGAGAAGGATAAATTGATACGAAACTCTATGCCAACCTGTCTGGCCAGTAATTGGCGGAGGCTCAACTCAACTCAACAATGGGTATTTTACGGGCTGAGATATAACAACATTTATATAATTTTACAGATACAGATTACCATGATGAACTAGAGATACTGTGGCAACTGATAAGGAATGTTGAAAGTCGTAAAAGTATTGAAGGAGTATTCCCTATTTTAGTTGACAGACTGGTTCAAATATTCAGCAACTTAAATGTGAATAAAAACAAATACTTGGCAATTAAAGTGTTACAATGTTTCTCCCATACACTCAAGTTGGTCAACGAGGATTTGGACAGCGCGCATGTATGTATCTTATACAATACTAGCTTATGCACATGGCTAGGCCTGGGGTTGGCTTTAAACCCGTGCTGCCTTTATATGGAGCGTATATTACTCAGAGATAATATAGCATTTATAATGGTCGAATTTAGTCCAGTACATTGTATTTGAGTTTATTTGTTTTAAACATGCAAATCTCTCCTCTTTATAAATTAGTTAATTAGTATACGCTTTATTTTACACATAACAAAACGAAATCGTCAAATCGAAACGAAAATTACGTTGCTTATAATGGGCTGTCTTATGGGGTTAAGCGATTTCTTCCACACAAGCAGTTTGGATGGATAGGAGTTGTGGAAGAATAAGTAGTATAGCAACTATTTCTAAATTACACATCAAAATGTGTGTATCAAAATAATTGCTCAAGCCTTTATTTGAACGATTCATGTAGAAATCATGTCCATGGAATGGTTGTACACCGAAAGACCTTGCAGCAAGCCGCTTTATCTCATATTATACATAAAAATGCAATCGAGCTAATGTACACAAAAGAGGCGCTATCAATTTATGTGGCGTACGTACGTATGCAATGTATCCTCTATTTTGCAATTACAAAGGCGTTGAGGATTTATTACAGATTTAAATGACACTATTTATTTAAATAATGTTAAAGAATCAAAATGATCTGTTATTTCTTTCCTTTTCTCAGATGGATCCTATGATTATTTTAGTGACAGCAGTCACTACAATGCTAAAAGACGCGTTCTATTTTGGTTTAGCTGATGTCATAGCTGATGATATCATCGAATATTGTTCTAAAGTTTGTAAAAACAATTCATTGAAGTATAATATACGATCACTTCTCAAAAAAATGTTATCTAACACTGCGTCGGTAGCCGTAATATCAAAAATAAAAAGTGCAGTTAATGAATATGAAAAAACGACTGTGGGGGAAGAACCTATTATTGTTCTTGATACTCCAATAGAAGCAAATACTTGCGAACCAAATATTCCTGATACATCAACAAAGCCAGTTAATGACACATTAAAATTAGATGGAAGTGAAAAATGCAATGATATCAAGCAATCAAACAATAAAGAAAACTTAAATAATGCCATAAACAGTAATATTGCAAATCCCGAAGTCATAGAAGTAACGAATGATACGCAAGTGCCTTTAACGGTTGTGAAAAATCAAAAGACCGACAATACCAACAAAGAAACTATTAATGAAAGCAATGTGGAGGCTAATGAAAAGGAGAAATTTACAACACCTATTGCGAAAGGCGTACCGAAAAAAACAAAGAAAAGAGAACCAAGTATAGTTAATACAGTTGTTGAAAATGGAGAAGAGTATGTTGTTGTTAAATCTAATTGGAAGTTCAATCCAAGAAAACTAACAGAAAATCAAAAAGATAAATTGAGAAGGAAGAGAGAAGATATACCTGCACTCTATCAAGATTTATCACAATCACAAGATGAATTCAAACTAGTTGCATGGAAAACTGATTCACAAGACACGTCGAATACAGCAAGTAGTAAATCCGAGAGTACTTCTAACAACCTTGTGAGCGAGGAAAATCCAAGCATAGCCCTCAAAAATATGCCTGGTTCTAATGTTGTACCTAAAATTATGGAAAACTTTTTATCAGGCAACAATGGTACTAAAAATAAGAGTAATACTGAACTGCCAGTTATATCTGTAGTGAGTTCACCGAAAAGCAACCCACCCACCCCTAAAAACACAAAATCCCCTCGGATGGCATTAAAAGATAGAGTTTTTCGTAATGTCAAAAACTTGATCGAAAAATCTTCAGTACAAAAAGAAAATATGGAGACTGAAAGTGAAATTAAGACTGATACTATTAGTAATACGGCTACGCCGGATGATAACAATATAGAACCTGATGAGACTGAAAAATATGTAAAAACACCTAATTCTAAAGCTATACCTATTTCCAATGTAGTCAACTCGGCGCCACCTTTGATATCAGCAGACAGACCGTCTCGCGTCAAAAGAAAACCGAAAAAGTTTGATGACGTGGAACTCTTAGCTTTGAAGAAACGACGAAATTCTCAAAATGACGCACAGGCTCACGTTAAATTTGGCCAACATATAGTAGAGGTACATCCTGCTAAAAAATCTATCGATGATGATGGTCCACCAGCAGACAAATGTGAGAAAAAGTCAAATACTGACACTGATGCACCAGAGAAATTAGATAACAATGACGATAATGATAAAGATATTAATCAAAACAACGAAAACAAAAATGAGTTACAACAAGAAATAAACAAAGATAATAACACTGATAATTGCATAGAAGTTATAGATATCTCTCAATCCGGCAACATAGCCGAAGTCGCGAGTCATAAAGAAAAAGTATCTAATGACATAACAAAAGAGGTTGATAATTCTCATGTTAACACTGAAGAATTGACTACACCGAAAAAAGCCCTTAAAGTTAAAAATTCCGAACAGAAGTCAACAGTTAAGAAGAAAAAATCTAGAATTGAAAGTGAATTGGCGATAGACATGGTAGAAGGTCATCCATTTTTGAAAATGCAATCTGATAAGAGAGTTACGAGAAAGTCTGCTGTGAGTCCAGTGACTGTTAGTAGACGCAAAGTTTTGTCTGAGAAACTCAATAAATATAAGTCAGATGAGGATACGTTAACAAAAATTGACAACAAAAAGAATAAAGATAAAAAAGGTAGCTCCAGCTCTGTCAGCACTTCTTTTACTGTTAATGAAAGTCAAGAAAATTCACCACAACTACTGGTAGACGGGCTACCAGATTCTGAAGATGTTATAGAGAGTTCGCAAGATTCCACTATTAGCACTGTATCTGTTAAATCTACAAGAAAAACTGCAAAGAGAGTACCCACTGTTGTTGTCGAGAAGCTAAAGACACCTGCAAAATGCAATGTACAAATGAATGAATCTCAAAGTATATTAGATTGTGGGGTTCCCACAATACCCGAATCACATGTTCCCTGTAATGAAACTAAAGATATCGAACTATCACGTAACAAAACTGACATAGAAGAAGATAAAAGTTCTCAAAATCTTACAGAAAATATGGACACTGAACCTATGGAGGATAAAAATATTTCAGATGATGTTATCATAATAAATGATGAACCTGTTGCACCGATATCAGTCAGTAGTGACGAAATACAAATTGGTCCTGAGACACAAGAACTGGCTGAAGCAGACACACAACGGACAGATCCTAATAAATTCGAAAATATTGAGTTAAGTGATAATGTCTTAACACCTCTGAATATTGAACTGTCTGCCAATCCAACAACTACATATATAAGGGATCTTAGTGCTACAGAAGTTGAAGAAACCCAGAATGAAAAGTCACAAAATACTCCTGATGACCTAACTAGAACTTTGTCAGAGTCCGTTTCTGCAGAAATTGAAAAGGAGAACGAAGTATCATCCCCTTTAAAAAATGAAGATCAAAGAAAGAAAGATTTCTTGAATAACACTGTTGAGATATCGCCGATCAAGACAATGAGTCCTGACCGCGATAAAAAGTCTCCTTCGCCTGATAGTAGCAACGATTATGTTGTTATAAAATTATCATCACCCGTTCAAAGTAATGGAGAACCTTTCGATAAATTGGGCTCACCAGAATTTTTCACGGATGACAAAATATCTCCAGAAAAAAGGGACCAATCTCCACCAAGGCAGGAAGTTACTGTCACTAATACCAGTCCTAGTTCATCATTATCTTTGAAGAAAAATAGACCGCAGGTACGATCAGGTGGACGCGGGGCACAGATGTTAGGATTATGCGTACCCGATAAACTGCATACTATTATCAATCCTGAAAGAAATGAGCTGGACGATGCCAAGAAATCTACCCCAAACAATACTACAGCCAGAAGAAATTTGAGAATGCTGTATAGTTTAGCCCAAAATGATAACAATGAAGAAGAAATGCCTGATAGTAATGAAAGTGAAAATTTTCTTCAGTTCAAAAAATCATTGCCTTCCGTTGTCAGTAGTCCTTCGGGCCCTATTTTGAAAAGGAAACTGGCAGATATTACGGACGAGGCGACTGTATCTCCTGCGAGTAAGGTAAGTAACATAAATTATCGGTCGACATTAGTATGTACATGTAACATCTTTAAGGGAGGCCTATGTCCACCGGTGGGCTAGAGAGGGTTGTTGAGGATGATAATGACAAAACATAGCTTAAGTCTAATTTTTTGAGTGAACGATAACTAAATAATTGGCTCTTAAAGCCTAATTTTTGTTACTACACTACACACATGCATACACTTGGTTAATGCACTTGGTCTTTCAGCGCAAAAGAGTGAGTTTCCACGATCCGCCGGTATCCACAACGATATCGGTGCAAAAATATATAGAACCGCTTGGCGTAAGATCACCACAAAACTCAGCTCAAAAACGTTTAGAACGTCAGATGCGACAACAGACACCAATTAAGTCGGTGAAAAAGCTAGAAAACTCTTTCAAATTAGACACGGTACTAACTAAAGCAGTTGAAAGTTTTGTTGGTGAAGATTCTCCTAATATGACAGATGACACTCAATCTGTATCTCTGGACGAAACACCAGTGGTGGAAATAGTAAAAGCGAGTGAATTGAATGATTCACAACCAATCTGCCCTGCGTTGGTGGATTGTAAAGATCCCGTAGTAAATATTGCTTCAGAATTATCGTCCCCGGCTATGAAAAATTTACTTGTTACTGAGCTAGAGGGTAAAATAGAAACAGTTGGGGATCTGGCAAAAATGACAGAGCTTGAAGTAAATAGGCTGTGCATCAAGGCTCCTAAGATTAAGGTTGCCAAGAAAGTACTGACTGAATACACGGCAAAAAAAGCTAAGACGGAAGACGAAACTATAATTGTGGATGCTGCAATGTTCGACGAAACTATGAACGAACCAGTTGCGAAGAAAATGGAGGTAGAAGTCCAAACAGAGTATGAAGCTATTGAGAAGGAAATACAAACGGTTTCTGTGCCTGTGATATTTGCTTCGATGCAAACTGAAGTTGCAGATATTTCGCATAGAGGCATACAAACTGATGAGTCCGGAAGCAAATCGACTGCAGATGTTATTAAGACTGGTTTACTGGAAGTAAGTTACTTGTGACCGTTTTTTTTGTTATTGCTGCGGTTTCTTGTCCAAATATTGTACACGCAAGAGATATTTGTACAGGGTATGCGTTTGAGCTGCTACGATATTTTCGAGGTCCCGGTTCGATTCCGGGGTCGGGTTTGTGTTTTTGTGTAAACCACTTGCACTTGCACTTGTTCTAAGCCTGGGTGTCCTTTGTGTATATGAACACATACATGTTTGTAAACAGCTCCCGCGATGTGTCGCTGCCGTAAAGATAAAACCTCTTCTCTTACTTTACTTTAGTACTTTACCGACGACACGGTTGGCGCAGTGGTTGAGCGATCGACTGCTGCGCAGCATGTCGCGGGTTCGATTCCCGCACGGAAGAAATATTTGTACGATCTACAAGTATTTGTTCCGGGTCTGTGTGTTTTCTATCTATAATATGTATGTTAAACAAAAAAAAATTTATGTGAGTAGTTTATCATCCATCTCGTTACCATAACACAAGCATTAAGTTGCTTAGCTTGGGACGAGATGGCGTTGTGTGAAATGTCCAAGGACTTCACATTTCCTATCAATTGTTTGGGATCTCGTAGCTTGACTTTGGATAGCCGTTATAACATCATTCTGCCTGTGACTTGTTTAAGTAAATCATAAATCAATATATTTCTAAATTATAGCATATATGTCATTCTAATGTATGAGCAATATTGTAAAGTTTAAGTGGCGTGACGAAGATCCATGCATACAAACTTTTGTTTATAACATGAGTAGGATTATTCCGTCATCAACTTCAATGTTCCCTATCTTTTCAGAGACAAGACTACGTTGAAGAACTAAGTAGACAACTACAAGAGTCTTCAATCCGCCATTTGTCTGAAAAATTGTCATTCGACACTCTGACTGACTTGTTTATCAAGAGAATTAATCCCACTGACACCAACACGGTTTTTAATAGAATATTGGATAATCAAACTTCAAACGCAGCGGACGGGAGTCAATCAGATGTAACGTTGCTTCGAGACTATGTTTGTGAGAGGTTTGACTCCAAATCCTTGATTTTGTTCTGTAGTGAGATATTGCAGAAAGTACACGATAAAGCCACGTAAACCTTGACGATTCTCTACTATAGTAGCGAAAGGTTGATTTTATATTTGGTCTGAACGTTTAAATTCGGATGTTATATTAACAGTTCCAAAAATCTAATCGGAATGTGTAAATAGTTGGCTATATATTCACCCCGATTGGAACTTTTAGGATGATTTGAATTGTTGAAATGTACCTTATATTTGTAGTTTTAAATGTAGCTGTTGCGTATGTTGTGAGATTAATGAAATTGTTGATAGCACGATGTAGTTTCGTACTACGTGAAGACTAGGTACGGACGACGTCCACTACATCGCTTCAGCATGAAACCAGTGCAGCCTGTTGACTCAGCCACCGATATAGTTACAAAACTAGAATATACTGTGTGCTGCCGGTAACCGGACAGTGGAGGCGGTGCTAGTCAGGTTGCGAGACGATTTAGTGGCCCCGTTCTTAAGCCATAATTATTGTTTGATTTGTACATTTGACGTACCTACTACTTCGGGATACCATACCAAAATGGCCAATATAGCATTTTAATTTATTAGTGTTTCTCTATATCCCATTGATCAGACTAAAGCCCACAGAACTAATGTATACGCCATTTTAGGTTATTTAAAAAAGTGATTATGTTTTTACTATTTTTAATTAGTAGATAATTCAGCGTTCCTGTTAACCTTCAATATATTTTATATTAAAAATCTGTCCGTACGCTTTCCATATCTTAGTTTGTAGATGTAGCATCACCATTGTGATACCCTAAAACATTGAGGATACAAATAAAAACTTTAATTTTATTCAAACTATTTTATTTATTGTAAAACAAGTAATATTTACATTATTCAGTCATGATTAGTGACTTTGCACACGTCACAAAATATCATATTCTCATAACACACTGAACAAAAAATAATGTCACTTGTTATTTGCACGCATGCTCAAATAAGTTGCACACTTGAAGTTGATTATTCGGTTAATCGATTAAAAGAAATGATTGTAATCAGTTGCAGTGAAGTTATATGGAAGTTCCATTTTTGAATCGATATAAATTCCAAACGTGCTTTCGCCAGCGATATGTTGCAACTTAATATGAGACATTAAAATTGTAACTGTTACAATATTAGTTGTAGATCTGCAACGTTGTTGCAATAAGCAAGAAATTGTACCTACATGGCATCAAGAAATTATATCAGAACTAATATTTACAGTGACAAACTAGACACAGGTAACGTTAAAGCTTTATACATAGAGTGGAGAGTTGACTCGCAACGCATCCGATTCATTTGATTATTAAAATTAAATGATGTCCTATTTAAAAGCGGAATTTTACATATATTTTTTTGAACATAGATTGGAAAGATTAAAGAAAGATTTGTTGGACCTCTGGGTTCTTGCTGTCACTTTTATTTTACATACAACAATAGACAAGATCAGATATCTCTATATCTGATCTTGTCTATTGAACACTGTAAAGTTTATCTAGTATATTATTGTCAGATGCAGTGCGAGCCATTATATTGACGACACACATATATACAAGTATTATTCACCCCTCCCAAGAAGTATATCACACTTATACCATCTAAACTTAACCTACCATTGACCCTAGATGCCAAATTAGGAGTGAAATAAAAGCAAATAAAACTGACTCCGTTGATGCTGAATCAATAGATTATACCTCGTTCGCGTTAATAATGCAGTAAGTCGTCAGTGTCCTCAAATCGTTCCTAATAAGAAATTCAAGTTCACAGCGAACAGTTGAAGGCATACTTTCGAACGCAACGATGGTATACTGTCCTTTGTGTCCTTTACCATGCAGTTGTGCTGATGACTAACTGCATTTTTAGCGGGAACGAACTATAGTGTAGGAACTAGTTGTATTGTAATAAATTATTTTAAAATAGCATTTCATGTTTCACTTGCGCTTATGCGTCCCGAAAATTCGGCGTGCTCCTCTTCCTCGCAAGCTTTTGTTTGGTAGGTAATTCGCTATTCTAAGGAATTTTCTATAAAATACCCATATCTTATCTATTTGTTGGAAATTGATATCAAAATCCATAGATTAATTGTTTGTGACTTACACTTTATAGACATCCCTTTTGGCTGTAGTTGTTAATTATGTATTGTATCCTAGAAATATTTCTGTTTTAATTGACGAGTACTTATGTGCACTATTTTGGCACTTATTCTAGATGAAATATATTTGTCATCATTTCAGCCAAAAGACGTCCACTGCTGGACATAGGCCTCCCCCAAGGATTTCCACAAAGGCCGGTCCTGGGCCGCCCGCATCCACTGCTTTCCGGCGACCTTAACCAGGTCGTCGGTCCACCGTGTGGGAGGCCTACCAGCACTGCGCCTTCCGGAACGCGGTCGCCACTCGAGGACTTTTCTGCCCCATCGGGCGTCGGTCCTGCGAGCTATGTGCCCTGCCCACTGCCACTTAAGTTTGGCAATCCGGTGGGCTATGTCGGTGACCCTGGTTTTCCTGCGTATCTCCTCATTTCTGATTCGATCTCGCAGGGAAACTCCGAGCATAGCCCTCTCCATTGCCCTTTGGGTGACTTTGAGCCTTCTGATGGAGCCCATAGTGAGCGACCACGTCTCAGTTCCATATCTAGGTGCCGCCTTTGAATCAACGGGTCCCGGGTTCGATTCCGGGGTCGGGCCACTGTCTTTGTCTAAACCAGAGGCACTGGCTCGGAGTCTGGGTGTCATTTCTATCTATAAAATGTATGTATTTACAAAAAAAAATGTATATAAGTAGTTTATCATCCATCTCGTCACCATAACACAAGCATTAAGTTGCTTAACTTGGGACGAGATGGCGTTGTGTGAAATGTCCAAGGATATTTATTTATTTATTTATTTATATGTCATCACTGGCAACACACATTGGTTGAAGACTTTTGTCTTCAGACACTGCGGTATTGTGGACGAGAAGATCTTTCGCAGCTTCCCGAACGCTGCCCAGCCGAGTTGGATCCGACGATTGACCTCTTTCTCGAAGTTGGACTTACCTAACTGGACAGTGTGTCCCAGGTAAATGTAATGGTCAACAACTTCGAGGGTAGAACCTCCGATGTTAACAGGAGTGGCTTGAACATGGATATTAGACATGATCTTCGTCTTCTCCATGTTCATCTTAAGGCCGACTCGTTCGGAGGCTCCACAGAGGCCATCGAGCATCGTAGTGAGGCCCTCCATGGTCTCAGCCATTACGACTATGTCGTCAGCGAATCGAAGGTGAGTGATGTACTCGCCGTTCACGTTGATGCCCAGCCCTTTCCAGTCCAGAACCTTGAAAACATCTTCCACTGCAGCGGAGAACAGTTTCGGAGAGATAACGTCTCCCTGTCTAACACCTCGCTGCAACTGGATCGGTTTCGAGGTCTGGTCCTGGAGTCGGACTGACATGGTGGCGTTTTCATACAAGCACTTCAACACTTCGATATACCGATAGTCGACTTGGCACCTCTGGAGAGCCTGCAATACTGCCCACGTCTCGATCGAATCGAAGGCTTTCTCGTAGTCCACGAACGCCAGACAAAGGGGCAGGTTATACTCCTCGGTCTTCTGTATAACCTGCCGTAGCGTTAAAATATGGTCTACGGTACTGAAGCCTTTTCGGAAACCGGCTTGTTCGGGAGGCTGGGAATCGTCAAGCCTGCACGCGAGTCGATTCGTGATGACCCTCGAGAACAACTTGTAGACATGGCTCAGAAGTGAGATGGGTCTGTAGTTCTTCAATAAGGTGTTATCTCCCTTCTTGAAGAACAGCACCACCACACTTCTGTTCCATGCCTTTGGCGTTCGTCCTTCGAGTATGACGGAATTGAATAACTTCTGAAGGGCCCTAAGGATCGGTTCTCCACCCGCCTTCAAAAGTTCTGCGGTAATGCCGTCATCACCCGCCGCCTTGTTGTTCTTAAGTTGCTCGAGAGCCATCCCGATCTCACACAGGCTGACGTCCGGTAAATATATTTGTAAAGAATAATTTCTAAATAGGCTGTAATATTTTGGGATTTCAAATATCAGCTTTAATTTTCTAACCTTACAATCTCCCTATTTCAGCCTTGTACCCAAAATCTCTAATTAAATAATATTAGGTTAAAACTAAGCAATCTGAAACAATAATTTAATATGAGTGCCCTACCAACTGTTTCGTCAAACATATTTGCGCATTCGTACCTCATAGCAATAAAAATATAATATTGGCATAATATTACTGACATCTAGCGCCACAAATTGACAACCATCAGTTGTCGTCTCCCGGGACTCTAATGTAGAAAAAAAAACTTGAAAACCCGTTACTACTTAAATGTTAAATATTCACGATTTCATTCACGAATATAACATTATACTTTGGTCCACAATTGAGCACTCGATTTACTAATATTAAAGAAGAGGTTATTGCTCACTGTCAGGGAAACCGCATTTCGGCCACGTAGTCTAAATGGTCCAGATTGTGATGGGAGTTCGAGCGCCTGGGAGCACGAGACCTATGGATATTGTGATGCGAGTGTGCTCGCGTCACTTTGTACGGGCCCTCGCGTCTGGGGCCATCATCGCTGGACTTGCGAGCAGATACCCACTCATCGTCCCTGAGCCGACCCTGTTTCCGATAGTTTTCAAAAACACGTCTATTATCATCATACCGTTGCCTTTGCCAATTCATATCATGGCCGTATAAGTCCAACTCGCCAGAAGGTTGGAACTGACTCGTGCTCTGGCTATAACTGGACCTTTTCCAGCCCTCATCATATTTCTTCCTACCACCTTCGTCGTCAGCTAATTGCCGGCGTTGAGACTGATTAGAACTGCTCTCGCTAGTGTCTTCACCTGATGTGCCAATACCAAGATCTTTATCGTCTCCGTATATTTTGTAAATGCCGTTCGGATTCAAGTTCTTGCCGTTATACATCTGGTCGTTTATGGCTAATTTTGGATGCGGTATGCAGTATGGGTTTGGATATCCTTTTTCTAGCTTGGTCATTTTTATGTCTCGCTGTTGTCTGGTACACGATCCAGGGCCGAATAGTGATAATAGAACCGGTAGCAAGAAGAGTCCGTGCATTGCTCCGAAGAAAATAACCATGAATACCATTTTGAAGAAGACGGAGAAAATGTAACTGTCAGCTAAAAGTAGAGCGATGACGCCTAAGATGGTACTGAAGGACCCTTGAACGATGGGCAGGCCAAGGGAGTAGAGACATTCGCTGACTTTTTCGTTAGGGGTCTTAGCCTTAGATGCCATGTAAGCATAGCAGATATGTGCGGTAAAGTCAACTGAGAAGCCGATGCACATGATGAGATTGATCATTGATATAGAATCGAGGTTTATATCCCATAGAGCCATGTATCCAACTACACCGATTTCAATTGATATTATGCTGAAAGCCACCCATAGTGAGCAAAGAATATTGGGAATGAATATAAAGGACGTAATCATCATCATTAACGCGCCGTAGCACAAGTTTTGCAGGGACGTAGGCCGCACGAGCTCGAACTGAAACAACATTACAAAATTGTTAAACGAGCTAAAGCGCAATCTGTACATTTATAAATTAGAATTGAATTCGGAATTCGAATACATACTTTAACCACCCCATTCCATCGCAAGGGTGTCGTAAGGGCCAACAAAAGGAAATTACAAGAGAAGGAAAAATTGATACGAAACCCTGGCCAACCCGTAGGCTAATTACCCTCCATGTAACTGGAGGTGGTCTCAGCTTTGTGTCATATATGGGCTGAGAAGTAGATCACATACACACACAAACATTAGGGAGACACGTACCTGATCAAAGAATACAAAATACGGATGGAAAACGGAGACGTTAAGAGACGATTTGGCAACAACTTCTCGCAATGCTTTGACCATCTCTTTCTCGTGGTTAGTGCCGCTAATGTTGACAGCTTGGATCAGGAATCTTGACGCAATTATTTTGTCTCCAGCTTCGTTGAACTTCACGTCTAGAGAGAATGGATTTGCCGGGAACAGCCATAACTAGAAAAATAATAATAAACACTTTTTAACGGATTTATCGCGTGTATATCACATTATTTAATGGTATTATTTAAACGCAAAAATCGCTCACGGTGGCCAGAGCTTGTTTTGTTATTATAATTTTCTTCGGCAAGGATTTGATGTCTAACAGAGTGAATGTAGTGGTAGGTATTCAGTAATTAAATTAGTCAAATCTCAAACTCAACACTCATCTGCAAGATCCCTGGACACCGTGAGCGATGTCTGCGTGCACAGGGAACGTTGTCAATAAAACAAAATTATAGGCGGTAGATTTAACTGTTTCTTTGTACTTTTGAAGACAAATGTCATCTAGTCTCTCCCGTGACCACGACTGCTGCAAAGCATTCGAAACGTCGGGAATTAAATAATGTAACATAAACGCGATAAATCCGTTAAAAAGTGTTTAATTTGAATGTTTAATAATCGCAAAATCCTAAGAAATCATTAATAATAATCAATTGCTTTATGTTTTGGTTGCGTCCTGGTCGGGAGATATGTAGCACCAAACATCGCAAGATAAGGTATTTTGTTATACACTAATATATTTTGTCAATTTGGGTTTTCTTTACCATACAGTTATAATTTCTACTTACTTCTTTAAGGTTTTGGAGGAAATCTGCCTCGTTATCGATGGTCACATTCAAATAGTCGTTGTTCCTAGACACATAGTCCACGAATGTCCGAAGCCAAGACTCTGTGTACAGCGAGTTCGATATGTAGGACGTGTTTTCCAGGCTTTGCGTCAGGGCCTCTACTTCGTCTTGCACTCTGGGATCCGAGTAGTTGTGCTCGCCGCTAATCACCACCTAAACAAGGAGAAGAATTATTTTGATAATTCTGCTGAAGTATTTGATTACCTTTTAATACAATTGGAAATGTAGTAATTTAAAGTACACTACTATATGAATACCTAGTTAACTTACAAAAGAAAAAAGTAGACTAAATGGTTTACAAATACTTAATTGTAACATGTGTTGGACAAATATACTGCATGTTCTTTAGAACTCAATTTATATTCATCATTATGTATTATGTATGTTTATTGAAAAAAAATTAGACTTTCGTCCTCATCCAAACAAACATTTTGCATTGCCAATAACACTGGACTGGATATACTATCTGGTATTTTACCCGAACTACACTCAATACTTATACAATGAACTATTAATTATTAACTAAAATACTCTTTAAAATGTTGTACATACCTGTATTCTATATGGGAATTCCCTGTAATATTGATCTTCTCGGTCGAAGAACACAACAGAGTACGAATCGATTTTCGATAGCTTTCTCCTCTCCAGACCTTCATTCAGGTTGGTTACTCCATACCCTGCCCCTGCCAAGTAAGCTATAAACACGAAGATAACAAACGTTTTGACTGCCGGGTTGTTCAGTAAGTCGGCCATAGTGGTTCGGAAGAATGCCATGATGCAGTGCTCTTTGTTATCAATAGGATTGTCCGGGTCAGCCATATCTATGCCACCGCTGCAGAAAATGCGGTAGAGCCAGGATTTTTCTTCTGGAAAAAGAAAGTGCTTGTTACTTTTTTGGTATAGATAAAAATCCAATGGCGCCATCTAGTGCCCTTGGGGTGCAAACTAGTTGAAGATGTTGTAAGGAAACTACACTCAAAAGCGCCTTCGATACCACAAAAGAAATACCTCAATAAAATTAAAGGATGAATAAATAAAAATATGTTTAGACCAGCTGTAAGTTTTCACGGTACTGACTACGTGTATCTTCTGCCTACGACGTTTTTACGTGCCTTCCGAGGGAAGGCGTCTGATTACACACAAAATGATGGACACTCATACAAAATGCAACAGAGCCAAACGTTGTTTGGCTTGCAGATCAATTGCGTCGAATAAAATAAATACGTTACCTTTCCTTGCTCTAGATTCCGGCAAGACTTTCAACATAGTGATCGTATGGCGATTTTGCTTCTCTCGGTATCCTGATACCGCTACGCAACCCGCAAAGAATGTTATGTGCCATACAAATGTAAAACAAACAGCTAGACCTGGAAATAAATATTAAACATTGACTAAATTCCTCTTTGAAATCGACGTTAAAATCGTTAAAAATATAAATTATAATATCCTTGTACTAATTTCGACGATATTTCTAACCGTAGAGCACTAAAAACCGCTAGCTAGGCTAGGCTAGGATCAATTTCCAATTTAACTTAGGAATACGGAACGGTACAAAATATTGCTTGTGTGTGTGTGACTGTGTATGACTAATAGTTATGACTAATCGACGGCATACACCAAGTCTAAAACGGTCTGTAGTTAGTTTCAGTTTAGCTTTTTTTGGAATACTAGTCCTACGGGGTAGGTTTTGCCGAGAGACCTTAATTTCTTACCAGAATACATGCAAAATATCTGCACTGAAGGGAAAGGCGAGAACACTCCGATGAAGAACGAAAGCATGTCCGTCACAGAAGTGATCGTGATAGAAACGGCAGCCTCCGACAACATTATGGCCATACGTTCAGGAACAGGGAGTTTACACGAAGTCCGTCGCCATGCAGCTAACATCACGAACGTGTCGTCGATACCAATACCTGGAAAGAGTTAATTCCATTGACCTCTACATAACGTAACGGGAAAATTAGCAAAATAAAAAACTGCAATATAATAAAATACCGGAATCGATGTCGTTCCGGTACGATAACCAAGTTAATCGAGCTCATATAAAATCACCATTATGAGACCGGAAATATGAGAATATGGATTAGAATACGGCTGATTTCGCTTAGATATTATTTGGGTACCTACGTTGAGTTTGTCCATACCTACTACTACTAATGCTTTTACTTTAGTCTTTTGACTATAGTAAATTTGAATTGGTCTAATACTCTAATACCACTGCTGAGCCCGTCCTCCTTCCATTACATACCCACGCTGGCCAGACGGCTTGGCACAGGGTTTCGTTTTGAGTAGGGCCTCCTTGCATGTCATGTAGGGTAATTCCCCTACTGTGCCACGCTGGCCAGACGGGTTGTAACAGGATTTAGTTTCAAGTTTTCCTTCTCTTGCGGCTAGGTTTTTGGCCTTGTCATTTCCTTTCGTCAGCGTTAGCACGGAATGGGGTAGGTAGTGACAACTCTAAACCTGTACACTTAATACTCACCGATCATCAAAAAGGGTGCTGCAAAGTTAATTCCAATGAATGAGATGCCTAAGTAAATGGCGCACCCGAACGCTGCTGCGGTGGCCATAACAGCAGAAATGTTTCCCAGCAATCCTAACCAAGGCTTCGAACGAACCCAGTCGCCCATCATGCAGGTGACGATAGAGAATATTCCCATGAGGATAAAAGTGGAACTGAAGAAGGGAATTACAGTTCTTGTGTTCTTCTCCAACTCGTGGTCTAGAGTCCGGGAAGCAAAGCGGGCAACGGATATGTGTTTAAACCGCCCAGTATCTTCTGCTATGCCCACTGTTTCAAGAAATGCGTCCTCCCACGCGGCGCCTCTGGAAATGAAACATTTAATAAGATTGTGTACCATAAAGTTATCAAGACAATGGCGGTGTTAAAGGAGTAACTGCTTGATGACAACACACTCTTGTTTGTTTGTGACGTATCACTAATAGCTTATCGTTTTATTTTAGAGATGGTTTATATGAAAACCTCAACGCGGCTCCAGCCTATCAGCAATCCGAACCCCAAACATGCTATGTCAATAGTCTAAATCCACAATAACGTTGTTTATCGGCTTTGGCCTATTAATAGGTACTACAGTTCGGGACGTATGCAACACGCTTTGACACAAGCACTTGGCAAGTACTTTTGAATTTAGTTGAATATAATGTCATCGTCGATATATCCGAAATTCCGAACTCCCTACAAGACTACCCATTTAAGTTGCGACCGTGTTTTCAGCTTCAATCCACGCCAACAAAAGCTAACATTATACGTAGCGAATTCGCTCACGGAAATTCAAATTAATGAAGTGGGTCAAAATGATGTTCAAAGATTCCGTTACATACATACATACGCCTGAAGCTAATAAAAGCGTATTAATAAAAGAACTTTTTTAATGTAGGTTCATCACAAAACTCTTAGATCGTAATATTTAAAACTACCATCTTCATCTCTTGACCCTTGTCCCACGCTAGGTGGTCTTTCTTAAGCATGTTCTAATGCATGAATGGAATCCATCCATCTTTTCTCGTGTTTTAAGAGTTCTCGTGTTCTGTGAGTTACTAATTAAAGAAATTAGTGAAAATATTATGAATGATATGAATAAAAATCTGTTTAGACCCGCATGTGCAAAATCCAAGCTGGTGACAATTTCTTAAGTGTAAAAAGAAGCTGGGTGTTTATCGTAATTGACATTTCTAAAACCTATCAGGAAATTTGGCAAAACATTGCAAAATATTGACCCAGAATTGCCTTTCTATTCGTATTCACGTCCAATATTACGCAGTGTTTATTATTCGCAGCGGTCTCTTGAATCGTGTCAAGATCGGTTACCATTATCTAAGTTATAGTGTCGTATGTTAACACCATTTGTAGTGTTGAACTTTAAAACAAGCGTTGAATGGGCGTAATCAGCGCGAATGAGAAACTTATGAAACTTAGTTTCCTTTCAAAACAGTAATTGCTGTACAATCATGTCTTCCTTATATTGCATGTTATATTAGCTGTTTCCTGCGATAGATCTTTGCATTTTCCTCTCAACATGTCTATCATTAACAATATTGTACTTAGCAAAGGTTACCGCTTTTGATACTCGGAAACTTTATTGTATTTAATGGGAAGCCCCGCGTTTTGCGTGGTATCGATATGGAATTTTTGAAGGCCTTATCAAGAGATACTAGCACGTACAAATTTATAAGTATTTATTTATTATTGGCGGAGATACTATGAAAGAGGCGACGAGAAAGGCCATCGAACAGGTACTATGTTGGCAATGCCATTACAGGAACTGCGTCTACCAAAAAAACCTAGACAACGGTCTTCGCAAAATAATCCGCAAGATATGGTTCTACGTTGAGTAACTGCTAACTTCCTCGGACGTTATCCAGGTCGACATTTATTAGGTCGTTGGTCCTTTAAATGGCCTAGAGAAGTATCGTTTTTCGGCGTGAGGTCAAGTCTCGAGACACTAATTGCCTCATGTATAAATCCCTTGGCTTTTGTATATGTCATATTAAATGGTATGGTCATACGTGAAGCCAGAAGTTTGGTTTTAGGTGTGGTTGCGCTAACGGAGTGGTATGAATTCTGGCACAGTTAAAAGTTTATATATATGGGGGAGGAGTGCAGATATTTAATATTGTTATAAAACTCACACTAAATGCATATTTTAACGCACACATCAATATCATAGTTTGTACTAACATACAATATATCTTTTACGCGTGGCCTCGCCTGCGTGAGCTTCGTACTTGCCTTCTTCGTATTTGCCTAAGGTGGCGTATACAATACGCCACCTTAGGCAAATACGAAGTGTTTAAAAAGTCGATGTCAAGTCGAATTTACCTAACGGTTCTTTTCTCTTTCTTGCACAGATATTAATTAACTACTGGCGTTTGGTAATATATCAAAAACCCTGGAAGATGCTGTCAATAAAATATTAACTTCCTCTTAATTTGATTATATGGATTCCGTCATCGACCCATGACAAGTTTAAAATTCGGCAAATAAATAAATATCCTTGGACATTTCAGACAAGGCCATCTCGTCCCAAGCTAAGCAACTTAATGCTTGTGTTATGGTAACGAGATGGATGATAAACTACTTATATACATTTTTTTTGTGTAAATACATACATATTAAAGATAGAAATGACACCCAGACTCCGAGCCAGTGCCTCTGGTTAAGACAAAGACACTTGCCCGACCCCGGAATCGAACCCGGGACCCGTTGATCCAAAGGCTAAATTTAAGCTACAGTTTTCATATAATATGATTATTATGAAGGTTTTAATGTTGACACCTTGGCGATAGTTATTATTAGAGACCAGCGCATGATCTCATTTGCTCACGTGAACCCTCGGCTTCCGAAGCAGTAAGTAGGAAATTTGGTGTGTAGTCGTGAATGTTTTTAGCGGAGTCAAAGTAACCCGACAGTGTTCTGCCTATGCTAGCTAGGAAAATGTTATGCATAAGTCTATTGAAGTAATAGAAGAACTAGAACTAATAGAAAATCAGTTTAGCATGTTACCTTTGTTGCTGGATGGCATTGTCAGTCCTCACGAACCAAACAAGCTGTACCGCAGGAACGGACACTATCATGTCGTCGACCACCTTTGAACCTCCGAAGTAAACCGGGAACGCGTGAGCCTCCCATGTAACCGGATTGAACATTACTGGAAACGTTAAGTTCAATTCTCCTCGTTCCACCTGCGAAACAAATGCTTGATAGTTAAGATATGTATGTTAAGTATGTCAAGTTTAGCAACGTAACATTTAGACTAAGTTTTCCTCTGTCTTCCTAAGTGTTAAGTCTTCAGTATAGTTCCTAGGGAAACTATCGCGCGAGTATGCTCTTACTTCATAGTTAAATGAGTCGTTGTATTAAAACACAGAGTTTCTTGCCGGCTCTTGCACTTGAACAGCCTTTGGAGTCGGTGGAAAATTATAAATGAATTTTTATTTTTGACCCTAACGCTCATGTCAGGTCAGTGAACACTAAACCATTAGTAGCAAAACGTTGAGCTATTTCCCTGGACGCATGACATCCAGCTATTTTAGACTTTCCCCAATCCTAGATTCAGTGTAGCGTGTGCAATGTAAAATGATGATAAAATATCTATTGTGTTTAGTTTGACGAGCGAGTAATCGACTTTCATCAGTCACACAGTCCATACGTCTCGTACATACGTAATACATGGAAATTCTATGTGGGTAAACTTACGAAGGGCAGCCACCTTGTGGACAACTAGAAACATACAATTCCTCTTACGGGACTAGCGGGCATCAACATGATCGATAATGGATTTACGTGTTCAAGAGTTCGCCCTTGTATGGCTGAGAACTAGCTGCACAGTGCAGAATATAAATAGCCACCATAAACAAAACAAAAAACGATATGTTTACGATTAATAATTATTCTCGCAGGTATGTACAGGAAGTGATTATTAATTTACGAACTATCCTTCCTAATTTACAATTTCCTTTTTCTGCGTCTTAATTCGAGCTCAAGGGTAATGTTTGACATTAAATAAGGTAACCGATTTAGAAAAAAATAGGCTACCAACTAACCAAAAGGAACAAAAGAGGCAGATCACCTGAGCGCCAGAAGGAAAACTTGATACACCTTGCGCCGACACGTCCGAGCGAATCGTATAGAAGTTTTAAAACTTTTAAAGTATCTATCTGTCGGTATATGATGATTGAGGACTAGACGATGCTAGTTAAGCAAATACACTTGTACAAATCGAATGTAACAGCTACACGTAGTTGTAAACTTTTCCTTAAAGCAGTACATAGAAATGTTAACTTAGCAAGGATGATACAAATCGCCACAATTATGTTTTGGTTTCCTTTGTTAACTTAATAGAATCCAATAAGGCCCATTGTTTGCGGTATGCCGCAGTACTGCACACGTCAACTTACAATATTGTGTGTTATGATGAGTAATAAATACTGTATTGTTAGAATAATAGTTTAGATTTAATTTTAGTGATTCATGATCATCGTGGAACCTCCCGTCGTGATGCCTATCTTCGATTACTTATATGTACGTTTGTGATGATCACACATGTAAAAGTATCTACTGCATATGTTTTGCATTTGGACAGTGGATGTCAACAACTAAAATCTAAATAAAACAATAAATCTGATATGTTGAACCGTGCCTACACAATCTCTATTATCGATATACTTTCTGTATTGTATTTTAACTCTTTTTCTACTACTAAACGACACGGTTGGCGCAGTGGTTGAGCGATCGACTGCTGCGCAGCATGTGGCGGGTTCGATACCCGCACGGAATAAATATTTATACGACCTACAAGTATTTGTTCCGGGTCTGAGTGTTTTCTATCTATAATATGTATGTATTTACAACAAAAAAAAATGTATATAAGTAGTTCATCATCCATCTCGTTACCATAACACAAGCATTAGGTAAGTTGCTTAGCTTGGGACGAGATGGCGTTGTGTGAAATAATAAAAATATAATAAAAAATATAATAAATATCCTTGGACATTTCACACAACGCCATCTCGTCCCAAATTAAGCAACTTAATGCTTGTGTTATGGTAACGAGATGGATGATAAACTACTTATATACATTTTTTTTTGTAAATACATACATATTATAGATAGAAATGACACCCAGACTCCGAGCCAGTGCCTCTGGTTTAGACAAAGACACTGGCCCGACCCCGGAATCGATCCCGGGACCCGTTGATCCAAAGGCGGCACATCTGACCACTAGACCAACGAGGCAATATTTATTTATTTACTACTCTACTCAGCCCCATACACTGCCGAGTCGCTCGTCGTCGCCTCAGCCATTACATGGATGTTAATAGCTTACTGTGCCATGCTGGCGAGACGAGTTGATCCAGGGTTTCGTATCAGATCCCACAATGCCGCAACAGGACGCGAGTTGGAGCACCCCGGGGAGGTTTAGTGGGTAGGCCCCCACTATGGGGGAGAGTCCCACACTCCCCTCGCTGGCCATCCCCGTGGCCGGCGAGGAAGTCCATAAAGAATTTTACCCCGGGCGAAAAAAAAAAAAAAAAAAGGGTTTCGTATCAAGTTTTCCTTCTCTTGCGGCTTGGTTTTCGGCCTTGACATTTACTTTTGTCGGCTCTTATGACACTTTCACGATATAAAGTGATATTCTAAACCCCCGCCATCGCACGGAATAACTTTATTCTTAATTTACGTAAAATTTAATTTATTTTACCCGTTCGCTCACGCTAAGCAAACCATCTGGTTAGCGTGACACGGTGGGCTTATTTCCCTCCATTTAATTGGAGGAGGTCCGACTGCCCGACTCAGCAGAGTGGGTACCTATATCATTTTGCAATCTATAATTGGCATTAGCTACGTAGCTCAACTAGTCTTTCACTGGCTATTTATGTATTTTCTCTAATCAATGGTCTGATGACTAACTGAAACAACAAAATAATTTATAAAAAAATTAAATTTAGTAGAAATGTATTCTGTATTCTATCTCGATGCGCATGAGCACGCTTGGAGCGTGCATTCGTGCCGTTACGTGATAGGTATCTTGGCTCCTATATCCCGGATGCTTAGTCGTAGAAAGTTACAAACTAGATATAAATAACTGGAATAACTCCTACTACTACTCAGCCCATAAATAACCCACTGTTGAGTCAGGCCTCCTCCACTTACATGGAGCTAGCCAGACACGCTAGCCAGACTTGTTGGCACAGGGTTTCGTATCAAGTTTTCCTTCTCCTACGGCTCGGTTGCCTTTGTCAGCTGCTACGACACCCACATGATGGAATGGGGTGGCGACACTATATTCTTAATCCATCACCACACGGACCATAACACTCGAATAACGAAGGACAAGTAACCGGTAACGGAAACAGGACACACTTCACAGCGATGCTTGAAGGTTGAGTGTTGATGACAAAACAATAAGCAATTGAAACTCATTTTAGATTTCCCAAATAATTCTATTGACTCCATGGCCACTGTTTAGATTGATGGGCTTTTGAGCACGACTTGCACTATTTAACTAATCTGTCAGACTTGGTTGTACCACAAACATTCACACACAACAGCCAGACGAGGTGGCATGCCTGGCTAGGGCTCGCAGCGCCTATACCCCCGTTAGTTGTAGTCAGGGAAATCTTAACTGTGCGAATTGCTCTTGATTCCGCTATCGCGGTGTTGGAGTTTTTGGTAATTCTCGCATTTGTTGGCGAAATTTCTTGATGTAATTAGTTCAGATTTTTCGGGTAAATTGTGTAAAGTACGTAGCATGTTGGTCGCTACAAGACTTTTATTTAGAAGCAACCTTGGAGTTTATTGCCGTCTCTTGTCTGTGGAATGGCATTTCGAACCGGTGCTAAAGACTAAATGATTACATAATTTTTTTATAGAATTTATCTAACTTTTTATTATTTGAAAGCATTCATAAGGATTTATTCGAATAACAAAATAGAAATATGTTGCTTTGAAACCTACGGATTCGCACGCATGTATTTAAGACTAAACGTATTTAAAATCGAGCTACTATATCTCTGGTGTCGCCAACATCCAGCTTATCACCAGGCAGGCCGTAATGTTCTTTTCTCATTTATTTCCCAATTTGTTTGCGGTCAGCACTAATATACCTACCAGTATTTGATGGTAGAAGACTGTGTTCCGTGCCCATAAAGGAATATACCACATTAAAATGAACTAAAACATATTTGTCTATCATCATCATAATCATTTCAGCCAAAATACGTCTACTGCTGGACATAAGCTTCCCCCAAGGATCCACACAAAGGCTGGTACTGGGCCGCCCGCATCCACTGCTTCCCGGCGACCTTAACCAGGTCGTCGGTCCACCGTGTGGGAGGCCTACCTGCACTCCGCCTTCCGGAACGCGGTCGCCACTCGAGTACTTTTCTGTTCGTTCGTTGCCATTTGTCTGTTCACATTTTCAAAATTCTTTGTTATTTTATACTAAGAAAAAACGCAGTGAAAGTCAGATGAAAACGAAAGTAGTGTTTACTTTATGCATATAGGACGCAAGCGGCTCAGTGTTTCCTTGTAGGTACCGTTGTTTTCTTTCACCCACATTTCTAATGAACAGTATTTAAAAATAAACAGTATTATTGTTGATGCCTATGTCTAAACAAAACAGGCCAAAATTTAGAGAAAATCTATATCTATACTAATATATAAAGCTGCAGAGTTAAACGCGCTAATCTCCGGAACTACCTCTCCGGTTTCAAAAAATCTTTCAGTGTTAGATAGTCCATTCATCGAGGAAGGTTATATTTTATTTTCAAAAGTATTAGGGATCCTTATGAAAATTGCGATTTTGTAACCCAAGGTGTAAAATCGAAAATCTATTTATGCGTGCGCTGCAAAAAGTATTGACAATAGAACAAAATGATGTACTACGAGTTTGTAGGTCTTATTAAGATCTAAAACAAAGCACATATCTAACTATCATAGTTTAGTCACAATAACCACTTTTATGTTCATAAAAAATATGCATCTCTATGCACAGATTCGAAGCCCACGCGGGCGAAGCCGCGCGCAAAAGCTAGTAAATTATAAAGCCTTGTAGTTACTATAATTTTTTTTTATTCGTGTGGTGACGGATTTCGAATACACAATGTCACCGACCCAATCCGTTTTAATACTGTCATAAGGCGTACGCCAAAGGCATAGAATCAATATTCTAGAGAAGGGCAATCTGATACGAACCCTAACCCTAGTTAGGTGGTACAGAAGGCTAATTTACCTCCATCATATGAGAGGAGGCCCGAATCAGCAGTAGGGTCACGGGTCCGCGGTTCGATTCCGGGGTCGGGCAAGTGTCTTTGTGTAAACCAGATGCGCTTGCTCCGAGTCGGGGTATCATTTGTGTTCGTGAATTTCATGTTTGTAAACAGCCCCCGAGAAACCTAGTGCAGGGGTTTCGTTTAAAAAATATATCGGTTGAGACTACTTGGCATCTGGCCCTATAGTACATCTAAGTTCTTGGAAAACACATCTTGTTCAGTTTTCTTCTCTTGTGGTTCTTAATGTGCTCGTGACTATGTATTCTAAGACTGGTTATCACAGGTAGAACACAAGAGGAGCTTGAATATGTAAAAAATATGAGTTTTAATCAATAAAGTTTAGGCTGTGCTCGATTGTGAACGTTCTGATCATTGTTTTACTTAAAAAATTTAAATAAATGACTTACCTCACCGATGATCTTGTCTAAATTAAGGATATCGTTGATGAAGCATTGGCCCTCCCATTTCGCGCATTCTTGCTTGTAAGAGAAGGTCTCTCCATCGGGCAGGGTCACGGTCATGTTTTGAACTAGATCGTCGAGCTCCCGAAGTTCTCTCCATATTTCCGTGCGCAGCATGTTCGTATCGTTGTCTTTCGATACGATTATCACGCGTCCAAAACGACCTATAGGAAAGAAATTACAGATTAATGATAGCAATTATACAAAATGGTACAAGACAGCAAGTAGAAATAAATAATATTAGTAATAGTTAGAATATGAAGAAATAGTATTAATGGGTGTCCCCCGATCGGAACGAAAGAGATGAATGGAAGAAAGATACAGTATTATGCAAGTGCGAGTAGAATAAAAGCGAGAACTGGTATAATAAATAAATAAATAATAAATAAATATCCTTGGACATTTCACACAACGCCATCTCGTCCCAAGCTAAGCAACTTAATGCTTGTGTTATGGTAACGAGATGGATGATAAACTACTTATATACATTTTTTTTGTAAATACATACATTTTATAAATAGAAAAGACACCCAGACTCCGAGCCAGTGCCTCTGGTTTACACAAAGACACTTGCCCGACCCCGGAATCGAACCCGGGACCCGTTGATCCAAAGGCGGCACATCTATCCGCTAGACCAACAAGGCAGTCAATGAATGGATGATTAGCCTAATATACACTCTGTCCGCTGATAGAGGTATGATTGAGGCAAAAAATGCCAGCAATTACATCGTGTCGGATAGGCACTTCTATAGATAATCCACTATCCCTCTACTTTAACCTTTACAGGGTTGACGACACGTTAGTGAGACCGTGTCGTAGGTTGTTACAAACGCGAAAGGCGATGGTATGGGTATAGGTTTGTTCAGGATACATTCTAGGTTCTATTAAGTTCCAACCACCTATGATAAAAAGTGCCTGAACACACTCTTTTACGCGATTTACCATATATAACCTTAAAAGCTTCTATCTTCAACTTCGCTATTAAATCTATTTTTATATTAATATCATTTGTAAACATGAAAAAAATAAATTGAATGGATATTTAGACATTGCGTTTTGAATTTTCACCTTGGTAGACGAAGGGGCGCAAGTGCCATTTTTGGATAACAGGTCCTCGGGCCCCAAATCTACTTTGACACACAATTGATTTTGACAATTTCGGTGATCACTAACGCAATCGTCGAATAATTATAAATAACGCATTGCGTAGTAGGTTACCGAAAGTACCTAACATCGGCGTGTGCCTTTTATGTCAATGGCATCATTGCAACGAAACGTTGACTTGTGACGATTTCGAGATGAGACCCTTTTGAATTTAGCTAATTACGGTAGGTACCTCGATAGAAATTGGGAGGTTTAGCCCTGGCCCGATTACGGGGTTAGGCAAGTGTCTTTGTAGGCCAGAGATACTCACTTAAGGTCTGGATTTGTTTTAGTTGGAAGGCTTGCAAACCTCCATGCGAGACAGTTACTTAGTGCAACGGTGCATACCCAGTAAAAAAAGAAACAACACAAGAAAATTGTGCATACAAATGGAACGGTTGCTGAATTCTAAAAGATTTTAGAAAATTATTATCAGTACTGTAACTGTCTGCCTTTGTACAAGGATACAAACTATATTACCTTTTAATAGCATAGTCAATCGGCAAATACTTGTTTAACAAATCTATTGTGTTTTCATTTTTTTTCTATTGTTTCTGTTAGTACCAATTCAAACTAACCTGGTCTTGTGATTCTCCCAACGTTGAACCTGTGCGAATAGTTGACTTTAAAGTGTTCTTCCACGATCGTCCTTTCTAGTTTTCCTTGACCGCTTACTGGCGAGAATAAATATTCTGGATCCATTTCGTAGTGTATCCTCTGGTACCCGGTGATCATGAGCAGTGACAGTAGTATTGGGATGATGATGAAGTATCCGGGCTGCTTGCCGACCACCAAGCCGAGCTTGTAGAACGACTTGTTGAGCACATCATCCACGATGGTCAGTCGACAACCCATCTGTAACAACGAGAATGAAACTTAAATTTTATGTTTATTCTTTTTTGTGGGTTTGAATAAAAACAGTCCTATTCTTTTTATGTATGTGTGTGTGTACACCCATATAGAAATATGCGAATTCTTTAACATTTTATGGCTGCTATTATGAAACTATTAAGTTTTTTTATATCTTCAAAGTGTGTACCTACACACTTAAAGGCAGTTACATGTTTCACGCCTGGATCTTACGTTCCGAAACAAGAAATTGTTTACATATTCCTCTGTTAAATTGCTATTTGAACACACGTGCAAATATTTAATAAGTCCAAAAGTGTACTCGTATTCGCAAAATCCAAGAAATGGCTTATCTTGCCTTGTTTTATTATCTTTTCACAAAGAAATCGTTAACGCTTGACTTAGTTAAATACTTCTAAGTTTCAATGGTGTTGGGGCACGCTATTAAAATTTGTAGCGCAATTAGTTGATGCCTTTAGCGATATTCTTTAAAATTTATAATATACTAGTTTCACACCGCGGCGTCACCCGCGGTACGACAATAACCGCGGGTAACATCGCACCCGTGCGAAGCCGGGATGGGCCGCTAATATATAATAATAATGATATGGACTCTACATTTTAGTTAGGAAACGTTTGTATGGGATAGGTTTTCCGGCAATTATTAGAATTTTTCTCGAAAAAAAAGAATTGGCCACGTTGGTCCAGGCGTTGTTGAGTTATGCGCTTACCAACACATATTGCGATTCATTTTCATATTATAGATATAGAAGATAGATAGAATAAGACTTTACATTGAATTTCTTAATACTCTCATGCTAATATTCAAACGACGTATTCGCAAGATTTGCATTAATTTAATTTGACCTTTATGGATAGATATGCCAGATAACTTTGCATACCAATTAAAATGAAAACCTACATATTTTCATTTTAATTGCGTAAAAATATACTCTAGTTACATCGAACCTTGGATATTTTCAACAGTATGAATATATAATATTTTTATGACATAAGACATTTCAAAGTAAATGATTATTCTTATAAAACGTATTAACTCTAGTTGATACGCCGAAAAATTCCGCCTTAACATATTTGGGCAAAATTAGATTCAAAGCGCCACGACACGTGAAGGTACTAAAAGTCACATCTTTTTTATTAAGTAAATATTCTTATTTTCTCACATACAATAGAGCTGTTATATTATATAGATAGATATCACTATTATTGTACATTTGCGACATAGCATGGCTTACAGGAGAAAATTTTAGAAAACACATACTTGGCGGTCTTATCACTAACTAGCTTTTGCGCGCGGCTTCGCCCGCGTGGGCTTCGAACCCGTGCATATTTTTTATGAACATAAAATCGGTTATTGTGACTAAACTATGATAGTTAGATATGTGCTCTCGCGGACTTTTTTGTAGATCTTTATAAGACCTACAAATCCATAGTACATCATTTTGTTCTATTGTCAATAGGTTTTGCAGCGCACGCATAAATAGGTTTTCGATTTTACACCTTGGTTTACAAAATCGCAATTTTCATACGGATCCCTAATTCTTTTGAAAATAAAATATAGCCTATAACCTTCCTCGATAAATGGACTATCTAACACTGAAAGATTTTTTGAAATCGGACCAGTAGTTCCTGAGATTAGCGCGTTCAAACAAACAAACAAACAAACAAACAAATAAACAAACAAACAAACTCTGCAGCTTTATATATTAGTATAGACAAGCAATCTCTTCCAGGCAACCAACACATGATTTATAGAAAAATTTGCGCAAATACTGTTAAGATTGTTTTACGTCAGCATTTATTATTAAATACTATACAAATACTATCTATACTAATATATAAAGCTGCAGAGTTTGTTTGTTTGTTTGTTTGAACGCGCTAATCTCAGGAACTACTGGTCCGATTCCAAAAAATCTTTCAGTGTTAGATAGTCCATTTATCGAGGAAGGTTATAGGCTATATTTTATTTTCAAAAGAATTAGGGATCCGTATGAAAATAGCGATTTTGTAAACCAAGGTGTAAAATCGAAAACCTATTTATGCGTGCGCTGCAAAAACTATTGACAATAGAACAAAATTATGTACTACGGGTTTGTAGGTCTTATAAAGATCTACAAAAAAGTCCGCTAGAGCACATATCTAACTATCATAGTTTAGCCACAATAACCGATTTTATGTTCATAAAAAATATGCACGGGTTCGAAGCCCACGCGGGCGAAGCCGCGCGCAAATGCTAGTTTACTATAGAAATATCTTTCATATAAAAATGAATGTCTGTATATCATAATATAGAGAATCGTAAACTATGCATTTGATCATGTGATGATCTACAGCAAAGTGTTGTAATGAGTAATGAGCCCGATGGTTTCTAAACAAAAAAAAACAGCATTGGCCATGCTTTACCCTTGTGGTGACGGATTTAGAATACATAGTGTCACCCCATTTCAGCCTGAGGGTGTCGTAAGAACCGACAGAAGGAATTAAGCCGAAAACCTAGCTGCAAGAGAAGGAAGACTTATAAATAAATAAATAAATATCCTTGGACATTTCACACAACGCCATCTCGTCCCAAGCTAAGCAACTTAATGCTTGTGTTATGGTAACGAGATGGATGATAAACTACTTATATACATTTTTTTTTTGTAAATACATACATATTATAGATAGAAATGACACCCAGACTCCGAGCCAGTGCCTCTGGTTTAGACAAAGACACTTGCCCGACCCCGGAATCGAACCCGGGACCCGTTGATCCAAAGGCGGCACATCTAACCACTAGACCAACGAGGCAGACTTGATACGAAAACCTGGGCCAACCCGCCTGGCCAGTGTAATGCAGTAGGCTAGTTGCCCTCGATGTGAATGGAGGAGACCCGATTCAACATCTACGGGCTGAGTAGTACTAATGCCCATGCTGCAACACTATTTGTCGTCTTAAAAACCGGAACAAACACAAAAAAAAAACACATGAGAGTTGAGTCATTTGGCAAGTAAAATTCGCCTTAAATTACGGAAATGTAACGTTCCACCGTTGATTGGTTGTGTTACATCGCCTTTGCTACGTAATGCATGAGTTCTTTTTATATATGTGTTAAATTTTATCCGTCTTTATTATGTTGATTATAGCTGTGAAACGTAAAATTTGTTTAGACTACTGATGTTTAAAATAAAGTCTAAATTTAAAAAATCCTCAGAATACTAACTAGAATACAGATTAATTATAATCTAGGAAGAATTTATTAACACTCACACTTAAACTCTTCACTCGCACTAACTTTAAACAACTCTATAAAATTGGTTACACGTTCGGAGTTAGGTATGTCTGACACGACACGAAGGTTGGTCTGGAGTCCAATTTCGAGAGTCTCCACTTTAGGCGCAAAGGGATGATCATCTAGCCATATGAGGTGGTATGTCTGGCAGGGGGTCGTGGCGCGTATCTCCCGATAACTGTAGGAGGGGATTTCCTATCCGTGCGAATTGCTTTGTAAAGTTCGCTATCCTGGTGTAGGACTTTTTTGGCAATTCTAGCATTTCTAGGCGATATTTCATGATGGTGATCGTTCAGATTTTTCGGGTAAATTGTGTAAGGTGTATTTGACTGTTATATCTTTCTTTGGCAATGTACACTCGTTATACAATTTTAACATAATAGCTTTCTCAGTTTCTGTATTGTTAGACATATTCTTTATTGTGGCACAAGACAAAAAAAACTTTATAATACTTGTTAATACTTAATCCGTATAAATGTCTCAAATAGCTTTGTACTACAACCTGTAGGTAGTAAAAATTATACCTGTTATCTGGAAATATAGTATTTTACGAGAATAATACAATGGCGTTTAGTCAGCTTACGCGTAATAACCATTTGCGGTTCAGTCACAGATACTCATTATGGTTTGGACCCATACTAGTTACCACAAAATTAGTATTATCTCAATACCATATATTTTAGTAGTACTTATTTATGCGGTTTTGTTTTCATTCTTATTATCAGAATGATTTTCTAGTTGTGTCTTAATTTTATTTTTCTTTTAATCGCCGTTAAAACGAACTATGGCACCGCATGCCTTAGTGCAATTGTTAGCATTAATTCTGCGATTTGATGAACTAGTTTAAGTATGTTTTTGAACTCGGTATAAATAAAAACTAATCTTTCCGATACCCACGTCATCCTGTGGGTGTCGTAAGAGGTGACCTTATGAGGCCGACCACATAACTGCAAGGGAAGAAAAATTTGCAACCCGTCTTGCCAGCGTTGTACAGTAGGCCAACTTCCCTCCATGAATCTGTAGGTCGACCCAGTAGTGGGTCATATTGTGGACATTGAGTTACTCTACTGACTTAGAGCTTCTGATTGCCAACCTAATGAACTGTGTAACACACTTTAGCGAGTCAAAAGTAGAATAAGAATGTACAACCGCAAAAACCGTTCATAATTGAGTGATCAGAGGCCATCTCTTGGTCACTGACTTTCTTTACGGATCTATTACGAAACTTGTAAATCGTTGATCTAAATTATTAGTGTAATAAAACATTTTTGACGACGATCATTATCATTTTTAACCCCCGACGCAAAAAGAGGGGTGTTATAAGTTTGACGTGCCTGTCTGTCGGTCTGTCTGTCTGTGGCGCCGTAGCTCGCGAACGGATGTAGCGATTTCATTATAGATTTTTTTGTATGAAAGGTGATTAACGGGCGAGTGTTCTTAGACAAGTTTGATGAAAATCGGTTGAGCCATTTAAAAGTTATGGGGGGTGAAAGTGGGGTAGAATAACCGAATATCTGCAAATATAAGTGAGTGGGGAGAAAATGAGGATGCGACAAGAATCTATGTATTAACAACTTAACAAAATCTACATTATAATAAGTGTGTACCTATAAAAAGTATAAAATAAAAATTAATTTAAAAATTTAAAAAAAAATCCCAAAACAATAACCTGTTTCCCTTTAAAAAGTAAAAAAAAACCACCGCGTTGGGGGATAATAAATAAGTAGGAGCGGTCCCCCTACGGATGTATTTTTTAGTAAATAGGTTACTGTGTCGGGGTTTTTTTTTAAATTTTAATTGTAGTTACAGAAAATAAAACTTGTATTTTTTAAATTACAGTGGTAGTCGTCGCCTAGAAGCAGGTTTATTCGTCGTCGTTTCGTCGTTGACCCACTACTGGGTCGGGCCTCCTCCAAATTTATGAAGGGAAATTAGCCTACTATGCCACGCTAGCAAGACGGGTTGGCACAGGGTTTGTTTGTATCAAGTTTTTCTTCTCTTGCTAGGTGATTTGCCTCTTGTGTTCCTTTAGTCGCCTCTTACGACACCCTCGGGATGGTATGGGTTGGTGACACTGCGTATACTAAATCCTCAGGTTTATTTATAGAATTTAATCTAATTACGAAATAATTTTAAATATTGCGAATGAAAATTTAAAAAAAGTGTTTTTAATTATTCTAAAACCAAAAGATTATCTCATTCTGAATGACGTAAAAGATTTCATATGGAATAACAATAAGTTATGGGACATGTCGCCTTAATAGTCTGTGCAACACCTATTAATACATTGTTCAATAAATAAGCTATGTTAGTAAGACCGTTGTTGTGTGATTGATTAACTTTTAGTAGTAGTTTAAATAATTGTGTACTTAAAATTCTTTAAGATTAGAGTGATTTAATTAAATTATTAAGATGTAAGATTAAACTACATCGGAATAACACATATGCTACAATTTATAAAGATAATGTGTGAATTGTTCGAAATATAACAATAAGTGTTAGGTAGAAAAAAACTCTGACGAAAAAATAAATTCCATCACCACGCGGGTAAATACGCGGGGCGCAGTTAGTATAAAATATTTTATAGTCAGTCTCGATGGCCACAATTAAGGCCATCATTAATTCCGTTATTCTAACCGAAAAATAAATCGAGGCAGACTCGTAGACTTCCTTGACCGTAAAGCTGTTCACCTCTTATTTTTTTAAGTTATCAATTAAATAAAAAATTTATAATCTCCGCTATCATCACGATATTCGCCATCACATACGGCTTACCTCCTGACTGAGTCCCAGATCTTGTATAAACACAGAAATAAAATAAAACTGTATTACCTCCGCTATCATCATTGATAAATAAATAATAAATAAATATCCTTGAACATTTCACACAACGCCATCTCGTCCCAAGCTAAGCAACTTAATGCTTGTGTTATGGTAACGAGATGGATGATAAACTACTTATATACATTTTTTTTTGTAAATACTTACATATTATAGATAGAAATGACACCCAGACTCCGAGCCAGTGGTTTAGACAAAGACACTGGCCCGACCCCGCAATCGAACCCGGGACCCGTTGATCCAAAGGCGGCACATCTGACCACTAGACCAACGAGAATGATATTCGTAATCGCATCTGGCGTACCTGCAGACTGAGTCCCAGATCTTGTTTATACAAAGGCTGAGGGCCTTAATACTATTTCTTCGTCCGCGTAAATTCGGGATCACATAATCCCGGGGTAAAAACCTCCCTACAATGTGTAGCCTGTGTGCTAGTAATAAATGACAGTCGAGCGCTGTTCCAAATTTGATATAGATATATTTATTGAAGGTACTCCATCAGGAGGCACAAAGGCACCCAAAGGGCAATGGAGAGGGCTATGCTCGGAGTTTCCCTGCGAGATCGAATCAGAAATGAGGAGATACGCAGGCAAACCAGGGTCACTGACATAGCCCACAACATTGCCAAACTTAAGTGGCAGTGGGCAGGGCACATAGCGCGCAGGACCGACGCCCGATGGGGCAGAAAAGTCCTCGAGTGGTGACCGCGTTTCGGAAAGCGCAATGCTGGTAGGCCTCCCACACGGTGGACCGATGACCTGGTTAAGGTTGGCGGAAAACGATGGATGCGGGCGGCCCAGGACCGGCCTTTGTGGAAATCCTTGGGGAAGTCCAGCAGTGGACGTCTTCTGGCTCAAATGATGATGATGAAGATATGATGATGAGGATGATGACAAATTAGATCTTATAATCACATGTGAAATTAGAGAAGAGCGTTAATAAATAAAGCTAATGAAAATTTGATAATTACAAGACCTATATGACACAAAATAATACCTACCTATAGTTATTTTTTTAGGTTTATGTTGTACATAATTAATACCTTACTACCCTCCATGTGACAGGATGAGGCAAAATTCAACAGTAGGTCATCTATGGTTTGAGGTAGTAATATTATTTTCATCCCCCCATCTCGGAAAGAGTATTTTTGCTCTTCGATATCTGAGTGCAAAAGCCGTTTTTATTCGCTAGAGAATAAAGTATTTTTGCTCTTCGATATCTGAGTGCAAAAGCCGTTTTTATTCGCTAGAGAATAAAGTAAAGATTATTCTGTAATACTTACCTGTCATAATGTAGTAATTAATACCTAAACTGAAATAAAAGTGTACCTATCTTGTGATTGTAAACGTTTTTTTTGCATTTAGTCATTTCCTCGCTGAGGTGGAATGAAAAGTTACGTGTTGCACTCGAGTGCAAAGATTTTTCACCTCGTGCTCTTTTGATTCCCTCGCTAACGTTCAGGATTCTAATTTTGAATCACTCGCTGCGCTCGTGATTCAATTTTAGAATCCTTCGCTTGCTCGGTCATCAAAATTGAACACGCGGTTAAAAAGCAACTTTGCACTCTTGTATAACACATAACTATTATGAATACCTAATATATGATTTTAAGTAGAAACAGTGCATTACGTTCAATGCCTTATTACTGAAATTTTGTGGCGGTTTGGTACAAGTTCATCATAATTTGTAACCGGGCCACCAAGCTCGATTCAAGTTTCACTCTGATGAAATAGTGGACTAAAGTTGGCTACATTTATATACAGGGTTGATACGACATAAGGGCATTAAATTACACTACGTATACTTTACGTGACTAGTATGAATACGAAACGTAACAAAAAAAAATACACGTGATTTTTCATGGGGGGTGGAGGGGTAGTCTTAAACCTCACCAGGTATCACTAAGAGGGATAGAGGGTTTAAATCACGTGATTAATGGAGAGCCCCTAAGGTTAATAAACGATGCGTTAGGCATAAACATCTGTTAGGAAAGGTACATCATGTTCAAATGAGGCAAAAATTTTAAAAATAATTTGCGGCTAAACTATTGCTCCAATTTAATTGATTTTTGGTACAGAGCCTGGAAATGATGCCTAGTATAGGCAGTTAAAAAATGCCCCTATGTCGTATCAACCCTGTATAGGTTTTTTAAATAAGGTTTTAAAAAAAAGTTAATCCCAGCTTACCTGTGTGTGGTCGTCACTAGACTTTCATAAATCTTTGTCCCACAAAAATTAAAATAATTGTCTAGCCAAAATTTAGGCTTCCGATTTCAAAAAAAGGATTTAGAATACATAGTGTCACCACCCCATTCCATCCTGAGGGTGTCGTAAAAGCCGACTAAAGGAAATGACAATGCTGATGATCTAGCCAGCCACAAGAGAAGGAAAACTTGATACAAAACCCTGTGCCAACCCGTCTGGCCAACGTGGCACAATAGGCTAATTACCCTCCATATAACTGGAGGAGTCCCGACTCGGCAGTGGGTCATCTTTGGGCTGAGTAGTATTAAACTTGTGATTGTTAAACTCGTGTCCAGATCGCAATCGGTGCGGTACAAAGAAGCACAACTGACGTAACCTACTAATTACGTGGTGCGATTATGCAAACTATAATGCTTTTACAATCCCTCTCTTTCTAAACCATCGCTCGTTTATACAATTCTTCAAAATACACAATTATTATTACCTACCGGATTTTGCATGGATATCATTTCACATATTTTTTTGTTTTAATGAAATGTTAACGGGTTGAGCATGATAGGTTATGTACAGTGCAAATATTGTACCTTTACGCGTGCAACACCAGAAGTGTGCATCTTCCACTCTGTAACACATGACGTCAGAGGAAACATCGGAGTGCTTCGTCTGCCAATATCAGGCTATCCCTGATTGACGACTTTACGCTCAGGAATACAACACCAAGGGTAAAGTTATTGGTGAACCTCCAGGCCAATAGGTCCAGGGAGCGGAAGCTAATCCTTTTGGCCCTACCTTTCTTGTCTTCTATATATGTTTGTCTGTGTATATCTATCTATCTTCTTATTCTTCTTCTTCTAATAAATAAAAATGAATTGCTGTTCGTTAGTCTCGCTAAAACTCGATAACGGCTAGACCGATTTGGCTAATTTTGGTCTTGAAATGTTCGTGGAAGTCCAGGGAAAGTTTAAAATGTGAGAAAATATGTTTTTTTAATTTATTGATTCTGAGGCGGTACGAAGTTTAACGGGTCAGCTAGTCAGCTAGCTTTATAAAATCGTAAAGTAAGGTTTCTGAATAAAAAAGAAAATGGTGTAATTTATTAAATTTGTTTTAGTTAGTGGCGTAGCAACGCGCGCAGGATACAGCTAGTATAACGTAAATACAATTGTAAATGTGATTGTATAGATGTGAGTATAAGCAATCTTCAGAATATTGCGTTGTGAGTATTCTAATCCCTGGCTTGATGCATTCGCGCGGATGCCAATAACGTGAAAGTAAATACAAACGGTCAACGGCACTTTGCGTCATATGTCAAATCACTGATGCCGATCGAAATGCAAGATATGCTTGCAAAGCGTATAAAGAAAAATAAACAACACGCTTACAATGCTTAAAAGACTGCGGTTAGTTGTAAAATGCCAAATTCTTTAGGCAAAAAATTGCGTAGTGTAATTCTGTGTTCTTAGAGAAAAAATGAATGTTTGTCTGTATGTACTTTAAAGAATCGTAAACTAACATTTGATCATGTGATGATCTTGAAAAAAAGTGTTGTGGATGAGACCAGGAAGGTATCTGAACAAAAAAATAAATTGAATATTTGTGTAATGTTTTTCCTTCAAATTTATTTTAGATAGTGGCAGTGTAATGTTAGTCTAAAATAAAAAAAGATATTTAAGATTTTTATAATTAATTACCTAGACGGCTTGATTAAGTCATCATTTAAGTCTACAACAACATCTGGTCAAGGATATTAATTAGACACCTTATTCGATCATTAAAAAACACTAGGGGTCTTCTCGCGGAGGATGTTCGCCATTGTTTAGCACAAGCGCTACCCGCGGCTCAAGCTAGCTGTTGAGGAACACCGTTGGTCTTAGTGGATAGGTCGGGGTATCTTTCCGCGCCCCGGAGTCTCACATTTCTGGGCTGGCCCACGGACAGGTTTGCATGAAGAATTCCAAAGAAAAAAAGAAGGATGAACCAAATAACCTTGCAATGTGGAAAATGACACACGGCCTTGTCACAAGCAATGTGATCTAGGACGAAGATTATTAGTCACTGTAAAACAGTGAATTTTAAGATGCTCACGACGCAAATCTGCGCTATTATATAACAGTTAGCTGCTTTTAAAGAACTGGCATTGTATTGACCCTATTTTGTGTCACGGTTGACCTTGACACAGAGTCAAATGCGTTTACGATTTCAAACAAAAAACATCGTCAACCATCGAAAAGGTTTATGGGTTATCTTGTTATTTGATTGAAAATTTACCTCAAAGAAGTTAGAAGGCTTAGTAGTTAGCTGGCAAGCCATTTTCTTTTTTTTTTCAAGTGATTAAATTTAGATTGCTATTTAGATATAAGACAACAAGGCGCCTACCTTGACACGGGTCATTTGTAATCACACTTATATTGATGCTTTTGCAACTATAATTTTCTGTTATAATATCTAGACAATTTTAGAAGAGGATGTAGCTTAGCGACTATTCCAAACGCCTTTACTCAATTTGTAACACAAGTTAAAAAATTTTTTACCATATATCACCGATTCTGAATGCAGTCTCGTCCCCTTCTCTTTTTCTGTCTACTGTGGAAAATAATCAATCTGCAGTTAATCAATGTCATAGTTAATACAAAAATTACAAGCACTTTACTTGTAATTGTCGTACTTTTCTGCCCCATCGGGCGTCGGTCCTTCGCGGTATGTACCATGTGCCCTGCCCACTGCCACTTAAATTTGGCAATCCTGTGGGCTATGTCGGTGACTCTGGTTTGCCGGCGTATCTCCTCATTTCTTATTCGATCTCGCAGGGAATTAATAAAATATCAGCATTTCATATTTACACTTCATGAGACTGTTTCTCGATTGATCTGGTCCACGGTTTAGTGTACTAGTTAATTGGAGGTTGTTGTCTGAAATCAAGTGTGACGGTGCTATCTTAAGATATAAAGCCGTACACTAAAATTGGTTTTATACGGAACTACGTGACCACTAAACTAGAACATTTCCTTGTTGTGCTTCTGTATTGAATTAGGAGCTAGCTACTAGCTGGCTAGCAACTCAGGCGTCAGCTACTTAGCCTAGCTGGCCAGACGGGTTTTCATTTATCAGTGCCTTTGACCCTAGGCTTGCGTGATGTAAGTTTCCCGAACGACAGGTGACCCGCGTAGACAATTAGTGGTAGATTTTACTGGGTAAACCGTTCGCAAACATCATCTCATCGTGACCGGGACTCCCACATACCCCAGCCCCGTCCCCCGGCTGGGGACCTCTATAAGGTTTAAGCACTATAAAAAAAGGCTTGCCTGATGTAAAGCAACGACAGGGTCTAAGATGGAGCAGGCAATTCAAGGAAATGCCCTGTCAGGCACCGGCTCTCACATACACGCGACGAAATACAGTAATACTGCTTGGCGCCGGAGTTTGGTCATTAACCTACTATGACATGCTGGCCAGGTGGGTTGGCAGCGGTTTCGTATCATGTTCTCCTTCTCTTGTGGCTAAATATCGGCCTTGGTATTTGCCTTTGTCGGCTCTTATCGCATCCTCAGGATGAAATCCAGTGGTGACACTATCACTTCACTATCACTATCACTACATATTATAAAACAAAGTCGCTGTCGTCTGTCCGTCCCTATGTATGCTTAAATCTTTAAAACTACGCAACGGATTTTGAAGCGGTTTTTTTAATAGATAGAGTGATTGAAGAGGAAGGTTTATGTGTATAATACACATTTACATCCATAATATTGCAGAGAAACACTGATAAATTTAAAGGTTCATCATTGCAGCCGTGCGAAGCTGGGGCGGGTCGCTAGCAGGGGCGTAGCTACCGCCGTATCTGTCGTATCAATGATACGGGGCCCCCGGGCCTCGGGGCCCCCGACGTACGTAAGCAAAAATTATTAAAAACTTCGCTGAACGCCTGTCAGACCTGTCGTTATTGTCCATAGAGGTAGAAACCTTAGAAAAACTAAAGTCATCATCAGCTATAAATCATTTAATAAATCAGTTTGCAAAAAAGCAAGGAGAGTGTCCTAAGTATTTAATATAAATTGTGTAAAAAAAATTTGGAGGAAGTGTATCAATTTTATGCACATTTTTTTTTCTTTTGTGAGAACTCTTTACCCTTCCTAAGGGCCCGCAAATAATTGTTTATACGTGGCCCCACCAAGGCACGCTATGCCCCTGGTCGCTAGTGAATTATAAATCTGTCATCACACGTTCCCCTAGACCTACTGACGGTAAATACTTTATTAACTTTAAAGATAAACAAAGATAAAATTAAATACAGTCATTATCATACAACAACAAGGTATAGGGTCATGTTACTTTGTCAAAGATTAATTAATTACTTACAATGACATAGATATTCTGTATTGGCTAGAATACTAGCTAAGGTTAAATAAATACTAATTCTATACGTTTCTGAATTATATTATTACTCAATCATCATCATCATCAGTTTCGTCCGTTTCCAATTTCAAATGCAAAATATGAAAAAGAAATCGAATGCATTTAAATTCATAGAGGGTAATTAATTGGCTTACTGCGCCACGCTGGCAACACTGGTTGGTACAGGGCTTGTATCAGGTGTTACAGTGCGTCGCGTTTTCGCGAACCTGTGGCGGCCCAAGCGTGTCGTGTGAGGGTATACCTCTGGGGTTTTAGTGGATAGACGCGTAGTTTACCCAGCGAAACAAAAAAAGTAATTTGTTATTTATATATGTATGTAATTATGGCAGCCGGGAGCGATCGCTTTACGTACCCTCCGAAGCTTGGAGGAGGTTAGATATATACGATGGACACCAATCCTATAAACAGCAAAACTAGACATTGCCTAACCAGTAGATTATATTGTTCCAGTTCGTACAATATAAACTACTGCGTATGTACAATATAATATAACATAATATGTAATTTTTTCTAAAGCGATTTTTTCGCTCTTGTAAGCGATCGAAATCAATTTCGAACCAATGACGCCATATAGCGATATTGGTTCGAACCCTTACGGAATATATTTCCTACGTACTGATTGCATGCGATTCTAGCATGATTCTAATAGATGCGTAGTGCAATAATACACTATTCAGGGTCTTAATTGGAGCTCACGTATCACGGTTTTCGTTTGAATTTTAATGTTTATCGAATAGAAGTTTGAATTAAATACTAGAGCTGGTTATGATGCAACAATCAAGGCGTCCGTACGTAAAGCGATATTGCAAGGAGTTACGTCAAAGTTTCAGAGGTCACTTACACTCTATATCCTCCTTATTATAAGGCCACTTTTGTAGGTTAGGTAACGTTTCATCATCATCATCTGAGCATGTAAAAGACCCTGCCGGAGTCGGGTCTTCCCCGATGTTATGTACTACTGTTGGTGGGCAGCAAGGTCGGCACAGTGTCTCGTAAACTCTCTAATCCAGTTGTCTTTGTCTTCCAGCTAGTATACTCTTGTGTTTCTTTGATTGCCTCATATGCAACCCCAGATTGGAATGGATTGTCGATATTTTTTATTCTACAGTAACATAGTGTAACTTAAACCCTGCAACCATTATTAAAAGGATCGAGAGTACCTACTACCTAAATAAATGATGTGTGCAAAATACCAGGAACATACAGAGTTGATATGACAGAGGGGCATTAAATTACACTACGTATACTATATGTGATAAGTATGAATTCGAAACGGTACAAAAAAAAATACAAGTGATTTTTCATGGGGGGTGGAGGGGTAGTCTTAAACCTAGAGAGGGAGAAAGGGGTTAAAAAACATCACGTGATTAATGGACAGCCCCTAAGGTTAATAAACGATGCGTTAGGCATAAACATCTGTTAGGAAAGATACATCATGTTCAAATGAGGCAAAAATTTAAATAATCATTTGCGGCTAAACTATTGCTCCAATTTAATTGATTTTTGGTACAGAGCCTGGAAATGATACCTAGTATAGGCAGTAAAAACTTAGAGCATAATATTCACCTAGACTAAACCGGACTAGACTTTCTGGATCGAACACGCATTTTGTGATTATTGATTGGATCACATAAACATCTGTTTCTTCCACATACTAAAAAAACCAAATACTACTTCTACTCTACCTCACTTGAGATGGCTTTAGAGGTTTTGTTACACTCAGTAGAATCAAAAATATCACACCGTCACAAAGATTTAATTTAAAAGAAATCTTTGTTAGTGTCGTAGTAATATTTCATGCCTACAATCTCTATGATTTATGAAGATGAAGATAGGCTTTATTAGAATATCGTTTCAAACTAAAACGTGTTTGACGTAGTTGTAATCGTGTTTGTAATCATTGTAAGTAATGTGTCGGTTTGTAGAATGTTCACCTTCTAAGGTCGTTTTGCAAGTATGCACGCAATCATATATGAAATCATTTTTAAACATTATTTAAACGTTGTTGTGTCAAATAAATAAAAAAATCAAGACCGCAGTGCGGTTATAAATATCTGCAATTCAATGGATTTTTTTCTGAGCGGTTGTGATGACGGACAGATAAACTAGCTTTTGCGCGCGGCTTCGCCCGCGTGGGCTTCGAGCCCGTGCATATTTTTTATGAACATAAAATCGGTTATTGTGACTAAACTATGATAGTTAGATATGTGCTCTCGCGGACTTTTTTATCGTAGATCTTTATAAGACCTACAAACCCATAGTACATCATTTTGTTCTATTGTCAATAGTTTTTGCAGCGCACGTATAAATAGGTTTCCGATTTTACACCTTGGTTTACAAAATCGCAATTTTCATACGGATCCCTAATTCTTTTGAAAATAAAATATAGCCTATATATTTAACCGTATAACCTTCCTCGATAAATGGACTATCTAACACTGAAAGATTTTTTGAAATCGGACCAGTAGTTCCTGAGATTAGCGCGTTCAAACAAACAAATAAACTCTGCAGCTTTATATATTATGGCTAAATTTGCAGATGATTGATTATCATTTGATATTTTAGTCCGTGTGGTGACGAATTCAGAATATATATATATATATATATATTATATTTTTTTAAACTAAACCTCTGCACTAGGTTAAACCTGTATCGCGGGGATATTTTACAAACATTTAATTCACGAACATAAATAACACCCAGACTCAGAGCAAGTATCTCTGGTTTAGACAAAGATACTTACCCGACCCCGGAATCGAACCCGGGACCCGTTGATCCAAAGGCGGCACACCTAACCTCTAGCCCCACGTGGCAGTCAATAGTGTCACCAACCCTACAACATACTAAAAACAACATAAACCAAAAGAAGTTCGCCTTAATGGCAGTGAGTCAAAAACTTAATTTAAAAAGAATTATCTACTTTTCTTACTTCTCAGCCCATAAATGACCCACTACTGAGTCGGGCCTCCTCCAAATTCATGGAGGGTAATTGGCACAGCATAGAGTGGATTGTTGGCTCTATACTCTCGATAATCACGACAGACGTATTACAATGTAATCGGAGTGATTTAGAATACACGATGCCACCTACCCACACCATCCTGAGGGTGTCGAAAGAGGCGGAGGCTGACCACTTAGCCGCAAGAGAAGGAAAACTTGAAACAAACCCGGTACCAACCCGTTATGCCAGCGTGGTACAGTAGGCTAATTTCCCCCCCATGCGTTTACAAGAGGGCTGACTCAGTAGTGGGTCATTTACGGGCTGAAATGATGAAAGTTGATGATCCCTTTTAGTGTCGAGAACAGTGCGTAGTCTTTGCTGCTTCAGTGATGAAAAATTGAGTTTCTAAACAGTTTTCAAATATATTCACTACATACTTCACTATTCAAACAAAGATGCTGTGGTCTGTCCGTCCCTATGTATGCTTAAATCTTTAAAACTACGGATTTTGAAGCGGTTTTTATTAATAGATAGAGTGATTCAAGAGAAAGGTTTATTGCACCCGTGCGAAGCCGGGGCGGGAGTTTTAAATATAAACGTTATATTGCATGTTCAGACATATTCAACGGATATCTATTGCCATAGTCCGTTTCTAAGCACAAGGTCAAACGCTACAGTTGTTAACTATTCTATTATTTAACTGTTATTGCACCGACACATGCTTGTCCTGAAAAGAACAAGGTATTTTAACAGTTAATATAAGGTGTGAAGTTGTTTCATAATTCATAATTATGCATTTACTAGCAGACATGGCCACGCATTGCTGTGACTAAGGTATTTATTGTAATATATTTAACATCGTCGTCGTCATCGTATCAGCCCATAAATTACCCACTACTGAGTCGGGCCTCCTCCAAATTCATGGAGGGAAATTAGCCTACTGTGCCACGCTGGCAAGACGGGCACAGGGTTTGTATCAAGTTTTCCTTCTCATATGGCTAGGTGATCTGCCTCTTACGATCCTTTAGTCGCCTCTTACGACACCCTCAGGATAGTGTGGGTTGCTGACATTGCGTATTCTAAATCCGTCACAGCACGGACGTTATATTTAACATAACGTACATTAATTTAACTTTTAACATAGCGCCATCTATTGAACACTTACAAACAACCAGTATCATGTATTAGTATAGCACTGCCCATGATACTAAGTGGATCATCATCTTTCGTCATTTCAGTCCAGAAATGACCTGCTAACGTGTCGCCCGCCTCCGCATCACCAGACTAGGGCGTCGTCGAATCCGCCCATAACCTTATCACGTCCACTCGCGGCGACGTTTTCCTGGCGAGAGAAGGCGGTAGGGTACCCGGCAAAAAGGGAATCCCCCAGTTTTGCTTTTCTACACAAAATAATCATACTGTATAAATGTGTCCACGTCTACAATTAAATAACCGAAAAAACGCAGTCGACAACCGCGGGAGAATTATGTGAAATGATTAATTCTTTTATATAATATTTGGTTATAATTTTGTAAATTTCACACTAGTGAGATGAAAAAAATGACATGAGACAAGACCCAATCATTCCGTTCAACTCCTCACGGAATTGCAAGTCAGTAACCAAATAACACATGAGGAAGACTCCTGGGAAACATAGTCGCCCATATTTAGAAAAGGCCACGCGAAAATACTGTTCTTGCAATACAATCAGCCATTACAGTTACGGAAGACCTGAATAAGGAAAGTCATCGGCACGCCTCAAGTCAACCTCATGTGGTCTGGTTACCTCGAATGAACCATGAACCGCCCTTGAGGCGACCTCATACTGATGGTTCTTTGACCTGCTTGAAAAACCATGTACCTACGACGCGTAGCCAGAGTTCTACGAGGATTTTCCCATCATTATTGTCAAGGCAGATGATGGTTGTTGCAACATGTAAATATTATTCCAATAAACAAGTCTATAACTTTTAAAAACCTACTTTTTCAGGTCATCTAGACACAGGCTTATAGTTCAACTAGCGACCCGCCCCGGCTTCGCACGGGTGCAATGATGAACATCTAAATTTATCAGTGTTTCCCTACAATAGTATGCATGTACGAGTATTATACATATAATATAAACATTCCTCTAAAAAAAACCGCTTCAAAATCCGTTGCGCAGTTTTAAAGATTTAAGCATACATAGGGACGGACAGACGACAGCGACTTTGTTTTATAATATGTAGTGATAGTGATTATTAACCCTGTACACTATATTTTTATAAATCAATAAATGAACAAAATATATAAATACTATCGTTTGGCGTACTATTACACAACGTTTCTTATAGACGTCTCCCTCGTATTTTAACGCCAAGGCTCTTCACAAACATATAAATTAACGGATAAAAATGACACCAAGCCCTGGGACTAATATTTTCAAAAGATACGTGACCGGTCCCGGTACGAGTATATCACTCCAAACTATAAAGTATGTACGAGTATGTCAGTGGCAACTTTCAAGTGGATCGGTTAATCGTTTCTGGCTTCATTGAGTTATATGCATATACATATTATATAATGTAAGAGCTGTTGTAGTTTAGAAGCCAAATTATGCGGCTCCGATATATGGATAGAATATATCCAATACAATGAGTACAACCCAGTATAAAAACCTAGTTTGTCCACAAGATACTTAGGTACAGAAATCAACCTACATACAACGCGCGCTTGAGTAACGCACACATGGACATACGGTTTGCAACAGTGCGATCACGGGTAACATTTGCCTCACACACGCGTCTTGTGATGTTTATTTTGCTAAGGTGAACCACCAAAAGTTATCATAGCTGTTTATTAATCAAAATATTGGTTAGATTAATAAGAAAGGTTTTTGCAATAAGCTAGATGACCCTAGTGCTACCACTGGCCGTATATTAAAAGTGGGGCATACATGAGTTTGACTTCTGTACCTAATTATTTTGTAGTTTGGCGGTAATGTCGCTTCACGTGCAATCAACTGGACGATAGCGTGCGTTGCATGTCGGTACACAAGACTTTCTGTAATATATCATTTCACAAATAGCCTTACGCGAAGTTAATTTTATCGAAAGTGTTTTCTAATAGAAAGCTCCTTCGCATATGGGAAAATCGTTCACCTACTAGGTGTTTATCCATGTTATGGGACATGTTGCACACTTAACATGTCCATTAATCTTGTGCATAAAGATACTGAAGTACCTACTATAATCTAAGCGTTGTTTCTCTTCTTTCGTTGATTTCATTAATAGACTTTAAGAATTTTATGAAATATTCCTGCAGTGGTCAACGGGATGTTCAATGATTATTTACTTACTTACCTTCTATAATTATTAATTAACTGCCAGATCACTTTTTCATGTTTGTTCAGAATGCAGTTTTATGGTTATCATGATTTTAGCTAAGCTTCCATGTTCAGTGAAAGTTCACCAGCCTGACCCTCAACATGGCACGCGCCCACTTTGCATTCAAAGGTTAGCAAATTTTGTGACTTTGTTGCCATTGTTCGTATTTCGTTATATAAGTTATGCCATTCATGTATAAACGTTTGCATATTGTTTCTTTGTATTAACTGTGTGAGGGTGAATGAACTGTCGAAATATTTGAAATAAGGAAGGTGTAAGAAGATCGATAGTACTGTTGATGCAAATATTGCGTGTACATTACGAACATCCTGAATATTAGGAATAAATACGTACATTTTGCTGATCTACGGATGGTTTACATCACCAGGCAATAAGCGAAAGCATCCTTAAATAAAACATTCTCGTTTCAGCCCATAAGTGACACACATCGATAGTACAGTTGATGCAAATATTGCGTGTACATTACGAACATCCTGAATATTAGGAATAAATACGTACATTTTGCTGATTTACGGATGGTTTACATCACCAGGCAATAAGCGAAAGCATCCTTAAATAAAACATTCTCGTTTCAGCCCATAAGTGACACTCATCGATAGTACAGTTGATGCAAATATTGCGTGTACATTACGAACATCCTGAATATTAGGAATAAATACGTACATTTTGCTGATTTACGGATGGTTTACATCACCAGGCAATAAGCGAAAGCGTTCTTCAATAAAACATTCTCGTTTCAGCCCATAAGTGACACACATCGATAGTACAGTTGATGCAAATATCGCGTGTACATTACGAACATCCTGAACATTAGGAATAAATACGTACATTTTGCTGATCTACGGATGGTTTACATCACCAGGAAATAAGCGAAAGCATCCTTAAATAAAACATTCTCGTTTCAGCCCATAAGTGACACACATCGATAGTACAGTTGATGCAAATATTGCGTGTACATTACGAACATCCTGAATATTAGGAATAAATACGTACATTTTGCTGATCTACGGATGGTTTACATCACCAGGAAATAAGCGAAAGCATCCTTAAATAAAACATTCTCGTTTCAGCCCATAAGTGACACACATCGATAGTACAGTTGATGCAAATATTGCGTGTACATTACGAACATCCTGAATATTAGGAATAAATACGTACATTTTGCTGATTTACGGATGGTTTACATCACCAGGCAATAAGCGAAAGCATCCTTAAATAAAACATTCTCGTTTCAGCCCATAAGTGACACACATCGATAGTACAGTTGATGCAAATATTGCGTGTACATTACGAACATCCTGAATATTAGGAATAAATACGTACATTTTGCTGATCTACGGATGGTTTACATCACCAGGAAATAAGCGAAAGCATCCTTAAATAAAACATTCTCGTTTCAGCCCATAAGTGACACACATCGATAGTACAGTTGATGCAAATATTGCGTGTACATTACGAACATCCTGAATATTAGGAATAAATACGTATATTTTGCTGATTTACGGATGGTTTACATCACCAGGCAATAAGCGAAAGCATCCTTAAATAAAACATTCTCGTTTCAGCCCATAAGTGACACTCATCGATAGTACAGTTGATGCAAATATTGCGTGTACATTACGAACATCCTGAATATTAAGAATAAATACGTACATTTTGCTGATCTACGGATGGTTTACATCACCAGGAAATAAGCGAAAGCATCCTTAAATAAAACATTCTCGTTTCAGCCCATAAGTGACACACATCGATAGTACAGTTGATGCAAATATTGCGTGTACATTACGAACATCCTGAATATTAGGAATAAATACGTACATTTTGCTGATTTACGGATGGTTTACATCACCAGGCAATAAGCGAAAGCGTTCTTCAATAAAACATTCTCGTTTCAGCCCATAAGTGACACACATCGATAGTACAGTTGATGCAAATATCGCGTGTACATTACGAACATCCTGAACATTAGGAATAAATACGTACATTTTGCTGATCTACGGATGGTTTACATCACCAGGAAATAAGCGAAAGCATCCTTAAATAAAACATTCTCGTTTCAGCCCATAAGTGACACACATCGATAGTACAGTTGATGCAAATATTGCGTGTACATTACGAACATCCTGAACATTAGGAATAAATACGTACATTTTGCTGAACTACGGATGGTTTACATCACCAGGCAATAAGCGAAAGCGTTCTTAAATATAATATTCTCGTTTCAGCCCATTAATGACACACTTCTGAGTCGGTGGAGGGAAATTAGCCTATCGTGCCACACTGTCAAAACGGGTTTCCACAGGGTTAGCATGAAGTTTTCCTTCTCTTGTGGCCACGACTTGGTGACATTTTGTGTTCTAAATTCGGCACCACACGGAAAACACTAAGGTGTGGTACAGTGGACAGAATACTAAGGATAATCGTTGGTCTAGTGGTTACATGTGCCGCCTTTGGATCAACGGGTCCCGGGTTCGATTCCGGGGTCGGGCAAGTGTCTTTGTCTAAACCAGAGGCACTGGCTCGGAGTCTGGGTGTCATTTCTATCTATAATATGTATGTATTTACAAAAAAAAAATGTATCTAAGTAGTTTATCATCCATCTCGTTACCATAACACAAGCATTAAGTTGCTTAACTTGGGACGAGATGGCGTTGTGTGAAACGTCCAAGGATATTTTTTTTTTAAATCACGATTTTAGTCGGTTTAGGTGTGTACTCGGCTTGATGTATAAAGCTCAGCGTTTAACTTTTTAATTATATGTTAATATACCTCATGTGACTCAATATATGTAGCTGGTTTCAAGGCGTTACTGAATATGGGGTCTGTTTTTATATTATTAGCATCGGCCGCACCTTTGGGCGCTGACGAGCAAGTATTGGTTGCGGTTATGTGTCCCAGATTGCAACAACACTGTTGCGCTAACCATCGCTTACAGTGTGCCAGTTCAGGCCAACATTGGCTTCCGCTATTTGCGATTGCTGTCCTACAATTAACTAACAACAATTTGAGATTCATAATGAGGTACCAGACTCGTTGGCCTTGGGGTTGGATGTGCCGCCTTTGGATCAACGGGTCCCGGGTTCGATTCCGGGGTCGGGCAAGTGTCTTGGTTTAAGCCAGAGGCACTTGCTCTGAGTCTGGGTGTCATTTGTGTTCGTGAATTTGATGTTTGTAAACTGCCCCCGCGATTATAGAAAGTCCCCTACACTTACGTTTAAAAAAAAGGTACCCTTGTAACTTCAAGAATGATGAAATTTTGAATTAGGATCGTATCGTAGGACGAATGTAATCTACTTAGTAGAAGTCGGTGTTAAGCCGACTTTACATCGAAGTTGATTAAAGTATATTCTTAGGACTTAGTACACCTTCATATAGTTTAGAAGAAAAAATTATGACGTCACTTATTTTTTTTAAACCTTATTTAATCATGGCCCTTAAATACTAATATCACTTTTAATTTAAGTTGGCCAATTTAAGCTCTATTGACACGTCAAAGTACTTTTCTTTTAGTACATTGTCCAAAAAAAACTCTGTAGTTTTTAATCGCCATTTTATGGCGGATCAACCAGATTTGTGATAGCAAACTCGCACAAGTCAGTGCAGAAACCATAACCTAAAATCGGGTACTTAATAGTAATTAACGCCTCCATAAATGCATAAACGCGAATTGCCTACGGTAATGACCTCTGGAGTGCGACGTCACAAACTCACTTTCTCTGCAGTGGCAATAATTCAGATGAAGGTTAAATTTATTATAACTACCAGTACACAATAATTATACAAGTTTTCATTCTTTATTTTTAAGTTGACAGCAGGAGAACTGATTGTTGATTTTGTGCTTGGAATTTTAGGAAGTCTTGTAGGACGCTTATTGGTCTAGCTACGGAAAGGGTTACTTACAGGCGGATCGTGTTCCAAATCCGAACTGCTGGATCTTGAAGGTTGGTTGAAGGCCCTCAAATAGATACATATTAAATATATGCCCTTCTGTCCCATATGTGGACGTATGGGGAAGCGAAGCGTGGGAAGATCCCTGAATAGTGGACGGACGGCCTTGTGAAGGTCGCTGGGAGTCAGCGGATGCAGTTTGCACAAGATCGTGCATTGTGGAAATCTATGGGGGAGACCTATGTTGAGTAGTGGATTTCTATGGCTGATAGATAGACAGCCCCTTATGTAGGGCACATAAATCAAATCTTTTGGATTAAATATTACTCCAGTTATGTAAAAGATAAATAAGAACTGGGTAGGAACTATAAATAGTTCGAGATTCTTCATTTTATAAAGTAATATTTTACATTGAAAAATTATATAAAGTAATGTTTTATAAAGAAATGGACCCTGATTAGAAGAAACATGCATGATGATGATTACTAAGATATTATTGACCAACATACGGTAATTGCACTGACACAGCGGCGCGGCGGTGACTTCACAATCGGTGACATAATGAAAACATTTGGCTTTAGACCAAGAGTAGACGTTTATTTCCAGAAAGAGACAAATAATCATAAGTTCGTGAAGAAATTCTACACACCAAACATTAAATTTATTTATTTAATGATGTCTTAGGTTTTCACGATTTTTACACATTGCAGGAAATGATGTCTTCACGGTTATGATCGTTTTATTTTATTCCCAACGTTTCAGACACTTTGTAGTGTCCGTGGCCGCGGGACGTCCCGCGGCCTCATTTCCTGCAATTTATTTATTTAGTAACCCTTTATTCTATTGGAATCATAATTTGTTTTCCCACACTACATTGGCAATGGGTAGCTGATACGAATAAAATCTGGCCATCTCTTCACTTGTTTTTTTAGGGTTCATTCATGATGTTACTTACGAGCATTTTAGACATCTCAATGGCCCGAGCACTTAATATTTGAATTTATGAATAGTTTTGCTAGACTTTTGCACTATCTAGTGCCTCATTACTCAGTAAACCGAAACATGTGTGCATAACTTACTGGCCTTTGGTCTCGATTTGAACATGTTTAAGGAACGTTATACGTGATTCAACAGGTTAATTACACTTTACGGTTTGCGATTATGCAAAAGCATTAGGACCTTGTGTTTTACCGGTGTACAAACTGTAGTTATAACAAAGTATGTAAAAGTAAGTAAAAATATATCCCTATTATTAGTGGTAAGTATTACAACTGATGAGAAGGTTTGATGTCCGATAGATAGGTGATTGTAGGGGTTTGATACCTAAATAATTGAGCGAGGTACATACAGGTGTAAGCCAGAAGCCGGTCTATTATATATAATTTAACTATGAGATGGCAATAGGTATAGTATGTTTTTTTTGTTATTATTAAATTAAAGGCTCTGTGCATTATTTGTCTGACGTGTTGTGACGTGTCCCATCAGAGAGGGAACGTGTTCTTAAATTTACTACGAGTTGACAAATGGCGTCACGTCAGATTGCAACAGAATAGTATTAATACATACATACATATAATCACGCCTCTTTCCCGTAGGGGTAGGCAGAGACCACTTCTTTCCACTTGCTACGATCCATACATACTTGTTTCGCTTCGTCCACTTTCATTATTCCCTTCATACATGCTCTTCGGTTTTGGGTACTCTTGACCTGGCCTTTTTTCAAGACGTCCCTGATTTGGTCTTGAAACGTCCGCCTAGGTCTTCCCCTTCCAACACTTTCATTCACACTCGCCTTATACACTTTTTTCGTCAATCTCAGCGTCTTGAATATATTATATGAAACCGATACCTCTCTCATGCGACACGTCACAACGCGTGAGACAAATGTATTAGCAATATAGTCACAAATGGCGGTAGTAAGTTTCATCATCATCATCATCATCAGCCCACATTAGTCCACTGCTGGACATAGGCCTCCCCTAAAGAGCGCCATAGCGCCCTGTCTTCAGCTTGACGCATCCAGCTGCTGCCCGCAACCTTTCGCAGATCGTCGCTCCATCTAGCAGAGGGCCGTCCCACACTACGCTTGCCGATTCGCGGTCTCCACTCAAGAACTCGTCTACCCCAGCGGTTGTCGGTTCTTCTACAGATATGACCAGCCCACTGCCACTTCAGTCTGCTAATTCTCTGAGATATTAAGTTTATTTACTCGGAATTTCTTCCTCTGTTAAACGTGGACACCTGTTACTAAGGAATATGTCAAATTACGAAAATTTTCATATGATAAGGAATAAAATCTGTCTTTACATGTTGATTAATATATAGTCATTAATATTGTCGAAACCTTACTCGCCTACCATTGAAAGTTAATCAATAAAACACGTACAAGCACGAATAAGGACACGCACTATTTAAAAGATTGTAAAAATATGCTAATGTTCAAGTTCTTGAGGGGAATTTGGAGAACTTGTTTCAAATACCACCTGGTTGATAGAACCTTCGTTTTAAATACGTGTTTCTTTTAATGATCTTTAAATCCTGTACTATATACACATGTTTATGACTATAATTAACATATTAAATACGAGTGAAAAATTAGTTTCAATGAATAAATTGAAACTAATTATTTGCATATTTGCATTATACATGCTAGGTCACCGTTGGTGGAGGCACGTGTTTGATAAACTTGCTCAACTATGCAAGCTAAACTAAACTAACTTATTTTAGCTGGCGGTGGACGTTCGGCTTAATGCTGCAATTAAATTGTAGTGAAATAAACGGAATTGGTTGATATTGGCAAATTCATCCAATTCTCTACTAAGTATAGTGTTGATTTTTTATGTCGGTGATATTTAACATGCCTTTCTCCTAGACTCAAGAGAAGCCCGTCTCTGCCGTCTCAACAGTGGGACACGAAAGGGCTGAGATGTTGATATTATTGAATCTTTCGTTGTGTCACATATATTCATAATAAGCGTCGATAGTAGGTACTCCTTTTAAACTACTACTCAGCCCTCATTGGTCTATGGGTTAGATGTGCCGCCTTTGGATCAACGGGTCCCGGGTTCGTTTCCGGGGTCAGGTAAGTGTCTTTGTCGAAGCGAGAGGCAGTTGCTCGGAGTCTGGGTGTCATTTGTGCTGGTGAATTACATGGAGGTCAATTACCCTACTGTGCCAGTAGGCTAATTAAATATAAATAAATAAATATCCTTCGACATTTCACACAACGCCATCTCGTCCCAAGCTAAGCAACTTAATGCTTGTGTTATGGTAACAAGATGGATGATAAACTACTTATATACATTTTTTTTTGTAAATACATACATATTATAGATATGACACCCAGACTCCGAGCCAGTGCCTCTGGTTTAGACAAAGACACTTGCCCGACCCGGGAATCGAACCCGGGACCCGTTGATCCAAAGGCGGCACATCTAACCACTAGACCAACGAGGCAGTCAAATTAGCTCAGTGCTCTTGATGTGCTTGTACATATTGTGTAAGTACATACTTTTTTATTTTTTGTAACATTTCTGTTATCGGACAAATAAGCACATAGCAGACGAGAACAATGCTATAATCCATTAATCGGAATTATAAGCACATGACAGGGGTACAGCAGATAAAAAAGCTTGTAGGATAATAATCACGAAAGTTGGATCACAAAATGTCAGTTTCTCTCTCATATATGTACTTCAAAATAATTTATAAACAATTGCTTCTTTCGGTAGGGTTTTTGTTACACCTGGTGTAATATTTTAGTTGAGTCAAATAACTTGACCACAAATTAGTAGAGGAATTTCACGCGTGTGAACTACTCCTTATCCACCAATCACTGATAGTGCGACACAAAAATAGACTTTTGTCCATTGCTCAACTTATTTGGCGTAGGCTGTACCGTAAACTTTTTTTGGTGAGTCTGGGGTAATGCTCTATGCTTACTCGGGGGTGGGGGTCGGAGATTAACTGCCCAATATAAGCTGAGCGGTATACCCTCACATGACACGCTTGGTATTGTAATATTAGGCATAGGGAGTGAACTAAGAGAAATGTGTTATGCAGAGTGTGGATAAAAATAAAAAATATTTGGGAATAAAAATACAATATGATATAAAATATAAAGAAATGAATATTTGACAATTCTATAACAAATATTCAAAAAACATCAGAGTGGCCAGGGTGTTCACATTGCCGAAACTCAAGCACAATAAATGTGCTCATGCGTTAGGGTTAGGCTAAGTTAATGGTTACATGTTTTTTATATATCCTTTTTAAAAACAAAAAGGATATGGTGCTGTTAAACCTCTTTGGTTAACACTTGGGGTGCCACAGGTTCGCGTAAACGCATTCCTGACTGACTGTGACGCCCTGACGGCAAGCGACTACCAGATGGCGTCCTGGTCAAGCGGGACGCCTTCAGTCAGTGAGGCTTGCCACCGGTATCTGAGGTGGGGGCAGGATGTGGGCGTAGAGTCGCCTCCTCCTCCCCAGCCTCAGGGTCAGCCAGAGCATAGACTGTACGTAACTTATAGTAACCATTTACAACAAATATTGTAATTAAACAACTTTTCAAAATTGCGGAAATAAATCAATACTGGTTTTCGGTATTGTCACGTGTTTTCGCGGATTTTTGTACCATAAACTTTGATTATGGTATTAGTGATAATACTCGAATTGAAATTGCCTAATTTAAAACAACATTCCTGAATAAGTTTTGTATGCTAGATATGTATGTGATATTTGACCTTAATACGTCATAAAACCCACTGCTGAGCCGGGCGTCCCCCACTTATATAGACGGAAATTAGACAAACGAGTTGGTATTGGTTGTTAGGGCTAGAGTTTCGGTTAAAACTGCACAGCAGTTTCAAGCTAATTACTCAACCCATCAATGAGTCGGGCCTCCTCCAATTTCATAGAGGTTAAGCCTACTGTGTCAGGCAGGCTGGCACAGGGTTTCATTTAAAGATTTCCTTCTCTTATGGCTAGTATATCAGCCTTGTCATTTGATTTTGTCGGATATTACGACACCCTCAGGATGGAATGGGGTGGTGACAGTACATATTCTAAATCCATCGCCATCTTGAAACACGGCTCACGCTTTGTAATCGAAATTCGTCACCGCTCAATATCGTCACCAGTAAATATTCGACTCTCTATTATTGTTTTCAATTGTATGTTTCAATTGTTATCAGTAGGTAAAAATTGGGGTTTCCAGATCAGATAAGATCTGAAAACCCCAATTTTCAATAAATGTGTATTCAAATAGACGAAATCTTGTTTTTGTTATAATGACCTACTATTTGAATATACTATTTATTGCATACTCATTCAATAGATTGTGATCTGTGTGATTGGTCATAGTTTTCAATCAATGTGTATTCAAATATCATAGTTTTCAATCAATGTGTAAGTATTCAAATATACGAAATCTTGTTTGTCTTAATGGATGGAATAATGTTCTAACCTGATCTGATCTGTTTTCTGTGGGTAAGTAGTCATTACATTTTAATTTTGAGTAATATTCCAGCCTGATATGATCTGTTTCTTGCGAAATGTTATTGCGAAATCTGTGGGAATTACTATACATATAATCAACCTTTTAATGAATAAAACAAGAAAATATTTATTTCAAAAATTTATTAGTTACTTAGAGTGTTTATACTACATTGTTTATACACCATTTATTTAAACAGAGAACGTTTTTCAAGGCACATACTGAATCATGATAAATACAACTATACACATCATGAGAGTTTTCATATTGTTTATATAAGTTTAATAAACTAGGACAACCTTTATCTTCTAAGTTATTAACATTAGCACTATTTACAATTTTCCTTAACCATGACACTTTTTCTGAACCTTTGACATAAACACATTTATCTCTTAAAATATTTAAGACCAAATTCTGATAATTTGAGTAGGGCACAATTCCTTCCTTCCAGTATATCTTTCTATTGCGCTCAATCCAACTTACTTGTCGCCGTTCTTGTTTAGTCAAGTCGTAAAATGGGAATGGAGGTTTTATTAAAAATACCTGTATTTTTTTATCGCATAATATCGCAATTTCCTTTACTATAAATTCGTTAGCTTCTGATTTGAAACCTTGAACATCTACAATTGCAGTCATGATAGCCTGCGCACAATGTTACTTAACGGTTTGTATTCCACAAGTCGATCGTTAATAATTAAACAATAAGCAGTTGTGTTATCTGGTATCAATGTTGAACATTCAAATTCCAACCTTACGTCTACCGGGCCTGTTTTTAAACAGTCATTTTGCCTTGAACAATCTATGATAAAAAGTGGTGCTTTTTCTTTAAAATCTTTCAGATCAAGCAAGGGATCGACAGGGCTGTTATAATACGACTGACGAAATTTCACATACATTTCATATAATATACTGTACTTGTTTTCAGAAAACTTTAAGCCTAAAGGCTCATAAGGGTAATATTGAGAATTCAAAAATAGCGTTACGTTTGTCACATCGCAATGATCAAATACTGAGCTGTCTTTCGATTTATTACTTTTTCTATTAGTCTGCAAGCAAAAAATTACATACCGGGGCTTTTCTAATTGAGAAGCAGTTTTTACTGACCAAGAATGCTTTGTGGTTTTAGGTAGTAAAGGATACTCATATAAATCCCAATTTCTAAATGCCATCTGAATAGGTTTATCTCTTTCTAAATGCTTTAAAAGTGTTAAACGTTCTCTATCTGAAACTTTTACATGTGGTACTCTCCACTGAACCCTTTGTATATCTATTTGAAGCTGAACGACTTCATCAGTAAGAATAATACTATTCAAGTTAGAATTACTCCTATTCAATATAAGTTCGTGTTTACAATTTATCACAATTTTATTGTAATCCTCTGCAAACCCTAAAATCTTATTTAAAGGTACCACAACGCTAAAATGCCCATAACTTTCGAACCCGTTTAAATTCCAACCCCATAATGCAGCAACTTTACTTTCTGCTTCATTTAATGAGATGTATGACTTTATTGTTGATGTTATTCCGGAATTTTTTATACGATCTATTTCAATTCCATTCATTTCGTATCTGATGTCTTGAAACAAATGCATAACAGGGTTATTAGTGAACGTAACAGTTTTCTTGATTGGATGCCCATCCTTGCCGAACAGCTTTGCCTGACCTTCGATGTAGATTGAACTGGCTGATGGTAGTACATATATGTCTTGCTGGTGGATGGGGATTCTGATTTCATCGTTTTCTCTAAAGCTGTTATTGTAGGGATTGTATGAATGGACTTCATAACTTTCGATTGAACTATCAAAGTGTGGTAAATCAGTAATCTGTAGTATACTCATACTTTAAACCCTAAAGCTTTAAGAAAATCTTTATTTGTTTTAGTCAATTTCATCACGTTTTTCTTACGTCTGTGCACCTTAACGGTTGTTGACGGAATAGGACGTTTTATTTTCACTGTAGGGTTTTTATCATACACAATCATTTTGCTTTTCTTAAATGAAGACGTAATTGAATATGTTCTTCACCAAAGTCAATACAGTAACCAAACTGATCTACAATCCTGACAGATATGGATGAAATTATGTTTTTGTTTACTGGGAAGTAAATAACGTTCTGGGGTATTTCTGTGTACCCGTGACTTGGAGCAGTATCAGATATGAATTCGTGAATAAAATGAGTCGGTAATCCGTTGTAATATGAACCGTGCACAAGATCACATTCGATTCTGATTACAGCTGCTAAACTGCTGCTATTAACTGGCACATTCGATCTTTTTTTTAATACTGAAAAGTATAGTAAACCGCACTCGTATTGATCAGATAAATGAAGAGGTGGTTGAAAATACGAGACCAATTCTGATTTATTTCCAGAGATGGTAACCGTAGTAGGCATGCTTGCATACTGAACTCTTTTAAATGATCCTGTTTATTTTATTTCTTGATTATACCAAAAATTCTTTAAGAAATTTAAACATAGATGTCCACAATTGAAGGGGTGATCACGTTGTATATTTTCATAATTATATTGAATATTAGAACCTACATATTTTATAAATTCCTTTGGAGGTTTAAGATTTCCATAACTGTCAAAATACTCAACATAATCATTATATTTTGCATAGGCTACCCAATGAGAACCAGGATTTTTAGAACTATCTAAATTAATAACTCCACATTCTTTTTTATAAGGACATTTAGGGAGCTCATCTCTCATAAAGACACCTCTAAAATAAGGAATTCTATTCCCGTACTTTAAAATGTCAAAGTTAGTTAAGGCCCGTTTGGGTAGCCGATATCTTAGTTTTTTTCTTTTGATACGAAAATTCCAAGACCGCCTTTATGTGGTTTAAGGTGTAGTCCTTTCCCAATACATAGAGCTTCCATTTTTTCATTGTGTCTCTTCGATTCTTCATACAGCTTTTTAGCCATTTTGAATTCATTTATGGTTTTAGCAATACCAGCTGCACCGCCTGCTAAAGCTCCCGCCGCTGATAATCCCGCAAAAATAGGAATCAAAGGTAATACTCCCCCAGTTTTTGGAATAGGAATAATACGAGGAAGCTTAATCGATGAGTCATCAGCTAATTCCCTGGCAGCGGCAATAGCTAATTCTATAGCCATTTTCTTGCTCTTAGGTTTTAATTTTTTTATATGTCTTTTTGCTTTTGTAATAACAGTTTTTAATTTACTTTTTAATCCTTTTCCAGATGTAACTTTTGGAGAAGGCTTTTTTCTCAAACCAGACCCAGTTTTAATTTTTGTTGACATAGCCTTACTTACTAAACGTGCCGCGACTTTTTCGCCTATACTAGCATCGGAAGCAACCGCTCGCTCTTTCGCCATTTTTAACAAAATTAAATCAGCTTTATGTCGATCCTTTAAGTTTGATGACTTGTGATATGCAATATCGTGATCTTTGCAATATTCGTCCAACTTATTTACACCGTTATCTCCTTGTGTAAGTCTTTTTATTAATTTAGTACCAGGGCCACAGTAATTATATCCTGGTAAATGTAATTCAAATGGTAAATTATTAATAAGCCAATTAAGAAGACTACTCTCTCCAAAACACATTATAAGACTGATGATTCCGGTTTGAATACTTTAATAAATAGTTATGTGATTCGAGTTTGTTGTTAATGTTATTTTATTTATAATATTACATTCGATTTATCAATCCAACTGCTTTCTGCTGAAGATAAACCTAACCATTTTACTAAAACCCTGTTACCTTTTCTTCTAAGAACTTTCTCGACTAGATATACATTGGGATGTTTTGTTTTTTGAAGTTCTTGTGTATAAAATGCACCTAAAATAGGTTGACCTCTGATAGTATCTTCGATTAAGTAAGTTATAGGAGTTGTATTTTGTATTTTACGAATTTTAAATATTTCTGTTGACCAGTTGGGAGTATAACCTTTTTCAAATGTTCCTTTGTATTTACTGATACGCACATAATCACCTTCTTTGTACTTACTTTTTAAATTATCATTTTTTTGCAATTTTAAATACCTTTCTAATATCAGTTTTTTATTAATATTGTCCACATTAGCAGGGATTTCATTAATAGTGCGATGGTGAGTGTGATTGTATTTGTAAATAACATCATTGAGGGTATTTTTTACCCAATTGTAATTGCCTTTTAAACTAAATTCCTTATAAACTTTAGATTTCAATGTTCTGATAAATCGTTCAACTATTGAAGCCTTTTTAGTTGAGAAAGTTGAATAATGGTTAATATGATACGATTTCATAAGCTTCTGAAATTTGTTATTATAAAATTCTGCTCCATTATCCGTTTGCAGATTTTTAGGAACACGCCCTTTGTCCAACAAAGTTTTGAAAGTCTTACACACATCTTCTTTGGTTTTACTTCTCATAGGAAAGGCCCAAGCATATTTCGAAAATGTATCAATGACGGCAAGAATATATCTGTAACTTTTATTTTCTTTTGAAATTGATTGCATATCAATTAAGTCTGCTTGCCACAAGTCATCTATATCTTTCATGATAACACGTCTTCGTGGATAGTTCACCCTCGCATTTTTATGAATTTCGTTTACCACGTCAGCTTTACTCATATTCACAATTTAGTATATTTGTCTTGAATTCAGCTATAATACTGAATAAAAAGCATATTATTATGACTATTTATTATTTAATTATGCTAGCTTCTTTTAATTCTTCGATTATTGATAAAATTTCATTATCATGGTTTGAATTACCGGCATCTCGGGAAGCAATCAATAGTTTCAATCTGTCAACCAGTTCGTTAGGATCGTCCCAATATACCAAGTCAGTGTTATTTTTGTATTTCTTTAGTGTTGGTAAGCTTCTTCCAAATTTAGTGACAATATTATTGTTTAACGCTTCAGAAAACAATGGTTTGATTATTTCACGATATTTTATACCTTTATCGCCTCTTATTTGCCCATTAGGATTGAAATTTTTCTTATGGGCATTTGTATAATGCAACATATCTTTATAGACAAGTTTATCTTTGCTCGATATTAGTTTCAAATCAGGTTTTCTTCGAAGTAAAAGTTCTTTTAAACCTGGGGTTAAATTGTAGCTTTTGTCCCCAATTTTAATTAAAATGACATTATCATCATTCACACTATCTATTTTAGAAAATGAAACGTTTGAATTACCCATTAGTAATTTTTTGTTTGCACTCCTTATTCCAAATGGTATATTTACACCATCATAAATATCATGTATATCACGACCCTCTAATGATATTTCTAAATCATCCAGTAATTCCGTCTGGGGAGACTTTTTAACGATCTGTACAGAATTCGGTTCTGGTTCGTAACATTCTTCGAACTTTGTAGATGAACTAGTATTAATGTCATCCAATTCCATGTCTTCAAAATTAGAGTGTGTATTTTCATTAGTTTGTATTTTCTCTATTGTCTTATTCGAATCAACTAGGGTTTTAAGGGGATCTGTGACAGGTTTTAATATTTTATCAAGTGACAAGTTCATTGAGTGTTCCTGGTTTTTCATTTGTTTTATTTTATTCTTTATGGAGTCTACAGACTTCATTAATTCTATTTTAATATTCTTTTCCATATTGTACTGTTACAAGTGTACTCAGCTAAAGAAGATATAATACTAAATCAGATTTATACGTTATTGATTTATATATAGGTATACATTTTTAGATCAAAATTTAAAAAAACTATCTAAATTCTGTCTGTACCTTCCATTGTTTAATGAAGAATCTTTGCAAATACTAACAAAGTTATATGGCTCTCTCCAAGCTTTATTACAAAGGTTCTTGAATTGATTCCAGGACATATCAGAACTAACATGCTCTTCATAAATATGTTTCAAGTTCACATCGTCTTGTTTAAATATTATAAGAAAGTTAGCATTATCACGCAGCAGCTGTTTCGGAATTTTAGAGTATGTTTGACATAAATAAAAGCAATCGATTTGTTTATGTCTACCCATAGAAAAGTAATTACGAATGTTTATTTGATTTTCACATGCAACATCATCGAAAATAAATACAGAATTAGGTAGTGCTTCATCTGGGGCTATGACTTCTTTATTATCATTAAATTCATGAAACTTAACCTGATGCACCCTCTTTATAACTTCTCGTAAGAACCTGTATTTTCGTTGAAAGTTAGTTTTCGAGTAAAGATAAAGATTTTGAAATTTAAGACCATTCTCATGCAATAATAAACTAAGAACTACGTTTGTTTTTCCACAATTCGATGGACCACATATAATACAACGAATCGTATTTGGTAACAGAACGCTATGCCTAATGTGGTTATCGGAGTCACCAAGATTTATATGATTAACATTAAGTGATGTGTGTTGTTTGATCAACTTCATTTTGACTATTAATTCAATTTTACGCATACATAGATATATAAAGCCTAAATATAATAAAAACAAATGATTGAGATATAAAGTTGTCTCGTCAAATGTAAAGCGAACGTAGGTAATATTCAGAATACCTACATAGTGCATCCATTTTATGTTTAAACCTGCTGTAAATAAATAAATAAGTTAGTAAAGTATTTATATTCGTGATTAGTGATGTTATAGATTAATAGAATGAAGGTCATAGCAAAAATAAAAATCATACATCAGTTATACATTTTTTATTCAGATATTACATATTTCAATACGAAAATCAACATTACCACTCACTAAATTAAACATGTATATGCTATACCTACTTACTAATATATACTGCTATACTACTTACTACTTACTAATACGAATTATAAACAAACATAATAATAATAATATGACAATTTATTCACATAAACAGATTTGTATTTAATTTTATAAATAAGTTCTTAGAATAAAGTTTCACAATGACCCCAAGGTAAAGTTTCAATAAAGTTCGTTTGTATTTGTCTCTTATCATCATTTCTATTTAAAACTACTTTATGAATTTCTTGCGAGTACAGTACATGCTTAAGTGATTTAATTATATTCATTTTACATTTAAAATTGACATTATTTGTTAAAGCTTTACTATAGTGAGATAATTTCAATCGATTAGTAACAGCTTTAGATATACCTTTTGCTTTTGCGATGCGAGTCTTTGAACTGATTATACAATATAGTTTGGCTCTCAGTCCTACAAATTCACTTATGATGTCACCCCCGAGTTCATCTTTAAACAGTCCTGGAATTTTAGTATTTACTCTTGGCATGCTGTAACAACTATCAGCCTGGAAATTACTTGTATCAAAATTTGCGATATCATTTTTTATGTCTTCATAAACATCCCCTGTATTTATAAAATAAAGAAGGCTGTCTGTGTCTGTATAACACAGTCTTGCGCGAGTATTATATTTATTTTTAATAAAGTTATAGTGAAATTTATACAAATGTTCCTTTGCTAATTCTAGAACTGTAAACCCAATGTAAATAGGGCGATCTAAAATTATTTTTTCAGGAGTTAATTGAATAGCAACAAAACTTTCAGAAAAGATAGCAATACTTTTCAGATTTGGTTTTGCAATTAATTTTTCAGCACCGTGGTGCTTGTTAGTTTTATTATTGTAATCATCCCACATGGTAACTAATTTGACGTTAACCTGTTTGCGTCTATTTTCAATAGTTTTTCCAAATATAGCATTATTAAGTAGTTTGAAAAAGTCTTTTTCAAATACGTTTGTTGAAGCTTGACGTAAAGTAGTATTCAAGTCAATATATTTTTGTAAATAATTTTCTTGTCTAAATATTAAAATACGGTGAATTTTTTTCAAAATTAGTCCATTTAATAAACATGCCTTTAAATGAATGTAATGTATGACATAGTTGAATTTGTCGTATAAATTAGCAATTAATTTAGGTGTTTTGCCTCCAGGAGGTGTGAACCTCTCGGGCGCAAAAGGTAAATCACTATGAGTATTATGTAAACTCTCAGGATATAGTAAATCAACTTCTAAAATAAACCCATATTCAGAATCATCTGGTATTGATAACACATTTACTGTTTTAATCTCATCGATTGTCATAAAACGGAAATCTGAAATAGGCATTTTCTTTGTCATTGCGTAACCATATAAATTGTTACAGTCAAGATAAATCAAATATGTTGATTTTTGAGAAGCATCGTAATTTGGTAAATATTTATTATTCGCTTGAGCATGGCGAAGAGAACATTGTGCCAAGCCTCCACGTATTCCCTTTTCCAAAAATTCATACATTTCTAAACTATGAATTAACTCTAATTTAACGCCTGTGTACAGAAGCATCGCATCCCAGCTTAAACTAGGTGCAGTAATGTAATACGCTGGATCAAGTTGATAATGATCCAGACAAGTCTGTCTAAATTTTTCGAATACGTCAGCAAGAAGTAATACGTCGGTCTTTAAATATAAATCTGTATATTCTCCAAGTGTTTTAATATTAAATGACTGCCAAATAGATTGAGCGTGTACGTATTCATCATCGCTTATATGCTGACAATTCAAACTGTTATAGAAACAAACTTTCGATGGAAGTTGAGTCTCGTAATATTTTGAGTATGCGTCCATATAATCATAGGGATAAATTCCTTTTTGTCGTAACAACTTTAACTGATTATTACTAATAGTTGGAAATTCTTTTAATAAATTAACAAAGTCAGGTTCATTCAAGTTATTTACTAATGTGCTTAAACTTGAATGAAGAAATTGATAAGAATCTATGAACTTAACTTGAATAGGCTTTGATTTTAATGTATTCTTAGTATGAAGTACTTTTGTGAATGACATATACCTTTCTTTGGTTTTTGGTATAATTTTAAAAGCACCTTCATACTTCGATAGTTCTTTTATAAATAGGTGAGAGTCATAGCCAGATAGGTTATGAAAAATAACAGGCACAAATGGACAAACTCTTAACATTAAATTACAATGAGAGTGTGCTGCGCCTCGGTATTGTGATGTAATGTGATCATGATCCATTACTTTATCGTCAAAGAGCAAATAATTACAGATATGACATGTAGTGGCATTTTTGTAATCGTTTTCTTGGTCCTTAGTTAAAGGTGCCATAGGTATTTTATTTAATAAGATACTGTGAATGTACTCCAAATCTCTTATTAAATATTTTATAAATACTTCTACACAATCAGCTCCTCTATAAGTAACAAACTTATTCAGATCTGTATTGTGTGAACAACAAATATAGTAACCAAAACATGAAGGTTCGTGAACCTTATAGGTACGAGTATTCTCAGTTACATTTATGTTGCAGTTCAGTAAAAGACTTTCAAAATCGGCGTATATAACGAAATTAATCTTTTGTCGTCTTTCGAAGTTCTTAAATTGAAGAATACTATTTTTTTCAGGTAAAACAGTCAAAACCTTAGGACATTTATTATGGTCATTATATTTCGTTTCACTCGTGAAAACTTGTAAGCATGTCTCACATAGGTACATTTTACCTTTATGTTTACTTATCTGACGTTTGATTAATCTCAATAGATTTTTTATTAAGCAATAATGCCCGTTACCTTTCTGTTCAAAGTACAATAAATTGATGTGCTGACTTTTTCTTAAACTTGCCACATATAAAGGTCCAGTGACCATGTTTTTGTTATCTAATCCATATATATTAATACTTATGTGGGGATTTAAATTTTCAAATATTTTAACATCTTTGTATGATGGGGGAAATGATAGCCCATCTGTATTTAAAACTTTTGAAAAATGCGGATATGAACTTGTTCTGCAAACATTCATTTGGCAGGGATATAATGCTGCGACAATACTCCATAAAAAGCAGTTGTTATCGCTGTTTTTAATATTTAAACAACTTTTAGTTTTTTTTATTACTTGTGGCAAATCTATATAGGTGCCGCCTTTCAAAGGAGAGTATTTGTTAATGTTAATTTCTAGATGACTTATAGAGAAACAAGTCCAGCCAGATCCACAATGTTGGAACTCTGAGAGCTTTCTGTCAAATGTATTTATTGTTTTCAAATATAATTCATTAATATCTGTATTATTATTATATACGATTTCATATTTTGTGTTAAATGATTTAAGCTGTTGCTCATCAGATGTTGGTAGAATGAAATAAGCAAAAAGTTCAAAGTTTAATTTAACACAATTATGTTTTATCAAACAATCATTAATTAGTTTTATAACCTTAAGTCGATTATCCATTAGGAATTCCTCAGGTGTTAGGTATTCCATTAATGGATTCAGTTTGAAACTTATTATTCTCTTTTTAAAAGCCGTGGCTATTATATCGATATTTTCAATTTCAGTTTTTAGTATGCAATTAGATTTATGCAAATTCGTTCTTAAATGATACTGATATTCAATTTTAGGTACTTCAATGTGACATTTTTGACATATTATTATATCGTTGTTATTTGTTCTGATTCCGGATCTAGTTGAAACTGTAATAAAGAAAGGAAAAAAACCATGAGCATTAAATCAAATGTAATATGATAAATGATTATACAACTTAATTTCTATAACTGATTACATGATTTATTTATATGCCTATGTAATAACTAAGTACCGCCTAAGGTATATAACATAATAGTAGATTTACATCTACATATTTATTCATAATGTAGATTACAAAAATAAAAAAAACATTTATAAACTAAGCTAGTAGGTATAGCAATAGTATAAACTTGAAATATAAAGATAATAATACCTAATATTTGAATAAATGAATACAAGATTAGCTTAATAATAGTCCACTAAGTAATATAGTAGGTACTACTGAATTATAGTACTTGTTTAATACAGTACCTACTATTTTAATAGTAGTTACTAATAAATGTTGGTGGGCACTTAACGTACTCTTTTCGTGTAGCTATAATAAAATTAGACAAATGTTGCCAAGCATCTGTATTGTCAAAAGTTTGATTTTTAAGCGTGACAATTGCTTGGCGCCATCTATTCATTGGCTGAACTTTTTCTATTTCATCGCACCGGTATATTTTTAAATCAATATAGTGCGTTCCCGGCTTTTTTTCAAAGGTTTGGCGCGAATGACCATTTGCAAGACGTCGTGATATATATGAAGCTAATGGTGTTTTACCAGTAACTGCAGGGGGCTCTTTCTCGTCGTCCTCGCTATCGTCTCCAAACAGATCGTATGCCGTGCACTTCCTCGGGGGAATGGGTTTGATATGCAGCTTCTTTGAAGCCGATGGATGGGACGACACAGACGGTTTCGCCGACGACGCATAACTATCACAGAAACATTACTCTATTAAACCACGATACTATAACACGCTAGATAAAACTATAAAATATAAATACAAGAGCAGGTCTATTAATTTATGTTTTATTAAAGAACTTGGAATACTTACATTTTTCGTAGGGGCACCGGACTTGCTCTCGATGGTGAAGACGTACGTGACGATGTGTGCTTCCTTTTTCGCCCGTCGTGCTTCTTTTTTTGAACCTGAGGTTCCTCGTCGACGTCAGAGGGAAAAAGGGTCTCGGCGTTTTCGTGCGACCTGAAATAGAGTGAAACATATTAATACAATCAAATCATTATTCAAGCGTACATACCACATTGAAATGTCACAGATAGGTACACTACTCTAATTTATTATTATTATTTTATTATTGTCTATGTATCTATCTATCTATGTTCATCTAATATTGAAATAAGTACATCTTTTTAGAATACTGAAACATAACTATCACAGAAACATTACTCTAGTAAACCATGATACTATAACACGCTAGATAAAACTATAAAATATAAATACAAGAGCAGGTCTATTAATTTATGTATTATTAAAGAACTTGGAATACTTACATTTTTCGTAGAGTAGGTTGATTCTTGGTAAGTAGGTAGGTACTTGATGTTTATCTGGAGCTTCTGGTAGCTGAAGTGATGTCCCCTAAATCACCGTCCAATATTTATATAGCCGGGATTCACGTGAGCTTTTTCCATATATGTAATGCATGCGTTAACCTAAAATCCTGAGTCAGGACTTCTTCACGCGACAAATGCTTTGCAATCATAACCAAATGTATAAATCTCAACCTTAAATTATGATACCTAAAGTGTACACTAATAAGAACCCGGAGTAATAATAGTATGTCGATATTGCAATACAATATTATTGTTTTGATCCATCTCCTTAAATAGAATTAGAACTTACGTTGCAAATTAGACGTACTACTTACATGCGATGGTTTCGCATGCCATTATGATATTGATCTTCTCAATAAAAATGTATGAAAAAATTACAGTGAACAAACGTACAGTAAGTGTTTGTTTTATCAATATAGATTTATAGTAAACAATAAAATGTTTGGCGCCGTGATGTCTTGAGGTTTCAATTTCACCATGCCATTTTTGTCCTACTGTCGGAGTACTTATCGAAATCTAACAAAATTGTACGATTTTGAACTCTATAGATAAAAAATCGATTATTATATAAATTGAAAAAAATATATTAAATCAATCATTTCAATTTGTACCCTTGCTGAGTCCTGACTGGCTAAAAACGGGGGATATCATCGCGTAATGTCGGTAAGTGGTAATATTTTCTTTAACAGTATTTTATCTATCAATTAAAATATAACATAATTATAAGCCCTTGACATTAGAGTTTTTGAATAAAAACGTATGTAAGTATACACTTAGTTCAACATGACTAATTGCATTCTGTTTTTTTTTTTCAGGACTCCGAAAACGACTACTTCAACTTCATTCCTATGAATACTGTAGTAGGACAGAAAAATGAAAAACAATTGAATCTGGAGGGTCCCAGCAGCAAACAGCTCAAGAGAAGTTCAACAGCTGCATTCACCTGTATAAAAAAACTAACGCGTGGTGCTAAAGTGATCAGGATCGAAGTTTATGATGTGGAAAGTTACCCTGATATCATAAGTTCGCTATGTAATTGTGATGCTGAATTGTGCGTGCAGCATGTAGTTAAAAACATATTTATGGATGACATTTATAAATCGGTTAAAGAAATTGCTGTAAAGGTATCGAATAATATGTCGTAAAATAAATCATAGTACTTAATAAATGATAAAGTATTTTTATTTAACCTTTCACTTACATACTCTCATCTAATTGTTATTTTACGTCACGAAGCGATGACATGTGGTTTTAAAGTTTATGAGAGTAAGGTTGAAAGTCGCATCGAATAATGCACATACATCGCTTCGTGAGATAGAAGAACGCAATGACGTAAGTACGAGTATATCAAAAATCCGATATAAGATAACATCGGAGAATGTGTGAGCGCATTCAATTATCAGAATTAAACCTTGTGACATTCTAAGACCAATCACATAGTTTTACCTTTGATCATTATTCAATTTGAATATAATGCAGATAAGAATCTATTTGAATAGGTGTTTTTTAATTCAATGAACGGTTTATTATAATAGTAGGTATTTGAATACTATGATGTAAATTAGGTGTTTATTGAAAATTGGGGTTTTCAGATCTTATCTGATCTGTCTAATAGTATCTAATAGTAGGCCATTAAGACAAACAAGATTTCGTATATTTGAATACTTACACATTGATTGAAAACTATGATATTTGAATACACATTGATTGAAAACTATGACCAATCACACAGATCACAATCTATTGAATGAGTATGCAATAAATAGTATATTCAAATAGTAGGTCATTATTACAAAAACAAGATTTCGTCTATTTGAATACACATTTATTGAAAATTGGGGTTTTCAGATCTTATCTGATCTGGAAACCCCAATTTTTACCTACTGTTATCTAAATTGGATCTGTCATTGTCTGTACATCGGCATGAAATCAGTATCGTGTATTTGTATGACGAAGCGACCGTGTAATTGGTATGTTACGTTTCTATTCTAACTATTTTTTTTAGTCTTTTATTTATTTATTTATTGCTAATGTAATAATCTTGGTACACAAGGCGGACTTGCCATGCGCATTCTGTACCAGTCAACCTTCGGGTTAAAAGAATGCATATGGGGTACAAAAAGGAATATTATGCTTAAATCGAAATCAAAGAAACCGATTAATTTCTAATATAACTTACAATACCGTTACAGAAATGATAGGCTTTGTTATTAGAGTAAAGGCTTCGGTATTTGCGTAGCTTTGTTTTTTTTTAATCGGATGTCCTCTTGGATAGCCGGCCGTTTGGGACTGTCGTGTGTTGCGCGACTGCGCTCCGACCTACCCACTAATACTGACGGCGACCCTCGACTGCACGAACGACGGATACGGAGTTCACTCCCATTTCATGTTCACATAAGAGAGCATGCTCCCCGAATCTGGGGACCTTGGCCCGCCTCTTGGAGTGAAGCCGTGTGCACCGAGGCGTCCATCCCGAGGGATTCGTAAGAGCCGACAAAAGGAAATGACAAGGAAGAAAACCTAGCCGCAATGAAAGGAAAACTTCATCCTAATACCTTTGCCAACCCGTCTAGCCAGTATGTTATTTTTTTTAATGAAACCCCTGCACTATGTATAATCTGTATCGCGGAGGCAATTTGCAAACATCGCGCACAAAAATGCCACCCAGCCTTGGAGCAAGTGCCTGGTTTACACAAAGACAGTTGCCCGACCCCGAAATCAAAACGGACACCCCTGATCCAGACCAACAAGTTACCTTCCATATAACTGGGAGAGGCCCGGCTCAGTATAGGGTCATTTAACTGCTGCTGCTTAACAGTCCACCTGATATGGCAGTTATGACAAGTAAATAAATAAATATCCTTGGACATTTCACACAACGCCATCTCGTCCCAAGCTAAGCAACTTAATGCTTGTGTTATGGTAACGAGATGGAATATAAACTACTTATATACATTTTTTTTTGTAAATACATACATATTATAGATAGAAACGACGACACCCAGACTCCGAGCCAGTGTCTCTGGTTTAGACAAAGACACTTGCCCGACCCCGGAATCGAACCCGGGACCCGTTGATCCAAAGGCGGCACATCTAACCACTAGACCAACGAGGCAGTCAAAGTCAAAAAAATGATTTGTAATTAGTTGTGCAGTGAATAACATCTGTAACCCGTAAGCTCATGACAGTGGGTCATTGGGTCTCGGACTCGTCTTGAAGTGAAAGTAATCCATGACCCAAGTTTTAACGCAAGTGTACCGGTTAATTGATAATGTGCGTTATGTCTTTCTTACTACAGTTGATATCTCAACGGTTCGAATTTCTATTACATTTGCACAAATGCACTACTGAATTAATACTGCACGGTTTTATTATGTGATGATATAAGAAATATGTTTCCTTATAATAATGTGTGGTGTCCGTGTGATGACGGATTTAGAATAAATAGTGTCACCACCCCATTCCATCCTGAGGGTGTCGTAAGAGTCGACGGAGGGAAATAATAAGGCCGAATACCTAGCTGAAGAAGGGAACCTTGTGCCAACGCGTCTTGCTGTTGTGGCACAGGCTGATTAGCTAAGTGCTTCCTATGAATGTGGAGGAGGCCCAATGCAGCAGTGGGTCATTTTAGGGCTGAAAAGCTGATGGTGAGATTCCAATTAATTTTGTCACCTATCGAGAGTTATTTTTCCATTTCATAATTCACACAATATTTATAATACTACCTGGTTTGTATGCACGTCATATGAAATGCCAAGGGTGGTAAAGTACATTTATTTCGCACGCATTATCATTTCACGAATCACTTTCATGCTTGACACGGAAAGGTGATGTCCTTCGTATTCACAACTATCAGAATAACTCGTATCTGTATAATATACCTTTATAATATCATGCCATAAGTAATTACTTCCTATTATTCATGTTTCCGCATTAAATATTATATGGTAGGTATGCACCATAGTTCTTATGGGATAAATAATTCATATGCGTTGTTTACCTTCTTGTTCATCAATTAACGCATGTCTTACGTCTTGTTTATTTTAAAAATATTAATTTTTATCACGATAACTTCTGCCCAAAATGGCGATGGGCTTGAAATTATGCTAAGGGAAAATAAGCTCGATAAGGAAACTTGTTTTGTAGAAAAAGCGTAAAGCAGTTTATTCTAGAAAAAAAGCTTATAATTAAAATATATCACAAACATGATATATTTTACCAAGCCTCTGCTCTTACTTTGGGTGCCGCATGGGCTCTGCGTCACATCCCTTCTGTATCCTAGGCTCTACAAAATTTTTAAATGAAGGCAAATAAAAAGAGAAGGTTTCTTTCGGCGGACACCCTATCCACAAGCATGGATTTCTGCAATGTCAGGGGTCTACACAGCAACCTCGACGCCGTCCATCACCACCTAGAGACGGCGCGGCCTACCTTGCTCTTTTTAACGGAGACGCAGATATCCACCCCGGACGATATTTCGTACCTTAAATACCCCGGCTACGAGCTAGAGCATTCTTTCCTTCGTAAGGCCGGGGTGTGCGTGTACGTACGGAGTGATATATGCTGTCGCCGCCTTCGTGGCCTCGAGCATCGGGACCTGTCACTGTTATGGCTACGCGTAGACCATGGGGGTCTTACCCGAATCTATGCGTGCCTTTACAGGTCCCATGCCAGTGACTCGGGGTCGGCTCAGCTAATCGAGAGCGTCCAGAAGGGGATTGACCAAATGCTGGAACAATGCCCGTCCGCGGAGGTGGTGGTCCTCGGTGATTTTAACGCTCACCATAAGGAGTGGTTGGGATCCCGGACCACCGACCCCCACGGTCGAGCTGTCTTCAGCATGGCCTCGGCATATGGACTCTCCCAACTGGTGATGCAGCCTACCCGCATCCCAGATATTGAGAGCCATGAACCTTCCTTGTTGGATCTTCTGCTGACTACTCACCCGCACGGTTACAGAGTGGTGGTCGATGCCCCTCTTGGGTCATCTGATCACTGCCTTGTCCGTTGCGCAGCCCCTGTTGCGCGACCTGATCGCTCCCCGGCGAACGGATTTCGCAGAGTCTGGCGATACAGGTCCGCAGATTGGGACGGGCTCCGTGAGTTCTTTGCGGCGTTCCCATGGAAGCGGCTCTGCTTCGCCTCCGAGGATCCTGACACGTGCGCTGACTGCGTCACAGAAACGGTTCTTATGGGGATGGAATTATTCATCCCCAACGCCAAAATTCCAGTAGGCGGCCGCAGTCGCCCCTGGTTCAACAAAACCAGTAGGGAGGCTGCGCACCGTAAACAGTCAGCATACCTGGCGTGGAACAGCGCCAGGAAGCACCGGGATCCGAGCGCTATGGAGAAGAAGCAGATTTACAATGCCGCTAGTAGATCCAGCAAGAGGGCCACTGCCAAGGCCAAAGCAGAGCACATCGCCAGAACTGGCGAGCGGCTAGCAAGCTATCCCTCTGGGAGCCGTGCTTTCTGGTCGCTCGCCAAGGCTGTGCAAGGCAACTTCTGCCAAGTCAATCTCCCACCACTGCGCAAGTCCGATGACAGTCTGGCTCATAGCGCAAAAGACAAGGCCGATCTCCTGTGCCAAGTCTTTGCCTCAAACTCGACCCTAGACGACAAAGGAGCCACACCATCCACCATCCCACGGTGTGAGAGTTCCCTGTCTGAAATCCGCATTACGCAACGTGCGGTCAGAAGGGAGCTTAAACTTTTGGACGTCCGAAAGTCGAGTGGGCCGGACGGCATCCCGGCTGTGGTGTTGAAGACGTGCGCCCCTGAGTTGACCCCCGTTTTAACGCGCCTATATCGTCTTTCATACTCTAGCCAACGGGTTCCATCTTCGTGGAAGGTTGCTCACGTCACGCCGGTCCCCAAAAAAGGTGACCGGTCGGACCCGTCAAACTATAGACCAATAGCGGTAACATCCCTGCTTTCCAAGGTAATGGAGCGAGTCCTCAACCACCGACTACTGCAGTACCTGGAGGATCGCCAGCTGATCAGTGACCGACAGTACGGTTTCCGTCACGGTCGTTCAGCTGGTGATCTTCTTGTGTATCTAACACACCGCTGGGCAGAAGCCATGGAGGACGGGGGCGAGGCACTAGCCGTGAGCCTCGATATCGCTAAGGCCTTTGACAGGGTCTGGCACAGAGCCCTTCTTACGAAGCTACCATCGTATGGAATCCCCGAGGGACTCTGCAGATGGATCGCTAGCTTTTTGGATGGTCGGAGCATCAAAGTCGTCGTAGACGGCTCCTGCTCCGAGACCAAAACCATTAATGCTGGCGTACCACAAGGCTCGGTGCTCTCCCCGACGCTGTTCATCCTGCATATCAATGATTTGCTGTCCACAGACGGCATGCATTGCTATGCGGATGACAGCACGGTTGATGCGCGATATACCAGCCATCGGAATATCCCTCGGTGCGAAATGGTAGAAAGACGATCACACCTTGTGTCTGAAGTCGGGGACACTCTAGGGCGTGTCTCCAAATGGGGTGAAAGGAACTTAGTTCAGTTCAACCCCATGAAGACACAGGTGTGCGCGTTCACTGCAAAGAAGGACCCTTTTGTCGTAGCGCCTCAGTTCCAAGGAGTATCCCTTCGTGTCTCCGAGAATATTGGAATCCTCGGTGTCGATATTTCCAGCAAGGTCCAATTTGGGAGTCATCTGGAAGGTAAAGCCAAATTGGCGAGTAAAAAGATGGGCGTTCTGACCAGAGCCAGGGGGTATTTCACGCCCGGCCAACGACTTGCACTCTACAAAGCACAGGTTCGGCCGCACGTGGAATACTGCTCTCACCTGTGGGCAGGTGCGCCCAGATACCAACTCGATCCACTTGACTCCCTCCAAAGACGTGCTGTTCGAATCGTCGGGGATTCCAATCTCACGGACAAACTGGGGACGTTGGAGCAACGGAGAGACTTTGGATCTCTCTGCGTGCTCTACCGTCTGTTCCACGGGGAGTGCTCCGAGGAACTGTTTGAAATGGTACCACCGTCACCTTTCTACCATCGTACAACTCGACATCGCAGCAGGGTTCATCCATATCACCTGGAAACGATAACGTCCAGCACGGTACGATTCCAGCGATCATTCCTACCTCGTACGTGCAGACTCTGGAATGAACTACCTGCGGCGGTGTTTCCCGAGCGCTACGACATGTCCTCCTTTAAACGAGGTTTAAAAAGAGCACTCACTTCACGGTAGGCAACGGCTTGGCTGTGCCCCTGGCACTGCCAATGTCCATGGGCGGCGGTCCACACTTACCATCAGGTGGGCCGCTAGCTCGTTTGCCACCAAGAGCAATAAAAAAAAAAAAAAAAAAAAAAAACATGATTAAATGTCCTGTGACTCCACAAATTTGCGTTGGTTTATTGATAGCACAAAATTTACTGGGGAATGTCCTCAATTTATTAAATTGTTGGATGAGCTAGCGGCATCTGATTTATCAATATATTGTCTTTAAAAATATAACGAATACTACATTAAATTAATCCATGGTTTAATTAACTTTGGTATTAATTTATTGAACATTTATTTGAATAAATAGTCAAACCTTGATCACATCGCAATTATACCTAAATCTTTACACATTTTTTACTGATTTCTAATTGGTAATTTGAATGTTATTAATGACGAGTCCATTGAATGGCCATGAACTTTTAGTAAAATATTGCGAAAGCCTCATAAACTTTAAAATAAGTTTTTTATTTCACACCTGGGTAATATTTCTTTTGATCGTCCTTACTAAAACCAACTGTCATAAAATGTGCTAGAAAGACATTGGCAGAAATGAATAATTCATAGATTATTAAAGATTTTGTAGCTGAGGGTCACTAATTAATTTTAAGAGCCACAGTTGAACGAATTGAATTTTCGAAATATCTAGAATAAAATTTGTATGTGTCCCGGCCAAGCGCATTGCCGGGTCCGGAAATTTGATTTTTATCCGGATCTAATGCAGTTGTAAAATGGATTTCGTTTTTGAGGGAATTACAAAAAGGGACATTGTTAACTGATACTTTGTAAACCTCTCTCAAATGTGTCCTAGTTACCCTTTTACAGAAAATATTTATTTATTTGAAGGAATAATATTTTCATCTCCGTATATAAATCTACTACTACCTATTGTTGAGTGAGACCTCCTCCAGTTACCTGGAGGGTCATAAGCCCACTGTGTCATGCTGGCTAAACGGATTGTCACTAGGTTATGGGCCTTGTCATTTCATTTTGTCAACTCTTATGACACCCTCAGGATGTCAGGGGGTGGTGACACTATCTATTCTAAATCCGTCACCACACAATACTAAATACGAGATTATAAATACATCAAATACTAATTTATGGAATAATAGCGGTGCAACAAACGAAGAGATTACAGGCAAACCTGACAACAATACACAAATGTTAAGCCTCCGTTAAAAGACATCAAACAATGATGTTATATAAGCTAAGATATTACTCAACGTACCATTACCAGCTCGGCAGATTGTTACACTTACCTATGGTAGTATTGCAATCACTAAAATGTATAGAACGTTACAGTATAAATAAATAGAACGAGTTTCATTTTTTTTAAGTGCCAGCTGATATTCTTTTAATGTGTGAGTTACCGCCACATTATTATTTTAGTTCACACTCACACCAACGTAACAATAGTGTTGCGAGCTTCTCTCAATTATGTTCGAATTGCGTATAATCTTTTGACCTGCAGGTTAAGCAACGACTGGCGCTGATGTCCATGCTTTGAAGGACACGTAAAGCCATCGGTTGCGGCTGCCATTCTACCATCTATAGCAGTCAATACACAAAGTTAATAGAGTGAAAATTGACAGCCGGTCTAAACAAAATGATAACTGGTGGTTCCAATGAGTGCGTCGTGAAAGTAGGCGTTGCGAGTATAAATCCTATACCTACTGGTAATTAGCCAAAACAGGTTGGACTGGTGAGAGATTGGGAGAATTCGTGGTAGATGATTAAACCTAAGTAAAATAATGAAGTTCTGAAGCCTGGGGCTTATGGCAACACTCAGAGATACTAATTCAGCTTCTAAGCCTTATACTAGAAGTATAAAACGACATCTTTATAGGCGTCTGTTGAAATATTTCCAGTCTTTGTTTCCTGATTCGACTGTGTATATAAAATATTTCGTGCGTTAAATTGAGAAATGTTCAGCTCTGGTTTTATGGCTTCGATAAAAGGTTATTAAAGTTTTATAATAAATAAAAAATACTTTGATACAATGGTTATAGGATTTTGTATTATTGTTTGAAATAGACATTTGTATACATAAACGATTTCTTATTCTTATTATTCGACTTCTTATTATTTTAGAATACTGATTATTTTGTTGGCTTGCTACAATGCGCCAGCAACTTTCTTTTTATTATCTTGTCTACTCGTCTTGTCTACTCGTCTTTTTATTCGTAAATCTTCACTTGAGGGAGATGGAGAAGAATAAGGTAGAAAACTTAAATTTAAGGTAATATTTTGCAGTGCATAATCCCACCCTTACGATTACAGAACCTCATGTAAACTTTCGATTGATAGAGAAATCGACAGATACACACATAATGCATTATGGACACAAATTTGTATCTAATCATCATCCACTGCTGGACATAGGCCTCATCATCATTTCAGCCAAAAGACGTCCGTACCACTGATTTCCGGCGACCTTAATCAGGTCTAATACCGATGTCTTAATCAAACTAACAAACACGAGAACCTGCTGCATTACAAATGGTGGTATTAATGCTAAAACCAATTTCTTTAATAATTAGCACAAAGCAACCATTCTCGAATCCAAGGCGACCTTGATTCGCGAAGTCGAAATCTTCGACACAAATCCGCCAGGTAGCATGCGTGACAACCTGACGTCACAGTAGTGCAAGAAGACGTGACTGGGTTACTGATGGTGTGTGGTATACCAATATGTATGATGGAACATTACAAAGCCATATTTGGAGTAGATTGTCTAATGATGGAGCACGCGAAACGTGATCAATGGTATCAACAGGGTATGCTACTGAGTTCTTGTCAAAATGTCCTCATTGTCCGTTAGAGAAGACATCGGTAATTTGTTCATCAATGGTTAAAACTAAATATTTGTCTAATAATTCATTTATTTATCAGGCTACCAGGTCCATTTGTTAATAACAATTTTTCTTAAAGCTAAAGTTATAGTAGGTACGCTACAATTTACAGTTAAAAGTAATAAAGTCATGTATTTGTTCCATCACTTTTGTCAAAACCAGAATCTCTCACTATCTGCATTGGTCGAAAATTAACAAACCTTCTAAAAACAATGCCCTCGGGCCATATCTTCTCATTAAGGAACAGCGGTAGCTTATGTATCGATATAAAAAACTTATAAGCGTTGTAGTCGTACTGTCGTTTCATAATGATTTTTTCCAGTGAAACACATTCTTGTGTTTTCCTTTCTATATAGTTCGTGATATCTACTTCCGATGTCTAATGATATCTTAGGTTTCACGATCTTTGCACATTGCAGGAAATGATTTGTTGACGGTTCTGATCATGTGCTTTTATTTATCAGAACCGTCAAGAAATCATTTCCTGAAATATTTATCTTTCAAAGGCATTTGTTTGGTATTCGGATATGTGGATACACACAGATTCTTTCTTTTTTGTTGCGGACAAAACGCTTTGGTGGGTACTCGTCCCTGAGAGTCTATTATGTACTTAGTCGGGAGCTCAACCGTATGTATCCCATTTTACCTACCAGTTATGGTTCGGAGTTATCTCCGATTCCGATTCCGATTATTGTCACAACATGGGCCATTGCCATAACACAAAACAAAATTGAGCTTACTTTATAGTGTACTAATTATGGTCAATCCACACACAATTTGCATTGTTTAATCAAAATTTCAGCGTTCAACATCACCCATTTGAACAGTATTGTTATCGTGAGTTACGCCTGATTGGTTCAGCTTCGTCAGGATGAGTCAAGATACCGGAACAAACACTTCGTAAATAGATACACCTTTGTCCATTGAGACTTGAAACGGTAAAAAAAGAGACAGGCACATAAATGTGAGTGCTTTGTCTTATAGAGGACAAAATGCCCTCAATGGCTTGGGCTGCCACTAAAATTTGCAATCAGCTACCTTGGAAATAGGTGCTGCAATATAACGCCTTGAAGTTTGGCTTATCGTATATGCTTAATAAATGTTAAGGGTACCTGATGAAATTATCAAGTGTTCCAGGAAGTCATTGCATTTGTTGATTACTTGGGATTCTGCTGCTATCTGTAAAGTTAACTGCTTCTTGGAAATAATTGACAATTACTTAATTATAGTATGAACTAGGAATTAACAACCAGCAACGAATAATCGATTATTTCGCAAGACACAAGTCGTGATCTTTAGTATGGATGTTGGGCAAAAATTATGCAGGTACATCGTTCAATGAAACATTTACGTAAGTCATTTTGAAATTTTACCAATCAAAATCATGGCCAATCAGAATAATTCTTAATTTGAACTTTCATTTATTTCTTCCGGGTCCCATTTTCTGGATTTTCAGTATACTTATTAAGATCTGGAATCTGAACGCCCTTGGCTAGTTCATTAGCTGTTAAGTAGTCAAGTTTGTTGGATTTTGTTTCTTGTATTTCCATGACATGTCAATTTATCAAGGCTAGATGCCCAGTTTTATATATTACTAGCTGACCGGGCAGACGTTGTCCTGCATGATATTTGTTTACCGACTGCAGCGCCATCTGTCGGGCTGATTTGTGAATCTAAACCATCCTCGGTGCCACCCAAACGCATACAAAAAATTTCATTCAAATCGGTTCAGCCGTTTAGGAGGATATCAGTCACATACACACGCACACAAGAAATATATATATTAAGATTAGACGTATAAAAAGATTCATATACATTGGTACATTAAGCGATCAATTTACGAGATTTGTTATTATGTATGTCTCATTTGGCGAGCTTGCTCTCCCTATGCTGTTTGGGGCTTTATGTATAAAATACGGATAATTAAAAAAACAACCACATTGTTTCTTGCCGGATCTTCTGTCTAGAGCATTCCGTACCTGTGATAGTTTCAGTATGAATGTGGGTGAACGCCATAGTTGTGGGATGTCAAAAAAGATTAATGGATTGTGAGAATGAGGATGAAAGATAGGGTAAGAACCACCTGGTGTGGGACAAGGGCCAAAATATATATTGGTAATTTTACACGTGACTTTTTTTAAGAGATATGTAATACAACCTACGTAAATAAAGTTCCTTTTGAGTTAGAGTTTTAAAGAAAGTATTGTCACGCAATATATTAAAAAAAAACACGTGTAACCTTTTTGTTTGAAATCTATGAAATGGACAAGGGTGTATTTTTTGTATCATTTATCTTGGCCTGCGCAGGTAGATGTCTCGAGTTTCTATACAAAATTCTCTTTGTCCAGCAGCAGGGAATTCAAGGGAGTTTTTGTAGGACCCTGTGGAGTAGATCTTCGCTTTGATTTATGGCGTATTTTATAGAACCTAACGGCACAAATAGATATAGATCGTTTTAAAAAAATATCTTGTCCGACCATAAAGTACTTACTAAAGTCTGACCTAAAAAAATATTATATTCGGAACCCTACTGCGGCATGCTTGCTAGACGGTTTGGTGCATTACGAAGGTTTCCTTCTCTTGGGGCTAGGTCTGCCTATCAGTCCCTTAACCGTCTTATACGAGACCGTTGGGAGGGAATGGAATGGGTTTTGGACTCAAAGAGCATTACAATACGGCCTTATTTTAAACAAACTTTATAAGTCTACCTATGAGTACCGAATAAAGAATCTTTAGAACTTACAACTGGACACTTTTTATTAGGATTCATTAACTGACTGCCTCGTTGGTCTAGTGGTTAGATGTGCCGCCTTTGGATCAATGGGTCCCGGGTTCGATTCCGGGGTCGGGCAAGTGTCTTTGTCTAAACCAGAGGCACTGGCTGGGAGTCTGGGTGTCATTTCTATCTATAATAAGTATGTATTTACAAAAAAAAAATGTATTTAAGTAGTTTATCATCCATCTCGTTACCATAACACAAGCATTAAGTTGCATAGCTTGGGACGAGATGGCGTTGTGTGAAATGTCCAAAAAAAAAATATGAATTTACTTATACTATTACTACTTAGCCTATACATAATCCACTGCTGAGTCAGGCCTCTTCCAATTAATTTACGGTCCAATTATTACGGTCCATAGACCGTAATTAATTAGCCTTCCATACCACGCTGGCCAGACTGGCTTAGAATACATAGTGTCATCACCACATTTCATCCTACGGGTGTATAATTAAGAAAAACATAGTTATCAAAACTAACCGTTTTAAACCGAAAAACATGGTTTATTTCGGTTTTAAACCGACCTTACATCTAGGTAGTACAGTTTGCCAATAAGCTATTTATAGTAGCCGTTCACTTTAGCATTACTTCAGAACGCTAGCACAGACAAAAAGTGGATTAAAAATGAGAAAATAGACAGATAATGAAGTAACATGGTTACACAAGACTTAAAATAATATTGCTCCAATTTGGTACAGATAAAATTGTTATTAAGTAACTTTTGATAGAACTGATTAAGTGCCTTGAGAATTAGCAGACTGCAGTGGCAGTGGACTGGTCATATCTGTACAAGAACCGAAAACCACTGGGGTAGACGAGTTCTTTAGTGGATACCGCGAATCGGCATGCGTAGAGTGGGACGGCACTCTGTTATATGGAGCGAAGAACTGCGAAAGGTTGCGGCTGGATGTGTCAAGCAGAAGGCAGGGCTCTATGGCGTTCTTTAGGGGAGGCCTATGTCCTGCAGTGGACTAATGTAGACTGATGACGTTGATGGTGGACTCCTACATACCCCAGCCCCGTCCTCCGGCTGGGGACATACAAAAGGTTTCCCCCACAATAAAAAGTAAAGGGTTTCGTATCAAGATTTCCTTCCCTTGCGACTAGATTATAAACCTTGTCATTTCATTTTGTAGGCTCTTACCACACCCTCAGTATAGAATAGGGTGTTGACACTATGCATTAATCCATCACCAAACAGACAAGTGCTCTAAAGTAATCTAAATTACTAGTTCAGTGAAACGTGATGCGAAACATTAGAAAGTATAATGTATATTATGAGAACTAGTTTATACCACAGTCAAGTAAGTGTCGGAATTCTCGCTGGGTTTGCATGTTTACTTGTGTGTCTATCAACTTTATGAAGACCCTCGGGCTCCCGCAGCGTCATTCGAGGGCAACGTTGTCAGAGCCCTTCGTTGTGGCAGCTACACATTGAGTGAGGTCTCGATGTAGTTATTAGGACCTAGCTGTACCCTGCCCGCGTTAATACGCCACTAAATAAAATAAATTTGAGGGAAAAATATTCCATTTTTTTGTTCAGAAACCTTCGTAGTTTCTTGCATAACACAATGATCCAATGCAAAGCTTACGATTCTTTAAAGGACATTCATTTTATATGTATAAGTTGTAGTTTTTATTATTAACAAGCTGCGCCCGGCGGTTTCACCCGCGTGGTAATGGATAAATGTGATAAAGGCGATATAAAGTACATTAAATTTTTTCGTATTTTTCTTTTCGTACTTGACCTTTATCGTAATATTTTGAATAATTTACACTTTAGCTTTATAAATTGTACCTATATGTAATTCTGATGCTGAAGCTATAATAGTGTAAAGTTTCATCAAAATCCATTCAGTAGTGTTTGCGTGAAAGGGTAACCAACATACAAAAGTTTGTAAGAATATATGCACATACGTATATTCTTACAAACTTTTGTTATATTTTTTTTTAGATTTTCTTTTAGCTTGATTTGTGTGTAAAATATTTATTTCACGTTGTTGTGCATTCTTCGTTGCCTTGTAACCGAATCATTCATTCATACGTTCAGTACAGATAATAAAAATGCAAATAGTTTTGTTTTCCTTTAAAGAAGCTCATAAACAATAGCGATTTTTAAATATTAATTACGGTTAACTAACTTCCACCTGCCGCCGCGGGAATATTAGACACTCATCATAATTTTTAGTTAATGTTAAATTGTAGTGTCAATAGAAACCCATGTCCTTCCAATAATATCTATCCCAACTTTGGCGTAATTACTTTCGTATTATAAAAGATAGGTAGTTACTCAAATTTATTAAAATAAGTTATCAAATTCCGCAGTCTTCCGAAAGAGCGAAGGAACTCCCGTCGGTACAAAATCTTAAAAGATACGCGCTGGATCTACACAATGAAGCAATTTGGACATCCGTGAAGATTATGTCTCACTGTTTGAGAAGTGACCAGCTTACACTAGTTTTCTCGGATATTCCTATTAAACTAACGATTTATATCCGATTTAGTTAGATAATACCGTTTTGTACTGTGGCAACACATGTATCTATTATGTATCTATATTGATTTAATCTATAAAAGCAAGTAAACTTTAAGGTGGTCTGTAAGAAATTGCACTCTGCGATTAGACACATTTACAAAATTTGTTAAATACAATCAATACTAATACAATGTTTCATTCAACAAATAAATTTAAAATTTAACATTATTTGCATTGTTATGAGAAAATCACATGGTGTGTTTAAAATCTGATTATGTTTTATGTACATTTAATAATGATTACGATATAAACTATAGATTAATTAATTTATCAAATTATAATTATAAAAAATTATAAAAATAATAGTATCGATAAAAAAAACATAATTTTTTTAAATTTCATAAATCATGAATTTATTATTAAATATTTAATAATAAATTCCTTTTAATTTATTATTAAATATTTAATATTATTTTCCTTAAACCCAATCAAATGTTTATATATTGCTTAGATTATTTTTGTCGTTGGGATTAAATAGAGAAAACATATTCAACTATTCTTGTGTAAGTAAGAAATAGATTATAAACAATTTCAATAATAGAGTCATCAGTGGAATAAATTATATATCAAAATAATGGATTTTTTTCCTATATCATTCTTTATCAACGCGTTGCTGACCCTTTGAAACTTATTTACGCCCTCATTGAAGGAAAAAAACATATAGTGGGTTTACGAAAATTGTCTTGTTACGTCTCTGTGACCTGGTCACCCTATTGTACATCAGACTCCGAAAGTGACAGACTTTGCGCTCTACCTGCTCGGGGTCTCATTGTTTGTCCGTGTATTTACCCAAATTACAATAGCCTTGTGAAAAGATGCCTTAAGGGGACTCATAATTTAGTTTTTACGTTAAGCTCATCTTGAAGAAATGGTAATTTAGTTAGTATTATTGTTAGCTCAATCCGAAAGTAAGCTTACTAAACTATTTTCGTGCAGCTTAGATCTGCCACTGATACTTAAACCTTATTATAAAATACTAGCGACCCGCCTCGGCTTCGCACGGGTGCAATGATGAACGTCTCAATTTATTAGTGTTTCTCTCCAATGATATGCATGTAAGTATTATACATATAAACCTTCCTCTTGAATCACTCTATCTATTTAAAAAAACGCTTTAAAATCCTTTGCGTAGTTTTAAAGATTTAAGCATACATAGGGTCGGGCAGACAACAGCGACTTTGTTTTATAATATGTAGTGATAGTGATATTTAAATGTAATGTGCAAAATAAAAAACAAAAAAGATAATTATGTATAAGAAAACCCTTAATATGTGTCTCCTAACTGTTGTTTATTATACATAGAGCGACGTGTTACATTTTGGCCTCGATTTTTGTAGTGTTATTTACACAGATACAGAAAAGTAAGTGAATATAATTTAAAGTGGTGTGTTTATTTCTAGAATATTCCCTATATGGTGGTTTGAGCTGATTTTTAGTAAAATAAAGACTGTACCTGGATTAATTACATTGTAATAATCTCAATCTCGAAACTTCTGAATTACGCGTACCCGGTTTATTTCCATGGTGCAAAATGTATTTGTGTAAGCAAGATATACTTGTTCCGGGGTGTCATTTGTGGTCGTGTATGGTGTATTTGCAGTCGACTGTCATCAACATACTGACAGTTATACATACTTCAAGATCGACAACTATTTTAAACACAGAACTACTTTTATTTAGTTGTATAACCCTGCATTAAGAGCACATTACTTGATCACCTCCAAAAGTGTACTAATTATGAGATAAATAAAAAAAAACTAAGCGCATTAGCAGGTTTCCTGAAATCAATTCGTAAATTTAATTGCTGGGTCAGCAATTTAATTTACACACACGGTTATGGGTACTAGTCTATAGTATTCAGCGCAGGCTGGTGACCAAAATTTTAAGAAAAGAAGCTTAATGCTTATTAAGTAATAAAATTTTACATAGAGTGTGTCTGCTTCAAATCAATTTTTAACCGTGAAAATTATTTTAACCCATTCTGTGTGTACAACACTGTACTACCATGTTACATTTAACTTGATGATTAAAAATGTAGCTACGTATATGTCAACCTGAAATAGAGACCTAGATTTTTCTAGAGCGCTTATTTGAGCATCATTATAGCTAGAATAACTACGTAGTTTGTAGTTCTAGAAAATTCTAGTTAAATCAAATGGTTTAACCTACTTTTATTATTTAATTATCTGTTGGAGTTGAATTAAAATGTAAATTTGCAAGTCGCAATCAGTGGTGTTTATAATTTGTATTAAAAAAAATGGAGCCTACCTTTCGTGTAAATTTATAAATTATACCAATAAAAATGTGTCTTTATTACATGGTTTTTCAATAATACGTAATTATGACATTACGTGTTTTTTTGTAATACCGAAATGATGTTTACCTAAAAAGTTCTTTTCGATATTCTAAGTCATTCGGATTATGTTTGTAATTTAACTCGAAATTCAGAACAATTAGTTGAACCATTTTTAATAGACAAAGTAAGGGACTATTTAGGTAGGTATTTTTAAATTCAAATCGAATCTTTGATTAGTCTGCGATCATTAGAAACCGCGCCAAAAAACAAAAAAAAAATTGGCCGTTTAAAGTTACCTACTTCACAAGATATGAAAGCAATTAAAATGTAATTTATATCATCGAATTTTGCTCTGCCATCGGGAGATGATGAAACGGTATTACCGTTTCAAATTTCTCAACATCATTTTTTAAATCAATTTTGCAGTGCGTAACAGTAAATTGAGCGGTTTTTATTATTCGCAACAATTTCATCGAGAAAGTCTAACAGACGGGCGTTGTATATTATAAATTTACTGGTAAAGTGGTAACAAAACGAAACTGCACTTGCAGTAAGTCGCCTCGACACCGTTGCTGCAACACGCTACAGCCAAACACTAAATTAACTAACAGCCAAAATTACCTTGGACATCGCGAGGGTTGATCCTTAAAAAGCAAATCCTTCACAAAAATAAATCCTTTTCAAACCACTCAACACCGTTTTTTTGCACTAGACAGTCGGTTTTTTTTTCACCTCACTTCATTGGAACACATTTTTAAATATCGAATCGTCGTTGGAAATTTCGTGTAGGTTGCGCGGACGCAGCGTACGAGCCGTGGTTGAGCGCGAAGTGTTATGCGATCGCGTACCCCACTACGCCGTCAACTGAGCTGTTGAAACAGTCTGAGATAAGGGCCACCTCTACCGACCGCTTCCCACTGCCTATCCCAAATCCTTTACGAGAGTGGAGTCTATGAACTTTACGCAGTTTTGTCATATCATCTTATGGTTCCTTTCTCTTCCATCTACAGGTGCATTTAGTCGTTGCCATCATTAGACTGTAGAGTCGTATTGAATAGAAATAGAGAATTTTTAAACGTATTTTTGTAAGTCGCTGAAAAAATATTCAATAAGTATGTGCGGGAGGAAGTCATCCTTTTGTGTGGCTTTCGAATATACTACGTCAACAACCCACGCATGTCAATAAAAGTAGCATATGTTACTCCTTGTACCTCCTCACATCAGCCAATGAAAGTCCCGTCAAAATAGGTTCAGCCATTTCAGAGATTAGCCGATATAAACAGGCAGCTAGACAGACAAAAATTGTAATTTTTTTTATTGGTATATGTACCGAGTAGACCTTCAAATGCATTTAGCAAAAAGCGGTTACTTTAATATTACAAACAGACACCCCAATGTTATTTATTTGTATAGATATTTGTCTCTGTCTCTATGACTAAACATGGAGTACTAAAAAATATTCCAAACATCGTTCTCTAATAGATTTTTTTTAGGATGATATGAAAAAGTCGCCGCGTTCTCATTATGGATTAGACATAGACGCAAGCTATAGAGTCATTTGGATGATTCCAAATGACTCTGTCTCTATACCTAAAAAAATTCTTTCTCTACAATCTACGGTACATTTAGACGTTCGTCGGCGTGTCGCCTATACCATTAGATAGCCAAGCCGTATTTAAAAAGCCTTGATAAACTGTTAAAGTGCCTTTTTGGTCTAAAAAGAATACCCGGAATTGTACTAGTATTCTTTTTAGTATGATTTAGTAGTTATATACTATATATTATATAGTATTTTAAACGAGAAATCGCCATTTTGTCGAAATGCAACTTTAATACCAACAAACAGCAAACGCAATACATATAAACATCTAAAAAAGAAAAAGAGTGGATATAGTCTCTGTTGTACCAAGTTTAAAGTTTTGCCGGCTCTTACGACATCCTCAGGATGGAATGAGGTGGTGACACCATGTAGTCTAAATCCGTCACCACACGGGCAGTTCCCAAATATGTAATAAACGAACACAAATGACACCCGGACTCGCTCATTGACCCCAGAGTTGAACTGGAGACATCCGATCTCTCGACCAACAAGCCATCATCAGCAGTCCACTACATCCCACTGCTGGACATAAAGTCGTCGTCGTCGTTTCAGCCCACAAATGACCCACTACTGAGTCGGACCTCCTCCAAATTCATGGAGGGAAATTAGCCTACATAGCCACGCTGGCAAGACGTTTTGGCACAGGGTTTGTATCAGGATTTAATTCTCATACAGCTAGGTGATCTGCCTCTTACGAACTTTTAGTCGCCTCTTACGAACTTTTAGTCGCCTCTTACGACACCCTCAAGATAGTGTGGGTTGGTGACATCGTGTATTCCAAACGTCACCACACGGACAAAGTGCGAATTGGCAATTTTTTTCGTTATAAAAATAAAAGTGGTAAAATATGTTTAACAAAGTGATAAGTGCTTTTCAAAACGCGGATCGTGTTCAAGAGTTTGCTAAATGGAAATATGATAGTACGCTTTTGTTCTACATATCCTTAAGTGGTATCACGTGTGCGGTAGTTTCCGTTATGCTTCTATTACTCCTAGAGTAGGGCCTCCACTAAATAACATGGTGGGTAATAATAATAACATAGCCTACCGTGTCACGCTGGCCGGACAAATCCAATCAAGTTTTGCTTCTCTTGTAGCTGGGTTACTCGTCATTTCCCTTGGTCGGCTCTTACGACACCCTCATAATGGAATGGGGTAGTGACACTATTCCAAATCTGTCATCACACGGATAAGTTTCCGCTATATTTTAGTACTAGTGGCCCGCCCCGGCTTCGCCCGTGCAAAGCGGGGGTGGTTTATACATTATAAACCTTCCTCTTGAATCACTCTATCTATTAAAAAATCGTTCTTTCTTTCTTATCAATCAATCCGTTGCGTAGTTATAAAGATTTAAGCTTAAATAGGGACGGACAGACGACAGCGACTTTGTATTATACTATGTAGTGATAATTAATACTACACGGGGCTTTGCAGGTTTTGGTACCGTGGTCCAGATCAATTTTTTTTTATAATCGATTCTTATACTTTAAATAATTTAAATTTCTTTTTTAAGTTATAGTTTGTTGCCATTTAAAGTAATATATTTTATCTCCATTATGTATTTTCTTTTTCCCTTTTTCATACAAACGGAGTTGCTATAGGTAGAGCTATTACTATAGTGATTTCTTAGGTTTTCGCGATTATTACACATTGAAATTAAACACTTTTTAACGGATTTATCGCGTGTATATTACATTATTTAATTCCCGACGTTTCGAATGCTTTGCAGCAGTCGTAGTCGCGGGAGAGTCTATTACTATATGTTTAAAATACAACAAGTGAAATAAATAAACCATGAAATAAAAGGTAATAACTTTTTTAATATATAATTCCATCTTGAAATGAAATATTGTGTAATTTATTGTTTAGATTATTGTGCATTATAGATTTGTTCAACATGCAACATGCTAGGACATAGTTGAACGCTAACATTTATATAATTTTATCTATCGTCACATTTTTATGTTACCATTGTTCTCAAATGAAAATAGATAAATATTATTCCTTGAATACTCCCGCAATGGTTTCGCACACATTATTATTTCGTTACATATATGTCACAAGATATAAACTTTTAAATTTGCCTGATGCTAATTATGCTTATTACATAATAATTACCCATTAACCCGGGTAATAATATTTAGTCTTTAATATCCTTAGACTGAATTAGGGTTGCAATCATTAAAACAAATCGTTACTCAAATTAAGCTCATTTAGTCGTAATTTAATCAACATAACGATTGCATCCTTCTAATGTTTATTAACACATGCAACATAAGTTGTTACATTTTCATTAGTGATTTCTATGTTTTTTTATTTATTGTTATTATATTAATTTATTAATGTATTAGCTAGAAAAGTAGTATGTGTCTTAAAAACCGGTGGGTATTTTTGTCTTACAAGATGACTAAGTGATTTTAATAGGCAGAAAATCTGAATGGGAAGGAAAGAAGAAAGTGACGGTAAACTTGTCAGGAAAACTGTTACCAAACTGTACCTAGATTAGCTCAGTAAGCAAATTTGCCTAAACAAATGAGGACAATCTTACTAATATTATAAACGTGAAATTTTGTAAGTATGGATGGATGGATGGATGTTTGTTACTCTTTCACGTAAAAACTACTGAATGGATTTTAATGAAACTTAACAATAATATAGCTTATACATCAGAATAACACATAGGCCACAAGTTATAAAGATATTATGTGAATTACAACAATATAAACAAGTCGAATTCAAAATGTCTAATTGTCAAATTTTCGACCATATTAAACTATAGACAACATAACGTTTCGCTGTCAGTTGCGTTTTGTTAAAGTCATGGACGTATAAAAAAAGTCGGAGAGAGTCTCGCTAACTAAAAACTGTGACATCATAGTCGGCCAAATCAGCTATATGTACAGGCCAGCACGCACACTTTCACACATTAGTCGGCCATAACGCGCGTGAACATCGATGCTTAAAGACGCAATATGCGGCGAAAAAATAAAAACTTTATATCATGTCTTGCGTGGTAAAATTGTGTAAAAACCGTAGTGACCGAAAGAAAAACAATCCAGGAATCACGTTTCATACGTAAATTAATAATTCAATCACTTATTTCCAGATTATATACATTATAATCAATTTGTATTTGCTAGAACAAAACAATTAATTTTAAGTTCAGTGTTGCCAATATTCACGTGTGCAAATTAACCGAAATGTGGGCAATTTTTCGTTTATTATAATAATCTATATATTATTATGGTTATGTATTTAATAGTTACTACTGGGTATTTTATTCATATTCCTTTTGCTAGATTTTCTAAGGAAAATTAAGTATGGAGAAATGATTGAATTAAAATTACTTAGTAGAAATTGTAATGGTGAAAACGATTGGATTCGAAACAAATACAGTGTCATTTGCAGTATACATTTTGATGCGGATGACTTATAAACAACTAAAGGAGGACTCCGGCGTGTTGTTACTTATGCAGTACCTTAAAAGGTAAATTAGCAATCTACCAAGACATGGATAATACAAAAAAAAATGAAACTATGCAGCTTATTTTTTCAAAATTTAAATGTATATTGTAGCTATTGTGTCGGTATATAATAATAATAAATATCCTTGGACATTTCACACAACGCCATCTCGTCCCAAGCTAAGCAACTTAATGCTTGTTTTATGGTAACGAGATGGATGATAAACTACTTAAATACATTTTTTTTGTTAATACATACATATAATAGATAGAAAAACATCCAGACCCGGGACAAATACTTGTAGGTCGTACAAATATTTCTTCCGTGCGGGGATCGAACCCGCGACATGCTGCGCAGCATTCGACCGCTCAACCACTGCGCCAACCGTGTCGTTGAATCGTAAAAATATTCATACATTATTTTAATCCCCAGTGCTTTATTTTGTTTTAATATTTGTTTGAGTCAAGACACGTGGCAGAGGAATAAACTGTTACTGTACCATTTAATACCAGTGCTTCTCAAGAGGTGCGCAATCTATACTAATATATAAAGCTGCAGAGTTTGTTTGTTTGTTTGTTTGTTTGTTTGAACGCGCTAATCTCAGGAACTACTGGTCCGATTTCAAAAAATCTTTCAGTGTTAGACAGTCCATTTATCGAGGAAGGTTATAGGCTATGGCTATATTTTATTTTCAAAAGAATTAGGGATCCGTATGAAAATTGCGATTTTGTAAACCAAGATGTAAAATCGAAAACCTATTTATGCGTGCACTGCAAAAACTATTGACAATAGAACAAAATAATGTACTACGGGTTTGTAGGTCTTATAAAGATCTACAAAAAAGTCTGGGAGAGTACATATCTAACTATCATAGTTTAGTCACAATAACCGATTTTATGTTCATAAAAAATATGCACGGGTTCGAAAGCCCACGCGGGCGAAGCCGCGCGCAAAAGCTAGTAAATTATAATTATAGTTAGGCAACATAAAAATATTATCGCAAAAAAATTTTTGGTAATGAAAGCATTTCTTTTAATTTAGAATCGTTTTCAACACATCTCGAAATTAGACGAAATTTCAAAAACCTCTCAAAGTAAAAGACATTATTATAATTATAAAAAAAATACTCAGCATTTAGGATGTTAAAGTGAAACATAAGAATTTCGAACAATTTTTTTTTATATTTTAACCATGTTTTTATTGCAAATTTTTGTGTATCTTGGCAACCCCAAAATTAACTCACACATACAGAGCTACCGCCATTTTGGCGTCACACTTTTGTCTTAGCCAGAGTTCCGTCCGCCTTTTTTTATACGTCCATGGTTAAAGTAGGTTTTATACGGACGGGATAAAAATCTCAGGTATCCTATGTCCAACTTTCTTTTTGTTTTAAATATATATCATGCGCAACAAAGTTCGCCGGGTCAGCTAGTACGTAATATATGTAGTCTAAAAAGGGAAGGAAAGTATTGTCTTGAACCTTATTAAAAATATAAACAGTGTGGCCATTATTAATGAAATTTGTATCAAGTTGCCTTTATGACCGATAAGCCACACTTTTTATTACTAATATTTATGCATTGAAATAAAATTGTCTATGAGTGTCGCTCCAAATCACGCTAGCATTAATTTTTAATATAAAACCGCTCCGTTTTCGTAATATAATTGATTCATATCAAGACGCATACAGTAGATGTTGAAATCTTATTGCGTAACACGGATTACGTTTGAGCAGGTCAGCTAGTCTGATCCAAAACTGTGTTTCCAGTGATACACAGACACTTTAACACTGCAAGGTAAACAAGTACGCCCCATAAGCCGTTTACTTGCTTCAATAAACCTTGCATAAATATAAAGAACTGTAGTAAAACCAGCGTATTTAAAAGGCTGGGTAGATAAAACCGGCGTAAACAAGACCTTTCTTAAACTACTACTACTATTAGTAAGCCCATAGATGACCCACTGTTGAGTCAGGCCTCCTCCAGTTACATAGAAGAGGCCATACATGTACTTACTAATCACTATCACTATCATCACTATCACTATCACTACATCACTATCATCACTATCACAGCGTAGTTAAAAGGCTGGGTAGATAAAACCGGCGTAAACAAGACCTTTCTTAAACTACTACTACTATTAGTAAGCCCATAGATGACCCACTGTTGAGTCAGGCCTCCTCCAGTTACATAGAGGAGGCCATACATGTACTTACTAATCACTATCACTATCATCACTATCACTACATCACTATCACTACATATTATAAAACAACTTCGCTGTCGTCTGTCCGTCCCTATGTATGCTTAAAACTTTAAAACTACGCAACGGATTTTGAAGCGGTTTTTTTAATAGATTGAGTGATTCAATAAGAAGGTTTATATGTTTTAAACGTGCATAATATTGTAGAGCAACACTGATAAATTTAGAGGTTCATCGTTGCACCCGTGCGAAGCCGGGTCGGGTCGCTAGTAAGATATAATCAAAATCGCCATTTAGCGCGCTATTGTGACTTTTAATAACTAACTTATACTAACTATAATGTATTTCGAAAATTTTCATCGCAATTTTCACCAGTTTTTCCAAATTTTAATAAGTATAAATTGTACTTAGTATAGTATAGGTAGTAGCTCCTGGAACGCGACGACATTATAGTCGTCGTCGTTTCAGCCCTTAAATGGCCCACTACTGAGTCGGGCCTCCTCCAAATACGTGGAGGAAATATAGCCTATTAGGCCGCACTGGTAAGACGAGTTGGTACAGGGTTTGTATCAAGTTTTCCTTCTCTTGCGGCTAGGTGACCTGCCTCTTGCGTTCTTTTAGTCGCCTCTTACAACACCCTCAGGATGGTCTGAGTTATTGACATTTTGTATTCCAAATTATTCACCACACGGATAGATTTCTTTATCTCTTCCTTGCAAAAAATAACGCGTGACTCCTTATAGTGATTCAGTTTATTTAGAACCTTGTTTCGATGACTGAAATTTGGTTTCTGGAAGAAAAATAGACTTTGAGATGGTACGTTGTACGTTGTTCTTGCAAAGAGACGATATCATAATTGCCAAAAGTTAGGCACCACAAGGTGATGATAACATGAAGTTATTTGAGTACAGGATGAAGTTTCGATACTTACTCGCATATACAAAACTACCTTGTATTTAATAGTATTCGAAAAAGAAGGACATACTTAGAGAAAACATTTTTAAGGCCAATATTTCTACATACATATGTATACACATTATCAGAAACATAGTGCAGAATATTTATGAAATAGCAAATTGTTAAAGTGATTCTTATATGTTAGGAACTAAATATGTTCACAAAAATATTACAGGTAATATTAATGTAATATGTATATAAAAAAATATTATTGAATATTATTTTTTATTTGTAGTAAATGTTTAATATATACAGGGTCTAACAAAAACGATATGATCCAAAGTACTACTTGTTAAATAAGTTATATTAATTTATTAACATAAAGTACGATATATATTATCAGAAACCATTTTTATTCGTGAAATATGTTTTACATTTTTTACTTCTAAAATAATAAACGGCCAGTACTACTGATATAGATGGTGTGTGCAAAATCTCACAAAAATCAAGCAACTTTTTTTCTTTACTTTTTTAGGTCATGATAGGTCATAGATAAAAAAATCATTTTAAATCTAGAACTGTTTCTTTTAGTTACTTTTGTGTCATCACTTTAGGTGGCTTTAGAGTTTTTCTTACACCCTTTATAATATTTAAAGTATCTACGGAAAACTTTGTATAGTCTATTAAGTTGGATGCAAACCAAGAGACAGGACAATGTGGCCAAAGGTTTTATGAGCTGTTTATTCAAAGTTGCCCAGTCAAAGTACGCATTATTGAGAACTAGCTGTACCCAGCGCACGTTGCTATGCCACTTACTAAATTAAATTTGAAGGAAAAACATTCATCATCATCATCATTTCTGCCAAAAGACGTCCACTGCTGGAACATTACACAAATAAAAATATTTTTTTGTTTTGATGCCTTTCTGGTCTCATGATCTTCAACTTTGCTGAAGATCATCACATGTAAAGTTTACAATTATATCATGGACATACAGACAAACTTTCACTTTTATATATAAGATTTGTTCCATACGTGGTACACCTATAAGAATATATTTATAAACAGAAACACGATGGCTAAATGTTCCTATTCTGAATGCGGAATATTGCCTTAAAAACGTATTTCTTGAACGAATACAAGAAAATTTACCGTCTCAGCAATGGGTAGTTTAGGGACTGAAACGATACAAGTTTATACAAAATGTGATTGAATGAACAAAATTGAATTAAAATTGTCTTGTTTTTTTAAACGAAATACACTAGCTATGGCCTGTGTCGTGGGGGCATTTTATAAACATTAAATTCACGAACACAAAAACACTTGCCCGACCCCGGAGTCGAACCGGGACCCGTGATTCTAAGGCAGTACATCTAGCCCCTAGACCAACAAGGCAGTTAAACCTGTATACTGGCCTATATACTGACCCATCCCCGATATCTTTGGAACCATAAAGCCCGAGACATGAGGTAGGAATATTTCCTCGAGTAGAGGTCAGCTAAAAACGGACTTAACAAACTTTCACCAGGACGGGAGTCGTTAATCATCACTTAAACTCAAACTCAAAAGGAACTTTATTTACGTAGGTTTCATCACAAAACTCTTATAAATAGTCATATTTATAAACACCATTATCATCTTACGGTATCTCACTATCATCATCACTACATATTATAAGACAAAGTCGGTGTCGTCTGTCCGTCCCTATGTGTGCTTAAATATTTAAAACTACGCAACAATTTTTAATAGATAGAGTGATTCAAATTCAAATTCAAATTATTTATTTTGTTTAGGTCACGGTGGACACTTAAAAAAAGTCAACACATTATTCATTGTGATATTATATGTATAATAAAAAAGGTCTACCGTCTACCACCAGTTCGGAACGCGACCACTGCTGAGAAGAACTGACAAGAAACTCAGAGGCCTTGTCATTTTTTTTCATTGCGGTCCTATTTCTTATGTTTATGTACAATAACATAAATAAATAACATAAAATCCTGGCACTAAACTGTAGTACAAGAGGAAGGTTTACATGTATAATACAACCATAATATTTTAGAGAAACACTGATAAATAAATAGGTTCTCATTGCACCCGTGCGAAGCCGGGGCGGGTCGCTAGTTATTTATATGACAAAACAACGTTTGCCTGGTCAGCTAGTTAGGTTTAAACCACACAGATAATAGTTAATACAATATGTATTCATTCTTCGTAAAATACATTGTCCCAAGTTTGTGCCAAGTCGTTCCTTTAAAACTATGAGTACGCCTGTACTGAAACAGTTTTGCGAATTCTAATCAACCGTGACCTTACCACTTGCTGAAATGGCTTAGAGACAAAGATCTGGTATTTGTCGCTGAGTTATGTTCCAATGCCGGCAATTTGGTGAGCAGGGTCGACACACCCACGGGAATACTGGGACTAAAGATGGGTGCCTAATAGACTTCTTGCGCGCAGACAGCGCATTTATAATGCTTCTACCATTACTATTTTTTATACATACAGCAGGCCGTATCCTTTGAATAGGTTTATACTTGATTACTTCAGAATAACTTCAGAGTTAATTAGGAACTATAGATATGTACACGACTGCCGCGTTGGTCTAGTGGTTAGATGTGCCGCCTTTGGATCAACGGGTCCCGGGTTCGATTCCGGGGTCGGGCAAGTGTCTTTGTCTAAACCAGAGGCACTGGCTCGGAGTCTGGGTGTCATTTCTATCTATAATATGTATGTATTTACAAAAAAAAATGTATATAAGTAGTTTATCATCCATCTCGTTGCCATAACACAAGCATTAACTTGCTTAGCTTGGGACGAGATGGCGTTGTGTGAAATGTCCAAGGATATTTATTATTTATTACATCTACCAGGTGACAGATTTAGAATGCATAGTGTCACCACTCCATTCTATATTGAGGGTGTCGTAAGAACCGACAAAAGGAAATGACAAGACCGATAATCTAGCCGAAAGAGAAGGAAAATTTGATACGAAACCGTGCGCTAACCCGTCTGGCCAGCGGGTCACAGTAGGCTAACTACCTTCAATGTGACTGGAGGAGGCCCGACTCAAAAGTGGGTCATCTATGGGCTCAGTAGTAAAATGTATACAAGAGACTCGCTAAATAAACTTATCACTACATAGTATAAAACAAAGTCGCTGTCGTCTGTCCGTCCATATGTATAAATCTTTAAAACTATGCAACGGATTTTGAAGCGCTTTTTTAATAAATAGAGTGATTCAAGAGGAATGTTTATATGTATAATTCATGCATAATTGCACGCGTGCAAAACCGGGGCGGGTCGCTAGTTGATAATAGATTGAACTGGCCAAGGCACCCGAGGTCGCGGCCCATGTTCCCCCATTGCGGATCGTAACCCACGACCCTGAAGTGGGCAGATGACGGACGGTGTTGGTTTTAGTGGGTAGGTTGGGGCGCCAATTACCGCCTTTCGTGCCCCGGAGTCCCACGTACTCCGGCTAGTCTGCAAAATCCGGGATTTCCTATGAAAAAAAAAAGTAAATTGTTCATTGAAATTGCTAACTAAACAAACTGCTTGTTGGTCTAATGGTTGGATGTGCTGCCTATGTATCTCGGGTTCAATTACGGGGTCGGGCAAGTGTCTTTGTGTAAACCAGAGGCACTTACTCTGAGTCTGGGTGTCATTTGTGTTCGTGAATTACATGTTTGTAAACTGCCACGCGTTACCGGTAGCTAATAAAAGGGTTTCATTAAAAAATAATATTAAACACTTTTTAACAGATTTATCTTACGTCCGTATGCCTTACATCAAAATTACATGTCTATTACATACTAGAAATTCGATTGGACACTCGTTTGAAAAACGTATCACACCGCTCACGTATAGTGCAGCAGCCCCGATCGCACGCGAAAACATAAATTACATCAAGTTCGAGATAAACTGTTTAGTCTGTACTGTGTTACATTGTGTTCGCGTCTTTACACTTGGTTTCGACTTCTATACTATTATCTTAATTCGCATAGGCATTGTCGTGGTTACAAACTTGAGGTTGTCATTTGCATAGACTTAAAAATCTCATAGTCCTCCACTGAAGAATAATATCTTATCTTTTTGAACGGTACTTTGGATTGAAGAGACTCATTAAGACCGTTAAATATTTAGTTATTTTATAGCCAATGCTATAATGAGTATAATATTGTATACGAAGATTGACATGTTACAATTTTGTAATATGGTTCTTCCTTCAACTACATGGAGGGAAATTAGCCTACTGTTCTTTCTCTTGCGGCTAGGTTTTCGGCCGCATCATTTCGCTTTGTCAGTTCTTACGACACCCTCAGAATAAAAGGGGGCGGCGACACTATATATATACCTATTCTAAATGTGGCGCACACTGATTAATTTATGCGAAACATTTTTTTAGCGTCATCGTGACTAATTAAAACATGCCATCCTGATCACTCGGTCACCTTTTAGATATGTGTATTTCGCAATCAAACTCACAAATCTACTGTCTACAAACAGTACAACAAAGTGCGTTTTATCTTATTTGATTAATCTAACCATCATAATTATCGTGTTCACTTTTGTTGTCTTGGTCAAGACGGTGGCCTGCATGGTAAACGGTGCGCGGCCAAGCCCCGTTCTCATTCAATTTCTTCTACTGCGAAATGTCACATGATGAAAGTAGGTAGAACGTAACAAGCACGAATTTATTAGAACGTCAAACTCTGTAAACAAACTTTGGAAATAATTATTCTTACCTTCTTACCTTACCACATGGAGAGCCGTGTGTTGACAGATTTAGAATACACGAGTCACCAACCCATACTATCCCAAGGGTGTCGTAAGAGGCGACTAAGGGAACGCAAGAGACAGATCACCTAGCCCCACGAGAAGGATAACTTGATACAAACCCTGTATCAAGTTATCCTTATTTCCTTCCGTGAATTTGGAAGAGGCCCGAGTAGTGGGTCATTTATGGGCTGAAACGACGACGACCTTCGACTTAATTTAACGCGTGTATTTTACATTATTTTTATTCCCGTCGTGTCAGATGTTTTGCAAATTGTGGCGATGGCTGATAAAAGATGAAATGTGTAATATACGTATACGGTTAATTTGAACCGACCTCAAAAACAGAAGAGCTTCGTAATTAGACGGCACATTTGTTTCTATGTATCTCAAACTCAAACTCAAATGGACCTTTATTTACGTAGGTTTTATCACAAAACTCTTATAAATCCTCATATTTAAAATTACCATTATCATCTTACCCTTCTCCCACGCTAGGTGGTAGTCTCCATACACACCTAACAGTCGTCATATCTACAGTCACACCTTTCAAAAACAATTCCTCATTCTTACAATCCATTCATCTCTTTTGATCTTCCAAAACCCTTGCGTCCACCCACATTCATGCTGAAACTACCACCGGTTTGGAATGCTGCTCCACAGAGAAGAGCAGGCAAGAAACTCTGTAGTTGCTTTTTTCAAATCATAGGTCTTGTTTACAAAAAGCACTAAACAGCATATATATCGTACCTCATAACTCCATCATAACGAATATACCGACTGCTGCAATAAAAATAAATAAGGATACTCTACGCATTTTAGTAGGTCTATGATAAACTGGAATCCAGGCATCGACGTCTTGTCTATTTAGTCATCTCTTATGAGTGACTTCCGCACGGAGATGGCTGTGGTGACCACACTACTGCGATAATATCGTCCCACGAGCTTTTATTGTTTCTCCACTCTTACAATAACCACGTCCGTAGGAAGCCGGTACTAATTCGTTGTCCCAAGCTGTTAGTATCTTAAGTTGTTTCGGCACGCTAGGGTATCTTTATTTTCTTTTACTTCAACAATTTATATGAGTACCTAGTGTAATGACTCGTATGGTGACTTAGAATACACATGTCACCGACTCATACCAATGGATGGAGAACTTACAATACACTAAAAAAAGGAAAAAATATTTAATTCCATAAACACTAACTTAAGTACATATTAACAGGACCAAAAACTACCAATTAACCTAAAACTTAAATACTAAAATATATTATTTAAAGGAGTCCCTTTAGGCACCGAATGGGACAAATTCATATTCGGAGCCTAGACCCCTGTATTTGTATGCTTTAGCTTTTTCAGCCGCTTCACAAGCCGCACCAGCTCTGTTGTTGGTTCCATGTAGATGGGAAGGGGCTAGTGTGTCTGAACAGGTTGCATCCCACACCAGCACCCGACCCATCTTCCATGGAATCAAACTCATACCGTCCGGTCTCTTACCATCGTCTCTTGCAATGCCAGTCGGCTCAAGTAGACTGGGCACGTTGACTGTGGTAAGGGACCGGCGTATGATATCGTTAAGTGCGGCATGTCTCGAGAAGCGGCCTGCACTTTTTTGGCATGACAGTCCGTGATGTCCTAGCTTGTCGACATCACTGCCACAGGGACATTTATGAGGAGCGCAGACCGGAACCCCAAGCCGTAGACAGGTTGCGATTCGAAGCGTGTCAGGCTCAAGAAAGGTTCCTGTATTTGACGAAGGGTACTTCTCCGCTCATAAATGACTCACCTGCTGAGTTGGGCTTCTTCTCCAACTACAAAGTGATTAAAGCCCACGCTGGCCAGACGGGTTGGCATAGGTTTTCGTATAAAGTTTTCCTTCTCTTGCTTGTTTCCTTTTGTCCGCTCTTACGAAACCCTTAGGAAGAATTGGGGTTAATACACACACACCCTGTGCCAAACCGTGTTGCCAACGTACCACAGTAAGCTAATATTCTTGAAGGAACTTTGAAGACCTATAATCTGAAAACACAAAGCAACTAAGTACATAGTTTCTTGTCGGCTCGTCTCTGTAGAGCAAGCATTCCGAACTGGTGGTAGTTTCAGTATGAATATCCAACGCAAGGGTAGTGGGAGATCAAAATAGACGAATGGATTGTGAGAATGAGGAAATGTGTGTAATGAAGATATGATGTCGGTCGGATAAGAGTGTTCAAAGGCTAACGCTGATATTGGGACTAGCAGTCTCGCAGTCTCTAGTGGGAGGGGCTGTTCCCTTATCCCTCACCAGGAGTCTCCCTTAGGATGGAAGGTGGATGGAGACTGCCACATAGCGTGGGACAAGAACCGAAAGATGATAATCTAATTCTATTATAAAATAAATCTAATATAAAATATGTCGAGAACCATAAGATTTTTGTGAAAAACCTACGTAAATAAAGTTAATTTTGAATTTGAAATAACATGTACGAAAAATATACTGAATTTGGCAACAGAGTGGATGAAGTATTAATGTTTCGCAGAAATTTAATAATGTATCACCTGAACAAATATTACAGGTTTTAAGTTGTCACACTTTCCCTGTCACGGTCTATACAATGCTTTCGAGCTAAAGGCATCTTTTTTCGTCGTGGAAGTTTTGTATGTTCCGATTGTTACTTTTGTTAAAAGTATTGGTAAAGACATTATTAACTAGGTACTACATTTATTAACTTGATTAAACTATAATCAAGTTAATAAATGTAGCTAATATGCGTTAATTCATCCTCGCCCTTTTCTGAAACTAATTTATTAAGAAGGAAATCATTTCCTGCAAGGTGCAAAGGACGTGAAAACCATTAAATTATTATAAAAAAAATATAAACTATATACACATCATCATCATCAACATCTTTTCAGCCAAAAGACCTCCACTGCTGCACATAATGCGTCCCCCAAGGGTTTCCACGAAGGCTGGTCATGAGCCGCCCGCATTCATTGCTTTCCGGCGACTTTAACCAGGTCGTCGGTCCACCGTGTGGGAGGCCGACCAGCACTGCGGTTTCCGGAACGCGGTCGCCACTCGAGGACTCTTCTGCCCCATCGGGTGTCATGCCCACTGACACTTCAGTTTAGCAATCCTGTGGGTTATGTAGGTATACACAATGCATAAAAAGTTTAATTGTGCCCTATCGCTGCCGCCTGCCAAAGTACGCAGAAGACTAGCAGCGTTCCCGCGCTGGATAGCTATGCCAATCCTATGCGCCAAATACAAACTCAAACTTAAATCATTTCAATTGAACCGATTTACAGGTGTTTTTGAAAGGTCAAAAGTGAAGTTAGGAATCTAGTTGCTTGTTCCAAAAAGTAGATCCCATGGAGAAGAACTGGCAGGAAAATTCCATGGACACTCTTTTTATCATAATTTCTGTTACAAACATCTGATTGGGTTACATTGATTTCGTGTTTAATTATAAGCTAAGATGTGAGGACAATGTAACATAATGCACAACAGAAGTGTCCAGGAGCTATTTATGTCAAAGCTATTTATGTCAATAGCAGTGAAGAGATGACCGGCCCCAACTGGTGGTACCTGATCACGAGCATGACGCATACGTGCCAGCCCTTTGATAGAAGTATCGTCCAACCTACGCAATAGGTCTCTACACAGCCAATTGCCACTAGGACCCCACGGACCCAATGTCTGAAACCGTAAATGGCTCGAATAAATCTAGGGATTGGATGAATCGCCTTTAGATCAGGTGTCCTCGGTTCGATTCCGGGATCGGGCAAGTATCTTGTGTAAACCAGAGGCACTTGCAGGAAATGATCTCTTCACGGTTATGATCGTTTTATTTTTATTTTAAAAAGAGTCGTCCCGCGACCACGGACACTGCAAAGTGTCTGAAACGTTGGGAATAAAATAAAATAAAACGATCATAACCATGAAGAGATCATTTCCTGCAATGTGTAAAGATCGTGAAAACCTAAGACAGAGGCACTTGCTTTGAGTCTGGGTGTCATTTGTGTTCTTGAATTACATGTCTTTAAACTGGCGCGATATAGGTTATAGGTACTAGGGCAGGGTTTATTTAAAAAAAAATCTAAACGCGGTGCATCCAACCCCTAGACCATATACAAATAAATGTATAAATAGTTAGAAGATAATAATATAATAGGGTTAAAAATTAAAGAAAGAATACTAAAGTTTCAGCTTATGGCCGAGGAAGAAGCATAATTAAAAAAAAACCCTAGACCAACAAGGCAGGTTAGGATTGAATGGTGACATTATGCATCCTAAATCCGTCACGACACGGAGTATTTCACACAAGTGAAGTACAAGCGATAACGTAAGTTCTATTCTATAGGGAGGCGATGATGATGCGCAACAGTTATCATTATCACACAATGAATTAGCGCGGGGATACCGTTGCTCTTTCTAGATGCATCCAATCAAGCGTCTAGTCTATGCGCAGTTACCTACAAGCATTGGATCTACATGCGAGGGAATTCTACTTCATGCATGCTTCAATTTCTAGACCAGTCAACTAGCACAAGGCCTGTTATACGGTAATATTTTATTAATATACAATCATCAATAAACAATTAATATACAATCTTGTGTTTATAGCATTCCCTTTTTATTTTAAACTAGCTTTTAGACGCGACTTTGTCCGCGTGGTATTTAACAAAAGTGTTACTCTTCAGTTCGTAGAGTTTACGATAACCTAATAATTGGGAATTTCTCCTTTCGAAAACACTAAAAAAATTGGAAATAGCTTGCCACAAAAATGTGGCGTACTCAGTACTATGGGAACTATGGGCTCCTCAAACGCGGGGGGTTTTATATGAAAGTAGTCTACTTCTTGTTACATCAGCTATCTGCCAGTGAAAGTCCTTTCAAAATCGGTTCAGCCATTTCAGAGATTAGCCCAAACAAACAGACATACATAGAGACAAAAATTATAAAAACATCGTTTTGGTATATGTAACGTTTATTTTACGATCACACTCAGACACTCCAATTTTATTTATTTGTATAAATTCTGGTCTAAAACATAAAATAAGGTACTAAAGTCAATCTTATGCGTGTCGTGCTAGCGTAATTAAAATAGTTATGACTTATGTGAAAACACTACCACGAGTGGCGTTAATTAATAGTGTTACTAAAGTGCATACTCTTTGGAATAAAAAAAAGTAGATACTGGCAGGCAAATGAGGTTTTTTTTTAATAAAAACGTAATAAAACGTTTTTTAATAAAAAATATTTTTTTTTATTGAATATGATCTTTGACCCTAAATCATCCAGCGCTTTTCATATTGAACATGGACTAAGTGAGAATATTCCAATTCCACAATTGAAAAGTGGAATTTGAATATTCTTACTTAATACATGCCCGTGTTGCACGCTTCTTCTCTCTCCTTCTCTCTCACACACCCACACATTTCCTTTATAATTACATTTAATTCAATTAATTATTCACTGGCTGTTAATTATTTACTTAAAACACAGAGTAGTCTATTCCGCAAAATTTGAAATGATGTCTTTTGTTTGCCTTTCGTCGGCGCGTATGGCCGAAAATGAAAATAATTGAATTGGGTGCGGTTATTAAGTACATGTGCATAAAACATCGGTACGGAACTAGTTATTAAAAATTTACAGAAAATACTCCATCGTATTTTATAATTGCATGTGCGGCACCGAATTTAATCGTAGTATAATATACACCCAATAAGACCTAGAGTGGCAACTTTTGGGGGCTTGTAAATTTAAATAAAAACTCTATTCTGTGTCAATAAAAATACAAAAACTTGTATAGCAAAATTAAATATTTATAAAAAAATATCGATATGATTGTGAACTAGGATTGGAATTGCAGAGGTTTGTTTTTTAATTGCAGTTTTTTTTAATAAATCCACACGTTGGACCGATGAGCGTATGTTTTTTATCCGTGTGGTAACGGATTTTCATGTCACCACCTCATTCCATTCTGAGGGTGTTGTAAGAGCCGACAGAAGGTTGTAACAAGAGCTAGCCGCAAGAGAAGGAAAACTTGATACAAAACCCTGTACCAACCCGTCTGGCCAGCGTGGTAGGCTAATTACGCTTTTAGTAACCGGAGCAGGTTCGACTCACTAGTGGGTCTATGTATTGAGGACTATGTATTTTTGGCTAAAATTATATAAAGATAGAGTACACTTCACTATCACTACATAGTATAAAACAAAGTCGCATTCTTCTGTCCGTCCCTATGTATGCATAAATCTTTAAAACTACGCAACGGATTTTGAAGCGGTTTTTTTTAATAGATAGAGTGATTCAAGGGGAAGGTTTATATGTACAATCCACCCCCGCTTAGCACGGGCGAAGCCGGGGCGGGCCACTAGTATTTTATAAACCACTTAAAAATAAATCGATTTGACATCAAAGATCTTGGTATCAAGGTATCATTATCGGCCTTTTTGCTAAAAGCAAACTTTTCAAGGCCTAAAAAGCATTTTCTTCCCTTTAAAGGAAATAAAGAAATCAGGATAGATACAAAATGAGATTCAAAGTGAACAAAATACCAAAGGATTTTCCACTGCCTAACCAATATTTGCTGGCAGATGATAAAATATCTGTAAACGACAATGGATATAACGTCGTATTTTATAATTGTTCATTCTAAGTGAAAGTAATATCCTAACTTGATCATCAGAGCGTGAATTTGGGTGCAGATTTCGAAAATGAAATTCGTTGACCAGTATATCGTTTAGAATTTCTATATGCTTTAGTTTAATTATGACAAGAATGGAGTTGCTTGTCGGCTCTTCTCTATGGCATGGCATACCGAACCGGCGGTAAATACTAAATGATTAAATATTTTTTTTACTATTTCAAAGATTTCGTAAGAATTTATTAGAATAAATATAATATATTTTCATTTCCTAGATATACTAAACTAGCAACTCTCAGAGGATTCAATCACAAATTGCCGACTATTGAGTCGGGACTACTACCATTTTATGGAGGGAAATGAGCTTACTGCGCCATGCAGGGTAGACATTCTATTGTATGATTATTTCGGCATCCGCCAATGAACCACATTGCATTAATGAAGAATTAAAATAAATAAATAATTGGATTAGCTTAATATATTGACGAATACCAATATCATGCCTCAATCAGCCACCTACCAATTAATGTGGGGAAATTAGCCTACTATACCACGCTGGCGAAATGTGTTAGCACAGGGTTTCGTTTCAAGAGTTCGTTCTCTCGCAGCTAAGTTTGCTGCCTTGTAATTTCCTTTAGTCGGCTCTTTCGACACCATTAGGATAGAATGGGGTGGTGATATTATCCGCACGGGGCACATACATACTTAAGTTTCTGGTAAGGGGTTAAAAATAAACTCACATTACCCAGAGTTTTGTAATTGTTTTAATTCTGCTCAGAAATTACCAGGATTTTCCTCAAGACTTTCACTGCGTGTGTCTGCGCAGATAGTTACGACAGAGTCCGTTAAACTCTGCCCACGGGGAAACACGCAGATTACTTTTGCAATAGACAGAACCGTGATTATATGTTAATACTGACACTGGAAAACATCTCTCAAGACATTGAGTCTTGAGACATAAAAAATAATAATTCAAGAAATATAAATCATTCAATATAATTCACTAGAACCACATAAATATAAAGATTTCTACAACTGATTAACCCATATATGACTCACTGATATGTCAAATCTCCTCCTATTACATAGAGACTCATTAGCCTACTGTGCAACGCTGGCCAGATGGAGTTGGTACATGGTTTTGTATCAAATTTTCCTTCTCTTGCGACTAGGTCCAACGGCCTTGTCATTTATTTTTGTCGGCTCTTACGACACCCGCAGGATATAATGAGGTGGTGACACTATATGTTCTAAATTTGACACCACACGTACCCTGAATCACACAATAATGGGTGAATTTCATAAAAAGAGTACTTTTCGCCCACTATGTGATTTAAAATGTAGTAGAGATCTACAAGATGTCAAAAATTCCTGCACGGCAGAACCATCTTAACAATTGTATTTAAAAAACAGTAGCTTTAAAATAACATTTTTCCTAGTAACAACTTTTCCATATATAAAAAGACAGTAGGTGTAAAATAACATTATTCCGACTTATAAACATTTCATCGGTCAATGACGGAACCGATGTAATCAAATTACGAAAAAGTAAATATCATACATATTTCAGAGGTTTTGATGTATTACCAACCGCCAGTAGTTACTGTGTGTCTACTTAATGCAAGATAGGTTATTTTTTTCAAAATAAGTAACTTATTTTGAATACAGTTTGATATAGTTACACCGAAATTTATAAACACTTCGTATTTGCCTGCTGCAGCGTCAATTACCGATATTAAGTTAGATTTTATACTCACGCGAGCGAGGCCACGCGTAAACTATACATTGTATGTTATTGATTACACATTTATATTGATGTGTGTGTTAAAATATGTATTTTTTTATAGAGTTGCACAAAAAGTGGCGTATTGCAGGGACATATAGCGTTCGGGATGTGGGCTATTGCACACTCGTACTTTCTTTTTACCTTTCCCGAACTAGTGCGTTCTCTTTCCCAACTGTCAACCGGGGACTTGGGTAGGCGACCCTGTCCTCTGAGTTTTCTGAGGGGTGGAGGGGGGGGGGGGGGGGTTCGGGGGCTCGTGACATGGCAACGATCATCACGTGACCTTGTTTGTTGAGAGACCCCCCATTCCGAGATACATGAACCCCATCATGCTTTTAACAACAGTGAGTACCAGTTATCTTCTTCAATTACATTGTTTGTAGTATTATGATGAACTAGTTCTATGAAAACTTTGACCTTTTGTTTTTAATTTTAACGATAACAGAATTGTAAATAGCAATTAGATAAGTAACGCTGCCATCGCCTGCATACAGAGAGCTCACTTTGCAATGCATCTGAAAATATTGATATAGATTTTCGTTAATTTCATTTTGAAGTCAAACATTAAATACGGATGTAGTGAATCCGTATTTAAAATGTTTTGAATAATGCTTCTACTGTTGTAGACTTTCGACTTAGATTTTGTATATATATCTATCTATATAAATAAAAATGAATTGCTGTTCGTTAATCTCGCAAAAATTCGAGAACGGCTGGACCGATTTGGCTAATTTTCCAGGAAAGGTCTAAAAGGTGAGAAAATATGATACAACAATTTTTTAATACGCATTATCTTTGTTCCAGTTAAGGTTTGCACATATTTCAATAAAGCTCAATTACTCTGGAATTATCATTCAGGTTTTTTATTTACTGATTCCGAGGCGGTACGAAGTTTGCCGGGTCAGCTAGCATTTTATAATATCAGAACATATATGACATATATGATACCCTGCTGAATCGAGCTTCCTCCAAATTCGTTAGGCTAAATTACTCGCTCATTACAGTTTGCACAGGGTTTCATTAAGCTGGCGTTCCTCATCATAATGAGTTAGTTGGTTACAATGCCATGTTAATTAGGCAGGGCATTTGTGATTGTAATTAGTGCGTTAATTTAATAATTTAGTAAAAAGTTAACAAATTACTAACATACTTTCAATTGCCGTACGTCATATGATATTATAATTATTATGAAATGATTAATGTAGAAATACGTTAATGTGTTTTAATTCAAATATTAACATCATTTTGGAGTTCATGTTAGTAATTACTAAGATTTTACGTTGTTACTACGTTAATAACAACGTATGTTATCGTGTTTTCATTTTATACAGGTAATTATGATTTTCTATAATTTTGGGGGAGGCCTATGTCCAGCAGTGGACGTCTTTTGGCTGAAATTATGATGATGATATTTATTAATAGACAAAACTCTATACACATGTTTAACTCGTCTTTAGTCTAACTTAAGTCGGTTAATACTGTAGTCAGATTTGTAGACGATGATCTCTGTACGGTTGTGTACCTTGTGACAACCAACTTATGTTAACAAAAACAACTGCACCGGTGCAGGGTGGGTGGTGGCCCGGATTCGCGTCGGTGCGTGTGCGCAGCTTGCGTCACTCTGCCTGCGCTTGCGATTGACACCAATGTCAGGTGGTTCGGTAACTTCTTAGAATACAAGGCAATAGCTAACTTCTTAAAATTTAGAAGGAAACATTGATTAAAACGTTTGTAAGCAGTTATGAAATTCTATGTAGGACTTATCCGCGTGGTGAAAAATTCATCATCATCATTTTAGCCAGAAGACGTCCACTGCTGGACATAGGCCTCCCCCAAGGATTTCCATGAAGGCCGGTCCTGAGCCCCCCGCATCCACCGCTTACCTGCGACGTTGACCAGGTCGTCGGTGCATGAATTTATAATACGAACCAATAATACAAATCGTCAATCATAATACATACTTGAAACGAAACCCTACTACTAATAGTCTACCCATAAATGACCCACTGCTGAGCATGGCTAGTTCTTTTACACGAATGGCAATTAGCCTACTGTGCCACGCTGGCCAGACAAGTTGGCAGAGTTTCGTTTCACTTTTCCCATTTTTTAAATCATTGACTTACCTTAGACGTGATGGAACGATCAACGCGATGCGGATGAAGCAACGCCTGGGTCTAAGATGAAGCAGGCCATTCAAAGAAATACCCTGTTGGGCACCGGCTCTCACCATACACTCGACGGAACACAGTAAAACTGCTTGGCGCCGGACTTTGATGTGAGAAGCCGGGCGGACCATTCGATCCTACCACCAAGCGTGTTGGTTTTTTTTTTACTTTTACAACACGCGTTATTTCCCAGCGTGCGGTGGGTATGTTTTTTGACGGCTCTTACAACAGCCTCAGGATGGAATGGGGTGCTGACACTATTTATTCTAAATCCGTCACAACACGGACATAGACACAGATAGCGCAAAATCTTAACACTTCCATTGCAGCTAAAATGACCAATTTTATTGACTCCCACTATAATACAATTTCGTTTGACATAAAAACTAGACTAGCACTTTTTACATGCCAGCTTTTGTTACTATAAACTTTCCATCGTGACCTTAGGGGTCAGCGAGTGGTTTGTAATAAAGTATGATTATTTAGAAACTTAAAAAGAAAGAGAAAAAGTATCTCTATCGAGTTGTTGTTTAGTTTTTTATAGTTCCGAGCTCTGGTGAAGCTGAAAAAAAATAGAGAGATTCACTGTTGAAAATAAAGTTAGCGGTCTTGTCTGACATAAATACAGGCAGGACACATACCTTGTTATAGAATTACTCCGATATATATAAACATTGGTTCGCGATTGGTCCCGTACAATCTGCTAGAAAGGAAATTATTTAAATTAGTTTTATAATCTGTTTACTAATTTTTTTTATATATTAATTTTTGTATATTAGCAATTTCGTAATTAATTCTTTGGGTATATTTTTACGATTTGGTGGTTTTTCCGTCTATGGGAATACATATAAGTATATCTCCTCAATTTCATATTGGTACCAGTATAACCGGACTTCCTGTATTTATTCCGCGTGGTGACGGAATACAATCATTTCACCACCCCATTCCATCCTGCGGGTGTAGTAAGAGCAGACGAAAGGAAATAATTAGGCCGATAACCTAGCCGCAAGAGAATGAAAACTTGATACGTAACCCTGTGTCAACCCGTCTGGGCAGCGTGGCACAGTAGGCTAATAACCCTCCATGCAATTGGAGGAGGCACGACTCAGCAGTGGGTTATGTATGAGCTGAGTCGTAGTAGTACAATTTCATCAGCTGGTAATAAAAATGTTAAGAAAATGATTGGTTAATTTTGAAATTAAACACTTTCAACGGATTTATCGCGTGTATAGGGGACGGCCCTCTGCTAGATGGAGCGACGATCTGCGAAAGGTTGCGGGCAGCAGCTGGATGCGTCAAGCTGAAGACAGGGCGCTATGGCGCTCTTTAGGGGAGGCCTATGTCCAGCAGTGGATTAATGTGGGCTGATGATGATCGCGTGTATATACATTATTTAGTTCCCGACGCTTGGAATCCTTTGCAGCAGTCGTGTTTGCGGGAGATACTAGATGGCAGTTGTCTTCAAAAGTACAAAGAAACAGTTAAAATCTACTGCCTATAATTTTGTTTTATTGATAACGTTCCCTGTACACGCAGAAATCGCTCACAGTGTCCGGAGGTCCTGCAGATGAGTGTTGTGCTTGAGATTTGAATAATTTAATGACTGGATCCCAAACAGGTGGTACTTGCCAACCATATTCTTTACTAGCTTTTTTGTTTACAAAATAGCAATTTTCATACGGATCCCTAATTCTTTTGAAAATAAAATATAGCCTATCACCTTCCTCGATAATGGACTATCTAACACTGAAAGAATTTTTGAAATCGGACCAGTAGTTCCTGAGATTAGCGCGTTCAAACAAACAAACAAACTCTGCAGCTTTATATATTAGTATAGATTGGAATTTTGATATTTTTAATCTCAATACACGTATTATACACGCGATTATTCCGTTAAAAAGTGTATATTATATATGTGGAATAATCGCGAACACCTCAGAAATCATTGGTAAATTTTTCCTGAAATTCTGCACATGGCAGGATCTTTATCACTAGTAGTACTATCCTTAATATCCTTAATAATATCCTTGGACATTTCACACAACGCCATCTCGTCCCAAGCTAAGCAACTTAATGCTTGTGTTATGGTAACGAGATGGATGATATACTACTTATATACTTTTTTTTTTGTAAATACATACATATTATAGATAGAAATGACACCCAGACTCCGAGCCAGTGCCTCTGGTTTAGACAAAGACACTCGCCCGACCCCGGAATCGAACCCGGGACCCGTTGATCCAAAGGCGGCACATCTAACCACTAGACCAACGAGGCAGTCGCAAGACTATAATATTGTCTATACATATTATGTATAGAGTGTTTGTTATAGCCTGTATATTATATTCTAAGTCCGCCACCACACGAATTAGATGTACTTGGATATAGTACGAGTTAATTCAGTCGCAGCAATGCCCAATTTGAACAGAGAGAGCGGATATGGCCAATTTGGCGGTGCCCCCCTGCCGAGTCGCGTTCCACGTGTAGGGTACATAGTAAATAATCTTCGTTACTACACACTGGCACAAACAACTTATTTGTGTACTGCGCAGCGTAGTTCCTTTGTGGAACGTTCTGGAATTTATATGAGTTGTTAAACTATGTCTACATGTTAGTGATGGTGGCTCAATAGTAGGACGGTAGAACAAATAGCCTTCCGTGTGGTGACGGATTTAGAATACATGGTGTCACCATCCCATTCCATACCGAGGGTGTCGTAAGAGTCGACAAAAGGAAATGATAAGACCGACAACCTAGCCGCAAGAGAAGGAAAACTTGATAGGAAACCCCGTGCCAACCCGTATGGCCAGCGTGGCACGGTAGGCTAATTAACCTCCATGCATTTGGAGGAGTACGAGATTGTAACCGTTGCAGGAAGAGACTGGATGAACACTGCTAAAGATGAATAGGAATAAATGGAATTCTTTGGGGGAGGCTTTTACCCTGAGGGGTCCCCACTAGAAGCATGATTACCTACTTAAAATATACGTAACAAGTGTAAATAAATTATCACTACATAGTATAAAACAAAGTCGCTATCGTCTGTCCGTCCCTATGTATGCTTAAATCTTTAAAACCACGCAACGGATTTTGAAGCGGTTTTTTTAATAGATAGAGTGTTTCAAGAGGAAGGTTTACATGCTACGTGCATAATACATGCTTAATTGCACGCGTGCGAAGCCGGGCCGGGTCGCTAGTTAATAATAAAATAAAATCATAAAAGTGGAATCAAATAAATCTTAAGGCCGACCCAGCAGGGCTGAATAGTAGTAGTAGAACAAATAGCATTGTACAATGATGTTTGTACACAGTATGTGAGAGCGTTCTTACGCGTTATTATTACTTGTTTAAGTATTTAGTTCCTTGGTGCTCGTTACCATGCGTCATATGGCTGTGGTGGCATCGTTCTTTTCCGTGCAATATGGTTGAGGAAGGTGATGGCTTCCACATGCGTCCTGCTGGTGAACTGGTGCCGTTGCTGGAGATCCGTTGGCTCGAGCATTAAAAGGTTACTATGTATGATATATTGATGCTCGATGGCCTCTGTCGAGCCTCCGAACAAGTCGGCCTTCGGATGAACATGGAAAAGACTAAGATTTTGTCTAATAACCATGTTCAAGCCACTCCTATCGACATCGGAGGCTCTATCCTCGAAGTTGTTGACCATTATAATTACCTGGGACACATTGTCCAGTTAGGTAAGTCCAACTTTGAGAGAGAGGTCAGCTGGGCAGCGTTCGGGATGCTGCGAAAGATCTTTTCGTCCACAATACCCCAGTGTTTCGCAGGACTGACGCCCGATGGGGCAGCAAGGTCCTCGAGTAGTAATTGCATTCCGGAAAGCGCAGAACCTTATTTTTTTCTTGCAATTAAAATGGGCTACATAAGAATCAGTGATAATGTTGCTTCATTATCACAAATTAAAATAGGCTATTTTGCATAGATATAGAATAGATTGCATAGAATATAGGCAAATGGTGAAATAATTTTCAAAATCGGTCCAATACTTTTTGAAACAATTCCTTACAAACATTCCTCTTTAAAATATTACTAGCGGACCCGACAGACTTCGTCCTGTCAAAAAAAATGACTCTTTGACGTTAGGAGCACACCTACATTGCTTAGACAACAGTGAGTGGTTGTCATTTAATATGAACTTTATACAATACTAATAAAGCTCAAACTGTCGCTACATTTTAGTTAGAAAACGTTTGTATGGGAAAAAGAAATAGGCAGTTTTTATGGATTGTCCGGCAATTATTCGATCCTTGAACTACAACGAACATGAATTTGGTCCAGACGTTGTTGAGTTATGCGGTTACCAACACATTTTGCGATTCATTTTTATATTATAGATTATAGATCAGCATTACACCCGGGCGAAGCCGAGGCGGGTCACTAGTTAAACATATTACATAATGACATATCAAGTTTTCCTTGTCTTTGGGCTAGTTTCACAACTTAATTGGTAGAGATTCGATTAATCGGTGGGTTGATGATGATGACATAAGTATAGTTTGTAAACATAAAAACAGAATAGAAATCGTCTAATGTACGAATACACATAAATGGCAATAATTCTCTTGCAATTTCCGCCAGTACACGATGCGGAACCAATTTTAGCACAGCCATGTTTTTGTATTTTCTTTATTATTTATCTGTATTTTGACATACTTCTTCAACTTCTCAGCCTTCTCCAATTACATGGGGGTAATTAGCATACTGCGTCACGCTGGCCAGACTGGTGGACAATGAAAACGTATTAAGTTTTCATTGTCTTGTGGCTATCAGCCTTGTCATTTCCTCTTGTTGGCTCTTACGACACCCTCGGGATGGTAAGGGGTGGAATTTTGGATCAACGGGTGTCGGGGTCGATTCCGGGGTCTAAACCAGAGGCACTTGCTCTGAGTCTGGATGTCATTTGGGTTCGTGATTTACATATTTGTAAGCTACCCCCGCGATACAGATTATATCTAGTACACGGGTTTCGTTTATAAAAAAAATTAAACAAAAAAAGATTAGAGCCTTAAAGCCCTAATGTAAAGTGTACATTGGGCCGTCTTGTAACTCCTGCAAATTCTTTCAATAGTCAGATTAGTGATTACGCTTTTAATGCCGGTTTGAAAGGTGGAGAAGAAGAAGCAACGTGTTGCTCTTATAAATAGTAAAAGATACAAATATGGTGGTGAGGCACTGGAAAAACACGTCACAATATTAATATTCTGGTCACCCATCGAATTGGTAGATAGAATCCATTTCGCGGACTTCTGACCGACTCTGGAAAAGCCGGTGCAGTGCGTGTGGGTATCGACGTTCACGCTTCGGTGATGTGAGTGCCGCCCCCTTACCTACTAAACATTCTCCGATGTACCATCTCAAACCTACTGCCCATGGGTCCCGACTGTAACTCCAGCTAAGATAGACGCCACCAATCTGCAGATCATCTGGGTTCTCAATCATCAACTTCATTCTACTACTCATGCCATACATGAACCACTACTGAGTCGGGCCTCCTCCAATTACATGGAGGGTAATTAGCCTTCTGTGCCACGCTTTTCCTTCTCTTGCGTTCTCTTGGTGGCAATGTGTCTTCTAAATCAATCGCCACACGGAATAACTTCATTCATCTTCATCTAAATGTGTGCACGGTAATTTCGACGCAGTTTTTAAGCGCTCATACACACGAACGGCATGTTGTCAATGGTACAGACAACTGCAGCCGTCGACGCGCCGGCGGTTGCAGTCGACGGCAGCCGACAACATGCCGTTCGTGTGTATGAGCGCTAAGATCTGCCAAATCATTTAACAGTAGTTGGTTCTGAGTTAGTCGACGACGATTGCTTGTTTCCTTCAATGCCAATTTTGTTCCAGATAGTGCTGGGTTTGGGTCCCATTGTCTTGTTATTACTCGTTTGGTATATACGCTAGTTGCCCAAGTATTTGGATACCGTAAAGCCCGATTCACGCTACAACGGGCCGGTTGAACATTATTGTTACACATTTTGTATGAATTGGTTCATGCTTGAACGTGCCTCGGCCGTGCCCCGGCCAGGACCACTTCATATAAAATTCCCCACACGGGGCCCTTACGGGGCACGGCCCGTTGTAGCGTGAATTGGGCTTAATCGTGTTTCTAGTACTCTTCTCTTTTGATTGATGAAATTGCTTAACTCGAAGTGTGGACCGATGTGAGGTCATAGAGTCAAAAGAAGGAATTATGTCTTCTACATGTTTTTGTACCTTGAAGTATAACTGAGATATCAATATTTTCCTAAACTAGGTTTTACTATAAAACCTCGGTTTCACTGAAAACTAAGTATAAGTGACAATAGATAGCCGGCTATCCCTATTGATAACTTAAACTTAGTAATTTTAATGCCATAATGGTTTTGGGGCAGAAAAGTCTTCGAGTAGCGACCGCGTTCCAGAAAGCGCGGTATTGGTAAGCCTCCCACCTGGTTAAGGTCGCCGGAAAACGATAGTGCGGACTCATTTCTGATTCGTTGGTTTCAACTCCTCTGACTCTGACTGCCTCGTTGGTCTAGTGGTTAGATGTGCCGCCTCGGATCAATGGGTCCCCTGTTCGATTCCGGGGTCGGGCAAGTGTCTTTGTCTAATCCAGAGGCACTGGCTCGGAGTCTGGGTGTCATTTTCTATCTATAATATGTATGTATTTACAAAAAAAAATGTATTTAAGTAGTTTATCATCCATCTCGTTACCATAACACAAGCATTAAGTTGCTTAGCTTGGGACGAGATGACGTTGTGTGAAATGTCCAAGGATATTTATTTATTTAACTAGCAGGGAAACTCCGAGTACAGCCCTCTCCATTACCCTTTGGGTGACTTTGATCCTTTTGATGAAGCCCATAGTGAGTAACCACGTCTCTGTACCATGTACTACTAAGTACATAGTACATTTTGTATGAAAACCTCACAAATACATTTGAAATGATAAGCCTAAACAACGTATCGGTCACCGTTGTGGTGTTTGTAAAGAAAATTAGTGCCACTTTATTTAGTCGGTTAACTGTTCACCATAGGTCAACGCCCCAAAATAACTTTTATCTAGGACATATTATTGTGCCACATGCAACCTAGATAAAAAATGACCTCAATTTATAAAGCGTTAGTCTAGGTTTAGAGCTTAGCGTGTTAGTAATCAGATGCGGTTGTAGATTGATCGAAGCTTGTGAAAAAAATAAGAAAAAAGCGGTCCGTGTGAATTTGGAATTAGAAAAAATAACAACAACAATAATGAATTTCTAATGAAACCGTCCGTCTCCGCCAAAGCTTATAAAAGACCAAATGCTCCTCCAATTTTAAGGAAAAGGAAGCAAATTAGACTAGTGTGCAACGTAGGCCAAACTGGTAGGTAGGGTGTAATTTATTTGCCTTTTACGACACCCTCAGGATGGAATGAGACGGTGACACTATGTGTTTCACTCCTATTTATTTTTAAGTTTGTTTATATTATTAGGTTATAAATAAATAAATATCCTTGGACATTTCACACAAGGCCATCTCGTCCCAAGCTAAGCAACTTAATGCTTGTGTTATGGTAACGAGATGGACGATAAACTACTTATATTTTTTTTTTTTTTGTAAATACATACATATTATAGATAGGAAACACCCAGACCCGGAACAAATACTTGTAGGTCGTACAAATATTTCTACTGTGCGGGAATCGAACCCGCGACATGTTTCGCAGAAGTCGATAGCCACTGCGCCAAGATATATCTATACCATACCATACTTTCGCAATTTAACAGTACATCTGCCGTAAGCCCCTCTCTGTACTACCCAAAGGTAGACAGGGAGAGAATGCCTATTGGAATTAAGTCCTCCTATGTAAATGATTTGCATGAAGAATTAAATACATAAATAAACCCTGGCGGTGGCGGTTATCCGGGTTGTCGACACTCCAGGGCGCGTAAAGATAGACATTACCAACTAGACCTTGCTAAAAACTCAGCAATAATCGACTGCCCGAACATGTATGTTCCCCAAGTATTTTTGAATAAATTGACCGTCTCTCTACTTGTGAAACAAAGCCACAGCTATACAAGTTAATAACCTGTACTCAGTCGCATTGTTGAAACAAAACGTGATACAGCTAACAACGTTACAAAGTATGACCTAATACACCATTAGAATAACGAGGTGAACCATTAACTTGTGCTTAGTGTTACAACTGCAATGTTTTACCTACACAGTTTTACCAATGTGATAGTTAAGACAAGCTTAAGGGAACAGGTACTACGTTACTTCTAATACCGACTAGCAGTGCTTGTAAGGTATAACCTTGTTAACTTGTTGGAATTGCTTTAAATACGTTCTCAAACTCAAACTCAAAAGGAACTTTATTTACGTAGGTTTCATCACAAAACTCTTATAAACCGTCATATTTATAAATACCTACTATTATCATCTTACGGCCCTGTCCCACACTAGGTGGTAGTCTCCACACACACCTATCAATCGTCATAACTACATTCACACCTTTCACACACAACACCTCACTCCTACAATCCCTCCATCTCCCCTCCAGTGAATCTCTGGATTTACAATAGTTTCACCAACTTAAGCTTCCTGGATTAGCCGTCTGATGATTGATCACAAACCCATACCATCCTGAGGGTATCGCAAGAAGCAACTAAAGGAGCGCAAGAGAGTTACAACCTAGCCGCAAGGGAAGGAAAACTTCACACTACTAGGGCTAATTTTCCTCCATTAACATGGAGGAGGCCCCACTCAGTAGTGGGTCATTTATGGGCTGAAATGAAGATGATGATGATTGTCAAACTTCAGTGGCAGTGCGCAGGGTACATAGCTTTCAGGACTGACTACCAATGAACAGAAATGTCTTTGTGTGCTGACCACTTACTGGAGAGCCCAGTGTTTGTGGTCTCCCACATGGTGGACTAAAGACCTGGTTATAGTCGCCGGAATCCGATGTGTGCAGGCATCCCAGGGGGGCGACATTTGTGGAAATCCTTGGAAAAGGCTTATTTTGTCCAGTACTTATTTTGGTTGAAAAGATAATGATCAGGTACATATTTTAAATCACCCTTCATCTTCGTGCCCCACACTAGGTGGCCAGCATAACATGGGTTCTATCTCCATGCACTCCTATCGGTCATCATAGCTAGATTCACACCTTTCATACGCATATCCTCATTCTAACAATTTATCTTTCTACGAAGAACTAACTTTATACATATTCTAGACTATTCTAGACTTTAAATTGGCACTTGTTGAATTCAAATTTATAGTCTAGAATACTCGCTATATTATTGCCAACTAGTTGGTCCGTGTGGTAACGGATTTAGAATACATAGTGTCACCACCCCATTCCATTCCATTCCATTCAGAGGGTGTTGTAAGAGCCGATAAATGAAATGACAAGAACGATAATCTAGCCGAAAGAGAAGGAAAACTTGGCTCAAAACCCTGTGCCAACCCGTATGGCCAGCGTAGTACAGGTAAGCATCATCCTCAATGTAACTGGAGGAGGTCCGACTCAGTAGTGGGTCATTTATGGGCTGAATAGTAGTAGTTGCTTTGAAAGTGGAACAATGTACACAAGTTAATTGTTCCAAAAGTACTGGCAGTAGTTAAAGTGTAATGAACTTAATGTACACAAAGATTTACCTCGCTTATCTGTACTTGTGTTTAGGTAGACGAATATTTAAGCATTCGTTCCAATTGCAGAGGTTTGTCAATGAGATATGAAGAACTAGCTGCTTTCCGAGGCTTCGCTCGCGTATATTTCGATCCGATTTTTCCCCGAAATGAAGTTTATACATAATAACAATACAATAAAACAAACAAAAGAAAAATCATAATTTGACATTAAACAAGAATTTCCCTGAGTTAAGTTACGAAGAAGTTACGCATCTTCGTAACTCACATTTCATCACACTACCCGCATTGCTAACCGCTTCCAAAGAAACACTCAATGTTATCATTGCCATAAAATTAAACCATAACATAATTATTAGTTATATACCGGCAGTTGAGAAACAGAATCCGATTAAAAATCGCATTTAGCAGCACTTAATAGGCATTGCCGACATTGCCAAGGTGACAATGAAAACTCAAGGAGACCAATTGAAATCAGTCTACTGCTGAGCATTCACTAAATTACTAGTTCACAATTACTTATCAAAATAATATGGTGGAAAATTTGTTTTGCTCTTTTACTTTTGGTGACGCTCAAGCATATGGCTTGGCTGGTTGCCGTCGCCTAAGAACATGTATAACACCCCATAGCAAGCAATCGAGGGTGGTATTTATCAATCATGACAAGACAAGAGTCAGTTGACAACTTATTAATCCTTAAAACATAAAGTATAAACTACGAGTACATCGTACACCACTACATCTTCCTTTTTTTTTATAAAAACATATTTAAATCCCATCTCTGTAGAAGTAACGGAAGTTGCTAGCTGTCGTCATTTCTCACCACCACATCAAAGAGCGGCCGTACACGGACTGCTTCAAGCAGTTGAGACAGACTGCTTGAAGCCGCGACCGCGCGGTGAACTATAGTCATTCATTCGCTGCCGTACACACGACTGCTCGAGCAGTCGCGACCGCCTCAAGCCGTCAACTACATGACGAAATTCCATCGTGCCGTCGACTGCTAGCAAGCTGTCGCTAGCCACACACACGACTGCACTGGAGCCCAAAATTTTCCCTTTTGACGTCGCCGCCGTCGTCTCCGCTTGAGCAGAAGCAGCAAAAGCAGTGCTTCCTCGTCAGAATCCATGACTCGATCGACTGCGGTAGAAAATCAACTGCTTGAGCGGTTGCTAGCGACAGCTCGAGCAGTCAACAACCGACCGCTCGAGCGGTCCGAGTACGTCGCTCAGCCGCTGACTGCTCGAGCAGTCCGTGTACGGCCGCCCAAAGAGTCAATCAAAAGGAACAGTTCTATGTTTAAAATAGATTTCTATCATAAAACAGAACGAAACAATCGACGTTTTTGTGAATAAGAAATTTACTAATAGACATGGGATTCAGTAAATTATTACCCAACAAGCTTAGTAATTTCGTATGTTTCTTCGGTTCTCTGTGTTTATTTCCCAAGATATGACACTTTCGTTACTAGCTGTGGACCAGTGTTAAGAAAAACAATCGCTTTTTTTTTAGTAATGGCGAAAGGGTTTTTGTTACGTCCTGTATAATCATCGTAGTATATAAATTAATGTTTAAGCACTGGCGCACTGTGAACTTTATTGGGTCCAATGTAATCAGTATAAGATACTTATTACACGTGTTTGACACAATACATTGTAACGATCATATTAGTTAAATAACTAAATAAGCAAAGGTTTGCTAAATACGAGAAATTATCGGAATATAGTGACTAGGTACTATTTTTATTAAAAAAGCTTTATTATTATTATTGCGAAATCATACTTAAGGAATCGCATTTGTTTCATGCGCAAATCTTCTAAAATCTTTGTGCGCCTTGCAGGAAATGATCTCTTCACGGTTATGATCGTTTTATTTTATTTAATTCCCAACGTTTCAGACACTTTGCAGTGTCCGTGGTCAACTGGTCAGTCAGTGGTGTCAGTCAGTGGCAATGTGTAAAGATCGTGAAAACCTAAGACATAATTTGTGCACCTTTTTAGCTCGAGAGTTAGGTAAGAAGAAGATTGATCTAGGGGTTGGATCACGGGTCGCCGGTTCTGTTCTCGGGTCGGACAAGTCAATTTGTTTAAAGCAAAAGATTTCCGCTGAGAGTGTACTAGTGCAGGGGCTTCGGGGGTTTAAAAGAAAAAGAAAAGATGGAGATGATTTTTTTGTCACATTTAAAGTTTATAAGGAAAATGAATGCATTAAACATATGCGTTGGACGTAAAATAAAAACTTAAGGTACACCTAAATTCCATTTATCCCCACATCAAGTGATGTACAATGTTCGTGGTGAACGTCATTTAAACTAACAATGAAACCAGATGTTCGCTGGAAGGCAGCTTGAGCAGATTAAGTAGCTACAGCCAACTAAGGCTTAGTTGGTCACAATTAATTCAATTATCGATTAAAGTATGTTCGAAGGTAGTAAATTGTAATCAAGCCTATGGTAGGAGGAAAATTTAGAATTATTCCGAGAATTCATTGAAATTCAAAGTGTGTTGAAGTAGGTTAGTATAATTGTCGAGCCTAATCGGATGGATGTTCGACAGCAAGGAGGGCTAGGAAGCTATGGCGTCCTTCAAGGACATTATGACGCAGAAGGAGGCGGTCAGGGAGAGGGATGCTCTGACTGACCCGTGCCGTAGACGGAGGTCGAGGAGGAGGACGCTACGCCCACCACCTATTCCTGCCATAGAGCCTGGTGGTGAGTCGGGGGACCCGCCAATTAGCCCTTGCCATTTCCTTATGTCTGCTTTTTCGCCATTCTCAGGGTGGAATGGGGTGCTGTCTTTATCACGTCGATTCAGACTATACTATGCTTTTCTAGTTCCTTTTATTACCTCTTACGACACCGCCATGATAGAACAGGTTGTTGGAATATAGTCACCACAGCGCCAGTAAAATTATTCATGGAGCCTTTAACCTGCAGCAATATTGATGGCGTAAGAGGTATCGTGACGCATTGAAATCGCCAAAAGTCATCATTAAACATTTAATGATTTGCAATATAACTACTATAGTTTAACGATCGTGCGCGTATGAATATTAATTTGTACGTGGAAATACTTGAGAATATCTTTACATCTTCCCACCAGCGAAAGACATGGATAAAGATAAATTGTGTAGGGTCTTTTTTTTTTCATTGACTTGAGTTCCTTTGGCCCTAGGCTTGACGGAAAGGTCTAAGATGGAGTACCTAATTCAAGGAAATGCCCTGTCGGGCACCGGCTCCCACATACACACAACATAACACAGTAAAACTGCTTGGCGTCGGACTTAGATTTGAGGGTGGTAGCTAGCCGGGCGGACCATTAGATCCTACAACCAAGCATGCTGGGTTTTGTTGACTTTTACAACACGCGTTATTTCCAAGCGCGCGGTGGGGAAGTTTTATATGTGTATGTTTTAATATTTATATTTAATTAAATTTGTATGAATGTTCAAGCTACTTTATTATTCGATCAATAAAAAATAACGTTTCAACATGAAATGTAAACGTACTTCAATCACAATAAAATACTTTACATCGAAAAATAACCAAACACATGTTAAAATATTTGATATGAAAGACCACTCAACCAATCACATTGGATTAGTGCCGATCGAATAAAAAACTATTTTTCAAATCGTTTTTATACGACTGAGTTACAAACACATACATAAAATTAACGAATTGAGTAGCAGCATCTTTTTTTAAGCTGGTTAAAGAATCGTCTCCACCATGCCTCCTTCATGAGGGTGTCGTAAGAGCCGACTAAACGAAACAACATTAAACAAATCCTAGCCGCAAGATGACGACCCGTTCGGCCATCGTGACATACTACGCGTATTTCCGACTCGGCAGTGGATCTCGTACGGGCTGAGAAGAAGACGAATATTTCTGGACTTAGGAGAGGGCCTTTTAGGGGCTAACATGCTGATGATAAATAATAAATAAATAATATCCTTGGACATTTCACACAACGCCATCTCGTCCCAAGTTAAGCAACTTAATGCTTGTGTTATGGTAACGAGATGGATGATAAACTACTTATATACATTTTTTTTTGTAAATACATACATATTATAGATAGAAATGACACCCAGACTCCGAGCCAGTGCCTCTGGTTTAGACAAAGACACTGGCCCGACCCCGGAATCGAACCCGGGACCCGTTGATCCAAAGGCGGCACATCTGACCACTAGACCAACGAGGCAGTCAATGATGATGACACATACTCACTGTCACTGTACATACATTATTTCATTACGCTAATGAAAATGTATGTGACAACTATATTAAATGTTAATGGAATTTTCTAGTTACTATTTGTAATGGAGTCACGTTTGGAGCTTAGTTAGTAAGACATGTCATGATCAAAGTCAAGAGGGAAATCGCAAGGGGATTCTCAATTTAGTTACCTAGAACGTAAAAACTAGTTACACGGTGTGACAAAAACTCTATAGGCATAACGAAAGAATAATTCCTAATAGAAGAAAGTAGGCTAATTAGCCTCCCTGTGATGGGAGGAGGCCTGACCCGTAGTGGGTCATTATGGGGTAAGTAGTAGCCGTATGTAGGTAGAAGAAAATACAAAAAAAAATTGGTCCTTTAAACATCCACTGCTGGGCATAAGCCTTGGGAAAGCCAAGGATTTCCACGAAGGCCGGTCCTGAGCCGCTCACGTCCATCTTTTGCCGTTTACTTTAACAGGTCGACGGTCCACTGCGTGGGAAGCCTACCGGCGCTGCGCTTTTCGCAATGCGGTCGCCACTCTAGGACTATTGTGTGCCACCGGGCGTCAGTCCTGGAAGCTATGTGCCCTGCCCACTGCCACTTAAGTTCCACTCATTTCTGATTCTATCTCGCAGGGAAACTCGGAGCATAGCCCTCCATTGCATTTTGCCACGTTGAGACTTTTGATGGAGCCCATAGTGAGCGACTACATCTCTGTACCACATGTCGTCACTGGCCATACATATCGATCTAAGTATTGATACGAATACGTTATATTTTTGGTGCTTTCTAAATGACTCCAATAATAAAGGCATCGAAATAATACAAATCTTTGTTGATCACTTATTTCAAGATTTCTGCCGAACTACTGAACCGATTCCAATAAAAATTGTATGGGACCAATCTGGAACCAATACTAATCTAATAAAAAGAAGATAATTTTACAAATGAAGGAGTTATCTCCTTCATTTGTAAACAAACACAAACAATGTACAACCGATAACAAACACAAACAATGTACAACCGAATTGAAAATTAATATTTTTATAAACACTTTTTTTTTTTGCGATTCCAGTTACATGTAGGGAAAATTATCCTCCATGTAACTGGAGGAGGCCGAACTCAGCAGTGGATAATCTATGGGCTGTGTAGTAGTAGTAGTTACGGCTCTGTTGGTCAGTGGGACTGTTTATGTCGGAATTATGTTATTGGGTGAGATGCTACTACGCAAGACATGTGTTAGATAACACTGTGTGTGACCTTTGGCAATGTTTGGGCTCGACAACTGCCAGTTCGGGTGGTTATATAATTTTACAGTCAAGTCAGAATGGTGAACTTGAATGGGAGAAATGATGTTCGCAGACGAGTGTTAACAGGTTTGAAAATGGAACAGTCACATTATTGTCGCTCACTATGGGCTCCATCAGAAGAAGGCTCAAAGTCACCCAAAGGGCAATGGAGATGGCTATGCTCGGAGTTTCCCTGCGAGATCGAATCAGATTAGTACATACGCAGGAAATCAGGGTCACTGACATAGCTCACCGGATTGCCAAACTTAAGTGGCAGTGGATAGGGCACATAGCTCGCAGGACCGATGCCCGATGGGGCAGAAAAGTCCTCGATTGGCGACCGCGTTCCGGAAGGCGCATTGCTGGTAGGCCTCCCACACGGTGGACCGACGACCTGGTTAAGGTCGTTGGAAAGCAATGGATGCGGGTGGCCCAGGACCGGCCTTTGTGGAGATCCTTGGGGGAGGCCTATGTCCAGCAGTGGACGTCTTTTGCCTGAAATGATGATGATGATGACTCTTTAGATGGTCTTCTGTGCGGCTCTTTGGAAGCCGGGCGGGACCTGTCGGTATAGACCTCAAACCTGCCTGGTAGATGTCTTACTGCTAAGCTCGAGCATTTACATGGAGGATAATTAGCCTACTGTACCACGCTGGCCAGAACGGTTCCCACAGGGTTTCGTATCAAGTTCTCCTTCTTTCGCGCTTAGAGAGAGTGACTACTACTACTCAACCCATAGATGACCCGCTGCTGATTCGGGCCTCCTCCAGTTACATGAAACGTGATTTGCTTACTGTGCCACACTGGCCAGACGGGTCTCGTATCAAGTTTACCTTCTCTTGCGGCGAGGTTATCGGCCATCTCATTTCCTTTTGTCGGCTGTTGACAGCCTCCGAATGGAATGGTATGGTGACACTGTGTATTCTAATGCAGTCAGCGGTAAGTTATCAGTGAGTAATGGAACTAACACGAAATTTTCCTCCATTTAGTGACATCAAACAAACCTTGTGTAAGGACTGACAAGGATTTTGCCTCTCCCTAATGACTATGTAGATGTCGTTACAGATAGACTAATACGTGAAAAGTAAATTAACTTATGGACGATCATACGTAATAGGATGTAGTTATTTGTAAAGGAGGTTAGTTTATGACTATGTTGCAGCGGGTAGGTCGTTCGTGGGCTAGCCCCTAAATGACCCACTACTGAGTCAGGCCTCCTCCAAATGTATGGAGGGTAATTAGCCTACTGCGCCACGCTGGCCAGACGGATTGATACAGGGTTTCGTATCAAGTTTTTCTTCTCTTGCAACTAGGTTATCGGCCTTGACATTTCCATTTGTCGGCTATAACGACACCCTTAGAGTGACTGTCATCATGGATTCTAAATGGACGGGCAGAATATTACACGTCATCCTCACCGCACGCTGGGAAAAACAGCGTGTTGTAAGTGTCAACAAAACCCAGCACCGCCCAGCCGCTAGCCAGCTACCACCCCCACATCTAAGTCCGGCGCCAAGCAGTTTTACTGTGTGTATGCGAGAGCCTGTGCCCGACAGGGCATTTTCTTGAATTGCTTGCTCCATCTTAGACCCTGGCGTTGCTTTCCATCACGCAAGCAAAGGAATTTAAGTCGTAGACAAAAAAACATAAACACATGGACGCAGTCCATAAGCAAATCACCTAATTCCTTATGACCAGTGAAAGGCGTTGAACTCAAAACTAGTTCGCGGTCAGCGCAACATTAATTTCGTCAAACCCATTAAACTGGCAGAGGTTTCGTTTTCAATATGTGCGTTTTCTACCTGATACCTGTTTCAAACAGTTGTAAACACATTGGGCAAGTACCTATTACGACCAGTGTGCCACATCATCATCATCATCCCACATTAGTCCACTGCTGGACATAGGCCTCCCCTAAAGAGCGCCATAGCACCCTGTCCTCGGCTTGACGCATCCAGACGCTGCCCGCAGCCTTTCGCAGATCGTCGCTCTATCTAGCAGGGGGTCACCCTACACTAAGCTTGCCGATTCGCGGTCTCCACTCACGAACTCGTCTACCCCAGCGGTTGTCGGTTCTTCTAAAGATATGACCAGCCCACTGCCACTTCAGTCTGCTAATTCTCTGAGCTATGTTGGCTACATACTGTACACAATATCGCCTACAAATGCGAAAATGACCAAAAAGACGTACCTATACCGCGATATCGAAGTTTATAGAGCAATTTGCACGATTAAGAAATCCCCGACTGCCAGACTACCTCGTCTGGCTGGATGATCACCCTTGCGCCTAAATACCTTTTGAAGCTTGAGGGTATTTTAACAACACGTCACAATTTCAGCCTAAAGACGTCCACCGCTGGACATAGGCCTCCCCCAAGGATCTCCACTAGGGCCGGTCCTGGGCCGCCATCGTTTTTACCAGCACTGCGCTTTCCGGAACGCAAAAAAAAACCTAAAATAGTAAAAAAGGATTATTACCTTTTTTGATAGGTAATTTGTAACCATTATAACATAATGAATGTTATTCGTTTAAAAAAACTAGTTACATACTGGTACGCTCCATTTGCAGACCGTAACCTCAAAGGGACTACAGAAAGTATGTAGGCAGAAACAGTAAAGTATAACATATAAAATGATGGCGTGTGTCGATTAGAACAAAGAATCAAAAAATAAGTGTACATAAAGTCATAAACTCAAACTCAAAAGGAACTTTATTTACGTAGGTTTCATCACAAAACACTTATAAATCGTCATATTTATAAATACCATTATCATCTTACGGCCCTGTCCCACACTAGGTGGTAGTCTCCACACAGACCTATCAGCCGTCATACCTACATTCACACCTTTCACACACAACTCCTCACTCCTACAATCCCTCCATCTCCCCTGATCGCTCACAATCCCTGCGTTCACTCACATTCATGCCGAAACTACCATCGGTTCGGAAGGCTGCTCTACAGAGATGAGCCGCCAAGAAACTCTGTAGTTGCTTTTTTTTTAATATTGATTAACTTTTCAGAAAGCTCGAAACAGTATAGTAGCAAATCCTACTTTGGGAAAGTAGCAGACCAACTTAGGGGAATGTCGCATAACTTCACGTCTTGATACTTTGCCATGTTATTAGGGTTGTGCCCCATGTGGTGACGGATTTATAATACATAGTGTCACCACCTCATTGCATTGCTGACGTAGGAGCCCATAAATGGAAATGACATGGTCGAAAATGTGAGATAAAGAGAATGAAAACTTGGTACGGAACACTGTGCCAACCCGTCTGGCCAGCGTGGTACAGTAAGGGAATTTTCCTCCATGTAAATGGAGTAAGCCCGACTCTGCCATGGGTCATGTACCTATGGGCTTAGTAGTAGTTATTAGGGTAATTCATAATATTACTAGAAAAAGGCAAACTGTAATGACCATTAAAATTTGTTTCCGCCATAGTTTTGCTGGACTAAGATATCGCAGAGCCGATGAGTCGCGATAAGATTGAAATATAGAACAATACTGGCACTTGAGTATTAAATCTTATTTAGATAAAGAAAAAAATAAACAGCATTCCATAGATTTCCATCGCTTCATATTCTAGAATTTAAAAAAGGAACATCTTTTCTTTACAATGAAGTCCTTTCTTTAGTCACGATAATATTTTGAAACGATTTTAGTTGAAAATAAAAGTAAACAAAAGATTGTAATATAAGATATACTAAGGGTATATCCTTTCTTAAAATTCTTTTAGCTTTAACTTAATAATGTTATACAGTTATGGCCGCAATAAGTCGGCGTGTTAGATCCTTCACTTTGCAACTAGTTTGAAAGTTGTTCCATGTGTTACATAAAAGTTTTTGTCCCTCCGGGGGGAAGGTCAAAGACTCCCATGTAATGTGGGATAAAACCCAATAAAAGTCTGGAGAACTATAAAAGACCCAATTTATTTCCGGAGACCTGCTTCTATTTGATTACAATATTATTGTATGGCAATAAAGGTTAGCCTCCTTTGTTCCACAATGACAAGCCTTTATTTATTAAATTTAATATACACTAATACACTCTTAAGGAGTAGATGACACCATTTTCTTAAGGGTATTGCTTAGCCCTATGTGGGTCCCCGCTACGGGTCCCAGACCTTACCACTACCTACGGGTCAAACCAGCCAGCTAATGCCTCAATCGGTAGATGCTAGGGGCGTGGGGGTTGGGATAAACCAGTGTTGTGCTCAGTCAATTAAAATTTATAGTTAAGGAAAATTATTTCAAATCTTAACCCGATCAAAAAAAAACTTCAACCTTCCAATTTAAAATTCACAAATAATAAGTAGGGGCGCCAGGGACTATAAGAGTCCCGGATCCCTGGGCCGACGACGAGGGTACAAGTCTTCAAGTCATCCAGAGAAGGGTCGGTCCCGGGGTCCTTGAGTTATATTTAGAGAAAGTCCGGCCTCCCAGTGTGAGAGCCGGGCTTGTAATTAGATGGTCCTTATCGAACCGTAGAATATCCTGGGTCCCAGAGGAACCCGTGGGAGACAAAATACCTTGTCTCTAAGTTAAATAAGTTCGTACAAGTGGATAAGCACTTCAATCAAATAAAATATGAAGAATTAAAAAGTTAGGGTTAAAGAAAAACTGAGGTATAAAAAAAACCGTCCCGCCTTAGCCAGATGGCTAGGCGGACTCCGCCACAGCACGGTCAGCTCCGCAGACGGCCGGGGCTGGTCTCGAGGGACGGGTCTCGCGTCCAGGCTCCAAAGGCGCCTCTGGATTCTGGCGGCGAGACGAATCTCTCGAGTGGCCACACTGTGAAAACAATGGCGGAGACGCTTCTCTCTGCTCTGACCGGCCGGCGACGCGTCCGCCCAATTCACTGGCGAATCCTTCGTTACACGCGGCTTCTCGTTGAGCTAGAAAACGAATAAATTTAAACCCGATCCAAATAACAGAAGGGGACCCGGAGATCTCTGTTTCAGAGATTTCGGATAATTCTTACCCTCTCACTACCCGATGCTCTCTTTGGGTGTGGCTCTGCGCGTCGTTACACGTCGACTGAGCGACAAATCACAATGGACGCCCGCGCAGCGATCTCATATCCGGTCATGGCTCCCCAACCAAATCAGATGGAACACCTATAAAAAATCCCCGGAATCGGGCAAAACCATTTGACGCTCCCAGAACAAAGTCATCCACTCAAAGAAATTTAAATCGTATTAATCTTCTTCTTAACGTCCTGCCGATCGATTGTGTGCTGAAACAATGGCCAATAGCTAGATTCAAGCTACCAAATTCTCATTCCAACACCCAAGATAGATTGATTTTCCAGCATTATTAAATTTCTTGGGAATTAAGCATACGGTAGGCAACCCCACCGATTAACTAGGGATTGCGCGTTCGAAACGACGCTTTAACTCAGTTCGACTAAAATCGCTGTGGGCTATTGTGAAAAGATAATTTAATATTTACTGCCAACAGCCGTAGAATAATTAAGGTTTGATTTTAAATTAACATTTTAATACTTACTCAGCAATTGAATAAAATCCACTAAATAGTGTGGGTCATCACTACCGCATCAAGTTGGACAGGTGGCGCCACTATATGTAGAAGACTGACGTCCCACCGACTGACGTATTAAAGGTAAACAAACGCTGCTACAAAAGTGGAAAAAATAACGTAACAGTACCTCCCCAACCACCAGAGATTTGACCCAATGGGGCAAATCTCAACGCTGGCCCTCCAGCGTCAAAGCAGGCACAAAGCAATCAACTTTCCCACGAAATCCTCAACACTCGTCCCTTCAGACTGGTACTGAAAAGGAAAAAATTACCAAAGTACAAACAGAAGAATAACATTGAAACCGGTGCGCGATTCAATTGTACACGCGCATACCAACGCAACACGGAATCCGGATGGCGTTTTCCCGTGCGACTCCGGGAGCAAGTCTAATACATTTACAAACATGTACAAGACGAGTCCGAATAAAACAGAGATGCGAGGGATAAAACCGCGTCCCCGAACTCTAAAGACCTTATTTATTTCTACTCCTGGAGCCAGTCTAATCCATTTACCAACATGTAGAAGACGAGCCCGGTAAAGAGCAGAAAGGCGTGTGGTATAAGAACTACTCCGGAATCGAATGATATCTCCCTATGGCACCACTGGAGCAAGTCTAGTACATTTACAAACATGTAAAAGACGAGCTTAAAAAAACAGACATTGGCGATAAGATAACACTACCCAATGAGATGACCGCCAAGAGCAACGCTAGGCTGGTTCACCAACCTAAACCCTACAACAAAAAAAATTAATTAACCACCACCACTTATAATAAATGGCTAGCCTACTTCTATTAATGAGAAGTGACTTTTTCACCCCTTTGTATATTAAAAATACCTTCAAACGACGTTTTCCATCACGCAGCCTACACGCCTGCCCTTAAGGCTTCTTAACTCAGGACTCTCATTATGCTGCCTTCCCAGCAGTCCGGAGGTTTTACATTCCTGCAACAACCAACATGGGGGTGAATCGGCCCTGTTCAATACATTGGTCTTTGAGGAATCCGTCGCGGTCACCACCCGCCGCGACGAGATACTTGGTTCAGGCTTATTTATACAGTAACCGACCGCTGTGGAAAGATAAATAAATGGTTTAGGCTTATTTATACAGTAACCGACCGCTGTGAAAAAATAAATAAATGGTTTAGGCTTATTTATACAGTAACCGACCGCTGTGAAAAAATAAATAAATGGTTTAGGCTTATTTATACAGTAACCGACCGCTGTGAAAAAATAAATAAATGGTTTAGGCTTATTTATACAGTAACCAACCGCTGTGAACAAATAAATAGTGTAGGCTTAATCAATCCCACAAAGACAACGCAGACAGTGACCGAGGCTCCACCACCAACAAACAACCTATCAACGGTTCCACCAAAAGCAGTTCACATAAATGTGCACACAGTAGTATCCTGTGTGTCACTACGACCTGCAAACACCACAAACATTTAACGACACGGCGCTCGTACCGCAGCATATACAGCCACCCATGGTAAAAACAGCCGTGCCAAGGCATATACAGCCTTCGGAGATCAATACGAAACTCCACTAGTAAGACAAACAACAACATACACAACAACATCATACTGACACAGTGCAAGTACAGTGGCCAATATAGCCACCTATAGTAAAAACAGCTGTGCCAGTACCCTATCGAAGATATCACCTATACCCCCTGCCTGGTTTAACGATATGAACTGCGGGAAACACAAGCTAGAATGTGCTGTCTTACGGTATCCTCGCCGAAGACATCAACACTACTAATTGCCTCCCCGCTGTTTACTAGGTAAAATTCGGTAACAGTAGTGATATCTCCCAACACCTCATCATCCCCCAACAAACATCTGGTTTAGTAAGATAAATCTAAAGTAATCCTAAAGTAAGGTAAAGTAATTGGTAACTTATTGATATAAAGTTATTGGAAAGTTCCATTATGTAAAATTAAAAAATAGCTAAGGCCCAACTGAAGCAAACGCTGGTTGTTATAATATAGATTTCCTGCCTTAAGTAAATAAACGCCATAGTAAAGGCCGTTAAGCAATGTACAATGTTACAAAGTAAGTATTATTAAATAAAAATATTAATATTGTACATTATAGTAAGACAATACAAGCCTATCTAAACAACAGATGTCACTAATTTAAGTTTCCTTTAAATATTTAGTAATAGAATTTAATATTTAAGTATATAATACAAACTAAGTTTTAAATTTAATTTTAAAGGCTATTACATAGCTTTAGTTAGCAGGCTTTTTAAAGTAAGTTTATATTTAAAAAAATAAAAAGAATTAAATTCCAAAGAATTTAAAGCCATGCCAACAAAGTTTTTAAATATTGTCCTTAGAGGATGTGACATAATTATAGCTTGCAGTCTTATTTAAATTATTGTAGGTAGGTAAATATAAAAAAAATATTTAAAATTAAAGTTTAAGTGACAACACAAACATAAATACGAGGGTGAATCAAAAAGTTCTTAGAAGTGCATATATATGAAACCTTTTTGGATCAAGTTCGATATTCAAATTAAAGAGTGTCTATCACACTATATTTATGCAGACTGTCACTTGTTTTTGTCAGTTCGTTCGCATGTAATAATTTTTTTTGTGCAACGAGTTGCTAAAAAGTCAAAATTATGGATAAAAGTGAGTTACGTGCGGTGATAAAATATCTCAGTTTGAAAAAAATGTCTACGAAGGAAATTTTTTTGGACATTCAGCAGACATTAGGGGGTGATGCTGTACCCTATTCTACGGTTGCGTACTGGGTGGCTGAATTTAAAAGAGGTAGATCAAGCTGTAAAGATGACCCGCGTTCTGGGCGGCCTTCAACCTCCGTTACAGAAGAAAATGTCAAAAAGGTTGAGAATCTGGTTTTGGAAGACAGAAGAATGACTATAAAACATATAGCTGAGATCCTAAAGATATCTTTTGGTAGCGTTCAATCCATTTTAATTGATTCACTGGGGTTCAAAAAAGTGTCTGCAAGATGGGTGCCACGAATGTTAACCGACGAAAACAAAAAGCGACGTTTGGAAATTTCCAAGCGTAATCTCGAAATGTTCCAGCGTGATTCGGATAATTTTTGCCGTCGTCTTGTCACCATGGATGAAACGTGGGTCCACCATTTTGATCCTGAAACTAAAAGACAAAGCATGTCTTGGAAACGACCATCCTCTCCATCCATTAAGAAATTTCGAGTTGCTCCTTCCGCTGGCAAAGTTATGGCCTCTGTGTTCTGGGATAGTGAAGGAATCCTTTTTATTGATTACATGCCAAAAGGCCAGACGATAACTGGACCCTATTATGCAAATTTAATCCCGAAAGTGCGTGAAGCGATTAAAGAAAAACGTCGTGGAAAACTGTCGTTGGGCGTGTTGTTCCTTCAAGATAACGCTCCTGCCCATCGATCGGAAGTTGCGCTCAACGCAATCCGCTGTGCTGGCTTCAATCTCCTTGACCACCCACCATATTCTCCGGACTTAGCCCCAAGTGATTTTCACTTATTTCCAAAATTAAAAGAGGAAATTCGTGGAACAAAATTTCACGATAATGACGCGGTTATAGCTGCCGTAGAGGACTTTTTCGAGAGTCAAGAAAATAATTTTTTTTCACAAGGAATAAGGAAGTTAGAAACGCGTTATTCTAAATGCATTGCATTGGAGGGAGATTATGTAGAAAAATAAAATATTATTATTTAAATCTTTGCATTTTTTAATATTGATTCCAAGAATTTTTTGATTCACCTAGTATATCACACGTGTAACGCAGGATTCAGCAAGACGGTTTTCTCAATAAGTAATACTAAAAATTGGAAGGTTGTGGAACAGCACTTTGGTTTTAAGGCACAGCATTAGACGTAACCTCTATCTCCAACCAATACACACGTTGGGCGCCACTGTTACATAAAAGTTTTTGTCCCTCCGGGGGGAAGGTCAAAGACTCCCATGTAATGTGGGATAAAACCCAATAAAAGTCTGGAGAACTATAAAAGACCCAATTTATTTCCGGAGACCTGCTTCTATTTGATTACAATATTATTGTATGGCAATAAAGGTTAGCCTCCTTTGTTCCACAATGACAAGCCTTTATTTATTAAATTTAATATACACTAATACACTCTTAAGGAGTAGATGACACCATTTTCTTAAGGGTATTGCTTAGCCCTATGTGGGTCCCCGCTACGGGTCCCAGACCTTACCACTACCTACGGGTCAAACCAGCCAGCTAATGCCTCAATCGGTAGATGCTAGGGGCGTGGGGGTTGGGATAAACCAGTGCTGTGCTCAGTCAATTAAAATTTATAGTTAAGGAAAATTATTTCAAATCTTAACCCGATCAAAAAAAAACTTCAACCTTCCAATTTAAAATTCACAAATAATAAGTAGGGGCGCCAGGGACTATAAGAGTCCCGGATCCCTGGGCCGACGACGAGGGTACAAGTCTTCAAGTCATCCAGAGAAGGGTCGGTCCCGGGGTCCTTGAGTTATATTTAGAGAAAGTCCGGCCTCCCAGTGTGAGAGCCGGGCTTGTAATTAGATGGTCCTTATCGAACCGTAGAATATCCTGGGTCCCAGAGGAACCCGTGGGAGACAAAATACCTTGTCTCTAAGTTAAATAAGTTCGTACAAGTGGATAAGCACTTCAATCAAATAAAATATGAAGAATTAAAAAGTTAGGGTTAAAGAAAAACTGAGGTATAAAAAAAACCGTCCCGCCTTAGCCAGATGGCTAGGCGGACTCCGCCACAGCACGGTCAGCTCCGCAGACGGCCGGGGCTGGTCTCGAGGGACGGGTCTCGCGTCCAGGCTCCAAAGGCGCCTCTGGATTCTGGCGGCGAGACGAATCTCTCGAGTGGCCACACTGTGAAAACAATGGCGGAGACGCTTCTCTCTGCTCTGACCGGCCGGCGACGCGTCCGCCCAATTCACTGGCGAATCCTTCGTTACACGCGGCTTCTCGTTGAGCTAGAAAACGAATAAATTTAAACCCGATCCAAATAACAGAAGGGGACCCGGAGATCTCTGTTTCAGAGATTTCGGATAATTCTTACCCTCTCACTACCCGATGCTCTCTTTGGGTGTGGCTCTGCGCGTCGTTACACGTCGACTGAGCGACAAATCACAATGGACGCCCGCGCAGCGATCTCATATCCGGTCATGGCTCCCCAACCAAATCAGATGGAACACCTATAAAAAATCCCCGGAATCGGGCAAAACCATTTGACGCTCCCAGAACAAAGTCATCCACTCAAAGAAATTTAAATCGTATTAATCTTCTTCTTAACGTCCTGCCGATCGATTGTGTGCTGAAACAATGGCCAATAGCTAGATTCAAGCTACCAAATTCTCATTCCAACACCCAAGATAGATTGATTTTCCAGCATTATTAAATTTCTTGGGAATTAAGCATACGGTAGGCAACCCCACCGATTAACTAGGGATTGCGCGTTCGAAACGACGCTTTAACTCAGTTCGACTAAAATCGCTGTGGGCTATTGTGAAAAGATAATTTAATATTTACTGCCAACAGCCGTAGAATAATTAAGGTTTGATTTTAAATTAACATTTTAATACTTACTCAGCAATTGAATAAAATCCACTAAATAGTGTGGGTCATCACTACCGCATCAAGTTGGACAGGTGGCGCCACTATATGTAGAAGACTGACGTCCCACCGACTGACGTATTAAAGGTAAACAAACGCTGCTACAAAAGTGGAAAAAATAACGTAACACATGGTTCACCATGACACAAGTCTCAAACGTAGTAACATATCTTATCGTAATTTGACCAGTTACCAGTTGATTATCTATAAAGATACTTTAAGCGTCTATTAGATAACTACTATTACTCAGCTCATAAATGACCCACTGTTTTTTTTTTTTTTGTTGCCCGGGGTAAAAATCCTTTATGGACAATCCCCGTCGGTCCCGGGGAGGACCGACGAGGGGTGTGTGGGAATCTCCCCCGGAATGGGGGCCTACCCACTAAAACATCCCCGGGGTGCTCTCTCTCTCGCGTCCATGTCAGTGGCATTGCGGGTACTTAGCCTACTAGGGCCCCGTCCGCTATGCCACGGACTGGAGGCTCACCGCCTCCTCAAAACCCACGCTCGAATGAGCCCCGACGTCCTGCCGTGAGCACACCGAGCAGGACGTCGTCCAACGTCTGATCCCACGTGGGGCAAGGCATCCCCGCGCCCTGCCCCGGGATCCTCAGCCGAATTCGGCCAGCTGTGTTGTAGTGCCTTGAAGGCGCTTTATGTGTGTTGTAGCACCTTGAAGGCGCTTTATTGTCTAGGTGGCCTTGCTAACTAGGGCAGGGGTGTAAAGAGCCCGCTGCCCTGGTCACTACTAAGAGACCCTGTGGTCTCTATGCTCCTACTGCGTCCCGTCCAGATATCATGTCCGGTGAGCTGAATCGGGCCTCCTCCAACTACGTGGAACCTTCCATTAGCCTACTGTGCCACGCTGGCCTGACGGATTGGCATAGTGGTAAGTATCAAGTTTTCCTTCTCTTGCGGCTAGGTTTTGGGCCTTATCATTTCCTTTTGCCAGCACTTACGGCATCCTCAGGATGGAATGGGGCGGTGTATTCTAAATCCGTCACCACAAGGAAATTGGTACATGGTTTGCTGCAGTTTTCGTAATTACAATTTGTACAATTGACGTATGATCTGTCGCAATTTGCATTTCGAATAAAGTTGAGTGTGCACGTACCTATTTATTAGTTACTTGTGGTTACATAAAGACGGTGTTTCTTAAGAAGATTATGCGGCGTTAGGTGATGGTTAGGTGAACCTGCAAATTGTGTCAGCTATGTCAACTTGTTATTTTATACAATAGCCGAAATTAGTCTCCTATTTGTAATTTGAAAGTTCTACCCTTTATTGACTAAATAGATTATACCCGGGGCTCCACTTAACTAGAATTGAACAAGCAAACTTACACTCACGTTTATAATATTAGTAGGGATTTCACCAATCTTTATATGTATTCTATTTATTTATGTATTTATTTTAGTTATTTGATGTTTATGTAAGTAAGCACTTTAAAGCTAGCACAAGGCTAGCCCACTTCTCTATCCTGAATTATAGATTATAAAGTTAGCTGCAGTCAATAATACTGCCCATTGTAAAAATAATTCATTTAATCTCATTTTTATATTTTGATTTTTTTTGTTTGTCTGTGGAATAAATAGGTCAAAATTCGACCATAGATAATTATTTCAAACTATAGTTCTATTCTCACTTTGACCACAGACTTTAACAATAAACAAAAGAGTATAAATTTAATGCGTGTGTCTGTGAAATTCATGGTTTGTGTAATGCTCATTTTACTAATTTAGCGCATTTTTAACCCCCGACGCAAAAAGAGGGGTGTTATAAGTTTCACGTGTCTGTCTGTCTGTCGATCTGTCTGTCTGTCTGTCTGTCTGTGGCACCGTAGCTCGCAAACGGATGAAGCGATTTCAATAAAGTTTTTTTTGTATGAAAGGTGAGTTACGGGCGAGTGTTCTTAGACATGTTTAACGAAAATCGGGTGAGCCGTTTAAAAGTTATGAGGGGTGAAAGTGGGGAAGAATAACCGAATATCTGCAAATATAATCGAGTGGGGTCTCAAATGAAAGCGCATCGCGTGCAATTTAACAAAATCTACATTATAATAAGTATGTACCTATAAAAAGTATAAAATAAAAATTAAATTAAAAATTTAAATAAATCCCCGACACAATAACCTTTAAAAAGTAAAAAATAAAAATAAATACTTCGCGTTGGGGGACCAGGGGTCAGGTAATAAATAAGTAGGAGTGGTCCCCCAACGCGAAGTATTTATTTTTATTTTTTACTTTTTAAAGGTTATTGTGTCGGGGGTTTATTTAAATTTTTAATTTAATTTTTTATAAGCAAGATTTAAAAAAAAAGGCATTCCACAATTTCAATATCATACTCCTCCGTCTGCGCAATTTTCGCAAAAAGGTTAACAATTTTTTTGCTTCACGTAGTAATCTTCTTATTAATAAAAATGAATTGCTGTTCGTTAGCCTCGCTAAAACTCGAGAACGGCTGGAACGATTTGGCTAATTTTGGTCTTGAAATATTCGTGTGAGCCCAGGAATGGTTTAAAAGGTGAGATTATTTATTGATCCTGAGGAGGTACGAAGTTTGCCGGGTCACTAGTAAAATATAATTTAGATAAAAATAACGTTAATTATTTCACATAATCAAAATTTACGTCAATATTGTCAAGAAATAATTTGAAATGATATTATCTATTTAAAAAAAGCGGTGCCAAGTGTCAAGAGTGATTTAAAACAGTGGCATTCAAATATTTTATTGTAGCCATATCAAACTGTTATACAACATTCGGCAACCTTCGTGGACCCGAAGATACCCGAGAAGTAATGACAGGACTTGTCCGTGGTCGTTACCTGTGGACACTGGACGCCAAATAGATTAGGGTTACGTCATGCTCACTCAATTGCATTCCATAATGATAGTCTAGTCATTGAATCTAATTGGTGAGCATTGACATAAAATGCTCTCTATCTATGCACGGGCTAGAAATGAAAAGAAAAATACGCCTCTACCATTACTCTTTTAGTAATTATCTTGTCAACAGCCTTAGTATAAGTTGTATTAGTAGTACTACTACTTCTCCCTCGACCGTGCTGCCAACTTGTTGTGGTAAGGGGGCGTGCCTTTAGTTAGGATCCGTTGGGGCCATACCTCGGCCCTGTCTCGGGCAGTTAAGGGACACCGTTGGTTATGGTGGGTACGTTGGGGTGCAACTACCAGATTTCCGTGCCCCGGAGTCCCCCGGCGTTTAGCGGTTGGGTATCCATGAGGGTTTCCAACGTAAAAAAAAAAAAGTTGTAGTATTACTTATGTTGCGGAGCATACTCCTCCGACCGGGAGGAGTGGATCCCACAGCCCTGGAGCTGGGCAGTCGAGAATCACCGTCGGTTTTAGTGGGTAGGTCGGGGCGCAATTTACCAGCTCTACGCGCCACGGAGTCCCGAATAACCCGGCCAGATCCCAACAGACGGGTATCAATGAGGATCACCGACGTAAAAAAAATACTTATACTACGACTATTAAGCCCATACATAAATATATAAATATATATCCTTGGACATTTCACACAACGCCATCTCGTCCCAAGCTAAGCAACTTAATGCTTGTGTTATGGTAACGAGACGGGTGATAAACTACTTATATACGTTTTTTTTTTTTTGTAAATACATACCTATTATAGATAGAAATGACACCCAGACTCCGAGCCAGTGCCTCTGGTTTACACAAAGACACTTGCCCGACCCCGGAATCGAACCCGGGACCCGTTGATTCAAAGGCGGCACATCTAACCACTAGACCAACGAGGCAGTCAAACAACAACAAAAAAAATACATGACCCACTGCTAAGTCGGGCCGCCTCCCACTACATGGAGGGTAAAAGCCTATAGTGCTACTCTGGCCAGACAGGGTTTGTGTTATGTTTTCGTCCTTGTCATTTCCTTTTGTCGGCTCTTATGACACCCTCAAGATGAAATGAGGTGGTTACATTATGTATTAAACCCGTTACCACAAGGATTGGGAACTGATTTATGCTAATCCTATTCGAAATAATTTGCAGGTTAGAGTTTACGCAAACGCTTTCATGGGTGATTCAAATACCTGGATTCAGAATTGGGATCTTAAATATTTGACTTAAGATCCCACTTCTGAGACCAGGTATTTGAATTAGTCAGAGATATTTGATCTACGTCAGGTACATTTGCAAATACAGTTTAACTACATATTTGTTACTTCCCGAACTTAAATCTGTTCTGACTGTCTGAAACCTAGAATTAATGATCATAATAATTTCAGCGCATAAATTACCCACTACGGAGACGGGCCTCTTCCAAATTCGTGGATGGCAATTAGTCCACTGAGACACGCTGGCCTGACTAACTCGTCACACAGGATTTGTATCAAGGTTTCCTTTCCTTGCAGCTAGGTGGTCTGCCTCTTGCTTTCCTTTCGTCGCCTCTTACATAGGATGGTGTGGGTTGGTGACATTGTGTGTTCTCAATCCGTCACTACACGGACCGATAAATAATGATACCAAGAACTAATTAATACTATTTTTCTCCACTAAGAGAACGTGAACCTTAAAGCTGAACTTTTGCAACGTTTTAGAAATCTATATCCCCTTCAGGTACCTATGTTTTCTCTTTATGAATATAAATCGCTGTTACGGCGATCAAGCTCTGGAACGCGCTCCCTCTTGACATTAGAAAAGCTCAGACCAAACTTACATTTAAGCGCAAAGTTAAGCAACACTATTTTCTAACACTGCCTCAGACTTGATTAATCTTCGTCACGTTGAAATTGTATTTTTTATATATATTACGTATATTGTAAAAATTTATAGTATTACTAGTGGCCCGCCCCGGCTTCGCCCGTGCAAAGCGGGGGTGGGTTATACATGTAAACCTTCCCCTTGAATCACTCTATCTATTAAAAAAAACCGCTTCAAAATCCGTTGCGTAGTTTTAAAGATTTTTGCATACATAGGGACGGATAGAAGAATGCGACTTTATTTTATACTATGTAGTGATAGTGATAGTATGTATTCATTAAATTTGTATGTGTTTATATATATTTATGTGTGTGTGTGTATATATATATATCTGGTATTCCTTTTGTACCCCATATGCTCTTTCCTTTTAACCCGAAGGTTGACTGGCAGAGAATGCCGCATGGCATTAAGTCCGCCTTGTGTACCGAGTTTGTAGTACATAAAGAGTAAATAAATAAATAATTAAATAAACTTTTCTTCTAGCGATTAAGATTTTCTAGCGCTGCTCCTTTCGGTTCCTGGCTGCCACCTGAGTACACTTAGATCTTACCGACCGGTTTTATGAGTTGTATAGCCCCGACACTACTAATACATTTTGGCAACGTACATTACATAATAATGCGAGGTGTTTTTAATTAAAACATTCAAATTGCCTATATACGCCTCTAAACGGTGAGACCCATGCTGGTCAGTCACTCAACATAGTATGAAAAAAGTTTCCTTTCTCAGAGAAGGAAAACTTGACATGAACCCCAGAAACGTCAACGCGTCTGGCCAGCGTCTTACAGTAAGGTAATTGCCCTCCATGTAACTGGAAGAGGCCCAATTCAGCAGTGGGTCTTCTATGGGCCGACTAGAAGTAGTAGTAGTTATTAAAATTTCATGCCGGATTCGACTTACTACAGGGGACTGTTGCTCACGTAACAGAAAGGTGAGCGCATTTCGCAAAACTACCGCAGTCGTGCGCCCGCGCCTCTTTTACATAATACTTGGGTAAGGGACAGGGTAATAATGTTTCGAACATTTTTTTTGTACTGTGAACAATTTGTGACCTTAATTAATGAGCAACTTAAACATTTGTTTAATTATATTATAAAGTCATCATAATTCTATCACTACTACCCAGCCCATACATAGCCCACTGATGAGGCGGGCCTTAGCCACAAGAGAAACTTCAAGGAAAACTTGATACCGACAGTTTTTTTTTGACCCAAATTCAAATTCAAATCATTTATTTTGCTTGGGTCACGATGGACACTTACAAAAAGTCAACACAATATTCATAATGAGTCTATATAAAACAAATGGTCTACCATCTACCACCAGTTCGGAACGCGACCACTGCTGAGAAGAACTGGCAAGAAACTCAGAGGGCTTGTCATTTTTTTTTTTTGCTTAGCGGTCCTGTCTCTTATGTATTTAAACAATAACATAATTGAGTAACATAAAAATACTGGCACTGAACAGCTTAGTCCCAAGCAGCTATGTCGTTAACATAATCAGCAACCCGGGGTATAATCCTTTAGGCACTATCCCCGACAGCCTGGGGATGGCCAGCGGGAGGTGTGTGGGACTCTCCTCAGAAGAGGCATACCCACTAAACATCCCCGGGGTGTACCGCCCCGCGCTTGCTGCCTCGTGGGCCCCGCATGTATGTCCACGCTGTGCTAAACCGTCTTGCCAGCGTGGCACAGTAGGCTAATTCCCCTCCACGAATTTGGAGGAGGCTGGACTCAGTAGTGGGTCGTTTATGGACCGAAATTATTATATAACTTAGCAGTTTGGCCAGCGCCTATAGTAGGTAAGCCGACTGCTTTTTTATATTAGGAAGAATCTCGGATGCAGCAATGAATTCATTAATTTGCTGATAGATAAACGTTTAAAGTTCTATTAGTTCGTTGTTTGCCCACATTGCCCACAACAATATCTAAGAGCAGTCGACATCGTCCAATTAGTTATTTGGCGGGAAGTGATTATCTAATTAGAGCATCGGACACTGATTTCGTCGCAGGAAGTTTGTTCAACAGTAGCGTAAACAGCCGATCGACGATTCAAGACATTCGTTTCGGGTTTATTATACATTAAAATTAAATACTATATAAATAACTAGCGACCCGCCCCGGCTTCGCACGAGTGCAGTGAAGAATATCAAAATTTATCAGTGTTTCTCTACAATATTAAGTATGTATCATCACTATCACTACATATTATAAAACAAAGTCGCTGTCGTCTGTCCGTCCCTATGTATGCTTATATCTTTAAAACTACGCAACGGATTTTGAAGCGGTTTTTTTAATAGATAGAGTGATTCATGAGGAAGGTTTATATGTATAATACATCCATAATATAGTAGAGAAACACTGATAAATTTAGAGGTTCATCATATCACCCGTGGTAAGCCGGGGCGGGTCGCTAGTTATACATAGAAACCTTCCTCTTGAATCACTATCGATTAAAAAACCGCTTCAAAATCCGCTGCGTAGTTTTAAAGAATTAAGCATATACATAGGGACGGACAGACGACAGCGACTTTGTTTTATACTATGTAATGATTGTAAAATACATGTGTTAAATTTTAACACAATACGACTTTGCTCGGCACAGCTTGGGAAAGATTGGGAGATTCGAAGCAGAGATTTCGAAGCAGATTCATCATCATTTCAGCCAAAAGACGTCCACTGCTGGACATAGGCCTCCCCCAAAGATTTCCACAAAGGCCGGTCCTGGGCCGCCCGCATCCATCGTTTTCCGGCGACCTTAATCAGGTCATCGGTCCACCGTGTGGGAGGCCTACCAGCACTGCGCTTTCCGGAACGCGGTCGCCATTCCAGGACTTTTCTGCCCCATCGGGCGTCGGTTCTGCGAAGCAGATTAATAGATTCAAAAGTAAGGGATAAAGATAGGAAAGGATTTTGTGACTATGTTCATTGGTTGACGACCCGGCTCTTTACCTGTATTTTATTATATCACAACATCCAGTTGACTTTTATCAAAATATTAACAGATTATTTTTTTAATACTACTCAGCCCACAAAAGAGCCACTGCTGAGTCGGGCCTCCTCCAAATACATGGAGGGTAATCAGCCTACTGTGCCACGCTGGCAATACGGGTTGGCACAGGGTTTGTGTCAACCCGGGCAGGGCACGGGGATGCCCTCGCCCCACATGGGATCTGTGGAGATGCGACGTCCTGTTAGGTGCTCACGACAGGACGTCGATTGCTCGTTCAGCGAGCCTGAGGTGTGGAGGTGGGCCTCCTCGTCCACAATGCCGCAACAGGACGCGAGTAGGGAGACACCGGGGATGTTTAGTGGGTAGGCCCTCAGCCATCCCCGTGGCCGACGGGGATAGTCCATAAAGGATTTTACTCCGGGCGAAAAAAAAAAAAAAAAAGAAAAAAAAAAGGGTTTGTGTCAAGTTTTCCTTATCTTGGGACGAAGTCATCTGTCTCACACGTTCCATTTCTCGCCTCTTACGACACCCTCAGGAGGAAAAGGAGTGGTGACACTGTGTATTCTAAATCCGTCACCACACGGTAATTTGACATTACAATTTCAATGTGTGGTATTTTACTTACTTTAACTTAAAACATAATATTATTATTTCTAAAGTCAGCTACACTGCGATCGACTCTGCCATCTAGCCGCAAAACTGTGAACTTTAAACTCCGAGGAACGAGTGACTGATATTTTAGAACGCTTTGTTTGTACATCTAGTTCTGCCGTTGTGTACGAGATGGCGCTACAGTACCTATTTTCTAGTGGTCGGCATTGTTTTCTAGATTCACGAGACATTATTTTTAATAATACCTTTTAACCACGTCTAACTTTCACAAAGTTCGTTATGAATATTCTCAGACAGGTAAGTTTGTGGGTATTTTAACCAATTATTTATTCTATAGAATACAAACAGTACAGACTCGGACTTCCTATTATTATGTGGAGGCTAAATAAGCTTGTGCCATGCAGGCTTCCATAAGGTTTCTATCTCTTACGGCTAGGTTATGGTCCTGTTTTTGCCATTGCTTTTTGTCCGCTCTTACGATAGCCTCAGGATTCCAGGGAAAAAGCTGCTCACTAATTATCTGAAATATGTTTGACGATTCACTGCTATTCCAAAGTCCTCCAAAATACAAGAAATATAATATTTTATAGGCACTGATTTAACGATGTTTAATATCAATTAAGTAATACATATATTGCATAAAATAAATTCAAATAATTTATTTTGTATATGTCACGATGGACACTTACAAAAAGTCAACACATTATTCATACTGATAATATATAATAAAAAAGGTCTACCACCAGTTCGGAACGCGTCCACTGCTGAGAAGAACTGGCAGAAGAAACTCGGAGGGCTTTTTCTGGCTGTGGTTGCTGGCTTATTTCTATTGAATGAAGTATAATTGAAACTAACAAAGATGTATTTTACTTATTAACTCAAATAAATGTGATGGATTGCGATGATTAAGCACATTAATAAAAGTTTAATAACTCGTCCGAAATAGCAGAATAGAACTTAGTTGGTTAGGAGAGATTTTATGTTGCTTTTATTTCCGATAAACTAATAATTATAGTGTACAGCAAAATATCTAGATGCTGTTATTCAGATGTGAATTTAATATGGTGTAAATCATATAATAATTAACATAATAGGAACTTTAAATGCGATAAAAATAGGATATAAAATATTTTTATTTATTAACATCATGCTCAAATTAGTAGACCACGATTCAGTTATGTGTTTTGCTTCGGTTTATATAAAATTAGCGACCCGGCCCGGCTTCGCACGGGTGCAGTGATGAACATCTAAATTGATCAGTGTTTCTCTACAGTAATAAGGATGTATTATATTTAAAAACCTTCCTCTTGAATCACTCTATCTATTAAAGAAAACCGCTTCAAAATCCGTTGCGTAGTTTTAAAGATTTAAGCATACATAGGGACGGACAGACGACAGCGACTTTGTTTTATACTATGTAGTGATGTATTGCAATTCTTTTCTTCAAAAACTCTAGAACATTTCTACTTTTACTATTTACCCCCACATTGATAACAAAGTTGTATTTATATAACGCACACAATGCGTCTGCCAGTAATTTTGTTCAAATTCATCTCTCCCTGGGTTGTTCCACCCACAGTTGCGGGTGTTGCAAGTCAAAGGCATATTTTCAGTGGTGTGAGGCCTACCCGTTTCAATGTCACAGGCGTTCATTGGCCGAAGGTACACTAGAAGGTCGCGTAATCGAACTTCGAACTTGAGAAACCTTAAAATAGTAACATTCAACCTTATTTTCAACAGTTTTTGGTATAATTCAGCAAAGCTGGTAGCTATAGAGCCTGCAGTGATAGATGCACTGAAAACTTGAAGTGACAGCTCAATACCATTTGATGTAGGTCCTGAAATCTGTCACCGAATTGGTCATAATGGTTTTAGGGATCGTGTTATCGGCTTTACGACAGTAGAGACTCGGATAAGAGACTCCTTTTGATTTGTTTCGAGGTAAAATGAGTTCATATTATTATGATTAAAAATATATTGTTATTAATTTTGTAGAGAACGTATAAATCATAATCATCTAAAATAAAGTGTTTATAAATCAGGTCTTTTCTATGCATATCACTACATAGTCTAAAACAAAGTCGATGTCCTCTGTCCGTCCCTATATATGCTTAAATCTTTAAAACTACGCAACGAATTTTGAAGCGGTTTTTGGTAATATATTCAAGAGGATGGTTTATATGTATAATACATGTAAATTGCACCCGTGCGAAGCCAGGGCGGGTCGCTAGTATTTTATAATATGTTTTCTCTAAATTTATTGAATAAATATAAACCGGCATACATTACGATGTAAATTATTAAGACAAAAAAGCTGCGTACGTATCAGGAGTATTTTCCTTAGTCTATGGAACATTTTCATTAAATACATAATTACCAGTAATGTTGTCGTTAAATAAGCAACTTAATGTAACATGAAAAAAAAATGTCAGAAGCTCCACCAATGAACGACCGCACATTTGACAGACAGTTTGACATTGACAACTGACAGGTATTCCGGGTCTATGGGATCCAGTCAGTGCTGCCATACGAGCGAATTAAATATCTAATGAACGTGAACACAAAGTGCAGATTAGGGCAAACCTTAAAAACTGTTGCGTCAAACTGGGCTCTACATGAGCTATTTTCCGTTGATGGATATGTAGCGATGCGATGCTACATACTTTACACAATTACCTGCAAAATCTAAAGTATTAACATCAAGAAATATCGCCTACAAATGCGAGAATTACCAAAAAACACCAGCAATTCGCACGGTTCAGAAATTCCGGGACGAAGGACGAGACGGGCCTAACATCCGACACGATGTGCTAAACTTCATAATGTGTCCGACATCATCATCATCACTATCACTATCATCATCAATACTATCACTACATATTATAAAACAAAGTCGCTGTCGTTTGTCCGTCCCTATGTATGCTTAAATCTTTGAACTACGCAACGGATTTTGAAGCGGTTTTTTTAATAGATAGAGTGATTCAAGAGGCCGGGTTTTAAAATACAGGCATAAATTTACATATTCGTCATTGAACCCGTGCGAAGCCGGGGAGGGTCGCTAGTTAAAGTATATACAACAGTAGCTTACTAATCGACAGTAAAAGGCACATTGGTTTAAAGTGGTAGAACCTTTTTCTTCTAAATTCCGTTCTTCAAGTCCACACACGTTGGCTCCAATCTCCAATTTAAAAGTTACACAAAGACGTTGTTGATTAATACGTTCTTTTTTTCAAAGTAATCTGTTTAACCAAGGCTCAAAGCAAACCTTGAGCAGACAGTAATAGGACTTAACGAAGATATGGCTGATTATGTAAAATTTCAATAAGAAAATTTAGGCATATCATAATTTTTATAATCAAGCCCTTTGTAAATATTTTCCTCCAATCGGTTCGTTAACGATGGTTTTGTTGGTGGTACTGCGAAGTCTCTCGTTTTCCTTGTTTGTCGCTAATCGAAATATGGCGTTTCAATGTGGTGTTTTCGAAGTTGTTTACTGGAGTAAGGGCTGGCCGAATAACTTTTGTAATTTAAAGTTTCATTTCAGCCTATAAAAGACAGACCGTCAAGAAGACAGACCGTACGTACTGCGCAGGGGCGGATCTACCTAAGGGATTTTTGGGCTATAGCCCAGGGCCCCGTGGATACAATGGGCCCCCAGCCCCTTGTTGATGTTTTCCCAAATTGCTATACCTACCATGTTAAAGATTTTTTTTAACTTTGCCAATCACCAAATAAATTAAAATTAATTTATTGTCCAATTTCCACATATCTAAGTACATCACTATAGAAAACAGTTTCTTTGACAAAAGCTTTTCAGTAATTTGGTAGGACCTTAAATTTTTTCAGCCCAGGGCCCTACAAATTAACACGTTCCCTGCGCCATCATTTTCAAAGAACTTTCAGCTGGTGCTTTGGATACCTAAAATATCTCGCAACTAACATATCATTTAGTGCGTTGGAGACCTAATCAGTCTCCTAAAAAGACAGTTTTGCAAATAATTTATAACTTCCCAAAAAACCCAAGATATATATTTTGAAGTTTTTGTAGGTCAAGAGAGCCTATTGCTTTAAATTTTCCTAGGTTCGCACGCAGTTATGACTTAAGATTATACTACAAATACCAAAAGAAAATTAGGTATCGATTGTATCTCGTACCGCAACCGAAGATAGTTCAATATGCGTTGTAAGTAGTGATGGGAATAAAATGATATCTCAGTTATCGATTGCAAAGTTTTATTAAAGAAGTTTATTCATAAACTATGCAAAGTGTTTTTCATTAAAACATGGTATAAAGGCCCAGGACTGGCCTTTGTGGAGATCCTTGGGGGAGGCCTATGTCCAGCAGTGGACGTCTTTTGGCTGAAATGATAATGATGATGATGGTATATAAATAAACAGGATGTAACCAGATGTCAGCAAATGCATTGGAATCTAATTGTATTAGTTTTTCTAAAGTTATACAAGTGTCTTACTCGTATGTGTATTTGAACCTAAACCGTTATGTTTAGTGCAAATTAAGATGTGGATGGACTAGTGTATCTGCGTTCTATTAGATGTCACGTCACAACAAACGTGCAGGTTTTATGCACGCTTCTTGTCACATGAGTTGTATTAAAAATGGTAATTTGTGCAATAGTAAGTTTAGCGCGCTACTTGCAACGTCGATGCTAGGACAACACTAAAATGAGGCAGGCAGCGGCCGCACCGCCCACCCTCCCGCTCTTGCGTCTACGAGGCGTACGATTCCACGAGTATCAACATGTCTCCTAACGCAAGGAATGAAAAAAGAATTATACTACTGTGCGTTAGGGACCTAATCCATCTCTAAAAATGTTTTTTATGTCCTTAAACTCCCCTTTATGTAGGAAGCAAATATGTATATTTGCCTTACTCATACCTAAAGAACTTTACACGTTAGAGCCTCCCGCAAGGAGTGAAACAACACGATTTTAGTCGACGCATAATACAAAAGTCCTGCAGGAGATCTGATAGATCTCGTAATGCAATGAACGTGTTAACGATCCGCCCAAGCTACTTTGCCACGCTGACCAGATTTGGTAGCACACTCGTGTTAAATTGTGAACTCTTTCTACTAAGTCGTCTTTAGTTGGTGGGTGTCCTTCAGAGTAGGACTAGGTTGAGACATTAGATATTCCTCTTCGCTGAGCGAAGGGATACTCCCAATATCGGGAGGACCCCATGACCCTGGAAGAGGGCAGTCGAGGATAGCCATGAGTTGTAATAGGTAGTTCGGGCAGCTAAGATCAAAATCAAAACTCATTTAATCAAGTTGGCCCATAGCTGTTTTGACTAGTCAAACTATAAAATAAAAATTAGAATTTACCATCTACCACCTCAACAGAGAAGAGCCGGCAAGAAACTCCGTAATTGCTCTTTTTAGATCGCCATTTTTGGTTACATGACTGGATATAAGACAGATTTGTGAGAGCAAACTCGCGCAATAGTCGCACAGGCCAAACATCAGCCAGATCTAGTCAACAACAGTAACCTTCTTATGCCCGAGCCAACCGACCCCCAGCAACGGCGCCTGTTCACAAGTATGACGCATGCGGCAGCCATCGCCCTCCTCAACCATATTGCAGGCAAGAGAACGACCTAAGTGTTCTTTCCTTGACCTGAAGTCCCACATATGCTGGTTAGCTCCGATAGAATTCGTGGATAGCCTTAGACAAGCACCTAGGTAGAGAAAACCATACTGTTGTTTTGTCAGAATGCCGCATACCTGTTCTTTTTTCCTCATGAATGGATGGGTTCTCTATCCACCAAGCCTCCTCTTCCGTCCCATGCCATGTAGCAGCTAACGAAACTCCACTGTATCGCCAAGATACCTGCTAGGCAAACAGGGGGAGCAAGATGAGTTCTTCCTCAAACCCCTGTAATGATACATAAACCTGACAGATTATTTTGATTCACTGAAATACAACGCGGATTTGAGGCGTCCTTAGTTGTAAACTGTGATTGAAATTGGAGAGTTCTATTACCGAGTACAAAGAGTCACGCTTTTACAAGGATTCTTGTTTGTTTATGCTTATTGTTTTTTCGGAGATGGCCGAAATTGAGTGCTTAGAAGTTGAGAGCTAGCTCTCAATTAATTCCAGTTTGTTTGTGGTGAAAGTATTGAACTATAAATTATATCCGACAAGTATCTCACATCATCATCATTTCAGCCAACACATGTCAAGTCCATTTATCGGCTCCTACGACACCCTCAGGATCGAAGGGGGTGGTGACACTATGTATTCTAAATCCGTCACCACTTGGACTGCTACTTATATATTATATCACTTTTATATTATATCCTTAAACTGTATCACTTTTATATTATATCCTTACAAGCATAATTAATAATAAATATCCTAGGACATTTCACATAATGCCATCTCGTCCCAAGCTAAGCAACTTAATGCTTGTGTTATGGTAACGAGATGGATGGTAAACTACTTATTATAATTTGTTTTTGTAATACATACATATTATAGATAACTTATAATTGGTGTTTTTTAAAGAACTATTCTAGAGGTTTTTATGCGAACAAAAATATTCTAGATATCCAGACGCGTAAAATATTTATACCCAGCTCAACGCATTGTTCTGTCATCTAAATTTGAATATCGACCATCTTCCCATCCCAGTTAGGCAATAGGGCCGCCCACCCAACGTCGGCCGCAGCGCACGCTGTAATTCAGTATTTCAGGCCAGACGACCCTTACCAAGGACGCAGACAGTACTCACACAAAGACAGATACGCACACGCGTGCATACCTGCACTGTATTCTTAAAAGCGCTGGCCTGAAACGTAAAAATTTTACTGAATACAACAAGCCAAGTTCGAGAGAAAACTGTTATACAAATTCTTATATTAAAGTTCTGAAAAGGATTAGTTGTTATTACCAATCATTAATCAGTTATTTTGTAGCATTTTTTTAACGTATCAATTGTATTAATAAAAAGGAACAATACTGTTTGCAATATCCTATAGTTTGTTATAAACCACCTGAATATTAAAATGTCGACAGTGCTATTTAGACAGAACCTCTATACTAATACTAATAATATTTTATAGAGGAAAGATTTGTATATTTGTAACGAATTGGCTCAAAATGCTCAAAAAGAAAAGAATAATTAAAATCTACAAAACTTTTTTTCAAAATTCAAAACTAACAAAATAAATTAAAATAGATTTTAATTATTCTTTTCTTTTATTGTTTCACCATTTGAATGCTACATTATCACTGATTAGTAATTGTAATAAATTATTTTAATAGCATTTTTTAATGGCAAGCAAAAATTAAAAAATAATGCCCAACCGTGCGAAGCCGGACAGGCCGCTAGTTGATGATAAAGTTTAATTCAACTGTACATTAAAATTTTAATACTCTTTAAAAGGAAAACCACATTACATTTACAGACTTTTGAATACGCGACTTGGCGATAGCACCATATTTCTAAGTTATAAAACAAGTTACTTCTACGCTAATACTATTGCGAGAATTCTTACGTGAAATATCTTTGTAGACTATTGTAGAGGGGATGAGTGGGGGTGGATTTTAAAAACGATTTTTAATTTCGTTTCGTTAATATTTTAGGCAGTAACGTCAAATTTAATAAAAGACATGTCTACTTAATGTGTGAATCACGGAATAATATTTAAAAGTTTTCGAATAAATTTAAAGTTTTACTGTTATAAATTACAATGAAATAATACCTTGCTTATTAAGCTCGCCTGGAGATATCAATAGGTTTATATAGAAAACAGTTAGTTAATTTCTCATGGACGACGATGACATTTTAATATTTTTTGGGTTGTTTTATATTAAACTCGTTGTACCCGGCGCGCGTTACACTAACACAAATATTTTTTCTTCTGTTATGAAACCTTCGTGGGCTCATGCACATCAATTATCATGAAGATCATCACGTTATAGAAAAATAAAAATAAATAAATGCATAATTTACCTTTCTTTAGAGAACATACAGACAAATATTAATTTAAATATTTAAGAGAAAAAGATAAGAGTTTCTACTTATCGCCATTATTATAAAAAATCTTTGTTCTTCTTTTTAGTTTATGGCAACAATTTGTTAAATTATTTCAGTAGAAATATACATTTGAGAAAATATTGTACAACTAATTAACAAAAAAGAATATTGTACCCCTGGTGGGACTCGAACCCACAGTCCCCGGCTTAGGAGGCCGATGCCTTATCCATTAGGCCACAGGGGCTGCAGGAACGACACGAAAAATTACGCTCTCACCCAAACGGGTTGTTTTGCAGCAGTAAAGATTTCTACCTTAAATTAATAATCACCACTCTTCTATGAAACTGCTTCTATTATGAAATTCTGTCTAGATTAATTATTCATGTTACTAGTTTTTTCTATTAGATGCTACTTATGACAATGTTTTGCCAGATCTTGAACGTATAAAAATTACACAAATACTGAGAAACACATTTCGACTTTGATACTAGGTAGGTACTTAAAGATGTCATGCCAAATATATTGATGTCACGTTATTAATCAGTCTGTTAATTGTCGCGTAAGTTGAACTGCGTTACACGATACCCCGTGTACTCTCATAAATACCAATCAGAAGCTATCATTATCAACTCCTCCCATCTAATTGTAGAATAATTGTACACGAACTATTTTTTACTACAAAATATCTTTGTTTAATGTTTAATCTTGTGTTTAATACAAAATATCACCAACCCATCATAGTTAGTATGAACAGCCAAAGGATGTAACTATAAAGGCAGAAAATATAGCTGATATAGAAAATCAGGGTCAGTGACATAGCCCACCGGATTACCAAACATAATTGGCAGTGGACAGGGCACATAGCTCGCAGTCGATCCTGCGAGCTATGTGCCCGATGGGGCAGAAAAGTCCTTGAGTGGCGACCGCGTTTCGGAAGGCACAGTGCTGGTAAGCGTCCCACACGGTGGACCGGCGACCGAAAGGCAATGGATGCGGGCGGCCCAGGACCGGCCTTTGTGGAGATCCCTGGGGTAGGCCTATGTCCAGCAGTGGACGTCTTTTGGCTGAATTAATGATGATGATAGAAAATCCTTGCCAGCTCGTTTGGCCAGCGTGGCACTGTGAACATTTTCTCATGAAAAACTAATAACACAATAGGACTACCAGTACTACCTCGACTGCCCGAACCAGGGCCACGGGATTTACTCCCAATAGTGGAGCCTGCCCTGTGACACTGAGGTCCTTTTCCGTGGACCCCATGCTCCAAGGAGGAGATTATCCCTGAGCAACATAAGCTATATACGAAAGTCAGATGAAGCCGCGTGCATAAGCTAGTGCTGTATACGTTTGGATACCATTTAAATGAATAGTATGTACTTTATAAACTAATTGTAAAGCTTCTGTTTAAAGATAATTATTATCGAATTTCCGTTCGAGAAAATCTATTTAAGTCTTGTTAATATTATTCAGTTAAGCGCCAGACAAGTAAATATTGTTGCTTTGCGTTGTTATTAGGTATTATAACAACAACACCAGCAGAGATTTTATTAAATTTGAGACAAAAGGTGTGATTCCCACGCTATTGTTAGGAGCAACTTTACGAGCATTTTGTTAAAGGCGCAAAATGCAATTTTAAAAATGGCGAACCCATTTTCCTTGATAATCAGGCAAAAATCCGATATATACTCGTAATTTTTTTTATTTCGTAATGGAGATTTGGCGTGACCTTCAGAAATTGGTGATCTTGTTAGGTAAATATTTAACATTTATCAAATTATTTAGTTAGAGTTAAAGAAAATTTAATTATTTTCTAAAGGACCCAATTGACACTTGTTTACAAATTGTCAACACATTATTAAAATTACACAAAGCAAATTAATAGAGTTTACAGCCAGTTCGGAACGCCACCACTGCTGATAAGAACTGGCAAGAAACTCAGAGGGAGTGTAATTTTATTATATAGGTACAGTATCATATTTTTATACAACAAAATGGAGTCACCCATTCCATCCTACGGGTATCTTAGGAGGCGAAAACAAAGGCTGAATACCTAGTAGCAAAAGAAGGAAAACTTGGAGCAATAAGCGGTGCCAACCCGTCTGGCCAGCGTGGCACAGTAGGCTAATTACCCTCCAAGTAAGGAGGAGGTCTCAGCAGTTAGTAATTGAAGTGAAAATCGTAATCCACCAAAAAATCTGTTTAATTATCTCTCAAATTTTAATCTTACTGTATAATATTATAAACGTGAAAGTTTGTAAGTATGGATGGATGGAAGGATGGATGTTTGTTACTCTTTCACGTAAAAACTACTGAATTGATTATAATGAAACTTTACAATAATATAGCTTATACATCAGAATAACACATAGGCTACATGTTATAAAGATATTATGTGAATTACAACAATTTAAACAAGTCGAATTCAAAATTTGTAATTGTCAAATTTTCGGCCATATTAAACTATAGACAACATAACGTTTCGCTGTCAGTTGCGTTTTGTTAAAGTAGGTTTTATACGGACGGGATAAAAATCTCAGGTATCCTATGTCCAACTTTCTTTTAGTTTTAAATATTTATAATGCGGAACAAAGTTCGCCGGGTCAGCTAGTGTCTAATAAGCAATGAAGAATGCAGATGAATCATATGCTGCAAATATCTTGGATAACTCTAAAAAACTAACCTAAAACACGAAAGAGTTATAAACAATAATCCGATTTTTTTAAGTAATTAAAGTAATTCTTAGTTTTTATAAGCTTTTGTCATCATCGAAATCACTTAAGGCCGTCAGAAACATGGGCCGCTGGCGAAATATTTGATAATGCGCAAAATATTCGTATTGTATATTTTCGTCTCGAAAGGTTTTGGACGCGATAAATTAGTTTACACGCCAAAACTCGGCTGAGACTTAATTCTCATTGCAATTAATCATTTGAGGAAGCGGCATATCCACTCCGGGGAACATTATGCTTATTTAAAAAAAGAAAATAATTTTAATTCTTCTCACAAGAGAGATGCAGTGGATAATCTTAATCTTCTCTAAACCTACTTACTTACAAACTAGAGGCTAATATTATCAACTATCTGCTTTAACAAAGAAAGAAGAACAAAGAAGAAGGAGAAACACAAATAAAAATATGGGGTAACCCAATGATGTTAGAAGTAAAACTTTTAATTGTAACATCATTGGGGTAACCTAACCTAGCCGCAAGGAGGAAGATGCCGACTACAAACTTCATGCTGGGGTCATAAATAAAAAAAAACCTAGCCGCAAGAGAAGGAAACTTGACACGTTTGGCCAGCGTAGCACAGTTGGCTAATTACCGTCCATGTACGTACTTACTTGTATTCCATAGAGGGTAATTAGCCTACTGTACCACGCCGGTGGTGGCACAAGTAATTCCAAATCCATCACGACACAGATAACTTTCTTTATTGCAATATTCTGTAATATTGCAAAGTGTGGGCAATCCATTAATGATTCCAAACGATCTCGTACTACAGCCAATGGCGCTGACTGTACCTCCGCAATGGTACCCTCATCAATTTGATAAATCCCCGTAGGTACGGTTGCAGCTAAGCTGCGCTCGATAATCTTGTTAAATCACTGCAAAAGATGATTAATAACTGATCCAAATAAAAATCGTCGATACCAAATGCAAATTATTTTATTCGACCAATAAAATATAAATTAATGGATCGCGTTACATCGGCACCAATAAATATTATGGGGTGATGTAATTTTTGTTTTTTATTATACCTATGGTATTGTGGTTTGAATTAATTTTAATTCGGGCGGTGTGAGGGAACATGTGTAATGAACTTGCTTTGATTTGAAATAACTACATTACTAATGTGTCGAATATTAATGTAGTTAATTTGTTTGTTAATAATTAACGTGATTCGCTTCTATATTAAATAGTAACGTAATTTGTCGTTTACTTGTACTTAAGTGATCAAATGCAAGTTAATATGCAATCAAATGCTCGCACAGTAACTCGAGCTCAATTCATCTTAATGATTTTGTAGCGACCACATGCTACATACCTTACACAGTTTACCCGAAAAATCTGAACTAATTGCATCAAGAAATATCGCCTACAAATGCGACAATCACGAAAAGTCCTACACCGCGATAGCGAAATTTCAAGAGCAATTCTCAAGGTTAAGATATCCCTTTGCGCCTAAAATTTCTTACGTTTTCGCGATTATTCCACGTTTGGCATATCACTACTACTCAGCTCATACATGACCCACTGTTGGACACTATCCACATGGAGTGCCATTGTGCCACGCTGGCCAGACGAGTTGGCACATAGTTTCGTATCAAGTATATATATATGTATTCCATATCTTGTGGCTAATTTTTTGGGCCGTATTATTTTATTTTGTCGACTTTTACGACACTCTCATTATGAAATGGGTTGGCGACACTATGCATTCTAAATCCGTCACTACGGGGAGAATAGGTGTAGGTAGCTTAAAAACATCTTGAACAAAAAGCCGCCAATCACCGTCAATGAGAATCAAACAGCAGATTTGCGCAGGATAGATTGTGGCTATATTTGAAGGGACTGTGGGGTGCCCTTCTGTTCGCCATTGGAATCCCACATGACCCATCCACGGCGCCCTATCACAGAACACCGGCTTCCCCTCATAGATGTCTATCGTGCGTGTCATGGATAACAAAGTATCACCTAGAACAAAATAGCCATCGCAAAATCCCAAGAAAGCACGAAACTCACATTAAGAGACTTGTAAACAAGGATATGTGTGAATACTGGGCTTAGTATAAGTTACAATGACCGTAACTCCTGGGAAAGCTTTGTGATGGCGTTTATAATCTACCCCCTTCCATTCCGCGCCGGGGGTTATGAGGAGCTTGGGAGAAAATAGGGGGGGGGGGGTGCAGCTATGCACACTTCAAGGTCGGTGCGTCTCGCCTCTAAGTGGTAAGATATATTTCGACAGATTTATCAGCGTTTTGGTTCGTATAACAAATGCTAATGGATTCTGATATCGAATTGATTTTTGTTAATTTTGTTTTTCACCCCATATTATTTATGGGTGTATTCCGTGTGACCTTCATGGATTTAGAATTCGTAGAGTCACCACCCCATTTCATCCTGCGGGTGTGAAAGGCTCTTCTTTGTAGGTGAGCTTTCGAAACCCTGTGCCAACCCATCGGGTCGACTTGGCACATTAGACCAATTCTATAGTAGGTAATTACCCTCCCTGTAATTTATAGAGGCCTGATTCAGCAGTGGGATGACCCACTCGATATTCCCGGTGGACGCGGTCCCTGTAGGACCATGTTTTGTGACGGCCTATGTACTAGTAGGGTCCATGGCCGATAATTAAATGTTTTTGATACAAAATAGGAAGGTAATGACTTCATTTGAATATTTATGGTACTTTAATATAATCTTCGTCAAACGTGACAAGAATTTTAACGAGCACACCCGGGTTTGTTGTACGAAAATTACGTTGAGCCCTATTAGAGTAGAGATTATGAACTAATTCTGTGCTAAAAGTGGATTTAAATAATATTAGATCAATGAATAATTGTGACTGTACATTTTCTCAAAAAATAGCTAATTCAATTCATATACGGGGAAATATCACTGAGTGTTTATATTTCTCAGCCCATAAATAACCCACTGTTGAGTCGGGCCTCCTCCAACTGAATGGAGGGTAAAAGCCTACTATGCCACGCCGGGCAGACTGGTTGGCATTGGGGTTCGTGTCAAGTTTCCTTCTCTTGCAGCCAGGCTTTTAGCCTTATCCTTGGACATTTCACACAACGCCATCTCGTCCCAAGCTAAGCAACATAATGCTTGTGTTATGGTAACGAGATGGATGATAAACTACATATATACATTTTTTTTTTGTAAAAACATGCATATTCTAGATAGAAAACACCCAGACCCGGAACAAATACTTGTAGGTCGTACAAATATTTCTTCCGTGCGGGAATCGAACCTGCGACATGCTGCGCAGCAGTCGATCGCTCAACCACTGCGGCTCGGTGTGTCTAACGACACCCTCAGGACGAAATAGGGTGGTGACACTATGTACTCTAAATCCGTCACCATAAGGGTGTGAAAAAACCCATAACGAAAGGATCAATAGTACAACCTGATACTGCGTACAAATTTTGCCGGCCGTATGGTATATCACCCTGAGGGTGTCGTTAGAGCCGACAAAAGGAAATGATTACGCAAAAAAGCTAGAACAAGAGATCTTAATCCATCACTATACTGAATACTTTCACTCACTCAGTTTAACAGACGCCGCTCTCGGTGTTGATATCGGTGTTTTACGAAATCGTTTATGCTGCCTGGGACTTCGTTAACATATAAATTGTAGTCTGTATCTGTTATTCTGATGTATGAGCTATATTATTGTGAAATGCATTCAGTAGTTTTTGCGTGAAAGAGTAATAAAGATCCATCCGTACGTTCACACATCCATACAAACTTTGCATTTATAATATCACTAGCTGACCGGGCAAATTCGTACCGCCTCAGAATCAATAAATAAAAAAAACCTGAATGATAATTCCAGAATGTTTCACCTTTTAAACCTTCCCTGGACTTCCACGAATATTTGAAGAACAAAATTAACCTTTCTCGAGTTTTAGCGAGACTAACGAACAGCAATTCATTTTTATTTATATAGATTACTAGCGACCCACCCCGGCTTCGCACGGATGCAATGATTAACCTCTAAATTTATCAGTGTTTCTCTACAATATTATGGATGTATTATACATATGAAACTGCCTCTTGAATCACTCTATTAAAAAAAAAACCGCATCAAAATCCGTTGCGTAGTTTTAAAGATTTAAGCATGACGAAGAAGACTGCCTCGTTGGTCTAGTGGTTAGATGTGCCGCCTTTGGATCAACGGGTCCCGGGTTCGATTCCGGGGTCGGGCAAGTGTCTTTGTCTAAACCAGAGGCACTGGCTCGGAGTCTGGGTGTCATTTCTATCTATAATATGTAAGTATTTACAAAAAAAAATGTATATAAGTAGTTTATCATCCATCTCGACACCATAACACAAGCATTAAGTTGCTTAGCTTGGGACGAGATGGCGTTGTGTGAAATGTCCAAGGATATTTATTTATTTATTTATACATAGGGACGGACAGACGACAGCGACTTTATTTTATACTATGTAGTGATTATTGTTATATTTGCAGCATATATTAGGAAGTTTGGGATTAACAGTTCCACGGGTATAGTTACTATGCATATGGTATTAAAATCTGATCAGATTTATCTGTCAAACAACAAAAATGTACCAATAAGTATTTGAACATTCAAAGCCCATTACATAACTACTGCTACTAACTACTACTACCCAGACAGCCCATAAATGACCCGCTGCTGAGTCGGGTCTCAACCCATCACAGGGAAGGAAAATAAATAGCCTACTGTGCCACGCTGGAAAGACGGGTTGGCATAGGGTTGCCTGTCAAGTTTCTTCTCTTGCAGCCAGATCTTCGGCCTTAACATTTCGTTTTGTCGGCTCATACTACACCCGCAGGATAGAATAGGGAGGTGACACTATGTATTCTAAATACGTGACCACACGGAACATTACATATACAAAAACTTAACCCCATTCAGAAATACTCCCCGTACAAATAGTACATTGAACGCATATTACATGTAAAGGATAACAACCGCGCTCCGTCTGGTATCAATAACCCAGACGTGAACGCACTGTAACATAAACAATTCTATGGCAAATGGACTCAAAGCGTCCCTAGCTCATTTTATTACCGCATCATCTCGTAACCTAGCATTATCTAATAACAGATACGAGTTCAAGGTTGGTCGTGCTGAAAACCATCCGAGAGTCTGGGCAGAGGGCGAGCGAGCGTCCTTAGCGCCTTTATCAATACGAACGAACCTAGCGCCGCCTGCCGCCCGCCGTCAGTACTAAACCAGCCTCGAGTGCGCACGCTCCGTGCCCCGATAGTCGCTGCATTTACGCCATCCTGAATTCCATTAAATCCCCAAACAAACTAAAGAAAAATCTAATCTAGCCTTAAATCTGTGACGTATTCGCGCGGTTAACGTCCGGCTCGGCTATCGGTCTAAAGTTAACCTAAAACTGCAAATTGTTACGTCAATAACCCTCCGATCAGTTTCTGTTATTGTTTATGCTTACGATGCAACCCCTGGTATCTTGATGTGAACAGCTTACGGTGAGTGTGAACGAAATTTTAAGCTTTTGTAGCGTATCATGTATTCTACTATTATAATAGGTCATATGTAATAGGTGTGTGTTAGAAGATGTTACTTTCGCTAGCTCCGCGCAGAGAAATTAGGCCACACTCTAAAATAAGCTGAGTATACATGCTTATTTTTTAACGCATCTTTTTATTAGACTGATCACGTGATAAATAGTATTTTTGATGTTATACAGATAGCTTTGCATTTCATTGCACTGAAAGTAGTACACGGTATTGAATATGTCGCAAGCTACCGAATAGCGATTGGTATTAAGAAAACTTGGCACATTATCTACCTTCCAGCTAGGCACGTTTAAAGACAAGGTTTTGCAAGAAACTTATCATACACTGTTAAGTTTCTTGCAGTTAAGACTAAGACAGTCGTGTTTTACAATTATAAATGCATATATCTATCAGATATCATCATTCTTTTTTCTTGACCTAATGACTATTACAGAGATTAGTACATGAAAAACACAATATGTTTAATATGGTAATTATCAGAAATTTATCGGATAATTTATAAATGTACAAATTATTTATTGATTTCAAAATTAAGGACCTACCAAAATAAAATCATAAACTTTCACGCTCACTTTCCCTCGTGTAATTACCCCTCGTAAAGCGTACTATATTTTATAAAAAAAATGCGCACGATTGCTAACTTTGTGTGCCAATAAGGCAACAGTGCTACTGCTCGCGAGTAGCGAGTTTCGAAGAAAGACACTTAATAAATTTTACGGATTTCATTTTAAGCGCTGATATAGCTATTTGAATTCACGTTGAATTTACAAGCATAATAATTATTTTTAGCGTATAAAAATAATACTAACTCAGGATTTTTGAGGAGAATTTATAATCTTACTGTTTAAGGCTGAGACAAAAGGCACACAACGCTGAGACAAAATGCACGGAGCAAGCATTTATTTAATCTAATGTAATTTAATTTTGTAATATGGATTTTTTATCTGAAATAAACTATATTAGTGTTCCTATAATAGTGGAAAATAATTATTTTATGAGACTATACGTACCATATTATTTTTTTACGTGGAAGTGTCTAAGTTATATTAAATATTTTATTTAAGTTTATATCATTTTTCTTAATGAAATAGTACACCCAAAAAAATATTCACACGCATTATCATAATTATGCTCAGAGGCATTAATCTACCATTCAGCGCATGGCTCATCGAATATTTTACTCTGTACACTAAATGCTATCTTCTGTGTCACTGACCGCTTGCATTGAGACCTTAGCTCAAAGTTTTTGCATAACACTCATTCAGTGTCCCTTTGCTTCAGCATCGTGAGAATATGTGCCAAGTTCATGGCCGCTGCAGTGATTATCAAATCAATGAGTGTAAGCTTTTATGTTTCGATGTATATTATTATCTGTAACCGGTTCCAATGTGAAATGAACCGCAAATAGCTAGCGATGTGACGGCTGATTCTCTATGAATGAATCTAGTTAGTGTTCCGTTTGTGAAATGGGTGAGACCTTTTTGGAAACATGGCACCAATGTTAGTTGGCACGACTGTTATTTTCTTTGTTAGGACCCCTTTGGAGTATTATAAAAATAGTTACTCATAAATAGTTACTCATAAATAGTAAAATGCTTCTGGTGAACTTTGCAAACAATAGGCAAAGCGTAAAGATAAACAATACTGGATCTTATTTTAGTTCAGGAAATATGAATTGAAAGTTTGTAAAGATCGCAAAGATAAGAAGTGACCAATTTATATTTCCTGAACTATAGGTACCTGGGCATGCTGTTACAGTAGTAAATACTTACTTGACATTCAGCGATGTTTTTTTAAAAATAATTGTGACTCCATTGAACGACATTTAATTTGTCAGTTGACTAGCCACTTATTATTACTTTATTTATTTACTATCCCTTTGGTACATCTTTATAACAGATACAATACACAATACATTGTTTTGTTATTTCTCAAACCGTGACAGCAGAAATTGAGATGAAATCCAAATTTAATTTTATTTATTTATTTTATATCCGTGTGGTGACGTATTTAGAATACATTATATCACTACCCCATTCCAAGGGTGTCGTAAGAGCCGACAAAAGGATATGACAAGACCGAAAACCTAGTCGCAAGAAAAGGAAAACTTGATACGAAATCCTGTGCCAACCCGTCTTTCCAGCGTGGCTAATGACCCTCCATGTAATTGTAGGAGGCCCGAATCAGTAGTGGCTCATATGGGCTGAGTAGTAGTATCTAGTAGTAGTATTTATTTTAAACCAAAAGCAGCCTTATTTCTAAACGAGTATGTACAATTGGCGGGTACCGAAAATGTGCAAAAATTATATGTAACTGGAAAATAAAGATATTGTATAATCAATTAAATTTATAATACATAATTTCAACATCCAATGTGTGTCGTAAGGAAATTACAGGGCAGAAAACCTATGCGCAAAAGAAAGAAATCTTTAAACAAAAGCATGTAGCAACTCGTCTGCCCAGCGTGGCACAGACAGCAAATTTAAACCTGTGATTGGAGGAGGCCCGACTCAGTAGTGGGTATTTTATGATCAAAAGAATTAAGAAGAAAACAAAATATGTGGTAGGAGCAATTTGTTTTCGTCAATGTCAGGTTTGGTGTAAATAAGTATCAGATTATTGAAACTTGTAGGTACGTAGCATTTTCTTTGACAAAAATAATATTGTAGCTAAAATAAGTCGACAAAGATATTAACATACAGATAAAATCGTCTATTTGAGCCGGTAAAACGTCTTTTGTGATCACTTGTGTGGGATTATTGAACTATAATGTATTGTTACACTGTGTTTATTATTTGTTTTATCCCGAGAAAGTATTTGTGGGTAAGGCTTTGTTACTGATCTTTCCTTTTTATCACCTGATTAAAAGTTCTATTTGGATTTGTAGAAACTCATACACAAAAGACATTACTATTATTTCATCTGTTGACCGAATGTGTGTTTGTTAAATATATGTAATATTATTATCAACACTTTTCATTCTTATTATTTCAATTATTGTTGTGATTAAAAATATTTTCTAATGAAGAATTAGTTACTCGAAAATACTACAGTTATGTATATAAACAAATTAGGTAATTGTACACCCCAAATTTCGAGGGCGCGCAAATATAAAGCTTTAGAAAAAAATGTGTCATTTTTCTGATGAGAAGTGTATGTTAGCTCCAAACAATGGCGATATCTGTTGACTGGATAGTATATATTACAGTAAGTAATCAATAGATGGCGCTTGTTGCAAAAGTACAAACGTTTCTTATATTTAGTATTTTTTGAGTAATAACACGAATAAGTGACAGCTGTTCAACACAGCTTGTGGACGGATTTAGAATACATAGTGTCACCACCCCATTTCATTCTAAGGGTGTTGCAAGAGCACACAAAAGCAAATAACAAGGCCGCAACAGAAGGACAATTTGATACGAAACCTAGCACTAACTCGTCTGGCCAGCGTGGAACAGTAGGCTAATTACCCTCAATATAGCTGGAGAAAACCCGACTCAACAGTTGGTCACCTATGGGCTGACTAGTAGGTTGTAGTAGTAGTAGTTCCACTAAGGACATATTGTTATGAAGGGATAATACGAAGCCGAGCATATCGTGCAATGAGACGAAACTATTTTTCCTTGTTCGTGTAGTAGTTATATTACTTATCTAGCGATCTTGCTATGAAAATTCGCGCTGCATGACGTCATTCTAGTCTGCGCTCAATGCAGCACAAAAGCTATTTGCGGAAGCCACGTCATAGCTGGAACGCAGTACATTTGCTGGTGTTAGAAATGGCTCATCTTAGTGAAAATATAATTTGTAATTACGATAATTGACTTTAAAAATAATGTTAAATCACGCGCTTTATTACTTTTAATTACTAATCAGTTGCCAAACCGTCTTGCCAGCATGGCACATTAGGCTAATTACCCTCCATGAATATGGAGGAGGCCCGACTCAGTAGTGGATCATTTATGGGCTGAAACGACGACTAATCAGTCCATAGATGTCCCACTGTTGGCCTTCAAGATATTGAAATTAAACACTTATCGTATATCGTATCGTATTTTCAACGTTTTAAATGCTTTGCAGCAGTCGTGGTCGGAGAGACTAGATGTCTTCAAAAGTACAAAGAACAGTTTTTTTTTAAAACGAAACCCCTGCACTTTTTATAACCTGTATCGCGAGGCAGTTTACTAACATATAATTCACGAGCACAAATGACACCCAGACTCCGAGCAAGTGCCTCTGGTATAGACAAAGACACTTGCCCGACCCCGGAATCGAACCCGGGACCCGTTGGTCCAAAGGCGGCACAACTAACCCCTAGACCAAAGAGATCTACTGCCTATAATTGTGTTTTAACGTCGGGAACTTAATATTATAATATACACGCGATAAATCCGTTAAGAAGTGTTTAATTTCAATGTGTAATAATCGCGAAAACCTAACAAATCATTACATGGCACAGTAGGCTAATTACCCTCCATTTAATGGGAGTAATTGTCCATGTGGTGACGGTTTTAAAATACACAGTGTCAACACCCCATTCAATCCTGAGGGTATCACAAGAGCCGACAAAAGGAAATGACAATGCGCATAACCTAACCACAAGAGAAGGATACGTTTTTTTTTTTATTAAATATAAATATCCTTGGACATTTCACACAACGCCATCTCGTCCCAAGCTAAGCAACTTAATGCTTGTGTTATGGTAACGAGATGGATGATAAACTATTTAAATACATTTATTTTTTTGTAAATGCATACATATTATAGATAGAAATGACACCCAGACTCCGAGCCAGTGCCTCTGGTTTAGACAAAGACACTTGCCCGACCCCGGAATCGAACCCGGGACCCGTTGCCGACCCGCCTGGCCAGCGTGACACAGTAGGCTACATGTGACAGGAGGATGTCCAACTCGGCAGTGGGTCATTTATGGGCCAAGTGGTAGTAGTAGTAAGCATAACGAAGGAATTGATACTGCTCCTGGTTTTCTTGCGGCAAGGTTTTCGGCCTTGTCATTTCCTTTTGTCGGCTCTTACGACACCCTCAGGGTGGAATGGTGTGGTGACACTATGTATTGTAAATCCGTCACCAATGTAAGGGTTTTATTACACCCTGTATTCTGCATTATTTCTTGGGTATGTTATGTTACTGTTATTTTATATAAATGGTTGTTTATTTACGAGTAGATATGCATATTAATTTCATGACAGAATAGAAACTCAATCTTAGTAATCTGTCAATAAATTTTGTCAAACCGTTTAAGCTCTGCTACATAAGATATATTGTGGAATAAGTCGTTTTCTTTAAGCTCTTTGCAAATATACAAATGAGTCATACATTAGCCTTGAAACCAAACAAAGATTTGAATTAGAAAATATGACGTAATTATTATTATTATCAATTAAATAAAGATTCGACGTTTTTTTTTGGTACAACAGCCTAATTAACAAATTGTTATTAGTATTTTTCTCTATGAAAACAGCTATTAACAGTAGTCATTATCAGTGTTATAAGTTATAGTTACACAATAAAAACGAATATAATATTTTTACTGAATTGGAATATTATGTAAATTATAAATAATTTATACAGATAATCGGTACTGTAAGGATTAAGCTGATTTAAATTAAAAGACTAGACTAATTAAGCATTATTTCTGTAAACACCAATTTACAAGTCATTAACACATGTAGGCATATTTTTGTTTTGAAGTGCTTCCAAGGTGTTTTAATTTCTACCAAACAACTTGTACTCTTCTTAGTCATCAGTGAAATTCCATGCGAAATCTTCTTACTAATCAGCAGGTACCTTCGCTGTACCTCTTCAAAGACGATATGAAATCCTAGCTCACTAATTTATACCGATAATTTAGAAGTCATGAAATTGCAGCTATGCAGTCTGCATATCGTAAACAATCATGAGATGTTATGGATTTTTTTAAATCCTTTTTTAAACCGTGCTATGTGGCGAACTGAAAAACGTTTATTATAAGGCAATTTAAATGAGATATTATACTTCGATAATTTAGTATAATTAGAAATAAATTCTTATCCTCATAATCAAGAATAAAGAATTAGGACGACGAACAAAACACGCTGCAAAAGTGATTTACATTTTGTCTATGATCGGACGATGGGAAAAAATACCACAAATGTAATTTTACCCTTTAGTCAACCAAGGTGTTGACCGGTTATCTAATGTATTCTTAAAAACGTAAATAACTACACTAAAGCTAAACAACTGGTAAAATTGTTTATGTGTATTGGCCAAGTGCTTCAACTTTTAATAATTAATAAATTAAAGATCCTTGCCAAAAACGGGAACAAAGAAGTCACATCATTAGTGTGCTAAATGACTTTCGGTACAGACGTTTAGTCGACTCATTTTAACTTGTGTCTATAATACATTTGGGAGTAGCAGAGGTGTATTTTACACAGGACTTTACCAAAAACAAACTCAATTTTGAAAGAAGCTTCGCTCTAAGTTCGCCTTACAGTATTCAGAATTTCATCGATATGGAATACCCGAGCAAGTTTACTGGAAACTCTGATAAATTATTCCATAAAAGTTGCTATGTAAAGGCATTTATTTTCGACACACAAAGGGAAACCCTTCATAATAGTTAACAAACGGCGACCACTTTGATCCGGATTATTGCCGACTTAGGAACAATTCAGGCTCAAGGTTTACAGAACAATGGACCCCTAAAACTGAACGCCAACTTTTGATTTTGTATGTTTTCACATTAAATACACTTTTATGAAAACAATGTGGTTGCCACCTATTTGTTGTACAATTATATTCGTTTCGACTGTTCTAATAATTTGATCCAATTATGTTTCTTCACGCACCCACTCTTGTGCTTAAATTTTTATTTACTCTATTTGCGCAATATAGTTACGTACAGAAATAAATGAACACATATCGCGCTCGAGCAAAGCACACATAGAGATCGTTCATTGCGAACAGTGCGAGCGCGAGTGCCATCTGCTTCAGATACGCGTTTTGTGAGGTTTATTGTTGTAATTATGGAGCCACAAAATAAGATTTAGTATCTGTTCAAAACAATTGCAAATTGATAATAAAAATGAGTTCCACAGTATTTTCGCCTAAGGCAGAGTTATTATAACCCTGCCGCGACCGCGGAGCATACATAGGTATGAAAAGTCAAGCTCATGTATGACTAGAGCCAAACTTTTGTAACGGATTGTTTTGTGGTTAGAGACATTGTTATATTTTTTTTACCAATTTAGGGCCTCCGCGCATTATGCGAGTGGCCAAGTCGCTGCGGCCAACTAATTCTTCTACGATGTATGTAGATGCGCGCATTAGGCGGCCAGTCCTCGCGACTGGCCGCCTAATGCGCGGGGCTCTAATGCTAGTGCTGATGGCGTTACCATGGCAACGGACATCGGCTTGAACTGGGCCAATTCTAGAAGAGCTTTTATTAGAGGATCTCCATGGACTCAATTGGACTCCATGGACATGGATTCAATACAATTATAGTTCAGGCTTGGTAATTTGCCTTGAGTCGACAGTTAATGGGAGCTTCGGCTTTTTTGTCGACTACGTGCACTGATTACTACGCGCTATTTTGACACCGCTATTTTTAGTTACGAGAAAAAAACATGCTTTTGAGATCGTAAATATTTACTCGAAACTTTTTTACTCAACAATGACAATTTTATGTGAATGCTTAGCTTAAAATCATGGCATAAATATTGTCTACAACCTACACTTGCACTTGTCTTTGTGCGATTATTTATCGAGTATGATGAACGATTTTTTAATTTCATAAATGATCCAAGAACTTCGTATTTGATCGGATTCGAAACGATAATACATGCACCAATATTTGCTTTAAGGTAATTAAAAAGTCACCAACTGTATGGGATCCTGACAAGATCGTAAGAGGCGACTTAAGGTACGCAAAGAGGTCCCTCACCCAGCCATATGAGAAGGAAACTTGTTAAAATCCCTGTGCCAACACGTCTGGTCAGCGTGGTACAGTAGCCAATTAGGCTCCATATAATTGGAGAATATATGAAGAATATATTATAGAATACTAGTGGCCCGCCCCGGCTTCGCCCGTGCAAAGCGGGGGTGGGTTATACATATAAACCTTCCCCTTGAATTACTCTATCTATTAAAAAAAACCGCTTCAAAATCCGTTGCGTAGTTTTAAAGATTTATGCATACATAGGGACGGACAGAAGAATGCGACTTTGTTTTATACTATGTAGTGATGAAGTGATGATGTAGTGATGATATCGAAACCTGGGCTGTTCTGGAATCCTTGCAGCGGTGCCAAGTTGACTGGCGATATATAGAAGCGCTGAGATGCCTTTACGCCGCTGCATCAATGACCGTCCAAGTACAGGAAGACCAGACAAGACTAATCCAATTGTGCAGAGGTGTAAGACAGGGGGATGTCATATCCCCGAAACTGTTTACAACCGCATTGGAGGACGTCTTCAAGACACTGGACTGGAAAGGACGGGGCATTAATGTTAACGGCGAGTACATCTCCCATCTGCGCTTCGCCGATGATATTGTCATCATGGCAGAATCGCTGCAGGATCTTCAACAAATGCTGGACAGCCTTAACACTTAGAACTTGAGCCTTTGAACTTGGATAAAACCAAGGTTATGTTCAATGAACATGTCAGTCCGGGACCAATCAGCATTGATGGTACTCCACTTGAAGTTGTTTCGGAATACATCTACCTCGGGCAGTGTCTGCAGTTAGGATGAAACAACTTCGAGAAGGAGGTAGCCAGAAGGATTCAGTTGGGCTGGGCAGCATTTGGGAAGCTTCGTCAGGTCTTTTCGTCGCCCATACCGCAGAGTCTGAAAACAAAAGTCTTCAATCAGTGCGTCCTACCCGTACTAACCTACGGTGCTGAAACGTGGACACTGACGGTGCGGCTAGTCCATCAGCTAAAAGTCGCTCAGCGAGCTATGGAGCGGGCTATGCTCGGTGTCTCGCTACGAGATAGAATTCGTAATGAAGTCATCCGAGCGAGAACGCGTGTCATCGACATAGCCCATAGGATTAGGAAGCTGAAGTGGCAATGGGCTGGCCACATCTGTCGTAGAACTGACGGCCGCTGGGGCAAACAGGTGCTACAGTGGAGACCACGTACTGGCAAACGTAGGGTGGGACACCCCCTGCTAGATGGAGCGACGATCTGCGACGGGCAGCCGGCAGCAACTGGATGCATAGAACCGAAGACCGGGTTCAGTGGCGAGCCATGGGGGAGGCCTACGTCCAGCAGTGGACTGAGATAGGCTGATGATAATTGGAGAAAGCAGTATGAGCTGAGTAGTAGTAGTACTAATTAATATAATTAGTAGTAGTAGTTAATTATATAAGTAGTAATTAATTATATTGGTGTATAACGCTTTAACGCGGATTGCCTAGAACAGTAGAAGGTGTTTAAAAGACCAGCTGTGCAAGAATGTACTGTCTACTGCATTCTTGATTGTGACCAGGATTATTGTGTGTGTGACGGATTTAGAATACATAGTGTTACCACCCCATTCCATCCTGTGGGTGTCGTAAGAGCCAACAAATTAACAAATTGAAAGGAATAAAATTTCACCTAGTCGCAAGAGAAGGAAAACTTGAAACGAAACCCTGTGCCAACCCGTTTAGCCAGCGTGGTGCAGAAGGCTAATTACCCTCTTTGTGACAATGGAGGCTCGACCCAGCAGTGGTTCATTTATGGGCTGAGTAGTTAGTAGTAGTAGGATTATTGTGACAAGGGTCTCCTGACTTTTGTAGTACTATTGTGTACCTTGTAATTAATATGGCGTTGAAAAAGAGAGACAAGTCCACTGCGGTTCTTCCGCCAAGTATTCTCGGTTGGTGCCGCGTTCAGACCTGGTAGTAAGGGTATGAAAATGACGTATCCGTTGACGATTTTGCACGCCTTAATTGGTTTGTACAATATAGCATTTTCCTATTCTAATAAATATCCTCCCAGATTACTCCTAGTACACCATATCTCTTCTAGTTTGTTGGAAGAGCTTTAATTCAGTATTGGTTTGTTTGTAGTTTGTGATAGGATACCGGCATGCATTTTCCATGCATAAAACTACCTTTTTAGTTCTTGTTTCCTTTGGAAAAAGGACATGTGTTGATCATCATCATCATTTCAGCCAAAAGACTTCCACTGCTGGACATAGGCCTCCCCAAGGATTTCCGCAAAGGCCGGTCCTGGGCCGACCACATCCATCGTTTTCCGGCGACCTTAACCAGGAGGTCATCGGTCCACCGTGTGGGAGGCCTACCAGCACTGCGCTTTCCGGAACGCGGTCGCCACTCGAGGACTTTTCTGCCCCATTGGACGTCGGTCTTGCGCGATATGTGCCCTGCCCACCCACTGCCACTTAAGTTTGGCAATCCTGTGGGCTATGTCGGTGACCCTGGTTTTCCTGCGTACGTCCTCATTTCTGATTCGATCTCGCAGGGAAACTCCGAGCATAGCCCTCATTGCCCTTTGGGTGACTTTGAGCCTTCTGATGGAGCCCATAGTGAGCGACCACGTCTCTGTTCCATAAGTCATCATGTGTTGATAGTAGATTCCAATTAAGTTATTGGCAAAAGATGTATGGCCATTGTAGGTTCCGTTATTGGAAGGTATTTGTCACTCGGATTAATTAGCTGTCGTGAAACTGAATTTATTAGGGGCAGTATTAAGGATTTTGGTGCGATGCTGCGATGAAATTGCTCTTGTATTTGTTACTACTTATAAACGGCTAATTTTAATATCATTGTATGACACCTTTTCTCATAGTCTACGTTGTACCTTTCACTACTACTACTCAACCCATACATGACCCACTGCTGGGTCGAGCCCCTCCAATTTTATTGAGGGTAATTAGCCTACTGTGCCACACTGGCCAACCGCACCGGCTTTTATATCATGTTTTCCTTCTCTTCTGGCTAAGTTTTTGGCCCTGTCATGTCCTTTTGCTGTATTTTTACGGCACCCTCAAAGTGGAATGGGGCACCACCCCATCGGGACGTCTGCGCTACTGAGCACCACAGCGCCTTGCCCGCAGCTCGATGCATTTAGTAGAGGGGCGCCCTAAACTACACTTGTCAATGTAATTAGATATACTACTGCTAAACAGCACAGCTGACCCACTATTGAGTCAGGCGTCCTTCCATCGCAGGGAGAGTTAATATATATAATAATAAATATCCTTGGACATTTCACACAACGCCATCTCGTCCCATGCTAAGCAACTTAATGCTTGTGTTATGGTAACGAGATGGATGATAAACTACTTATATACATTTTTTTTTATAAATACATACATATTATATATAGAAAGGACACCCAGACTCCGAGCCAGTGCCTCTGGTTTAGACAAAGACACTTGCCCGACCCCGGAATCGAACCCGGGACCCGGGCCAGACGGGTTGGCAGATGATTTCGTTTCAAGTTTTCCTTCTCCTCTTGCGGCTACCTCTTCGGGCTTGTCATCATTTCCTTTTATCGGCTCTTACGACACCCTCAGGCTGGAATGGAGTGGTGACTCTATGTATTCTAAATCCGTAACCACATGGGCGTCCTCCAGTTACATCGAGGGTAAGCTTACTGTGCCATGGTGGCCAGACGATACGGCACAAGGTTTCCTATCAAGTGTGACTTCACTTGCGTCTAGGATATCGGCTTTGACATTTTCTTGTGTAGGCTTAGGTACCCTTAGGGTGGAATGGGGTGGTGACACTATGTATTCTAAAACCGTCACCACACTGAGTCTAATTCCGTAATCTATACTAATATATAAAGCTGCAGAGTTTGTTTGTTTGTTTGTTTGTTTGTTTGAACGCGCTAATCTCAGGAACTACTGGTCCGATTTCAAAAATTCTTTCAGTGTTAGATAGTCCATTTATCGGGGAAGGTTATAGGCTATATTTTATTTTCAAAAGAATTAGGGATCCGTATGAAAATTGCGATTTTGTAACCCAAGGTGTAAAATCGAAAACCTATTTATGCGTGCGCTGCAAAAACGATTGACAATAGAACAAAATGAAGTACTACGAGTTTGTAGGTCTTATTAAAATCTACAAAAAAGTCAGCGAGAGCACATATCTAACTATCATAGTTTAGTCACAATAACCACTTTTATATTCATAAAAAAAAATGCATATAGATAAGCACGGGTTCGAAGTCCACGCGAGCGAAGCCGCGCCCAAAAGCTAGTTAGATATATTTATGTAAAATACATTATCTTTTACCGAGACACTAGCCTGAGGCACATTCCCAAAATGTCAGTTAGCAGTATTGAAACGTAACTCGTGTATATCCGATTTAAACTTAAAGCTTGGACCAAGCAGTGACCTTGGTCTTTAAGCCCAAACCTGTACGAATGAATGAGTGATAAGACCGCCTAGCAAATAAATATAAATATCCTTGGACATTTCACACAACGATCTCGTCCCAAGCTAAGCAACTTAATGCTTGTGTTATGGTAACGAGATGGATGATAAACTTAAATACTTTTTTTTTGTAAATACATACATATTATAGATAGAAAACACCCAGACCCGGAACAAATACTCGTAGGTCGTACAAATATTTCTTCCGTACGGGAATCGAACCCGCGACATGCTGCGCAGCAGTCGATCGCTCAACCACTGCGCCAACCGTGTCGTCAAACAGTCTTCATTCCAGACTCTGTACCGTAATCAGTACTGATTTTCAAAGCAAAAAAACATAATTTCTGGTCTTTACTGTTTAGAATATTTTATTGACGACTAAAACATATTATTCGAAAAAAATCTTTTTATATTTCCACCTTGAGAACCACTTTCTTTTTCTTAAAAAAAAAATAACCTCTGCTCTACTTATAACTTGTACATTGGTGTTTACAAACATGCAATTCACAAACACAAATAACAGCCAGTTTAAGTTATTAGTATACAACCCACCTTTGGCCAGCGTGGCACAGTAGGCTAATTACCGTCCATCTAACTGGAGGAGACCCGACTTAGGAGTGGGTCTTTAATTGGCTGAGTCGTAATAGTAGATGCTGCTGTGATGTATGGTGCTGACAACGGACACTTCCATTGCTGCCTCGTTGGTCTAGTGGTTAGATGTGCCGCCTTTGGATCAACGGGTCCCGGGATCGATTCCGGGGTCGGGCAAGTGTATTTGTCTAAACCAGAGGCACTGGCTCGGAGACTGGGTGTCATTTCTATCTATAATATGTATGTATTTAAAAAAAAATGTATATAAGTAGTTTATCATCCATCTCGTTACCATAACACAAGCATTAAGTTGCTTAGCTTGGGACGAGATGGCGTTGTGTGAAATGTCCAAGGATATTATTATATTCATGTCTCTTTATTTCTATGTTTTTACATATATTTTTAAAAAATACAAAATATATGTAAAAATTATTATATAGGATATTTATTATAATATTTATTGCTGTCAGTGTAATTTTTTTACTGGATTGGTGATGCGTGGATGATATCTATGATCTATTATCTAGCCCACAGGATTGCCAAACTTAAATGGTAGTGGCCAGGGCAAATAGCGCGCAGGTCCGACGCCCGATGGGGCAGTCCTCGACTGGCGGCGCGTTCCGGAAAACGCAGTGCTAGTAGGCCTCCCACACGGTGCACTTGGTTAAGGTCGCCGGAAAACGATGGATGCGGGCGGCCCAGGACCGGCCTTCGTGGAAATCCTTGGATGAAGCGTATGTCCAGCAGTAGATGTCTTTTGGCTGAAATTATGATAATAATGGTAGCCACGTACCATTAGACGAACTATATGGTTGAGCCTTATGGGTATAAAAAAAAACTAAAAAAGTACAAGGTCCCATGTGGATATTTGAAATTAAGTATGCGACAAGCATGTTCTTTGCAATATAATTTTTACGACGCAAATGCGGTTAAAGCCTAACGTGATGAAGGCTCCGCGCAAACAGAGCCGTTGACCGCGAACTAATGTATTCCTTTCAAACTCCACACCATTGTGAGACAATATGTATCAGTCGCAAAAAGAGTCTTGCACGAAAAAACATTTTGAGAAACGTCCTCTAACTTAAATCCAAGGTTGAACTTCAGCACCGTGACTAAACATCGGAACAGAGATCTAGTTGCGCTAAGTCGCGGAAAAGTATCGAAACGCGTTTTTGTAGGCTTTTCGAAAAGTCGATATCAGAAGTGACAGTACGTTTACAATACGTGAATTAATTTTTTCCAACTTTCAACACGTGACCACTTTCATCATGTCAGCCTGTAAATTATGCAGTTCCGATCTCCTGCAAATTGATAGATAAAAACTTTTTTTGTTTGTTTTACTTGGAAATCCTCATGGATACGCGACTGCTAAGCACCAGACGAGTTATGTGGGACTCAAGGAATTGGAGAGTTGAGGGCTCTAGATGAAGTGGCCCCGATCGACGCGGTGCTCAGTTGCGGCAGCCGTCCTGGTCTCAAACCTTAACCGCCCCACCTCGCTCACCACCGCACTGTGGATGAGTGCACAATCTCTCATCATCAAGGTCATGGCACAATGACCATGAGCCGGTATTGCCCCAACGGATCCTAAAGGCGCGCAAGCCCTCTCACTACAAGAAGATAGTAGCACAATTGAGAGGGTGATAGATAGAAGCCTAGGTGAGAGTTTTATGACAGGATTTTGTATAATGTTATCCTTCCCATGGGGCTAGGTTCTCGGTCTTGTAATTTCCTATTGTCGACTATAACGACACCTTTAGGGTAGGCTGGTTTGATGACACAATGTATTCTAAATCCGGCACCATATTGCGAAGGTGTACTCAGCCCAAGGGAACGCATGAGGCAGATCACCTAGCCGCAAGAGAAGGAAAACTTGATTCAAACCCTGTGTCAACCCGTCTTGCCAGCGTGGCACAGTAGGCTAATTTCCCTCCATGAATTTGGAGGAGGCCCGACTCAGTAGTGGGTCATTCATGGGTTGAAACGAACGAACGAACTCAGCCCATACATGACCCACTGATGAGTCGGGCCTCCTCCAATTACATGGAGGGAAATGAGCCTACTATGTCACGCTGGCCAGACGGCTCGGGACACACATGCGGCAAGTTCTCGGCCTTATCATTTCCTATTGTCGACTCTTACTACACTTTTAGGGTGGGATGGTTTGGTGACACAATGTATTCTAAATCCGTCACCACACTGAGAAGGTATACTATTTAGTCCATACATGACCCACTGATGAGTCGGGCCTCCTTCAAGTCATCATCATCATCATCATTATCATTTCAGCCAAAAGACATCCACTGCTGGACATAGGCCTCCCCCAAGGAAAAGCCGGTCCTGGGCCGCCCGCATCCACTGCTTTCCGGCGATCTTAACCAGGTCGTCGGTCCACAGTGTGGGAGGCCTACCAGCACTGCGCCTTCCGGAACGCGGTCGCCACTCGAGGACTTTTCTGCCCCATCGGGCGTCGGTCCTGCGAGCTATGTGCCCTGCCCACTGCCACTTAAGTTTGACAATCCGGTGGGCTATGTCGGTGACCCTGGTTTTCCTGCGTATCTCCTCATTTCTGATTCGATCTCGCAGGGAAACTCCGAGCATAGCCCTCTCCATTGCCCTTTGGGTGACTTTGAGCCTTCTGATGGAGCCCATAGTGAGCGACCACGTCTCAGTTCCATATGTCATCACTGGCAACACACATTGGTTGAAGACTTTTGTCTTCAGACACTGCGGTATTGTGGACTACTACATGGAGGGAAATGAGCCTACTATGTCAGGCTGGCCAGACGGCTCGGGACAGGATTTCGTATCAAGTTTTCTTATCATTTCCTATTGTTGACTCTTACGACACTTTTAGGGTGGGATGGTTTGGTGACACAATGTATTCTAAATCCGTCACCATAGGTGTATAAGTGTTCCCAATTGTTACCAATTTAGGTTGTGCGTTCTGTCATCTCTTATTATCTCGTTCGGTTGTATTGAAATTTGAAACAATTGCTCCAAATGCGGTTCTGCTTTATGATTGTGGATTTGACTTATATTCGTCCTGACCAAAAAACACGAAAGGCGAACAATGAAAGATTAGAGCACACCGAATATTTAATGTATACCTACTTCTACTATATTCTGTGTGGTGAACGATTTATATTACACAGTGTCACCACCCCATTTCGTCCTGAGGGTGTCGTAAGAGCTGACAAAAGGAAAAGGATAAGGCCGAAAACTAGGGAAACATATGCCAACCCGTCTATGAATGATTATACCTTTAAAATATCGCTACATAGTAAAAAACAAAGTCGCTGTCGTCTGTCCGTCCCTATGTATGCTTAAATCTTTAAAACTACGCCACGGATTTTAAAGCGGTTTTTTTAATACATAGAGCAATTTAAGAGTAAGGTTTATATGTATAAAACATGCTTAATATTGTAGAGAAACACTGATAATTTTAGATTTTCGTAATTGCACCCGTGCGAAGCCGGGGCGGGTCGCTAGTTTATTATACGTCTTAAATTAATGATTAGGTACCATGGTCAAAAATAATTTTAATGATTAATTCTTATCATTATTAGTAATCTGTATTATAATACATAACAAAGTAAAATGTACGTAATGTTAGAGAGGAAAAACGTCAAATTCCTGTACACGGACCAGAGTATCATTGTGTACTGTAATTGCATTTAGTTTAGAACCGCCTACCCCAGAAATATTGCAGTGCGTTGGTAATATATTAAGTAAATCCTAGCTAGTCCAGTCTGGCCAATTATCGTTGCAGCCGACAAAGAGAATCCTTCGCCAGCGCGTGTTTACGTAGAAGCTCGCGTTTTTTAGTCTAGATTTTTCTCTATAAGTCCTTAGAGTAAAATACATAAAAGAGATAGTTTCATACAATTGTTTTCTTTGAGTGAGTGTAATTTATTTTAGCTTACATATGTATGTAATAATAATAAATATCCTTGGACATTTGACACAACGCCATCTTGTCCCAAGCTAAGCAACTTAATGCTTTGTGTTATGGTAACGAGATGGATGATAAACTACTTAAATACATTTTTTTTGTAAAAACATACATTTTATAGATAGAAAACACCCATACCCGGAACAAATACGTGTAGGTCGTACCTACAAAAATTTCTTCCGTGCGGGAATCGAACCCGCGACATGCAGCGCAGCAGTCGATCGCTCAACCACTGCGCCAACCGTGTCACATACTAACGATGTTGTAAGATTTTTATTTAACTCTTGCACTGTGAGCTTTTAACATTGGAAATTTAGCCCGAACTTAACAAAATACGGATTAAGAATATTTATTGTCACCACCCCATTCCATCCTGAGGGTGTCCTAAAAGACGACAAAAGAAAATGACAAGGCCTGATAAACTTGATACGAAACCCTGTCCCAAACCCGTCTGGCCAGCGTGGTACAGTAGGCTAATTATCCTCCATGTAATTGGACGAAGCCCGACTTAGCAGTTGGTTCATGGGCTGAATAGTACTAACTTAGTAACAGAACAAGTAAGCCTTAAGGTACAAATATGGTTACTCAGCTTCTAAGCTTGATACTTCTGTATAAAACGCTGAACACAATCATACTTTGCATTCTTCGCCAGGAAAGAATGCAGCTTCCACACTCTCCCCGATGCAGCGATTACGTACTAACATTGTAAGGTTATTGCCAGATACTTCCATAAATATCTGAGGTAGGTTAGGGATATTTGACCAGCGAGTGAATTAAAGAAACAAAACCCGCTCGCTGTCAATGCACCACAAATAATCGATAAATTAATTTTTATTTGATTCGATTTGAATCTGTATTCGAAACTGATATATCCCGTGGCGATTTTTTACCTAAAGTTTTTGCTTCGTACCAGTGTATTTATAGGTTGTTGATGGCTCTGGTTCTCGAAATATTTTAGTAAGATGGTCGACATTTTTAGTTGACTAGCAACGTAATTTAAATTTTTGACGCCTCTACAATTGGATTTCGTAGTGAATACCGGACGGTTGACACGATGACTTATTTATTTAAATCAATTCTGTCACCAGCTTAGGGCTGTCACACAACCCGCAAAATGTAAAAATGTCTTTCTAGTCTAATGCTAATAGTAATTAAAATTTGCATTGCACTTATAGTGTACGATATTTTCTGTGAGTTGTAGCCCTATGTCGCATAAATTAGCGTTCATCAGTCATCGGCCCCTGTCTTCCGGTTGTATTTCATAGTTCAATGCCTCGCTACATTCATGTCCCAATGGAACGACCTTCACTGTATTCGGCGCATAGACGCACTCATTACCACGACACGAACCGAGTTTTCCATTATCATTTGTAACCATTGCTGCCTTTGTATAACAGTTACTAATCGTTCAATTTATATTATAAACAGTAATGAATATAAAAATAAACAAAGAGTACAGCAACGAGACTTCAATGTTACCAGGTGTATTTTTTCTCTGTTCCCCGAGCTATAATTAAGCTTATGGAATCAATTACAGATTTATGTCAAGAATATTTAATCATAGATATTTTGCAATAAATTATTGTCAAGCATGTATTTGTGATCGCCCACGCAGACATTTCTATTGTCACCTAAAGCCTCCAGGCTTCAATTTTGAAGGACAATAAATGAATATTTTATGCAAAGCCAACCAGTTCATTTATGTCGTAAATTAATAGATATTTACAATGCTTATACAACTTATTCATCATACTATTTATGTAGGTAACGCCGTTTTATCTACACATTACAAATTTTGTTAAATTTATTAAGGTTAGATAATAAAAACATATTTTACTATAGAATATAACTCAAATTCAAATCATTTATTTTGCTTGGGTCACGATGGACACTTACAAAAAGTCAATACAATATTTATAATGAGTCTATATAAAACAAATGATCTACCATCTACCACCAGTTCGGAACGCGACCACTGCTGAGAAGAACTGGCAAGAAACTCAGAGGGCTTGTCATTTTTTTTTTTTTTGCTTTGCGGTCCTATCTCTTATGTATTTAAACAATAACATAAGTGAGTAACTTAAAAATACTGGCACTGAATAGCTTAGTCCCAAGCAGCTGTGTCGTTTACATAATCAGCAATGTAAGTACATAATACTTACACAAAAGTTGTTGTTACTACCGTGGGAACTTGACAAAAGTTGATCATCGATCTTCAATATTAGATGATAGAATTCGTAAAGTTAGGAAGTTGTAGAATGATTGATAATATTATTATGTTTTGTAATTGAAGTACAGTAATGTTTAAATAATAGTTCTTTAATGCTTCATCAGAAGGCTCAAAGTCACCCAAAGGGAAATGAAGAGGGCTTATTCTAAATATTGTTATCATTCTGATTTTATTTTGTATGTATTATTCTTAAAGTATATATTTAGTATATTTTGATTGTTTGTGTATTTTTTAATTTATATATTTATCCTAACCTACATTTTACTTTTATTGTTTTGGTGCATCTAGCCCTTGTTATTCTCTGCTCCACCCAATGGTTGACTGTTAGAGAATGCCTCTAGGCATTAAGTCCGGCAATGTACCATGTTGCATAAATACTTAAAATAAAATAAACTAAATGAGGAGATACGCAGGAAAACCAGGGTCACCGACATATCCCACCAGATTGCCAAACTTAAGTGGCAGTGGACAGGGCACATAGCTCGCAGGACCGACGCCCGATGGGGCGGAAAAGCGAGGACTTTTATATGTTTTGTAGTTTTATTCATGTTTTCAATGTATGCAGCATTTATTCCGTGTCTAGTCTAATTGTCTGTATTGGAGTTAGAACCAGTAATCTTCTTCCGTCTTATATTTTCCCAATATTGTAATATATCCTACTAATAATGATAATTTTAATTGTTAATGCACAACTCTTTATTCCATATTACGTAGTAATTCGAAAATAGATCTACTGCGTAAAATAATTAGCAATGAGAACTCACCATCTATTTGTAGAAAAGAAACTGACCAAATATCAGGAAAACGCAGACGAAGACGCCGATAACAATGTACCAATAAAATATTTATCGACTTAACCTGTGTCGGGTACCTATATTTTTTTCCGTAGTACAAAAACACAAGTGCGATAAACTAATATTTGATATTATCGAAATAACTGCTCACATATATGTAGACTCTTGTATTGATGATACCTGGCTATACATTTTTGTTACTCACGATTTTTCAATGCAAATTTGGTCCTATTTTTTTTTATTTGACTAGCTACGCGCCGCGGCGGCTTCCGCGGGTAACATCGCACCCGTGCGAAGCTGGGACGGGCCGCTAGTTACAAATAATTATAGTTCATGATTTAAACGGATTTGGCTTCGTACAAACAAACAAATACATATCGTGTTTCTTTTTGGCAACATATTTTTTTTTACAGTTCATAAATTAGTTACCTAATTTACAAAGGCAAAATATTTACTCGGGTTGGCTCAGGGGTTATTGTGATGTATATCTTCCGTGGCTTCTGACTTCCTGATTTCTTTGGACGCTTTGTAGGACATCCTTAGAATGGAATAAATTCCCGATTGATTCGTGATCGCTTTGTGTTCCTTTTTACAAATGATTCTACATATTTTATTATCAGTATCTAAAGATATACATAAATGACACACTGACTTGGGCTTCCTCCATTTTCATGGAGAGCACAGGAAGATTCAATGATCCGTGGGGCCATACCGGCCAGGGCCTCCCATGCCGGGTGGGACGGGTGAGACGAAGAGCGGCACCCAACGCCGCAATGGATTGGGGCTCCAGGGACCCCTCTGTCCTCAGAGTTGCCCTGCGAGTCCTGGCCCACTGCGGTGCACCAACGCCCTCGGGTTGTCGCTAACCAGAGGGCTAACGGGCCTCCTTTTGCGAGGCCATTATGTCGCAGAAGGGGGCTGCGGGGTGGGTCACAAAGGAGGGAGCTCCGGCTGACCCGCGCCGCGGACGGAGGCAGGGGTGGAGGGGGGCGTGACGATACAAACCCGTTCTGCCCTGGTCTAGGAGGCCGGTGGTGGGTCCGGGGTCCCGCCACCGACAAAGGCCTCGTTGACTGAGAGGGCGTCCCAGTTGCCCGGGATGCTCTCTCTGATAGTCCCTTAGCCGCGTTGCGGGCACCACGCCGGGGCGTCACTGTTTACTGCGCTTGCGCGAACCTGTGGCGCCCCAAGCGTGCCGTGTGAGGGTATACCGCTGGGATTTTAGTGGGTAGACGACCCTTGTCGGAGTCCCACATAATCACCGACCTCTCCCCCGGGGGGCGGTGGTATGCTTAAAGCATTTAACCAGCGACAACAAAAAAAAATAGGGTTTATATAAACTGTTCCTTCTTTAGACACCCTCTTCTTCCGACTTATTTTTACATACGATGGTGTATGGGTTGGTGACTTTTTGTATCCCCAACCCGTCACCACATGGTAAACAATGTTTTCATAAATGTTTATAATTCTTACTCTATACGTACCGAATTGTGCCCGCATCCGCCTCTGACTGGCAATCCTCGTTTTGGTAAGTGTTATTATCTTATTTACCCAGACGCGAATAAATTATTTTTTTATTGCGTCGCTGCATCTGACACTGCCGATCATTGGTTTGACATTCAGACGGTCTAGCTAACTCATTGCATCTCTGTATCCACAGGCGATGCAAGTTCACCGGATCACGTCAAGCCAATTCAGACTTAATTTTAAAGTGTATAAAGGCTAAATTTGTTTGCTTTGTTATTTCGGCAGATTGCATTCAACACCAGATCGTTATGATCGTGCATTTCGTTTTCAAGGGCAGGGGTACGTACGAATTATTGTGAATCTGTTGACCGCTCTGTCACTGAAGGACAAGATACCAATTCAATCTAAAGATATTGCGGGAAGAAATTAAATATAGATATTTTTTTTTATTAAAGACGTTCCCTCTGCCCTATGAATAGATTGTTTCACGTGGGCACTTAACAAACAGATAATTAATGAACACAAAGATAGAGAATAAAAACCCAGGATAAGTATCGCTGGCTTAGAGCGAGACACTTGGTTGTGCCTGGAATCGAACTAACTTGATGGAACATTGTTGTTAGGGTAAGATTTTTAGGAGACTGATTGAGTAGCACTGTTTTCAAAGCTACAAAATGAAATAAAAGAAACAAAACTTTGATATTAACTGAACATTTAAATTAAAATGTTAAGCGTAACAAAATCCCTGGCGCAGTGGTCGACTGCTGCGCCGCATGTCGCGGGTTCGATTCCCGCACGGAAGAAATATTTGTACGACCTACAAGTATTTGTTCTGGGTCTGGGTGTTTTCTATCTATAATATGTATGTATTTACAAAAAAAAATTATGTAGGTAAGTAGTTTATCATCCATCTCGTTACCATAACACAAGCATTAAGTTGCTTAGCTTGGGACGAGATGGCTTTGTGTGAAATGTCCAAGGATATTTATTAATTTAACTATAATTATAGGTTAGTTTTTTATATAAAAACATTCCGAAAATTGACATATCAAGAAAAATTATGAAAATAATTAACACTAGAAAAAACAATACAGTAGAAACTTGATACAAATGTCCGGCCAGCGTAATTACCTAACTCCCTTCATGATCTTGGAGAAAAGCAGTAAAAAGGCGAGCTAAGTCTCATCAGGGTCGTGGGCATTTGACGGACACCCGTGGCCATGCTGCGGAAGGAACGCCGCGGCGCCGTTGGTTTTAGTGAGTAGGTCGGAGCGCCAACATCTTTTCGCGCCGCGGATATGTGGGACATACCGTGAATAGACCCCAACGGCCGAGGGACGCAGTTGGTTATAGTGGGTAGGTCATGCGTAAATTACCATAATTCTGCGCCTCAGAGTGTCAAGATGCCCAGGCTACCGCCTCAGTATCCGACTCAGCTGTAGATATTCTATGAGATGAAATGATGATAAAAGTTTTGGTTCTAAGCTACTAGGGGGCTACACTCAAGCTTTCTGTCCGCCTGACGGTAAGCAAATACCGTCGCCTATGATAATGAATGATATTGAATGACCGTTAATGAATGAATGATAATGAATGACACTAACAATTTCCTTTTGTTACAGGTCTAATAACGATAATCTCGAAGCCTAACCCGTCTTGAAGTTTAATAAAGAACCGTACCGTTAACATTGTGTAAGTAAGCGTAAATTCTGAGTAAAAAGTTGTGTAGTGATAGAACCTGGTTAAGTGCAGTGTGAAAAGTGGAGAATTTAACGACATCCCAGAGGAATGCCGGGTTCACGCCGGCACCGGAAAGGTGACTATTATTGTTTCTACTAAAGCTATTTAAAAATATATATATATTTATAACTTGTTTATTAGTATGGATTTACTATGACGACTCTTCTTAGTGGTGTGGCCTTACGAATCATTGAAGGTTACAAAGGTTGCTTAGATTAAAAAAGACATTAAAAAAATGTCACCCGGTACATGGTAAACCAACCACTGATCGTTTGGTAATTTCGATAAATGTAGAGTTGCCATAATAGTGACATGTATATTATCAATTTTATATTTATAAGTTTCTCTACTTCTACTATTCAGCCCGTACATAACCCACTGCTGAGTCAGGCCTCCTCCCATTACTTGGAGGGTAAGTTGGATTTGGAGCCTACTGTGCCACGCTGGCCAGACGGGTTGGCACAATGCCGCAACAAGGACGCGAGTAGGGAGCACTCCGGGGATGTTTAGTGGGTAGGCCCCCACTCTGGGGGAGAGTCCCACACGCCCCCCCTCGGCCATCCCCGTGGCCGACGGGGATAGTCCATAAAGGACTATACCCCAGGAGAACAAAAAAAAAAGGGTTTGTTTTCAAGCTTTCCTTCTGTTGCAGGTTTTCGGCCTTATCATTTCCTTTTGTCGGTTCTCACACCTTTAGGATGGAGTGGGGTAGTAAATCCATGACTACATGGACACTATATAAGTTATATAGGTACTAAATAAATAAGTTTATCTATTTAACATGATATCCCATCTCTATTTAACACCGTCTCTAATACATAAAATCATCGTGTAGTTATTGTACTCCTCCGAAATGGCTCGACCGATTTTCGTGAAATTTTGTGTGCATATCGGTTAGGTCTGCGAATCGGAGAACAACTATTTTTCATCCCCCTAAATGTCAAGGGCTTTGCCACCCAACATATTTTTTTGACTTTTTAAGAATTTATTTTTATTTTTTATGGTACAGCATACAAAAATACATACAGCCCTAAATGTTCACCCCTCTACGATCAACCCCTATTTTTTAATAGCGGTATTTATTTGGCAAAACAACGTTTGCCAGTTCATATCAGATACTCGAATAATATTCGTATAGCAGCAAGGCATTCGAAACGTATTGAAATGCCGAAAAATGCACCTGCCAATTTCAAAGTCAAAGTCAAATCATTAATTTAGTATAGGACGCAAAGGACACTTACAAATTACCCACACATGGATACAAATTATACAATGCAAAGTAATATATTTTAGTTTACCACCAGTTCGGAATGTGATCACTGCTGAAAAGAACTGGCAGTATGGAATGGAATAAAAACGTCCTTGGTCCAGTGACGTTGACGTCCAGTGAGCACCTGTTAACAAGTAAAACGCGTGTGGCAGCCATTGATCTCCTGAACCATATTAAAAGGAAGTGATCGACCCGTCACATGTCGCTGTTCAGAGTATTTTATAGCCAACTAGCGACCAGCCCCGGCTTCGCAAGGGTGAAATTATGCATGGATTATACATATAACCCTTCCTCTCGAATCACTCTTTATATTAAAAAAAAAACCGCTTCAAAATCCGTTGCGTAGTTTTAAAGATTTAAGCATACATAGGGACGGACTGACGACAGCGACTTTGTGTTATACTATGTAGTGATGCCAAAACCAAAGCCCGATCGGCGCCGGTAAAGGAATACAATTTAAAAGCTCGTAAATTCAGACAATTTATTTGGTACTAATAATTTAAATCTGTTGTAATTACTAGTACAAAATATATCACGTCCTTATATTTTGTTTTAACTTTACGAGCAATGCCAAGTGAAACTGCATATGACTAAGGCTTTGTATTGTTTTTTTTTAAACGATGGATGCGGGCGTCCCATGTCCGGCCTTTGTGGAGATCCTTGGGGGAGGTCTATGTCCAGCAGTGGACGTCTATTGGCTGAAAATTATGACGATGATGATTGTTTTCTTTAGCGCTGTCTACTTACCATAAACTCCAACGCAACTCATGACCAATTAATTTTAACTATTATAATCGCTCGATCCTTTAAAGCAAAACACACTTGTCATTGGCAAAATCATCTGTTTATCGATGGAAGCTAACACTTAAATGAAGAAGAAGAAGAACTGCAATGTGCACTGTTTAATTAAAGCGCCTGAGGTGGGTACCCAGGTGTGATTAATTAGGCATGCTCGCACGTACCTAGCTATCTACGCTCATTATCTAAGCGGCGAAGGCACGATTCTGTAGATCCATTGGATGGAAAAAAAGATTATTTGCATATTGGCCGAGGTAATGCTACGAAAGTGCTAGTTGCTAGTTGTTGATCACTATCGATGCCAGCGTTGTGGAAATTCCAAATTGTTTGTTTCTTATTTCGGTTGAAGGATCTGTATGGCCAACGGACAGTCCGGAACGTAATCTATCTGCAGGTTAAACGCTGTCTGGCTCTGCTAAATGTAGGATGAGTGTCCGTCATTTGTGACAGCTGACATCCTGCGTGTTTCGGAGGGCGTAAGTAAAAGAAAAGTGCATTTATTGACTAAACACAAACAAAGTTAACAAGAAAAATAAAATCTAAATGAGTCTAAGTGTTAGCGCTGATTTTCAGCTTTCGACCCACGAGTGCCATATGCTCGAAACTGTGATGAAGTTTGTTGTGTGCACTTTGATAAAATAAATCACTATCACTACATAGTATAAAACAAAGTCGCATTCTTCTGTCCGTCCCTATGTATGCATAAATCTTTAAAACTACGCAACGGATTTTGAAGCGGTTTTTTTTAATAGATAGAGTGATTCAAGGGGAAGGTTTATATGTATAACCCACCCCCGCTTTGCACGGGCGAAGCCGGGGCGGGCCACTAGTACATAATAATCAATAATATTATTCCTTGGGGGAGGCCTATGTCTAGCAGTGGACGTCTTTGGCTGAAATGATGATAATTATAATGATGACATACATACATACAGTCACGCCTTTTTCCCGCAGGGGTAGGCAGGGATCACATCCTTCCAGTTGCTACGATCCTGGCTCACAACTTTCGCTTCTTCCACTTTCACAACCTCTTTATGCATGCTCGTCGGTTTAAGGTGCTCTGACCTGACCTTTCATTAAGAAATGTAATGAATATAATTTTGTATTTGAATAATGATTAATCTATCGTTCGTTCATTTGTGGGCTACAAATGACTCCCTACTGAGACGGGCCTCCTCCAATTACATGGAGGGTAATGTGCCACGCAGATGGCAAATCAATACAATTCAATTACATTTATTTGTACAAGATTAGAACATAATATTTTTGTATTAGTATTATAACACAATAAGTGTTTCAGAATTCACCGAGCAATCACAGTCGCAGTTGATTGCAAAACTATAGTACACGTATTTGCCCTGGGCGTGGCTAAGTGCTTAGATTTATAGCTTCACTCAAAATTTATACGCGCAACGTGTAATTTGGTGCGTGCCGAGTAAGTGCGAGATTGGTATTATGTTATTTTTACTATGACCATCACATTTGGCACGTGGTAATGACCTCCCGAAGTTAACCGCTCTGCTGGTGAATCTCTATGTTAATACGACTCGGTCCATGCTTAACGTGACTATTTCTTTTCGTGTTAAAGCGGGACACCTACAGCATGTTGTATATACATAAATACATTTAAAGGGTACGTCGGTGTAAGATGTCATATTTAAGTGCAAAGGGTATAAAGGTTTATTCGTAAAAGCAGGGCATTTTTGTTCCCGTTGGGGACAGCGGGACGGAAAGCCTGAAAGCGGGACAATCTTACCCAAAGCGGGACGTATGGTCACGTTATCCATACGTGAAAATTGTGTTCCCCTTGTTACGAAAATTGCGCGGACGGTGGACTATGAAATTTCCCACACATATAGTGTATATAGAGAAAGAGTGCAGAAAGCTAATATTTGTTCTTTATCATGCATACAATTTATATTAATAAAAAAAAACATTAGACACACTACCATGTATTTGACACACACACACATATACTTAGACCCTCTGCTAGATGGAGCGACGATCTGCGAAAGGCTGCGGGCAGCGGCTGGATGCGTCAAGCCGAGGACAGGGCGCTATGGCGCTCTTAAGGGGAGGCCTATGTCCAGCAGTGGACTAATGTGGGCTGATGATGATGATGATGATAATGATATATACTTAGAGAGAATACAACTATTTTTATAGAACTATAATTTAAATTATTTGGTTGAATTTCAACCGCTGGCCGACCACTATTATTTATTAAATTGTAACTATTCCTCCGAGTGGTCCCGAATTTAGAAAACATTTTGTCACGACCCCATTCCATCCGTTAAAGTCGACAAGGCTGAAAATCCGCAAGGGAAGGAAAACTTGATACGAAACCCTGTGCTTACCCGTGTGGCCAGCGTGGCACAGCCGGCTAATTGCCCTCCATGTAAGGGAGGAGGCTCGACTCAGCAATGGGTCATTATGAGCTGAGTAGTAGTAGTGGTAACTATTGAAATGTGCAGCACATCTCGTATCTCAGCCCATAAGTGACGCACTGCAGATTAATTAGGGCTAACTGTGTACGACAGATCCCCTAACATAGACTGACCTCTGTGGTGATTCAGTCAGGAGCCACGGAGCAGTTATTGCAGTATACCGCAGTGGTTGAGCGATCGACTGCTGCGCAGCATGTCGCAGGTTCGATCCCCGCACGGAAGAAATATTTGTACGACCTACAAGTATTTGTTCCGGGTCTGGGTGTTTTCTATCTATATTATGTATGTATTTACAACAAAAAATGTATATAAGTAGTTTATCATCCATCTCGTTACCATAACACAAGCATTAAGTTGCTTAGCTTGGGACGAGATGGCGTTGTGTGAAATGTCCAAGGATATTTATTATTATTTATGTTTAGTGGGTAAGACGGCCCCTCCTATTACCTAGAATTTAACTAAAAGCCACACGCGGCAGCAGCCTTCCCCGGACTGGTTAAGAAAAAAAGAAGATGGGATTCGTTGGTCTTTGTCTTTTCTAATGTCTTTTAAATTCATCACAACATGTGGAAGGGGAGCTGATAATGACCTAATATTGTTTATTTACTCAATTATTGTTATTGACATCGCTATTCTTCAGCCAAGGAGCCAATTTTGAAAGGCATTTACTGTCAACGCATTTTTTTTTATTCTTTTGTCAAGGTATCTTTGAAATGGTTCTATTTCCAAATAAATAATTTTCATTTTTATTTAATTAGGTTTTATCACAAACCACTTATAAATCGTAATATTTAAAATTACCATTATCATCTTCCGGCCCTTGTCCCACGCTAGCAATTAATATTTTATCACTGGCAATTTAGTTCCATATATTAGTTAATACTTTTGCAATTACAACTACAATAGAAACAATATTGGACAACAATATTTGATTAATTAATACATCACAGATTAAGTCATTGAAACAATACTTACGGTAGGTTTATATGAATAAATTATAAGCAAAACGATTTCAATCCAATTAAATATGCTCGCACAAAATGAACAGTCTACGAGATTTCAATCGTTATATTGGTAAGCATTAAGTGTACACGCAGGTACGGTGTACAGTCATGAGCCTATATACATTAGTTAATACGAGTATGTGTTTTACACCCAGGTTTTTTGCCAACTTTAATAGTGTTGATCCAGAGATGTCAACACATCTCTGGATCAACACTATTACGATTTTATTATCTCTCGAATTCAACAGTTAGTTAGGAATGAGCAGATGCGATATGTTTGGTGACTGATTTAGAGTACATAGTGTCACCACTCCATTCCATCCTGAGGGTGTCTTAAGAGCCGACAAAAGTAAATGACGAGGTCGAGGAGCCGCAAGAGAACTTGAAATGAAAACCTGTACCAACCCGTCTGGCCAGCATTACAAGTTTACTATTGTCGACTAGATCTGGCTGTTGTTTGGCCCTTAGGAACTATTGCGCGAGTTTGCTCTCACAAATCTGTCTTATAACCAGTCTTGTACCCAAATGGCGATCTAAAAAGAGCAACTGAAGAGTTTCTTGCCGGCTCTTCTCTGTAGAGGTGCATTCCGAACCGGTGGTAGATGGTAAATAATTAATTTTAAATGGTAAATTTTAATTTTTATTTTTTTGTTTGACCTGTCAATAGAGCTCTAATGAACCAACTTGATTAAAGGAGTTTTGATTTTGATTTTGTAATTGGAGGAGGCCCGATTTAGCAGTGGGTCATTTATGGGATGGGTACTATACAGAAGCTATAAAATTCAGTAAGAATATCCGTAGCAAAAGAGCATACAGCCGTAGCATACATTTACGTATGTAATTATGTATGTGTGCGGGTGTGTGTTAAGGGACTTTGTAATAAGGTAGTAATAGAAAATTCTAGACCAACTAGGCGAGGGTAATCAAAATAATGGCGTTGTTATTAAAAAAAATGTTGATACGGTTGGATCAAACTAAACGACAGTTTCGACTGTGAGATAAAAGATTCAAGGTCCGTTTAACCTTCTTACGTACAGGCATAAAAGTGGGAAGAAAACGATGTCAAGGCTCGTACAAGCAATATAAATTTAATGAGAGGAACATTCCAACATCATGTCTCTAAACTATTTTTAATGATCTCGAATGGTTTGTTTGTAATATTTGAACAGAAAAGGCTGCTTTAATTTGTAGAGACGATTTCAGATTAAAACTCATGACAGATTACAACTTAAGCTCATAAATAATATGCTTTTGAATCGGGCCTCCTCCAATCGTAGAATAAAGACTATACGTCAAGCTATCCGGACGGATTTAATTAAGTTTTGTTTCGTGGAACAGGTTTTTCGAGGTTCCTAATTAGTAGTAAATAGTAAACGGTTGGCGCAGTGGTTGAGCGATCGACTGCCGCGCAGCATGTCGCGGGTTCGATTCCCGCACAGGAAGATATATTTGTACGACCTACAAGTATTTGTTCCGGGTCTGGGTGTTTTCTATCTATAATAATTATGTATTTACAAAAAAAAATGTATTCAAGTAGTTTATCATCAATCTCGTTACCATAACACAAGCATTAAGTTGCTTAGCTTGAGACGAGATGGCGTTGTGTGAAATGTCCAAAGATACTTATTTATTTATTTTATTTTATTTTCATTGTTTTTGAAGGAAATTTGTTTTAATTTTATTTTAGTGCATATAATTCTAAAGCCAGTGGTCTATTCGGGGAATCATGGTGTGGTCACGGTGCGTGTTCCCCTATTTGGCAGGAGACAGGTCATGAGGATTTCCAACAAAAAAAAATCAAAGGGGTATCATGGTGTTGGCAGTGGAATTGACTGCATTTCTATTTTACTGCTAGTAATACTTGCGAGCTGTTCCATCGAATGTCACCCTATGTTAGGGGAAAGAAAAATAAATTAGAAATATTATGTTGTAGAAATAAATGGCTTCAATTTCCGAGCGGTGATTGGGAACACACAACAATGGTCGGTCATTGTTCTTGATCGTACACTTTATTGCGGCCACTCGCAATAACCACTCAATGCAATCGGGTAAACAGAACAATGTTTAATCAGACAGTACTGATACTTCAAAGAACGTGACAATTGGGGTTATCAATACTACTACTACCATAGATGACAGAAGATGCGACCACGCATCGCCAAGTAAAAACAATACGCTGACAGGAATGGAAAAGTGGATTCCTTTCGCTGCCAACACCATAATTCCTGGGGCAGAACTCTGGCGACAGCGCAAGAATACAGCACCTTCTACTACTACGCCCTAAATGACCGATGTTGATTCGGATCTCCAGTTACATGGAGGGTGCAGAGCCTACAGTGCCATGTTGGAAGGGGGGGGGGGGTTCCATTTCAAGTTGTTGGCCCAGTTTCGGGCAGTTGAGGGACACCGTTGGTTTCAGTGGGTAGGTTGGGGCGCAGTTACCATGTTTCCGCGCCTCGGAGTCCCACATAACCCGGCTGGCGTATAGCGGTCCATGAGGATTTCCAACGTAAAAAAATCCTTGGGGGGTGAATGTCTTCTAAATCCGTCCACTGTGTAGCCGGGACTCCGCTAATTACAGAAGGGAAGGGGTAGTAGGGGTAGGGAAGGGAAGTTGGTAGGGGTTTGTACCTACAATTTTTGTTTAAGGTTTACTTTCGCCTGCAACTAAGTTTTACGCATAGTAAGTTTCTTTAGCCAGCTTTTACAACTCCCTCAAGATGAAATCGTGTATTCTAAATACGTCTTATATATCACCACACGGAACATCTCTGCGATTTTATTCTCATGCTTAAAGCGTAACTGATTACATCGAATCCATTGATCCCATCGTATGTTCCAATCGAGTAGAACCGATTCATATCATTGCATAACACTGCGAATATTCGCGTGCATCGTTCAGCCTTGCCAACCGTTATCAAACTTCCCGAACCGATGCCATAGTATATTAGTGGTAGATTTTATTTGCACAAATTGCTGCATGCTACTATCGCTGCATTATTGTCACAGCTTATGATCTATGCCAATTAAACTAATATCTAAGTGCAGTACCCGGCAAAACAATTATGAGAAAATATTTTTATTTTGAGAAAGGCTTAGATGCTTATATTCGACATACCTGTAGTACATTAGTATGTACTTATGTGTGTCGAATGTATGCATCTCGCGTGGTACACCAAGAATGCTTAGACTATTATTTGAGACTATTCATCATTAAACAGCGAGCCTCGCTTATAGTGGAAAAGGTATTGGATTGACGTATATTTTGATTAGCTGTTTTTCATTTTAATTCACCACACAAAGTTTGAAATCTGATGCGGTAATCGCGGTCACGTGACAGTTCTACTGTCTCATCTTTGACTATGTCCTACCGATGTCTGGGTGACCTTTGTATTCGCCGCTCGGAAACTGGGTCGTCGGCTTCTGACCTTTTTGTTTGTGTTACAGTGGATTGAAAAAGATAAACGATCTAGTTCGGCCGCGGGCGAAGATTCCCGATCGCTATTTCGGGTGCAGCCGGGTTGCAGGGATAGGTATTATTGATGTATGCATGATTTAAAACATTGCTGCTGTAATGTATGTAGGTCATGTACCTACGTTCAAGCATCCTCGTGTTTAACCTTAAACCTTGTCAACCATCACTTGATTGTTTGTTCATAAACAGTTGGTTTGTGTTACAAATTAAAACATTTTGTTGTTCTGGAATTCTGTGGACTTTTGAATCTTGTAGCCGTATGTAATTTTAAGTGTAGTGACGGACTTAGAATACATAGTGTCATCCCCCCATTTCATCCTGCGGGTGTCGTAATAACCGACAGAAGGAAATGACAAGGCTGAAAATGTAGATACAAGAAAAGGAAAATTGATAAGAAACCCTGTGCCAACCCGTCTGGCCAGCGTGGCACAGTAGGCTAATTACCTTCCATGTAACTGGAGGAGGCCTGACTCAGGGGTGGGTCATCTGTGGCTGAGTGGTGGTGCAAAGTGTTGTGTAAAAGTACACGAAAGTTTCTGAACAAAAAAAAAAAAAGTGTAATGTTTTTTTTGTGGTTCAGCTAGTTTTATACATATTTATGACACATCATATGACATGTGACATATCATAAATATAAAAGGGAGTTTGTGAAGGGAGTTTTAAATTATTTGGTTTTTGCGATAATACTACTAACTATTCAGCCCATAAAGACCCACTGCTGAGTCGGGCCTCCTCCAGCTACATGGAGGGTACTTAGCCTACTGTGCCACGCTGGCCAGACGGGTTGCCACGAATTTCGTATCAAGTTTTCCTTCTCTTGTGGCTAGGTTATCGGCCTTGTCATTTCTTTTTGTCGGCTCTTACGACACCCTCAGGACGGAATGGGGTGGTGACACTATGTAGTCTAATGACACATCATAAATATTGAAAAAGAGTTAATTGAATTTTATTTAAAGAAAATTGATAATTTATAGATTAGTTTGCAGTAAAATCGAATCGCCTATTTTGAAGTCACACGGCGTATAATTCTTTTTGTGAAAAATACTCAAGTTAAAACTTTTTACAAAAAGTAAAAAGAAATACTTGTGAAGTTATATTATATCTACAAGGCACGAAAAAGATTAAGCGGTAATTAAGATTTGTTGTAGTTAGTTAGTACATTGCAAAATTAAGTTAATGGGTGGAAACGTAGCGTCTCCGAAGTCCCACAGTAAACAACCGTCAATTAAGCCGTTGTAGTTTATCGTTTGATTGAATGCGATTGGCGAATTAACTGCCCTTCAATTGCTTGACGTACTACTAAATGTCTCACGGAACACATTCATCATTCTATAAATTCAACCTACCGTCGAGACAGATCTGCAATAAGCGAAGTATCACAATCACTATCACTACACATTATAAAACAAAGTCGCTGTCATCTGTCCGTCCATATGTATGCTTAAATCTTTAAAACTACGCAACGGATTGTGAAGCGGGTTTTTTAATAAATAGAGTGATTCAAGAGGAAGGTTTTTATATATAATACATCCATAATATTGTAGAGAAACACTGATAAATTTAGATTAGGTTAATCATTTCACCCGTGTGAAGCCGGGGCGGTTCGCTAGTAACAAATATAAACAATAATAGGGACTAGCTAGTAGTCCCTATTATTGTTTATATTTGTTTACCACCCTCACATCTAAGTCCGGCGCCAAGCAGTTTTACTGCTGTCCGTCGTGTGTATGTGAAAGCCGCTGCCCGACAGGGCATTTACATGAATTGCCTGCTCCATCTTAGACCCTGGCGTTGCTTTCCATCACGCAAGCCTAGGGTCAAAGGCATTTAAATCACTGTTGAAAAAACAAAAAACGATTACTACTACTTACTACTTAGCCCATAACGACCCTCTACTGAGTCACGCCTCTTCCCGTCACAGGGGGGGGGGTAATTAGCCTACAGTGTCACGCTGGCCATACGGGTTGGCACAGGGTTTCGTTTCAAGTTTTCCTTCTCTTGCGGCTAGGTTTTCGGCCTTGTCATTTTTCGTCGGCTCTTACAATACCCTCATGATGGAATGGGATGGTGACCTTATGTATTGTAAATCAGTCACCACGCGAAATATACCACACGCATATTTATAGTGAGGTATTCCGTTAAGCTTTGTACATTTAGGGACCACTGTTTATTAAGGTTAATACCTGCCCAGGGTAAGTGTTTTTATGTGCTTCATCCACCCGAGATTTTCTTTTACTCGGTATAACAGTCGCAAATGTCATTTAGGTCACCAAATTTTCCATAAAATATGAACCCAAATGATTGCCTTTCATTGTTCGAGAGTTAAATCGGGCCACGTAGAAGCTGTATAGATGCACGGTGAATATGCGATAAGCAGTATTCTCAATACATACAATCCCTCGGAAAATATTTATACAGAGACACATAAAATAGAATAGAGATATAGAAAGGTGTATTAAACTATGATCTTGTACGTGTTGTGAAAAAAATACAACTATTACTGAGCCCTTAAATGACCCACTGCTAAGTCGTGCGTCTTCCCATTACATGGCCAGATGGGTTGGCCATGGCGCTTACTGAATTAGCGTACTATGCCAAGCTGGTCAGACGGTTTGTTTTCTTTAAATGTTCCTTCTCTTGGTAGATTGGTTACGGTGTATGCTCCCGCAATGTGGGTGAATTCCGTGGCCCTGGTTCGCTGTCGGTTGTAGCGGGTAGGTCAGGGCGCAATTTACCTACGCGCAATCTACGCGCGCCGGAGTCCCCTAGTGCCTATAGTTTGGCTAGTCTTCAACGGCAGGGTATCCATGAGAATCTCCGAGGTTTGCGGTCGATGCGGTTTCTTTCGTTTTCCCTTTGTCGGCTCCTACAACAACCACGTAATTAAATGGGTTGGTGATACTAATTGTTCTAAATCTGACATTTATATAAAACTTGGTGCCTAGGAAATATCTGACTCATAAGGTATGTCAACGCGCAACCTGACTTTAGCCAGAGTTGAGGTACGGTTGGTGGATAATACTTACTGTGGAGCTGGGTTTCAGTCATGAGGGGTTGACCTAGATCGCGTGACCTGGTCACACGCAGCTCCTCCCTCCACCTGCAATTAAGAGGCGAAAGTGTAGTAAATGGTAATCTCTTTACTAATGACCTGATTGCGGAAGATTTTTGCAAATACTTGCTCTTGTCTATACACATATTTACAACATAGAAAAATATCCTTTATTTGATTTTTTTTATAATCTTGTAAATAGCTTGGTTGCTTGGAAGAATTGCTTTTAACAATAAGGTCGCAATTTGCACTACTACTTCTTCACCCATCAATGACCCACTGTGGAGTAGGACCTGCTCCAGTTGGATGGAGGCCTAATGAGACGGGTTGGCAAAGGGTTTCGTATCAAGTTTTCCGTATCTTGCAGCTAGGTAATTTCCTTTTATCGGCTCTTACAACACCCTCAGGATGAAATGGTGTGATTATACAATTTATTCTAAACCACACGGACATTGATGCTAACATTGTTTTTTTTTATAATTATAACCAAAAAATGATTGATGGAATTGATTAAATTCTTATCTCAGCATAATTTTCACTTGAAGGATTTTGATCTTCCACTCGCGTCAAAGGTCGAGGTCTTATCCGGGTCATTGATTCAACTAGCTTCATTAAACCTAATTTCAAGAACAGCAAGGAATTTCATAGTCAAGCCAATCACCTTGTTGGATCTAGAAGTTGCATGCCCTCACTTTAGATCACAGTTCCCTGGTTCGATTCCTGGGTCCGGTAAGCGTCTTCTTATAGGTGCAGTTTTCACTTGCCGACTTACAGCTGGCAACTGGTCGGGGGACCCGCCACGGGCCTCTTAGGCGAGGGCAGAAGGGGTTTGTATCGTCACTCCCCCTCCACCCCTGCCTCCGTCCGCGGCGCGAGTCAGCCGTAGCTCCATTCTGTGACATAACGGCCTCGCAGAAGGAGACCCGTTAGCCCTCGGATTAGCGACAACCCGAGGACGTTGGTGCACCGCAGCGGTCCAGGACTCGCGGGGCATCCCTGAGGACAGAGGAGTCCCTGGAGCCCCAATCCAATGCGGCGCTTGGTACCGCTCTTCGTCTCACCGCTCCCCGTGGGCCTGCCCGGCAAGGCAAATGAAGAGAGAGTGAAAAAATGCATTAGGCAGTTAAGGAGAATACTAGCGTACCTATTAAGCCGTTCGTTATCTGTGTGGTGACGGATTTCTAATACATAGTGTCACTACCCTATTTTATCCTGAGGGTGTCGTAAGGGCCGAAAACGTAACCGCAAGAGAAGGAAATGAAACCCTATGCCAACCCGTCTGGCCAGTGTGGCACAGTATGCTTATTACTCTGTGATGGGATGAGGCTGACTGAGTAGTATTAGTATCGTTAAGACTCAAGCATAAAACCTAAGTTGACTGCCTCGTTGGTCTAGGGGTTGGATCTACCGCCTTTGGATCAACGGGTCCCGGGTTCGATTCCGAGATCAAGCAAATGTCTTTGTCTAAACCAGAGGCACTTGCTCTGGGTCTGGATATCATTTGTGTTCGTGAATTACATGTTTGTAAACTGCCCCCGCGATACAGGTTATACGTAGTGCACGGGTTCCGTATTTTATTTAAAAAAAAGCCACACCCGGTACGGGCTCTTAAAAAAATAAGCACCCCCATTCGACAACCTGTTACGCACGTGTGAACGATATTAGTTGACGATACCATTACTCAGAAGCTTCTTCAGTAATTTTCCGAGCCGTGAGCGCAGAAATCACGTTTGATTATGCTTTTATTTGTGTTCATGGCTTAATTATGACTTGCCAACGTTAATTACGCAGTGTTTCTAACACCAATTACAATTTGGTAGAGTGGAAAGCTGTTTGGCAGTGTAAGCTCTTTGAACTTTACACATTTATTAAGCAGGTTACGTAATGGTATGGTATTTATAATGAAAATCTTTACATACATGTGGTGACGGATTTATAATACATAGTGTCACCACCCCATTTCACCCTGTTGGTGTCGTAAGAGGCAACAAAATGAAATGACAAGGCCGAATACCTAGCAAGACAAACTTCTGTACAACTATTTTAGTTGTACAGAAGTTTGGGATACTATCCACTTCATGTCAATTGTGAGCTACAATAAAATTATTTTCTTTCTTTCTTTCTTTCTTTCAAGAGAAGGAAAAATTGATAGCCATCCCTGTGCCAACCCGTCTGGCCAGCGTGGCACAGTAGGCTAATTACCCTCTATGTAATTGGAGGAGGCCTGACTGAGTTTAGTGAAAACGTGCATCATAATTACACATAAACATGCGAAACGCAATGGATCTGCATGTTAGGGAGCGTCTGGCTCCGCTCGAAATCGGATGGTGTCCATCAAGACAACTTTTTTTTTATGTCGCTGGGGAAATTATTAATGCAAACCGCTGGGGTTGTGTCAGCGGTTATTTGGGACTCTAGAACACACGACTACCACTAAAATCCTAGCGATATACCTTCATACCCGATATCTCACGTCTCGTTCGGGACGTCATAGGTTCACGAGGACGCGTCTACTGGTGCGCCCGACGGGTTGCCCTCCAGGGCATGCGACTATCGGAGGGCACCACCCGAGTCAATGAGGCCTCAGGCGAAGGTCAGCCAGAGCTTCCTAAGGTTCCTACCCGCCCCGCCCGCCTCTTCCCCTTAACGGCCTCGGAGAAGGAGCCTTGGAGACTCCCATTTAAAATACTGTATAGCCAGAGGTTTCTCAATCTGCTAATCAATTGCATCTCGTTCTATCCATTACGTGTTTTCCTTCTTTAAGTCCTAAACAAGTAATCGCTATTTAAGGACAATAATTACAGGAAACAAGAAAAAAAACTTTGAAAAGTATAATTTTGTGTTAAATATAATCGCATAAAGAAGGCAGCCATATTTTAAGTTTATTCAGCTTTTAGGAGAACGCTTAGCGGTGCGTACTAAGTACGTTCATTTTCTTTTATGTAAAGCGCGAACCCTTGGCAAGAACTTTTTCACTAATACCTGTGCTAACACTACCGCGTTTTGTGTGGAAAATAGTGCTCGTCCGGGTGCGTTATGACTAAGCCTTCAGCACCACAGAAGGCCATCAAGAGTAGCCTAAAGCTTAATGTCGTATTAAGTTTAAATTGAAAGCAGCGTTAGATATAATCTGCATAGCATTATGGTGTTAGGTTTAGAAAATATCGTTTTTACATTCGATCAAAGGAAAACCCTCTTAAACCCTCGAAAAATATGCCTCCAATCTAGCCAGCGTGGCAAAGAAGGTTAATTACAAATGGAAAGAAGGACTCACCCGTGGCTAACGCGTGTAATGATGTTGATGAGGCACAATAATCATTACACTTACAACCATATCTAATTTAAATTTATCACTACAATGAAAGATAAAATCAAAGGCTCGGCCGCCCATAAAATACCTTCACACGAAAAAAGTTGACTACTGAATTAGCATTCTGATATACGATTAAGGATGGGGTCATTGACTGTAATCGTTAAGCGTTGCTCAAATAAAAATCACCAAACCATCAAATTCTGTGATAAGGAAAATAATGTAAAGGAGAATACGTTTTACAAATCGATATTGAATACCATGGTTATTATGGGTTCATAAAAAGGATTAAAGTCACCCAAAGGGCAATGGAGGACTATACTCGAAGTTTCGCCGCGATGTCGAATCACAAATAAAAAGATACGCAGGCTAACGCCTAAAGTGGCACAGTCCTGTTAGGCTTTTCATACATTGGACCAATGACCTGGTTAATATTGCGAAATTTGACGGATATGGGCGATTCAGGAACAACCTTTGAGGAAAAATGATACCCATACCCACTGGGATAGAGTTTTGTGACCACCAAATTCCATCGCAAAAGAGTCGAAGGAGCTGCCTAAACAAAAAGGTGGAAAACCTAGCCACTATAGAAGGAACACTAGATACAAAACCATGTGCCAAACCGTCTGGCCAGGGCTCTTAGTGCCCCTGTTGTAGGTCGGGGTGCCGCAGCTGACTTCTGGCTGACCTGTGGCGTCCCAAACGAAATGAGTGAGGAGATACTGCTGGGTTTCTAGAGAGTACTTGAGAAGTTTCCTGAGTACCACATAACCGCCGAACCTACCACCGTGGGGCGGCGATATGCATCAAGCATTTCCCTAGAAATAACAATAATAAGGGTCGGTCAGTAGGCTAACTATGCAGTAGAATACGTATGTATGATGTATTACAGTTGCCGTTTAAAACGACAGAAACTCAATTGTACTTCACCCATTGCTCAGTATCGTATTAATCACGACGAACGCGACAAATCTGGACATCCGCTTTTGTTACGTAAACCTCCGAGTTGATGGTTGAATAATCATAGAACTAATATGATTGGAAGTCGAGTCGGTTTCACTGAGTGAAGGCATTTTGAGTAAGCCTTTTACGGCTTACTTTGCTATTGGCTATGACAATGACAATGACAATTTAAGGGTAAGTTTAAGTTTAAGGTATTTATTTTTTATGAAATGTGTTTTTTGGAAATTATATTTAAGTACGAATTACGCAAACACTCATTGACTTCCTGTTACTTAACAACGCCATCTGCTGTTGTGCTCACAAAAAAGTAGTATTATTATTCGCCAATAGATATCAGGAATTAAGTCTAACCTCAAAGCAAACACTCATTGACTTCGTGTTACTTAACAACGCCATTGTTGTGCTCACAAAAAAGTAGTATTATTATTCGCCAATAGATGTCAGGATTCCTAGCTAGATCGATTTATCGCCCCTGAAACCCGAATAAAATGACATTTTCTAAAAATGATTCCTTTGAACCCCCTTTGTACTAAATTTCATGAAAATCGTTGGAGCCGATTCCGAGATTCCAATTATATATATACAAGAATTGCTCATTTAAAGATATAAGATTATTTACACATTCGTGGGATCTACCCTATAAACTTAAATAAAACAGTTTTCTTTTAAGCACAGGAAGTATATTATGCTCTTGTTAACAGATCCACAATTCATAAAATTTTTGTCACTTCGGTACACATACATCCATAGATTCTTACAAAATTTCGCGCTTATAATATTGGATGCTCACAAACTTTCCGCATGCACATTATATTTTTAAAAATATCCACGAAAGCAGAGCCACTTGCGTGAGCTAGTATGGACTAAAATAATTCTCACTTATTGTCGGATTCTATGTATAAGATAGCACTTCACATGACAATTTCGTGTTCGCTATTCGTATGCGTCATTTATGGACACCAGTCTTGTTTACTATTTATATATGACTATTTGACAAAATCCGTCTATACGAGTACATAACCTTAATGTCAAATTATGACAACCGCAAATACGAATATGTAGCGGAGTGAAACGCTACCATTACAAAATTACTTGTACATATGCATCTACCAGTCTATGTGTAATCACTCTAAGAATGCGATGATTTGCGGTCAGAGATTTGAGTTTGGAACGAATTTGTTTCCGATTGGTTGGTACACAGTTTTTGCTGTCGGTGCGTGACAGCTGCGGAAAAGTGTTTACCTACCGACTGTCTCTGCTACCAACCGCCTTTGGCACAAATAAAATTCAAAATGGAAAGCCAGTTTCTTTCGTTTGCAAATTAACACGAGTACAATGGTTTTTTTTTAATAAAATTACATGTAATTTTGCGTTTTTTTTTTTAATATCAGAGATGATGTTTATTTGGACTAGCGAAACGTATGTTCCTTCGACTATCTATTATGATGATGCTATAATATTACTACAGTGTTCCATAATCAATCTTGGACTTTCTTTATTTATTTTCCTAGTCATGAAAATGGTAATAAGCACACACAAACATTTTTATTAACACTATTTTCAAAAACACTAATTACATTATTTGCATTTGTTCTTTTTTCAATTTTATATAACTAATTAATATTTTTTCATACTAATTTGTATGGCTCTTATTAGTTACAGCGTTATGAGGAGACATTATATATGTTTTATTTTGTTTACTTTACAATCGCTTTTGATTATTACTTTGTTCTTAGGAAATTTAAGAATCTATTACCAAATAGTTGGTTGGAATTACTGTCTTAATAAAACTGTCACAGAGAAACCAACGCTAGTCTCGACTACCACAAGTCCTCTAAAACTAGTGACTCACGTTCCTATTTCTTATGTCCTAAGAATAAATCCAAAACTGCACCAGTATGAGTCATGGCGATTCTAAATGGTGCCTAAGGGGCAACGACCTCATGATCTTGAGCACGTTCTGTGAGCCACTCTTTTTATGTTTGTTTTGCGTATCGTTGCGTACAGATAGAGGGGCACTTTGTATCGAAGACGTTGATTAATGAATTTGCACTGGATAAATGTACTCAAATTACAAGTCATTTAGGTTTCTCAGATGTTACCTAACGCTTTTTACATGTGCAAGCGCTAAGACAGACAGTGTACATAATTAAGAACAGTAAAAGCATTTCGTACTGACCGTGAAGACTTCACACTAGGGTTCATGATTTCTCGAGCTTTTCAATTTCTCGGGTCTCGAGAATTCTCGAGGCTAATTTCTCGGGACTCTCGGGTTGTCGAGAAATTTACATTTACGTACGTTTTCTCATATTATTTGGTTCCAATTGCGTCTAAAAATCAGTGGTTTTCCTCTCAAATAAAAGTATCAAATTAATTATAAAACTTTCATCGATGTTATTCAAAAACATTAATCTTATAAATATTGTTTTATAAAAGTATTACAGAAAAAAATATTATTCAGGCTCATAATCATAATGACAGCACCATTTTTAGTTGGTTATTTAGAACTTAAACTAAACAAAAAATCAACATGAAAGAAAACGTAAATATTAGGTTGGGGAAATAGTCTTTTTAATACAGTTGCTCAAAAAGTGGCATATTGCAGGGCCGTATAGCGTTCGGGAAGTGGGCTATTACACACGCGTGCTTTTTTTTACCATTCCCGCACTAGTGCGTTTTCTTTCCCAACTGTCAAAATAATGTCTTTTATAAGGAAAATCCAACCATGAAGTTTTTACTAAAAAAAATCATAGAAGTTTTTATGATTCATGCAAATACGTATATTTCTAAAAAGAAACTACTTACTAATTTGTTTCAATATCAGATTTAATGATTTGATTGAATGAGTTAGGTTAGGTTTCATTTCAATTCATCTCATTAAATTTCATTTTCATTTCATATCAATAAAAAATGTCTACTGAAGACTTGGCTGTATGGACATAGTTGTTTTTGCCTACTAGAATGGGTGAAGAAAAAATAAATCTCTGCTTATATTCTACGGTTGGCGCCATTTTTCAGAAATGATTAGTTAGTTGAGTTTATTGTGTTTTATTATTTTATTAAATAGCTTCATTTTTTCGCAACTGTATTAAAAATAGTCGTTCAGTACACGTGCGGATCCGTCATTGCAACTTGTTCCGACTGTCAACCCTCGCCATTGACATTTGTCGGAACTCTTTGCAATGACAGGCTTTCCGCACTTGTAATGAAATATACTATTTCGCATTATAGTATGTATGAACTTGTAATAAAATCTTCAGTCCTGATCTTGCACCTTCAGATTTCCACATGTTTCGGTCTCTTCAGAATTCTTTAGACAGTGTCAGGTTAACATCACGAGAGGACTGCCAAAACCACATGTCGCGGTATTTGGATCAGTAGTCCCAAAATTTCTATAGCAATGGGATCATGTCCCTACCTACAAGATGGCAAAAAGTTATCGAACAAAATGGTAGCTACATACTTTAGTTAAATGTAAATAAACGATACTAAAAAATGTTTTTAAATTTCTTAAAAAATGCGACGAATCTTTTTCCTCAACCTATTATCTTAACTGACATTACATTAGGATCACAGCACAATTTAGGGCTGGTTATTTAGAAAAAGAATCAACTTAAATCTTGTAAACAAAATAGCTTCTATAAAACACGAAAGAAATCTTTAATATCTTAAACTCTGGTAGAAAGTAAATGTAAATTATAATTTCATTACAATCATAGCACCATTTATGGCATGTTAATAGAATATAAACAAATTAAAACTCTGCAAGTTTTTTTTCTACAAACGTACATGATTTCTCGAGTTCTCGACTTTTCTCGAGCTTGATTTCCCGGGAACAAAGCCTAACGATTTCCCGGGAATTCTCGGCTCGAGAATTCCCGGGAATGAACCCTACTTCACACTCACACAAGCAAGTGTTAATTATACGCTCATTTTCGCTTGTTATTTAAATTGTAATGCTGGCATCAGAGGGAAAATAATGTGTTCTTTTATTTTGTCCCTCATTTCATGCTGAATGTGTCGTAAGAGCCGATAACCGGAAGAGAAGGAAAACGTGGTATAAATAAATAAATAAATATCCTTGGACATTTCACACAACGCCATCTCGTCCGAAGCTAAGCAACTTAATGCTTGTGTTATGGTAACGAGATAAATGATAAACTACTTATATACATTTTTTTTTGTAAATACATACATATTATAGATAGAAATGACACCCAGACTCCGAGCCAGTGCCTCTAGTTTAGACAAAGACACTTGCCCGACCCCGGAATCGAACCCGGGACCCGTTGATCCAAAGGCGGCGCATCTAACCACTAGACCAACGAGGCACCGGGTATGAAACCCGGTGCCAACTCATCTGGCCAGAGTGCCACAATATGCTCCGCGACCCTGGGGGCTAGGTCTATAGTGGAGCCCCAAGCTCCTAGGCGGGCCCTTGCCATTACGCGGGGGAAAGCTAGAGTAGCCTCCCCTCGTTCCACTGCCGTGAGGCGCGCGCGGTAACTCTCGGAGCCTGTATTGCGCAGGCGACGGTCTTCCCAGGTATATCGCCCGCATGCCCATCAGAAAATTAAAATAAGGAATATGATATTATTTTGGAATATAAAAAAAATATAAAAATGTTTTCTGTATTTTGGCAAATTTTCTACCATCTTAATAACCCATTCATTGACTAATTATGAGATTCATTGCAATATTTTTTTTCTTTTGCAGCCTTACGCAGTCTACACCCGGACATAAACCACCGAGGTAAGTTTTACAAATCGTTGTTACAATAATTTCTTCTTCTTACTCGAGTTATACTAGTCTAACTTGATTTGATAAATTACCATCATTGACAAGAAGCGATTGCGGCCTCCGATATCCATCTAGTGGGTCAACAGGTAATTATTCAGTTAGACCAGCTGACAGTTTTCACGCTACCGACTACGTTAAATGATGTTAAAATTGCAGCTGCCCATCAAAGCGTGGAGCACGCTGGAAGGCATGCCATGACCCAGGTCCCAGGACCCAGGTGTCATGGCATATTTTCCCCTTATTGGGTACCGTAACCCGTGGCCCTGAGTCGAGCAGTCGAGGGAGGCCATTGGTTTTAGTGGGTGGTAGTTTCTGGGTTTCGAAGTCCTAGAAAAGTACCTATTTTTTTTTCCTCCAATCATGAATGAGATATTATGTAGCCTATGAAAGGTTTCACATTCACATTCGTCGACACTGTAAGAAGTGAAAGATAGAATTTGGGAACAGAGTAAAAGTAGATTCCTTGAGCTGCCAACACTAAGCTTCCCCTAATAGATATCTACCCCACTCACGCATTGGAATATAACACCATCTAAGAATAAAGTAATCTGCAGTATTTACTCCGTGTCGTGACGGATTTAGGGAAATAATGTCATCACCTTATTATATCCCGAGGGTTTCATAAGAGCCGACAAAAGGAATTGACAACGCCGATTACCTTACCGATAGAGAAGGAAAACTTGTTATGAAACCCTTTTTTTTTCGCCCTGGGTAAAATCCTTTAAGGACTTCCTCGCCGGCCACGGGGATGGCCACCGAGGGGAGTGTGGGTCTCTCCCCCATAGTGGGGGCCTACCCACTAAACCTCCCCGGGGTGCTCCAACTCGCGTCCCGTTGCGGCATTGTGGGATCTGATGCAGAACCACGCCGCCGCAGTGTTATGAAACCCTGTGCCAACCTGTTTGGCTAGCGTGGCACCGTAGGCAACAGTAGGTCATCTAGAGGCTGTAATAATAGTAGTAGTAGTTACTCGATATACCTGATATGGCTGATATAGCCAATCCCTCTAATCAAGGCCAACTATTACGATGTAAGGTGGACATTTTCTGAAAAAAGCGGCACGTATATGTGCCGGTCGTACTGCAAAACTGCAGGAGATTATCTTAAAAATAATAGTTTATTTAAACTTATAAAATACGCTTTTACTAAAAAATAGAAAATAATTTTTTTAATTAAATAATAATCAAATTTATTTTCAATTTTTTAGTTAAAGCGTATTTTTTTAGTATTTTTAAACTATTCTTTATTTTTTAGTAATCGAGAAATAGGTGATCTTCGCGTCTGGTAGATTCCTTCATTGGTCTTGACGCAGACACTCCGCGTCTCAGGAAAACAAAAATCGCTGATCCTGATTATTATTATCCTGGAAAGGAGAACGGGTCAAAAATAAAATATTGAATTGTCATCGGTCCGACGTTTTGAAGGGGGTCAAAATCATGTTCAAAGATTCCGTTACATACTAACATACAAACATACTTCTGAAGCTTATAAAAGCGTATTAATAAATAGCTCGCTTTGTTCTCCGGCACCAGTAAAACCATAAAAGACATTTGAAGTAGGTGTCTCGGGCATACCTACATCCTAACTATCGTCAGGGTCAATGTAAGTTGGCACCGCCTCAAAATGATTATTTATTTTTCGCTGCATTTTTTGTCAAATAGTTTTTATTTTTTTGTACACACAAATTGGAACCAATAACTAGTAAGTCGTCCAAGATTGTCCAAATTTGCTTTCCAACAAATGGTTTTGTTTACTTATTTCATGTTTTATAGCAAACTACTGAACCGATTTCGATACATGAACTGACGCCTCATGGGAAAACGGGTGGCTTTAAAAAAAAGAATAATCAAAATCAGTTCATCCAGTAGAAAATTCTGAGGCAACAGACAAAAAATATCAGATCAATTGAGTACCTCTTCTTTTTGAAGTCGGTTAAACGGGCAGAAATCCTAGCTGCAAGACAAGTAAACCTTGATACGAAACCCTGTGCCAACCCGTTTGCAACACAGTAGGTTAATTACGCTCTATGTAACGGGAGGAACCCGTCTCAGTAGGCTAATTACGCTCTATGCAACGGGAGGACCCCTTATTTTTTATCTGAAATTATAACGATGATAGTCACCCTGATTTCCATAAAGAATCCCAGAACTCATCAAAACAAATAACAGTGCTCTTCAAGAATGTCAGTACCGTATCCCAACATTTTCGCTATACTGCTAAAGGATTCCATTTCAACAAAGCGCTGTCATCCGTTCAATTGAATTACGAAAGAAAATACCGAGGATAGAGCGGCGAGAGTTCCACTTTCTTATTCAAATATTCCGGAGAACAAAGCGAGCTATTTATTAAAATAATCCACTGCAGTTGTGCAGTACGACCGGCACATACGTGTCGTTTTGTTCAGCAAATTTCCACCTTACATCTTAATAGTTGGTCTTGATTAGAGGGATTGGCTATATCAGCCACGAAAAGTATAGCGGCTTGCAACCCACTCTCTGGAGCAGGAACCAAATGAGGAAAGGAATATTCTTCTTCTTCTCAACCCGTGAAAGACTCATCATTGGGTCTTCTCCAGTAAAAAGAGTTTACTGTGCCGCGGTAATTACTACTTCTCAGCCATCAGATGACCCACTGTCGAGTCGGGCTTCCGCCACTCACGCACATGGAGGGTAACGAGCCTACTGTGTCACGCTGGTCTATCGACTATCGGTTAGGTAATCGGCGTTGTCATTTCCTTTCGTCATTGACACTGACGGTAATAAGGATGTAGGTATGCCCAAGGCACCTACTTCCAATGTCTTTTAAGTCATTGAAAACGGTTAACATTTTTTGTCAAATTGTTTTTAATTTCCTTTTATCGGCTCTAACGACATCCTCAGGATGAAATGGGGTGGTGACACTATAAATAAATAAATATAAATATCCCAAGCTAAGCAACTTAATGTTTGTGTTATGTTAACGAGATGGATGATAAACTACTTATATACTTTTTTTTTATAAATACATAAATATTAAAGATAGGAAATAAATAAAATTACTAAATTCGTGACCATACAGACAATAAATAAATAAATATTCTTGGACATTTCACACAACGCCATCTCGTCCCAAGCTAAGCAACTTAATGCTTGTGTTATGGTAGCGAGATGGATGATAAACTACTTATTATACATTTTTTTTTGTAAATAAGTACATATTAAAGATAGAAAACACCCAGACCCGGAACAAATACTTGTAGGTCGTACAAATAGTGTAAATATGTCTCTAAACCTTTTAATGAAGGCTCTGCTATGTTTTTCGTTTTCGTCAAGCTCGATTAGTTTCACCTCTACTGCCTCTTACATAAGATTACTATTGGAATCCACTAATTCCCGACCGTTCCGTCCAAAAGGCATTTGCCCCAATCCCCTAGGGTTTGGTACCAACGCCCTTGTACTGGTACCGGGCAACCTAATGAGCCGAGATAAGCGAATACAGGCATGATTTCCCTAGCGGGGGACGCTAAATAGTTGTAGATTGAGAGACCTTTCAAGGGCGGCAATTTCGAGCGATGACACGCAACTCTGATTTCGGGAGGCGTTGCTGGGAGGTGTTGTCATATTGATTACTGGCTTCATTTCCATGTTATGATTATAACCTACTAACTGTTATCCACAACTAGGTGTGGATAACAGTTAGTTGAGTTAGTATATAATACTAGCAATTGCGCATGGCTTCGCCCGCGTAGGCTTCGAACTCGTGCTTTTCTCCTCTTCGCATATAGCCCATAAATGTGTTTTCTTTCTTCAGATGATTTAATATTTTTTATGAACATTCAATCGGTTACTGTGACTAAACTATCATAGTTAGATATGTGCTCTCGTGGACATTTTCGTATATCTTAATAAGACCTACAAACTCGTCGTACATTATTTTGTTCAATTGTCTATAGTTTTTGCAGCGCACGCGTAAATAGGTTTTTCGATTTTACACCTTGGGTTACAAAATCGCAATTTTCATACGGATCCCTAATTCTTTTGAAAATAAAATATAGCCTATAGCCTTCCTCGATAAATGGACTATCTAATACTGAAAGATTTTTTGAAATCGGACCAGTAGTTCCTGAGATTAGCGCGTTCAAACAAACAAACAAACAAACAAACTGCAGCTTTATAAAATTAGTATAGATATTATATTTTAATTTTTGCGAGTAAAGGTCGGTAAATACGTGTGCTGACGGATTTATAGTGTCGTCAACACATTCCATACTGCGGGTGTGGTAAAAGTCAACTAAAGAAATGACAAGGCCGAAACCTAGACGTAAGTAAAAGAAAACTTGATACGATAACTTTTTTTTTGTCGCTGGGGAAATGCTTTATGCATACCACCGCCCCCCGGGGAGAGGTCGGTGATTATGTAGGACTCCGACAAGGGTCGTTTACCCAAGAGTCGTCTACTCACTAAAACCCCAGTGGTATACCCTCACACGGCGCGCTTGGGGCGCCACAGGTTCGCTTAAACGCATTCTTTGATACAATACCCTGTGCCAAACCGTCTGGCCAGCATGGCACAGTAGGATTATTTCCCGGCGTGTAATGGGAAGAGATGCTACTCGGTAGTGGTAGTACTAGTAGTAGTAGCTACTTTTTTTAACGCTATATCGCTAATTACGTTTTGTTGGATAGAAGGGAACGAATAGTTATTAAAAACTAGCTTTTGGGTGCGGCTTCGCCCGCGTGGGCTTCGAACCCGTGCATATTTTTATGAACATAAAATCGGTTATTGTGACTAAACTATGATAGTTAGATATGTGCTCTCGCGGACTTTTTTGTAGATCTTTATAAGACCTACAAATCCGTAGTACATCATTTTGTTCTATTGTCAATAGTTTTTGCGGCGCACGCATAAATAGGTTTTCGATTTTACACCTTGGTTTACAAAATCGCAATTTTCATACGGATCCCTAATTCTTTTGAAAATAAAATATAGCCTATAACCTTCCTCGATAAATGGACTATCTAACACTGAAAGATTTTTTGAAATCGGACCAGTAGTTCCTAAGATTAGCGCGTTCAAACAAACAAACAAACAAACAAACAAACAAACAAACAAACTCTGCAGCTTTATATATTAGTATAGAAGTATAGATATAATTTATGGATTATTATATACTGTATAAATTAAAACAATATTTGCTTTTTATTATTATACAAGCGACCCGCCCTGGCTTCGCACGGATGCAATGTTGAACATGTATATTTATGCATGTACTATACATATAAACCTTCCTCTTGAATAACTGTATCTATTACAGAAAACCGCTTCAAAATCCGTTGCGTAGTTTTAAACATTTAAGCATACATAGGGACGGACAGACGACAGCGACTTTGTTTTATATTATGTAGTGATAGTGACGATGATGTAACACCAGCTGACCCGTCAAACGATATTTTGCCATATATAAATAAATGGTGGGTGGATTTTCGTAAAATCCGTTCTTAGCTGACCTCTACTCGGTGAAAAGAATATTCCTACCAAATTTCAAGTTACTTTCATGATAGTAATATCAGTAAAAAGTTCGCAATAAAATATTTACATTCCATTATATGTACAACACATATAATGTGATTTCACGTTCGAATTCGAATCGAATTTTAGAATTCTTTTTCTGGAATCCTTCAAAATGGCGAGAAACAAGAAGATATGAAAAAGCTCATTCTTTCCAAACGAACGAATGTATTAAATCTTCGCTGCGCAATTCTGTTCTATTCAAAACTCCACTCTATTCGTAAAACTAAAGAAATTTAGTGCCAAGGTTCCGCGGAGCCATTTTCCGAGTACGATATGTTACTTAAAAAGTATAATACATTTGGTAGAAAATTGTGTTACACAGAACTGAGGGTAGGTAAATCCCGTGAGGTAACGGATTTAGAATACACCATCACCAACCCGGTATGGGTTCCTGATGGATTGGTAATAGACGACAAGAGGAACACAAGAGGCAGTTCACCTAGCCGCAAGGGAAGGTTGGCGTATTTCCCTCCATGAATTTGGAGGAGGTCCAAATTCATGGACCTCCTCCAAATAGTTGCAGGGTTGAGTATTTTTATGTACAGCTTTCTTTTGTTGTGCAACTTAATATAAGTATTTTTAAATCAGTAAGCCACAAAAGACAGCTGGTAACCTGTGTTATCATAGAAAACACCCGATTTGGAAAAACGTTGATACCTCTTTCATACTTCAAGAGATAGAATATTATTTAAAACTCAAAACTGCTCCTTTTAATTTGCTCTATGCCTGAGGACTTTAAGGTTTTTGCTGGACATAGGCGGGAAGGCATGGATTTCCACAAAGGCCGGTCATGAGGCGCCCGCATCCATCGATTTCCGGCGACCTTAAGGAGGCCTACCAGCACAGCGCTTTCCGGAACGCGATCGGCACTCAAGAATTTTTCTGCCCCATCGGGCCCCGTCCTGCGAGCTCTGTGCCCCGTCACTGCCACGTAAGTTTGGCAAGCCTGTGGGCTATGTCGGTGACCCTGGTTTGCCCGCGTATCTCCTCATTTCTAATTCGAGGGAAACTCCCAGCATAACCTCTTGAAAATGTTACATTGCAAATCAAGTTTGGGGATTGCTAAGAAATATTCTATTTTAATTTATTTCAATTTTATATTACGGATATACAATGCTACCTAATATTAGGAATAGGACAACCCTACACCCAAACATCCTTCGGCAATCGTGTCTGAAGCTCGGTTTATCTTTTGCAGCGAGACGCGGGAACAGTCAGCTTAAGGATAAGGAAGGCTGGCCTCGGGGTATTCATCCGTCTCACACAGATAAAAGCTGTTTTACGCCAACTATCCCTTTTACTTTGCTTACAGACAAGCTTCAATTTATTTTTATGGCTGCTTATCCATTTTCGCGCCACAAAAAGCGTATGATTGATGTGCTTAATATGAGCCGTAAATTGTGCAGCGTATGGATTATTTATTATTCACATTAAGGTGTATACATAAATGATTTTTTTTTCAAAAGGATGAGGCTACGATCAATTCTTTCACCTGATTGTAGTTCCGACACCAGAGGCCTTTAATAAATAAAAAGGAAAGCTAGCAGCTAAAAGGAGACGTTTCTTCCACTACCAGCTCCATGCTTCCTCTCATGGAGCTCTGGCAATCTTACGCCAGGAACACAATACCAGCCAAGGATCACAATACCAGCCAAGGATCACCGCCCTTTGGCGGTTTTCTGAAAAGTTTAAGTACTTCCCTAGTCGGACATCTCTGCTTCGAGCGGTTATTCGCTACTAGAATATTTTTTGTCGAGAATGCTCTACACTTTTATAACGTAGAAGGACCTGTCGGCTGCCTAACCAATTTAATAAAATTCCTATTCAATACATACCTTTTGAACTTTTAAAGTCTTTAAGAAATTAAAGACTGCAGGTCATGTATGGGCTGACTAGTAGAAGTCCTAGAAATGTCTTCCATGTGCACAACCCCTAACGACATAGTGCAGCGCATCGTCGTGACGTTCGTGTCAAATGGAATTTAATATTATGGCGTTTATGTAAAATATTGTGGGGATATTATTACCTATGCCACATCATAATATGCTGCGCAAAGAAGATTTATGCAGAAATGTATAAGAGCATGAAAATTTACGATATTATTTTTATTTAAATATAATTTTATGACTTTCCACCTCTAATACTGAGTTTGAGATGTTATTGCGGTATTGGTAACATTTTACTTGGTTTTTTGTTTACTTAATTTCAAATTGTTTATTAATAACTTTAAAATATACTGAGTATTTAGTCTAGGCAAGTAAAGGGACCAAAATAGACCCCAATCTAACAGCAAGTAATAAATATCTATTCGTATATGTATTAACATATGAAATAATTGCATTAAGCACACAGTGTAATAACATACACACATTTCAAAATGCTTCTAAGATTTAAAATAAATAAAATCATTATTAGTTTTCTATGTGAGCCTTTACAACATTTAAAACCTTACCATTGTTTATAATGTTTTCAGGGCCGGATTTAGGGGTCCAGAAGCCTCGGGGCAACAAAGGAGTGGAGGCCCCCTTGCCCCAAATTATTTTCCAAATAAAAGGAAAAAAAATTTTCAGTCGAGTTTTTCAATAAATCATTTATTGTGAAACCAAGTAGTTAGATTCTCTTAGTATTTAACAAACACATATGAATATAATCAGAAACAAGAATTATTTGAAAAAAAAAATATCAAAGGAAAAGATGTTTACTAGGTTTACTAGTTGAAATTTGAAAGATTTTTTTTTCCGAAGTCTCTTGTGGAGGCCCCCTGCTTGTGGAGGCCCCGGGGCTTTCGCCCCGGTTGCCCCCCCCCCCCCCCTAAATCCGGCCCTGAATGTCTTACACTTTTAAGATAAGATTAACTTAATTTATGATTATGAAATACAATGCAAGCATTACCATTTGTGGGAAGGGCTCGGGAAGCGCAAATTAAACTGCGATATAATAAATTATATTTCTTCCTCACCTAAGCATCAGGACTGCTATAGATACTAGTATGATAGCCGGGAGGTTTTGTGGCATTCGACACACAGAAGAGGTCAGACCTTCTAGACGGTAAATAAAATTAATAAAAAGTACTTCTACTTCTCAATCCATTAATGACCCACTGCTGAGTCTGGTCTCCTCCCATTACATGGAGGGTAATAAGCCTACTGTGGCAGTCGAGTATCGCCCCGGAGTCCTGTGGCTAGTCCCCAACGGTCGGGTATACATGAGGATTCTCAACGTAAACAAAATAAAATCTTAATTTCATTAAAATAAAGTCCTAAATTACAGGTTTTCCATCCTTGACATAAATACATTACTAAAACATATTACCTTCACCTTGATGGCATTTGAAATCGGACATTTTGAAATCTGACAAGTGTAGGCACAAGGGACCTTTCTTGCAAAACATGTTTACATACGACTGAACAATACAATACATAAAAGTTAATTCAACAATAACGCCGTTTTGTTTACCTGTGCCTAACTTGAAATCAAAGTCACGGAAGACTTGCAAGTTCATACCATTCATTACAATAAGGTTTTACGTTTTACCTTACGATTCAACCTACCGCGTAAGAGGTACGCATTAAAAAGCTTACCTATACATTTAGAGAAAAAAATATAGTTAGGTACGTTATAAATGTTGTCCGGTTGGACATCCATTTAGAATACAATAGTGTCTCTATCCAATTCCATCGCGAAGGTGTCGTAAGCGCCGGCAAACGTAAATTACAAGGTCGTTAATCTAACTGCAAGGGAAGGAAAATTTATACGAAACCTGTGCCAACCCGTCTGGCGAGCGTGGTTCAGTAGGCTTGATACCTTCCATGCAATTGAAGAAGGCCGGATTCAGCAGTGCGTCGTCTATGAGCTGAGTACTAGTGGTTATGTTATCGGGTATTTACGAGGGTGAATCAAAAAATTCTTGGAATCAATATTAAAAAATGCAAAGATTTAAATAATAATATTTTATTTTTCTACATAATCTCCCTCCAATGCAATGCATTTAGAATAACGCGTTTCTAACTTCCTTATTCCTTGTGAAAAAAAATTATTTTCTTGACTCTCGAAAAAGTCCTCTACGGCAGCTATAACCGCGTCATTATCGTGAAATTTTGTTCCACGAATTTCCTCTTTTAATTTTGGAAATAAGTGAAAATCACTTGGGGCTAAGTCCGGAGAATATGGTGGGTGGTCAAGGAGATTGAAGCCAGCACAGCGGATTGCGTTGAGCGCAACTTCCGATCGATGGGCAGGAGCGTTATCTTGAAGGAACAACACGCCCAACGACAGTTTTCCACGACGTTTTTCTTTAATCGCTTCACGCACTTTCGGGATTAAATTTGCATAATAGGGTCCAGTTATCGTCTGGCCTTTTGGCATGTAATCAATAAAAAGGATTCCTTCACTATCCCAGAACACAGAGGCCATAACTTTGCCAGCGGAAGGAGCAACTCGAAATTTCTTAATGGATGGAGAGGATGGTCGTTTCCAAGACATGCTTTGTCTTTTAGTTTCAGGATCAAAATGGTGGACCTACGTTTCATCCATGGTGACAAGACGACGGCAAAAATTATCCGAATCACGCTGGAACATTTCGAGATTACGCTTGGAAATTTCCAAACGTCGCTTTTTGTTTTCGTCGGTTAACATTCGTGGCACCCATCTTGCAGACACTTTTTTGAACCCCAGTGAATCAATTAAAATGGATTGAACGCTACCAAAAGATATCTTTAGGATCTCAGCTATATGTTTTATAGTCATTCTTCTGTCTTCCAAAACCAGATTCTCAACCTTTTTGACATTTTCTTCTGTAACGGAGGTTGAAGGCCGCCCAGAACGCGGGTCATCTTTACAGCTTGATCTACCTCTTTTAAATTCAGCCACCCAGTACGCAACCGTAGAATAGGGTACAGCATCACCCCCTAATGTCTGCTGAATGTCCAAAAAAATTTCCTTCGTAGACATTTTTTTCAAACTGAGATATTTTATCACCGCACGTAACTCACTTTTATCCATAATTTTGACTTTTTAGCAACTCGTTGCACAAAAAAATTTATTACATGCGAACGAACTGACAAAAACAAGTGACAGTCTGCATAAATATAGTGTGATAGACACTCTTTAATTTGAATATCGAACTTGATCCAAAAAGGTTTCATATATATGCACTTCTAAGAACTTTTTGATTCACCCTGGTACTTACATTTTCCAGTTTTCCGGCTTTTGCTTGCCGTCATATCTTGACAATTTGAAGGTTGCTAAATCATAATTAAAAAAAACCTTTTTTTAAGGTTTGTCATTTATGCTGCACGCAGTTAGGTTCACAAAAGAGCTGTAATAAACTTTTTGCACTTAGGTTATTGCTCGAAAGATAATACCGGTAGCTGATCAGCCGGCTTTGCGTAATTTAAAACGCTATGAATTTAGTTTTGGCAGTAAAAAGTAAAGAAGTGTATGTGACTTGTGTAGGTTACTTTGTTTGCAATTGTCATCATCAGGGTAATTAATTATAAGTGACCAAGTTTCTTGGTATGAATCAATTTCTTGGTAATTTCAAGAACATCCTGAAAACATTTTTACATTGGATAGTCCGTTTACCGGGGTATAATACGATAGTCATCATAAATGTCAAAAAGGTTGTTGAGTCCAGACCCGTGTGAAGCCATGCACAGGATCTGGTTTCAGAATAAGTTGTTTATTTTTTTTTCAAATTCTTTATTTATCGGTACTAAATACTAGGGGTACATTAATTTATGTGCGATAAATAGCTACATTAGTGCTAGACTGTGTCGCAGCTAAAAACAATTAAAATGTATGATGTGCGCGTGTGTGAGTATGTGCGTGTGCGTGCGCGCGTGTGTGTGTCTGTCTGTGAGTGTATGTATGTGTGGGTGGGTGCAGATAAAGTGAAAAATTATGCTTATTAAAAAGCAATTAAGGTTTCAGAAGGTTTTCAATATCATCATATGATAGTATTTGTAGCCAGTTCTTAACCCGTTTCTTACATTCCCTAAGAGTCCGTGCCCCGTGGGTATAAGTCAAGATTTTTATTTATTTTTGGAACTTAGGTAATAATATTGAAGTCTAGCCGTTTCAATTCTAGCTGGTTCTGTGTTGCACTCATAACAGCTCTGCGTTTCATATTTTTATGTTGCGGATTATATTTCAGACTGGTATATTTCCGTAATACTGTATTCAAGATGAATGATCCTCTCACAGTTTGTAAGTTGCAAGTAGCATAAAGCTTGTTCGTAGGAAAATAAATTAAATGTATACCGTTAAAACCGTTCTTTAGTCGGCTCTTATGACATCCTCAGGATTGAATAGGGTGCAGGTGACACTAGGTATTGTAAATCCGTCGCCATACATCGCTTGAAGTACCGGAATTTAACGAAAACGTCTTGAACAAAGTATTTATTGTACTTGGTGATCGGGTGGAACACGAGTTTGTAAATGTCAGACGAAAATCAAATATCATCAAAGGGGCTTCATGAAAATATCATGTTGCAATGACTTTAACTTCTTTTTTCGACTGTTACTGCTTTCGTCTTTTAGTTGTTTTTTTTTGTAACCCAGCGTTTGGACCCTGCTATAACAAAAGAGAACAAATATTGCTTTTTATTGTTGTGAAGTTATCAAACTCTATGTCTACTTCATAATTGTCTCAGTTCATACGCGGCCCACTATTGAGTCTGGCCTCCTCCAATCATATGAAGGGGAATTTGCCTATTGTGCCACGCTGGCCAGGTGGGTTGGCACAAGGTTTCGTTTCAAGTTTAGAGCTCTTACGGATAGCTTTTCGGCCTTGTCAATAGCTATTGTCGACTCTTACGACACCCCCATGATGAAATGGGGTGGTGACTCTATAAATATCCTTAAATATCCTTGGACATTTCACACAACGCCATCTCGTCCCAAGCTAAGCAACTTAATGCTTGTGTTATGGTAACGAGATGGATGATAAACTACTTATATACATTTTTTTTTGTAAATACATGCATATTATATATAGAAATGACACCCAGACTCCGAGCCAGTGCATCTGGTTTAGACAAAGACACTTGCCCGACCCCGGAATCGAACCCGGGACCCGTTGATCCAAAGGCAGCACATCTAACCACGCTCCTACGCTCCCACGCAACTAGTTATTACTACTACTACTCAGCTCACAGATGTCCCACTGCCGAGTCAGGCCTTGAATGTTAACAGTAAGATCTTACTGTTAACATTCAAGGCAGTAAGCAATGCGATCATTACCAAAATATGCAGGTTTAAGGGTCGGTACATATCTGACGGAAAATGCGTAGCGTATTATAGGCCACTTATGATCCGATGATGCGTTATCAGTTACGTGTGAACGGTTGAATGTTTTATCATACATTTGTCTGTTTACGCGACCGATAATACGCGACGAATTTTCCGTCAGATATGTACCGACCCTTAAGATATTTCAAGAGTGACTATCTGTACCATTGTACGGATTGTACAACAGCTCCCTACTCTACGGTTAGACGCCTTCGCCGCACCGGTTCCTTATCAGATTTGTATTCCGGTTTTTTAACATTTTTTGCATCAATTATCCGGTTTGTAACTATGTGGTTTTTATTAACTCAGTGCGTGGCGGTGACTTTACTTCTTTTTATATGGAGGCTTTTTGTATACTCAACGCAGGGACGGTAAGGTTTGCGTGTCAGTTAAGAAAGCTGTTTTGATATCAGTAACGTTGAAAAAGTTAAAAGTACTATTACAAATTAGTGTAATGAACACACTCTGCAATTAGGGTGACGGATTTAGAATACATAATGTCACTACCCCATTTGACTGCCTCGTTGGTCTAGTGGTTAGATGTGCCGCCTTTGGATCAACGGGTCCCGGGTTCGATTCCGGGGTCGGGCAAGTGTCTTTGTCTAAACCAGAGGCACTGGCTCGGAGTCTGGGTGTCATTTCTATCTATAATATGTATGTATTTGCAAAAAAAAATGTATATAAGTAGTTTATCATCCATCTCGTTACCATAACACAAGCATTAAGTTGCTTAGCTTGGGACGAGATGGCGTTGTGTGAAATGTCCAAGGATATTTAAGGATATTTATAGAGTCACCACCCCATTTCATCATGGGGGTGTCGTAAGAGTCGACAATAGCTATTGACAAGGCCGAAAAGCTATCCGTAAGAGCTCTAAACTTGAAACGAAACCTTGTGCCAACCCACCTGGCCAGCGTGGCACTCCTGTTTTATAATAAAATTCTAGTTCACGAAAAACGTCGATTTCTCCTTCATACTTCAAGATAGAAAACCGTTTTGAGCACAGAACCTCAGACAGAACTGCTTCATATTTTTATGTCTGTGCTGTTATTTCGAATGGCTATTCATAGTTTCTTTGCTACATCCCGTATTTCAAAGTCCTTTTAGATTATGCTGCTTTAAAAATAAAGGTCCACAACCAAAATTTTATTAGGAGACCAGACTTAACTTGTTGGTTACAGTTCTTTTATTATTTAGCTTAACAAGAAAGCTTAAATTAGACAAAAGTCTTTGATATTATGAGAACAAGTACAAAGTTGGCCTGATTTTTTAATTAAAATTATATTCGTATTTTCGGTTAATTTCGTTTTAAGAAAGCCCACGTTTTAAGCATCTAGCTGTACCCTACACGCGTTGCTACACCACTAACTAAAATAAATTTGAATGAAAGATATTACACTTTTTTTCCTGATCTCATAATCTTTCACTTTGCTGAAGATCATCACATGATAAAATGCAATTTATATGACTTTTTTGTATATAAGAAGTAGATAACTAGAAGGAATTTAAATACAGGGAAAACACCCGATAGCCATTCGAAGTAGATCGTAACATAAAACGAAACCCGATGACCTGTGTGTACTCAATGCTGATATCATAGTCCCTCAGCGTCTCACGTGTAAATCGAAATAGCTCAGTCTTTGTCACTAATCAATAATTTAACACAAGTTACCTTTCGGTGTAAACGTGAGCTATAAATGCAAGAGCCCATAGGTAATAGTTCAATCCCTCACATCACTTTAGTGACAATCTAGTTGACAGGTTTTCTATGAAGGTAGTTCGAAGTAAGGTTATATGAAATCATTGTTATATTTTTTAAAGATGACTCCTCTACTCTATGGTAACCTTGTTTTATGAGGACACTGTACCCCAGACCAAGATTCTCTGGTTCACACATCCACTGACATCGGAATCGAACTAGTTACACACACAAACAAGGCGTTTTCATACGTGCAGCTGATTTAAAATATTTCTTTCGACACATAACATTATCATTCATTCATTCATCACTTCATAGTTCTCTGTTGTTTTTCACACCACATAAAAAAGGAACAGGTAGATTTCTTATGTTTCCGCGATTATTACACATTGAAATGAAACACTTTTAATTAAACACATACGTTTATTTGCACTGATAATAATTGTGAAATCAAATCATTTTGACTAAAATACGAGTACAAACCGACTTCAAAGAAGGCACTGATAATCGCAAAATAAATAATCATTTGAAGTCCGTGCCTACTTAAATTGGCCGACGATAATAAGGATATAAGTATGCGTAGGTACTAACATCAAATGGTTGTTTCTTCTTCACTTTTAGGTGCCTATTTTGAAGTCAGTAAATTTTTATTAATTTATCTCTTCTGAATGTTTCATCTTAAGGTTGTCTGGAAGAGATTGCAGTTTGCATTAAGTCCGCCCATCGTCCAATACTCTTATGGTTCTCATTGATAGTGGTAATTTTGTATTTCTACATTTTTCTAAATTTATAAACGTATAATTTATAAACAAATAAATAAAATAAGTCAGAACCTTAATTACCTAAACGTACATATTACCTAACCTAACCTTTTTTTATGGTGCCCGAGGTAAAATCTTTGTGGCCTATCCCCGTCGGTCCCGGGGAGGACCGACGAGGGGAGTGTGGGACTCTCCTCCGAAGAAGCATACCCACTAAACGTTCTGTTCAAAACACACCATCCATCACTGCGATCGCCAACCCGTCTGCCAAGCGTGGCGATTATGGCAAACCCCCCCATGAATGGACACAAATAGAAAAACGGCCCCCAGTCCCCAGCAGCCCCGCTATTCCTTCGGCCTCGAGAAGGTCGCTGGAAAACGATGGATGCGGGCGGCCCAGTACCGGCCTTTGTGGAAATCCTTGGGCGAGGCATATGGACGTTTTTTTTTTGGCTGAAATGATGATGATGATGATGATTCTAAGTCCGTCGCCACACGGACAATAAAACAAACAGCATTTATAATTTCGGCCCGATATTTCTTACACAGCATATATCCATTCGGCCTATGTATTCAAAGCTTGTCACAAGTTAACTCTTTAATACGAGTACATCACCGAAATTGAGAGGCACGCAGCCAATTAACATAATAAATACGATTACAATACAAGCCAGCGTATATGGCACACCTAATTAAGAAACAACCAGTTTTGTTTTGTTCTTGTGGTTCTACCTGCTTCTGTAATTAAAGTTTTATAAACAAAAAGAATATCCAAAACTTAAGTTTTAAAAAGTTTTTGGACATGCGTTGGTGTTTTAAACTAACAATATAGGTATAAACTTTTATACTTAAAAACCTTGCAGATTGAGGCGTCACTGAAATCAGTTTTTATTTAAAATGCGTACAATTGATCCCAATGAAAATTAGGTACTGTTTGTAAAATTATTTAATTATTTAAGAGCGGCTTGAAATGTCACAGCAATACTACTACTAAACAGTCCCTAAATGACTCACTGCTCAGTCGCGCCTCCTCCTACTACAGGGAGGGCTAGCATACTGTGCCACGCTGGCCATACGGTTTGGCACAGGGTTGGCCTTGTTATTTCCCTTTGTTGGCTCTTGCGACACCCTCAGGGTGGAATGGGGTTGTGATACTATGTATTCTATATCCGCTAGTGACGATTAGGTAGGACCCGACTCAAATCTCACTTCTCACTTAGTATGTGAGAAACGCCGTGTTCACGAGCAGACTCGAATGTATGGTTCGTATTCCTATACGTACTGCATAAAAAGGAAGCAAATGCAAACCTTAGTCCCATTTCCTACAATATTGCTTAATATATACAAAAAAAATGTATATAAGTAGTTTATTATCCATCTCGTTACCATAACACAAGCATTAAGTTGCTTAGCTTGGGACGAGATGGCGTTGTGTGAAATGTCCAAGGATATTTATTTATTACTAGCTTTTGGGCGCGGCTTCGCCCGCGTGGGCTTCGAACCCGTGCATATTCATATTGTGACTAAACTATGATAGTTAGATATGTGCTCTCGCGGACTTTTTTGTAGATCTTTATAAGACCTACAAACCCGTAGTACATCATTTTGTTCTATTGTCAATAGTTTTTGCGGCGCACGCATATATAGGTTTTCGATTTTACACCTTGGTTTACAAAATCGCAGTTATCATACGGATCCCTAATTCTTTTGAAAATAAAATATAGCCTATAACCTTCCTCGATAAATGGACTATCTAACACTGAAAGATTTTTTGAAATCGGACCAGTAGTTCCTGAGATTAGCGCGTTCAAACAAACAAACAAACAAATAAACAAACAAACAAACTCTGCAGCTTTATATATTAGTATAGATTATTATACACTTTTACCGCCACTTTTTTAGACCGTGTAGTTACAGATTTAGAATGAATAGTGTCACCACCCCATTTTGTCATATGGGTGTCGTAAGAGCCGACAAAGGGTAATCATAATGCCGAAAACCGATGCGAATGCGAGAAAAAGGAAACTTATGCCAACCCGTCTGCCCAGCGTGGCACATTAGGCTTGTTACCCTCCATGTAGTTGGAGGAGACCCGACTCAGCAGTGGGTCATTTATGGGCTGAAAAGTATACACTTTTAACTAAGAACTAATTTGTCGTATGTATACAAATTGTCTTCAACCAATGTGTGTTGCCAGTGATGACATATGGAACAGAGACGTGGTCGCTCACTATGGGCTCCATCAGAAGGCTCAAAGTCACCCAAAGGGCAATGGAGAGGGCTATGCTCGGAGTTTCCCTGCGAGATCGAATCAGAAATGAGGAGATACGCAGGAAAACCAGGGTCACCGACATAGCCCACCGGATTGCCAAACTTAAGTGGCAGTGGGCAGGGCACATAGCTCGCAGGACCGACGCCCGATGGGGCAGAAAAGTCCTCGAGTGGCGACCGCGTTCCGGAAGGCGCAGTGCTGGTAGGCCTCCCACACGCTGGACCGACGACCTGGTTAAGGTCGCCGGAAAGCAGTGGATGCGGGCGGCCCAGGACCGGCCTTTGTGGAGATCCTTGGGGGAGGCCTATGTCCAGCAGTGGACGTCTTTTGGCTGAAATGATGATACAAATTGTGTTCTTTTCATATCTTTATATTTTTTACTAGTGGCCCGCCCCGGCTTCGCCCGTGCAAAGCGGGGGTGAGTTATACATATAAACCTTCCCCTTGAATCACTCTATCTATTAAAAAAAACCGCTTCAAAATCCGTTGCGTAGTTTTAAAGATTTATGCATACATAGGGACGGACAGAAGAATGCGACTTTGTTTTATACTATGTAGTGATGTTCAATAAGGGGTATCTATCTATCCATGTATCTACGGTGTACCATTATTTATTGGCCTATACTGTATGCATTTAGATTTGTTTTGGTTTCTCGTGAGTCTCCTTTCATCGGGATAGGATTTTACATGAACGTCTTGGAAATCTCGTAATTACAGACACGAGCAGAATCTGTAAGACTAAAACAACAAGAAGGCAATTGGCAAGTACGCCTTCGGTATCAGGGATTCCAAACAAGAAGAGTATTTGAGAAAACAGATTTATGTGTGTATCTTTGCTTGATACTTGGCTTTTATCTAATCGGTTTATCTTGTGAGTAAATGTTGTTGATGATATTTTTTTTTATTCACAATGCTACAGCAGAAAAGCAACTCTTGTCAAATTGCCTGTAACCATTACTTTTTCTGACTATGCCCATCCAATGGCTGTCTGGAAGAAATTGCTTTAAGCAATAAGACCACCCTTTGTACTGAACTCATGTTTATCTATTTGCAATGATTGTGAATTCTTTTCAATAAAAGTATCTAATGATTTCTTAGGTTTTCAGTGTGCACAGGGAACGTTAACAATAAAAAAAAATAGATAGGCGGTTAAATTAACTGCTTTTTTATACTTCTGAAAGCAAAGCATTCAAAACGTCAGGAATTAAATAATCTAATTTAAACTCGATAAATCCCTTAAAAAGTGTTTAATTTCAAAGAGTTCTGTTCTCACTTCCTCCGATCAGGAGGCGTATAGTAAAAAAAACGACTTTTACATAATGTTTATCTTTCGTTTATTCTTACTCAATGAAGGACATGGGGATATGGATATCCAAAAAGGAAAATTTTGGTTTTCTCCAAAGCATAAAATTTTAATTATTTAAAAAAAACGCATTATCTAGAATTACTGTCTTTTCTTTTTCAGTTATTCTGATTGCTATTATATCCGTTTGGTTACGGATTTGGAATACCTGTGCATTCAAAATCCGTCACCACACCCGTGACTCTGTGGTCACCAACCAATATCATCCCGAGGGTATCGTAAGAGGCAAATCACCTAGCCGCAAGATAAGGAAATCTTGATACAAACCTGGGCCAACCCGTCTTACCAGCGTGGCACAGTAGGATAATTTCCTTCCATAAATTTTACGGGGCCTTGAATCGAAACTATGAATTAGTGTTGTTGGTCTAGGGGCTAAATATATCACCATTAGATCCTCAATTCGATTCCAGGGTCTAGAACGTATCTTTGTGACCGTGAATTATGTGTATGTAGAGAGCGAAGCGTGGGAAGACCCCCGACTAGGTGGACGGACGATCTTGTGAAGGTCGCTGGGAGTCGGTGGATGCGGTCTGCACGAGATCGTGAATTGTGGAAATCTATAGGGGAGGCCTATGTTCAGCAGTGGACTTCTGTGGCTGATAGATAAGATAAGAGAGCCCCGCGATGCACGTCGTACTTTTTTATAAGTGGGGCAGTCATCTTTCTGTCTGTTCTATGAATTAATAATTAATACTGGGGTTCATTCCTTACAATGTATAATGCCATAATTTTAGCTAGTTTCTTCCATCACAAAGGGGAAGCTCAACTCTACAGTGGGTCATTTATGGATTCATGATGAGTAACAGAGTTGGTTTTAACAAAAGAATAACATTGCCCTCCGGTAATGCTCTAAATATTTACAACGCATTTGTTTGTTCACAGATACAGCGTCATACTGACAATATCCACTAACGCCACTGAAGGGTTTGCTTTGATAAACGGTGAGTGTTTTTCTACATTATATCTTGCCGGAAACTTCATCGGAATAGACAATGTAAAGGAGTACATTGTCTGTGCCGAATGTGTACTCTAATTTGCTATAAGAAGTTAATTAATAGCCCACCAGTGTAAAGTCGCTCGGCGTGCTGTAAAGGTCTCTCTGACAGATAGTTTCCACAACGAGACTATCCGACTGAGGAACGTAATCATCCATAGCTCATAGACTTAGCATGCCGATGTGGCAGTGGGATGGTCATGTCTGTAAAACTGACAACCGCTGAGGTAGACTTATCGAAACGCAGTGTAGGACTCCTTTCTGCTAGATGGTGTGACGAATGGCGTCAAGCTGGAGACAGGTCGCTGTGGCGCTCATAAGTGGAGATCCTGCTCACTATACGAGAGTCATTTATCGGGACTCATTTGTTTCGACTTATAGAGGTGTATAGCCTAATATATGCACATTTATCCTGAGAATATCCTTGGACATTTTCACTCGTCCCAAGCTATGCAACTTTATGCTTGTGTTATGGTAACGAGATGGATGATAAACTACATATATACCTTTTTTTGTGAATACATACATATTATAGATAGAAATGACACCCAGACTCCGAGCCAGTGCCTCTGGTTTGACAAAGACACTTGCCCGACCCCGGAATCGAACCCGGGACCCGTTGATCCAAAGGCGGCACATCTAACCACTAGACCTACGAGGCAGTCTTACTTAGTCTTACTTAATATGTTACGAGGCTACTAAAAAAAGGATACAAGGATAGAGTAATGTGAGAGAATTGATTGGACAGGCCTGAGGAATTGATCCGCAATAAAATGTATGGGCTTTGAGAGCTCCTTTGAGAGATACATTTTAGTGATTTCTTAGGTTTTCGCGATTATTACACATTGAAATTAAACACTTTTTAACGGATTTATCGCGTGTATATTACATTATTTAATTCCCGAGATTTTAGTGTTGCGAAGTTCCCTCCATGTAATTGGAGGTGACCAAATCGACATTTGACAATTTTGGTGACCTATTAATACTATAGTGTTTGCGCAGTTCTTGTGCCACACGCGTTTGACACAATAACTTTCTTGCCAAGATGTAATTTTACCAGTTTTTTTTAAATAGCAATTTGCTGCCAGATGCATAATTATAGTTTGAAATATACTCTTGTTAGTCTCTCTCGCCTTTTCCCAATTTGATAAGAGTCACTTGTACACTAGTTCTTGAGTGGAGACCACGAATCGGCAAGCGTAGTGTAGGACGGCCCTCTGCTAGATGGAGCGACGATCTGCGAAAGGCTGCGGGCAGTAGCTGGATGCGTCAAGCTGAAGACAGGGCGCTATGGCGCTCTTTAGGGGAGGCCTATGTGCAGCAGTGGACTAATGTGGGCTGATGATGATGATGACTAGTACCCGGACTACTATTACTACATTTGGCGGAATTTGCCGTCAGTTGTCATTTACCTTACAACTCAGCCCATAGAGGACTCACTGTTGAGTCGGGCCTCCTCTGATTACGTGGAGGGTAATTAGCCTACGGGTTTCGTATCAAGTGTTCCTTCTCTTGCGGCTAGGTTACCGACCTTGTCATTTCTCAGCATGGAACGTGCTGTGTGCCCTCCGAAGCACGGGTCCTTATAACTTGCTAAACAAATGGATACACCGTATACAATACACTGAATCAATCATTATCAATCGTTTGCGAATACCTTTTAGTATGACGTAATCCATCTTCCTGCATAAGAATTGACGTCACGGAATAACATCAATCACAGTTCATACTGTACGCGCTTCATAAAAAGTTTAGACAGCCACAGTGTAAAAAACGTTAAAGCAATCGAGTTGAGTTGCTGGCCAATGATAACGTGTTGGTGGTCTAATGTTGCTTGTATGTGAGTACAATTTACTGATGTTATATAAGCATTGACTGGTTGCCATCCGGCCTAACATTCCATCTAGTGGTATAAATCAGCCGATTAAAGTTATGATCTGTTTTTGTTTTTAAGCGACGAACGAACTTGAATCACGGGGGCAGTTACCAAACATGAAATTCACACACACAAATAACGCCCAGACTCAGAGCAAGTGTCCCTCGTTTACGTTTACACAAAGATACTTGGCCGACTACAGAATCAAACCTGGAACCCGTGATCCATCCAATATTATAACCCTAGAGCAACACGGTGGTAATATTTTATTATGCCATATATTCTATAACCAATTTATATATGTATGTAATGGATCTTCAAATAACAAAAAACTACACCTGAATTTCTTTACCACTAGATCCAAGAGTTTAAATGTCAGATTGCTGTACAGACAGACACTCGTCCCTAAGCTTAACTTACGCAGCGGAGGACGGAGCAAGGGCGGTTAATGTCAGACGGTTGATTCACCCGTTCTTTAGTGCCGAGTTAATTGCCAATTAATCACAATATGCTGAGGAACTAGCTGTACAACATGTGGCCGGTGCTGTGGTTAATTTCCAGTTTCCAGTTACATTTGATCCCCCATTGATATTTTCTGATATTTCGCCATAAACCGTTTCCTTTGGCATTAGTTTCGCGGCACATAAATGACACAGTTTTCAGTGTGATTTTGTCTGATACTGTGTAGGGTCTTATTTCATTATTTGCATTTGCCCTGAAAGATTTCGCTACGAGACTATCTGATAGGACAAACTCGGAGAATTGAAGTGGCAGTCAACTGTCCAAACCCGATCGGGTCTTGAGTGACGACCGCGACGTGCTAGGCGTAGTGTAGGACGCCCGTTTGCTAGATGGAGCGACGAGTTGAGTAAGGTTGCGAGCAGCAGCTGAATACGCCAAGCTATAGACAGAGTGTTATATCCAGCAGTGGAGTGGGCAGATGAAGATGAATTAAATGCAGATTGCTTCATTAATTTATTAAGAGCACGGGTCCAAAATACGCTTAAATGAATCGTCGATTGTGTACTATACATAAAACATTGTGATTATTCGTATATTCAAATAGGTAGGTACTAAATCAGTAAAGTGAAAAGTCACCTGAGCGAATATGAATGTAGAAAGGCGAAAAGACTGTGTAATAAATGATGATATGTACCGCTTGTATTTAAAATCAACAGTGGTCGCGCTGCTGTCGAAATTCGACCTAATTACTTTAAATTATTATATTAGGTATACTATTCTCAATTTGAAACAGATTTTAACAATTAACAAAAGAGTGTGGGTGTGGGTGTTTGTCAAATACATGTCAGTGTGTGTATGTAATGTTATTTTTATTGATTTAATGTATTTTAGCTTAACTTACAAACCGATATTCTATCCCTGTCAAGTCATGATTTATCCTTCTTTTGTCAATTTCTCAGCGTAGTGTGGAGGGTATCTTTGGCGAAGTTTACACTCCAAAGGTCTTTGTGTTATTCTATCATTGGCAGACTTATGGCAGTTCATAAACGAAGAACATGAAAAACTAACAGCCTAGCTCATTTAACAATATAAATTCCAAGACAGTTTTAAAGCTGATGGTTATAATTACGAAATTACTTAATAAATATTTCTCCAAGGAATTTTGTTATTACGCCTAATATAGTATACCTCGCCAGCCATAACGCAAGTTTTCGGCTTAAAATGACTCCATGCTAATTGCGTACCTCTGTTGAACGTTGAGATACGTCGGGTACTGTCAAGTTGGTAAAAAAATATAACGATAATTAATATTCTGTTTGACATTTGTGTGACGGGTATAAAACATCAAAGAATTCAAGAGTACCTCTTGAAATGAGATATTATACCAGAATGCGTGGGTTGTTGTTTACTTTCAGCGAAATCCTGCTGTTTTATTAAAAAATATCTTCTATTTATATTCGTAAATTATATCATTATTCTCATAGGGGAAAAGGTACAAACAAGTGGCACAGGATAATTGAGTCATGAATCGAAATTCCGCAAAAAGAAATTATTGGTTTGGCTTTCAATTATGTGTACGTACTTAGATATTTGTAACGTAATTTTGTTTGTGAAATTAATTCGAATAACGAACAGCGAATTAGTTCCTATTTTAAAACCTGCCAATATACGTTCCTATACAGGAACAGGAACAATATATTCAAATTATTACTAAAGAACATTGAGGTGTTACGGATTACGTAACAACCGAACAGACTAAAATCCAACATGTGTTATACATAATTCAGCAGACAGCGTGTAAAATTATATTCTTGTTAAACTAGACTGCCGTCCTACTTTACTGAGTGCTACTATTTTTGCTTTTTTTTAATACTGTTGATAACAATTCTACATCTCAAGGTTTTTGGATACCGAATCGTTATTATGACAGCCTTTAGAATTCAATGACAAATGTATCCAATAATGTGTTAAGTACATTAAACATGATGGTCGGGTTTTAGTTAAAGTTTAAAAAGGATACATTTTGTCAATTATATCAAATCTTAATCAGGCTTGTGCGCTTTTGTTCATCTTTTTGTTAATGACGCCCAGATAACCTCCTTTCAACTTTTCTCTTCTTTCACAGTAAAACACAAATCAAGTTATTTTTAATACATTTTAGCTAACTACTAATAAAAAAAATATAACACAGAGTGGATTATAAACCTCTATAGTTGCACCTAATATAAACGTAAATATGCTGAGAAACGTTTTAAATAAACGAAACGTTCTACCAAACCACATTTGTGTCACATTTAGGATGTCACGTAACCTTGAGCACTTTAAAATGAGAACTGTCATTCAAAAAGTAATTTGAATAGGTACATACAGTCGCCACGTTCGAAATTTGACAGCGATATTTTTCCCGCGTGCACCGGCAAATCGCGGGGCGGTCCGTGTACGCGTCAAGGTCATCTGTGACGTCATCCCACAGGCACAATGACCCCCGAAAACGAGCCAGTGATGTTCCCGCGCTCGGCTCTGTCGATTCGATGACACTTCACGAGTAATTTTGTTGACACTTCGGTTGTTGAATTTGTTGGCGGAACCAACCCTCGTTTCGGTTAGTTTAGGCGCCTTCCTTACGCTGGTCGATGTTTATTTAACGGAATGCCATAATCTAGTTATTGTATACTTTTTAAATTGAGTTGGGTTACGCGATAGGTTCATTATTATTTATTTCAGGTTTACATACAAATATATTTTTTATTATTTTTATTCTCCCCGTGTGGGGACGGGCAGACAAAAACTCTACTATACTGATGTATATTCGAAAAACGCCTACGCGAGGACAAATAAACTATGTACCTGTTAAGTTAATTTCCCTCCATAAAACGAGAGGAAGCCTACCTCCCCATCTGGCCGCCCTGTCAGATTCGCCTCTCTTTCAATTGAGTGAGTCATTTACGGGTGTAACCTTATGCCTCTGTTTTTATCCGTGGCAACGAAGCTTCTAATCTAGTGGACTGAGTATGATGCGATTTATAGGCAATTTTACTTGCGGTGGTCAAAATCGGTTCTGCATTTTAATGTCACCAGCGATGACTTCCGGATCTTATAGAACAGTTTGCAATATGGAATTTGTTGGGACATTAAATATTTATGCTACTATATAGGACCGCTAAGTGATAAAAAGAAGAATGACAAGGCCTCTGAGTTTCTTGAAAGTTTTTCTCAGCAATGTACGCGTTCCGAATTGGTGGTGAACTTTGTAAATATTACTATACTTTGTATTTTTTTATCAATGTCTTGTCCATTGTGTCATAAGCTAAATAAACTATTTGACTTCTTCTTCTTCATTTAGGTGACGGCTTCCATCGTTATACAACTATTTGACTTGATTTGAAAGCTGGCATATACCTAGATGTAACGGGACTTCATAAAAATTTTTTTACAAATTAATCGATACAAATATCGTCCTCTCTCTAAGTCAGTGTTAATAAAGCATTTTCTTCGACGTAACCACGTAATATGGGGGTTTATTATGTCGTTGAGAGCGGTGCGCAATTGCTTCGGCTAGCAGCATATAGACGTAATTGTTGCTTATTCGTCTTAATCGAGAAAAACGAAACCTGAGACTGCTGTGTATTTTTACGAAATCAATGAAACGTTGTGTAATAGGCTACCCTCCATATAAAGCCAAAGGCCAGAGTGACCAGCCACCTTCTAAACGAAAGGTGTATCATCTTAGGCCTCATTTTTGCCTTACATTGAGATGATCGAGGTCAAACGTAAGCCCATTATTTTATAAATATCATCATCATTTTGGCCAAAAGGCGTCCACTGCTGGACATAGGAGTCCCTCAAGGATTTCCACAAAGGCCGGTGCTGAGCCGCCCTCTCCATTGCCCTTTGGGTGACTTTAAGCTTTCCTATCGAACCCATAGTAAGCGACCACGACTCTGTACCATATGCCATCAATTATATGTACGTATGTATATCTACATACGTACATTTAATTGGTTCTGCGTTCTGGAAGGCACAGTGCTGGTAGGCCTCCCACACGGTGGACCGACGACCTGGTTAAGGTCGCCGGAAAGCAGTGGATGCGGGCGGCCCAGGACCGGCCTTTGTGGAAATCCTTGGGAGAGGCCTATATCCAGCATTGGACGTCTTTTGGCTGAAATGATGATGATGATGATATCTACATACATATATATAACTAAGCGAACCCGACAAACTTTGTTTTGCCACATCATGGGGTGGTGTACCTAAAACTAAACTGTTGGTCCTGGAAAGAGCACAGAGAATGATCCTGAAAGTCAGCTTGCGTAAACCACGTTTATATCCCACTAAAAAACTCTATGAAGAAGCTGGAATTCTTTCCGTGCGCCAGCAGTACATACTTTTAACGATTTTATATAAACATTCAAATATACCTATAGATAACATAAATAGGATAGACCTCTGCAGAAGGAATCATACAGTGTGTAATCCATATGTAGTAAAGACCTCATTTGCTCAAAACTTTTTCATTTTTCGGAGCGTCCTATTGTATAATAAAGTAAACAAAATATTAAAAATAATATATGATTGTAAATACAAATGCAAATATAAAGTTTCTAAATGGCTGTTAACTCTAGATTATAATGATACAGAAAATGCGCTGGAAATAATGGTATAGTGAATACTTTATAGATAGTTTCTGATAGTACTCTTAGACATCACACTTGCATACGCACACACACACACACACACACACACATACACACACACACACACGCGCACATACACACACGCACACAAATATTTCTCCATCTTAAATAATTCAATTGCAATAATTATGCGAGGGGGGCCTGGTATTCTAAAATACAGGCCTAGGCTTAGTTTAGACTCCAGATCTCCCATAGATTACATTCTGCTGTCTTGATAGTTTTTAGAAAAAGTAACAAATGTTTATTATCTGTTTGTAATTTTTGTGGGGATCAAATAAAATAAATAAAATAAATAAAATAAATAAAATAAAATAAATAAAATAAATAAAATAAATAAAATAAATAAAATAAATAAAATAAATAAAATAAATAAAATAAATAAAATAAATAAAATAAATAAAATAAATAAAATAAATAAAATAAATAAAATAAATAAAATAAATAAAATAAATAAAATAAATAAAATAAATAAAATAAATAAAATAAATAAAATAAATAAATAAAATAAATAAATAATTAACATCCCCGCCTTGTGGGTGGAATTTCGTAAAATCCGTTCTTAGCTGACCTCTACTCGGAGAAAAGAATATTCCTACCAAATTTCTAGTCTCTAGGTCTTATGGTTCCGTATCGGTATCGGCCCGGTGTATCGTGATGAGTGACTATAATATACCTACGTGGAAATCAGGGACAGGGTTTGTATATGGTTTTACTTTTCTTGAGGCTAGTTTGTTTGCTTCTTGGCTTCCATTAATAACCTTCTACGAAACCCTAAGGAATGGGTTGGTGTCATTGTGTTCGCCACCATACGGATCGGTCACCACACATGTTGATGGTTGGTGTCCCATAACGGACAGTCGAAAATTTTCCGGTTGTGCTACTAGATAAATCTCAGGTCAGACGACACTCTTTCCGTGTAAGTACTGGATTGACCCCAATATTTATTAGGACAAAGCAAAGTAGGTAAAGATACACCCCATTTCATCCTAAGGGTGTCGTAAGACTCGACAATAGGAAATGACAAGGCCAAAACCTAGCCGCAAAACTTGATACTATAACCTTTTTTTTTTTTGTTTCGCCCGGTGTAAAATCCTTTATGGACTATCCCCGTCGGCCACGGGGATGGCCGAGGGGGGGCGTGTGGGACTCTCCCCCAGAGTGGGGGCCTACCCACTAAACATCCCCGGGGTGCTGTACACAGTACGACGCCGCCGCAGACAAGGAGGCCCTCCTCCTCTCCTCCAGCTCCTACGAGCACTCGACGTCCTGCCGTGAGCACCCGAACAGGACGTCGCGTCTCCTCTTGATACTAAACCCTGTGCCAACCCGTCTGGCCAGCGTGGCACAGTAAGCTAATTACCCTCCATCGGCTCAGCAGTGGGTCATTTATGGGCTGAGAAGTAGATGTAAGTAAAATAGATAAATGGACATAATATTTGGACCAGATTAAAATTCGCTGCACTTTCAATGTAAAGTATGTACATTGAAATCATTGACTTCAATCAAAAACACACGCGGCATAAATACCTTGTGGCAAAAAGTAAATTTGCCACGAGTCCTCACAATTACTTTATGTCTCAGACAGACAATTTGATTAGACGATTGACTGAAATAAGTTCTTATTTCAGTCAATCGTCTAATCAAATGAAATTGTGCTCTAATTTCTCTGATTGATCAAATACTGATCTGATATCTAGATACGCTATGTATTCTTGATTGAAAGTAGTTTATCATTCAATCGCTCTTTGACTATTCAAGAAGTATTTCTCCGATTCACTGACTCGTTTTGACTTTGACAGCGGTAACCCGGCTTACTATTCTCGTCGTACTATTTCGGTATACTATATCACATAGTGTAAATGCTGCCTATGTATTTTTTTCAAATGATACGTAATCTTTTTTTCGTTATCGGTCACAGTTCACAAAGGTTTTCGGAAATTAATTTATTATGGATCTCTAAGTCCTGCTAAATAATCTGTACATCGACAACTACATATTTTAACTCGATTGCGTTAGCCTTAATCGAATGTTTACAAATCGATTCGGAACGAAAAGAATTTCGAAAACATTAATTAAGCATAATAATGTTGAACAAAAACGAAAGAACACTCACATTTACATTGGTTAAACATTGTTATATATTGTTTATATGGCTGAATAAAATGACGTGTAAGCTTAAATTATATCTGTTTGAGAATTACGGGTTTGATCGGCCAAATGGTTGTTCAACTTATTAGTTTAATTAGGTACTCATTATTCATAAATTTTAGTGACGTGAATCATTTTATGTAACTGTTTATTAAGTACATAGCAGGTAAACCTAATTAAATTTTCTACTCTCAAACATTAAAATAACTAATTGCATGGTTTCGATGTTGTGGCTAGGCTAAGGCAATGAACCATTATATTTATACAGATGACAAATTAGAATATAATAATTCGTATGAAGAAAAGAACACTCTTAAGATATAATCAGTCCGTTTTGATTTGGTTTTGTTAAAGAAAACTGTAGTAGGTAACCCGCGATACAACTAGAAATTCGCGATTCAACAATAGTATAACTATATTGTTTGACATGTCAAAAGAGCTTGTTTAAATGCTTGATTGATTTTGAGTTTGCGTAATGCGGCTAGGTTCGGAGCAGTCATAAAGTTTGGCGAATGCTGTATACTCGGCAGTCGCGCTAGGGTTATCAATCTATCTTGGTTGTGAATCCAGCATAAACCCTATTAAACTGAGTTATAACTAATAACTGTTTCTTTGCTTCATCTTTGCATAAAAAAGATGGCACTCGCGCTCACACTGTGCCCAACCGTTCCGAGATATCGTGCTCGGTGAGCGATGTATAAATTGTGTGCGTTTCTCGAACGCGCGTTGGATGTCCATTGATTTTTGTACACTGATTATTTTCTGAGACTCGTCCCTGTACGCCGCAAGAGAAGGTACACTATATAGAAAATCGTTTTTATTGTTGGAGGGTAACCCTTTGTGTGGGTTATGATGAAGAAATAAAGTCCAGACGATATAATTATAGTATAAGGTATTTATTCCATAAACACTAACTTAAGTAATATGTACTTACAAAACACTAACTCAAGTAATAAAATAAGACTAAAAATACCAATTAACTTAAAACTTAAATACTAAAATATATTATTTAAAGGAGTCCCTTTAGGCAAGGTTCCGAAGATACTGGCAGCGTTCCCCCTTTGAATCGCTAGACTGATTCTTTGTCCGAGGTAGCTACCAGCTCTTCGGTCTCCTGTGATGTCGACTAACCTTTTTGCTATTTCCTTAAAAAGGCTTATAGCGCTAGGACCCCACGGACCAAGGGTCTCGACACCGAATGGGACAAATTCATATTCGGAGCCTAGACCCCTGTATTTGTGTGCTTTAGCTTTTTCAGCCGCTTCACAAGCCGCACCAGCTCTGTTGTTGGTTCCATGTAGATGGGACGGGGCCAGTGTGTCTGAACAGGTTGCATCCCACACCAGCACCCGACCCATCTTCCATGGAATCAAACTCATACCGTCCGGTCTCTTACCATCGTCTCTTGCAATGCCAGTCGGCTCAAGTAGACTGGGCACGTTGACGGAGGTAAGGGACCGGCGTATGATATCGTTAAGTGCGGCATGTCTCGAGAAACTTCGCACGGGTGCAATGATGAACCTCTACATTTATCAGTGTTTCCCTACAATATTATGTATGTATTATATATATAAACCTTCCTGTTTAATCACTCTACCTATTAAAAGAAACCGCTTCAAAATCCGTTGCGTAGTTTTAAAGATTTAAGCATAGATAGGGACGGACAGGTGACAGTGACTTTGTTTTAAACTATGTAGTGATAGTCATAGTGATGATGAACATCGCTGAGCCAGGCCTCTGACAAGTGGGCACAAGGTGTCTAAAGTTTCCCAGCATACCTGTTGCATTCCTTGATAGTCGCTTCTTATGACACCCTCAGGATGGTATGGTTGGTGATATTGTGAATTCCAAGTCCGTCACCAAATGGATGAAATCTAGTTCAGTTTTATGCCAATTTGTAGTCTGACTGCTTGGTACGCCACTCACGTCCGCTTCAGTCGACAAGTTAATCTCGCACTAGCCGTCAAGAATATTGATGATCCATTAATCATAAACCTTACGTATCCCTATCGCCAACGTTATGACATGAGAGGGGTTTTTCCTAACAAAGATGTCCGACTTTGCAGGTGACGTATAATAACTAAAATTGAAAATTTGAAGGACCCGATACAATTATTTTCACTCAACAAAATCGCTCGTCAAAACTGTAGCACACCGTTTTTACGTCGAGGTCATAAATGATAAGTTTAATTTGTAGATGATAAGTTTAATTTGTAATTTGTAGATTTGTAATAGTTCAAAATGTATAGACCCGCGAGATTTTTATCAATTTTGTGTTGGTGTAGTTATGTTTACAGTTTAGTCTGTCTCAAGCACTTACCCGTAACAACGCCCCACAGCTAGATTCTCATTCGGGCATTATGATAAAAAAATAAAAGACCCAAATATTGGTCGGAAACTAACATTATTTATTATTATTTTATTTTAATCAAACTTTCATACCCGATTGCCAGATGGATGTGCGTCAATGCAGCTCTATAGATCGTCTAAAGTCTGTATTTTAAATTGCCTGTTTGTCTAGAAGACTTCCTAACATAACGATGTGTGTGGTAAATTAAAATTATGCACGTACGTACTTAAAAAAATACAATATTATAACACAACAAAATATATTGTGTATACTAGCTGGCCCGATAGACTATTCCTGCTAATGAATTAAGATGGGGGAATTAAGTTAAACTAAGTTCGAGTCCAATTTATTAAGGGTTTTGTTTACTTAAACCGACACGCCGTCATTGGGGCCTTAATCGACTTGATTGAAATCGCCCTTAGTGACATTAAGCAAGCATCCGGTACATGGAAAAAAAGGTCACAGTAGGTACCCTGTGTTTGCCCTTTAATGAGAGAACCCTTTCTCTTAATGACGGCCTCAAAAGTCAATAAAACGAGCAATTATAAATGGACCAAGTTTAAGCGTACTTACGAGGGTTTCGGGGTAATTTCGGGAGAGAAATTTAATATTTGAATTCCTTATAAAATTATACAATGAAGTAGCAACTTAATGCGTAATATAAGTTTATGCCTATGACAAATCAACTGCAGGTAATTTTAAATTAGACAACACAAAGAACAATTAATTCATAACCGACAGAACAGAACCTAAGAATATACAATCAGTATATATTTGAATTATCATAAAGCCACCATTTTGGTTATTAAATTACAGGTTAATCAGACTGTTATAATACTTATTGTAAAAACATCTGCAAAACACGTCTCCAAATGATTTTACGCGGGTCAAAAAAAAAAGTCTATAACGAATGAATTATTACCGACTGTCTTACTGTTTTTACCACTATGCAACTGTGGAATAAAAGCCACGCGCATTGTAACAAACATTCTTAAGCCGGCTCCACACTCGCGCCGCGAACGCGTTGTTCACGCCTTCGCGTTCGCGCTTCGCACCGTTTCCCGATCAGTGTCGGTTTTTTGGCCCGCGTCAAAGGATTTGCTTTAGAAATCGCGCCGTCGTCCATCATAGTCGGAAACACGCGGATCACGGCGTTTATTCACGACGTGAATTCTCGGCGCGACGTCACGCGTGAGTGTAGAGCCGACATTAAGTAAATACGGTTGTAGACAAACGGCCTCTCCTATTCATCATCATATTCATTTCAGCCAAAAGACGTCCACTGCTGAACATAGGCCTGCCCCAAGGATTTCCACGAAGGCCGGTCACCGCTTTCCGGTGACCTTAAGTAGATCGTCAGTCCATCGTGTGCGAGGCCTACCGGAAGCGAGCTCTGTCCCCTGCCATTGCCTCTTAAGTTTGGAAATCCTATGGGCTGTGCCGTTAATTCTGGTTCTCCTGTGTGTCTCCTCATTTTCATTTCTCATTCTTCATTCGATCTCGCAGGGAAACTCCGAGCATAGCCCTGTCCATTGCCCTTTGGGTGACTTTGAGCCTTGTGATGGAGCCCATAGTGAGCGACCACGTCTCTGTTCCATACGTCATCACTGGCAACACATTGAAGACTTTTGTCTTTAAACACTGCCTCTCCTATTAAGTTTTCTTAATATACGGTTTAAGTGGAGGAGGTCATAGTGTAACGCAATCAATCTGCAGATTAAGCAACGTCTGGCTGTGCTGGATGTCCATCGTTTGTGTGTAATATTTATACATCTTCCGTGGCCCGTGAGCATTCCACGTTAGTCGTAGTTAGTAGCGTAAAAACTGGCAGCTGTTCTAAGCAGATTTTGTGTCGCGTTCCTTTAGCCTGACGTTATCTGTACGTTATCCTTTCGGTGACGTATATAGATTAAATAGTAACACATTCTATCCTGAGCGTGACGTAAGAGCTGACAAAAGGATATGAAAAGGCCGATAACCTAGCCGCGAGAGAAGGAAAACTTGATACGTGGCACAGCCGTAGACCATTTCCCCTCCATGTGATTGAAGAAGGCCCGACTCAGCAGTGGGCTGTGTAGTAGTAGTCTGACGTTGCCCTCAGGATAGTATGGGTTGGAGACATTGTGTATTCCACCACATGGTCTATTAAAGTCAAACTATTAAGGTCAATTGTAAATGGTGAGGATTTTGATTTGATGCATTGTTTATGTAAGTTTGTCTGGGAGACTGGCGCGGGGTGTACGAGCGCAATTGCGACATCCGACGCGACGTCTGGTGTTTCAATTGGTGACTGCCCATCTGACCAAATTGCACACAGTCAATGACGAAGTCAAGGTAGAGTTGGAGTCCCATAAGGTTGAAACGACAGACGACATTGTAAAGGTCGCTGGGAGTCAGTGGATGCGTTGGTGAGATTGTCCGTTGTGGAGTTTATGGGGGAGGCTTAAGTTCAGCAGAGCACGGGTCGTTAAGTAAATCTTTAGCGGAAAAGTAAATGCAGCAGTGAACTTTAATGTATTCATCGCAGTTTATCCTTGCTAATATCTTATTTGTGAGACAGAATATCAGTCAGTATAAGACCAACTGTGATGTCACTACGTCCACTATCCGTACAAGAAATGGGCATAAACTAGTGATACCTCACCACAGACTGCAAAAAGCCCATGGATCTTTTGCAGGCATCGGTGTTCGCCTGTACAATAAAATTCCTGACGCTATTGTAGATTTACCCTTCATAAAGTTCAAAAATTTTGTTAAAACTACATTAATTAGTAAAGGGTACTACCGCGTCAACGACTATATGTGTGATAATGATGCCTGGAAGTAACTGTCATTTTGTGCCTGTGCTCTGTTCCTTTGGCCCCTTCAATAATATATCTCATTGGCGAAATAATTTGTACGTAGCATTTTAGAAAATGTCATATATTGTACACTGTATGTGTGAGCAATGACGCAATGGAGACCTTTATTCGCGGATTTCTTTTTTGATTGGCCATGTCAATGTCTATTCGTCATTCATTGCGAAAACTTGTAGCGTGTTTCTCTCATCTTGCGAACTTGCTCTCACTATGCTGTTTAGTGCTTTTTGTAAACAAGACCAATAATTTTAAAAAAAGCAACTACAGAGTTTCTTGCCGGCTCTTCTCTGTAGAGCAGCCTTCCGAACCGGTGGTAGTTTCGGCATGAATGTGAGTGAACGCAGGGATTGTGAGCGATCAGGGGAGATGGAGGGATTGTAGGAGTGCAGAGTTGTGTGTGAAAGGTGTGAATGTAGGTATGACGACTGAGAGGTGTGTGTGGAGACTACCACCTAGTGTGGGACAGGGGCCGTAAGATGATAATGGTGTTTATAAATATGACGATTTATAAGAGTTTTGTGATGAAACCTACGTAAATAAAGTTCCTTTTGAGTTTGAGTTTGAGTTTATTAAAAATTTGATTTCTCAGCATAGATTTCCCTTGCCTCTCTTTTCCACAATAGAATTAACCTACAAACAAATACACACAAATTTATGGCATTAGAAGAGAATGGCGCTATTTCTATCGGTTCACTCGTTTTTGAGTTTATTCGTTACACACATACAAAATTTAGTTTAATTTTTTTGTGTAAATATTAAGAAAACTGTAGGTAAACCTGGTAAACTGTCACTGTAAACCATGTATTAATTGTCATTAATTTCGGAATGTTTTTGCTGAAAACAGCATATGATGTCCTACGGTTTTTCACTTCAGTATTTTCCAATAAATTACTAAACGATATACCTGATTCCAGAATTAATCTATAAATTACGATGTGCCACATGGAAGTGACATACGTTTTCTCTACCAAAATTATACCCTCGGCACAAAAGGCTTTATTGTCAACAAAAGAAGTTCATTATCACCATTTCCACATGAGTATGGAACTTTGTTCAGCGGACTGTAGAAATTACGGTTTCTTGTGTTGAAAGAAAGCTTTTTTTGTTCGGAAATTGCATGTCTATAAAGATATACTATAGTAGATGTTATTTATTTATTCATTTTTTTTATCTTTATGCATATTTACAATACAGAGTCTAACTTAATCCCATGGGGCATTCTCTACCAGTAGACCTAGCTAGATGGTGCAGAGAAAGCACTTCACTCGCGTGACGCTAATCTCCGAAGGAAGCTCATTCCAAAGCAGAATTGTTTCAATGAACAAGGAAAAGTGAATAAAGTCCGTAATATGTGAAGGGCATTGGAGGAGAAAGAAAGATCGAAGAGTTTTAGAAGAATTGGTCATCGATATTCGAAGTGTGAAATAAGATAGGAAGGTTGAGTGAGCGAATTCAATAATATGAAAAGTGTAGTCATGTTTCTACGCAAGCGACTAGGCATCTATTGGGTGTTAGTCCTGAAGGATAAAACACGATCGTATTTTTCAAATTGAAAACAAACCTGATATACACACATCAAAAGTGTCTAGGGATCAACATATTTTTTTGCAATAACTTTTCTCCTGATTGATATTAATTAAAATTTTCTTTAAGGATTCATCAAATAAAGTGTTTTCGTTTGTCACAGTAACGATAAACCTAGTCACCTTTGCATTAATAAAGAAATTTGCCATTTTCCTAATAAAGGGATTTTTCACATTTGAACAACTAACATTAAAGTTCGAAAAAAAGACTAAAATAACAGTTTTCTTTAAAATTTTATGGAGCGGCGACGTCATTTAAGCAGGGAAGAAATGCTCAGAGCCGTGGGAATGATAGAAGCTGGTTCCCGGCAACGTCCTGTGGCTTTAGCTCTGAATACAAGTCAGAGTGTTATCAGTCGACTTTGGACACGTTACCGAAGCACTGGTACCGTGGCTGAGCGCCATGGAGGACGGTATCGCTGCACCACACGGAGACAAGACCGATACATTCAAATCTTAGCTCGAAGAGCTCAAACAATAACCGCCATGATGTTAGCCGTGAGGCTTCATCACACTTCAGGGAACTTAATTAGCGACCAAACAGTCAGAAACCGCTTGCATGAAGTGAACCTTCATTCCCGAAGACCGCTACGGGTACCACCGTAGCAATGCACAATCGTAGGATTCGATATCAATGGGCTCTTGAACACAGAAATTGGGCAGAAGAACAATGGCGTTTCGTGTGTTTTTCTGATGAGTCTCGTTTTGGTATGAGACCGGATACAAGACGTATACGACACTGGAGAACCCCTGGATGCCAACGGCGATTAAAATCCTGCCAGGAAGTCCATCCTTATAGTGGTGGAACCATCATGGTATGGGCGAGTATTTGGATCGGCGGAAGAACTGAGTTGATTTGGATCAGAGGCAACCTCAACGCTCAAATTTATGCTGAGACGATTGTATCAGACGTCATCGTTCCTCTACAAGTGCAAATCGGTCCCTTATTTCAGTTAATGCATGATAATGCACGACCGCACACCGCAAGAGTTGTAAGACAGACTCTCGCCGCAGCTAACATCAATGTCCTGCCCTGGCCTGCTCAGTCGCCAGACTTGAACCCGATTGAGCATGCATGGGATATGCTACAGAGAAGAGCTCTGCCGAATATGGAGGGTATCCAGTCGCAAGAAGACCTTTTTTTGTTGTTGCAACGAACATGGGCGGCCCTTCCACAGCGTGATTTGGATGAACTCATTTTGAGTATGCCAAACCGATGTTCTTGTGTTGTTAGTGTTCGCGGTAGAAACACGGATTATTAATTGTTTAAGTTGCCCAATAAAATTTTAAAGAAAACTGTTATTTTAGTCCTTTTTTTGGACTTTAATGTTAGTTGTTCAAATGTCAAAAATCCCTTTATTAGGAAAATGGCAAATTTCTTTATTAATGCAAAGGTGACTAGGTTTATCGTTACTGTGACAAACGAAAACACTTTATTTGATGAATCCTTAAAGAAAATTTTAATTAATATCAATCAGGAGAAAAGTTATTGCAAAAAATATGTTGATCCCTAGACACTTTTGATGTGTGTAGTTGTTCAGAAGTCTCTCTCGTTTGTTCAGACTGAGGTCATAAACATGTCACCATAGTCGACTATGGAGAAAATAAAGGTATCAGCATTGCTTTGGTTTTGGTGGGTAGGAAATTGCTTTGTCGGTTGAGAGAATGCAGAGTCTAGGACACTCCCTGACCTACATTTTTTACACTTAAGGTAACTTGTACGCCCGCTACATCATAAACTACTGGCGAAAGAGATGACAAAATAACCTAGCGACCTTGCACTTCTTGGTTCACTGATAACGGTGGCTTGGCAGTTTCTGGGGTTTACAGACGCGCTAAAACGTCTGAACCAATTATTTATGGAAGCTATGTCCCTGTTAAGCTTACCGATAGCCAGGTTACACATCGTTACAGCTCATGAATGACCCACTACTGAGTCGGGCCTCCTCCAAATTCATGGAGGGAAATTAGCCTACTGTGCCACGCTGGCTAGACTGTTTGGCACAAGGTTTGTATCAAGTTTTCCTTCAAGACTAGGTGATTTGCCTCTTGCGTTCCCTTAGTCGCCTCTTACGAGACCCTCGGGATGGTATGGGTTGGTGACACTGCGTATTCTAAATCCGTGACCACACGGAGCTTACACATGCAAGGTAGAAAAGAAAACGATCAAAATTGTTTTCGATCTTCTCGCAGTTGACTATATTTTTCCGAGAAATAAATCGACCTAAAGATGTCCCTTGGTTGACTACTGTTTTCATATGAGCATAGAGTAGCACTGGTCTAGTCGATCTACTTCTTATCTTAATCACTGTGTTGCACCTAACTAAAGACTGCGTCTGACCTCATCTTGCCGTTGGTACGTAGGAGTGCCTTTAAATGGGCTGTCAGTTACCAATTAAGGACTATTATTAGGCTAGTACAATGCGTGACCGAAGGCTATCAATTTCATTGGTAGCTTTGACCATTAAGGACAACATTTCAAACAACTAGAAGGCCGGTCGTTGATCTGTTAAGGCAATATCATAAAACAGAAAACTATAGAATCAAATTGGAACTGTACAAAAGCTATTTAAGGCTAATATTTTAAGTGGCCAGAACCAAAATTATATAGCATAGTGAAAAGTCTCACTGATTACTATCTACATAATGTGAACTAAGAGCTTTTTTACAGACATTACTTTCCAGAATTTTATCCTTAATCTTCTGATCTTAATTTTTATAATATGGGTATGTTGATGTGTCAAAATAGACCCATTTATGCCGTTTTAGACCTTATCAATTGGAGCTCGATCTCCTTTGAGCCTTTTTAGATATTCTTTATTTTTAGATATTCTTTTTAGATATTATCGTTTCAATTTTGCTCACGAACGCACGCACGTAAAATTCATTCTGTATATTAGGCAAATATTCAATTTGAGTAGGTTTGGAGAACGCCGGAGTCAGCAGTGGGTCATGTAAGCCCCGCCGTACATGCTCACACTCGCATTGGCTGTCACGCGCCGCGTGCGAGGCTCAGTACCAAACACCGCATCTACGCGTGTGCTTCGACACGTGAGAGCAAATGCAGAGCTTGGTACTGCGCCTTATGTTTTAAATACTGCCACTCGTGACAGCCAATGCGAGTGTGAGCATGTGCGGCGGGGCTAAGGGCGGAGTTTTAGTAGTAGTATGTTTATTTTATTTAAGCGTAGAACCTTAAATCAAAATCAATAGTTCTAAATTATGAACCGTACGTAAACGTCAGTATTGGAAACCAAATTGTCACAGACTTACGGGCAAGAAGGACCGGTTATTTGTATGTAAGGGTAATAGAAACGGATTTTAATAATACCAAATTATTAATGATGAGTTTATGACATAATTTAAATAGCCAAACATTATTATTAGTGTTTTGTGGTGTCGTATTCGAGAGTTTTCTTATCTCTGCTCATATGTTTGAAGATAGTTTCGACTATGTTGAATAAGCTGCGAGTTTTGTTTTTTTTATTAGTTAATCGTCTTTCTAGATAAAGGTCCTGGTAACGCTTGACGTGCGGCATTGGCGCATTACCTCATATTTGTGTGGTCGACCCCTTTATCGGTCATCTTGGACGCCATGTGCATTTATTATTTAAATTCGATGTGTCTGTGACTAACTGGCTGTTAGGAACGTGACTGGTAATCTGTTAGTGGCTGTGTGTAACTTTGTCGGCTTCGCACCGTTTCGGCCAGCGAAATGTTATTTACGTTGCAGATTTTAGCGAGTTTTGAGTTGTGAGTAGTGATTTGTTACTTGAACAATTGCACTTGTGGAGAAGGGTTTAGACTACTACTATACTAATTTCTAGCCCATAAATGACCCACTGCTGAGTCGGGCCTCCTCCTATCGCAGGGAGGGTTATTAGACAAGAGAGTTGGCGCAGGGTTTCGTTTCAAGTTTTCCTTCACTTGTGGCTAGGTTTTCGGTCTTGTCATTTCCTTTTGTCAGCTCGTACGACACCCTCGGTATGAAATCGGTTGGTGACACTGTCTATTCCTAATCCCCCACGCTGTGTACACGCTGACAAGTTTTGAATATTTGGGCGTACCATCTAGTCAAATAAAATTTTATGTTTTGTGCTCCGAGCAAACATAATTAAGAGTTAGAATTACTTTTGGTTAGGCGTCGTAAAAACGGCGAAGCGATATAACTTTATTATTATCTAGTTAACATCTCACTTTTATTTCGCTTACATTGGTAACGTGAAGATTGTAAGTTTTTATCGTAGTTTTAATTGTCAAACTTTGTTTTAAGTGTTGGTTTTGTTTTGGGGATTACATCACTTGTGAGCTCAAGGAAGCATGAAGACATATTTTAAATTAACAAATATGTATGTATATAATATTTTGGTAATATATTAGAATCAGTATGACTCACATAACTTTGCCTATAAACAACAAATAGAAAAAATATGACTTACTAGCGGTCCGCCCCGGTTTCACATGGGTATATAACAAAGAATACAATCTGTTATAGCTATTAGACATATTATATGCACTCTAAATATGTGTTATTATATATAACACATATTTAGAATTCAGTACTCTGATGTATGTATGAGCTATTATTATTGTAAATGTTCATTAATCAATTCAGTGGTTTTGCGTGAAGGAGTAACAAACATAGAGTCCACGGGTGCAATTATCCATGTATTATACACTAGCTTTTGGGCGCGGCTTCGCTCGCGTGGACTTCCAACCCGTGCTTATCTCTATGCATTTTTTTTTATGAATATAAAAGTGGTTATTGTGACTAAACTATGATAGTTAGATATGTGCTCTCCCGGACTTTTTTGTAGATTTTAATAAGACCTACAAACTCGTAGTACTTCAATTTGTTCTATTGTCAATAGTTTTTGCAGCGCACGCATAAATAGGTTTTCGATTTTACACCTTACAAATTACAAAATCGCAATTTTCATACGGATCCCTAATTCCTTTGAAAATAAAATATAGCCTATAACCTTCCTCGATAAATGGACTATCTAACACTGTAAGAATTTTTGAAATCGGACCATTAGTTCCTGACATTAGCGCGTTCAAACAAACAAACAAACAAACTCTGCAGCTTTATAATATTAGTATAGATTAGTATAGATATAAACCTTCCTTTTCAATCACTCTTTCTATTGAAAAAAACCCTTCAAAATCCGTTGCATAGTTTTAAAGATTTAAGCATACCTAAGGACGGATACTATGTAGTGATACTTGAACTATTTAAGAATCGAGCATGAGATATTGAGCCTGTTAATTAGGACCACCTTTTATTTCATAGATGGAGCGATTAGCCAGATGTAACTGGCTGGCCTTAGGTATCAAGTTTTCCATAAGGTGGTTTTCTACATGGTGGAGTTATGAAAGTGTGCCTGTGACGTAATCGCTCACTATGGGCTCCAACAAAAGGCTCATAGTCACCAATGGAGAGGGCCATGCTCGTAGTTCCGGAGTTCGAATCAGAAATGAGAAGATACGCAGGAGAACCAGAGTTACATAGCAGAGGGCACATAGCTCGCAAGTCTGACGCCTTATGGGGCGGGGCTACTCAAAACTCAAACTTTTATCACAAAACTCTTATAAATCGTTACCATAAGACCATCGTCTCCATACATACATATCAGTCGTCATACCTACATTCACACCTTTCATACACAATTCCTCATTCTTACAATCCATCCATCTCTTGTGATCGCCCTCGAAAAGTCCACGAATGGTGACCACGTTCCGGAAAGCGCGTCATTAGTGGTAGGCCTCTCACGCGATGGACCGACGACATGGTTAGGGTATACGATGAATGCCGGTAGCCGGCTTCATGGAAATCCTTGGGGAAGGCCAGCAGTGGACGTCTTTTGACGCTGAAATGATGATGATAATCGAAGTGTGGGACGTTATATCCACAATACTTGTTCATTGTTTACATTTCATGAATATAAGGACTAATTTATGCAGGTCGTTAAGGTGCGTTTGTATATTTGACACCTCTGTTGTAACAATAATGAATAAGTGACTTGCTTATCATTAATTTTCATCTATTCATATTCATGATTGGTGCAAACGAAGGATAAAGTAAGTTCATTTAAAACATAGACAGACAGTTCAAAATTACTTTCCCGTGGCTCGTTATTAATGATATTTTTATGTTTTACTAGCTTTTGCGCGCGGCTTCGCCCGCGTGGGCTTCGGACCCGTGCTTATCTCTATGCATATTATTTTTTATGAACATAAAATCGGTTATTGTGACTAAACTATGATAGTTAGATATGTGCTCTCTCGCGGATTTTTTTGTAGATCTTTATACGACCTACAAACCCGTAGTACATCATTTTGTTCTATTGTCAATAGTTTTTGCAGCGCACGCATAAATAGGTTTTCGATTTTACACCTTGGTTTGCAAAATCACAATTTTCATACGGATCCCTAATTCTTTTTAAAATAAAATATAGCCTATAACCTTCCTCGATAAATGGACTATCTAACACTGAGATTTTTTGAAATCGGACCAATAGTTCCTGAGATTAGCGCGTTCAAACTAACAAACAAACTCTGCAACTTTATATATTAGTGTAGATTTATAGAGAGAAATACTTGTAAACGCAGCAGTTACATTTTCGGTAATTATTACTTCTCAGGCCTTAAATGACCCACTGCTGTGTTGGACCTCCTCCACTTCGTCGTTTCAGTCCACAAATGACCCACTAGTGAGTCGGGCCTCCTCCAAATTCATCCCTGTGCCACACTGGCAAGACGGGTTGGCACAGGGTTTGTATCAACTTTTCCTTCTCTTGGGGCTGTGTGATCTGCCTCTTGCATTCTTTTAGCCGCCTCTTCTATCTATCTATCAGCCACAGAAGTCCACTGCTGAACATAGGCCTTCCTCATAGATTTCCACAATGCACGATCCTAAACATACTACACTGTTACACATGTTATTTAGATACTTTTGTTGGCTATGACAACAGCCACAGGATGGAATGAGGTGGTGATACTATCTATAGTCTAAATCCGCGACATGTACTAAAATTCATACTTATTATAAACATATACTGGCTGATGTTTAGCCCTTTGGAACTATTGCGCGAGTTTGCTCTCACAAATCTGTCTTATAACCAGTCTTGTACCCAAAAATGGCGATGTAAAAAGAGCAACTACAGAGTTTCTTGCCGGCTCTTCTCTGTATAGGTGCATTCTGAACCGGTGGTAGATAGTAAATAATTAATTTTAAATGGTAAATTTTAAAATTTATTTTTTTCTTAGACCTGTCAAAAGAGCTCCAATGAGCAAACTTGATTAATGAGTTTTGATTTTGATACCTAGCCCTAATTATACCGTAAATAATATATGTAATAAGGAATTGTGGCTACATAAAACTATTTTAATAAAATAATCTCAATAATTATGTTGAATGAGCGTTTCCGTGTGGTGACGGATTTAGAATACATTGTGTCACCACCCCATTCCAGCGTGAGGGTGACAAGACTGAAAACCTAGCCGCAAGAGAAGGAAAACTTGATACGAAACCCTGTGCCAACCCGTCTGGCCAACGTGGCATAGCAGGCTAATTACCCTCCCTGTGATGAGAGGAGGCCCGACTCAGCAGTGGGTCATTTATGGGCTGGGTAGTAGTAGCTTTGTTTTGATTGAGAAATTATTTATTCAAGCATAATAATATGAAGAGTATATTAAACAAACATTACTTTGCATAAAAGTTTGGTTAGTCCCATGTCATGTCGGTTGTCAAAATATTTAATAGTTTCTCAAACGGAGCACAAAATTAAGCAACCTTTTTGTTTCGAACAACATAATAGTGGTCGTGAACTTGCATTTGACCTTTAAAGGGTCACTGAAAAAAATAACTTCGATACATATTGATGATTAAGCTTTGCTCTTTTTATTATAATCACGATATTTATATTCATTCAATCGGTGATTCGTAATAAAGTTTTATATTTTTTTTGTACCTAACTAACCCAATGAAAATCGTTATAAGGATGATGTTTCAATCGTTTGGTATAACGTTATTGTATTTGGTATCATTGCAACATTGTATGGATGTAAGGAAACTACTTAAATAAATAAAATAAATAAATATCCTTGGACATTTCACACAACGCCATCTTGTCCCAAGCTAAGCAACTTAATGCTTGTGTTATGGTAACGAGATGGATGATAAACTACTTATATACATATTTTTTTGTAAATACGTACATGTTATAGATAGAAAACACCCAGACCCGGAACAAATACTTGTAGGTCGTACAAATATTTCTTGATTCTTCGATGATGATGTCAGTTATCAGCGTGTTTATTGCGAGACGCAATGACGCGTAGTTTTGATCTAGTCTGCAATTCACTCTCTATAGCAGCTTATTGCAAGAAACCGAGTTAGCTTCTCATTATGCCCACTATCCTGCCTCACAGGTTTTGCTACTCGTCCTTCTATAAATAGTGACCACGCCGCATTTAAGTAAGGGCGTAACCGCCGCATTGAAACTTCTAAAATAAACGCTATCTCGTGTCCGGTAGAATCGTATTTGAAAATGTAACTGAGATGTATTGCACCTTTTGGGCTTAAGCTTCGTACGCACCGTGGCCCAGTCGCAAGTGGAAGGAATGAATTCTGCACCGCTTGCACTTTCAATATAGCTTGGTTTATTAGTCGATATTCTATTAGTTTTAGTGTGTGTGTGTGTGTTTGGTGGTTAGAATATATTTGTCACCATCCCATTCCATCCTGTGCGTATCGTAAGATGGTACTAAAATTACCATGCTAACAACCTATCTCAAAGAGATAGAAAACTTGTTACAAGACCCTGTCTAGCCGATACCCAACCCGTCTGGCCAGTGTGGCACAGTAGGCTAATTCCCCTCCATGTAATTGGAGGAGGCCCGACTTAGCAGTGGGTCATGTGTGTTAGGTTAGGTTAGTAACTAACATTAGTTCTTTATTAGGTTTCACTGACAGGAATGATAAATTTTATACAATCATATTGACTGCCTCGTTAGTCTAGTGGTTAGATGTGCCGCCTTTGGATCAACGGGTCCCGGGTTCGATTCCGGGGTCGGGCAAGTGTCTTTGTCTAAACCAGAGGCACTGGCTCGGAGTCTGGGTTTCATTTCTATCTATAATCTGTTTGTATTTACAAAAAAAAATGAATATAAGTATTAAGTTTAAGTTGCTTAGCACAAGCATTAAGTTGCTTAGCTTGGGACGAGATGGCGTTGTGTGAAATGTCCAAAGGATATTTATTTATATTATTCAGTCGTTTGAAATTAATTTAAAATGATCAATGAGAAAGGAAAAGAGAAATTCTTTTGAAAATGCGAATTTATTAAACGTAATCAATGAAGTTAATTTCTCTTTCATGAATGGCGTTTCAGTGTAATAAAAACTCATAAAATCCGAGAAAAACTACCATCAAACGTTTTCCTTAAAATACTCAAGTCAAAGTACAAAAGAAAAAGCAGGTTGGTTTTCCTTTCATATTATATTCGTGTTTTATTATAAGGTTTTCTATTACGTTTCGTTTATTCCCTTTTGTGAGGTGTCGGTTTGGTAAGTACGCTTTTATTAAATCAAGAATCTTCTGTAGGAGAAAAGGTTTGTTTAATATTAGATCTACGGGTAATTTTACTCAAGCACTTTGTTTTATATTGGGCGTCCGTCACCTGCAGCTCTGGTCACCTGGGTTGTCAGCCAGTGCTAAATATCAGTAGATTTTGACACACGCTTAAATTTGGGATTATCGAGAGCGTGAGTATTCACCTAAACTTTAGACAGAATCACATCACGAAATATTAACTTTATTAGCGACGGCTGAGCGATAGAGTCGTCATCATCTTGACTTGGTAGGAGGTTTATTACTTGTGACTTTATAATTCACAATATTAACCACAGTATAAATAACAATGTTCAGTTAACACACTTAGATAGACAAACCGACAGGTTCGCAACGGAGAAGTGTCTCGGTCCGTGTCCCAACGTCGACTGACTGATCGAGCCAACCTCACTTTCCATTACGACTCTGTCCACGTGCCGCCATTGCAAAACAACTGACGTCACCGCGTTTGCCGCACTACTGTGTTAACAATCAATTGAGAAACTTAATAAAACGATATCGTTATCCACGACACGGCCATTCTGACGAAGCACACGTCCTCGTGTGTACTTGTAACAAAATAACCAACTGAGGCACATTTTCACGTTCGGCCAACCTGACGGTAATGTTCCGTAATCGTATCTTAAGAATCAAGTTAACAGAGATCACGTTAGCATACAAATAATTTTAACTTTAACACGAAAGGTTCCTCTAAGCCCATAATCTTTAAATCTCAATACTGATACTTTAAAACAGTAGGTTTAAAGTAATAATTACACAACACATGGCCCAGCTGTCTCAGCAGCTAGTGACAATTCATATGTCACCCATATCGTCATCGCTCCAAGCGATACGACCAACACTTTAACTAGAGTTCACGACTCCCAGGCCACACAGGACCATACAAATAGTCTCTCTCGAGACCCGGGTCCCCGCCACACCACTAGCTGCCCATCGCGCTCTGTACAACTCCCAGAGTTGCAGTTACGACTACAGACTAGTGCGTGTAGTGCGGACCTAGCCAAGGTATGTTCTTATTTACTGTTGGAGGCATCCTCCTCACCATCTTCATCAGACAAATTTAACTCAACGGGCACACTGCTTAGTGGAATCTCCTTATACAGTCGTGAGCGTATTTTTATGTTCTATTACCGGTCAAAGATTTCAGCAAATAACGATCACCATCAAGTAACTCCACAATTTTTAACGGTCCCTTGTATTTCGCGTCTAATTTAGTTTGGTTTCTCTTCGTTCTGAATTTAAACTAAATTACCAACATCAAACTTTACCACTTTAACTTGTAGTTTTATCAAATTTTACTTTTTCGTAACTGGCACTATTTTCTATGTACGTGGCCGCTTGCTCTCTTGTCTTACTAATGTCTACTGCCGGTCCGGAATCATTCAAAGTTAATAGGTTAAATGGTCTAGCTAAAGGTCCTATCAGAAACTCGAGTGGACTCGCTTGTATTACACGGTGGACAGAGGAATTCAAAACTAATTGCACGTCTTCTAACGCTTCATGCCGGGACCTATCAGACGCTTCTATCGCGGTCAGCATACTTTTTAACGCGCTCATTGTTCTTTCTTCTTGGCAATTAGCGCGACTTGAACCCGTAGCTATCAAACGTAAAGAAACACCGTGAAACTGACAAAAAAAACTTTGAATTCTTTGTTTGCAAAGCATCGTCCCAGATCTGCAATAACTAACTGGAGCTCCAACTAAAGACGCTTGATTTAAGGGATTTAATTGTTCTAGCCAAATCTATTCTCAGGGTATGATATAAGGGAACAAATTTTGTGACCGCATCAATTAAAACTATGACGTACTCCTTGCAATCGCTTTTCCACTTAGTTTGCCAGTTAAGTCAACGTGCACAGTATGCCACGGGATACTAATCTTAGGAATTGGATGAAGTCCCGCTTGCGGGCGACCTGATTGCGATTGAGATAGTTTACAAGTAATACAACCATAGACAAACTTACGAACGCACTTAGCCATGTGCTCGAACCAATAGTGATCAACCCTGTATATTTGGCCACCTCGCCCTTTATAGTTCATAGAGCCACCTCGCCCTTGACTGTATATTTGGCCACCTCGCCCTTCACATAAATCCTGTTTAAATATCTAGATGGCCACCTCGCCATTTAGATACGTTTACCGCAGCACTGTTAAGATGTTTTGCATATGGCCCACAAGCCACCACGCTGTCACCACGACCCACCATACTTCAAACATACCACTCCAGAGAATAGTGCCACCCCATCTTTTCACGTGGGCGTCGTACTCTCTCGGCGACTCTCACTCTCAGAAGGGACTAGACTCGATACGGACCATCTTTCGTATCATAAGTTTCGATGACCTAGTGGTTCAGTACTCAGACTTCTAGTCCAGAAGTTCTGAGTTCGAACCCTGGCTCAATCAATGACTTTCCGGAAGTTATGTGTGATGAGCATCGATGACTAACAAAGTTGTACCCCATGTATGACAAAAGGTTTTGCCACCTATTACATTTGGGACTCGAAAATTAATCCAGCGTGTCGAGGCATAATTGCCGCTGACCACACCCTCAGGTATTAAAGGCGTGAAGTTACATAAGCACATAGCCATATGATGTTTTAATTAAAGACACTATTAAACTAGTCCAAAAATCTTACCGTCATTATTATCTGATAAGCATGGATCCAGCTCAGTATTTGTAAGTGCGATTAGCGTTCAAACTCTTAAGATGATATCTGTCACCGTCAAGTACCTCAATGACTTCATAAGGTCCTTTATATTTAGGATCCAATTTGGTTTGATTCCGTTCATGATTTTCGACTAAAACATAATCTCCCACCGAAAATCTAGTCACATTTGCCTTATTTTTATCGAATCTTAATTTATCAAGCTGTGCATTATTTTCCATTAATTTGTCAGCTTGTTCCCTAATCTCTTAAATTTATCTCAACCTCATGACCGTCAATAGTTAATAAATTTAGTGGCCTAGCTACTCTACCTATTAACAATTCTAATGGACTTGCCTTAGTTACCCTATGAATCGTGCTATTTATAGCAAGTTGAACATCATCTAACGCATCTTGCCATGACCTATTTGGACTAACTTCTACAACAGTCAACATATTTTTGAGGGTGCTCATAACTCTTTCCACTTGGCTTCGACGCAACACAATGTTTGATGAGAGAGCACTCTGCACCAGAATCAGAATAAAATGGATACGACTCACAAGCGTTCATCAGCGCACCGCTGGGATTGCTAACATAGCAAACTTCCACATGCCTCTCGTTACTCGCCGCCGCCGCAGGCGCCGCTCCGAACCGCCTGCGCCTACCGCCGCGCCAGCTCCTCCGCTGTTGCCACGTTGTTGCCACGTGGACACCTCGCTGCCAAATGTCCGGCGCTGCCGCACCTGAAACAGACTAAGTCCGACCGCGGCCGCGGCCCCGCAGAGCCTGACGCTGAAGTGGCAGCACTAGCTGCCTTGCCTTTCACCGCCAATCTGATGCTCGGTGACCCATTCCACCGCAGCTGCGACATTCCACAGTTGCCGACCGAAAACCCGATCGCTTGAAAATCTGGATCTGCTGTCCTATCGCCTCATGTTTAGGCTACCTTACCGATGCAAATCAAGGCATACAATGGCGCCATAATCTTGGAAAACTTTGCTATAAACTGGCGAAAATACGACGCCAGACCGATGAACCGTCAAGCTAAACAAGCACAGCAATCTAAACTTCGTATCGCAAGTAATTAACAGGTAAACACGCAAAAGAACCTCAAATAATATTTTCTTACACCGGTCAAAGTCACACTATCGTAAATTCGTATACCATACAATATACCCGAGTAATAAAATGGAAACTGCTCACCGGAGTGACGTAAAATTGCAGCTGGTGGGCTTACTACAGATCCACTCACTATTCTTTGACCTGGCTGACCACAGTACTGTTGCTCGCCTTCCTGCTGCTCCACTCAGGGCAGTTAGACGCGTAGTGTCCTTGTCCATCACAATGAAAGCAAGTGATCCCCACTTGGTTAATCGCCGCACTATGACTGCCGCTTGTGATCTTCAGTTCAGAACAATCTTCATGTAGCTTAATGTCTCCTTTATAGTGACAATAAATCGCCATTATCGGTTATTTCCATCGCGTACAGAAGCACACACATTATCACTACACTGTTTTCTCCACGTGGGCTGACTGAGTTACATACCACTTCTGATGTCGGAGATAGCGACGGCTGAGCGATAGAGTCGTCATCATCTTGACTTGGTAGGAGGTTTATTACTTGTGACTTTATAATTCACAATATTAACCACAGTATAAATAACAATGTTCAGTTAACACACTTAGATAGACAAACCGACAGGTTCGCAACGGAGAAGTGTCTCGGTCCGTGTCCCAACGTCGACTGACTGATCGAGCCAACCTCACTTTCCATTACGACTCTGTCCACGTGCCGCCATTGCAAAACAACTGACGTCACCGCGTTTGCCGCACTACTGTGTTAACAATCAATTGAGAAACTTAATAAAACGATATCGTTATCCACGACACGGCCATTCTGACGAAGCACACGTCCTCGTGTGTACTTGTAACAAAATAACCAACTGAGGCACATTTTCACGTTCGGCCAACCTGACGGTAATGTTCCGTAATCGTATCTTAAGAATCAAGTTAACAGAGATCACGTTAGCATACAAATAATTTTAACTTTAACACGAAAGGTTCCTCTAAGCCCATAATCTTTAAATCTCAATACTGATACTTTAAAACAGTAGGTTTAAAGTAATAATTACACAACACATGGCCCAGCTGTCTCAGCAGCTAGTGACAATTCATATGTCACCCATATCGTCATCGCTCCAAGCGATACGACCAACACTTTAACTAGAGTTCACGACTCCCAGGCCACACAGGACCATACAAATAGTCTCTCTCGAGACCCGGGTCCCCGCCACACCACTAGCTGCCCATCGCGCTCTGTACAACTCCCAGAGTTGCAGTTACGACTACAGACTAGTGCGTGTAGTGCGGACCTAGCCAAGGTATGTTCTTATTTACTGTTGGAGGCATCCTCCTCACCATCTTCATCAGACAAATTTAACTCAACGGGCACACTGCTTAGTGGAATCTCCTTATACAGTCGTGAGCGTATTTTTATGTTCTATTACCGGTCAAAGATTTCAGCAAATAACGATCACCATCAAGTAACTCCACAATTTTTAACGGTCCCTTGTATTTCGCGTCTAATTTAGTTTGGTTTCTCTTCGTTCTGAATTTAAACTAAATTACCAACATCAAACTTTACCACTTTAACTTGTAGTTTTATCAAATTTTACTTTTTCGTAACTGGCACTATTTTCTATGTACGTGGCCGCTTGCTCTCTTGTCTTACTAATGTCTACTGCCGGTCCGGAATCATTCAAAGTTAATAGGTTAAATGGTCTAGCTAAAGGTCCTATCAGAAACTCGAGTGGACTCGCTTGTATTACACGGTGGACAGAGGAATTCAAAACTAATTGCACGTCTTCTAACGCTTCATGCCGGGACCTATCAGACGCTTCTATCGCGGTCAGCATACTTTTTAACGCGCTCATTGTTCTTTCTTCTTGGCAATTAGCGCGACTTGAACCCGTAGCTATCAAACGTAAAGAAACACCGTGAAACTGACAAAAAAAACTTTGAATTCTTTGTTTGCAAAGCATCGTCCCAGATCTGCAATAACTAACTGGAGCTCCAACTAAAGACGCTTGATTTAAGGGATTTAATTGTTCTAGCCAAATCTATTCTCAGGGTATGATATAAGGGAACAAATTTTGTGACCGCATCAATTAAAACTATGACGTACTCCTTGCAATCGCTTTTCCACTTAGTTTGCCAGTTAAGTCAACGTGCACAGTATGCCACGGGATACTAATCTTAGGAATTGGATGAAGTCCCGCTTGCGGGCGACCTGATTGCGATTGAGATAGTTTACAAGTAATACAACCATAGACAAACTTACGAACGCACTTAGCCATGTGCTCGAACCAATAGTGATCAACCCTGTATATTTGGCCACCTCGCCCTTTATAGTTCATAGAGCCACCTCGCCCTTGACTGTATATTTGGCCACCTCGCCCTTCACATAAATCCTGTTTAAATATCTAGATGGCCACCTCGCCATTTAGATACGTTTACCGCAGCACTGTTAAGATGTTTTGCATATGGCCCACAAGCCACCACGCTGTCACCACGACCCACCATACTTCAAACATACCACTCCAGAGAATAGTGCCACCCCATCTTTTCACGTGGGCGTCGTACTCTCTCGGCGACTCTCACTCTCAGAAGGGACTAGACTCGATACGGACCATCTTTCGTATCATAAGTTTCGATGACCTAGTGGTTCAGTACTCAGACTTCTAGTCCAGAAGTTCTGAGTTCGAACCCTGGCTCAATCAATGACTTTCCGGAAGTTATGTGTGATGAGCATCGATGACTAACAAAGTTGTACCCCATGTATGACAAAAGGTTTTGCCACCTATTACATTTGGGACTCGAAAATTAATCCAGCGTGTCGAGGCATAATTGCCGCTGACCACACCCTCAGGTATTAAAGGCGTGAAGTTACATAAGCACATAGCCATATGATGTTTTAATTAAAGACACTATTAAACTAGTCCAAAAATCTTACCGTCATTATTATCTGATAAGCATGGATCCAGCTCAGTATTTGTAAGTGCGATTAGCGTTCAAACTCTTAAGATGATATCTGTCACCGTCAAGTACCTCAATGACTTCATAAGGTCCTTTATATTTAGGATCCAATTTGGTTTGATTCCGTTCATGATTTTCGACTAAAACATAATCTCCCACCGAAAATCTAGTCACATTTGCCTTATTTTTATCGAATCTTAATTTATCAAGCTGTGCATTATTTTCCATTAATTTGTCAGCTTGTTCCCTAATCTCTTAAATTTATCTCAACCTCATGACCGTCAATAGTTAATAAATTTAGTGGCCTAGCTACTCTACCTATTAACAATTCTAATGGACTTGCCTTAGTTACCCTATGAATCGTGCTATTTATAGCAAGTTGAACATCATCTAACGCATCTTGCCATGACCTATTTGGACTAACTTCTACAACAGTCAACATATTTTTGAGGGTGCTCATAACTCTTTCCACTTGGCTTCGACGCAACACAATGTTTGATGAGAGAGCACTCTGCACCAGAATCAGAATAAAATGGATACGACTCACAAGCGTTCATCAGCGCACCGCTGGGATTGCTAACATAGCAAACTTCCACATGCCTCTCGTTACTCGCCGCCGCCGCAGGCGCCGCTCCGAACCGCCTGCGCCTACCGCCGCGCCAGCTCCTCCGCTGTTGCCACGTTGTTGCCACGTGGACACCTCGCTGCCAAATGTCCGGCGCTGCCGCACCTGAAACAGACTAAGTCCGACCGCGGCCGCGGCCCCGCAGAGCCTGACGCTGAAGTGGCAGCACTAGCTGCCTTGCCTTTCACCGCCAATCTGATGCTCGGTGACCCATTCCACCGCAGCTGCGACATTCCACAGTTGCCGACCGAAAACCCGATCGCTTGAAAATCTGGATCTGCTGTCCTATCGCCTCATGTTTAGGCTACCTTACCGATGCAAATCAAGGCATACAATGGCGCCATAATCTTGGAAAACTTTGCTATAAACTGGCGAAAATACGACGCCAGACCGATGAACCGTCAAGCTAAACAAGCACAGCAATCTAAACTTCGTATCGCAAGTAATTAACAGGTAAACACGCAAAAGAACCTCAAATAATATTTTCTTACACCGGTCAAAGTCACACTATCGTAAATTCGTATACCATACAATATACCCGAGTAATAAAATGGAAACTGCTCACCGGAGTGACGTAAAATTGCAGCTGGTGGGCTTACTACAGATCCACTCACTATTCTTTGACCTGGCTGACCACAGTACTGTTGCTCGCCTTCCTGCTGCTCCACTCAGGGCAGTTAGACGCGTAGTGTCCTTGTCCATCACAATGAAAGCAAGTGATCCCCACTTGGTTAATCGCCGCACTATGACTGCCGCTTGTGATCTTCAGTTCAGAACAATCTTCATGTAGCTTAATGTCTCCTTTATAGTGACAATAAATCGCCATTATCGGTTATTTCCATCGCGTACAGAAGCACACACATTATCACTACACTGTTTTCTCCACGTGGGCTGACTGAGTTACATACCACTTCTGATGTCGGAGATAGCGACGGCTGAGCGATAGAGTCGTCATCATCTTGACTTGGTAGGAGGTTTATTACTTGTGACTTTATAATTCACAATATTAACCACAGTATAAATAACAATGTTCAGTTAACACACTTAGATAGACAAACCGACAGGTTCGCAACGGAGAAGTGTCTCGGTCCGTGTCCCAACGTCGACTGACTGATCGAGCCAACCTCACTTTCCATTACGACTCTGTCCACGTGCCGCCATTGCAAAACAACTGACGTCACCGCGTTTGCCGCACTACTGTGTTAACAATCAATTGAGAAACTTAATAAAACGATATCGTTATCCACGACATATTATATTAATAATTATATTAATATTTTCTTTTAAGTTTTGGTATAAGTTAGTATGTAATTGAGTTGTTTGAAGTATCTAAGTATTATTTTATTATATTTATTTTTAAAATAATAGAAAACTATTATTACTATACTACCCAGCCAGCTGCGTCAGGCCTCGTCCTAGCCTAGCCTACTGTGCTAAACTGGCCAGCCGGTTTGGCACAGAGTTTCGTATCAATAGATTAGTCTTTATTGTACACCAATATTATGGTAACATTGTATCAGACAAATAAAAAAATATGTACAACGTGCGGTCTTAGTAAATAACTACATAAACAAAGAAATTATTTATAATTGCATAATAACGTTAACAATAGTGCGGTGGCCTACCTACTTAGAGCTTTAGTAAGTTATTAAATATTATAGAAACTTTGACGCCAATATAAATACGAGAACAATCTCAATTATGTCTAATGGAATGAAACTAATCAGAAACTTACTAAGTTTTATAAATAATAAATTTACCGACTACAAAAGAGCTACTCGAAGCAGAAAGATAAAGAAATGCAAAAGTTTCGAGCAAAGATAAGAGTGCAAAACTCATTATAACTGCTTTTTGTTAACGTCATGAAGTTTTAATGGGTGTGCTTCGAAACTGCGCAAGAAAACCTAAATACAGTAACTGTCAAAAAGAAGACAAAACTGACAAAAAGAGGACATTACATCTAGAATTGGCAGGAGAGCTAAGAAAAAGTACCGGGGAAATAAAGTTAATCCTAACACCAATTAGCAATATTTGCCTTGCTGGATTGGTTCCTGTAATTAAGTCCTCTTTATTTTATTTACAGGATTCAATGGATTTTTAAAGATTTCCCCGTCCTATTTCTATCAACCTTTAGGCGCAAAGGGATGATCATCCAGCCAGACGAGGTGGTATGTCTGGCAGAAGGCCGCGGTGCCTCCCTTTAGTGGGAAAGGTCTTAACCGTGCGATTTGCTCTTTAAACTTCGCTATCGCGGTGTAAGATGATAGTTCCTACTGCACGTACCTACTGCACGGTTACGGATACGTATGTCTCTAAAAAAAAAACAAAAAAAATGTCCATCGTTACATACGCAAAATTGGAATTTGAAGAACTCTAAATTCAGCTGATAATTTTTTGACAGGCTAAGCCCCGCCGCACATTCTCAGACTCGCATTGGCTGTCACGAGCCGCGTGCGAGTGGCAGTATTTAAAACCTATGGCGCAGTACCAAGCTCCGCATTTGCTCTCACGTGTCGACGCAAACGCGTACATGCAGAGTTTGGTACTGCGCCTCACACGCGGCGCGTGACAGCCAATGCGAGTGTGACCATGTGCGGCGGGGCTAACACTTACGTTTTGTCGGATGGGCGCTTCAATGTAAAGGGCTTGGGGCCCAGGTAGGGTGTGAGCAGCGAAAGGAACCCAACGATTCACTTTTGTACCAACTGTCATGCATTCAGTTTTACTCGTCAGTGACAACACCAGAGGTGTCGCTGACGCAAGCGTAGGAGGCGTGCCATCTTTAGTTTTAAATTAAGAATTAAGAAAGAGAAATTAAGATAAAGAAGAGAAGACCAACTTTTTTTTTATTTTTATTTTTTACAACATTTATTGTAAAAAAATAAAAAATAAAAAAACTTGTAGTCCGTGTTCTTTGTAGCAATTAATGGTGATTATTTGCTCTTCTTTTTTTTCCTTTCGTCTGTCGTACCCGCGCCTTGACACCTGGAACATTGGTGTTTAATTTAACCTACTCTCAGTAGCTTTTTCCTTAGCTTCAACCCAAGACCCACTTCAAATTTGGCTACTTAGTGGGGTCAAAGCCTCCTTTACATGCAGGGTAATTAGCCTATTGTGTCACGGTGGCTAGAGGGGTTTATTCCAAGTGTTCCTTCTATTGCAGCTAGGTTTTCGGCCTTGGTCCTCTCTTACGACACACTCAGGATAAAATGGGGTGGTGACACTGTGTATTCGCCACTCAAATTTCACCACTCCGTCCGTCACTGTGTTATGCTTATTAGCATTGAAAACAATGCCTTGATCTAAATAGTTATACGTTTATTATTTAGGCTCATGTTTGCAATGCGTAGGATATTTCAGTCACTAAAGGCGGTTGTCACCTTTATTTCGGAATTCTGGCAAAACGCCATGCCATTTAGGCTCGTGTCAATTTATCTATTGGTTACAAAATATAAATAGTGCATAGCTAGATTGATCTAAATTCTTCAGTGATACAAACCAGTTTAAAGTTACTGCTGTTAATTGGGCGTGTTCGAATTATAATTGTTGTTCCGACAGGCCGTAAAGTAATTAAACAGTACTTATTAATTTACAAGCCGTTAGTTTATTTCTTGTGGCAACTACGATATAAGAAAGAAAGTACACATAATTTTTGTTTGTTGGAATTCCTCATATAGACCTGCAGGACTCTGAGACGCGGAAATATGTAAGTAATCAGAACATGCTCCTCGACAAGGAAATTCTACTGATAATAATATTTATGGCGATGAGCCTTTGGTATGTAATCAAATGGCAACTTTATCAAAAATAAAAAATAAATATTATGTATTTCATATATTTATCTAGTGCATTCACATAAATATCCAGTCTAACGCAATTTGAGTTTACTTTCAAATTCAGAATAGTACGAGATCCGGCTGCAGGATTAGTGCTGTTTCTTTGTACTTTTGAAGACAACTGTCATTTATTTATTTGTTTATTCATAATGTACAAACACACACACAAGGCGGAATTAATGCCCTGCGGCATTCTTATCGTCGGGAATTAAATAAAGTAATTACACGCGATAAATCCGCTATAAAATGTTTAATCGTATTAATATTTATAATAAATTTCAATCTATAATCTATACTAATATATAATCTATACTAATATATAAAGCTGCAGAGTTTGTTTGTTTGGTTGAACGCGCTAATCTCAGGAACTACTGGTCCGATTTTAAAAAATCTTTCAGTGTTAGATAGTCCATTTATCGAGAAAGGTTATAGGCTATATTTTATTTCCAAAAGAATTAGGGATACGTATGAAAATTGCGATTTTGTAAACCAAGGTGTACAATAGAAAACCTATTTATGCGTGCGCTGCAAAAAGTATTGACAATAGAACAACATGATGTACTACGGGTTTGTAGGTCTTATAAAGATCTACAAAAAAAACGAATGCGAGAGCACTTAAATAACTATCGTAGTTTAGTCACAATAACCGCTTTTATGTTCATAAAAAATATGCGTAGAGATAAGCACGGGTTCGAAGCCCACGCGGGCGAAGCCGCGCGCAAAAGCTAGTGAGTAATAATCGCGTAAACCTAAGAAATCAAGTGGCAGTGTGTTACTCAAATTTAAGGCACCCTAGCAACCTTTTATCGTGGGCCCGAAGGAAACTTAAAAACTGGCTGCATTCCGCGTTTTGTTTTATTTGTCTATCCGATGTTACGTCAGTCGACAAACAAAACACGCGAGGTTTTTTCAACGAATCAGGTCAAAAATTTGGGTTGAACTCGACTATATCGGTCGTTTGTTCACCTCTCTAGGTCGAATTAATAATTGAGAGCTTATACTGAACTGTTTTGGATGTAGGTTTTCGTAATATTATACTGCCTTGGGGTTGGATGTGCCGCCGTTGGATCACGGGTCGCTGGTTCGAATCCGGGGTCGGCTAAGTGTCTCTATGCAAACCAGAGGCACTTGCTCTAAGTCTGGGTGTCATTAGTGTTCGTAAATTAAATGTTCGTAAACAGACCCCACGCCACCCAGCGCAAGGGAGTCCATTAAAAAAAAAACACTGAATTCTATAGTGACACGAAGAAGTATAAACTAGTGTGTAATTTGTCGAGAGTTTATATACATATTTGTTCGTGGTTCGTGTAGTTTAGAATGCATAGTGTCACCACCCCATTCCAATCTTAGAGTGTCGTAAAAACCGACGAAAGGAAATGGAAGGCCGATAGCCAACCAACAAGACAAGGAAAACTGGATACACAGCACTTAGTAGGGCTTAAACTTTATTTGAATACATAATTATATCCGGTGACTGTTGTTTCTTCAACTTATTAATGAATAGAAGTTAGTGTTCTAGGAAATTGTAGCACCTAGTGAATGGGGCTCGTATACTGACCTAATGATGAACGACTAGTCTAAAAAGGAAATCCTACTTGCGCCCGCGCAACCGATACGCGAGTCAAGCGCGTGTTCAACTACAATGGGATCCTATTAAAATATTATAATGTTGTCATCACTTTGTATAATGGCCTGTAGCGACCAACATGCTACATACTGTACACGAAAAATCTAAACTAATTGCATCAAGAAATATCGCCTATAAATGCGATAATTACGAAAAAGTCCTAAACCGCGATAGCGAAGTTTCAAGAGCAATTCGCAAGGTTAAGATATCCCCGACTATAACTACGGGGGGAATACGCGCTGCGACCCCTAGCCAGACATAACACCTCGTCTGGCTGGATGATCATCCCTTTGCGCCTAAAGGCCATTCAAAGACTTAGAAAAAGAAGTAGTTTAAAATCAACCTACAGTATCTCTTAGCCCATAAATGACCCACTGCTGAGTCAGGCCTCCTCCAATAACATGGCGTGTAATACAGTAGGCTTCTTAGCTTATTAGTAGCCAGCCTGGCCAGACGGGTTGGCACAGGGTTTCGTATCAAATTTTCCGTTTCTCGGGGCTAGATGTTCGACCTTTTATCGGCACCCTCAGGGTGGAATCGGGTGGTGACACTATGTATTCTAAATCCGTCACCACACGGAACCAATACCGTGCAACAATGAAAGTATGATATATGCATGTATTTAGTTGACTGTTTAATCTGCAGCACGATTTCTATGGTAGGCCTCCCACACGGTGAAACGACGACCTGGTTAAGGTCGCCGGAAAGCAATGGATGCAGGGGCCTGAGGACCGGCCTTATAGGTCTTTTGGTTGAAATGATGATGACGGTTTCTATTTGACAAGTTTTCGGTGGATTTTGGCCAAAATATAAGTCTGAATCGCAGGGGCAGTTTACAAATATGTAATTCACGAATACAAACGACACCCAGACTCAGAGCAAGTGCCTCTGATCTACACAAAGACACTTGCCTGACCCCTGAATCAAACCGGGAACCCGTGATCTAAAGGCAGCACGTCCAACCCTTAGACGAACAAAGCATTCTTATCAGTAATGATAATAAAAGCAATAATTGGTTACAATATCACTCAAAAAGTACTCCAATAATTCTAAAGTCATTTCTCGCCTCCGAGTTCTGTTGTATCAAATTTATCCGTTGTCAACTTGTCAATTAGCTTACAGGTGCAATTTATTTGTTTTGGAAACCGAAACGTCATCGACCTCACGCTCGCTGCCAAGCCAAACAAATCTGGCGAGATATTGAATAATGAAGGTTTCAACCAACAAATGAGAAGTACAGCATAAATCAAATTCGCGACGCCATGTTCAAAATAACTCATACATTTATTAGGACGCATTTATTGCTCCTCGTTTGGCCACATTTCGAATGATCATCATCATCATCATTATCATTTCAGCCAAAAAAAGGCCATTGCTGGCTCTCCCATGGATTTCCACGAAGGCCGGTTCTGAGCCGCCGCATCCATCGCTTTCCGGCGACCTTAACCAGGTGGTCGGTCCACCGCGTGGGAGGCCTACCAGTACTGCGCTTTCCGTTGAATATAGAGGAACATTTCGTGACACATTCTTCCTGATTTCCATACAAAGTTTTTGTCATCTTTTTGGTCTACGAGTAGCAGTGACCTTTAAATCAAGGTAGGCAGCCACCGTCCGTGTGATGACGGATTTAGAATACATAGAGTCACCACCACATTCCATCCGGAGGGTGCCGTAAGAACCGACAAAGCAAATGGCAAGGCCGAAAACCTAACCGCAAGAGAAGAAAAAACCTATATACAAAACACTTTGCTAACACGTATGGCCAGCGTGCTACAGTAGGCTTATTACCCTCCATATAATGGGAGGAGGTCCGACCCAGCAATAGGAATTATTGGCTGGGAAGTAGAAGTTAAAAGAGACGAGACACAAAACAAAAATCAAAGACTGCTATCTTATATTTGAAATCATACTTATAAATTATCCGTTAATTAGCGACTGATTTGTTTATTAAGGGGTTAGGTGTGGACATTGCGTGGGCTGGGCCAGCGCATATCTGTTGAAATTCTTCTTGTTAGAACCCGCTGAGACGCTGCGGGTATCAATGCGAAGCTCTTATTAAATATCCTCGATACAATAATTTTATTATATCAAAAGATTGAATCTTTTTATTGCCAATATAAAATTACGAACCAGATTTCTTGAATTGAATTTTGTCCATAATTCTCGATGAAGGGACCAAGTTAAAGCCGAACGTCCACCGCCAGCTAAAATAAGTTACTTTAGTTTAGCTTGCATAGTTGAGCCAGTTTTTCATGCATGTTAGTTCACCGTCTCGCCGGTGGACGCACATGTATGACACACATGTTCGTTCGGCTATACACCACCGAACAGAAACCTCTGCATATTTATTTATACAGAATGGTCAAAAAGTCGTGGATCAAACGAAACCAGCGGTTAGATGGGGCCATCAGCAGCAAAAAATTGTTCTACGTGAGATCCTTAGGGTCAACCCCTGCGGAGTTACAATTGACTGCCTCGTTGGTCTAGTGGTTAGATGTGTCGCCTTTGGACCAACGGGTCCCGGGTTCGATTCCGGGGTCGGGCGAGTGTCTTTGTTTAAACCAGAGGCACTGGCTCGGAGTCTGGGTGTCATTTCTATCTATAATATGTATGTATTTACAAAAAAATATATGTAATAAGTAGTTTATCAGCCATCTCGTTACCATAACACAAGCATTAAGTTGCTTAGCTTGGGACGAGATGGCGTTGTGTGAAATGTCCAAGGATATTTATTTATTTATTTATTTTGTGTTTTTATGAGAAATTGTCTTTTTTTTACTAAAACTTGATAAAATTCGTAAAAATCTACACCCTGTATCTTATTTATAATTTCCACTAGATTGGTACTAATGAGTCCTTTCGTTAGACATGCTATTTATGGTAGTTTATTGGGTGTGTTGAAGATAATATTAAGTTTGATCCACGACTTTTTGACCACCCTGTATAGGTAGGCAAGATACACTTTTCTTGTACAGACTTCAATCACAGTTACTTCAATCAGATGGTTGTCGGTTTGAAAAATGATTAAACATTAATTTGGAACTTGTGCTAATAGATATTTTCTTGCTTTTGTACTGCTCCGCTCTCTTGGGCTAGTTTATATTAAAAAACAAAATTAGAAAAAGCTTGATTTTGATTTTGCAATAGGTAAACCATTCGTTTCCGAGTGGTAACGGATTTAGGATACATAGTGTCACCACCCCATTCCATCCTGCGGGTGTCTTAACATCCAACAAAAGGAAATGACAAGACCGAAAACCTGGCCGCAAGAGAAGGAAAACTTGACACGAACCCCTTTGCCGACCCGTCTGGCCAGCGTGGTATAGTACGCTAATTACCTCCATGTAGTTGGAGGAGGCCCGACTCAGCAGTGGGTTATTTATGGGCTGAGAAGTAAGTCTGCAGGGGTGATTCTGACGGATGCGGAATACTTTGCCCACCTTCACTGCACTCACTTAAGATTGGATTCAAACTTTACACGGGCAATAAATAAGAGCTGAGTATAAACCAAGCTTTATTGGTCTAGGGATAAGATGTGCCTCCTTAGGGATCAACGGCTCCCGGGTTCGATTCCAAGGTCGGGCAAGTGTCTTTGTCTTAACCAGAGACACTTGCTCTAAGTCTAGGTGTAATTAGTGTTCGTGAATTACAGGTTGTTAACTCTCCCCGCGATACGGGTTATAACTAGTGCAGGGGTTTCGTTTTTTTAAATATGATGACTACAGTAACCTTGTATATCTACAGTGTACATCGTGTTCCGTGAGGTGATGTATTTAGAATATACAAGGTCACCAAACTGTACCATCCTGAAAGTGTTGTAAGAAGCGACTAAAGAAACGCAAGACCCATATCACCTAGCCACAAGAGAAGGAAAACTTGATACAACCCTGGGTCAATTTGTGTTGCCAGCTTCGCACAATCGGCTAATTTCCCCTCATAAAATTATAGGAGACCCGACTCAGTAAACGACGTCATGTAAATTATACAAAATATATTCATACTCCTGTCTCAGTGATATCAATCTGCCTGTCAGACGGATCATGGACAAGTTTAAAACGGTCAGACAAAGATGGGTTTGTTTGTGCGAGGTGGTCGCCCGACATGCCATCCCGACTTCCGCCGGCGCCCGGATCATTGCCAGGAACACTTAGGGGGAGAGCCCCGGGCATGAACGGGCAAATTACTCCGAAAATATGGCAGAGGTTTGGGTCCGATGTTTTGGCAGCTACTGTATTTTTTGTCCTTGGTAATATGATGCTTCTTTGTTTCATAATTAGCACCGAATACTAATCAGCGCCAGCGTGTGGTGACGGAATAAGAAAACATTGGTGTCACCACCCCATTCCATTCTGAGGGTGTCGTATGAGCCAAGAGAAGGAAATAACAAGGCCGCAAGGGCCTAGATGGAAACTTTACACAAAATTATGTGCCCGTCTGGCCAGCGTGGCTTATTATGCTAATTACCCACCATGTAAATGGAGGAGGCCCGACTCAGCAGTGGGTCATATGGGCTGATTAGTAGTAGCAGTAATCAGCGCAAGCAACATTATTTTCATTTGTATCAATACCGAAATACATTTACAAATTACTCCTAAAAATACATGAAATAACTTTTCGAGGTAAAATCCTTTACATCTCAGCCTATAAATAACTCACTAAAACCCTCCAGGAAAAGACCTCCATCTTATAAAATTCGATTGGTGTTATTTTGGTGGCACCTCCTAAGTTAATAACACCCAAAAGTGACCCGGTGGTATAAAAAAGCCTACTCAGCTCGCCTTTGAGGTAACTTAATTCGCCTCGTACAACACAATCTTAGGTTGATCCCATCCTCGTGTTGGTGAATTTTTTGGTTACACTAAGTCATTCACTAATCTCTCAGACTTGTTTGTACCGCCATCATTGTAACCCTAATGGTAGGCGCGCACTGGTGACTTTTGTCACCGTGACTGTTTCGTCACTTGTATCAAGATTCAAGTCCGTGGCTAAGTATGAAGATGCGCGCACGTTACGACGTGACATCTGGGTGACATTTTCAATTTTTCATCAACAACTTATAATGTCACGCTGACAAAAGTCACCCGTGCGCGCCTACCCTTATAAATAAAAGACCAACCATGGAGTTTCTTACCAGCTCTTCTCTGTGGAATGGCATTCCGAACCGGTGGTAAAAACTAAATGAACAATTATTTTTACTTTAAATTTTAATTTAAGTGTTGTATTATTTGGCTAATTGAAAGCATTCGCAAGAATTTAATCGAATAAAAACATTTTGATTTTGATTTTCAACACATTTAACGAAGTTAGCAGCAGCAGAATATCAAAACTCAGTTTTAACTTCTGCTAAAATAATGACGCCCGTTAACATAACTAACGGCCTTTGATGGGTCCGATATGGACTCGCTCGTTTTATAGACCTAAGTCCTTTGTGGCGGCCGATGTTACAAAAGGCATCTGATTGACTCTAGCTTCTTCCAGTGGACAATGCGACATAAATGTTTGTATCCCTGGAGGGCGTCAAAGAAACATATTCGCGCAAACGTAAACGCAATAACAAATAGTCGTAATGCCGTCCAAATAGGCAGTTTGGCTAAGAAATTCAAAAACCGTAGCTGGAATATCTCACAGCGATTGTTCGTGAATAACCTTAACAAAACGAGCAGTTTTTTTTCAAAGATACGCCTGGATGATTGACCTTAACTTGTAAAAGGTTTGAGGCATCGGATTTAAGGTACGGTGTCAGTGACCTGAGAGGGACTTCAAATAATTTGGATATGCGATCATTAGCCATCCTCGTGATTCACTTTGATATAACTCGCCGCATATGGTTATGCTGTAAATTTTGTAATTAAAATAATTTTACGGCGGATTCGATTTTTGAGTCAGCCATAATTGTAATGTTATATTGAAGTTTGGGCGTATTTTTAGTTGTAATTTTGTTTGACAAAGCAATATTTTGTATGCAATGAATCTGGTTTTGGGCTTTAATCAATTGGGGCGTGTCGTTTAAATAAATATCTGATTACAATTGCTTCAAATTTAAAACACACCTTCTATCCCATTCCGTTTGGCAAAGGGGTGTGGTGACGGATTTAGGATATACAACGTCACCAACCCATAGAATGGTATGTGTGTCGTAAGGAACGCTATATTAGGATCACCTAGCAGCAAAAGAAGGAAAACTCGATGCAAACCCTGTGCCAACCCGTGTTGCCAGCGTGGCTTAGCATGCTAAATTCCCTCGATACATTTGAAGGAACGACTCGCCACAGTCAACCCATGAAATTATGAATAAACATATAGTTTCCCCTTGTAGTAATAGAATGGATATAAGTTTGTGCGTCATCTGAGCGTGATTAACAATAAACGTATATATACTACCGAATAGACTAGTGACTAGAATGATAGCGACCCAGGCTAGTTGTTTAGTTAGGTTTCTTGGAAGATACTTGTGTTTAGCGATAATGCTTGTTTTCGATTCATGTTCTTTCTTGTGTTTTATTAACTTTGTGCATTAAAGAGTTACATACTCGTACAAACGTCGTCAATATTAATGCTAAAAATAAAAGCATTATGTAATTGTTTAAATGTCACCTCACATTTCTAATGTCGAAAACAGAAATAATTTTACTAAGTTCCCAAGTAAGCGTTAGAGCTAACAAAAAATGCGACTCTCAGAGACACCGATTTGCCTTCTAAACCTAATACTTCCATGCTTGCAGCCATCTTTCACGTACAATGCGGTAATATAAATTTTACTCATTTATGGCTAACTGGCCAACGCAATAATAGTAAAGCTTGTAACATTAATTAAATATAGTTATTATTAAGTAGAGACGCCATTTTATTCAGATATTTTAGTATTATAAATTTTCTCACGGAGTTTTCAAGAATTATCGGTAGGTAAATTTAAATTAACTTAACTATAATAGTAATCCAACGTTAACTCGTCGATGAAGAATCAAGACTTATAAATAGAGATAATACTAACGGAAAACACTCTGGATGAAGCAACCGTCAAAAACGGATAACTAGGTCTTGAAGTTTTACAACTGTGCTAAATAAGTAGTTTCTGTACTATGATGTAGTTCATGGAAGTTCTATGGATGTTTGATGCATCGAAAGATTTGAATAACGCACTTGTAGTGTTTGGCCTCTTTTGATTCGACGCAGGGCTATTACGATATTAGCCAGACAAGCTGGCACCTCTGCTTAGATATACTTGTCTAGCGGTCACGTTTTCGGAATATCTATAGCTTCGAAAATGTCCTAATAAAAACTTTTAGAATAAACAAGTTTAAAAGACATTTGATGCCATTACACAGGCCATGTGGATAAACCATGTGGATTCTAATAAGTATGTTTTATGTGGATGCCTTTAGTCATAACAGATCCCCAAATGTGAATGAAACTAGCAAGCAATGAAACTGGAAAAAGTTGATGTCGTGAAAGCAATTTCATTGATGTGACTTATGTAAAGGCAATAGTCCACGCCAGATTTTTCGTAAGCAACGTATATTACGACGGTGGCAGTACGTATTCTGACAACCTTGAGCCATTCCGGCTCAGAGTTGAATAGCGACTACTCGACTAGTATTTCTCTACAGTGACGCCAAGTGACGCCCTCACTACGCCCGCTATTATTAAACGAGTTCATTGGAACATCTATTTGCGCAATTTGTAGCATCGCAGCCGCGGCGTTTCGATGACCTTACTGCGACTGCACGGACTGCATAATGCAGTGATATATGTACGAGTATTGAGTAGGTAAGTGCATTGTGTAGGCACTTTTATTTAAGCCTAGACTAGACTTATCATTCCATATTTTTTGTTGAAAGTTATTCGTGCCCATTTAGTAATCTCTCCGACATTGTTGTTGTATAATTTTTTTTTCCTTTCTTGACTGTTTTTCAGTTATCTAGGCCCGTGCGTATTACTACATGCACACTTATTCAAAATTTCGTAAGGCATAGAGGCGCGACGAGGGAGTGTGTGTGACGCATGCGCTCTCGGAGGTTCTACACGCGTTGTCCATTCACTGCGCAAACGATGCGTCCAGTGGTATACACCGATGCTTTTATTCAGGCATATATTCAGCCCGGCCGTCTTCGACGAGCTAGAGATTTTAAAGTCAAATTCGGTATGAAAGTTTAAAATATCGGCGGATCTCGTCGTCCGGAGTGTCGGCGTATCAACGTGTCGGTGTGAGGCCGGCGGCGCGAGTGCGCGAGTGTGCGCGAGTGCGCGTGTGGTGGTGTCCCGCGGCTCGTCGCGGCGCGCCCCGTCAGTCGGCGGCGGCGAGTCACGCGCGTCGTTTCGTCCAGATCTCTGCATCGCTGCTGTACGCAGCGCACCTGCCACTGTTCAGGCTTCGAGTCTCACGCTCTCGAGCGTGGAAGGTCGTGCTGACCTCGCGTACCCGATTCGGCCCTCGGTGGTTTCGTCAGCGAGACTGATGCCCGCATGAACTCAACCGCTGCAGCGGCCGCGGTATTGTTGACGCGTCTGTGCTGGTGACTCCGGCGTGCCAGAGGCCGCCGCGTGCTGTGACAGTGAATTCGTGGGCCGTATTGTGCGGATGTGCAGTGATGGATGAGTAGACAGAGCAAAGTGTGCGCGAGTCCCACCGAATAGTCTATTTTTTGGCGGAGTGCGAGAGCGGGTCGTCAAAATTGAGCCCAAACTGTATTTAGGTGGGTATCGTAGTGTGTCGAGGCGGCGTGGTGAGAGTTACGACCTGTGGCAGAACCACCGTTGAATATTTATAGCGAGTTGGAAAGTTCTTGACGAGGAAGGAGCCCGTGCGGTGTGAACGCATTGCGTCTGTGATGCACTGCACAGCTGATTTGTTTTGTCACGAAGACATACCTCGAGTCAATTGAGCTTGTTATGTTCATTTGTATGATGGTATTTGGTTTGTCGTGATTCACTCATTATATGCAATGCAATTTGCTTTATTTGAATGTGGCGCGTGAAAACAGCCGCGTTGGACATCACGACGCGACGCAGGAAACGTGTGTTAAATTGTAGCTTCTGAGCTGTGAGCTGCATTGCAATGGCAGCATTTTAATCGTTGCCGACTTTCATTGTTTTGCCAAGCTGGTTTTATATGTAGGCACGATAGAATAATTGCTTATATTTCAAAATATACTTGGTTCTATTTAGAACTGATTTCAATTTATAAGATCCTCTTAATGTACGTAACAATCCAGACTTTATTCAAGTCGAATAGTTAGTATATTATATTAATTAGTTAGTAGTAAACTTAGGTCAACAACTTGCGCGATAGGCTGCTTAGCTCTACAAATTGAATTAGCAAAAGCCAAGCACAATGCGATAGTGCTCTTGTAATACTTTCATTGAATAAAGAATCGATGTTCGATGCGCCGCACATAAAACTGAGTACCAAAGTAGTCCATAATCAAGAATTTCATCATTTCAAAATTCAGAACATTCTCGATTATGGACTTCATATAAAATTATTAGTGGCTACAGTACTACAGAGAGATACGACAGACTTGTAAGAACCTACTTTCAGAAATTATCCAATTACCGATGAAGAAGCTTAAAAAATATCTGTAAAACTAGACCAATAAAAATTGAATGACGTTGACAAAATAAACTGCCGCGTCTAAATACAATATTTATGACAAAACCTATATAAGAATGCTTTCAAGAGTATACCCTCAATTTATTGTATTGATAAAACTGAATTTTATGTTCCGTTCACAATATTCGACTCCTTGAAGATAATTTGACTATTCTAAAACAAACAATGCATTAATTCGTTCAATTGCCCAATTTATCGTCTAACGTATTCAATTCCATTACCTTTATTTGCATTACCATTGTATGAGAGGAGTGTATCTGGGCTTTCAGTGTTTTCATCTCCATTTCAACTTCCGACAAAACATTGTCATCAGTGTTATTAATTTACGAATCACTTCTATGGCCTATCTGCCAATGAAATGCTCTTTATTTCTGATTCACTGTTTTTAAGGTGTTTTAATCTATTGTTCTTTGATGTGTTTGATATCACAATTTTCTAATTGGTACTATCATATCATTGACATAGTACCCTCAATCAATCAAAAGAAAGTGTGCACGTTGGCTATATTTCAAAGAGCAGATAAAAATGTGCCAATCTGAGAAACGGGACAAGGCCGTGCCCTCAATTCTTCGCGGGAAAACTGAGGATCGCGTAATAAACTTTGCAATTGTGAATTTCATACACGTATGGTAACGTGATACTGTTGTTCTTTTACAATGTTCATCCGTCTGTACAATTAATCTTTGCCTTCTTTTTAAACATTCTAAACATTCCAGGTTTGTACGGAATGATTTAGTGGTAAATGTATTTAAAACTGATTGAGATTGTCCCTGAACCTTGTTTCGATAGTACCTGATAGATGATTATAGTCTTCTAAATTAAAATTTCAATACAATTTACATTAAATATTTGTTTTAAATTATATTTTTTTTCTTAGAAATCAATGATCCAAAGTCAACACTTCCACTACTATACCACAACTATAAATGTAAAGTAAATTTTTAATGCACACCGTATTTCATTAAATCTTACTAGTGATAATAAAAGACTGACCAGTGGTTTTATTGTGTAGATACTTATCTACTTTCTTGACTCTCGATTTTAAGTTACCATTATTTGACGAGCTTAGTTTATGACCAGGCAATTATAAACTGAAATAAAAACTGGCGTAACGAAATGCGTGCTATTCGGTTGCTACTGATTCGACCTTGTGTACTAAAAGTTCATTACTTGGCTCAATCAAAGATGTATTTATGACCTTTACGGTTTTGTCATACCTATTGGCGTCTTCAAATAGATTTTTTACAATTATCTTACAAATTGTTATGTCGAATCTGTTTAAATCGTGTCTAGTAGTCCGGGATCCCCGGTACATTGTTTTCACTTGATTACTATCAAGCTAATTTTTCGTGAGTAGCTTCATTTTCGTGAGACGCCCAACATTTTCTTGTCGACAACTCTTGATTGTGGTAGCTAACAGAGGTAGCAAGGGTGAAATATGTTGATTTTATGATTCAAAAAAAATTATTACTAACCGGGTGCTTTTTGGTATATCTGATGATAATTATCTAAATTATTCGAAAATGTATTTGTCCTACAAAATGTGTGGTTTGATCAAAGAGTCCTCCACCTCCAATATGTATGGATAACGAGGTCATAAAAAATGATTACTAACCAGCTGGTTTTTTTTTATTTACTTAATAAATATGTATATTATTTAACCGTCATATTGTCCTACAAGTTGCGTGGTACGTTATCCCGGTCCTACGCTCAAAAGTTGTTAAAACCACAAGACCCATTTTGTCATCACTAACTGTAGGACAATAATTTTACATGATAGTTTAGTGTATTCTCTGCCCAAATGATACAATGTCCTACAAGAAAACAGGTATGTAACGCGAGTCCGACAAAAATTGAAATTTTTTCGTTTTCCTTCTTATAACTTACTAGCGACCCGAACCGGCTTCGCACGGGTGCATGTATTATACATATAAACCTTCATCTTGAATCACTCTATCTATTAAAGAAAACCGCTTCAAAATCCGTTGCGTAGTTTTCAAGTTTTAAGCATACATAGGGACGGACAGACGACAGCGACTTTGTTTTATACTATGTAGTGATGATACAGTGAAAACGTCTTTTTTTTTATTTAAATAAATTATTTTTCTTAAGTAGTACAAAAAAATAATTATTTACATATAAAAAAAAAAATATTCATCAGATTCATCTGATAAATTTTCAGTATCATCACTGTCATTTTCATCTATTTCATTTTCCTCGTCTTCTGTCTCTGTAATGACGTAAAAAATTAAGTACTATTATTTAACATAAAATGAATCCACTTCGTTTTATAGTGTGCAAAACTTTTTATATAGTACACACATACGGATTCCGCTATACAACGACATTCACCGTTATGTTTAATGGATGAAAATTATTTTATTAGAAATTTAGTATGTTAAAAATAATTTAAAAAAATGGATTGCCTGAAAATGTCCTAAATTTCTAATAAAATATTTTTCATCCATTAAACATATCGGTGGTCGTTGTATAGCGGGATCCGTATATGTACTATATAAAAAGTTTCGTACACTATAAAACGAAGTGGATTCATTTTATGTTAAAAATACTTAATTTTTTACGTTATTACAGTCAGAAGACGAGGAAAATGAAATAGATGAAAATGACAGTGATGATACTGAAAATTTATCAGATGAATCTGACGAATATACATTTTTTTTTAAGTAAAAGTTATTTAAGTTAATAAAAAAGATGTTTTCACTGTATCATAAGTTATAAGTAGGAAAACGAAAAATGACAATTTCTGTCGGACTCATGATACATACCTGTTTTTTTGTAGGAAATTGTATCATTTGGGCAGAGAATACTAACCTATCATGTAAAATTGGTGTCCTACAGTTAGTGATGACAAAATGGGTCTTGTGGTATTACCAATTTCTGAGTGTAGGACCGGGATAACGTACCACGCAACTTGTAGTACAATATGACGGTTAAATAATATAAATATTTACAAAGTAAATAAAAAAAACCAGCGGGCTAGTAATAATTTTTGATGACCTCATTATCGATACATATTGGAAGTGGAGGACTCTTTGATCAAACCATACATTTTGTAGGACAAATACATTTTCGAATAATTTAGATAGTTCTCATCAGATATACCAAAAATCACCCGGTTAGTAATAATTTTTTTAGAATCATTAAATCAACATATTTAACCTTTGCTACCTCTGTTAGCTACCACAATCAAGAGATGTCGACCAGAAAATGTTGGGCGTCTCATCAAAACAAAGCTATTCACAAAGATTCAGCTTGATAGTAATAATTTTTTTTCTATGATCTGTAGAACAACTTTTAAGTGTAGGACCGGGATAACGTACCACGCAACTTGTAGGACAATATGACGGTTAAATAATATACATATTTATTAAGTAAATAAAAAAAAACCAGCTGGTTAGTAATCATTTTTGATGACCTCGTTATCCATACATATTGGAGGTGGAGGACTCTTTGATCAAACCACACATTTTGTAGGACAAATACATTTTCGAATAATTTAGATAATTATCATCAGATATACCAAAAAGCACCCGGTTAGTAATAATTTTTTTTGAATCATAAAATCAACATATTTCACCCTTGCTACCTCTGTTAGCTACCACAGTCATGAGTTGTAGACAAGAAAATGTTGGGCGTCTCATGAAAATGAAGCTACTCACGAAAAATTAGCTTGATAGTAATCAAGTGAAATCAATGTACGGGGGACCCCGGACTATAGCTTCTACGTAATCTTTTTTAATTTCAATATAAGTCATCTCAATATTAATTTCATATTAATTTCTTATTAGATTATTAACAACGTTTACTGGATTAATTATAGTCTTCTAAATATTTAATATTGTTGTAAATGTATTGGTAATTTTAATTATCCATCTCTGGCTGAAATTATCTAAATAATGATGTCTTTGGTTTTCACGATATTTGCACATGGCAGGAAATGATTTCTCAAAATAAGTTTAAAAAATGTACTTCTAAAAGCTTGTCTTAGTTCTCGCCAGTCCTCAATTACTCAGTCGCATTAACTACTAACATCAACTTTAGTAGAAAGTCTTTCATATCCCGTTTCATACCTGGAAGAACTATATTGAAATTTGATCGTAAATTTGATACAAACTAAACATTCAAGTGCGTTGCACCTCCACTGATTATCACTTGGTCGGGAGCGTCATGGCCGTCACTTGGTTGTGTCAACAGAGACGCGATTGCAGGTGAGCCTCGATAGGTCGTTCACCCCGCCGATATTCGGATACACTATACAACCACACTTATAGTCACGGGTAGATAACGGACCCGTCAGACGGATGGGATGTTCGTCTCCCAACAAAAGGGAACGAAGATTGGCGGAATGGAATCGCGTAGTATTTGGACCGGTTTCCATTTGATCAGTGCTTAGTCGTGCGTTAGGGGAATCCCACAAAAAAATGAGGGCTTCTTTTATTCCAGCGTTGGTGAATTAGAAAGACACGTGTCTTTATTATTGCGCATGCAATAATACATTTTTGCCGTACTCTAAATACTAGCTAGTAATCAGTATTAAAAGAGGCACACGTTTTTAAATAATACAATAAAATTCTTCAGATAAAAACCTATTATCGTTAAAACGAGTAAAATATTGCTGCAAATATTGGAAAATGAGAATATGCTGCTATTGGCAGGTATTCATTTCCCGCCATTAGCTTTGTTGTTTGTGGTGAGATGGTTTCTTTAAAATATGTGGCTGGCTAATGGTTATTCCAGCCACACACTCGAATACAATCAACTAGACTTTGAACCCTTTGAGTATTATTTGTCGTAGACTCAAGAGAGTATACTATGCTTTAAATTTGAAGGAAAAATAGCTCTATACAACCTCTGTTTTGGAACGGAGCGTTAACAACTGCTCTTAAAATTAAAATTAATAAATTAAAATTGAATTAAATCCCAATCTTGTGACAAGCTTCCTTCAATTGGATGAAGGAACATTTTAACACCAAGTTAGTATAGGGTTTACATTTTCTCATTTTGCAACTAGTTGCTCCTCCAGCAATGTCCTTCTCGTCTTCTATGCCGTTAAATATTCTATAACAAATGCATCACTCCCTTCGTAACCTAACCCGGGAAGTAACACTTTTTTAAATTGTTACATCTTTAATCCAACTCACCCTTCCAGAACGGGAGCTGTATAAATCAAATATGCAAATTTTAGTGCACTTAGGGGCATTTTCAGTCGCGTTCCCTGCCAGTATTGCACGCGCAGGGACAGAGAATGTGGGCCACATAGCCGGTTTATTTCGGTACTTAAATTGGGGCAGCACGTTAAAACATCAGGGTTTTGCGAACCGTTATTATGGTGGAAATAAATATATAGTTGCTCACCTGAGTGGGCGGTGCCAAACAAGTTTCGACCTTATGGTATGAGCTAAAGTACCAAGGACGAGTGTCTCGGGTAAAACACATTTCGTTTTTTGAAGAATGCTTAACGCGTTATGTGTATTCCTGGTGAAGTGTTCAATTGGTCACAATTTCGCTCTTTTATTTCCTTAATGTTATGTAATGTTTTAGTCACACACAATTTGAGTACTATTACTTATTAATATAACTACAAACTTTTTGACTGAAACATACTTATAGATTAGAACAACTATTAAGGGAAAAGGTATTTTATGAATAAACAACCAGAAAAGGTAAAATATTACATACCTAAAGGGAAATATAATTTTACAATGAACTTATGTTTATTACTACTGATTAACTGCAAATAATAAACCCTTTAAAAATCTAGCTTTGACCTTTAATATTGGTACGCATATGAATTATTTGTCCCAACACATACATCATTTATTATTTTTATACGTGGGTGTAATTTTCATTTGGATGCTAATTGCTTAGGTAACCGAAACCGCGGTTAATGACGGTTAGGGTAATCATAATCAATCATGATATCTTTAACAGATTATCTTGTGCTTCATAATGCTTGCTGAATCTTCACTGGTGGGAAATAAACACTTTGAAAAGGAGAAATAAAATAATTGTTACAGGTTGTACACAAACAGAGTGTACACAATCAGATTGAACACAAACAGAGTGTACACAAACAGAGTGTATATATTCGACGTGACGGCATAGAGCTAGTGGGAAGGAGGATGTGCTGAAGTACTATCTCTGGCGTGACGTATGAGGGACAAAGACATATTATTCTAAGATCTGACATAAAAACTCTTTTTGTCAATAAAATGGCCTCAATGTTGCATACTACTCAGGCCGTAAGTGACTCAATGCTGAGTTGGAATGGGAGGAGGCCATTACATGGAGGGTAATTAAACTACTGTGCCACGCTGGCCAGATGGGTTGGCACAGGATTTAGTTTCAAGTGTTCCTACTCTTGCGGATAGGTTTTCAGTCTTGTCATTTCCTTTTGTCGGCTCTTACGACACCCTCAGAACGGAATGGAGTGGTGGACATTGTATTCTAAATCTGCCACCACACAATGTTGCATATTGAGATGGAATATTTCATCGACCCCCTCTGTCAGAACGATTTTGAAGGAAGTCGCAGTAATTTCTCCTCAAGGAAGCAAACTGTGGGTTAGAGAATTCAATGAAATATTGCTCGTCCTCGTTACTTGAGATCTGATCAGTTATTTTATTTTCATTATGACTAATATTGTCCCAATCAATTTTAGGATCTGAATTTTACTACTGCGTTCCTAATTACGTAATAAGTTCTTTAATTTGTCTGCAACTATGCATTCCAATTGGATTAAATAAAAATTCAGGTAATTAACGATTACATTAGGTTCCAAGATAACACTAATTGAGTTACAAACTATTTTACATTCGCATTACAACCTCAAAACATTCTCTGCAAGAGTTGTCGACAGAATATTTTAAGATATCAATGATTGCAAATGAAATCCGGATTTTTTATCCACTAGTTGCGTGCGTTTATTGTAGAAATATGGTAATTTTATTATTCATTTGCTGTAATTTCATGAAACGAAGATCGAGCATATGATTACAGACAATTTTGAATGCCAAACAATTGCCCAGTGCGTACTACACGAAAGATACTGTGTTAGATCTTGTGAAGATTATATGTTAGACTATTGGAGGCCTGATTCAGTAGTAAGTCATATCTGGGCTGAAATTTTGTCGTTGATATGCTATACTAGATGTATTATTTTAGCTTATTTTGTTAGTTTCTACGTTAATTACTCGTATTTATTTATTTATTGTAAGGAGAACCGACAGCTAAAATTTATGAAAAACAATTGAATATGAGACACAGGGCCAATTATAGGTTCTCACGTGTAGAAATATGTAGAATAGGATTCTTAGATCACTAAATAGCAAGCGATAATAAATTTTTTTTTTTTTTTTTTTTTTATTATTTTTAATCGAAAGAGAACTTCTTACAAATAATAATAAAGTCCTCACTCGCTCGCACCAAGAATGAGTTTCGCCTATAGTTGGATGAGGAAAAAGGAATGGAGATAGGTCGATTGAATCTAACTGATCTCTGAGGGACATTGAAGTATAGCTTACTAAGGAGATCAGGACAGTCAATCTCATTGTTTATAATTTTTAACAAAATAGTACTGTTTAAACATAGAATTGCCTCTCTTGATTAGTTCTAAGTCCCGACTTCGGATGAGAGTAGGGTTATGTTTCAACCTGTATATTGAGTTGTACACTGGGTACATATTTACACTGGGTAAAATATTCCGTTTATGCCATAATGATAATAATATCCTTGGACATTTCACACAACGCCATCTCTTCCCAAGCTAAGCAACTTAATGCTTGTGTTATGGTAACGAGATGGATGATAAACTACTTATATACATTTTTTTTTGTAAATACATACATATTATAGATAGAAAACACCCAGACCCGGAACAAATACTTGTAGGTCGTACAAATATTTCTTCCGTGCGGGGATCGAACCCGCGACTGCTGCGCAGCATGCGCAGCAGTCGATCGCTCAACCACTGCGCCAACCGTGTCGTCGAAAAAAAGAAAGAGCTACAGTCGCGAACCACGAGGCCGGTACACCGGAGGGTATTTAGTGGGTAGAGAAGGCATTCTTCACATCACCGAGGGATGAATCTCAAGACCCAGCAATAGCTCTGCCCGGGGCGTTCAGAACTCCTCCAAAAGGATTTTAATTCCGAATAAAATATCAAACAATGTCGCTGTCCTCGAGAATGGCTCTTAGCTTCATTTGATTCTATACCTATTTCTTTTATATGCCAGACTGTGTTAGGTTTTTTAATCCCGATCAATTTGATCTTCGTAAAACACGTAACTAGTGTAGCCGACAACACATAAAAAGTTATCGGAAACTCAGAATACACTTTCGAATCGTTCGTCTATCCGTGCATTCCACACCCCGCTCACCCACAACACAGGACCGGTCTTCGAGCTTTGTACCAATCGCACTCGACCGGTTTAAATAGTCAGCCGACACGTCTACACGTGTCCGACCGGCCAGTGGTATTCGCCGCGGTGGGGTTATAGGACTTACAAGAAACGAGGCGGCTCAAGGTGAAGCGCCCGGTCAACATACGATTGCCTAGACCAAACAGTCACGTGACCTAACTATAAATACAGAAGCTTACTCTAAATTTTGGTAGTGACCTCTCATTTTTGCGGGTTTCGGGACAATGGAACCCAGCGCTGTGAGCTGATGTAAAAATTTTGTCGCGTGCCGAATGTTTGTGTTGGAAGAAAATTTGTTTTTTCGTCGTATTCTATTGGCGTTTGACTTACACGTGGATCCAATTTATTACATGTATTTCATTTTGGTGGAGCGTCCTTTCAATAATAAGCTTTTAGAGAAGGTATACGCATAATATTCGTATTTAAAATGGTAATCAGCGTGGCACAGTTACAGAAATCAAACAATCTTATATTTATTAATTTAATGATATGACAACGAAACCAGTAATTCTAGTAACGGATCTTATCTAGGCGGGATTCCATTAATATGTTGACCCATCATGTCTTATAGTTACACACAATAATAAAAAGGGTTGCAGCTAAAAATTGAGGGCAACTAATCTTATCTGTAAAGCATAATATAATATAATTTTATGATTTATAATTCTATAATACTACCATTTACGAAAAAAGAGGATGTTATAAATTTCACGTACCTGTCAATTATATCTAACTCATGAAAGGCTTGGCCAATTATTATCCGACTTCAAAAAAATAGCATGTTCTCAATTCGTCTGTATAGTTTGGTATTTTTGTACGTGTGTTGCCTCCGAATTGGTCCCAGACTACTTGCCGAAACGCAAATTTGAGTTTTCTTGGTAGACATCCATAGCATTGCGGAAAAAACATTCAACAAAAAATGTTAACCGACTTCAAAAACAATAACAGCGATTAGTAACCATAAAACAAGTTATTACCAATATAACTAACTGTCCATAGCGGATTTACTTTAGACTTACTGACTAATTCGACACCTGATCTCACCTTACCCCAAATGAACTTGTAAAAAAATTGACTACATATAATTATGTAAAAACAATTTAAGGCAAGAAGATTTCTTGTTAAAATTTAACCCAAGTCAGCAGTGTAAGCCAGAGTTAAGCTATTTAATTATTCTTGCAGTCATTATTTTCTACAAATCAAAACCACAATTTAAACTGACATAATGGTTTAGAATAGCTCCTATCCTAGTAGTGTGGGTGTCACGCTTATTTTAACAAAACCAACGTTGCTATTACTTGTATTAAAATAAACATAATTATATTATAGAGTTACCTGAATCTCCTCTGGTGTAAGGTTAAAGTTCTCATTAAACGTTAGGTAAGGGCGCCCAATTCCGTCGGTTTTAATGTGGCACGATTTTCCGAAGTGTTTGAAACAAAAATTAGGATATGTTTACTGTTTTATGGTTACAACGTTATTGTCATTGTATCGATACTTCTCAACTCGTAAATGCCCACCGCTGAATCGGGCCTCCCCTAATTACATAGCGGGAAATTAGCCTACTGTGGCTGGGCCTGCGCTCGCCGGACTGGGTGTCGCAGGGCTTGTATCAAGTTTTCCTTTTCTCGCTAGGCTGACTGCCTCCTCGATACCCTTGAGGATAAAATGGGAATGGGTTGGTGACTACTTTTCTTCTAAATCTGGCACCATTTGGACATTCCGATGCCCAATAAGAAATAAGAAAAATGTATTTTTGTAGTTTACGTGTACTTCGCAAGATGGCGCTATCGTGGAACTTTTGGAATTAGATTAGGTTATTATTATTTCCTCAGTGCCTGAAGACAAAAGTCTTCGAACAGTGCGTGTTGCCAGCGATGACATACTGATCCGAGATGTGGGCGTTCACAATATTAGGCGGCTAGGAGTCACTCAACGTGCGATGGAGAGAGCTATGCTCGGAGTTACTCTACGTGATAGAATCAGAAATGAGGAAATCCGAAGAACTAAAATGACCGACATAGCTAGAAGCATTGCACAGTTGAAGTGGCAATGGGCAATGGGCCCGAAGAACGGATGGCCGTTAGGGTATAATAGTCTTGGAGTGGCGTCCACGTGTGGGAAGGAGAAGCGTGGGAAGACCCCCGACTAGATGGACGGACGACCTTGTAAAGGTCGCTGGGAGTCGGTGGATGCGTTCTGCACGAGATCGTGCATTGTGTAAATCTATGGGGGAGGCCTATGTTCAGCAGTGGACTTCTGTGGCTGATAGATAGATTATTATTTTATTTCAAAATCAAGTACATTTACCTTGTGCGTACTTTTTATCGATCACTGCCAGATATTATCGGATTGCGCACAGCGGATCGATTCATAACAAAAAAGCCTTGAAAAACAAGTAGTTTAACGTGGGTTTGGAAATCTGCACGGTCGTATAAATAATTTTAGTCGTTTCTGTGAAAACAGAGACCGTTTTACGACTGACCGTTTATATCAATTTGCTTTTGTACGCTACCGTTCATATTTCTTATGCCACGCGTTGGTGTGGCTAAAGTGTTTATGATATTACATTTAACATTAACATACATTATTTTAACTGTTACATAGCGCCACCTATTGAATACTTACTCAATCCAGTCAACAGATATCGCCATCTGTTAGAATCGTTTGGAGCTAACATATATTTGTGACTGTCAAATAATAGACAAATCATTTGCAATAAAATAATATTGCGACTATAAATTGAGATGTAATCTTAATTTAAAAGTGGGATTAAAATGCACATGTTGTGCAAATTTTATTAATTAAAGTAAAAATACTCAATTCGGTTTATATTAATAAACTTTAATTACTTTTTAAAATAAAGTTACTTAGTATTATTATTGGTACTTTCACTACGATTTTTTTGTTACACCCTACATAATCCAGACAATAGTTGGTCGTCGATTTCTGCTAAGCCACCCTATGTTCCACGTGTACTATTACACTACTATATTAAAAATAATAGAGCGTAGCATTGTGTTCGTAGAGAACCAGTGCAATCTATTTTAGACGTATTGAATCTAACCCTAGAAATCGATGTCAATAGAGCTGGTACAATGGGGCCGCGCTCGGCCGTTGACCGATATAAAAAATAAACACGACTGGAGCCAGGGTTCCCAACAAATTAATTTTTAATTAAACATTCAATTTTAGAATCCTATTTTTGGTGAGTATTTTTAGCAATAAGTTGTATTTTTTAAATCTCGCTTTAAGTTCAAATATATGTACTTATTTACTAACATGTGGCATTTTAAAAAAAATCGATAGTGTATTGTTTATTGTTGTTCATAAACGTGTAAAATCTAAGTGTAAAAAATATATGGAATATGTTTTTACTAACTATTTTAATAACAGCATACTTATAGTGATAATGAGTGTAGGTTTTAACTTAATTTTTAAGAGCAAATAATTTCCATGTTGGTAACACCGACTGGAGCTCGGGAATTAGTGAGTTACGGCTCTTAAACTTAAAAAATAATTTAGTATTGTTTCGGTTGCTTAGCTGCATTGTAAATTTTGATTGTCTGAATAATTATAACGCTCATTCTTTTCGTAATTATTGGTTATACGAAAATAATTCTTGCACAAAAACATATTTCATATGTTAACCCATTAAGTTTTAAGTTTTTACATGTATCTCATTTCAGTTTATTGAGTTAAAATAACATTATTCGTTTGATTCAAGCTTTGATCGTAGAGATAGCAGTTTTAGCTGTCCGATTAATATCATTTATAATTCACAACCGTTTGACATTTAAAAAATATATTCCAGTACCAGATATTTGTTCGGATACGCTCATAATCGGATTACGGATCCAGTCTGTCAAGTTGAAAATTACTTTCGACGGTTAAATTAATCGTTAATCAGATGGATATTAACTGCGAGTAACAGTGACAAGATGGTTAAAAAGTGACCAGAAATAATACAACCCAGCCCAGCACCTTAGGGTGTTTTTTGTTTTTAAAACAGAAATCATATATATCTATGGACGTGGAGTCCCTCCGCGCGGAATAAGTGAAACTTCGTAATGTGGAAATGAAAACAGGAAGGGGTAATATTGATTTTTATTGAAATCATATTGTTTGTTTATGACAAACTTTATTACCATTGCTTACAATTCACAATAGATCGCATCTTTTAATTTATCATATTCGAGTGGAGAAATATTCAAATCTCTTTCTCTCTCCTACTTTCTACGTGAATATATCTTGCTCTCTCCCTCTTGCGCGTTAAACGTTTAACGCAACCTTGTTGAAAGTCGCGTTAGAAGTTTTACTTCCGTAAATAAAACTTCTGTGAAACTCCCGCTTTTTAGAAAATAAAAAAAAAATCTTAAGTTAAAACGGAGAATGTGTCTATGGTTGACACACATTGAACGTGTTCCAGTTAGAATTCAGCGTTAAACTTCTTGTCACTATAATAGTTTTTGATCTAAGTTATTCGTTGGCGTTTGACAATGGTCACTAGGCTTGACCTGTATAGCCATTGAAGCGAATTAACTGCCAAATGCAGATTTTAATGACGATCGAAAATGTTCGAACAAGAAGAAAAAGGATCGTCGAAAATCCCAGTTAGCGAATACATGTAAGCAAATAATTCCTACCTAATATTATCTTGCAAAATTAACTGTCTGTTTTGATCGGTTGATTAGAAATATAATGGGCCATTCGAATAGGACATCGGCTACTTCAATTATGGATTATAATTAAAAATAATAAAGTAAAAAATAAAATGACACATTATTTAATAATTAAATATAATAAAGTGAAACCAAAGCTGGTGTGAATTATGAGGTTGAGAAGTGAATAAATAATGACAGATAGTTATAAATAGCGACATCTGTACGAGATAAATGAAATTAACATAGCAAAAAAATGTAGTTACCATAAATCTTAGGGCATTAAGATCGAAATAAATATTGACCTAGCTCTTGCTTGGTCATGCGATAATTATTTCTCTGATCTAGACATGTTATCGTGTTTGCGTGTCGCAGTGTTAATTTACACTGTGCGGTAGGTAGGTACACTGAAACGGAAATACACTTGATTTTTTTACACTGTGTAATAAATGCAAAAAGTGGGCTGTCTCGTGGGAAATATCGCAGATTGTTAAGCCATTCAATGAAGACACCATACGGACTGTAATGTCTGTGTTCATTACATAATTTTCATACTAGCCGGATTTAGAATTCATTTAGCCTTGGTGTATAATGTGTTATTATTATGTTTCTATGTAAAATCATCGTCATCATCTCCACCTCCACCCACAAATGAGTCCGGCCTCCTCCAATTGGATGGATATAAATTGGCATAACACGGCACGCAGTCAAGTTGACGCCTGGTTTCTCATCGAGTTTTCCTTCTCTGGTGACTGCATTTTCTTCGTAGTTCATTATTCTCTAGTTATCTGACACGATACCTTTATGTTGTGATGTGTTGGTGACATTATGTATTCTAAATCTCTCACTACTTAAAGTAAAGCAATAGAAAGAGAAATTATGGAGTTGTAAATTTACATGTTGGTAAATAAGACCTAATAAGATAAGATTCAACGCCATAATTTCTGATCTTTGGATCACGGGTCGTCGGTTCCATTCCTGGATCGGGCAAGTGTCTTTGTATAAATCAGAGGCAGTTGAATTGATTCTATCAGAGGGTATCATGTGTGTTCTTGAATTACATGTTTGTAAACTGCCCTTGTGATATGATATACCTAGTGCAGGGTTTCGTTTAAAAAGAATGTGAATTATCTATATTGTTTCTATATCTTTGGCCAAATTATGCTCAAACGTATAGCACAGTCTGCAGAAATCGAAATTATGACAAAGGGTATTTCCAATAAACACGAAGCAATGAAACTCGTATGTATTACACATCGGTATTGATTTATTATTTTATCTACTTTTAATACTTCACAGCCCGTAAAAAACCCACTGAGATTCCTTCTTCAATTACACAGAGGTTAATCAATTTGTCTGTATGTATTTTATGGGTCTACGCAGGTAGAAAACTATTATAAGCATTCTCTACTATCGTCGGATTACATGGAGGGTAATTAGCCTACTGTACCACGCTGGCCAGACGGGTTGACATAGGGTCTCGTATCGAGCTGTTCTTTACTTGCTGCTAGGTTTTCAACCATGTAATTTCCTTTGGTCGGCTCTAAAGATATCTCTAGGATGGAATGGAGAGCCATTATGTGTTCTAAATCCGTCACTACACGGAAGAAATATTACTGAGCGAAATATTTACTCTAACTGCAAAATAGAGACAAAAATACACACGCTTAAAATGCGACGACATAAATCGTCTGGCGCAAACACGTCCAGCATAGGCGCCACGTGTAAACCAGGAAACTGTGTAAGTAGGAAGCTTGCTATTGATCAGCTGGGTGGGGAGAGGGGGGCAATAGCTAGGAGGCTTGAGGGGGAGGGGGGTGACAGAGGCGCGGCCAGCCGCCGCTTGGGCGGGCGGTGCGTGCTGCGTGCAATCCCGGGTTCAAGGCCAGGGTTTTCGCCCATTCAGCTCAGAGCACGTGCCCAAAGTAAATATAGTACGAGTTCTGCTACGCCATCGTCGTAACATGCCGCTGAATCTGCCAGTCCCTCCATTTTGTGTAATATGTTGTAATCCGAGTGATTCGTGTTTACGTATGTATGTCATTTTGCCGACCGGGACGTGTAATATAGATGAGATGGCTTGCATGTAGAGTACGTATCTCCAGTATGTATACTGCTTACATTGAAATTTATTTTAGTGATGTATTTAGAATATATTGTGTCACCAACCCATTCCATCCCGATGGTGTCTTAAAAGTCGACAATTGGAAATGACAAGGCCGCTAACCACAAGAGAAGGAAAGCTTGATACTAGTATGGGCGAAATAGGCTATACCTAATGCAGGAGATTCGTTCTTTTTTGCAACCCATCTGGCCAGCGTAGAACAGTAGGCTAATTACCCTCCATGTAATTGGAGGAAGGCTTTGATTTTTTCTAGTTCGTGTCGTAAGAGGCGTCCAAGGGAACGCAAGGGGCAGCTCACCTAGCCACAAGAGAAAGAAAACTTGACGCAAACCCTGTGCTTGATTAAAAAATGCATACAAAAAACATACTCGAATTCCGAATTTTAGACATTTTTATGTTGGTTAAAAAAGTAGATCGTGTTATGAAATGAAATGAAAATGAAAAAAGCCTTTATTGTTGTACTTATTTTTAAACATGAAATTATTTGTGGTGCCTGTGATTTACTTAACTATCTATACTTGGTATACTTCACTATCACTATCACTACATAGTATAAAACAAAGTTGCTGTCGTCTGTCCGTCCCTATGTATGCTTAAATCTTAAAAACTACGCAACGGATTTTGATACGGTTTTTTTAATAGATAGAGTGATTCAAGAGGAAGGTTTATATGTATAACCCACCTCCGCTTTGCACGGGCGAAGCCGGGGCGGGCCACTAGTATTATATAAACTAACTAACTATTATTATATAAACTAATTTACTATTAATATTGTAGCTATTATAATAATTAATATCGGCAAACGGTAGTTATTTTGGTACAACCTATCTTCCGACAAAGGCCTCCTCTAAAGATCTCCATTCTGTCCTTTTCTTTGCTGTACGTGTCCAAATCGGACTCGCTACTTTTCTAAAGTCATCGTCCCATCTCTTAATCTCGTGTTATCTCGTGTTATACATATAGGATAATCAAGTTTAAGAAGAAAACCTTGCTATCTGTCTGGTACAGGATTTGTATTGTGTGCGGCTATATTTTTCCTTGCCATTTCCTTTACCTTAACCTCGCGGTAAAATATAGTGGTGACATTATGTAATCAATCACCATGCGGAAATATACAGATTTTAACATTCATTGCTGAGATATAACTGAAACTACATGCTTAGCTATGCTCAAAAGACTGCATGGTGAACGCACGTTTGAAAATAAAACCACAAGCAAGCGGTTGCAAGTACCCTCATAGAGTACGTGCTCTTCTATAAGCAGGTAGACGGGGAGCTGGAGGAACAAAAGCTGTTCAATATGCTTCTAAGCTGAATTATATATTTTTTTCTTTTACCTTATGAAAGAACCACATAAAGAAATGACAAGGCCGATACCCTAGCCGCTAAAGCAGGAAATTTTGATATGAAACCCTGAGCCAACCCGTCTGGCCAGCGTGGAACAGTAGGGTAATTTCCCTCCATTTAACTGGAAGAGTCTTGACTCAGTAATGGGTTATCGGCTGAGTAGTAGTAATAGTTGTTGTATCTCAAGATTTGCCTTCAGAGTGCGGTAAAAACATGACTACAATTTAACTTTTGTAGGTACATCAGTAACGTTGTCGTTTCTAGTTATATGCAAAGGGCGTCATGCGTATGCTATATGCTTCGTAATAACTGGGATATTTATATTCTAAAACATATGACAGTGTACTAATCGAAAGAACCGTTTTTTTAACTGTAATTAACATTGAATTTCCTGAAAACAGATAATAAGAGGATAAGAGATTAGTTTCACAATGTGTGTGATTATTAAGGTAAGACTAACATTGTTTTCTTCAGGTGGAAATTAATATCAATCTACATGATATGAGTTTTTTTCTATTACACATCTTACCTCTGTCATGAGCAGAGCCCCTGATATGAGTTGTTGAGCATTTAAAATATTAGACGTTAGTATCGCATGCATTACCCGTTCTTTGCGAAGTGAGAGTTCCAAGCGAAAGTATTTTCTAATGTATGTAAGGACAGGAATTGATGTCGCACTTATAAGTCGGGTCTAATATAAAATCCCATACATTTTATCCCTACACTAGGTATAACTCGTATTGCCGGGTCTGTTTACAAACATGTATTTCACGAATACAAATGACACAGTCTCAGAGAAAGTGCCTCAAGATAATCGATGAGGCTTTTGGCTCTTCAATTATATCTCGAAAACATATTTTTAGCATTTATAATGGGTAATGAGAATAATGTTCAAATATCTACTTCAAATATATTTGTTAGTGAATACAAATGAAACCTAGACTCAGAGCAAATGCCTCTGGTTTACAAAAAGACGCTTGCCCAACCCCAGAATCAAATCGGAGACCAGTGACCCAAAAGCGGCACATGCAACCCCTAGACCAACAAGTTTCGTCGCAATTTAAAAAAAACGTCGTGTCGTTAAAAAATAAAAGCCGCGCTTTACTTTTTAAAGTACAAAGACTATTTTTCGAAAAAGGAATTGCATTACAAAAACCCGCAGATAGAACAAAGAACAAAAGCCAGTCACTTAATATTTTCTATGCAGCCCGTCGATTCTGGCGTACCGCACAATAAATCGATAATAGGAAACCCTCGCGAGTCGACTAGACCAGCAGTGCGTGCAAGCGACCTAATACACCCACCGCATGCAATGCGGGCTAAATATACAGAGCGCTGCGTTCCTGCGCCGAGCGGAACTTATGTCGCAACTACAACGTCCACAATTGCTTGTTCAGAGAAAATAACCGGTTTCACTTACGTTACAAATGATTTAGATCTTTAGTACCCTAACATAGAGCTCTGTTTCTATGAGGACGGGTGCGGAAGAAGGCTATTTCGCAACGCAGCCGAGGCAGTAATAACACAGCTAGGTGCATTCTCGCTGCAATTTCGCTCTCGGTCGGGCTGTGTGTTTGTGGCGCGCTGAAGATCAGGGCTAACGATCGTCGCTCCGTCTCACTCACACCGTCGCATAGCAAAAGAAACGATACAACTTTATCTGAGAGCAACGCGACGCTAGAGGCTTTTGTGCGTTTTCCATTAATCGGGAGGCTCAAGTACTGAATTGCTCAATCGCCTGCTTGAGTCTCATGTGATTTTATCCCCGAGGGAATGTAAATTTGGATAGGCTTAAACATTTTATCTGGAATCATAAATAGTAATATTAAAAGTAGACCACAAGCACTTATACATAATGAAACACCTTAAAGATTGTTAATTTGTATTGTTAACCTGGCTAGATTTAATGCGAAAAGAAAATGAGAATCCTTTTAATATTATAAGTTTGAAAGTGGCTATTCAATCAGTTTGTGCAGCAATTAAAAAGTGAAGTAGTGAAATTACCGCAAATTACCAGTACCTACTGATCTGCTCGTCAGGAAAATTATCTTCAATCACCTTTTAGAGTACCATTCTTTTGAAATTAAACACTTTTTAACGGATTTATCGCGTGTATATTACATTATTTAATTCCCGACGTTTCGAATGCTTTGCAGCAGTCGTGGTCGCGGGAGAGACTAGATGACAGTTGTCTTCAAAAGTACAAAGAAACAGTTAAAATCTACCGCCTATAATTTTGTTTTATTGATAACGTTCCCTGTGCACGCAGAAATCGCTCACGGTGTCCAGAGGTCTTGCAGATGAGTGTTTTGCTTGAGATTTGATCAATTTAATGACTGGATCCCAAGCAGGTGGTACTTGCCAACCATCCTCTCTATTGAAATTTGGATGTTTTTTAATCTCAATAGCCTCGCGGATCATTCTTGGAATGTAATAATTTTCCTTGGCAAGGATTTGAGGTCTATCAAAGTGGATGTAGTGGTTGGTCTTGTTGAATGTGTGCTCACAAACTGCAGACTTGGTCGAGCGTCTGTTTTTCATGTCAGCTATGTGTTCTTTTATGCGGATACCGACACTTCTCTTTGTTTGCCCAAACTCAAAAGGAACTTTATTTACGTAGGTTTCATCACAAAACTCTTATAAATCGTCATATTTACAAACACCATTATCATCTTTCTTAATATCATTATTTCATTCAAAGCAGTACAACACTGACGTGTTTTTTATAAATTATTCACTAGCTCACCCGGCAAACTTCGTACCGCCTCAGAATCAATAAATAAAACCTTCCCTGTACTTTCACGAACATTTCAAGACCAAAATTAGCCAAATCGGTCCCGCGGTTTTCGAGTTTTAGCGAGACTAACGAACAGCAATTTTTATTTATAAGATTCATTATGCATTTTGCATGATTTATGCAATAAATAACCAATGAATGACGTGTAAGCTGACTTCCAGTGAACTCTATATGGTATCGTGGTATCAATTAATTAGTTCACGTATAATAAACTACCCACTACATATAGTTTAGTTTATTATCTTAATAGTTAGTATAAAGTTTAATCAATAAGGAATGTTCATAATGCATATAGCGCTTGTTAGTTCTGACCATAATGTTCAGTAAGTTATAACAATACTTAAGAATATATTAAGGTTATATTTTCCGTGTGGTGATGGATTTAGAAAACATAGTGTTAAAACTCTATTCCATCATGAGGTTATCGTAAGAGCCGACAGAAGGAAATGGTAAGGCAGATAACCTAACCGTAAGATAAGGAAATATTGATACAAAACATTTATCCAGCGTGGCTAATTGCATGTGATTGGAGGAGGTCCGATTCAGCAATGGGTCATTTATAAACTGAGTAGTGGTAAAGATAAAAAACAATAGTTGGTAAGGTTTAAGAAACCAGGTTCTACTCAAGCTACAATCAAACAAATTATGAGCCAAACCATTTATAAAATCTTTCGTAGATCACCAGGGGTAAACGGCCAGATTACATACTATGTCAGATGCGGTTTCTTGGTAAATGTTAAGAGACTTTAGTAGGAATCAATTTAGTTAGAAATTTGGACAGTATGAACAGATCTTTAAAAAAAGTGCAGATGAAGCCACTGGCTAACACTATATATTTAAAAACATATCATCAAAAACAGATTGAAATTAATTGATTTATCGCGTGTATTTTACATTATTTAATATCCAACGTTTCGAATGCTTTGCAGCAGGTGTGGTCACCGGAGAGACTAGATTATAGCTGTCTTAAAATTTACAAAGAAACAGTTTAATATACAACCTATAGGTTTGTTTTATTGATGACGTTTCCGGTGCCAAACGTTAGGAATTAACTTATTAAAAATAAACGCGATATTACAATAATCGCGAAAATATAACACATAATTAATGTTACTTCAAAAACAGGTTTCACTTCACTCGTTCGAAGACTGCAATGAAAGTGACTTGAACGTGTCTACATATAAGTCTATCATGCTAACATTGTAATTTAACCGTCCTCCTTTTATTTTTGTCGTGGCAATTGCAATTTGTCGGTAATGACGCATGACTCCAGGGCTCAACTGTTCAGCTTATTTAAAATATGAACTTATCAAAGAGTACTTCACATGGTTATTATTTCGATGTAACATTGAATGTGAAAGCAGCCAACCGCAGCTTGCTTAATCGGTTCGCCTTTTGTGAAGACAGAAATTAATTTAAGACTGAATAAAATGATAGCTTTATATAATGTTTCGTGTTCAAAGGAGTTTGCACTTTGATTATCATGAGTACCTCTGACTTTAAAAGAACTAAAACTTGATACAAACCCTGTGCCAACCCGTGTTGCAACTTGGCTCAGTAGACTAATTTTCCTCCGTGAATTTGGAAGACGACCGACTCAGCAGCGGGTCATTTGTGGGCTGGAACAACAAACGGCCAACCATCTAACTTCTTAAAGGTAAAAAAGGGGTGTATGCTAATTCCTCACCAAAGAACAGCTTTAAAAATAAGAGTATGTTTACTGAATTATGTTTCCAAAAATAAATCGTTTGACAGCACGCGTGATATATGTTAAACATATTTTGAAACTAGCATGACCTGTCCGTCTAGTATTTGCCTCTCTAATCGACGATACAAAAAATGACGCAGAGTATGAACAAAACGTATAATATCTATTTTTTTTATTCATAAAAAGAATATAATAGAAAAACTAACCGCACCTATTCCAAAACCCAGCTTGCCAGTTCAAAAATAAAACACACACATGAAGTACTGATTCTAAAATTGTAGTTTCGCCGTTGTAACGTGTATGTACGGCAAAATGCAATGTTAAATATAGGCCGGGATTATGCAGCAGCGGTTGTGCATGGTCAGGAATCCCCCTCTAGCCCCCTCAAGTTGCAGGGCTGTCCCGTCCATTTGATGTAGGTTTTGAGATGTGGTAACATATTGCGACTAGTATATTCTCTTTGAATTAAGAATATACATTCTTAGTAAAACATATGTTTTACTAGCGACCCGCCGCGGCTTCGCACGGGTGCTATGATGAACATCTAAATTTATCAATATTATGTACTATACATATAAACCTTCCTCTTGAATCACTCTATCTATTAAAAAAACTGCGTCCAAATGAGTTGCGTAGTTTTAAAGATTTACTTAGCATACATAGGGACGGACAGACAACAGCGACTTTGTTTTATAATATGAAGTGATAGTGAAGTGTTATGCGACCTACCTTGGCTTTGACACGTAAATAATGTAGCGGTCTATAAGATGTATCTCCAGTGTTGCTTTCTGCTTTTGACGGGCTAATTTGGATGCAAATACAACGGTTGTTGGAGCAAGATTCCGGTATATAAGAAGAACGAAAGAAATTTCATGCATTTGTCGGACCTCAATAAAGTGCAGCAACATGTATTGTTATACTAGGAATATTTACATATTCATACATCATTCAGTCAAACATAGGGCAGCTTAAATTTGAATTACATACATTGATACACAATTAAGCGTTATTATTTTGAAACGTTTTACACACTAATTGCTGTACACAATTAGTCAATTGTTATTCAATGGCAAATTGTTTAATAACAACAAACTAAGAGAGATTATAATGTCAAACTTATATAACTGTTGAGATTGTGACGAATATTACACTTGCATTGTAAAATCTGACCCTACAGGAAGGCTTTATCCGACCAAGAACCATTGTTCAAGATGATCTTGTCTGATAAAGGAAAATTGTAAGTAAATACAATGATTGCACTTAGAAAATAAACTCACCGAAAACAGTACAATGTTGTTCAGGGAATCCCCTAAAATTTGATGTAGCCTTTACCTACTTCACAATAACATTTTCTTTAGTCGCTTTATTCGAATCCTCATAGTTTTGGGTACTACTATGTACTTTGTTTTCTAAATATGCTACCAAGGATTATTCTTCCTAGTTACAATTGCGAACTAATATATTGTACAGACATTTTTCAATTACGTTTTACTCCTTCATTATTTCAGCCAAGGATTTCTTCAAAGGACGCACGCATCTATCATTTTGTGGCTATCTTGACCGGGTCCAAGGTAAATCTTGTGGAAGGCCTACCAGCACGGCGCTACGCGGTCGCCACTCGAGGAACTCCTGCCCCACTGGCCGTCAGTCCTACGACCTGTGCGTTTTGCTCACTAGCATTTCAGTTCAGCAATCCAGTGGGATAAGTCAATAACTCTGTTTGGCCTGTGTGCCTCCTCATTCGATATCGCAAGGAAACTCCGAGCATATCCCTCTTCATTGCGTTTTGCAGTTCTCAATTCATGTTTATTGTATTCCAAATCTACTACTACTCAATCCATAAATGACCCACTGCTGAGTCGGGCCTCCTCTCATCTGAGGGAGGGCAATTAGCCTACTGTGCCACGCTGGCCAGACGGGACAGGGTTTCGTATCAAGTTTTCCTTCTCTTGCGGCTAGGTTTTCGGCCTTGTCATATCCTTTTGACGGCTGTTATGACACCCTCGGGATGGAATGGGGTGGTGAACCTATGTATTCTAAATCCGTGACCACACAGAATAACCTAATCGTAAAAAGCGCATCAACCCTTACGCCGATACTTCACCATCGTCACGTCTTAGGGCTAACCCTAGCACTGAATATAAAGGGGGTTCGGTAGACAAGCCTCGACTATGTAAAGACGTACAATGTGCGTGTCTTTGTGCCGGTACGCACGCACTTATAGGTCAAGAGGATGTGGAGAGAATTTACATTTTTAAACCTAGCTAGTGTTTGGTTTATGAGCATTCGATAAGGTATTTTATTGCGTTGTGATTAGGACTATTTTTAATGGTTTTGGTTTCATGTTTAAAATAGCTTGTGGAAATTGTAGTCGTGCTGCAATATTGTATACCTTATCACCTTTTAATGAAGCACTGCTAAGCCGGATCTGTACTTCTTCGAGGATAGCAAGATTTTCTAAACCATCCTCGGTACCACCCATACAAAAAAACTCATTCAAATCGGTCCAGCCGTCTAGGAGGAGTTCAGTGACATACACACGTACAGTAGAATTATATATATAACTAGCGACTCGCCCTGGCTTCGCACGGGTGCAATGATGAACACCTAAAATTATCAGTGTTTCTCTACAATATTATGCATGTATTATACATATAAACCTTCCTCTTGATTCACTCAACCTATTAAAAAAAACCGTTGCGTAGCTTTAAAGATTTAAGCATACATATGGACGGACAGACGACAGCGACTTTGTTTTATACTATGTAGTGATAGTGATAGTGAAGATTATCAATTAGTTGCCACATAGTTCTCTTGGTAAATTTAGTAGTATTTACGATACGAGAGTACATCACAAGTCACTACTTGTCACTGCTAGTTGTGTTAAAAGCTAGTAGTGCTAAAAGTGAAATAAAATGTAAACTTTTCCTTTGGTGGTTAATCAATGACGGATGCCCTTAGCCTAGCCAAATAATTAGATATAAAATGCTGATAAAGAAAGATTTGTTGTATTACAATGATAGAAGCTGTTTAGCTCTGTCGTTTAAATGATTAAAGACGGACTTTAAGTCACTTATTAACGTAATCTCTTTCTACTAGACATTACGTTATTATGTGACCTAAAGTAATAATACTACGGAGCATAAACATTGCAATCCTTGAAATGAGTCCTTTGTCCGCACTTACGGGTAATAAAATTTTATTATTCAAGTATACAATTGACTTTAGTTGTCGTTTCAAAGCATAGAAAACATCCAACATTGGAGGTAGATTACGTCATATTTACTTTACCAGTGATCGAATAAGAAATCGATAAGTAATCTCGTGAAATCCACTTTCAAATGAGGTAGTAGAAGTTTAACCAGCATTCATAAGTTTAATGATACCTTAGGTTAATTAGATAGACATAGAATAAAAAATATCTAAGAATACTGCCAGATAGTCTCTCCCGTCACCACGACAGCTGCAAAGCATTCGAAACGTTGGGAATGGAATAATGACACTTTGTATTTCAATTCCCATAACATCATAATAGCATTATTTAAAACTAGCGGACCCGACAGACTTCGTCCTGTCAAAAAGATAGTGGTATTATAGTGGAAATTGACTCTTTGACGTTAGGAACACACCTACATTGCTTAAACAACAGTGAGTGGTTGTAATTTAATATGAACTTTATACAATAGCAATAAAGCTCAAATTGTCTCTACGTTTTAGTTAGAAAACGTTGTATGGAAAAAAGAAAAAAGCTGTTTTTAGGGGATTTCCGGCAATTATTCGAAATTTTCTCGCCGTAAAAACCATCGTTGAACTTCAACGAACATTAAAAAAAAAGAATTGGCCAAATTGGTCCAGTCGTTGTTGAGTTATGCGGTTACTAACACATTTTGCGATTCATTTTTATATTATAAGATTCAACGACACATTATAATATGTTTCGGAACACTTCCAGGTGGCCATCCATTGGGATGTGATAATCATATCATAGATATTAACATAATCGAAACATATAATAAAACTTATTATAACGGATTTGTCGCGTGTTGTTTCAGCCCATAAATGACCCACTTCTGAGTCGGGTCTTCCCCAAATCCATGGAGGGTAACTAGCCTACTGTGCCACACTGGCCAGGGCACGGGTTGGCACAGGGTTGTATCAAGTTTTACTTCTCTTGCGGCTGGGTGATACCCTCAGGATGGAATGGGTTGGTGACACTAAGTATTCTAAATTCGTACTTTATTTTATTCCCGATGTTTCGAATGCTTTGCAGCCTTTGACTGAATGGGGTAGCAACACTGTGTATTCTTAGTCCGCCACCACACGGATTCAAAGCCTATTAAAACTCGCCAGTGAAAACAATATTTACCGAGCGGAGTAAGTATACAATAACAATTGATATGCTTGAAGTCACCTTCAGTATTATTGTATGACCGAAACGCCTTTGAATGTTTTTCTAGAAGTAAAATTGTGGAAAAACAAAAAGCGTTTGTTAAACGATTTACAGATTTTATGATGTTGTTTATACCAAACTAGTGGCCCGTCCCGGCTTCGCCCGTGCAAAGCGGGGGTGGATTATACATATAAACCTTCCTCTTGAATCACTCTATCTATTAAAAAAAACCGCTTCAAAATCCGTTGCGTAGTTTTAAAGATTTAAGCATACATAGGGACGGACAGAAAATATCGACTTTGTTTTATACTATGTAGTGATGATGAAAGAAGAATGTGTTCCATTACTCCTTACGCGCTCCGGACACGAACATGACCTTCATAGATCTCCTTTTTGGTGGTAACACTAGGTTTCTTTACTTCTTCACTGCATGGACAAGAGAGTGTGACTGTTTTTTATCCTAATATAAACCCTAAATCCTTAATTATATTAGTCAAAGATCTTGAGAGAGGTCTGGTTCAACACTGGGTCATTGACACAGATGATGAATGAGACAGAAATCTAAACGACCTAATAATAAAAAAAATCTAATCTAATCTAACAAATAATACTTACGGCTTTAGAAAAAAAAGGTTTTGAAAGCACTAGCAGATCTCGCTGTGTAAGAATAAACAAGACCTCATTATATAAAAAAATAACTAAAGTATGTAAAGTAGACAAGCGTAACTCTATTAAGCGTGACTATAGACAACGAACTGACATAGTGATCGAGTATATTCATTTGTATCAACTGTATAGCTGTCTGCAACGAGCACATGCAAATGTTGTTGAGCCTCACACACACGAGGAAATGACACATATGACACACATCGCACGCGTGTTATATACATACATTATTCTAATACAGGTTTTACGCACACAATCGTATCTCGAGACCGCGGCCTCCTTAGCGTACTTGGCTATTTATGAGTAAGCCTCAAATCTAGTATCATACGAAAATAAGTGATATTGTTATCTGTTCCCATTAGTTATTAGTCGGCGTTTAATATTGGAAATAGATGCGCTGTGATTTGATACCGTCCTAAATTGGCTATGGATCTATCTGACTGTATTTTTATTCTATATTTGGCTTCAAAAAAGAAGATATTCTCAATTCGGTTGTTGTTAAATTTTTTGGCATAGCATAACTCCGTCACTTCTGAACCAATATGGATGTTTCATATTTGAATGGTATTGCTTGCAGATTGGTCCTCAGAAATTTTACTGAATACCGGATTAGAAATTTTCTATAAAACTAGAAATAAGTGAAAAACATACATTCGTATATAGGGGCAATTTGTGTATGTAGAATATTTTGCTGCAATTCGACTCGTTCATAAATGAGTAAATTTTAATTTAGATATTTGAAATTTAAAGTAATGTAATTAACATGGAACGTTACGTTACCCATGAATTGTAGAAGCCCAAATCGTATTACGTCTAGTAATATTCAAGGCATAAGCTTCCATATCTAGAATGATGGGTGTGGACTAGCATACCGTTTTATATCCGAGTGACAATATTCTCATTTGTGAACCGGTTTTTGCTCGTACTATGATAAGTTTGGTTATTCTACTAAAACGAGCCAGAACCTGCTCAAAACCTGATTTATCGAATACGCAGAAGACAGAAGAAATAGTATTTTTTAGTTAATCATTGTAACCCACAAATTGTCATTATCAGCTTCCATTTTCCACCCAGTAACCATTCTAATACTTCATAATAGCGTCATTTTAAATCGTATATAGATAAATTTTCTGAATATTTGGAAATTTAAAATAATGTGCTGTATCCGCGTTGGAAATCAATGCATGTGAAAACTGAATGGCAGGATATTATCCTATTGCTATTACCACAACATCATCACCACGCTTATCCAATTCAGTTATATCCCGCAGGCGTATTTGACTTATACAAATTTAACAGTTAACTACCTAATATCTTAGACACCCTCAGGCATTTCACTTAACATCTACATAGTCCAATTAGTTAAGTAAGGAGTAAGTACGGCTATGGAGTGTTTTAGTCAATGTTGTATTTCATCCTAGATAACTTTTCTGAATCTGGAAGAAACCTCAAATGTTGAAGATAGTTCAAAATTATGCATTTCCATTGAACTAGTGAACCGTTACTAAATTTCGATACTGTAGTGAAAATTGTTCTTGATTTCAATTCTAATACTGCGACTAAACAATGTTGCTTCTTGAAATAGAACTCAATGTGCGTTCTATAGACAGCTACCTCGAAGATGCTCCGTCTGCTAACGAGGAAATCTTCAAAAATTAGTAATCGACACCCAAGACAGTAGCCGAAATATATGGTTGAAATAGCCATCTGAAAGATGATTGTCATGTCATATTATGAATACATAAGAGCTGAAAATGGGTTTGGTTAACGGGGACCGTTCATTTGTGGATGAGAAGGTCTATGTACAGCTGTAGTTGACAGTAGCTGATGGATAGGATATTGAGGTCATAAAACCAGAAGTAGGACGCAACGATCCGAGGCTAGAGCTAACTGCAATACCGCAATGGCCTACATTAAATTTGGCAGCACCGCATGATGGTTGAATAACCCGATTTTTTTCTCAGAAATAAAGTCCGTATGGTGACGGATTTACATAGTATAACCACCCCATTCCATTTTGATGGTATCGTAAGAGCCAACAAATGAAATGCCAAGGCCGATATCCTAGCCGCAAGAGAAGGACAACTTGATACAAAACTCGTATGGCCAGAGTGGCACAGTAGGCTAATTACCCTCCATGAAACTGAAGGATGCCCGAATTATTATTTATGGGCTGAAAAGTAGTAGTATTTTAGTAAGGATTGCAGCGACCGCATGCTACATACTTTACACAATTTACCCGAAAAATCTGAACTAATTGAATCAAGAAATATCGCCTACAAAATGCGAGAACTACCAAAAAGTCCTACACCGCGATAGCGAAATTTCAAGGGCAATTCCCAACTACAACTATCGGGGCATAGACGCTGCGAACCCTAGCCAGACATACCACCTCGTTTGGCTGGATGATCATCCCTTTGCGCCTAAAGGTTTAACTGTTTAACGGTTCCTGAAATAAGAAATGTAGTTGTTGAAGTAGATATTGTTTTTTTTGTAACGTAATATAGTTCTAAACATTCACCAGTTGGTCTAAAGATGAGTGAACTGTCCGAATAGCCTAGATTTTTTGAGCTTAGGAACAGTGTTTGCTCGTGGCGTCTTTCATCTCATCCCCGAGGGATTAAATTAGAAGTTGCTGTACTGTGTGTCTTTATGTTATATGTAAGTTACACAAAATTATCTTATAACATAATTTCATCAATCCCTTAGGGATTTAGCAGACGGATTGATACTTATTTTTCCATTACACGATAAAAAGACGCTTTAATTTTCCTCTCCCAATGGAATGACCTACTAGAAACTCATAATTTCTCTTAACTCCTTCGCTTGTCCGTGAATACTACTTACTGAAGCAAGAATTCACATTTTTTTACTTGCTTCAAAATCATATCTAGAAATCTTCACCGTCTGTAGACAGAACCAAAAAAACTGCAACTGTTGACAAGACTACGCAAGTTGAATTGCGTCCACTTTAGCAAAATCCACATCTATAATGTCTTTTGCAGACATACAGATGGGTCGAGGCGGGTCAGACTTAAATGGTAATTATGGGTAGCAATAGTTGTTTAACAGCCCAAGTCATTCACCCTGGTGGCCTTCACAGAAACTTCCTAGTTCTTAAGCCAATTGTCAGGGCATGAATTACAATTTTAAAGCACGATTGAGCAGCGTGAATATTTTATTTTAGGTTATGTGTTACTTGAATTTATGCTTTTGTTTAAATATACTTTAAATACTTAACAAATTAATTATTTAAGTTACTACTACTGCTTAGTACCCACTAAACCCGCAGCAGTAACTGTCTCTCTTGGTGAGGTGCCATTGTCTTCCGTGAAGGATCCAGATTTTGGCGCCCAAATTTTAAAATCTGTTTAACCAACCGAATTTGTTACTTGGACTGAATATCCTTTATAAAAGTAATATTTATGTATAGTATAAAATGATACGTTCCATTTTTTTGCTTTTTGTAATTCGGTAAAAATATCAGGTATTCTTTCATTAAGTACCTCATTAAAAGAGACATTTTTGAAAATAATATTGTTCAATTTCGATAGGGTACATATGTACTATCGGACTGCTCCCAGGCTTAGGCCAACACTGGGCCAATTTCTCTACTTTCATTTTCTGTTACACCCTTAACTAATTAATCGAAATTAATCCGGCCCATGTTCTTCCATCTCAGCATTAAGGTCCCATAAACCTTAGCTTAGCAAAGTTGGCTAATGATATCTTGTTGCTGAGTAATGAGTATGTGTTAGTCACTACTAGCCTTACATTAAGTTAAGCTTTTTGTGCAATTACACTAAAGCTTTTTGTGCATTGTGATATTGTTTAATTTTGGAAAAAATATAATTTCCAAATACAAGAATTACATTATAAAATACTAAAAAAAAACTTTATGACAATAAATTTAAACCAACTTTTAAAACTTAAAAGCGTGAAATAACCATTAAAAGTTAATTAGGATTTAATAAATAATAAATATCCTTGGACATTTCACACAACGCCATCTCGTCCCAAGCTAAGCAACTTAATGCTTGTGTTATGGTAACGAGATGGATGATAAACTACTTACTTATATACATTTTTTTTGTAAATACATACATATTATAGATAGAAAACACCCAGACCCGGAACAAATACTTGTAGGTCGTACAAATATTTCTTCCGTGCGGGGAATCGAACCCGCGACATGCTGCGCAGCAGGCGATCGCTCAACCACTGCGCCAACCGTGTCGTCAATAGTCAAGTTTCGGATTATTATTTAACTAGCGACCCGCTCCGGCTTCGCACGGGTGCAATGATGAACATCTAAATTTATCAGTGTTTCTCTACAATATTATTCATGTGTTATACATAGAAACCTTCCTCTTGAATCACTCTATCTATTAAAAAAACCGCTTGAAAATCCGTTGCGTAGTTTTAAAGATTTAAGCATACATAGGGACGGACAGACGACAGCGACTTTGTTTTATACTATGTAGTGATAAGAATTCATATAAGTTTACGAAGTCGGTTTACATTTTTTGGCAAAAAGATTTTTATTATGTCGCTCTACATTAAAAACTCCCTGGTCACTTTATGAAATACCCCCTATTAATACTTTGTAAACGTTTTGATACAGGCAACTTAAGTATTAAGTGACCTTTAACATTCTTCAGACGCCGTTCCAAAGTCAAAAGCCGAAAATCTTTTATCTTGTTCGAGGTGAACGCACAACAATTTGAGCTTAATGTGGTTTTGACAGTAACCTTGTGTTGTTATTTATTGCAGATTATAACGCCGCCCCGCTGTTCACTTCGGAAAACGCCTCCAGTGGTAAGTGGTTTTAAAATAACTATCAGTTTTTCATAAACACGATGTAACAAAAACCGTATAACCATAAAGTATCGACACTACTATTTTTTTTAATATAAAACTAAGCCCTTGGATTAGTTATAACCAGCATTGCTGCGGCAGTTCACGAACAAGTAATTCACAAACAGTAATAACACCCAGACTCAGAGCAAGTGCCTCTGGCTTAGGCAAAGCCTGCCCAACCCCGGAATCGAACGCACCGGGTTGTCACTGTCTAAGATTGTCCTGATCCAAAGAGGGCACTCTAAAAAACAGTATATACATTTTTTTATGTAAAAGCACAAAAGCTAACCCATACCATCCTGTGGGTAGCTTAAGAGGTGACTAATGAATCGCAAGCCCTAAGAGAAGGAAAACTTGCTACAAATTTGTGCCCTCCATGAGTTTGGAGAAGGCCCGCCGCAGTTGTGGGTATTTTATGGCTTCAAACGAAGTACAAAGACGCTACGAAACATTATGTAAGACAGGTAACGAAGATTGTAGGATAATATTCACTGTAGCTAGAGTATTGTTACAGTAGTTTTTTACAGGTATAAAATAGTTAATGTGATAATTGTTATACTTTAAGTTTGAGGTTTTTTTTGCCCTCTTAGAGCAACTCTTGAAGACTACTGAATGTCTAACACAGAGTCTGAATAAACTTCAATTTTTTCATATATTTTTCATTTAACTTCACTTTATACTGTAATCTTGATAAATCTTACAGCATAATATTGGTCATAAAAATAAGCAAATATTACATTACGCATCGTTCGAAAAATTGCCGCGATAAATAACGACAAGCTCATATCTAATTAGGTAATTTATTAAGTTACATGGCCTGTGGGCGGACGCGCTTTCGTTTCTAGTTATTATGAATGATATTAATTTTAAAATATGCATCTGTATATACAAGCTTATTCAAAACATCCGTTTAACCCTCTGTAAGATGAAGACATGATATTTTTAAACTGAAACTAAAAACTTTTACCGCTAGGTAAAATATGAGTGATCCAAACCTGACATTGCTCAATCTATTCTTCTCAGCCCATAAATGGCCCACTACTGGGTCGGGCCTCCTCCTATGACATGGAGGGTAATTAGTCTACTGTGCCACGCTGGCTATATATGACACGGTTGGCGCAGTGGTTGAGCGATCGACTGCTGCGCAGCATGTCGCGGGTTCGATTCCCGCCCGGAAGAAATATTTGTACGACCTACAAGTATTTGTTCCGGGTCTGGGTGTTTTCTATCCATAATATGTACGTATTTACAAAAAAAAAATTATATAAGTAGTTTATCATCCATCTCGTTACCATAACACAAGCATTAAGTTGCTTAGCTTGGGGCGAGATGGCGTTGTGTGAAATGTCCAAGGATATTTTTTATAATTATTATTATACTCGTATACTTAATCCGTTACCACACGGACACTACTATTAATACTCAGCCCATACATGACAGGCCGCCTACAATTACATGGAGAGTAATTAGTTGGCCACGCTGGGCCAGACGAGTTGGCACAGGATTTCGTATTAAGTTTTCCGTCTCTTAGCCGCTAGAGAAGGAAAACTAGGCTAGATTTTAGGCAGTTTACAAACATTAAATTCGCGAACACAAATGACACCCAGACCCAGAGCAAGTGTCTCTGGTTTACACAAAGACACTTACCCGACCCCGGAATCAAACCGAAACCCGTGATCCAACACCGGCACATCCAGCCTCATAGACCAACAAGGCACATGGCCAACAAGTGAAATCATCGGTTTTATTCCAAAACGTGTCTCTTGCGGCTAGGTTATCGGCCCTGCCATTTCCTTTTGTCGGCTCTTACGACACCGTCAGAGTGGAATGGGGTGGTGACACCGGGTATTCTTAATCCATCGCCACACGGCTGCCAATGAATGAGCGGCGTAAGATTTTATGTTAAGATATCTCTTACGAGGAATATCTTAGTACTGACACTAAGATATTCCTTCACTAGAACTCAATAGGCATCTAGACGTTGTGCCCTGTATTTAACCCTAACAATTGATTGAAGGAGCTTATTCTTGCTCTTTTATTATACTATGAAATTGGTCTAACTTTCTTTAATAAGGCACTAGTTGTGAAGTTAATATAATTTTTTGCATTGAAAGTACTGGACTGATTTGAACAAATCTTTCACCGTTTTTTTACGTCTGACGTCCGATATTCTCATCGATTTGGTTATGAGGGACTCCGGGATGCGTAGAGATGGTAAATTGCGACCTACCCACTAAAACCGACCGCGATCCTCTACTGTCCGAACCAGGGCGACGGGATTAGCGCCCGGATGGGAGAGCAAGCTCCCCAACTCTGGGGTAGAATCCATACAGCCGATAGGTTTATATATTTCTGTTACATATGTTTTTATATGCAACTGCATTGTGATTTACAATTGTAATGATATTCAGTCAAAAGCCTAGAAATTGTTCGTCGGCTCAGCACATAAATGTCCCACTTGTGAGTCATGCCAAGTCCAAACTCATGGAAGGGATTTAGCCCACGTCAGCAAGGCAAGTTGGCCATAGGGTTTGTATATTTTTTTCCTGTGGGTATCTTCCGAGGACGCGTTTGTCAGGTTCAAGCATATATGCTCTATTTTGCAATTATTTTAAAGTTCATTTTCAAGTTCGTTAATAAAATCCTCTCTGCTGCGCTCCGTTCTGTCTGCGCTGACTCTTAAACAACCATTTGTATGTAGTCGGTGCCATAGGCATACATTCTAATTAACGTCGGTTTCAATTCAAGTTGGCACCAACTTCAAATGTTTTTATTTTTCAATATTTAATGCAAATTAACGTAAGCTATAAAGTACTCGATTAACAATATCGTTGTTATAATACTAATCTTAATCGACCTGGTCAATGTCGCCGAAAAACGATAGATGCGGGCGCCCCAGGACCGGCCTTTGTGGAGGTCCTTGGGGGAAGCCTATGTCCAGCAATGGACGTCTTTTGGCTGAAATGATGATGATGAATACTCTTTAATACGATCGTAGCGTAGCGCTCAGTAGCGTGAAAACTGAAAGCTATTCTAACCATGTAATTACAGACGTTCCCACTAGATACGTGGCGGAAGACAGACGGCGCTTCATATAAATACTGGAAGTTAGCCAAATCAGGATAGACGGGTGCCCCAATAAAATTGGGAAAAGGCGAGAGAGTGTTAAATGTATATACATATACACACACTACGCACACACACACGTTAACAACATTAAAAACACAATACAACACAGATATTTCTTGCAAGACAAGACACGAGCTGCTTAGATAAGGCGTGATTGCACTGATATTTCCAATAGCGGCTAAAGGTTATTAACCTACTAAGATAACATTATCAACAGTACCAGCCTACATGCTTCCGCGCGCTATTTGCCATGTGTGGGCTTCGTATCATACGAAAATAGTTATAATAGTGATTTGTCCACGTTTTTCGTCACACTTAAATCTCATCATCTCTGTTAAATAAGTGCTTCACACAACCGCCGCCTGTATCCATCGGATTCTGGTGACGTTATCCAGGTCGACCTCCGTGTGGAAGACCAACCAGCCAGTTCTGTGGTCGAGGAACTTCATACCCCATGTGTGTGTGAATCACGGACTCACACGATAGAAGCGGACTGTAGCGGATACACACAATGTGAAAACAACAGACTATCGCTTTTCTATTGTTTCTTCTTCATCGGCGCGCTTTCGAATAATGGCCACCCATTGGTCAAGGAGCAAGCCTATGCCGCATCACGCCATATTCAAAAAGACGCCAGAATATGGAACACCATGGGTCTTTCGTCCTATGACCTTACTCTCTTTATCTATTTATACATGTCAACGGAAAACAACAAGAACCGGAAATTTATAAATTTCCTAGGAAATTTATAAACGTTCGTAGGATTCCAAACGAGAGATAAATAGTAGTATTTTACGCCCACATTTTCGGAAATTTATAAACTTACGACGTCTCGTCGTAAATTTATAAACTAACGGATATACATTCGTAAGATTCTAAACGGTTCGACCAATCACAGTAGAGCTTTTAATTTTACGCTTCTACAAGATACGGCAAATAACACACTGTTCTCTGATTGGTCGATGTTGATAGTGGCATGCTTGTGTCCAATTAGACTTGCCAAACTATAAATTTATCAGTACGTAACAGTATTTTTACTTTAAAACTAGGTAAGTACCTATAATACAGGGTTACTGTTTTACATAATATGCTAATGTTATGCTATGTAACATAATATGTTACTTCACTACATAATATACTATGTAACATAATATGTTACTTCACTCTACCAAAATAAAACAATAGAAATAGAGTGATGCGAAGTTAAAAAGTTTTATTAAAAAGAAAAACAATCATAAAACAATAAAGCCGGCCTTCTGCCAAAAAAAACAAACATCATAAAGTTTAATTTAAAAAAAAACGCGAATTGCCAAACGCTAAGTAATAAAAAAATGCTTAAAACCATGTAACAAATTAAACATAATAAAATAAGTATTTAACTTAAAAAACCCCTGACATCGGACTGCATTATGGCTGAGTACACACACAATGTTCACTACATTGAGAGTCTACTCAGCCATAAATGTCAGGTACCTAACTTTTTTATATCTGTTTCATTGATACCCTTACAATGAGTCCAAACACGATCATCTACTGTAATTTGGTAAGGAGTTGGGTATCCTATAGATTCCTGATGATGCAGCAGGTATATCTGATGATGCAGCAGTATCAGGTCTAGGTTACCACAAGTAGACAATATCGAACAATGGCGGCGGAGAGGACGGAGAAGGAACACGTGACTTATTCAACCAATCAGAGCGCCCATGGCGTTTGGTTATTGCTACTTATTATTTTACGCGTGAGTTCAGTAAGTTTATAAATTTCCGAAAATGTGGGCGTAAAATAATACAATTTTTCTCTCGTTTGGAATCCTACGGACGTTTATAAATTTCCTAGGAAATTTATAAATTTCCGGTTCTTGTTGTTTTCCGTTGACATACATATGTCATGATCACTGCTGTTCTTACCACAAAATAATAGTCCTGGCCTGATCGGATCTACTGAATCCTAGCCACCTCGTATCGATTGTGAAGTCCAGACTATCCGAAAAACTCGCTTTTTATTTTTTCGTGTACAGGTGTTCGTGTACCGAATTAAAAATACATTACACATACCCAGTAAAATACTCACTTTAGTGGCACCAAAAGTAGACTAGCCTCTGATGACTTCTTAGGTTTGCGCGATTACACATTGAAATTAAACACTTTTTAACGGATTTATCGCGTGTACACACACACTTTTTAAATCCGTTAATAAGTGATTTCAATATACGAGTCTCTGATCATAATGACAAATTAGGCTTATTTCGCTCCATCGAAATGGAGCATCCCGGTTCATCAGTAGGTACTTTTTGGGCCAATATGATAACATAATTGAGTAAACAATAGTTAGTGCATTTAAAAGTCCAGTAACACAGTCCTTATCAGTACCATCTAACTTAAATACTACGTCCATTACTAAGTGAAAGGAAATTCTATAAAGTAACGATTGACAGTTGAGCAAAGAATGGCTGCTAATGGCGATGACAATTAGTGTACGCTTTATATGAAAGTGCTTATTTTAATGACAGTAAAAGCATAATTCTTATACAACAGTAATTCCGACCTTGATAGTGCATCTGGGTGAATAAACATACAATCTTGAGGGACTCTGAAGATCGCGGAAATAAATGGTAATTGAAGAAGATTTAAGGTATCTAGTCGCTATTCTAGAGGACTTAGGAGCCGGTCCATCAAGAACTTCTAACCATTTATATACCACACACGTCCCGCATTCGCATGGTTTTTGTAATTTAAATAGTTTATATTAATCAGTGATAATGTAGCACTCAAATGGTGAAAGAATTTTTAAAATCAGTCTAGTACTTTTTGAGCCATTTCGTTACAAACTTTTAAAGAAGATATTTTCCGCTTTATAATATTAGTACAGATTATACAACGTGCAGGGGTTCTTTATTTTGTTTATAGTCCGACAGGATGTCAGTCAGGATTCCAATTAATATTAATGGAGACCGAATAAAAATGATAACACACCGACGTGTTTTCTGTTCCATCTTTCAAGGGTACTGAATTTGACTTTGTAACTGTCCAGGTGTTGTCAATCAATATGTTTTGCATACTGGTGTTAAGGCAAATACATATATCGGTGGGTGTATCGGTGTCGACATGGTGACGCATTCTGAATACATAGTGAGGCCACCTCATCCCACCCCGAGAGTGTCGTAAGAGTCTATCAAAGGAAATAACAAGGCAGACAGGCTAGCCGCGAGAGAAGAATCACTTCTACTCAACCTACACCGTACCTTGTTCTTTCCGTATGGTAATTGATTTAGAATACATTGTGTCAGCACCCCATTCTATCATGAGGGCGTCGTAAGGTGCGACAATAGAAAATGATAAGGCCGAAAACCTAGCTGCAAGAGAAGGAAAACTTGATACGAAACTCGCGTGTCGCAGTAGGTCATTACATGGAGGGTAATTACCGTCCATGTAATTGGAAGGGGCTCGTCTCGGCAGTGGGTCTTCTTGTCACTTAAGCGAGAAGATGTCTTGTTTACTTCAAAATTATCGATAAGTTTTAGTAATATTTTTTTAATATAATGTGTGCACCAAAATATTGAATGAAGAGCGGCTAATTTATAATACAACTAGCGACCCGCCATGGCTTCGCCCGGGTGCAATGATTAACATCTAAAATTATGAATGTATCTCTACAACATTATGCATCTATTATACACATAAACCTTCCTCTTGAATCACTCTACCTATTACAAAAAACCGCTTCAAAATCCGTTGCGTAATTTTGAAGATTTAAGCATAGGGACGGACAGACGACAGCGACTTTGTTTTATACTATGTAGTGATGATACTGAATCGAGAGGGTTAATGACACGAATATTTTATTATTAGAAATATTTTATTTTAGAATGTCGATTACTAAAAATAGTTAGTCTATATATTTGCCGCCACGGTCACAAAAACAGGTTTTGTTACATTATACCAAAGTGTTATACGCCGTCTTTAAAACCATAAATATTTAGTGTAACCCTCTTTCATGTAAATCAGAAGCATTGAAATCAACACTGAGCTGCATTAAGGTCGTACATGAAAAGTTTTAAATGCATTTTGGGCTTACTGATTTTTACTACAAATATACAAACATTAATATTTTAAATGTACAAATTAGGATGGACAAACGCTTGCTACGCAATCATGTGCAAATTCAGCACTAAAAAAAATACGTGCACGAGACATATGAGACAAAATTGTTGCATAAATATACCAAAAGACCACGAGGGTATAACCACGCGCTAAATCTACATTAGTATTTTAGGTTTTTTGAAAATTATTTGTGACGATTTGTTGTGTCTAATTGAAAGCATTTTTTTTTCTTTCACACTGGCAACACAAGGTTACTTCCTTAATAATCAATGCATTTGAGCCATGAAAATGCGTCAATGACTTGGTATAAGCAGGAATAATCTTGAATATGTCAATATCGATCTTTCTGTGAGAGCCGCGACTCATGTAGGTAGTGGGAGATGAAGAATTTTAATGTGATGAAATATTTAAAGTTTACTGTTCAACACTTCAGTCGGCGGTTAAGTTGACTTCCAAATCTAAAAAGCTAAAATACAGTTGTATTGCTTATTTATTTGGAATAAATTTGTTTGAAAAGGATTTCTTATGACGTCTTGATTCTTAATTTCAAAATTTTCATACCAATAATTTTGAATGAACGTTACAGTTTTTAAGAATAATAGCGAATGAACAGAGAAAAGGGACGTAGGAACTATTTAGAATAGGTAATCTATAAATTGTAAAACTTCTGCCATCGGGCCTACACCGTTTTGTTTTGTCACTATGATATTGTTTTATAGCTATCTGTAAAATTTTCTGAAATGAATTTCAAGTTATAGCTCATTATTATATTTTTTAAAGAGACGACATCGCCGCTATATGCGCTATATGTATAATATAGTACCTTTGTACCTAAGTATCCTAAATGTAATTTTACATGTTCTATGTGTGTAGTTAAATAAAAATAAGGTCGTGGAGTCCCTCCGCGCGAAAGAAGTGAAACTTCGTAATGTGGAAATAAAAATAGGAAGGGGTAGAAATTGATTTTTAGCGAAATCATAGTGTGTCTTTAAGGCAAACTTTATTAACATTGCTTAAAATTGATTCACAATTGATGGCATCTTTTAATTATCATTATCTAGTGGAGAAATATACAAATCTATGACTGGCTCTCTTTCCCTCTCCTACTTTATACCTTTGTGTATATTTCTTTCTCTCTCCCTCTTGCGCGTTAAACATTTAACACAACCTTGTTGGAAGTCGCATTAGAAGTTTCACTTCTATATTCAGTATCATGTATCATATGTATTTTTCTAGAGTTTTTGCATATACGCCTCATTGACGTCTTCTGGATCAAAAATCATCTAGCGTGTAATAACAACACCTTTAATATAGAATAAAAATGCTGAAGTCAAGATATTATTTCAAAGCACAACCGCAAAACATTACTACATGAATCAGTATGCATTTTTTTTCAAAATAGTTCCTTATTTTGTTAAAGCAATGTATTGTTTAGAAAACGAACCAGCCCTAATAATAAATGATCATTTGAGTGCTACAAGCTGTCATTTGTCTCCGCCGATAGCATCTTTTACAGGGTGCACTCGGATAAATCTTGTAGATTACTGCAAATTAATGACACCGCTTTATTCGCAGGCAATCGAGATTGCTAATTTGGTTCGTCGTTTGCTATGTTTTATTACGGCAAAGTAAATTTATTGCACTTTGCCGTTGCTTGGAATTTAGAAAAAATAATCAATTTTCTTCGTTTGGTACTGTCTACTTGTTTCCTATCTCTGAGTTAAGGCAACTTAACAATCTTCATTGCATGAAGGCTCTACACCTGCGATCTTAGAACGCTGCTGACGACGACTAAAACAACTCGATGCATGCATGTTACTTTTTGAAAAAAAAAATGTTCTTTAATTCATGAAAATACAATTACATAAATGATATAATGTCGGATGAATAATAAAGCAATTATAATGTAAGAAGCCAATTCATAATTGGTTACTAGCGTTATAATAAATGTATAAAAAGTAATATCAGTAACATACAAGATGGTAGTAGACAATACTTTTCCAAGGCGTCCGAACCAATTAGTAAAGCATGGGTTGGTATGATGATAATTAATCAGTATACAGGTTGCAACATAAACTCTATAGCCACACATTTTTGAGTGAGCCAAAGAAGTATTTTTATGTTTTCGTATGAGGGAGAATTAACTGTTTTTTAAGCTTTCGCGATTTGTACTCCGCTTAGACTAGCAACACAAGTTTTTACATCTTTTACACGCGTAATTGAGAGCCGCATTCGCCAGTTACTCTGCGACCACTGCGAGATAAGCTTAGAAAAAAAAATTGAAACATCTGGAAAAAGAAGGTGTTTATTTTCGAATTCTACCACCATTTAGAGTGATGTTCTAATTTAAAATATGAAGAAGTTTCTATTTCTGTTTTACGTAACCACAACAACGCAACTGCGTATAACCTGTATCGAACACTGACAACCAGCCTCAGAGCAAATGCCTCTGGTTTACACAAAGACACTTGCCCGACCCCGGAATCTAACCAAGGATCCGTGATCCAACACCAGCACGTCCAACCCCATAGACCAAAAAGGCGGTCCACATGGCCAACAAGTAAAATCAACGGTTTTATTCCAAAACATGGCTCTTGCGGCTAGGTTATCGGCGTTGCCATTTCCTTTTGTCGGCACTTACGACACCGTCAGGATGGAATGGGGTGGTGACACTATTCTGGTGGTTATGCTCAACCCAGGGGCGTAGTTATACCGTATCAGCCGTATCAATTATACGGGGCCCCCGGTTTACAGGGGCCCCGCCGTGCGTAAGCAAAAATTTCCCAAATTTTTTAGATACTATTTCAGTGGCAGAAATATTAGAAACACTAAAGTCATCATCAGCTATAAATCATTTAATAAATCAGTTTGCCGAAAAAAAGGCAAGGAGAGTGTATATTTAAATAAATTGTTTGAAAAATTTTGGAAGTATTTTTTGTGAGAAATGTTTACCCTTCATAAGGGCCCGCAAATATTTTTTTATACGGGGCCCCACCAAGGCTCGCTAAGCCTCTGGCTCAACCTCTCTTCAATTACTAGTAGTAGCAGTAGGTCTTTACATCTTTTCGCTATGTGTACAGGCTTTTTTACATCCTGTATAACCAGCACTCACAAAAGCGACAAAAATAAAAACTTCGTCAAAAAATAACTTCCAAAGAATGTTTTTATTTTCCACGTCTTGAGTGGTTTTTTGTTTGAGTCCACTGAACTTATTTAATTATTTATGCTAATTAATTTACTTAAAGGTTTTAATTAAAGGGAAAGGCGACAAAGCTAAAATGTTTTTTTTACTCGGCCCTATAATTAAAGAAAAATTTGTTTTTACAATATTCCCGGGACTCTGTTCGGAAAGAATTAAATTAAATTAGTATTGAAAAAAAGCTTTTAAAATTCTCCTGATTAAAATCCGAAATAACCTATTGCTATATTTAGGTTAGAATGGATGGGCTTAAAAATCTATACACCCCCTTAAAAATACATAAATTCGAATCGATTCGATAAAGTATAGAAACGCTTTTCGCGGTAATTGGACGTGGAAAGAGAATATTCGCAAAAATATCATAGATTTTTTTTCTTCGTCGTTATTATTCTGCATAATTTATGTCTTGATTGAAAATAAATAAAATACGACTGATTTCAAAGAAAAGCGTAGGAGCCTACACACAAACAGAATCATTAAACCCTTGGAGAAAATTGCCTCGACACAAATATATACTAAGAAGATATTGGATACCCATAATGTGATGTCGCCCCCGGTATCTATGCCTCGAAACATGAGCTTGTTATTGACGAATATTAATAAACCCATAAGGCACACGTGTAATGACATAGATTGACAAATTCGAGGACTGGGGCGACCTTTCATACATAGTAACATGGCGACAATAAGCACTTTGTGGGGCTACAAAACAAGCGGGCTCACTATCCAGAAGTCTTCCCTCCCTCCCGCTTATAAAGTTCTGAAATATAATAATTGATCTTAAATGTTTTTATAATATGGTCATTAAACTGACCGCCTCGATGGCCTAGGGTCGGACGTACCGCCTTTGGATCAGGTCGGGCAAGTGTCTCTGAGTCTGGGTGTCATTTGTGTTCGTGAATTTCATGTTTGTAAAATGCCCCCGCGATACGGGTTAAAGGTAATGCAGAGTTTTTGTTTTTTAAAAGCTGTCTGGTTGGTCTAAGTGTAGATGAGCCGCCTTTAGGTCACAGGTCATCGATTCGATTGGGTGTGATTTGTGTTCTTGAATCCCTCATCATTTGAGCGAAAAGCCCTTCACTACCGGACATAGGCCTTTCCAATGGATTTCCACGAAGCTAGTAACTGAACTGCCCGCAAATGTGGTAGGTCCGGAACGCAGTCGCCACTCAAGGACTTTTCTGCGCCATCGTGCGTCTGTCATGTGAGCACACCGCTCGCCCTGCCTACTGCTACTTAAATTTGACTATCATGTCGGCTATGTCATTCTGATCTATGTCGCAGGGAAACTCCGAGCATAGCCCCATTGCCATTTGATTGATTTTGAGCCTTTTGATTCAGCCCTTATTGAGCGACCATGCTTGTTGACATGGGGGATAATTAGCTTACTGTGTTACATTAGCCACACGAGTTGGCACGTATCAAGTTTTCTTTCTCTTGTGGCTAGATTTTCGGCCTTGATATTTCCATTTTTCGGCTGTTACGACACCTTCAGGATGGATTATCGTGATGACACTATGTGTTCTTAATCCGTCGCCACTTTACTTCCAATAAGTTTACAAAACTTCGAAGTAGTGTTGGTTTGGGTGTTTATAGTTCATTTTATATAATAGAGCCCGCTGGTTTCGCAGCCTAACGAAAGGTAACCTTGTAGGCGTCAATTTCTTATGCGAAAGATCCTCTGTTCGTCATAAGTTTGACGTCTTTGTAACCCGACGCCTGTTGTTTTCTCGCCTTTGTATAGGAGTAATGAGGGATAGATACTAACTACAGTATACCGACTTTTTCAGGCTAAGAAACCTTCGTGTTCACAACAGGTTTTACGAAAAAAAAAACTAAACTTCTAGGAGTATGAGGATTTAGAATAATAATAATAATAAATATCCTTGGACATTTCACACAACGCCATCACGTCCCAAGTTAAGCAACTTAATGCTTGTGTTACGGTAACGAGATGGATGATAAACTACTTATATACATTATTTTTTGTAAATACATACATATTATAGATAGAAATAACACCCAGACTCCGAACCAGTGCCTCTGGTTTCGACAAAGACACTGGCCCGACCCCGGAATCGAACCCGGGACCCGTTGATCCAAAGGCGGCACATCTGACCACTAGACCAACGAGGCAGTCAATATATAGTGGGTGACTGATAAAAGACTGTACTACACTACTAAATGAGGATACTCAGCACTCTATTCTGTTGCCGAATGTGTTAAAAATTGGCACATAACATTAGACCCAATTCTAAAAAATATTTACTATTTAGCTCATAAATGACCCACTGTTAAGTCGAGTCGCTTCCAATTACATGGAGAGTAATTAGCCTACTGTGCTACGCTGGCCAGACGGGTTGGAACGGGGTTTCGTGTCAAGTTTTCTTTCTGTTGTGGCTGGTTTACCGGCCTTTTATTTATTCCCGGTATTGAATATTTACTCGCATAACGCACGCATAACTCGATGGTAATTTCTCTCTCAAATTTTCCATCCCGCTTCCAGGCAACGTAGAAGAGATTGATTGCAGAAAGGCCGCCCATTGTACAAACATTTCTGTTCTTATTATATAATTGTTTGTCCGCGTAATAAAGTACATAAATAAATAGTTTACATATAGCGACATGCCGAAACTGTGACCTTGACTGGTCAGATGGACCTGCTCATCGGTCGGATGGGCACGTGTGACGTATCAAAGAACGTAAGTGCTGCCATTTTCGGTTGTTTGTAGGTTTATTAAGCAGTTATGTCAATATTCTTTTTAGTTGTTTTATGCTTTGTCGGTTAATTATGACCTTAAACTGTGTGTTTTTCAAAATGTACAATATAGCTCTATACTTTATAAATTCATGAATAGAATCTCAGCACACTCGTGTCGTATAGTATAATAGAGGGATTTTATCCTGCTGTGCCACACTAGCCAGATAGATTATCACAGACTTTGTATTAAATTTTCTATCTCTCGAAGGAAGACCTTATAATTTAATTGTCTTAAATAAAAATAAAAAATAAATGTTTACTTCATTGTATTTTTGTTGGTGTTGATCCACTTGGCTGCAAGAGTTAATTAAAATGTTCGACACGTAACACATTATCTTAATTAAAACATTGTAGCTTTATTAATTAAATAACGCACCATTAAGTTTTCCATAACAAAACCCTGAGCCAAAATTTGATTTTATTTTGAAACTAGCTGACCCGGCGAACTTTGTTTCGCCTTAAAGGCAATAAATGAGCAGATTTTTTATTTTATTAACTTCAATTTTTTATCAGGATAAATATAAATAAAAAATCTATAATTTTAATTATACTTTACTGGCCATCTATTTTAGTAACTGCACTTTTCAGTGAATCACCTTGTGACAGACGACATATTTCGGTTTATTATCAGGCGCATGAACAAATAACGCAGATGGTCTTCTGACCCGGAACATGCCACATATAAATTGATCTTGGGAAATACATGAATTTTCTAGATTTAGGCCACAAACTTTCCAGGATTGGCCCTGTGATTTATTAATGGTCACGGCGAATGCACGACGGATCGGAAATAATTAAAACTGAAACGGTATATCAGTTGATATCGTCGGGATCCTCGGATGAGAACTTCCTCACCTTCCAACTTTACTTTGAGTATATTCCATTGTTCATCAATTCACTTACCACCAAACGCGTTCCGTTGCACAGGTTTGGTGGTTTTGGTTTATATTTGGAAGCAAACTTAGTACGTAGCCAACCTTTAGTCGTAAATTGTGCGGTGGTAAGCCAGGCACATCCAAGGAGTCTTTTTTTACACAGTCAATATATTTGAATTAATGCAAGTGTACCAATGATTTCATTCTGAATTATGTTAGTTACTTTATGTCATCTACATATTTATTCTTAGCCGCCAAAATTGCTCGCTCAGTCAACCATTCACGATTTTTGTGTTTGTGACTTCGTCCTTCGATGAACAGAAAATCTGAGAAAATAAAATCAATCCACATATTTCGATGATTTGAGGCAGAAATAGCCAGGCAGTAAAATAATTGCGCCTCCAAAACATCTCGAGTCATTGCGTAGGTGTTCGGTCGGATTGGATATGTGCTTCCAATGCACGTGTATGCGCTATTGTACATTCGTCCCAGATGACGATTTTCCATTTTGATATAACTTTAGCCGCAGAGGAGTGTTTTGTAATATTACATGACATCTATTGGTCCAATGCCTGCCATCCTATCGAAACGTTGCTAGATCCAAATTTACTCGAAATAAATACATCAACCGGTCAACTTCAAAATTTCTAATTGTCAAATTTGTCAAACTATAGACAACATAACGTTTAGCTGTCGGTGACGTTTTGTTATTCCAGCAATTGCATTTTGCTAAACGATGTTTTATATCACGGAACGGGATTACACACATTTACACTTTCACGTTTATAATATTAAGTATGATTTTAAGAATTGTCCAACGTCTTTATATAAAAAAGAAAGTCGGACATAGGATACCTGAGATTTTTATCCCGTTCCCGTAGAATGTGATATATTACGTGGTATAATAAAACGTAACTGACAGCGAAATCTTATGTTATCTATAATTAAATATGGCTGAAAATTTGACAATTAGAAATTTAAATTTAACTTAATATCTCTCTAAATTTACACACAATATCTTTATAAATGTTAGCCTATGTGTTATTCTGATGTATAAGATATATTATTATAAAGTTTCATTGAAATCTATTCAGTCGTTTTTACGTCAAAGAGTAACAAACATCCATCCATCCATCCATACTTACAAACTTTCACGTTTATAATATTAGTAGGATGTCAGCCACGGTTACAAATATCTCGTCCATCCAATATTAGGCACAAAAACCGTGATTAAATGATTTATATTCTGTAAATACAATCCGTATTTTGATACAAGCCAACTATTTACATATAACAAAAAAGCAAACTTATTAAAAAGTTTAGAAGAATCTGATTTTACCAGCTTTCCAGAATCTTATAATACATTTGCTACCTGCTCAGACAGCTGAGCAGGTTTTCTTTAATCATAAATAACGATTAATACACTTTTCAGACATTAGACTCTAGAGACTTGAGTTAAATAGCATAGTTATAACATTACTTTTACTAATATTGTACCATACAGTAATTTAACAACATACTTTGAAATACTCCTTTCTTACAAAAAAATAATTCATTGGAATTATAATATAACACCACTCCTTTTGATAGAGTTTAAAACATACAGCACTTTCAGAATCAAATATGGACTTATTTCCTTACCCGCTTTATAAAGATTTCTTTCATAAAGCCTTACTTCATTAGTACTCGTAATGTGTCTACCAAATTATGAATTACTTCGCGCCACCAATTTTGCTTTATTATATTTCGGAAAAGGGCAACTGTAGCAACAATCGAGTAACATATGACGGGATTAGGCCTCAACAAAAGGCACTAATGAGTATCCTCGTCATTTCCTGACGCGTATTATGCCGAGCCATTGTCGAGCACGACAGGCCTCTGCTGATGTGTTTCGCTGTGGCAAACAAGAAAAATAAAACGTGTTTTCGACCACAATTCCGAAAGTTCCAACGAAATATAAAATTTCGGGATAATGGTTCTGGGGTATAAAAAAAATCGAATTAGGTGCACAATTTCGTGGTGACCGATTTAGAATCACCAACGCATGCCACCCTGAGCGTAAAAGCCGACCAAAGCAAGGCAAAAGGCAGACAACCTAGCCACAAGAGAAGGAAAACTTGATTGCAGTAGTTTAATATCCCGTCGTGAACTGACTGCCTTGTTGGTCTAGGGGTTAGGTGTGGCGTCTTTGGATCACCCCGGTTCGATTCCGGGGTCGGCCCAGAACCACTTGTTCCGAGTCTAGGTGTCATTTGTGTTCGTGAATTTCATGTTTGTAAACTGACGCCAAGTGCAGGCGTCTCTTAAAAAGAACTCGGAGCTTAGTGGGTTATTTATGTACTGAAATGATGATGACGATAATCTTAATGCACCATGACCTACATCAATATATATAACAGATGTAGGTTACCCGTATGTTCGTGGCCTAGCGTCAATTTAATATAATATAATATAATATATCCTTGGACATTTCACACAACGCCATCTCGTCCCAAGCTAAGCAACTTAATGCTTGTGTTATGGTAACGAGATGGATGATAAACTACTTATATACCTTTTTTTTTTGTAAATACATACATATTATAGATAGAAATGACACCCAGACTCCGAGCCAGTGCCTCTGGTTTAGACAAAGACACTTGCCCGACCCCGGAATCGAACCCGGGACCCGTTGATCCAAAGGCGGCACATCTAACCACTAGACCAACGAGGCAGTCAAAATAAGGAGACAGATTTTCGACTCATACGAACAATGTAAAGACCTATTGTAACATACATTTTAAAGTTAACCTACGGCTACTCGCTTGTACAGCCTTGCAGTCGGGTAGGTCAGGTACCCGGTGTCCCGGGCGAGAGAAACCGAAAGTACACGAACCAGTTCAAGAGCAAAGAGGACGCGGGAGGAGGGGGAGGGATTGACCCGGTCGCAGCAAACCCCGGACAACTAGGGTATAGAGTATAGAGGAAATACGGGAGATAAATGAACACTTACAAGTGATATTTGCTCGAGAAATATGAAGAGGGTATGTTTTTCTTTGTTCGCGATCGAAAAAGTTTCAGCGATAAGGACTCCTTTGATTGATGATACTCGTGTCACGAGGACTTGGTTACTCGTTTATCCTCTGTCAAAATGTATCTTCTGAAATCGATACGTATCTTGTTAGTGAGCTTAATGGAGACAGAAACAAATATTTCCACAAAATATAGCGACTATTGTTCAATACTTTCATTGCTTAACTCCTACCGTAATTATTATTCCGTGTGATTTTGAATAAATTGTGTCACCACCCTATTACATCCTAAGGGTGTCATACGAGCCGACAAAAGGCAAAGACAAGGCCAAAAGCTGCAAGAGAAGGAATTACCCACAATATATTTCTTCTTTTTATTATTTGCCATGGATATCTGGTATAGTTAATCCGTTATCATCCGCGTAGTGACGGATTTAGAATACGTATTGTCACCACCCCATTGCATCCTGAGGGTGTCGTAGGAGCCGACAAAAGGAGGTGACAAGGCCGATCACCTAGCCCAAGAGAAGGAAAACTTTATACGAAACCCTGTGCCGCCAACCCGTCTGGCCAGCGTGGCATAGTCTGCTATTTACTCTCCATGTAACTGGAGGAGGACTCAACGGTGGGTCATCTATGAGTTGAATGGTTGTATATAGTAATAGTATCTTTATTACAGAATATACTAATATATACTAATGTATTCGTTTTCCATTATAAAGAAAAGAAATACACGGTTTTCTTACAAGTTTTCCTTCTCTTGCGGTTAAGTTATCGGCCTTATCAATTCCTTTTGTCGGCGTGGTAAAACTGTGTATTCTGACTGATTCTTCTGATTTCACACGGATGTTAACGGATTAACTAGGGTACTTAAACTCATTTGATATCCATGCAAAATAATAAAAAGAAGATATATGTTGAGGAAAAAGTTACCTCGCTTATCGTATAACTTCGTGACTCACAGAAAGCTCCCTCGTTTCTGATACGGTGCCGGGCAGATCGTGTTGAAATTTCTCAGTAAAAGTTTTGTATTACCTTTTTAACTCTACCTGTAAAGGAAATATCGTGAGGTAATCTGCATAAGAAAAAAATAACCATAAAGTATGTGAAGTTTTTGATCCGTTCTGATTTGGATAAAAAGCGTCTGTAAAGTTTTGTCACCATATTCATCCTATAACGTATTTTCTTGCTTTTCGCTTTTTAATTTTTTTATGCACAATTTAAAAAAAAATATTTAATATAGTATTTTACAACATGGTGTCTGAAACTAAAAATTTAGTTGCAAAACAGGTATTTTAGTTTAGCCACTCTTTGTTGAAATGTTATCACTTACAAAGCGATCCAAGTTGCCAATCTATTTAATATTACTAGTGGTTGCCCAGTGGTGTTACCGTATTTTTACAATTTCAATCCCGAAATTGATTAAACATTCGATTGGATAACACGCGACAGTCTTAAATGGCACATTCATAACGGTACATCACAAATGTTACGCATGCGACAGGCAGCGGCCTGAATACCAAATGTGACTGTTCTGGGCCTCAACCAAAACATTATTTATTAAATATTTAAATGAGGTCATCTACACTTCTCTAGACACTGATCAAGAACTGTTAGCAACTTCGTCGGACTGTTGCCATTTAGGTCCTAATCCTTATTAGGTACCTATATTATTTTTAATTTTCTTAGATAAGATAGCTTATAATATTACAAAATGTTATGTTAGTAAAACTAACTTTAAAAACTAGTACTAAACTATTGTCATAATTGCACCCGGGCGAAGCCGGGGCGGGTCGCTAGTAATTTATAAAAAGTTCAGTTGTGGCAAAGTGCCCAGAAGACTAGCAGCGTTCCCGCGACCAATTAAGTATTACCTATATTATTTAGCTGATAAAATATTCCATTGCCAATTTTAATAGCACCACGGGTCACATTATATTATACTACTACTCAGCCAATAAATTATCCTCTGCTATGTCGGGCCGCCTTCGATTACATGGGTAATTATGGAGGGTAATTACATCTTTGTTTATATATAAAACTAGTGGCCCGCCCCGGCTTCGCCCGTGCAAAGCGGGGGTGGGTTATACATATAAACCTTCCCCTTGAATCACTCTATCTATTAAAAAAACCGCTTCAAAATCCGTTGCGTAGTTTTAAAGATTTATGCATACATAGGGACGGACAGAAGAATGCGACTTTGTTTTATACTATGTAGTGATGATGATTATATGTTGTTCCGATGTTTCACTTTGCAGCCAAAACGCAGACGGGATTGAAACATGTTTATACAACCTTAAAAATGTGAGACTATCATTGGTCTAAAATGGTCTGGATTGTTCTAGAAATTCCTGGAATGTCCTAGAAAGTTCTAGAAATTTCTAGAATGCTCTAGAAAGTTCTAAAATCCACAGGTATTCACAGCTAGTTACAGATTATCTATCTGATATAATATTTCTTGCCAATTTTAATAGCACTCTGGGTCACATTATATTATACCTACTACTAATACTCTGCCCATAAATGATCCACTGCCGTGTCGGGCAGCGTTCGATTACTTTGAGGGTAATTACATCATCATCATCACTACATAATCACTATCACTACATAGTATAAAACAAAGTCGCTGTCGTCTGTCCTTCCCTATGTATGCTTAAATCTTTAAAACTACGCAACGGATTTTGATGCGGTTTTGTGTAATAGATAGAGTGATTCAAGAGGAAGGTTTATATGTATAATACATGCATAATAGTGTAGAGAAATTTAGATGTTCATCATTGCACCCGTGCGAAGCCGGGGCGGGTCGCTAGTTATATTATAAAAGGTATTAGTTTCATTCTCTCCCAACTCATCATTGTGGCAAACATCACTATAACCAGACATATCCACGTGGAGTGATTTAATACAAAGTGTCACAAACGGATTACATCAAGAGGGTGTCTAAAGAGCGTAAGACTATAAGAAATAACAAGGAAACTTGACAAGAAAACTAGGATTTTGTTCGATTTTATATACGTATGTGTGTGTATTTTATATTTGTCTATTACACACTTTTGATAATATTTTGTTATTTCACTGCTTTAGTTTTCTTATACCACTTGAGAATCATTTGTTGTCATGCTCACTAAAATACTTCGGACAGTGGTAGCGACGTGTGGCTGGTCCACCACTTCCCTTTGATATGGTTGAGGAGATCGATCGATGGCTGCCACACGCGTTATGCCTGTGAACAAGTGCTGCTGTTTGGGGTTGGTCGGCTCACTGGATTCAAGACCTGTAATTTCAGTTTCTTATTATTTTATATTAATATTTTTTCTTATTATAAAATTCATATTTCAGTCGAGCGCCTTTCGGAACCGAATCTATTTAGTTTTATGTACAAGGTCATTGTAATATGGCGTTTAAAAAAAAGACAAGCCCTCCGAATTTCTTCCGCCAGGTCTTCTCGGTTGGTGCCGCGTTCCGACCTGGTAGTAGTGTTATAAAACTGATGTATTTGGGGGAGGCCTATGTCCAGGTGTGGACGTCTTTTGGCTGAAATGATGATGATGATGATGTATCCGTTGACGATTATGAACGCCATAATTGGTTTATACAATTAGGCATTTTTCTGTTCTATTGTATTTAGTTGGAATTGTGATATTGTGTTTGTATTTAATTTATATTTATTCACCTACAGATGGATTTTGTGATACAAATAGTCTGCAAACAGTTAGTTCTAAGTTGCTTCTAACAGCAGTTGCTCCTGTGACATTTCCCGTAGGAGATTATATCATTGAAATTTAACTTTAAAATTTTTAAGTACAATAACTTTCACAGTTAGTAAAAGCCAGTTGTAGGTTTATTACACGGCATTTTTTTAACTAAACCTATCTAATTCACATCTAAACTTTCTTTAAACACAGAATGACTCTTTTTATTAAGCTGTTTGTTATAGTGCTCATTTATGTTTATGAGTGAGTGTTCATTCATAGCAGTGTGACTTCCCATGGCTTCGCAAAAGCATTTATATTCCTTATCCTTGTCACACGCCGCAATAATGACTATTTGTCCAAAATATTAAGTATTTCACAATGGGGTTTGAAACCAACAAACGGTACTAAATTAAATTAGAGTAGAAATTATCTTACTAATATTATAAACGGAGGGATGGATGGAAACGGAAACGGATGGATGGATGAATGGATGGATGTTTGTTACTCTTTCACGTAAAAACTACTGGATGGATTTTAATGAAACTTTACAATAATATAGCTTAAACATCAGAATAACACATAGGCTACAAGTTATAAAAATATTATGTGAATTACAACAATATAAACAAGTTACAAGGGACAAGTTATACGGGAATTAAAAATTTCTAATTGTCAAATTTTCGACCATATTAAACTATAGACAACATAACGTTTCGCTGTCAGTTGCGTTTTGTTAAAGTAGGTTTTATACGGACGGGAAAAAAATCTCAGGTATCCTATGTCCAACTTTCTTTTTGTTTTAAACATATATATAATGCGGAACAAAGTTCGCCGGGTCAGCTAGTATGTTCATATAAATATTATATGGAAATTTGAAGCCGAAACCCCGAAACCGAAGTTTCTTTATTTTAGTTTACACATGCAGAGTACTACTCCACTACTCGGCCCATGAGATGTCTACTGTTGAGTCGAGCGCCCTCCAGTTACATGAAGGATAATTAGCCAACTGTGCCACGCTGGCCAGACGGGTTGGCACAGGGTTTCATTTCAAGTTTTCTTTCTCTTGCAGCTAGGTTTTCGGCCTTGTTATTTCCTTCTGTCGGCTCTTACGACACCCTCAGGAGGGAATGGGTTGGTGACACTGTGTATTCTAAATCCGTCATTCCACGTACGCGTAAATATTACTACTACTACTCAGCCCATGGACGACCCACTGCTGGGTCGGGCCTCCTCGAATTGCTTAGAGGGTAATTAGGCACAGTACCTCGCTGGCCAGACGGGTTGGTGCAGGGTCTCGTACAATGGCGTGGTTCTGCATCTGATCCCACAATGCCGCAACAGGACGCGAGTTGGAGCACCCCGGGGAGGTTTAGTGGGTAGGCCCCCTCTATGGGGGAGAGTCCCACACTCCCCTCGCCGGCCATTACAGCCCGGGCGAAAAAAACAAAAAAAAAACACAAGTTTCCATTGTCTTGCGGCTGGGTTTTTCCGCCTTGTCATTTCCTTTTGTCGACTCTTACGACACCCGCATCATGGAATTGGGTGATGACACGATGTATTCTTAATTAAAAAATCTAAAATAAATAATGTTTAGTCACGCATAAGTCACCTTTTAAGTAGTTACTTCATTAAGTTTTAAAAGGGAAGGTGTGTTTGCACGATATTAATGTTTGTGCTTTAAGTGGGTTATCGCAATGCAAATTCAACAGTAATTTGAGATTATATTAAGGTCATCATTTGCATACGAAACATGTTAATAATTATGTACAGGCCATTTTTTTATTTTTTTTTATATAACGTCGGAAAATGTGTATGATGTACCTACATATTTAGTACAAAGGCATAATAGTTACAACATTTTAAATTAATATCAATAATAAAAATTACAATTAGCGACAACTTTTAATACAATCATTTAAAAAATGTCCCATAGTGCATAGTTATATCGGTATATTTATTAATAAATGTCAGATTATTAAGAATTTCAGACATTTCCATATTTAATGTCACTCAAATTTGTCAGTCAGAAGAAAGCCTTGGTAAGAGGAAATGGTACTTAACATTTAGTAAAATTGTATTATAATATGATTAGGCACATGTTTGAGAAATTATTTTCTTGTGTCTGTCACTTTTGAGCTGATTAAACATATTAAAATTAGATACCATCTGTATAACGCCCACGGGAAAGTATTGTATAATACGGTAAGTGTGTATTGTGATTATCCGAGATTTATTAAATCAGCCAACTGGTTACGAAAAGGTTATTGACGTACATTATCAGAAACCATTATAACTTAATGCATTACTTGATTGAAAATCATGAGTGCGAAATGACTTTACATTAAAAAAATCATGTTATTTTTATTTGTTACAGGTAAGTGACTACGTTTCATTCTTCAAGCAGAGTGTAACATTTACACATTAAGTATGTAAAATAACGTAATATCAGCTTTATTATTTGAATTTAGAATGCAACTAAAAACTCAGTTATTTTCTTTTATTTTTTTTAAATATAATCTTTTCAGCCAGATTTTGATTCTTTATTTAACCTTAATAGTTTACTCTTGTTTACTCAAGGACACTATTTCTGTTGATTGTGTGGCGACGAACGAAAAACCAGAGGGCGTGCATCAACTTGTTCCTTGTCCTCAAGAAAAGGACAACTTGGAACAAACCCCAATAGGCTAATTTTGCATCATGATTTTGGAGGAGGACTATTAATAGATTAATAGGTAGAAATGACAATGATTATACAACCATAAATGCCTCAGACGAACCTACATCATGTATACATTCTATGGTTGCCTTTAGCTAAGTGAAGTGGGCTAAGCATGGCGGCGCGGCAACGACATGAATATCCTAGTGTAAAATCCACACTGCTAAAGTTGTAGAATTATTGTAGATATAGTACAGACATAAATATATTTAATCACAAAAGAGTAAGCAATAATTTATATTTTTTAAATATTTGAATTTCGCGCGCCATACGCCCCGAAGGTGTTATGCACGCAGCCCACATGCCTATAACCCACGCGCCAGCATCCAATCATAACTTATAATAGACTGCGTCCTTATCAAAGACAAGTAGAACCAGGGCGGTGCGTATCGATTCGTCTCCCGATGTAGGTCACAGGCTGCAGGTCAAAGGTCACGGGTAGGTCACCTCACGCAGCCTCGCTTCGTAAATAGTCTGGAACAGGGCTGGCAGTTACGCAACACGGGACCCTGAATTTCTGGGTCGTGTTTGAAATTAACTTAAATGTTACATTAATCGGCTTTAGACGTGGAAATTGGGCAGATTGGGTAAACACCGTTTATTCGCGACCAACTAGCAGCTGTTGCTAGGAGTTGTGTGTGAAAGGTGTGAATGTAGGTATGACGACTGATAGGTGTTTGTGGAGACTACCACCTAGTGTGGGACAAGGACCGTAAGATGATTATCGTATTTATAAATATGACGATTTATAAGAGTTATGTGATGAAACCTACGTAAATAAAGTTCCTTTTGAGTTTGAGTTTGTAGTAAAGGACCAACCCGCAGAACTACGAAGTGTGTGTGAAAGTGACTTTTAGAACTACTACTATTCAGCCTGTTAATGACCCACTGCTGAGTCGGGCCTCCTCCCATCGTAGGGAGGCAAAATAGCCTACTGTGCCACGCTGGCCAGACGGGTTGGTACAGGACTTCGTGTCAAATTTTCCTTCTCTTAGTTTTCGGATTCTGTCATGTCCTATTGCCGGCTCATAGGACACCCTCAGAACGGAATGGGTGGTAACACCACCGGCACAACACAGGCGAGCTTTTGGAACTGATAGGCAGTATAGCTTCACGAGAAGTGAGAGTTTTCACTTCGTTTCGATGGCGAACAAGTTGGACGAGTTGCTTGAGTTCCAATCAGAAATGGGTCCTCTATAAGCTAACATGCTGATAATAATGTCAAAGCAGTAATGCTACTACGGCCCTGGCTAAACAGTCCAAATGTATGTAGTAATCCCAATATTTTTTTATGATTTTTATTCTTCCTGTCTTATACTAATTGAGGACCGACTAACTCGAGTGGCGACCGCGTTCCGTATAGCGCAGTGCTGGTAGGCCTCCCACACAGTGGACTGATGACCTGGTTAAGATCGCCGGAAAACAATGGATGCGGGCGGCCCAAGACCAGCCTTTGTGGAGATCCTTGGCCTATGTCCAGCAGTGGACGTCTTTTGGTTGAAATGAAGATGATGATGAAGTGCTAATTCATTGTAAGTTGGCAACGTATGTAAACCAGATCACACATTATTTCACATTAGGGAGATACAGTCTAGAATACACAATTTCATCGTTTGGAATGTGGCTTAACAGGCGGTTATGGAGAGAGCTATGCTCGGAGTTACTCTGTTTAATAGAATAACACATTACGAAATCCATAGAAGTACCGGATTAGCCGACATACCTACGTACCTCAAAGAATTGCACAGTTAACTGGATGTGGCAGGCCACGAAGCTCGAAGTACAAATGACAAAAAGTTCTGAAGTGGCGACCACGTTTAGGAAAACGAAGTAAGGGACTAGACTAGGTAGACCGGCTGGAACGCAAGTTGTTGAGTTGCTAGCCGTCTCATCCTAACACTGAACATATTTATCAGCGGCTATCAGAGTAGCTCAAAAAAAGACAGATAACTAGGTAGCCAGGCGACCTTATAAAGGTTACCGGGTATCCGGGTATCCGGTAGATGACGTCTGCATAGGATTGAAGTTTGTAGCCTATGTTCCTCAGTGAACGTAAGTGACTGATAATATCCTCAATATGACGTCACAGTTACGCTTTATAAACTTCGTTCTTTTTCTCTTTTTTGGCGCCAGCCCTGCTATTCTATCTTTGACCCGAGACTTGAAGGAGACTGCCGACTCCACTAGGGTCGTCCTTCGTTCACCCTGCGCGAGACATAAAATGTCGATAAAAATACAATGTTAAACTTTACGGTTGGTCTTCGCCTTCAGATCAGTTCGTAACGAGCCTATACTTTGCAACATTGTAACTTTAATTTATTACCCTAGACACATAAAACTAAATATCTATAGAAAATCTTAGAATTATTTACGTCTTTAGTTTTCAGAATGGTTTTACTTACACGAGAGCTATTTTGCTTCTAAGTATTTTCTCATAATTATTCACCATCATCATCATTTCAGCCAAAAGTTTGCCACTTAGGTTTTCAAAACTGTCAAAATCGAGAATCAATAGTACGTTAATTGTCGATTTTGACTCAATTTAATTAACACAATGTCATTTAATTTTTTTATATTTTTTCATAGCAAATAAATTTATGTAGGTTGGTATATGTACATTGGGTTGATTGATATAGAATTTTTTTTTTTCGTCTGAAATCCTCATGGATACCCGGCCTTTGGGGACTGGCCGGGTTATGTGGGACTCCAGGGCGCGTGGAGATGGTAAGTTGCGCCTCAGCCTACCTACTAAAACCGACGGCGACCTTCGACTGCCCGAAACAGGGCCACGGGTTCCACTCCCCCGTTGGGGGAGCATGCTCCGCGACCCTGGGGGCCTCGGCCCGCCTCGTTTAATGGAGGGGATAGCGCAACATAAACTAACTTCTAAATTTCTGCTCGCTAGTATCGTCGTATTTACAAAGATTTTTTCACAAATCATCTACTTGTCTAATAATGTAATTGCTTTCACCGATCTGTCAGACTTGTTTGAACCACTGTCCTTTTAATTATTATTTGTTGTTATATATTTTTATTATTTGAAAGCATTTTGGTTTCATTTAACAGGCTCCTGCATCTTGCACATTACGTTTATGTACTAATTTAGATGCACAGTTTTGCTAATTAATAAACAGATTCGTCGTTCTTAGAAATTACGAGCATATTGTCACAAGATTATTTGGCATTCGATGGCATTTGCGTCAATATAAACTCCGTTGAAACACAAAGGACTCCATTAAACCAAAATGCACCGTAGTCAACTTTATTGACATGACGTAATTAAACTAATAAGTTATTTGCGTATTATTTTATCAACATTGTACGAAACAATTTATCGTGTGGGCTGTAACAGCTACTCAAGGATTTATTATTACAACAAAGATTTGACATATTAATCATCATCTTGGCCCATACTTGAGGCACGCCTGAGTCCGACCTCCTCCAAGTTCATGGAGGGAACTTAGGCTGCTTACTGTCCTACACTGTCCGGACCAGTTCGCACAGGGTTTCGTGAAAATTGTCTAGTGGTCTAGTGGTCAGATGTGCCGCCTTTGGATCAATGGGTCCCGGGTTCGATTCCGGAGTCGGGCAAGTGTCTTTGTCTAAACCAGAGGCACTAGCTCGGAGTCTGGGTGTCATTTCTATTTATAATATGTATGTATTTACAAAAAAAAAATGTTAGTTTACCATCCATCTCGTTACCATAACACAAGCATTAAGTTGCTTAGCTTGGGACGAGATGGCGTTGTGTGAAATGTCCAAGGATATTTATTTATTATTTATTTATCTATTAGCCACAGAAGTCCACAGCTGAACAGTGGCCTCCCCCATAGATCTTAACAACACAAGATCTCGTGTAGACAACATCCACCGACTCCCAGCGAAATTTACCAGGTCGTCCGACCACCTAGTGGGGGGTCTTCCCACGCTTCGCTTTCCCATACGCGGATGCCACTCTAATACTTTTAAACACCAACGGCCATCTGTGACACTATGACAACGTAATACCTACCGGGAATCTTAAAACGGTTAACTAAGTAACCCCGTGTTTTAAAGTACTAAGTTTTAAATAAATTAGCGGTTAACTAACTTTAATGTTAAGACCTTTAAAAATAATGGATGTTGCACACTAATATACTCGTTAATATTCATTAATGAACATTTTATTCCCATAATAAGTTAGTTAGGTTTGTTTTAGTTTTTGATAATGTCGAAAGACTTATATTATTATTTCGAGCGTCAAAATCTCTGCTTGTTTGGTATTCGTATTTACTGGAACTAAATGGTTACTTGAAATCATTTGACAAATTATTTTATCTTCACATTTAACAAATTCAAGGTTGAGAAATTTCTACCTTGAAAAAGACTAGCAACGAAAAAAATAAGCACGCCTTAATCAAACTTTTTTAAACTAAACTATTTTAACCATATATTAAACAGTTTCTTCATAAACGTTATACAATTTACATGTGATAGTATAAATAATAAAATAAATATCCTTGGACATTTCACACAACGCCATCTCGTCCCAAGTTAAGCAACTTCAATACATTTTTTTTTTGTAAATACATACATATTATAGGTAGGAAACACCCAGACCCGGAACAAATACTTGTAGGTCGTACAAATATTTCTCCCGTGCGGGAATCGAACCAGCGACATGTTGCGCAGCAGTCGATCGCTCAACCACTGTGCCAACCGTGTCGTCGATCAATCGGCTTATTCGTCAACGCATAAACAACTAAATAATACCGACTGCCTTGTTGGTCTGAGGTCTAGATGTGCCGTACCGCCTTTAGATCATGCGTTCCCGGTTCGATTTCGGAGTTGGCAAGTGTCTTTATGTAAACCAGAGACACTTGCTCCGAATCTGGGTGTCATTGTGTTCGTGTTTATAAACAGCCCCAGTGATACATGTAATTAAAGGAAACGCACGGTATTTTTCGATTTTGTAACCATTGAATTCGTTTCGTAGGTTTGAGACCCAAGCTATATGCTGTAGCGCCACTTAACTGGAATTAAAAAACATCAATTTATCCTAGTTCAGTAATCAATTGCTGCACTGCAACCAAAAGCATTTGATTAACAAGAAACTGTAAATTTTCGTTGCTTATGTAAGTAAATTGTGCGCTCTCACGCTCGCCTCTTGAACGAAGCCAATTTTCCACAAGAGCAAAACAGTACAAATTTAATCAGACAAATGAATTCTGTTAAGTATTTTTTTTGTGTAATGGAATATATTTTAAAATAGGAATGTCCATAATTTGTGTGTAATATGTGACCTCCTTCGTCTATCATCTTTAACATTCGTGATACGTCGTCAGTACCGTGAAAACTGGCAGCTGGTCTAACCACATAATTACCGGAGGTCTCACTAGATAGGTCGCGCAGGCGGTCGGCAATCGATCCGTGTACATACTGGTAGTTAGCCAAATCAGGTTAGATCGGTGCTGAGCCCAACGAAATTGGGAAAATGTTGAGAGTGATATAATCTTCTTAGATATAAAGATGATTGTTTTTCTGTATGACCTCTAAAAAAACGTCAACTATGCATTTGATCATGTGATGATCTTCAGCAAAAGTGTTATGCATGAGCCCACGAAGGTTAGTGATAAAAAAAATGAAAATTTGTGTAATGTCTTTCGAGGCGTAGCAATCCACGCAGGGTACAGGTAGTTTTGTCCCCATGGGACAGTCAGGGCCCACGAGGCAGCAAGCGCGGGACGGTACACCCCGGGGACGTTTAGTGGGTATGACTCCGTCTCCTCTCTGAGGCCGAGGGGTCTCCCACACACCCCCTGTTGGCCATCCCCAGGCTGGCCGGGATAGTCCATAAAGGATTTTACCCCAGACAAAGAAAGTGGTACAGCTAGTTTGTTAAAAACATTATGCAAAATCTAATATTGTGAGTGCGAGACTGACTTTTTCCGGTACACTTTCAGACAAAAATTTTGCAACAATGTTATGCATTTATAGAAACTTGAAAATTATTCTCATTATATATTAGCGCAGAGTTATGTTCACCGACAAATCCGTCCGTCTGAGTTATCATCAATTTAGTTTCCAAGTACTGTCAATTCTCGACAGCCCACTACCAATAGCGCAGAGTCGGCACTTCACCTACATAAGCCACGAGTTTTATCACCGGAATTGCAAAATTGCTTGCGAAACAAGATTATTACGATAGACTCCCATTAGGGTTATGACATACTCAGATTTCCATTTATGCTTTTAACGCATGTATCGCGTGTATTTTACATTATACATTTCCCGGCATTATCAATGCTTTGCAGCCGTCCTAGTCACGGGAGAGACTAGTTGTCAGCTATCTATAAAAGTACAAATAAATAGTTAATACACACATAAACTTGACTGACTTCAATGTTAGTGTGGATTATACATTTTAAAACACATTGGGAAAACGAAGCCAACCCGAAGACATTATGGTTCAAGAGGAGAAAACGAATTTGCTTGAAACCACTTAAGTATTAAACTTAAGTGCCAGTGGGCAAAGCACATAGCTCGCAGGATAGACGCCCGATGGGGCAGAAGAGTCCTCGAGTGGCGATACGATGGACCGACCACCTGGTTAAGGTCGCCGGAAAGCAATGGATGCGAGCTGCCCAGGACCGGCCTTTGTGGAGATCCTTGAGGGAGGCCTATGTCCGGCAGTGGACGTCTTTTGGCTGAAATGACATAAGTAGTTATTTCATACAACATGTATCCGCTTTACCGGATATCATCAGCGATGCAATATAAAAAAAATACCCGTTCCATATAAATTTACTCCGTCTATTAGATAAGATCCAGAACATTGTTATACTACAAGATTCCATATTACAGAAACTTGTGTTACAATATTGAACAAAGACACATAAGTGCAACAACGGTCCGAAAGTAATGTTCAAATGTCAGTTGTAGAAAATTAAGAAGGAACAAATACACTTACTCAGGAAATTGGAAACCGTTTGTAGAACCGAGAGCACTCGGAAAGGAAATCGAAGTATCTGTAACCAAGACTGCTATTGGCAAACTTTGAAATGGGTGTACCGTAGACAAATATTACGCTGTCAATTTTATATTTTATTTATAACTAGCGACCCGCCCCGGCTTCGCACGGGTGCAATGATGAACATCTAAATTTATCAATGTTTCTCTACAACATTATGCATACATTTTTATTTATTTATTTAAATGTCCAAGAACCTTCCTCTTGAATCACTATCTATTAAAAAAAATCCGTTTCACAATCTGTTGCGAAGTTTTATAGATTTAAGCATACATAGGGACGGACAGACGACAGCGACTTTGTTTTATACTATGTAGTGATAGACTATGCTACAAATGAGATTGTAAGAAAATTGAACTTATCATCTTTTTCTCTATTATTGTCAAGCATTCTTTCAGGATTGACACGCAAAATTTTGTCAATTTACATTCTCAAATTAGATTAAGTATATAATCTCTATAGAAGTAAGAAATTTACATTAAGGCGATAATTAAAAACCATATCATCCATATTTCATACAACATTTAATCATCCACAGTCATTTCAATATTTACATTTAATGTCTAAGCGTGTTTCCGATACATACCTACAAATCCTTCAATTTTGTACGTCGGGATACCCACCACAGGAACTCAGTCCATGGGGACTAGTGGAACTATGGAGGCAAACAAACTTTTTATTGTTGTTTCGGGGGGATAAAACTATCCACACCAACTTTGGGATGGCCGTGGCGTGGGTGTGTGTGTGAGACCTTCAAAACGCACACTGGTAGAATAGAAAGAGCATTCCCATATACCCTACAAGGTGAACCGTCTCTCCCGGTGTACCGTCCCGCGGTAACTGCCCCATGCGTCCAGACTATACCTACTAAAACTTCACAGTGTTACCTGCCAGGCCCCGAGCAACTGGTTTCTCCACCTTGCCAGAGAATATGCTCCAAGACCAGTCCACAACCCTCGTCCACTTCAATAAAAGGTTGTTATCGTACTGCTCTAAGCTGATACAGGGTTTCTTATCATCTTATACAGCCAGAACGTCTGCTTAACTATCTCCTTCAGACGTCTCTAACAAAGGACGGGTTAATCTAAAGAACATTTTAGCTAAAATTTTCTTTGACTGTTAGTTTTGGTGACTAGTTATATTGTTCAATTATACCCTTTGTCTTGCTTGATGCTACAAGCTTTAGTTTAACTAGATACCGTCGGTTACTTTCTTTCTTTTTTTAATTATACGTTATCAGTAGTGAAAACTTGTAATTGGCCATATTCTAAATTATTTATATAGTGGACTGTACCTACCTAGCTGTAAGTTTTCCTTAAATAATAAAATAAATAAAATAGATTATACCTTCTTATGTTCTTTATCCGTGTGGTGACGGACTTTGAACACCTAGTGTCACCACCCCATTCCATCCCGTGGGTGTCGTAAGAGCCTACGAAATGACTAGGCCAAAACCCTAGCCGCAAGAGAAGGAAACCATGATACGTAACCCGTCTGCCCAGCGTGGTACAGTAAGCTAATGACCCTCCTTGTGATAGGAGAAGTCTCGACTCAACAGTGGTTCATTTATACGCTGATTATTAGTAGTAGATTATACCTTAGTATGTGAATTATACAAAAAACTAAAAGCCTTGATGCGCTGTACCGTGTTATGTCTGAGAGTCTGCCAGTATCGATCGGGCGCCCTCGTTTTGGGTCGACTGCGCTTGCTGCAGACTTGCCAGTGTTTAGCAGTGTGCTCATTACTTGACGTTAGTTTAAACTATAATTTATGCAGTACAAATAATGTGAACCTGGATTTTGTAGGGAACTATCATTGCACGAAATGATTTCTTGACGGTTCTGATCGTGCATATTTTATCACTATCACTACATATTATAAAACAACTAGTGGCCCGCCCCGGATTCACCCGTGCAAAGCGGGGGTGTGTTATACATATAAACCTTCCTCGTGAACCACTCTATCTAATAAAAAAAACCGCTTCAAAATCCGTTGCGTAGTTTTAAAGATTTAAGCATACATAGGGACGGACAGAAAACATCGACTTGGTTTTATACTATGTAGTGAAGTCGCTGTCGTCTGTCCGTCCCTAAGTATGCTTTAATCTTTAAAACTACGCAACGGATAGTGAAGCGGTTTTTTAAATAGATAGAGTGATTCAAGAGGACGGTTTATAATATGTATATTAGATGCATAATATTGTAGAGAAACACTGATAAATTTAGATGTTCATCATTGCACCCGTGCGAAGCCGGGGAGGGTCACTAGTTTAGTTATATATAATTCTTATACATTATCTATGTAATCAGTGTGGTGACAGATATAAAATACATAGTGTCACAACCACAATCTCAATCATTTCGTAAGAGCTTACTAAAGGAAACAACAATACGTGAAACTTTAAGAGAAACGAATGAGAAACGGAACCCAGAGAGTTTAATAGGATATTTCCCTACCGTGTAATCCTACTAATATTATAAACGTGAAAGTTTGTAAGTATGGATGGATGGATGGATGGATAGATGGATGGATGGATGGATGGATGTTTGTTACTCTTTCACGTAAAAACGACTGAATGGATTTTAATGAAACTTTACAATAATATAGCTTATACATCAGAATAACACATAGGCTACAATTTATAACGATATTGTGTGTAAATTTATAGAGATATTAAGTTAAATTCAAAATTCTAATTGTCAAATTTTCAGCCATATTTAAATATAGACAACGTAAGATTTCTCTGTCAGAGTTGCGTTTTGTTATATCGTTTTGTTATAGCGTTTATTATATCACTTTCCGTGGGAACGGGATAAAAATCTCAGGTATCCTATGTCCGACTTTCTTTTATATGTAAAGATGTTGGACAATTCACAAAATCATACTAAATATTATAAATGTGAAAAAGTAAGTGAGTGTTATCCCGTTCCATGATTAAAAAACATCGTTTAACAAAATGCAACTGACCTGGAATAACAAAACGTCATTGACAGCGAAACATGATGTTGTCTATAGTTTGACAAATTTGACAATTAGAAAATTTTGAAGTTTTATTTGTTTCGAGTAAATATTAGCTTATTGTGCCGATATTATAAATAAAAAGGACGTTACCAAGACGATCAAAATTTACGAGACCAAGCCGTAATGCAAATAGGTACGACACATTGCGAAAAAAATGACTGAAGAATAACTAAAAAATGCACGTGAAGATCGCCGCATTAGTATGGCTCGAATTCGTGCTTCTCAATCACAAGAGCAAATCGAGGCAGCCCGTGAAACGGATCGGTTGGGAATGCAAAATCGTCGAGCAAATTTAAGAGATCAACAGCTAGATAATTTTCGAGACGCAAGAATAAATTTATAAAGTAGGTACTGCTTATATTGAATCGAGCAACGTTTCGATACGATGGCAGCACTAATTACTGCTTGCATACTTGCGTCCGCATTGGACCAATAGATGCCATGTAATATTACAAAACACTCCTCAGCGGCTAAAGTTTTATCAAAATGGAAAATCGTTATCTGGGACGAATGTATAATAGCGCATACACGTGCTTTGGAAGCTCTTATCCGATCCGAACGAAGACCTACGCAATGACTGGAGATGTTTTGGAGGCGCAATGATTTTACTGTCTGGCGATTTCTGCCAAACACTGCCACTAATTCCAAGATCGACTGCTGCCGCCGAAATAAACGCGGTTAGTGGTAAGTGAATTGATGAACAATGGAATATACTCAAAGGAAAGTTGGAAGGTGAGGAAGTTCTCATCCGAGGATCCCGATGATATCAACTGATATACCGTTTTAGTTTTAATGATTTCTGATCAGTTGTGCATTCGCCGTGACCATTAATAAATCACAGGGCCAATCCTGGAAAGTTGGTGGCCTAAATCTATAAAATTCATATAATTTCCCAAGATCAATTTATATGTGGCATGTTCCGGGTCAGACCATCTGTGTTATTTGTTCATGCGCCTGATAATAAACCGAAAATGTCATCTGTCACAAGGTGATTCACTGAAAAGTGCAGTAATAAAATAGATGGCCAATAAAGTATAATTAAAATCATCGTTTTTTTTATATCCTGATAAAATATTGAACATAATAAAATCCAAAATCTGCTTATTTATTGCCTCTAAGGCGGAACAAAGTTCGCCGGGTCAGCTAGTTAAATATAAAATAAATAAATATCCTTGGACATTTCACACAACGCCATCTCGTCCCAAGCTAAGCAACTTAATGCTTGTGTTATGGTAACGAGATGGATGATAAACTACTTATATACATTTTTTTTAGTAAATACATATATATTATAGATAGAAATGACACCCAGGCTCCGAGCCAGTGCCTCTGGTTTAGACAAAGACACTTGCCCGACCCGGGAATCGAACCCGGGACCCGTTGATCCAAAGGCGGCACATCTAACCACTAGACCAACGAGGCAGTCAAATTGGAGGAGTCCCGTCTCAGCAGTGGGTAATTTATGGGCTGTCGCTTCTTTGCGATCTCATAAAAATCAACCATTTTATTTTGAACCTTCTTCTCATTGTTGAAAGTGGCGCAAAGAGGCGCTATGTAATCTGAAAACTGTACGCAGGCTATATTTCTTTAATACATATACTACTAGCTGACCCGGCGAACTTTGTTTCGCCTTAAAGGTAATAAATGAGCAGATTTTATATCGGCAAAATAATCAAATATTTACTCGAAATAAATACATCAACCGGACAACTTCAAAATTTCTAATTGTCAAATTTGTCAAACTATAGACAAAATAACGTTTAGCTGTCAGTGACGTTTTGTTATTCCAGCAATTGCATTTTGATAAACGATGTTTTATATCACGGAACGGGATTACACACATTTACACTTTCACGTTTATAATATTAAGTATGATTTTGTGAATTGTCCAACATCTTTTTAAATTAAAGAAAGTCGGACATAGGATACCTAAGATTTTTATCCCGTTCCCGTAGAATGTGATATAGTACCTACAAAGCGCAACTGACAGCGAAACCTTATGTTGTCTATATTTAAATATGGCTGATAATTTGACAATTAGAAATTTAAATTTAACTTATTATCTCTATAAATTTACACACAATATCTTTATAAATTGTAGCCTATGTCTTATTCTGATGTATAAGCTATATTATTATAAAGTTTCATTAAAATCCATTCAGTCGTTTTTACGTGAAAGAGTAACAAACATCCATCCATCCATCCATACTTACAAACTTTCACGTTTATAATATTATAGTAGGATTATGATACTAGTATTACTACTCAGCCTATGTAGGACCCACTCCTGAGTCGGGCCTCCACCAGTTAGATGGAGGATAATTGGCACACTGTGCCTCGCTGGCCAGACTGGTTTCGTATCAAGTTTCCTTCTCTAGCCGCTACGTTATCAGCCGTCATTTTCTTTTGACGGCTCTTACGATACCCTCAGGATGGAATGGGATGGTGACACTATGTATTCTAAATCCATCACCAAACAGACTATTTTGATACCACAGTAAGAATGGCGGTACCTCTGTGTAGTAAGTTAATGCCTTGATCATTTACTAGGCTATGACATTATTCTCAACACACAATATGCAAGACTGCGGCCAGGTCTACTGAATCACATTCCGCTATGTTATGTCTCTGAAATATTCCACTTGGTAACAAAAGAAGACGTTAAGCAGCCGATACATTTAAACGATGCGACGAACGAATTGTGCTTGAAACACCTTTACAAATACATAATCATTCATGAGGTGTGAAGGCTGTTGACCTCTTCAAGGATGCCCACTGTTTGCTAGTTGCGTAGTCTGTGTGATTAGATAATGAGTAGAACAAACAGAATGAAAACCTTGCGGGCGCACACAAATTTCGAAAGCCCCACCCACAGTTATTAAGGCTGTTTTATCCGTGTGGTGACGGATTTAGAATATATAGAGTTTCCACCCATACCACCCGTAAGAGCCGACGAAAAGAAAGGTCGAAAACCTAGCTGTAAAAAAGGAAGAATTGATACGAAACCCTGTGTCAACCCGTCTAACCAGCGTGGCACAGTAAGTTAATGACCCTACCTGTTATGGGAGGAGGCCCGACTCAGCAGTGGGTCATTTACGGGCGGAAGCCACGATAGCGCTGTTTAAGTAAAACGATTTAAAAAAAAGTATATATGCTGATTCCTAAATCTTTGTGTTTAAGGAAAACAATCAAAATTTGGAAATGTATTACTATACGATTTGCCTCGTTGTAACATTTTTGCGTGACGTGCTTACAAATTTTATTCAGACAGACGCAACCACTAAAATGTATGGTTTTAGTTTCTTTAAATGTAACTACATAGTTTTTTGCCAGCTCTTCTTTCTATAGCTGCATTCCCAACCGGGTGGTACATGGTAAAAAATCAATTTTAGTAAATTTGAAATTTCATGTTATTGTTTGATTTGTCAAACAATAACATGAAATTTAGATTAGAATTTAGATTTCTAATGAGCCAACTTGATTAAATGAGTTTTTTTTTGTTTGATGCACACAAGATTTCTTTGATATTTCGAACGTTACCGTTTTTTTAAATGCCTGGTCTCGTTTTTTATTGCTTTATTTACAGTGACATCATTTCACACCTTTTAAGTGTTACTGCCAAGACGGACCTTCTCTATTTTCATTTTAAAATAAATAATAGTTTTCAAAAAACAAAAACGCTTTTATAGAAAATCGAACAAAAAACTAGAAAATAAATTTTAATAAATTTGAATTTAAAATAGTGTCAAAAAATGATTTTATTGTAAAAAAAGAGTGGGGTGCTTTCAGGATATTTTCAAAATAACCCTTCTAGTCATATCTGTTCATAAAATATTCTTTTGACACCATGCACCCCACGCTTTTTTTACAATAAAATCATTTTTCTGACACTATTTTTATTTTTATTTTATTAAAATTTATTTTCTAGTGTTTAGTTCGATTTTCTATAAAAGCGTTTTTGTTTAGTTTTTTTTAAACTATTTTTTTTTATGTTAAAATATAATAAAGCTATTGCTAAATAATCACAAAAAAATATAGCAATAGCTTTATGATATTTTCATCTCTATTAGCTATTGCATCGAAGAGCGGTGTTCCACCTTGATCACCGTTATTATTATTATTCTATTAATGATAACGGGTCAAAATGTTTGATTATTAAAATATTGAATTGTCATCGGTCCTTAATAAGTATGCCAAATTTCGTGTTAATCCGACGTTTTTAACTGGGTCAAAATCATTTTCAAAGATTCCGTTACATACATACATACATACAAGCAAAGCTAATAAAAGCGTATTAAAAATATCTTACTGTGCACAAAACCTGTGTCAATCTGTGTGGCCAGACACAGGTTTTGTGCCAAGTTTCCCTGCCATAAGGCTTCAATTATCTGCTTTATTATACCGTATGGTGACGGATTTAGAATACACAATGTCACCAACCCCTACCGTCTTTAGGGTGTCGTAAGAGCCGATCGCTCCATGAATTTGGAGGAGACCCGACCCAGTAGTAGGTCATTTATGGGCTGTAACGACCATATTATGTGTAGGTAACACCGGGTTGTCTAAAACAGTCTTCATACGGACAATTTACATGGTACATTCAAAATATTATTTACTATTCAACAGAAGCTTCGTTGCGGTACGAAACAATAAATTTGAATGCTGCCGAGGTCTGTTTTGTATCTCATGATTAATGCCAACGTTGTTTTGATGTTTTCTTTTATTAAAATATAACTGAACTGACAAAGTCAGCGGATTGTTTATTTTCACTGCGCTCCATGAAAGCTGTTTTGTTTTCATTAGTAATTGCTAGAAATTAGCATTTGATACATTGCTTGACGCACAAATTATGGATTTTTGTATTTTCAATTATGTTAAAATAAATTGCCGTGTGTTTTCTCAAATTAGTTCTTTAATCTTGGACTTCACTGTATTAACGACCAGCGTTGGCCGAACTAGTTGTTAAAATACTACCACAGCTAGAAAACTACATTTGCACTACCATTTCAACTGTTAAAATCCTCCGGCCGATGACAGTAATTTTGTTTCTTAAGCAATATTTTCACGTTGATGATTTTAATAATAAAAATATTACTACTACTCAGTGACCGACTGCTGAGTGAATACATACATTATTCTTTTGCTAATTGCTATTGTCCATGAGAGGAGAGATTCAGTAGACATAATTTCCTGAGGGTATCCTAATACTAGGCAGAAAAACTAGTCAATGCAAGAATTCCGACTCAGCACTCGATGTTTTATAAGCTAACCTTTTAATATCTACTGCACTCAACTCAGGCCCACAGTAGTTAAGGAATGAGAATTGATTAAACAATCTTATTTGATCATACCTTGACGGGCAAACGTGGGCGCCGACCGTCATTCTTGTATTAAATTCCTAATTAAATTTCTACGCAACGTATCCATGGGTGTAGGCGTTTATTTATAGTGTCCATAAAAAGATGCACAAAGGACCTAATCCAGATAAGTCCCATATAATTACGGACGAGGTTGAAACAAATGAGTAAGACTCAATTATAATACGCGATTTCCATTCGATTCTTTACAATCATTATTTTTAAATTATTTAAATGTCGTTGACTCGCAAGAGAACAGATCTATGAAGGATTCAAAATAAGTATTGAAGCACTGATGTACGGGGAAGAATACTGTTGATAGCAATTGAAATAATATTACGGCAATTTGGAATACTACAACGGATGACAGTTAAAAACAAACACGTCCTTTCTGGTTGAGCAGTAGACTGTAATTACAAGTATATTTGACAATAGGAACAATAACAAAATTTTTATAAAACGAACACCAATATCAAAATACTCTTTTATTATCAGCCAGTAGCCAGCAACAGTATTGCCTGAAAGAAACTTTTAACAATCAAGATCAGTCATGGAAAAGTGTTTCATATTGAAATCTGGTCTTTTTTGACAAATACTGTTAGGGCATTTTGTTTTTTAATATTTAAGGACATATTATTCTGTGTATGAGTACTAGAAGATATAAAAGGTTACACTATATTTGTCCTTTTTTTCTAAGGCGGGAAATCTTAATTTTTACCCGGCTGGGTTATATGAGACTCCGGGGCACGTTAAGAAGGTAAATTGCGCGCCGGCTACTCAATAAACCCCTCAGAATGTCCTGGGCGGGCCGTCTGCCATTCGAGTAACTTCTAGACTATCCATTTGGCAGCGGTAAGTTGTCCTAGGATTATGTCTATGTATTTGTCCTGTGTCCAGCTTCAGATTTAGAATATTTGTTTCTTTGTGAATCACATGACCGCCGACTGAACCAAATCATTACTAAATATTTTTTTAATAGTTTAAGCCTGCTTCATTGTATAATAATTAATCAAAACACAAGGTTAAGTTGACTAGTGTGACTAGTTTTTTAGATGCTAGACACAATATCCTTGAGACGTTGATCAGTTAGGCATCAATATTTTATAATCAGTTCCTATAATTATGAACCATAAAATTAACGTTCCAACAAGTTTTTTATTAATATTGTGCAATGCATTTAAATTTCCTATGAAACATATTTTTTTGAGATAGAAATTTGTAGTGTAATATTACTAAACGTTTTCAATTTCCTGGAAAGATATTCTATTCACAAAGATGATTTGCGTAGGCTTTCCTGTTCAAGTTTTCTTACTCTTGTGGGTGGATTTTAGTTGTTTGATCAATTTGAAGGCCGTTAACACAAGGTCCAGATACATTACAATTCTCGGAGAAAATCCACTGCCATAGAACGATGCTAGGCGCATTTCCTCTATTCACTCACGTTTATAATAGCCAAATCTACGAAAAATCTAATGGAAATATTTTTAGAAAAACAATATACGTCTACGTCAGTATTAACCATTACCGGTATTGAAATATATTATAGGAAATGCTTCCGATGTACCATAGAATGGAATATCATTCGAACATGAAATGGAAATAAAACTATTACGTGAGCAATCCAAGTTGAAAGAACAATGAGCAGTTTAGGACTTTATGTGGGAAGTTTTATCTTTGTCGATGGTATTTGGGAATTTGACTATAGCGTGGCGTATAGAATTTGTAGCTTATTTCATTCGATATTTCGGTCTTATTATAACATTTAATGTATTTGTCATACTAATATTACATCTTGTCATATTAACTCATTAACAACCGAATGTGCTCGTGTTTCTTCTAATTTATTGCTGGGAATTAACCCTGCTGCACCCCGTTGGCCAAATAAAGATGTATTTTGAGTTTTACATCTCCTAACCATAGATATATTTCACATTTCCTTTATAAATTCAAATTAAATAATTAAGTTTTCCAAAAACAATCCACTTACGTCACAAATGAAACTGCCAATAGTTCTCAGCACTGTTAGGTTAGAATACTTTGCCATATTTGGGTATAATCGGTAAGAAACAACAACAAAAACACACAAAACAGTGTTAAACGTATATACTACTACTACCACTTAACCCATACATTACCCACTGCTGAGCTCGATTCAGGATTCCCAAAAGACTGGAAGCATTCCCACGATGAATTGCGATACTCAATCTCTGTGTGAGATACGTACCAGCCTTTGCCCCATGGCCCCAACTCCTCAACAGAGCGGATTGCCTCTTATTTTAAATGTTGTTTCATCATCATCATCATAATTTCCAGTTGTTGTAAGTTGGATGTCCCGTATTTGGATAACGGCTTCCCGGTTTGATTCTGGGGTAGGGCAAAGTCATCCCCTTTCCATCATCGGACATCCAGGCGTGGGAAGCGACTTCATCCTTATGCAGTTGAAATTCCACATATTCGCACTAAGCGTTTCGCTTCCTCTTTCTTGATGCGGACTGGTAAGGAGTGGAATTCGTTTTCTACGTCTGTATTTCCGAGTAAATATGACTTGGATGCCTACAAGTCTGGAGTGAATAGGCTCTTACTGTCCCAGCGGGTTACACCGTCGGCCTCATCGTCACTTACCATCAGGTGAGATAGAGGTCAACCGCCGGACAGTGGGCAAATAAAAAAATTTATTGGGAGAATGGCAAAAAAAAAATTACAAAATAAATTAAAGTAGATTCTTCTTAAATTAAAGAGCGATGCTCTTGTCGGTGGAGTTTCTTCCAAGCATCTCGATCTTCTGCTAGCTCCTTGACCATATTTTGATACGAACCGACATTCACCTTTTCCTTTCGTATCAAATGGTAAAGTAGATATTTGGATATAATTCCCATTATCGTACCCATCGTAAATACAAATCAATAAGCAACAAAAAAATTTTTTTCGACATAATTGATGAGCCAAAACGGCCTTATCGATTACATTATCTTGAATTGAAAATATTTTTACGATTTGCCAATAAACTTCAACATACTTCAGTCGCAAGAAGACTTTGAAATGTATATTCCTTGAGTTGGAACACAAAGCACAAACATAAAACGATATTTATGTACAACGGCAAATAACACACGAATTTATCGTCCATTTCCCGACATACGAGCGATTCACTCGAGATTTACGAAGACTCATCCAAGTGTAGTATCGTCTATCTTAATTTAAGGAAACATATCCGACGACAAAAGGAAATGTACCTCTCTATTATTGGGCGAAAAGGCTCCAATGCCCACTTTATATTTCATCCGAGCACGATATACCAAGTAGATTCTTTTGTTTTGATGCCTTGAGTCGAATTAATTTAACATGGTACTACTATATTGAAGCTTGCTATTTTTAAATTAAATATCTAATAATAGTCCGTGTTGTGACGGATTTAGAGTACATAATGTCACCACTCTATTCCATCCTGAGGGTATAGTAAGAGCCGACTAATGGAAATTACATAGCAGAAAACGTGGCTGCAAGGGTAGGGTAACTTGAAACATAATCTTTTTTGTTGAGATTGGAGGAAACCCTTTTTGCCGGGTACACTGCCGCTTCTACTAACGACGAAAAACGTCGGTGCGAGTGGATGCGATACTGATAAGGTGTGTTATGGACTTAAAGACGCCCTAATCCGGTGATGCGGAGGTGGGCGACCCTCCTACCCACTAAAACCTAAACTACTACAGCGCCGGACCGTCCACGTTCCTGTAGGTTTTATACAAAAGTTACGCAAGCCTCGACCTAAAACCAAAAAATAAAAGCCAAAAATACCCTCCATGATTTTGGAAGAGGCCTGAGTCAGTAGTGGGTCATTGATGGGATTTGAAACTCCTCTGTATTAGATACATGGAGAAAATTTAAATTGACCGTACAACAAGAACCTACTGTTAATGTTCAACCGATCTTTACATGAAACTACACTTTTTTTGCTAACACAAAGTGACATCTACAAACAATGATTTGTTTTATTTTGAACCTTTTTTCTATATACGAAAAGTTGTTTCTTGCTGTTGGAAAGTGGATTTCAAAGGGTTGTTGATGTCAAAGGGTTGTTGCAGAAAATAAATACGAGCTATAAGTACTAATACCTTTTCATGTGTAGAAACAGATTATGTTGTTTTATTTATACATTATAATTTCCTTTGTTCTCCAGTTGGACGCTAAGATTAAGATCGGTATTCCACTGGTATTGCTAGGTAAAGACTTAAGCCGATATTTTCCAAGATAAATTCACACCACGCATGTTGTAAATAAAGTATTGAGATCGTATCGGCGTAAAGAATTCTAGTTTGGACTTTTTGCTCGCTGACATTGCTCGGTGCTCAAGCTTTTTTTACAATCATCACTTTACGAATCTATCCATGTTTTCGTTTGAAGGAAACAAATAGAACAATTTATTGCTACTAACGTAACGTGTCTAAGTAACCGCTAACTGTTAATTCTATAGCGTCAAAACTGTGACCGACTTGGTGTCCAGGGGTTGGAGGTGCCTTTGGATCACGGGTCAGCTATTCGATTCTGGAGTCAGGCAAGTCCTGATGTAAATCAGAGGCACTTGCTCTGACACTTCGTGATACAGGTTACATCATGTCGTTTCAACCCGTGCATGACCCACTACCGAGTCGGGCTTCTTCTAATTTCATGGAGGGAAATAGCCTACTGTGCCACGCTGGCAAGGCGGTTGGCACAGGGTTTGTATCAAGTTTTCCTTCTCTTGCGGGCCGATGATCTGCCTCTTCCGTTCTCTTAGTCGCCTCTTACGACACCCTCGGGATAGAATGGGTTGGTGATTCTGTGTATTCTAAATCCGTCACCACGCGGAAGTAATATTACATCATGTACAGAAGTAATATTTCGACACAAGAACTTTCGCAAGAGATACCTTAGTATTAAACATTACACATATGTAAAAAAAAATACTTTATTCTTCAATAATACATGTAAATTGTGTATTATTACTGTTATAGATTTAGATTCGGTAGAAAAATTAAATCCAAAAAGTACTTTATTCATGTAGGTTTAACCACGAAACTCTTATAAATCGTATATAAAACTACTATTGTTATTTTTGTTGCACAAAAATATTCTAAACTTATTAAAACGTTTTTCCAAAAAAGGGCAACCCTTTAATATCCACTTTTCATTAAATGGATACTTGCGGTATCTCCTTAACTGTAGCCCTAATGAGGTTAACACATGATGTATTAGATTACAAAATAACTTGTGACACAACTGTTGTGAGCATCTGTTGAGGTGTGTAAAGATTTAAATCATTCTTTTGTTCAGCAATGGTTACAATATTCATTCATGATTGTTGTGAGTAAAATAACACCATATTATGGGAAAGCTTACATTGACGATACTACTTCCCCGTGTGGGTACGGGTGAGAATATTACACTTCCCCACCGCACGCTGGGAAAAACGCTTGTTGTAAAAGTCAACGAAACCCAGCACGCTTGGTGGTGGATTCGAATGGTCCGCCCGGCTAGCTACCACCCTTACATCTAAGTCCGGCCGGCGCCAAGCAGTTTTACCGTGTTTCGTCGTGTGTATGTGAGAGCTGGTGCCCGGCAGGGCATTTCCTTGAATTGTGTGCTCCATCTTAGACCCTGGCGTTGCTTTCCATCACGCAAGCCTAAGGTCAAAGGTATTCAAGTCGAAGAAAAATAACCTGTTTAATTTGACTTATATTTTTTTATAACTACTGAATTTGCTTAGTTTAACAAACACAAACGTTGCGACAAATTTATTGAAAGATGAACAATTCAATTTTCCTTGTCGTTCCCTTTTGTCGGCTGCGTACGACACCCTCAGGGCCCTCAGGGGGTCCTAGGCTAGCTGAATGGGCTGAATGGTATATAAACGTATTTATACATATATACCATTTACAGTTTGATACCGTATCCGCTATGTGAAGATTCTCATTACTAACCTCGGCTAAAAGTAAAATCCTTTTCATAAAAGTACCGTAGTGGTGGACCATCGCGACGCTTCCATTTGCCAATAAAATAGCTACGTGATTTGCCCGTGGATCCTCGAATCTCACTATCTTGTCGATGTTGCCTCGTTATTACGTCTCTTGTTTCAAAGGTTGCCAGAGTTAAGAAAAAAGTAGATAGGGCATCAACAATCATCATCGTCATCATCAGCACACGCTAGTCCACTGATGGATATGCCTTCGTATTGCTAAGTGAGTTAGCCAAAGCTTAATATAAGAAAATACAAGGCAGAAAATCTAGCAAGAAAAACCTGCAAGAAAAGGTAAACTTGAAAGAAAATCCTATACCATATAATTGGAGGAGGCCCGACTCAGCAGTGGGTCCTTTATGTGCTGAAATGATGATGATGAAAAATGGTAATTACTTAAGTAAAACCAAGTCCAAGAGCAAACTGTGAGACTTAAACCAAAACGCCTGACCTCAGAATCGAATTAAAGACTTGTAATCAACAAGGCAATCAAAATGATATGACAATTTATGTGTATACATATGACGACTCGGTTGGCGCAGTGGTTGAGCGATCGACTGCTGCACAGCATGTCGCGGGTACGATCCCCGCACGGAAGAAATATTTGTACGACCTACAAGTATTTGTTCCGGGTCTGGGTGTTTTCTATCTATAATATGTATGTATTTACAAAAAAATAATATAAGTAGTTTATCATCCATCTCGTTACCATAACACAAGCATTAAGTTGCTTACCTTGGGACGAGATGGTGTTGTTTGAATTGTCCAAGGATAATTTTAAAAAAGTATTATACTTAAAAACCTTCCTCTTGAATCACTCTATCTAATAAAAGAAACCGCTTCAAAATCCGTTGCGTAGTTTTAAAGATTTAAGCATACATAGGGACGGATAAGCGATAGCGACTTTGTTTTATAATATGTAGTGATAGTGATATAACTTTTATAGTTGGCAACCCTGATGCATACAGAGATTCCGAGAAGCTGTAAACGGACGACTGTCATCTGCGCGGAACATCCGAAGATTTTACATTCAGACTAAGTTTAGAAATTGCATTATTGAAGCTCCCTCGCGGATATCAGCGTTACATAGCCAATTCCAGATTCCTTCTGTGAAGAAAATTATATTCTAGATTTGTGCACCAGCTGTATCATATGTTATGGCAAAGTTAGACTTCCCGAGCTTTTTCAGAGCTTCTAGATTATATTTACAAATTAATTATCGAAGACTCGGTATATTTTCTACGATACGAAAAGTAGTCAATGAGACATTCTTATTCATACACATAAACACATGAATATTGGCTTTTGCAGTTTGATTCTAAAAATAACACAATCCTTGAGTAGCTAGTATGCTGCATTCATAATAAACTTACTCGGAGCATAGCTCAAGATTATACGATGAAAGTTCGACTTCCAACAAGTAGAAGGTCGAATTTTAATTAAATTATTCCAAGTAGCATTTTTCCAACAATCTTCTTAACCAGGTTTCTTTAAAATGGATAGAACGTACGTAACGTGGGTAACGTAGGGAACAAATTAAAAGTTTAATATTTCAAATGGAGCTGGGAAATTATGTTTCTTGTAATGACGTAATTTGAAACTTCAGAAAAAAATGCAGATTAATGAATGCAATTGTATTTTGATGGATAGACTCGTCAATAGAAACTCCACATTTCCTCTGCTTCAACCTTAACAGTGTTAGCCCTGTGAAGGAAGACCCCTCACGTGTCATAGGGTGTATAAGCAGCCATAGGCGGCTATAACCACTTACCATCACCAAGTGCTTGGGCGCCATCTTGGTATAAAAAAATCCATACTCTAACCTCCATGGTTTCACATTTTGTAATATTTATGGCTCGAAGCGGTACAACGCGTTGTGGTCCCGTGGGAACTATAACAATTTGCTGGCAATCACCTCAAGCCACCTAGTTCTATTGGCTCAATAATGCATGAAGCTAGGCGTCCCCTGCAGCTAGCTGTCTAATTACAGAACCAGCACCGAGCTTTTAGCATGTAATACTAAAACAGACTATTTTAATACAGTGCCATCTAGTGGACGTAGTCATTAGTTTTTGTAATGCTTGTTTAACTGTGCGTAACTCTGTCGATCTGCAGGTTAAGCAAAGGCTCTGTGGGATGTTGGATTGGTATGCATAATGTGCATCATTTGTGGGTAATATCTGACCTGCTTTGGACTGCTGTCTTACCATACACGGTACTTCAGCAGTTAACAATTTCAAAAACAATTTCCTTCCGATAATTCATACAAAATGTCCAGTCTATATCAAAGAACTTGAGTACAAAGTGTGGTGGAAGAAAGTTCGCGCATATTATCATCCAATGGCGTGATTTACGCCTGCCTTCTTCGCCAATCACTGCCAATGAGACATTAAAATCGACTATTAGGCATTACTCAAGATTTTAGACTATAATAATTCCTTCTGTAAACAAGTCGTTTGTTCTTAAAAATACACCAGTCCATTAATGGCGTAATAGAGCCGGCGACCTCGCAGAGTATACCATGCAGGGGTCACGACACTCATAAATTCCATTTCCGCATAATCGACAAATCTTTTCATCGTGTACAAAGCTTTGAATATAAAAATAGAGTCAATGGTGTCGCCACTCTGACTGCAACAACACCGCTCGTAAAGAAGGGATGCATTCTTTAATACAGGATGTAACAAAAGCTCTATATACATATATATATATGTCGGAGAATAAACTGTTTAATTATACCTTTTAATTTGAGCAGCGGGTTCAAGGTACCGATCTTAACTACACTCCAGCATTAACACACCGCACCGCAACCACTGTTTCTATCATAATGCCCGATCTACCTCGATCGCGCTCCTTTTATAAGTTTTTGCCGAACGTCAAGATGGCGCCTCGACCCCGCTCGAGGACTACCCTCCGCTCTGATAATGTAAAATAATATAACGTCTTCTTTTAAAAAGATGACAAACTAAATTGAATAGAAAAATCTAACAAATTAAAGTAATTAAAATTAAGATTTAACAAAGTATTTTCTAGGCTAATTGATATCGTCTTTATGTAAGCAGCAATCAACTCCATTCCGACTACTTCCTCCGACATATATAACTATCGAATATGTGTTTTAACTGGTGTCATACCAGTTAAAATATTGCGCATTGCAGTGCGCTCAATCTCGAGCTCAAATTGTTTTAATTCCTATAAACACAGCTTTGAAAATAATGAATAGTAACGCAACGAGTGAGAGAGATGGCACGAATACGAACTCCCACTCGCACAAGAATACTCGTGAGTGGGGTACTATTTGCTAGTCCAACCGTACCATATAAATAGGATAATTATTTGTAAATAACCACAGTAGAGATTAAGAACCGATCGTTTCAATACCTAACAAGAACTTAAGTCAAAATCAAAGGACTTAGGTTTCACTCTAATGAACACATGGGATACTGACGGCTTAATAGTACTTACTTTTAGTCCAGTGATAATCCACTAGAACAAAGACTTTTCTCTTCTTCTCAGGGATATTAGCCAACTGTGCCACACTGGCCAGACGGGTTGCCACAGGATCGGTACAGGGGATGTTCATCTTCTTCTCAGCCCATATATGACCCACTGCTAAGTCGGGCCTCCTCCAACTACATCGAGGGTAATTAGTCTACTGTGCCACGCTCGCCAGACGGGTTGGCACAGGCTTTCAAGTTTTTCTTCTCTTGCGGCTAGGTTATCGTCTTTATGTCCTTTTGTAGGACCCTCAGGATGAAATGGGGTGCGTCACTTTGTAATCTTAATCCTTAGCCACATGGAAAACGAAAGGATATTACTTCGTAACTGGAACACACTAGTGAAAGTACTTACTCCTATTTAATGTTAATTATGAGTAAATAAACTTTGTGCAGTGGAAGGGACTTATGGTGTATACAACCATTCTGTCATACTCCATACATATATTGGGAGACGCCAGCGAGTCATCCAGATACGAGCATTATCTCACAAAGGTGATATCACTGACCGCATCCAAGATACTTTACGTGTTCGAACCACCGAACCGCACCGGATTTATTTCATCGATTGTTCTCTCTCTATGTAGTGCATAAATCTGATCGTAATCGCATTTCCTTAGGTTATACTAGCGATGCGCTCCAAATTCGCACAGGTAAACCCGACAAAATATAAATTTATTGATCTCATTTGTAATAGTATAAAAGAGTAACAATTGTTCTGTGAGATCACAAACGGTACAAGCAGTATTTCTAGTGTTCAACCCATATTTAACCCATTGCTGAGTGGGACCTCCTCCTATTACATGGAGGGCCTACTGTGCCACGTCAGGGTTGACATACACTTTCGTTTCGCTTTCCTTCTCTTGCGGCTAGGTGTTCATTGTCACATGTGCGGCCTTCGGATAAACGGGTCCTGGGTTCGATTCCGGGGTCGGATAAGTGTCTTTGTCTAAACCAGAGGCACTTGCTCTGAGTCGGAATAATTTGTGTCCGTGAATTACATGTTTGTAAACTGCCCACACGATACAGGTTTCCTTGTAAAGATGTTTCGTTTATTAAAAAAAATGCTATAGGGTAAAACCGGGATAGATGCCCCACTTTTAGAAAAAGCCACCCATTTTTTAATCTATGTGTTTTAAACGAATAATTTCTACGAATGTAGCTAGCCCAATCCTTTATGCTGAATTATTATTATTAATATTTAACCTACCAAAAACAGATTTTGCACAAATTGGATTTTCGTAGAATGTCTTTTTTGAGGATAGATGCCTACCTGTATGGATAGTTGCCCCACCATGAAAATACTGAGAAGGATAGATGCCTGCAGTGCAGGATAGATGTTCTTTTTACCATGTAAACTAAAAGCCTAGCCCAAACGTTAGGTATTTCTAATTCTAAAACGAAATATGGGTCTTAATAATGAAAAGTATATTTTTTTATTAATAGTGTATTGTTATTACCCATAATATTTTTTTACAGCGTTTGTATAATAAAAATATAAATTATTAAGTTTCAACAAACATTATCATGTTCTTTGTTGAATTAAATTTTATAGGCATTTTATTTATTTAACAAAAATAGAAATTCTTAATTGTTTCTACAAATAATTTTACTTAAATTGTGTAATAATTTCTGAAAAGTGTACAGATTCAGTCCAGATTCAGATCCAGTTGGATAACGATTTCGTATTTTTCTTACAAAACTTTCAATGCAAATCCTATTTTAATTGTATCTTTAGGGTTATCCTTCCGTTGTGTGGCATAGTTCTACTATAATCTTAAATAGCAGTTTATGGAGGGATAGATGCCCCTAAGGGCACCTATACCTTGAAAAATCAGGGCAACTATCCTTTGTGATAGGGATAGATGCCTAAGTATTTTTTTAATATTATGATAAACTAAAAAGCAATTATTTACACCTAGATGCCGACTTAATGAACCAGTTTATCGACTTAAGAAAAAATATAACGGAATTTATTAATAATTATAAAGTTATACGACACAGAATACTAACGTTTCAAACTTTGACGTGTTCGTGAATGTCGCCGCGGAGATAATTACATACACGACCAAAACGCATCCTCCTACACGACTGTCCATGGGTAACTAAGGTATGGGGTGAATGTGGCTCCTACTTATACAATTAACTCTAAGTCACGAGTTCGCGAAGTTAGGTTTTTAGAATATGGGGCATCTATCCCACTGGGGCATCTATCTCGGTTTTACCCTACTCTTGACACTATGTATTCTAAAACTCGAAAAGGTTTAAGTATGCTGTAACTTGTTGAGAAGTTACAGCATACTTAAACCTTTTCGAGAGACCACTCTTATAATCCATCGTCCGAGATTAACGCAAACAGACTATGGACTATTCAGTCCATAAATTACCTACTGCTGAGTCGGGTCTTCTCCAATTACAAGAAGGGTTATAAGCCTACTGTGCCACGCTGGTTAGAAAATAAAACCTGGAATTTCAATATCTGCAATTGTTGAAATACTTCATTTTAACGTTATCGTGGCGGTAAAAGTCTACTGCTATCGTAAAATCTTTAGTCTCTTGTTATCGATTAAGTGAATTTTACTATCTATGCATTTTTATGGTGATGTATGGCACCTCATCAGTGCCTTTTCCCATGTAAGCTTTTTCATTGAAGTACTAGCGACCCGCCCCGGCTTCACACGGGTGCAATGATGAACCTCTAAATTTATCTATGTTTCTCTACAATATAATGCATTTTATATACATAAAAACCTTCCTCTTAAATCACTCTATCCATTTAAAAAAACCGCTTCAAGACCCGTTGCGTAGTTATAAAGATTTAAGCATACATAGGGACGGACAGACGACAGCGACTTTGTTTTATACTATGTAGTGATAGTGATTTTTCGTGATATTTTCGTTTCGTTTCGCCGAAGACAGCCGAAATCGTGTATGTAATTAATTTCAATGACACTTTTACAATTACTACTAAGGAGCCCATACATGACCCACTGCACAGTCAGAGCTCCTTCCATTTTAAGGAGGGTAATTAGCCTACTGTGCTGGCCAGACGGGTTGGCACAGGGTTTCGTATCAAGATTGCCTTCTCTTGCGGCTAGGTTATCGGCCTCGTCATTCCCTTTTGTCGGTTCTTACGACACCCTCAGGATAGAATGGGGTGGTGACACTGTATATTCTAAATCCGTCACGACACGCGCATTTAACATAATCATAATTGGCCGTAGTTAAACGGAAAGGATCCAACCCACACTATGGCCAAAACACTCTTTGTAGTAAAAACTTTTATATCACGAAAACAATCCAAGTGAAATTCAAACGAAAAATGAAGTATGAAGTTGTAGTCATAGAGTTATAGAGTTACCAACCCACATGTATGGCAGGTGAAACACGATCTGAACTTAAAACTTAAATATCTCAAAACTACCTCTATGTTGGTACCAAAACTACCTTTCCGTTTAACTATGGCCAATTGTGACAAGGCTGCCGTCAACCAGGTAATAACTAAAAAGCTGAAATGAAAAGCAACTTAGGTCATTTAAATGTATATTTAGTACTAGCTTTTGTGCGCGGCTTCGCCCGCGTGGGCTTCGAACCCGTGCTTATCTCTGTGCATATTTTTTATGAACATAAAAGCAGTTATTGCGACTAAACTATGATAGTTAGATATGTGCTCTCGCGGACTTTTTTGTAGATCTTTATAAGACCTACAAAGCCGTAGTACATCATTTTGTTCTATTGTCAATAGTTTTTGCAGCGCACGCATAAATAGGTTTTCGATTTTACACCTTGGTTTACAAAATCGCAATTTTCATACGGGTCCCTAATTCTTATGAAAATAAAATATAGCCTATAACCTTCCTCGATAAATGGTCTATCTAACACTGAAAGATTTTTTGAAATCGGCCCAGTAGTTCCTGAGATTAGCGCGTTCAAACAAACAAACAAACAAACATACAAACAAACAAACAAACTCTGCAGCTTTATATATTAGTACAGATGCTAATGCCTTTGCACATAACCGGAATATTTGCAATGTTCATTGATGAAGCGAAAGTGGTATCAAGACCGCAACGCCTAGATTTATTCTACTACTCAGTGTACAACTTCTGCCTGTTTACTTTCTCTGGCCTCTATTATTTCGATCTTAGACATCAGTAAATAAAAGACTCATTATTGAATTCGGTTAACCGTCTAAGCTTGTGGTGACGGATTTAGAATACACAAAGTCACCAACCTATACCATCTTTAAGGTATCGTAAGAGGTGACTAAAAGAACGATAGAGGCAGATCACCTAGCCCCAAGAGAAGGAAAACTTGATAGAAACCCTGTGCCCATCGGTCTTGCCAGCGTGGTATCGTAGGCTAATTTCCCTCCATGAATTTGGAGGAGGCCCGACCCAATAGTGGGCTAAAGCGACGAAGCGTCTTGAATGGCGGACGTGGAAAGTGTAGTGCTGGTAGGCCCTCACACGGTGGATGGATGGCCTAGTTATAACCCCATGAATCCGATGGTCTCAATGTCAGCATCATTTATATTGTAGAACACAATACACACATGGAAATGCTCAACATATTGATAAAAATTATACAATGGTGGTAAAATACAGCTTACCACCACTTCGGAACGCGAATACTGCTGCGAAGATCTGGCAAGAAACTCTGAGAGCTTGTCACTTTTTATTACTTTGCGGTTCTATTTTAAATAGCTACAAAAGCATGAATAATTTTAATCAGATAGTATTAATTAATTCAGTGTAGTGACGAATATTTATAGTGTCGCCACCCCGTTTCATTCTGAGGGTATCCTTCTATCTATCTATCTATCAGCCACAGAAGTCCACTGCTGAACATAGGCCTCCCCCATAGATTTCCACAATGCACGATCTCGTGCAGACCGCATCCACCGACTCCCAGCGACCTTCACAAGGTCGTCCGTCCACCTAGTCGGGGGTTTTCCCACGCTTCTCTTTCCCGTACGTGGACGCCACTCCAAGACTTTAATGCCCCAGCAGCCATCCGTTCTTCGGGCCACGTGGCCTGCCCATTGCCACTTCAACTGTGCAATCCTTTTAGCTATGTCGGTGACTTTGGTTCTTCTACGGATTTCCTCATTTCTGATTCTATCGCGTAGAGTAACTCCGAGCATAGCTCTTAGAGGGTATCCTTAGAGCCGATAAATTAATAATAAAGATAATTAAGCCAAAATCAGTCGACTGTTGGACACAGGCCTCCCCCAAAAATTTCTACAAAGATCGGTCATGAGCCGCCTTTTTCTTTAAATTTTTTTTTTCCGTTGACGCCGTTTGGAACCAATAAGAACAGTTTGTTATATGGAATTATTTATTAATTCTACTACTCAGCCCGCCGTAAATGACCCACAGCTGAATCGGGCCTCTTCCAACTAGATGGAGGGTCATCATCGGCCTACTGTGCCACGCTGGCCAGACGGGTTGGCATATAGTTTCTTGTCAAACTTTCCTTTTCTTACCGCTTGATTTTCAGCCTTTTCATTTTATTTTGTCGGCTCGTACGTCACTCTTAAGATAGAATGGGATGGTGACTCTAAGAATTCTAAATCCGTCACCATCGCCGTATGTTTCCACAATTTATTATAATATACTTAACACTCCTCATCATATGATAACATCGATGTGTTTGTGTACCCGGTTGCCATAGTAACGCACTGGAAGCCAATACTGATGAGTGGCAAGAGAAAGCCGAGTGCGACATTGGGTCGGTATCAGTGGAAGTGGGTTGTGGCAACCGGCGATCGCAAGTAGGTGAGCGTGTCGAGGTCGTGACGTCACGCGCTTTCTCTGCGTTGCACAAGCGCCCGCGCCCGATGCAGCTTCGTGCATTCTCGGTGTTTCGAATTTGAAACTTGTTTGAACGTTCCAAATTTGAAACGGATGATTTTTATCGTGTGTGGGCCCGTGTGAGTCTGTGTGGTAATGTCACTATTGAAGTTTGATTATTATCAAACCTTAACAGGGAAGAGTTTTAGCGTTTTCGTCTCTTACGGAATAGAGAAAAATTAACCCTACGGTGCCAAGCTGGCCAAACCTGGCACGAGCTCTTGCTAAACGGATTGGCTGTTATAATGTTGTAGCGCCATTTACTGAGCTATGCAAAAAAACACTCTTAAATAAAAAAAACAAATACATATTTAAAACCTATAATTCTAGTGGTTAGATGTGCCGCCTTTGGATCAACGGGTCCCGGGTTCGATTCCGGGGTCGGGCAAGTGTCTTTGTGTAAACCAGAGGCACTGGCTCGGAGTCTGGGTGTCATTTCTATATATAATATGTATGTATTTACAAAAAAAATGTATATAAGTAGTTTATCATCCATCTCGTTACCATAACACAAGCATTAAGTTGCTTAGCTTGGGACGAGATGGCGTTGTGTGAAATGTCCAAGGATATTTATTTATTTATTATTATTTATACCTTATTTCGGTGGACCGATGACCTGGTTAAGGTCGCCAGAAAACGATGGATGCGCGCGGCCCAGGTGTTGTATTACAATGATAAAACTATTCACCATCATTATCATCAGCCCACATTAGTCCACTGCTGGACATAGGCCTCCCCTAAAGAGCGCCATAGCGCCCTGTCTTCAGCTTGACGCATCCAGCTGCTTCCCGCAACCTTTCGCAGATCGTCGCTCCATCTGGCAGAGGGCCGTCCCACACTACGCTTGCCGATTCGCGGTCTCAAGAACTCGTCTACCCCAGCGGTTGTCGGTTCTTCTACAGATATGACCAGCCCACTGCCACTTCAGTAAGCTAATTCTCTGAGCTATATCGGTGACCTTGGTTCTCTGTCGGATAGTCTCGTTACGGAGCCTATATTTCAGAGAAACTCCAAGCATAGCTCGCTCCATAGCACACTGAGCGACTTTAAATAAAACTATTCACAGGAAGTCAAATATTCCTGCGATATTTTCAAACACCTATCTACTCAATAAGTTCACTATCAATAAAGAAATTACCATTAACAATCTCAATAATCACGTCCCAGATAGCCTTACCCGCGTTTGGAATTGATAGCTACAAAAAAAAACCAGTTTAAACGTGGCAGAGTTCAATGACATGTAATTCACGAGCCCGAATTGATACCGCCCAGCTAGTGCGACCTTGTACGAGTATCAATAAATCAAACAGCCGTAGCGTAAACATGAATAGGTTCAAACGTACCAAGTCCGTGACTGGCGTCAGTGTGTGGAACAATGTGTCATTGTCCCTTTTTAACACGCTGGAAACGTTGCACGTAATCATTGTAACTGGCAGATATTTATTTAAAAACCACGTTACTCTATCTACAGTAGTACAGACTTTAATGCCTTTGACCCAAGGCTTGCGTGATCGAAAGCAACGCCAAGGTCTAAGATGAAGCAGGCAGTTCAAGAAACCCTGTCGGGCCCTGGCTCTCACATTCATATTATGACAAAACACAGTAAAACTGCTTGGCGTCGGACTTAGATGTGAAGGTGGTAGCTAGCCGGACCTTTAGATCCTAACCAAGCGTGCTTGTTTTTCTTGACAACACACGTTTTGCCCAGGTGTGCGGTAGGGATGTGTAATATTCTGCCCCTTCCCCACACGGGTAAACATCTATCTGTCACTGTACATAGGACTCTCTTCTGCGGTCTGGTGTGAAACACATCCACAGATTTCGACCTTCATGCGGCGAATTAACCGTCAATTTCCTACACGTTTTTGAAGAGATGATATTGCCATCCCAATTGCCAAATTGATATTGCCATTTTAGCTTTCCCGCCATTCGTGTAACGTCGGAAAATGGTTCTCTGTAAAGTTCCTTACTCTATAAGATTGGGTGGAACGGAATAAAAAACAAAGGTCAGTGGATGCGATCTACACAGGAATTGTGGCGATCTATGGGGGAAGCCTATGTTGAACAGTGGACGTCTATGGTTGATAGATAGATAGAATATTATTACTTCCTTGAACATTAAAACGGATGGCCAAATGCGAAACTATAAGCAATTTAAAGCCTATGAGCCCAATTTTGATAAAACAATACTGTATTATGGGATTTAAAAAACCACTATACCTAGAAAAGAATCGAACACGGGCAAGAATCGCATTACCCACTGCTGAGTCGCGCCTCCTCCAGTTACATGGAGGTCAATTAGCCTACACTCTAGCCAGACGGGTTGGCACAGGGTTTCGTATCAAGTTTTCTTTCTGTTGCTCTAGGTGTTCGGTCTTATCATTCTTGCGACACTCTCACGACGAAATGGGGCGCTGACACTATGTATTCTAAACAAGCCCCCATACCACACACGGATCCCTAATAAGGGATAGTAATATTGACTTGAAAAGCTTATTTTTTACAAAATACAAATGTTTAAATTTTTCCTAAACGCGAACGGGGTATATTTTTGTGAAGGTTGATATTTCTGCAGATTCTTGAATACGGCTGGGCACTCTACTTGCCTTATAATCTTCATAAGTTTTAACTTGTGACCAGTAGCGATTGTGAGTGACTCATTTATAATTATGTAATTCGATTCCAACGTTCAAAATAGATCATTATGACTGCTTGTCAAACATGTATTTGTACAATATTGCGTTACATAAGCCGTGCAATATGATATGGACTGACTCGCATAATGTATTACTCTATTTTATAATTACAATATGAAAACGTATCAGCTATTGTGTACTTAGCTAGAATCTTATAAAATTAACATTAGTTACTGGAACTCATTTATAACTGACGTTTTCTTGTGACAAAAAAAACAGTTTGAAAGTCTCTTTGGCCTTCGAATAATGATGACATATTGTACATTGTGTAGATTTTTTTTCTTAAACATAAGCTTTCTATTAACTAGGCTCGACTCCCGTAGATGCCTACCTTGACTGCTTTGTTGGTCTAGGGGTTAGATATGCCGCCTTTGAATCACGGGTCCCCCCGGTTCGATTCCAGGGTCGGGCAAGTGTGTTTGCGTAAACCAGATGCACTAGCTCTGAATCTGGGTGTCATTGAGTTCGTGAATTTCATGTTTGTAAACTCTTCTCGCGATACAGTTTATACCTAGTGCAGGGGTTTCTTTTAATGTAAAAGAAAGATATCATTAGTGTATAAATACACTATTTTTAATTCCTTACTCAAAAACTATGCCTATTAATATTAGCACTATGTTTATACATATAAATACACACACTAACATCTAGTGTATATAAGTAACTAGTTGGTATCAATCCATCAGGATCTCAAATATTAGTATTATACGAATACTACGGTATTAAGCGAAATCAGATAAGACTCTTAAGTCTAGTGCGGACTCTTATGAATGAGGAAAGACAAATCATCACGTAGAAGAAAACTATACTACAATAAAAACAACACCAATACATAATATCGAACTCATTTCTCGAAGCGACATTGTGACTGGTGCGAAACAGAATCGCTTATTTTGCATATTTATATTTTATGCTACGTCGTAAAATGTTTAAAGTAACAAAATTTATTGTGTAGCTCATAAAATGTGAACAAACATTCACATACTCATCGTATATACGGCTTTATTTACTTAATATAAACGAAGAAGACTTGGTTTATTTTGAGTTAGGCAGGGTGTGTTTTAAGCCCGTAATTCATTCAGTTGCTAATCCCTGGATTTTGCTGAACCGATTGGGCCCCCGAGAGAGGGTCACAATTGGATAATCTTGCGGTGAGACCATTCATATTTTGTAAATGTTTCATGGAATTATGGACCCCCACGGTTCGGTCCGGTGGTTTTTAAGAATATACTACAATATCCTAATATGAAACAATTTTGGCTGAACTTAACACTGACCTGGAAAGAAATTTGTCTGAATCTTCTTCACTAATGGCTTTAATATGAGTTCGGTCATGTTTAGCGTCTCATCCATTTCTAAAACACCTTGTTTCGTTCTTGGGACAACCTGTACACCTGTAGACATCATTAATATTTTAAGAAACAACCTTCCAACTCATATTCTAACTTCTCGAGTATTATATTAAAAGTATTATTCAATTCTTTTAAATTGCACAATATGTAAATTTTCCTACGCCTAATATGTTAAAAAGTTCACCAACGCGTTACAGACAGTTTCGTTGTTCATCTTTGTAATAATATATGAATATTAAGCATTTCTTTTCCAGTTCGGATATAATTATTTAATTTAAAATGCGTTTCAATTATGAGAAAATGCGTATAAATTGACCGACATTTTGCATCTGGGTCGTATATTTTTAATATTAACGTTGTTGTAATAGGTATTTTTATGTATTTTTCGCATTAATACCAGTGAATGAGAAACATAATCAGTGATCATCACAACATCGTTACCTTTTCCCGTTAACTGGAGTCGGACCAATGTGTCTTATTATCCTTCAATACATCTCGTCCCGAACAAATTTACGTCCATTATTATCATCTTCCTACACGCAATCCATCCATATCTTCCACATTAATATTAATCATCGTTCTAGTTAGATGCTCTTAAACTTTTCTCATAACATGTCCAAACCATGATAACGTCTCAGTACGGTGTTTAAACTTTACTTAATAACACGGATTTACATTTATACCTGACCGCACCGTATCGAAATTTCATTCTTTATTTAGCACAATGCAACCAAGCACAAGATTGCATTGTAATAATATAAGAAACTAGCTTTTGGGCGCGGCTTCGCTCGCGTGGACTTCGAACCCGTGCTTATCTCTATGCATTTTTTTTTATGAATATAAAAGTGGTTATTGTAACTAAACTATGATAGTTAGATATGTGCTCTCGTGAACTTTTTTGTAGATTTTAATAAGACCTACAAACTCGTAGTACTTCATTTTGTTCTATTGTCAATCGTTTTTGCAGCGCACGCATAAATAGGTTTTCGATTTTACACCTTGGGTTACAAAATCGCAATTTTCATACGGATCCCTAATTCTTTTGAAAATAAAATATAGCCTATAACCTTCCTCGATAAATGGGCTATCTAACACTGAAAGAATTTTTGAAATCGGACCAGTAGTTCCTGAGATTAGCGCGTTCAAACAAACAAACAAACAAACAAACAAACAAACTCTGCAGCTTTATTATATTAGTATAGTATAGATTAAGTACCCTTCAGTGAAGTTTAGACCAATAAATTGCGACAGAGCAACGCATAAACTTTAATCTATGATCTGATCGAGATACAACCATGAGAACCCATCTATTTGTCCATTCAAACTCTATGCATGTTAAACTCCATTATCGCATTGTGTAAACCATATAATTAGAGGAAATTGTTACGTTCTAATTTCAAAAGAATATTATTTAAGGAATGACCATTTTAAATGCTGTATGTACCATGGTTTCGTGCAAGGACAACCGTACGTTTTTATAGTATAACTAAAATATAACAACAATTACTTTGAAGTGAAAAAGTTCATGTCATAAAACTTACTATTCTGCTGGGTATTCTGCTGGGTTCTACTACTCAGCCCTTAAATGACCCACTGCTGGGTCGGGCCTCCGCCCATTACATGAAGGGTAATTGCCCAACAGTGCCACGCTGGCCAGACAGGTTTCGTATCATGTTTTCCCACTCTTCCAGCTAGGTTTTCGACTTACGACACCCTTAGGCAAGAATGGGGTGGCGACACTTTGTATTCTAAATCCTTCACCACACGGATAAGACCTAGATATATGCCATGTGCTTCTATTAGTGAAGTAGGCATATAATAAGAAAGATTATATTATTTACCAACTGTTACCCGCGACTTCGTCAGCTCAGTAACTATGGGCTCATGAAAAGTGCCCCCCTCCACTTTTTATGAGGCAATAAAACTAGCCTAAATTACTCCTTGTTACATCAGCTATCTGCCAGTAAAAGTCCCGTCAAAATCAGTCCAGACGGACGGACAAAAATGGTAAAAAAAAGTGTTTTATGGTATAAATGTACTGTGCATTTAGCAAAAAGCGGTAATCACTATCACTATCACTACATAGTATAAAACAAAGTCGCATTCTTCTGTCCGTCCCTATGTATGCATAAATCTTTAAAACTACGCACCGGATTTTGAAGCGATTTTTTTTAATAGATAGAGTCATTCAAGGGGAAGGTTTATATGTATAACCCACCCCTGCTTTGCACGGGCAAGCCGGGGCGGGCCACTAGTTTTAATATAAATAAATAAATAACTCTCCAATATTATTTATTTGTATAGATTTATTAAAGCATTTGGTTTTGTCCAACAGAAGTGTGGAGCGCGGGTGGCGGGGCCGGCAGTGGAACACCATGCGGTAACGGCGGGATGGACCTGAAGCACGAGGTGGCCTACCGTGGCCTCTCCGGCGTGAAGGCGGAGCCAGGAGTTAGCCACAACGGCCACCCCGCCAACGGCCACGTCCGCGACTGGATGGCCGCTGGTGGAGCTGGCTCGCCATCCCCTGGGCCTCCACAACCGCAGCCCAACAATGGCTACTCCTCGCCGCTGTCCTCTAGCAGCTATGGTCCTTACAGTCCCAACGGAAAAATAGGTGAGTACTCAGTATGTTTGTACGTTTCAGCCCATTAATGACCCCGCATGACTACTGAGTCCCGCCTCCCCCAAATCCAAGACCAATATGTGTTGCCAGTGATGACATTATGGAACAGAGACGTAGTCGCTCACTATGGGCTCCATCAGAAGGCTCAAAGTCACCCAAAGGGCAATGGAGAGGGCTGTGCTCTTTTTTTTTTTTTTTTTTTTTTTTATGCTAAAATAGGCTTACGTTTGACCTCAATCTCACTTGATGGAAGGCGAAGATGAGGCCTAAGATGGTACACGTTTGCCTAGAAGGTGTCTGTTCACTTTGGCCTTAAAGAGGTCCAGATTATAACTATCCGGAAAGACAGACCTCGGCAGAGAGTTCCACTCCTTAGCTGTTCGCATAATGAATGAAGACGCAAACCGCTTCGTGCGTAATGGTGGGATGTCTACAACGTAAGGGTGAAACTGCGCGCCGTGTCTAGTCGTTCGGTGATGGAAAGGGGAAGGGGGTATTAGGTTATGCAAAACCTCCGCACACTCGCCGAAATGTAGCCGATAAAAAACCGATAGACAGGAAACTCGTCTGCGGTGTTCGAGGCTTGGAAGGTTCGCCTCTACGAGACAGTTAGTACCTATGATCCTCTTCGCTCGGCGTTCCAACGAGTCCAGAGCATCCAGCTGGTTTCTAGCAGACCCATCCCAGAGATGGGAACAGTATTCCATGCAGGAGTGAACTTGAGCTCTGTATAGAATTAAGAGCTGCTCCGACGTGAAGTACCGTGTCACCTTGGAAAGAATACTGAGTTTTTTTTGCCGCAGTGTTTGCTATGGACTCGATGTAACGACCGAAATTTAGATCGGAAGAGATATCTAAGCCTAAGAGTTTAAGGTGGTCGTTAACTGGAACGGAGACATTCCGGAAAGTCGGAGTCAGTTGGAATGGACTCCGTTTTGCCGAAAAAAGACAAGCCTGTGTTTTTGAGTGGTTGAACTCGACCAAATTGGCATCACCCCATTGAGAAACAGCCTCCAAAGTGGAGTTCACCCGCTCAATCATCGACTCCCTGAGAGACTGGACTTTGGACCCAGACTTCGCATCGGACAAGTATCTCACTGAGACTGTGCTGTCATCCGCATACCCAAAGATACCGTGGGTTATCAGCAGATCGTTGATGTGCAGCAAAAACAGAGTCGCGGAGAGCACAGACCCCTGAGGGACACCGGCATCAATATCAAGAAGATCGGACGAGGCGCCATTAACGACGACCCGAATCGATCGGTTCCCCAGGAAATCCTCGATCCAGGTGCAAAGCCCGGGAGCAATACCATATTTATGCTGGAAGCTTGCCAATGAGACTCGCGTGCCATACCTTGTCAAAAGCCTTAGATATATCGAGGGACACGGCAAGAGCCTCACCGTGCCTCTCAATGGCTTCGCTCCAGAGGTGAGTAGCATACACCAGAAGATCCCCGTAGACCGGCCCCGACGGAACCCGAATTGACGGTCACTGAGGAGGTCATTGTCTTCCAGGTATGCGAGGAGACGGTTGTTTAAGACACGCTCCAAAGTCTTACAGAGTATGGAGGTGATGGCGATAGGTCGGTAGTTAGCAGGGTCAGCACGACTCCCTTTCTTGGGGACAGGTTGAACATTGGCAATCTTCCAGGACTTCGGAACTTGACCAGACCTCAGGGATAAGCGATACAGGCGAGTCAGAACCGGAGACAACTCAGGCGCACATGACCGCAAGACAATGGCAGGAATGCCATCAGGCCCATTAGCCTTATTCACATCCAGAGTGCTGAGTATTTTAAGTACCTCTTTTTGCCGAATGTGTACCACAGGCATAGCAGAGTCACATTGAGGTAGTACAGGTGGGCAGTTACCAGCGGCATCAAGTTGTGAATTTTTCACAAATAGAGAGGCAAACAAGTCTGCTTTCTCTTTCGCGGTGTGAGCTAATGAGCCATCCGACTTCTGCAGTGGCGGAAAAGACGATCGGCAGAAATTGGCTTCGACCGATTTGGCAAGAGACCATAAAGCTTTACTCCCAGATGGGTAAGATGCTAATCTGGCTCCGATACGGCCAATATGGTCGAAGCGGTCCTTGCGAAGGGCACGTTTACAGGACTTGGCAGCACTATTAAAGGCTTTTTTCAGTTTCTGGACGTTGGGCGCTTTGCGAGCTCGAGCAGCCGCCCACTCCTGGTAGGCTAAGTGCTTAAATGCTTCGGCACTAACACACTCAGAGTTGAACCATGGGCGGGTTTTCTCATGGAGTGAGACATCAGAATATGGAACAAAATATTCCATAGCCTGATGTATCACTTTCCCTGCGAGATCGAATCAGAAATGAGGAGATACGCAGGAAAACCAGGATCACCGACATAGCCCACCGGATTGCCAAACTTAAGTGGCAGTGGGCAGGGCACATAGCTCGCAGGACCGACGTCCGATGGGGCAGAAAAGTCCTCGAGTGGCGACCGCGTTCCGGAAGGCGCAGTGCTGGTAGGCCTCCCACACGGTGGACCGACGACCTGGTTAAGGTCGCCGGAAAGCAGTGGATGCGGGCGGCCCAGGACCGGCCTTTGTGGAGATCCTTGGGGGAGGCCTATGTCCAGCAGTGGACGTCTTTTGGCTGAAATGATTTCCTTCACTCGCGGCTACCTTTTCGGCTTTGCCATTTTCTTTTAACAAAAACAAATTAGAACGTAACCATTCTTGCTGCTAGCTTTTCGGCCTTCCAAATGGCAAGGCAAACAATCTTTTGTCGGCTCTTACGATACCCTCAGGATGTAATGAGGTGGTGACTATGGATTCTAAATCCGTCACCACACGGACAACGTGACGGTGTTTTGGTACACGCGCAATGTATATTATGTCTGGCCAGCTTGGTACTGTAGGCTAATTGCCCTCTATGTGATGGCCTGACCCAGCGGCGGGTCATTTTTGGGCTGAGTAGTAGTAGAAGTGTACCAAAAGTCATTCATTTTATGTTTCCCCACATACAAAATGGTATAACTTGTTTTCAGTACTATCATTTTGTGTAATCTCCGTGAAATATAAGTCTAGTGAGCTGGACAATCCATCCGGCAGTAAGGGTAAATAATGGAAGCTTTTAGCTGATAGGTAGCCATGGGTGGTCCGACAGCGAGGGTCAGCACATAGCCGGATCATAGTAATATCAAGGCTCCTGGGTCATTGGACTGTTTACCTTCCAGAAGATTTTACACGCAGCGGGAGTATGTTTATGATAATGTTACGACACCTTATAATCTACTAGTGACCAGCCCGGCTACGCACGGGTGTAATGATGAACATTTAAATTTGTCAGTGTTTCTCTACAATATTATGCATGTATTATACATATAAACCTTCCTCTTGAATCACCCTATCTATTAAACTGTTTCAAAATCTGTTGCGTAGTTTTAAAGATTTTAGCATATTTAGGGACGGACAGACGATAGTGACTGTGTTTTATAATATGTAGTGATGGTCTAAGGGTTGGGTGTTGCCTTTGGATTCCAGGTTCTTGCTCAGTGTCTGGGTGTCATTTGTCTTCGTGGATTTGCTAGTTTGTAAACCGTTTTTTTTTTCGCTGGGTAAACGCTTTATGCATACCGCCGCCCCTCGCGGATAGGCCGTGATTATGTGGGACTCCGAAAACGTCTATCCACTAAACCTCAGTGGCCCTCACACTACACGCTCGAGGCGTGACGCCTCGACGAGGTGCCCGCTACATGTTTGTAAACTACCCTGACCATACATGTCATATCTAGTGCAGGGTTTTCGTTTTATCATCACTATCACTATCACTACATAGTATAAAACAAAGTCGCTGTCGTCTGTCCTCCCTATGTATGCTTAAATCTTTACACAATACACAACGGATTTCGAAGCGGTTTTTTTAATAGATAGTGTGATTCAAGAGGAAGGTATAATACATGCATAATATTGTAGAAAAACACTCCTAAATTTAGATGTTCACCATTGCATCCGTGCGTAGCCGGGGCGGGTCGCTAGTTGACAATAAAATGAATTAGTACCATCTTGTCTGGCAAGTTTCGTGGAAGTTGTGTAAAGTATGCTGGTCGTTACAAAGCAGACAATCTAGCCTCGAGAGAAGGAAATCCTGATACAAATGTACCAACTGTCTGGCCACATTGGCAAAGCACGCTAATTTTCCTGCATGAACTTGGTGGAAAGCGCGAACGAAGACCAGTTCCAAACATATTATTTTTTCTAACATAGTACGTGACGGTGGACCGCAGTAATCTCAAGTATACGTGAATTGAGCGGCCTGAACGTTTACTATCCATTCAAGGACATGCCACACTGTTTACTGAAGCGATTTGCTTATTAGCACATGATAACCGGCGTAGAAAGATCTGTGGCATTCCAGCAGAAGTCCCCGAATCATTTAGAGCCGATAACACGCACGGGGGCCGCTATAGCTCTAGATAAAACGGTTCCCGCTCTTTATCAGCGTTGAGGATGGATTTTTTCCGTGTTTGCGTTATCGTACATAGTGATAATGAGGGCAATGACTCTACTATTGCGTGATTTAGATAGTAGCATGGTCGTATACACATTTTGAGTGTAAAAGGTTGCCGAGAGAGCTGTAGGTACTGATTATCCCTGGGTTTCTTAGATTTACACTTATAGACATAGATTACACCTGTACACTTAGATTTGTGGTATACTCGATTATGCAAAGAAATTAGAAATAAAAATACATTAACGCATTACTGGCGTGTACCTGGTAACTTTGATTTTAAAAAATAACAACGCCTTTTTATTTTTCTACTGCATTTGGTGACTCATACTCTATTACATTAAGCGGTAAACTAAATGACAGAAAACAGTCCAGAAATATAATTAATATGTTAATAACATAAAGTTTTAATTTAATTAAATGAGGCACATATTCTAAACCACTTTGTTTATTAACAACGCCATCTATGAATGACTACGGTCATTATCTTGATTATAAATACAGTTGACAGTCGTTTTCTTCTTAGTTTCTAGAAAATATAAAATATAATACGTAATCTGTGATTTCCATAAGGGAATATTTACGTTTTTAAACACAACGGTAACAAAATATAATTACTCTTAAGTATGAACATGAGATTAAAATGAACCAGTCGGCAATCTTGAAGGTATAATACACAGAATATTCCAAGATAGAAGCAAAATAAGCTACCCTATATAACATTAACAAGTTATATGAACCAGCGAGGATAATAGGCACCTAGATGCCGACAGTAATCCCTAAAATATGTTGTTGTGTCACGCGAACGGCCCATTATTGACGTGTAACTGATGTTAACATTAAAACGTCGATAGATGGCATCACAAGCCCTCTAGATCTGACTCTAGATCTGGATAATATGCACAATATTTAAAATGCTAACGCAATAGACAGAAAATATAGTTGCAAGACTGTTTATGTCTGCCAACTTGTAATGTTCGTTTCCAAATAACTATGAGTGTGTTAGTAGTATCCGTATGGTGACGGATTTAGAATACATAGTGTCACCAACCCATCCTGAGGGTATCGTAAGAGCCGACAAAAGGAAATCACAAGGCCGATAACTTAACCGTAAGACAACTTGATACGAAAACTTGTGCCAACCTATCTGGCCAGCGTGGCACAGAAGGCTGATTACTCTCCACGTAACAGGAGGAGGCCCGGCCCAGTAGTGGGTCATCTATAGGCTGAGTATTAGATAGTGGTTTTAATTGCGCCACATAATTTATTTCATTTATACACACTAATGAGTAAGTAGTGTTCCTAATTTAACTTATTCAATGCGAGCTTGTTTCACAAGTTTACACGTAACAGGTATCACAAAACGAACTGCGAAGTTAACATGTAGGATGGTTTAAAATGGCTCTGGAAGAGGAACCAACTTCATTTGCACGAGGCTCAGCATTTATGGGACTATAAGATGATCACAATAACGTTGCACACAACTTAAATATTCGAGTGCAATAATAATAATAAAGTTTCTTGATACGGCTGACCCAATACCCGCTGTAAAAAGTCCAAGTGATTCACGCTCTATAATTTTGCGGGAGAAAACTGTGTTAACTTTCCGAGAAACATTTAAGGAAGGATTTGCTCACGAAAAGGTATTTAAGACACCGTTTCACCAAAGATATGTTGGCAACGATGTTGCGATTCGCTCATTATTTTCACGTTAAGATGTACGAGTATGTCAGAGGTTTTGTCGGCTCATACATCATCTCTACTCAGTCAGTCTATAACAGTAGGGCGTGTTGTTTTAAATGATCCTCCGGTTTCATGTATACTGTCTAGTGTCTCCGCAGATGCCTCCATAGAAATATAGTGCTTAACTTATTGGCTTTAACTTTCGATAAGTTGTAGTAGGACGGATTTTCTTGAAATGCTACAAACATTATATGAACTGAATCATAATTTGTTTTATCATGCTTTTTAACATAACTAGATAAATGCTCTCTTAATAAACATATTCATTATCTTAGCGCATGAAAGACCTTCTCCAAATACATGGAGGGAAATGAAGCTACTGTACCACGCTGGCTGGTCGTGTTATCACAAACTTTCGTGTGATGGTGTCCTTCTCTTGTGCCCAGGTATTTAGCCTCATGCTTTAGTCAGCTCTTACAAGACCCTCAAGAAGTAACGGAGTGACAGTATGTTTTCTAAATCACGACGAGGACAAAAGAGAGAGATAAACTACACATGTTATAGACCGAATATATTGTTGCAGTCCAGGAACACATAAAACACGACATCAAACAAGTCTGACTTAATATTCAAAAAGGTGCCAAGGCTATTTAAACATTTGAATAAATCGTCGGCTCGACAAAACAGCCCCGCAATCAGTTAAACGTTGAATTAAACAAAATGTCAGTTGCTCGAATCTCGATAGAAATGTTTAATACTTTTTGTTGACATGCCTCGCATACTCTCGCCCGGCAGCTAAACGATGTGGCGCAAATAAAAGACATTATATCTCACGGATGGCTTGAAAGCGCAAACGCAGAATTCAAAGAATTCTAATTTGATTTTTTAAACGAACTGCTCAGAGTTTGCCTCAACGTATAAAAAGAAGTGTAAAATCTTTTTGTAGGGCTCTACACTCATTTTGTTTGCTCATAATGTTATTACATAGTACGTATTAGGATTTGCGATGAAGAAGTATTTATCTCCGACGAAACGAGTGTGTTTAGCGGTTTAATAAAATTGATCTTTTGTCGAACTTTTTTTGTAGGTAGGTATATCGAAGGTTTTTATTTATTAATTTTACTTACGAATGTTACGCAACATAAAATTAACGCAAACAACATTAGAACATTGTTATTTATTTATTTCTAAGTAGAATTCAAAAACGAGCGCTTCACTATCACTATCATCACTATCACTGCATATTAAAAAACAAAGTCGCTGTCATCTGTCCGTCTCTAAATATGCTTAAATCTTTAAAACTAAGCAATTGATTTTGAAGCGGTTTAATAGAGAGAGTGATTCAAGAGGAACGTTTATATGTTTGTAGAGAAACACTGATAAATAATATATAAATATCCTTGGACATTTCACACAACGCCATCTCGTCCCAAGCTAAGCAACTTAATGCTTGTGTTATGGTAACGAGATGGATGATAAAATACTTATATAATTATTTTTTTTGTAAATACATACATATTATAGATAGAAATGACACAAATTTAGAGGTTCATCATTGCACCTATGCGAAGCCGGGGCGGAGCGTGTCGCTAGTACAGGTATAAAATAATAACCAAGATAAGTACTTCAATATCATTGGAATTTGAAATCTTAAGTAATTCCGCATTTAAATTAATTATGCATTGGAATTCATAAAGTAACTGTATTTTCTGTAGCTTAACCTGTGCTTGTACGAGTATATGTGAAAATATGCGCTCTTAGCTATAATTAAGTTACAAACAAATTACGGCTCACGATAAATTGCAAATCTTTTCGACATTTACGACTTAACTTCTACCAAATATATGATATTAGTATTTCTGCGTAAAACGTTTTCTAAAGATTTATCTATGGAATTGCTTGGTAAATCAATTATTAATTTATTAAACATGGCATATTTTCGATGTTACGCTTTGTAGTAATAAATACCCATAGCTACCATTTTTTTTAATTTATATCAATATGTTTCCTCTTCTTTATAAAGTGCCTCTTCATTACCCCAATTTCGTCCTATCCTTCGCCATCTGGAATACCTACAGATTCCAAATTTCGTCAAAATTAATAAATTTTAATTATTAATACATACAATCAAAATCGTTGGATGTTGAAGGGCAGTTACTTACTCCCACATTCAAAAACTATATAATAGTATGCATTATTACATATTCACATTTTATCACTACATAGTATAAAACAAAGTCGGTGTCGTCTATCCGTCCCTACGTATGCTTAAATGTTGAAAACTACGAAACGTATTTTGAAGCGGTTTTCTTTAATAAATAGAGTGATTCAAGAGGAAGGTTTATAAGTATAATACATGCATAATTGCACCCGTGCAAAGCCGGGGGGGGGGGGGGGTCGCTAGTCTTGTATAAACTTTATGAAAGTTTTACTTGTACAATTTAAATTATTATACCTATTTTAAATTTTATAAAGATTTTTATACTATTATTTTAAAGAGAATCAAATACTACGTCCATTCAAGTTTTATTCAACTAAGGGCACTTCAAATGAAATCAATTTGATTTCGATTTCACTTTACCGCGAATAGGTTATAAAACGTTGATAGACTATTCTTTGTTAGGTCATAAAATGTTCAATTGTTGCTCATTTCTGTTTTGAAGTATCTATTTATTTTCTTGCTTGCTAGCTGGCATTATTTTGCAGCATTTTGTCGCTTGACTTACGTTATATTTCTTTATGCACGAACTCATGAAATAGTTATTTTTTTATTCATACTCGTTTAACATCCACGGTTATATTTCCGTAGCCCGCTTGCCTTGTGATTGTTGTTGAAATTTGTTGTTGTTAAATTATTCATCTTTATGACAGGCAAAGGCCTTTTCCATACAGCCTGTCATATGTTAACATGTACGAGTGTGTGTGAGTTCATCAAGATAGAAATTCTAGCAATCCGTGTCTCTAGTATGGTATAGTCGACTAAATCATCTTCAGGTAATTGGAGAAGGATTGATTGAATAATGGGTGGTTTATTGGGAAACTACGTCATATCTTCTCATCCAGTATTCCTCAGTGCCTGAAGACAAAAGTCTTCGAACAGTGCGTGTTGCCAGCGATGACATACGGAACCGAGACGTGGGCGTTCACAATGGGGCTTATTAGGCGGCTGAGAGTCACTCAACGTGCGATGGAAAGAGCTATGCTCGGAGTTACTCTACGCGATAGAATCAAAAATGAGGAAATCCGTAGAAGAACCAAAGTGACCGACATAGCTAAAAGGATTGCACAGTTGAAGTGGCAATGGGCAGGCCACGTGGCCCGAAGAACGGATGGCCGCTGGGGCATAAAAGTCTTGGAGTGGCGTCCACGTACGGGAAAGAGAAGCGTGGGAAGACCCCCGACTAGGTGGACGGACGACCTTGTGAAGGTCGCTGGGAGTCGGTGGATGCGGTCTGCACGAGATCGTGCATTGTGGAAATCTATGGGGGAGGCCTATGTTCAGCAGTGGACATCTGTGGCTAATAGATAGATATGGCTGAGAAAAGATCTTTTAAGAGTGAAATTCTGTCAATCTTTCTATCAGCTACACTCCAGTGCTGAGCGTGGGTCTCGTCCATGGATCTTCACAACGTAAAAACTTGTGCAGACCACTCCCAGCGACCTTTATAAGGTCGGTCGACCACCTACTCTGAGGTTTTTCCACTCTCCGCTTTCCCATACGTGGTGGCCACGCTACGGCTGTTGCCGTACCGGCCATGCATTCTTATTCAGCGCTACGTAGCCTGCTTATTGCCATGTCCTCCGAGGTGTCGGTTACGTCGGTTCTTCTGCGGATTTCCTCATTTGTGATTCTATGACGCAAAGTATCTCCAAGCATCTCTCTCAATTGCCGAGTCTACATTGCTAGTTGAGTGACTCTCATCAGGGTGAAATTTCGTTTTTAATAGTCATAAATATAAGAGGTTTTTGTAGTTTTTTGTCACAAAATACAATACAATACTAGGCAGGATAATTATGTATGTATTCCAACTGCAAACAATACATAGGTTTCGAAACCAATTCTTAATTTAAAATATAATATTTATTAACGCTTTATTGTTTAAATGGAATCTTAAAAGTAATAAAACGGGCGCTATATTTTATTGTTAACGTTTTTACTATTCAAACCCAAACTGCAGACGTATTAGATCTTATAAATTATTCATGCGAATGACCCGTTTTTAAATCGCATCTACAATTTAAGTGAGTATTTATTTTACCTGAGAATTTACAATGTATAATATTTGATTTAATATTCGCCTTTGTAATTTCGTATAGGCTTGTTTCACAAAAGAGTAAAACTGACTATTTTTTTAAGAGGCAGTCCAATATTTCTGTATTTAACTAAAATAATACATATTTGATAAGCATGGATTGTTTTTAAAAAACGGTAGAAAGTGTGGTTACGGATTTGACGGTGAGCCGACAAAAGCAAATGGCAAGGCCAAATACCTAGCCGCAAGAGAAGAAAAACTTGAAAACCTTTGCCAACCCGTCTGGCCAGCGTGGCACAGTAGGCTAATTACCCTCCCTGTGATAGGAGGAGGCCCGACTCAGCAGTGGGTAATTTATGGGCTGAGTAGTAGAATTCTGAATCAAGGAATAATAATTAAAATAACAAATTAGTTTTTTCTTAGAAACAAAACTGAACTGTAATTCAAACTCACTCGGAAGCCAAAGATATTCAGTGGAAATCCTCAAATATACTTAGCCAAAGTATACGATACAATCTCGAACTTTTCCAATGGTTATATTATTTTTTTCTATAACTTTTCTATTAACTCTATTGGCCTTTGTTATTTCCGCTTCGTTTCAACTTTATTCATATGTCAGCCTATTCGGTTTCCATTCTACTTAGTTTTTTTTTTGCTGTGACTTGTTTTTTTTTTATCAGTGACTTGAATGCCTTTGACCCTAGGCTTGCGTGATGGAAAGCAACGCCAGGGTCTCAGATGGAGCAGGCAATTCAAGGAATTGCCCTGTCGGGCACCGGCTCCCACATACACGGAAAGGAAATGGCAAGGCCGTAAAAGAAGGGAATCGATTGTACGAAACCCTGAGCCTACCCGTCTTTCGAGTGTGGCACAATAGGCTAATTGCCCTCCATATAATTGGAGGGGTTTAAATACACTTAGGTCCCAGAATCGAACTATGGAGCCGCTTACCTACTAACAATCTATTCACCAAAATGGTGTAACAGTAAAACCACCGAAAAATATTCATAACCCTGATGATGATTGTGACTGATGATGACTGATTGTGTAATATTCTGTGATTGTACCAGCCAAACCAAGGTCGAACGCCTCGATTGTTTGAACCTTCGTGAACTTTGTGGCGTTATTTACCTAATATGTCACACCTTCAGTTGATTATAGCCTTAAATGCATGTGTGTGCCAAAGTAATAATCGCCAAAGAAAGCCTGATAAGGCAGGTTTCAACTGACTTTGGCATCACAGTTCAACGCGTTCTTGCGAACCTGTGGTGCCCGAAACAGGACCTGTAGGGGTATTCCGCTGGGGTCTTAGTGCAAGTCTCGTACTTGCTTGGAAAATGTATATAATTAATTAGCAACCCACCACGGCTTCGCACGGGCGCAATTATGAAACTCTAAATTTATCAATGTTTCTCTACAATATTATGCATGTATTATACTATCCCCTTGAATCACTCTACCTATCTATAAAAAGAAACCGCTTCAAAATCCGTTGCGTAGTTTTAAATATTTAATCATACATAGGGACGGACAGACGACAGCGACTTTGTTTTATAATATGTAGTGATAATGTACAACGAATGTTGACGGATTTAGAGTACATAGTGTCACCACCCCATTCTATCCTGAGGGTGTCGTAAGAGCCGACAGAAAAAAAAAAAGAAGGCCGATGGCCTGGCCATAAGGGAAGGAAAACTTGATACAAAACCCGTTTGGCCAGCGAGGCTTAGTAGGCTCATAACCATTAATGTGGTTGGAGGAGGCCCAACTCAGCAGTGGGTTATTTATGAACTGAATTGTATTAGTAGTAGTACAACCATCGATCACTAATAATAGAGATCGATGAGAACAACGTACAATTGACGACACGGTTGGCGCAGTGGTGGAGCGATCGACTGCTGCGCATCATGTCGCGGGTTCGATTTCCGCACGGAAGAAAAATTTGTACGACCTACAACTATTTTTTCCGGGTCTGGGTGTTTTCTATCTATAATATGTATGTATTTACAAAAAAAAATGTATATAAGTAGTTTATCATCCATCTCGTTACCATAACACAAGCATTAAGTTGCTTAGCTTGGGACGAGATGGCGTTGTGTGTGCAATGTCCAAGGATATTTATTAATGGCCTGAAATGACAACGAACGACTTAACTGAATGAGATCATATTACATCGCAAGCAGATCCCACTATGCCTTATCACTACGTTGCCAAAGTGAAACCTATGTTTACAAACAGTATCAAAAAATTACCATTTTATCGCTCCGTCCGGCCAAGGTTGGTCCGCGGTTGAACCCATATGACCTCGCCTGGCGCAATCTTCGCTCGCAGTTAGTATCTCCCAAATCTAATGGTTCGTTAACATTGATTACACCCCTATATACATTTATTGCCTGCACTAGACTAGGGATCCGAAGTTGGATTGCAAGTGCTTTAGTAGTAATAAAGTAATTTGCGCGATGTTACTGATCACGTCACTCCATTACATTCTAACTACCATATGCAAGTATACCATACGTACGTGTCTTATGGGCCGACATCAGAAAATGACAAGGCCGAAGCTGCCCTTAACTGCTATTGACATACCTACTAAGCTTTGTATTGATCTCCTGGACATTTCTGTTGTGCAATATGTTACATTGTCCTAACATCTTAGCTTGGTGTTAAACACGAAATCAATGTAACCCAATCAGATGTTTGAAATCTGTAATAGAAAATATGATAAAAACCTGTTCTTCTCCATAGGATCTACTTTTTGGAACAAGCAACTAGGTTCCTAACTTCACTTTTGACCTTTCAAAAACACCTGTAAATAGGTTCAATTGAAATAAATGATTTGAGTTTGAGTTTGACATATTCAAATAAACTCAAACTCAAATAGAACTTTAAAAAAGATGTCCTAGCTGCAAGAGAAGGAAACCTTAATACGAAACCCTGTGGTTATCGTTAGGGTTGGGACCAGACGGGGGTCCCAACCCGTCTGTTCAGCATTTCAGAGTAGGCTTATTACCCTCCATGTAATTGGTGGAGGCCGAACTCAGTAGTGGGTCATTTATGAGATGAGAAGTAGTATATTGATAATACAGTTTTAACCAGCTAACAAACCATCTCTAATCCGCGAACATTCTACGAATCGTTTGCCCCCAATCTGTGAATACGTTGATATCACGCACGCGACGCGCTTAGACTAACACGTGTTTTGTAGTGTTGCCAGAGTAATATTCAGGTCGTACAAACCTTAAGAATCTAAGTATGTTTGGGGGCAAGCAACATTGTACTGATGATTTTTAAAAAGTAATTCTATGAGAATGAGACGTCTGTAAAATAGTTTCAATTTCCTTTTGCCAAACGAATAAAAAGTCTCGTTCTTTTTTAAGTTTCTATAATTTTCTTTTTCTGTTTAAACTACTTCTGCGCTCATAAATTACCCACTGCTAAGTCGGGCTTCCTCCAACTACATGGAGGGTAATTCACCTACTGTGCCACGCTGGCCAGACGGGTTGGCACAGGGTTTAGTATCAAGCTTTCCTTCTCTTTCGGCCACCCCATTTATAATTCCGTCACCACACGGAGTGGGTATATTTCGGTATATTCGAAGCAAAATAAAATGTGCACCCGTGACATCCGAATGTGTGAAATGAATGCATGATATTGCGTGTCCAACCACATACGAGGGTGAATCAAAAAATTCTTGGAATCAATATTAAAAAATGCAAAGATTTAAATAATAATATTTTATTTTTCTACATAATCTCCCTCCAATGCAATGCATTTAGAATAACGCGTTTCTAACTTCCTTATTCCTTGTGAAAAAAAAATATTTTCTTGACTCTCGAAAAAGTCCTCTACGGCAGCTATAACCGCGTCATTATCGTGAAATTTTGTTCCACGAATTTCCTCTTTTAATTTTGGAAATAAGTGAAAATCACTTGGGGCTAAGTCCGGAGAATATGGTGGGTGGTCAAGGAGATTGAAGCCAGCACAGCGGATTGCGTTGAGCGCAACTTCCGATCGATGGGCAGGAGCGTTATCTTGAAGGAACAACACGCCCAACGACAGTTTTCCACGACGTTTTTCTTTAATCGCTTCACGCACTTTCGGGATTAAATTTGCATAATAGGGTCCAGTTATCGTCTGGCCTTTTGGCATGTAATCAATAAAAAGGATTCCTTCACTATCCCAGAACACAGAGGTCATAACTTTGCCAGCGGAAGGAGCAACTCGAAATTTCTTAATGGATGGAGAGGATGGTCGTTTCCAAGACATGCTTTGTCTTTTAGTTTCAGGATCAAAATGGTGGACCCACGTTTCATCCATGGTGACAAGACGACGGCAAAAATTATCCGAATCACGCTGGAACATTTCGAGATTACGCTTGGAAATTTCCAAACGTCGCTTTTTGTTTTCGTCGGTTAACATTCGTGGCACCCATCTTGCAGACACTTTTTTGAACCCCAGTGAATCAATTAAAATGGATTGAACGCTACCAAAAGATATCTTTAGGATCTCAGCTATATGTTTTATAGTCATTCTTCTGTCTTCCAAAACCAGATTCTCAACCTTTTTGACATTTTCTTCTGTAACGGAGGTTGAAGGCCGCCCAGAACGCGGGTCATCTTTACAGCTTGATCTACCTCTTTTAAATTCAGCCACACAGTACGCAACCGTAGAATAGGGTACAGCATCACCCCCTAATGTCTGCTGAATGTCCAAAAAAATTTCCTTCGTAGACATTTTTTTCAAACTGAGATATTTTATCACCGCACGTAACTCACTTTTATCCATAATTTTGACTTTTTAGCAACTCGTTGCACAAAAAAATTTATTACATGCGAACGAACTGACAAAAACAAGTGACAGTCTGCATAAATATAGTGTGATAGACACTCTTTAATTTGAATATCGAACTTGATCCAAAAAGGTTTCATATATATGCACTTCTAAGAACTTTTTGATTCACCCTCGTAAGTACTCGTACATATTATCAACAATCAGTGCGCGCGCAACCTCACACCGAAGGATGCATGTTACACTGTCCGAATACGTTATGCACTTGCATTTTCTTTGTTGAACTAAATTTAACAACACTATGTCTAAGGGTCAGCGCCGACCTACGGAGTGGCGGCGGAGAGACTAATTCAGTAACAATTTAAATTCAACCTAAAACGCTTCAGAATACAACTGTATTTGGTACAATAAAATACAATGACGGCGAGCGTATTCTAAATACAGCTAAATACAGTCGTATTCTGAAGCGTTTTAGGTTGAATTTAAATTGTTACTGAATTAGTCTCTCCGCCGCCACTCCGTAGGTCGGCGGGGACCCTAATAGGAACTATAAACACACTATGGGCTCCATCAGAAGGCTTAAAGTCACCCAAATGGCAAAGAAGAGGGCTATGCTCGGGGTTTCCCTGCGAGATCGAATCAGAAATGAGCAGATACGCAGGCAAACCAGAATTACCGACATAGCCCACAGGATGGCCCAACTTAAGTGGCAGTAGGCAGGGCACATACTCGTAGCTCGCAGGACCGATGCCCGATGAGGCAGAAAAGTCCTCGAGTGGGGACCGCGTTCCGGAAAGCGCAGTGCTGGTAGGCCTCGGACCGGTGACTTGGTTAAGGCGCTGGTGGAGAGCTACGTCAGATTGATCGATCGACTGAATTCAACTGCAAAATTCCCGCGAAAACACTTTTATATACGCGCCGTCAATAGAATCAGAACCCTTTTTTTTTAAATGTGTACACAATTCGAATGCATTTATGCGCAAATTATTTAAAAAAAGAACACGGGTATATATACCGTTGAGTTGCACAAAAGTATTGGGTTCAAACATAATTAGCGCAACTCATTTCTTTGTCCCAGTGCTGATAATAATGGCTATAACCAAAGTACCCTTGGGCAAACCTACGCTGCCTATACTCGTATTAAATTGGTATGTAGAAACACGTATGTACGAGTACGTAGTAATCGCGATGCACAATGGCAAATCGTTTCATTGTTTATTTACACGCAACGATGCGTGAAATTAGTTCTGACTGTACTCCCGTGTATAAAATCGACCATTTAGCTACACTATGTATGCCTACTCCGATGAATCATGTAACATAGCCCTTCGACTTTTTTATTCTTCTTCTCCTAAGCAGAATACGCGATTTTGACTTCATTTCGTTTCTAATAGACGTTAAGATCGCATGCGATACAGATATACCAATATTTTCCATCTGTACTAATATAATATTATGAGAGGTAAGATTCGAATTTTGTTTATAACGAATACACTAAAAAACTACGGTATCGGTTTCAAAAATCGTTAAGCATTGAAATGATAGATTCAGGTAATATAGGCTGCACACGAAATCGCGAAAATCACGGGCTGAAAGACCGAGAGAGCGAAACCACGCTCATAAAAAAATGTCATACACTGCTGTATTCTTAATTTTATTTATAACTAGCGACCCGCCTCGACTTCGCACGGGTGCAATGGTGAACCTCTAAATTTCTTAGTGTTTCTCTACAATATTATGGATACGTGATTCAAAAGGAAGGTTATTACTAACATAAATATGTACTATAGATGTCTGTAACTAAACTAAATAACTATTAAACTAAAATATACATAATTTATAAAAAGTTCAGTTGTGCCCAATCGCCACCACTTGGCAAAGTGCCCAGAAGACTAAATAAATCACATTATTTGTCTCAATAATGCACTGTTGTAAAGTAAATTATTTTTAGTGGTGTTGATCATATTATTTTATTCAAATCCCGACGTTTCAGATCTTTTACAGCCGTTTATAGTTAGTAAACTTATAGACAGATATAATTTTAATTCACTGAGAAGAAAAATAAATGATTATTTATTGAAAATGCATGGATGCAATTATAAAAACATGACAAATCACATACAAATTTATAATGTTTGTTTATGAAATCCATAGAATTTATGACTAAAAATAAATTATCATAAGTAGATTATAAGCGTAACGCGAAAACGATGTGGAAACATTAGGGTAATTTGTCTCCAAGTTCCACAGTTGCCTCGTTTTATTTAATGCTAGATAAGGCAAATTGATTAAAAAAGTTTAAATTATATTACAGGCGAAGTTTTATACTAAATTGGTAAAATATGTACCTAATATTTTTTTTACGATGTTTTAGCAGTAATTACAAATTAAGTGGTGTTAGAGAATACTGCTGGCATGGCAATACTCCAATGCTTGGCCTAAAAATTAATACTGAAGATATCATGTAAGAAAGCGGCTCGATTAACCAGGACTCATATTTAAATTAAACTATAACATATGTGATTCAAGAACAATTAGTAATATGACCGTGTGGTGATGGATTTAGAATACACAATATCACCAACCCATACCATCTTTAGGGTGTCGTAAGAGTCGACAAAAAGAACGCAAGAGGCAGACCACCTAGCCCCAAGAGAAGGAAAACTTGATACAAACCCTGTGCCGTCTTGCCAGCGTGGCACAGTAGGCTAATTTCCCTCCATGAATTTGGAGGAGGCCCGACCCAGTCGTGGATCATTTATGGGCTGAAACAAACGAACGATCATTCCATGTGGCGACGGATTTAGAATACATAGTGTCACCACCTCATTCCATCCGGAGGGTTTCGTAAGAGCCGACAAAAGGAAATTACAAAGCCAAATACCCAGCCGAAGAGAAAGACAACTTGAAATGAAATCCATCTGGCCAGCGTGGTTAACCTCGCGGTGAAGGGAGGAGGCCCGCAACCCAGCAGTGGGTCATCTATGTGCGTAGTAGTAGTAGTCACTAAAACCCACGGCGTTCCTTGATTACCAGCTCCAGAGCCACGGCATACGCTGCCCAATGGTAATGGCTAAAGAGATTATCACCTTCTACTTCGGCTGCTACTTTCGACTTCATTAAGCTACATCATCCGTATGGCGACTGAGACTGATTTAGAATATCCAATGTCACCTACCCACACTATCCAGAGGATGTCGTAAGAGGTGAATAAAGGAATGCAAGAGGTGGATAACTTACCTGCTTAAGAAGGAAAACTTGATACAAACACTATGCTAGCGTCACACAGTAGACTATTTTCCCTCCATAAATTTAGCGGAGGTCAGACTTAATAGTGGGTCATTTTGGGTTAATGTTTCCACCACGACTTGCTTTCATTTTATTTTCAACTAGCTGCGCCCCGCGGTTTTAAGGTCTGGGCAAACAGCGGACGGGGCGGGACGGCGACGCGACGCTGGCGGGACGTGAAGAGTTGTAATGTATTAGTTAATGTAGAATAGGTCACATAGAGCCGTCGCACTCGGCGCGAGAGTAGCGGTCGCGTCGCGTCGGCTCTGTGTGACATATTCTACATTAACTAATACATTACAACTCTATATTTTTTACCCTTCGTATATTTTTTACCCATTACTAAATGTTTCCTTGTAAAAAACGTAAAAGTAGTACTTAACGACCCTTGCAAATTGTATTACAGTGTAATGTAAAGTAAATAAGAATTCTATTTTATATGTTCTTTTATACAAAATAAATTGCATTCTTTTGTATCCTTACTAATATAAATACTCTTTCACATAAAAACTGCTGAATGTATTTTAATGAAACTGTACAACAATATAGCATAAACATCAGAATAACACATAGGCTACAATTTCTAAAGATATTGTGAGAATTGTCCAAAATACGCGGGTAAAGGTCTGGGCAAACAGCGGACGGGGCGGGACGGCGACGCGACGCTGGCGGGACGTGAAGAGTTGTAATGTATTAGTTAATGTAGAATATGTCACACAGAGCCGACGCGACGCGACCGCTACTCTCGCGCCGAGTGCGACGGCTCTATGTGACCTATTCTACATTAACTAATACATTACAACTCTTCACGTCCCGCCAGCGTCGCGTCGCCGTCCCGCCCCGTCCGCTGTTTGCCCAGACCTTTACCCGCGTATTTTGGACAATTCTCACAATATCTTTAGAAATTGTAGCCTATGTGTTATTCTGATGTTTATGCTATATTGTTGTACAGTTTCATTAAAATACATTCAGCAGTTTTTATGTGAAAGAGTATTTATATTAGTAAGGATACAAAAGAATGCAATTTATTTTGTATAAAAGAACATATAAAATAGAATTCTTATTTACTTTACATTACACTGTAATACAATTTGCAAGGGTCGTTAAGTACTACTTTTACGTTTTTTACAAGGATACATTTAGTAATGGGTAAAAAATATCTTCAAAGGGCTTCAAAGGGAAGCTCTCATATCCTTTTGCAAATACAATCTCAAGATTCACGTTTCTTCAATGAATATTGTTACAAATTAAATGAACATCAAATATATGTGTACGAGTTTGTGTAAGTAATGCTTCGGAGAATTCGCTGTTTAATAACGTGTGCTTTCTGGGAACGATAACCGTTTGATTTATAAATTAAACCATACAACCAAAGCTTAGTTATATAACTCTCTACATATACTTTTATTGTACCGATTTTTTTAACTTTACGTGGCATTAATAAAATCTCAGCAAATAACTAATTCAAAACGAAGAAGAAGAGTAAACATGTTTTTTAAAATAGGGTGGAATGAGTTGCCACTTAAACAGAGAATCAAAATATTTTAATTACTTTATATGTGCATTTTCACTATCACTATCACTACATAGTATAAAACAAAGTCGCTGTCGTCTGTCCGTCCCTATGTATGCTTAAATCTTTTAAAGCGGTTTTTATTTTAGGTTTTTATGTATACATTTTATGTTCTTCATCGCACCCGTGCGAAGCCGGAGCGGGTCGCTAGTTTATTATAAACTAGCTGACCCGGCAAACTTCGTACCGCCTCAGAATCAATAAATAAAATACCTGAATGATAATTCCAGAATGTTTCAACTTTATTAAAGTTTGTGCAAACCATAACTGAAACAAAAATAATGCGTATTAAAAATAAATGTTTATTCATATTTTCTTATTACATATTTCCTTATAAACCTTCCCTGGACTTCCAAGAATATTTCAAGGCCAAAATTAGCCAAATCGGTCCAGCCGTTCTCGAGTTTTAGTGAGACCAACGAACAGCAATTCATTTTTATTTATATACATAGATATATATTGAAAACCATTACTACTACTAGTCAGTCCATAGACAACTGATACGATATGAAAATTTGTGTAATGTCTTTTCTTCAAATTTATATTAGTCAGTGGCGTAGCAAAACGCGCAGGGAACAGCTAGTCATTTATAAAAATACTTAGCTGACCCGGCAAACGTTGTTTTGCCATATAAATATCACTATTAACAAATAGGGTTTGATCGCAGAGGGGTGAAAATTTAGGGATAATATGTATTTTGTATCATAAAAATATCAAAAAACAAAAAAAGTCTAAATAATAAAAAATTACGGGTAGACCTTTAACTTTTAAGGGGATGAAAAATAGAATTTGTCCGATTCGCAGACCTAAGAGACACACAAAATTGCACGAATATCGGTCGAGCCATTTCGGAGGAGTTTAATTGCAAATACCGTGACACGAGAATTTTATAAACTAGATATGTCTAACTATAACAGATTTTTGTGTATTTTGTTAAATACACGTGCGAAGCCGGGTGGGGCCGCAGGAGTTACAATAATATTTTAAGCGCCTCTAAATTTATCGTGGCTCAACAAACAGCCAATACATCGCTAACTTTGCCTTAATAGTCACGATCGCTGCCCGGCCACTAATGGCGTCAACTTCAACCAAATTGCATGCACACTTCCTTAAACATTGTCACGGTGGCTGAATTCAATTAGGAACTAGGAAAATAATTCAAAGCTCGTATATTCCGAGACAGATCAAGTATCTTTGCGTCAGCTAATAACTACTTGCTCTAGAGCTGAGTTCTGTTTTTATTAGCTATTATATGTGTGATATTGGCTAATCTACACTTTAATTTAAACATACAAATAAATAAAATTGGAGTCTTGCCAGCCCATAAATGACCCACTGCTGAGTCGGGCCTCCTCCAACTACATGGAGGATAATTAGCCTTCTGTTCCACACTGGCCAGACGGGTTGGCACAGGGTTTTGTATCAAGTTTTCCTTCTCTTGCGGCTAGTTTATCGGCCTTATGATTTCCTTTTGTCGGCTCTTACGACACTCACAGTATGAAATGGGGTGGCGACACTATGTATTCTAAACCCGTCACTACACGGAATTGGAGTGCATTTGGATGTATACACATTTTTTTTTTCAGTTTGTGTCTGTCTGTTTGTTTCGGCTAATCTCGGAAATGGCTGAACCGATTTTGACGGGACTGTTTAAGTCGCCTCTTACGATATAGGATAGTGTAGGTGTGTGTTGTCTATATTAAAGGTCATCACACAGTTATCTAAAGCTATCAGTACACAGAAATTGTGTATTCCAATTAAATAACAACTGTTGTTATCACGAAAAGTAATTAAACATTTTGAAAAGCCCAAATCGCCAGCTATTGTTAATAAATTGAAACAATGTGGATTCATTATTGCAATATTTCATTTAGTCGTTTGTTGTAAAGGTCGCAAGTTTGACAATGCCATTGTGATCTGAGGTCACGGCATTTTGTAAATATGCATCCATTGTTTACCAAAATACGCTTGTTTAAACCTAATTCACATTACATTTTAACAAAAACTGCCACGTTGATTTACCGACTTTAGATAGATAGGCCAGTGTCTTTGAGGACCAGAGACACTTGCTTTGACTCTGGATGTCATTTGTGTTCATTGTTTATTTGTGTGGGTAAACATTACAATATACTGGCTTTGTGGTGACGAATTTAGATTACATAGTGTCACTACCCAATTTAATATTGCCAAACTTAAGTGGCAGTGGGCAGGGCACATAGCTCGCAGGACCGACGCCCGATGGGGCAGAAAAGTCCTCGAGTGGCGACCGCGTTCCGGAAGGCGCAGTGCTGGTAGGCCTCCCACACGGTGGACCGACGACCTGGTTAAGGTCGCCGGAAAGCAGTGGATGCGGCCGGCCCAGGACCGGCCTTTGTGGAGATCCTTGGGGGAGGCCTATGTCCAGCAGTGGATGTCTTTTGGCTGAAATGATGACTACCCAATTCTATCCTTTGGGTGTCGTAAGAGCCGACAAATGGTAATGAGAAGGCCGATAACTTTGCCGTAAGAGAAGGAAAACTTCAAACGAATCCCTGTACGTCTGGCCAGGATGACAAAGTGGTCTATTCTCCCTCCCTGTGATGGGAGAAGGTCAGACTCAGCAGTTGGTCATTTATGGGCTGATTAGTAGTAAATAAATAAATATCCTTGGACATTTCACACAACGCCATCTCGTCCCAAGCTAAGCAACTTAATGCTTGTGTTATGGTAACGAGATGGATGATAAACTACCTATATACATTTTTTTTTGTAAATACATACATATTATAGATAGAAATGACACCCAGACTCCGAGCCAGTGCCTCTGGTTTAGACAAAGACACTTGCCCGACCCGGGAATCGAACCCGGGACCCGCTGATCCAAAGGCGGCACATCTAACCACTAGACCAACGAGGCAGTCATATTACAATACACACCAGCATGACGGAACATTAAAGGAACGCAAAAGGAAAATCATCTAGAAGAGAAGAAAACAGAATTGAATTTGACATATCTATGCCAAGTCGTGATTCCAGCATAGTACAGTAGAATTTCCCTCCATGAATTTGCAGCTAGACTAGGTAGTTATCTCAGTGCCTTTTAAGGATTCTCGGTAAAATTATGGCAATTAATTATTGCAGTAAATGATTTGTTGACGGTTCTGATCGCGTTAGTTTTTTTTAAATCCCAAATTAGAACCGTCATGAACCCACAGCCAATACATATATGTATTTCTTGAACACCTGACAGTGTCAAAATAAATTGCTAGTTTATGATTTGATTGTCCGATTGAAATTGCATTCAAATTGTGAATCTTGCACAACATTGAATTCATCAACTAAAATGTTAAGTTTGTTTAATATTCAAATATATTAATTAAAATGTAAACTAGACGAAGATGAAATTATATTTGAAATACCTATAATGTGTATAAATGTAAAACGAATATTTTTTGTTGATTCGGAATTTGTAGCACTAATGCTACTACTACTCAGTCCATATATGACCCATTGCTGAGTCGGGCCTCCTCCAATTACATGGAGGGTAATTAGCCTACTGTCCTACGCTGGCCAGACGGGTTGGCACGGGGTCTCGCATAAAAGTCCGTCGCCTGCTCAAAACAGGCCCCGGGAGGATAGCGCGCCGCGATTCGCGTACCCCCCCAGCGGTGGAATGGGGGAGGGCAATACAGCCACTCCCTCATAATCGGAGGGGCCCGCCTTGGAGTATGGGGCTCCACTAGCTTTTTAAGAGGCGGGCCAAGGCCCCCAGGGTCACGAAGCATGCTCCCGTATTTGGAGTGAATCCCGTGGCCCTGGTTTGGGCAGTCGAGGATCGCCGTCGGTTTTAGTGGGTAGGTCGGGGCGCAATTCACCATCTCAACCCGCCCCGGAGTCCCACATACCCCGGCCAGTCCCCAACGACCGGGTATCCATGAGGATATCCGACTAAAAAAAAAGGGGGTCTCGCATCAAGTTTTCCTTCTCTTGCGGTGACGGATTTAAAATGCATAGTGTCACCATCCCATTTCATCCTGAGGGTGTCGTAAGGCAACAATACGACATACAGGCTAATATGTAAGCAAATTTCAAAATGTCATAAATATAACTTCACACAAATAACCACTGACCTGACATATGAAATAACTCTATAGTTGGTTCTCAAGCTCTTTAACTAAGACGGTTTATAATAATACTAGCTGACCCGGCGAACTTCGTTCCGCATTATATATATATAAAATAAAACAAAAAGAAAGTTGGACATAGGATACCTGAGATTTTTATCCCGTCCGTATAAAACCTACTTTAACAAAACGCAACTGACAGCGAAACGTTATGTTGTCTATAGTTTAATATGGTCGAAAATTTGACAATTAGAAATTTTGAATTCGACTTGTTTATATTGTTGTAATTCACATACTTAATATCTTTATAACTTGTAGCCTATGTGTTATTCTGATGTATAAGCTATATTATTGTAAAGTTTCATTAAAATCCATTCAGTAGTTTTTACGTGAAAGAGTAACAAACATCCATCCATCCATCCATCCATCCATCCATACTTACAAACTTTCACGTTTATAATATTAGTAAGACAATCTTAGAGCATATTGTATTGGCACATAACAAGTAGGTCGTGTGGCAGGTCAGGGTATGACCCTACGGAATCGGGACGCTCGGCAGCCTCCCGTGTCCTACTTTACGCATCCAGGGATGTAAACCGACATCGTAATGTTAGCATATGATCGCTTTGTCCGCATATTGCTTAGCGTACTTCGTAAATTGACGGATATTCGGGCTGCGAACAAAACAATCCTTGGCTAGGATTATTACTATGAAGTTTGTTTTATTTCTTTCTTCATTTCAAACTACACTGTCACTGTCACTTCCTTCTGTCGGGCTTACGACACCCTCAGGATGGAATGAGGTGGTGACACTATGTATACTAAATCCGTTACCAACCGGAGCGCCATATTACTCTCTTGGAGTCTAGGGTTATTCTTTCGGGAAAGGCGATCATGGATATATTGCTAAGAACATCCAGATAGTGATGAGATATACCCTCAACAGGAGTTGATATTGTTAGACAGGCAAGATACGCTACCAAAACCGTATAAAGTTAGTCATTGGGTTAGTATACTGAGCTGACTCTGAATTAAATTGGGTAGTAACGCTATGTACCCATTTAAATATTACGCATTTCCATTGTTTTGTGATGTATTTGTTTATCTTATATACAGAAAAAGACATTATTTGAAGATTATGAAATTACATGTATTAGTGAAATCATACCGCGACACAGAAGACGCTTTGTTGACACGAGTTGCCTCTAAATTTCAGGACTTAAATTATACTACAATTCTCAGAGTTGACCCAGGTTTCGTATTACTGTTCCCCCCATTTACCTACCTTCAGTTTCCCTATCTATGTGACATATCAAGTCGTATATGTAACTTGTCGTATTTCATTAGTCACGTCGCAATTTTATTACCCTCAAGATGAAATGGATAGACGGCATTATGTATTCTTAAACCGTTCATCGTCTGAGTGTATTGCGAGGTTTACTAGTTTGTCTACTTGTTTAACCCGCCTACCCAGCGTGGCACAGTGGGCTAATTACTCTTCATTTATTTGGAGGAGGCCCTTCTCAGTAGTAGGTCATTTATGGGCTGAATAGTAGTAGTTGTAGTCCGGGAAAAAGCTCATTCATAAAACAGTAAACATATAATAGGAATATACCTGTCCGTGTGGTGACGTATTTAGAATAGCGTCACCAAACCATTCGGAAGCTGGCATAAAAGCCGACAAAAGGAAAAGACAAGGCCAAAAACCTTGCCACAAGATTAGGAAATTTTGAGACCCTATAGACCCCTATAGACCCTATAGACCCCTATAGACCCCTATAGACCCTATAGACCCGTCTGGTCAGCGTGGCACAGTAGGATAATTAACCCCCCTGTGATGGGAGGAAGCTCGACTCAGCAGTGGGTCATTTATGGGCTAAGTAGTAGTAGTGTACCTTAGACAAGTAAATAGAAATTTAGCATAGATATGGAACTCTGAGAAATATACTTGCTAGAACAATTTAGATCTTTGCAAAAATATTCCGATTTGATAAAACTTCTACTAAATCTATAATATAACTGAATATTATAGATTTAGTTACATTTTCATTGTTTTTAGTTAGTGGCGTTGCAACTCTCGCAAGGTACATCTAGTAAATAATAAAAAAAGCTTATCTGCCCTATGAAAGACCTTCCATTGGGTGACAAATGCTTCAATATGTGCGCAGTAACCTTCCACAATAGTAAATTCATTACTAATTCCTTGTCACAGGTCAGTATGTCGTTGTCAGGGCAACCTACATGACCCGGTCAAACCAGGCTTAGTTAAGTACGCTAAATAACAGACTCGTAAACCTATTGTTCGTCAGCACGTTCTGAATTCAACGCGGAATGTAGGTGACTGAACTATACAGAAATACCAAATGTGTTTATGAAAATGGAGATTTATTTACTGGGAATTCATATGCCTGTATTGAATAATAACTCCATTGAGAATCTAGGTGTTACGCTTTTTTATGACATATAATTACTGACTGAGAATACATAGTGACACCACCCCATTTCATCCTGAGGGTGTCCTAAGAGCCGACAAAAGGAAATCCTACAAGCGATAACCTAGCCACAAGAGAAGGAAAACTTGATACGTAACTGTACCAACCCCGGATGGTGTGGCACAGTCATCCAGACGGGGGAAGCTAATTGCCCTTCATGTTATTGGAGGAGGCCCGACTCAGCAGTGGGATGACCAACCCCCTTAAGAGCTGAATAGTAGTAGTCTTCATATTATATCTCAGCCCATAAATGACTGCTGCATTTACCACGTGTTCATTGTTATTTTTAAACTTTCGCGATTTGAACTTGATTTGAACACATACTTATTTGCTTATAAACATTCAACGGGACTTATCGCGCACAGAATTATTACCTGTTTTTGCTCGACTTTGTACAAAACCAAGTGAGGGTCGGAGACCGAAGTACCCTCACTTCCCACCGAAAAAACTTGCGGTCTGCAGTCAGCTCGCGACCACGGCCATTGTAACATGGTCGAAACGTCGAGCAACAACAGGTAATAATTCTGTGCGCGATAAGTCCCGTTGAATGTTTATAAGCACGTGTTCATTAACACAAAGATTTGCTAATTTTACACATTGGGCGAAACGTTATCGAGTACCTTATGCCTTGACATTTTCTAATTAACTACTTCTTGTGACGCGTTTTTGACAACCTCCGTTACATTTACAGTTACATTGTTTTTCACACTTCCACTTACACATGAAGTATATGTACTAGGGTTCATTCGGCTCGAGAATTCCCGGGAAATCGTTGGGCTGTGTTCCCGGGAAATCAAGCTCGAGAAAAGTCGAGAACTCGAGAAATCATGTACGTTTGTAGAAAATAAACTTGCAGAGTTTAAATTTGATTATATTCTATTAACATGCCATAAATGGTGCTATGATTGTAATGTAATTATAATTTACATTTACTTTCTACCTGAGTTTAAGATATTAAAGATTTCTTTCGTGTTTTATAGAAGCTATTTTGTTTACAAGATTTAAGTTGATTTTTTTTCTAAATAACCAGCCCAAAATTGTGCTGTGATCCTAATGTAATGTAATGGAAGTTAAGATAATAGGTTGGGGAAAAAGTTTCGTCGCATTTTTTAAGAAATTTCAAAACATTTTTTACTATCGTTTATTTACTTTTAACTAAAGTACGTAGCTACCATTTTGTTCGATAACTTTTTGCCATCTTGTAGGTAGGGACATGATCCCATTGCTATAGACATTTTGGGACTACTGATCAAAATACCGCGACAAGTGGTTTTGGCAGTCCTCTCGTGATGTTAACCTGAGACTGCCTAAAGAATTCTGAAGAGACCGAAACATGTGGAAATCTGAAGGTGCAAGATCAAGACTGAAGATTTTATTACAAGTTCATACATACTATAATGCGAAAAGACTTTTTCCCCAACCTAATATTTACGTTCTCTTTCATGTTGATTTTTTGTTTAGTTTAAGTTCTAAATAACCAACAAATTCAAATTCAAATTCAAATTCAAATCATTTATTTTGTGTGGGTCACGATGGACACTTACAAATAGTCAACACATTGTCATATTATACAATAAAAAAATCGACCGTCTACCACCAGTTCGGAACGCGACCACTGCTGAGAAGAACTGGCAAGAAACTCAGAGGGCTTGTCATTTTTTTTTTTTCATTGCGGTCCTATTTGACTAGTAACATAAATAAAGAACATAAAAAATACACTGACACTGAACAGCCTAGTCCCAAGCAGCTGGGTCGTTTAAATAATCAGCAATGCGGTAATATGCTTTTTTGAAAAGTTTTGTCTTAACAGTCTTTTTAAAGGCATTGCGAGGCAATTCTCTAAGTTGCATGGGCAATTTGTTATAAAAGTGTATACATTGACCCATGAATGAGTTACTTATTCTGCGGAGACGAGTACAATGGATAGCAAGATTATTCTTGTTTCGTGTATTAATATTATGTATATCACAGTTTTTTCCAAAGTTATTAATATTTTTATGTACATACATCAAATTTTCAAATATATATTGAGATGGCACAGTTAGAATATTTATTTCCTTGAATGTATCTCTGAGAGAAGTTCTAGGAGCAAGGTTGTTTAAAGCCCTTACAGCCCTTTTCTGTAATATAAATATGCTATTAAGGTCTGCACCGCATCCCCAGAGAAGTATCCCGTAAGTCATGATACTGTGGAAGTAACTGAAATAAACTATTCTAGCCGTATCAACATCTGTCAAAAGTCTAATTTTTTTAACAGCAAAAGCCGCCGAGCTAAGTCTATTACATAGCTTTTCTATATGTGAGCCCCATTGTAGTTTATTATCAATGGTTATACCTAAAAATACGGTTGACTCAATCGGTTCCAAAATTGTTCCATTCAGTTGTACATTGGTCGGATTCTGAACAACATTGGGCAGTGAAAATTTGATGCATTTAGTTTTCTTTTCATTTAAAAGCAAGTTATTCCTACTAAACCAATGGACAACCGAAGAAAGTGCATTGTTCACTTCGTCAAAATTTTGTAGCTGTCGTTTAATTTTAAACAACAAAGAAGTATCATCCGCGAACAGTACAATACCGTGGTTATTTCTCACATAATAAGGTAGGTCATTAATGTAAACGAGGAACAAAAAAGGACCAAGAATCGAACCTTGGGGCACACCAATAGTGACCATGGAGCCTTGTGATTGTATGCCATTGACATCAACCCTCTGAATTCTATTACTAAGGTATGATTTCAGTAGGCTGAGGGCTTGTTTGCGGATACCGTAATGGTGTAACTTCCTGATGAGGATTTCATGATGAACACAATCGAAAGCTTTAGACAAATCACAAAATACGCCGAGTGCATCATGTGAATCCTCCCAAGCCTCAAATACGTACTTCAATAGTTGAATTCCAGCGTCAGTAGTAGAACAATTTCTCGTAAAACCGAACTGGTTGGGATGTAACAAATTGCAACTATTGAAGTGCGTTAGTAGTTGTAATAAAACAATTTTTTCAAAAATTTTGCTAAGCGATGGTAGTACTGAGATAGGTCGAAAATTAGCGGGATCTGAAGTACTACCTGATTTAAATAAGGCTACTATTTTACTGTGCTTCATGAGATCAGGAAATTTACCATGTGCGACACAATCATTGAAAATACCTGCTAAGGCCGGTGCGATTACCTTAATTACAGGTGAAATGGTTTTAACGGACATTCCCCACAGGTCTGCAGTATTTTTCATGTTAAGAGTATTAAAAGCGCTAATAATATCTTTGTTGTTGATCCGAGTAAATTCAAAGATTGTGTTACACTTATTGAGACTGTTTTTCAATAGTAACTCAGCGGATGAAGGAGAGGACTGTAGCGATTCTGTAGTTTTAATGGGAATGTTTGTGAAGAACTGTTCAAATTCAGTCGCAACTTCTAAATCCGCTTTAATGTCCCGATTATCAACCTTTAGGTGATAATCAATATGATGATTCGTATTTTTACCGCTTTCACTATTTATAATATGCCACGTTGTTTTAATTTTGTTCTCTGCATGAATTATCTTATTTTTCAAGTACAATGCTTTTGCAGTCGAACAAGTTCTCTTAAATACTTTGGAATAATTTTTCACATATTCGTGAAATGATGGATCACAATTATACAACTTTTCACCATATAAGTCAAACAGCTTATTTCTACTTTTATAGATACCAGCAGTTGCCCATTCACAAAATGTTGCCCTGTTATTTATTGATAGTAGTTTTGGTTTGAAGATCTTGTTAAACTCCCTACTGATCAGATGGAATAATGAATTATAAAGATGGTTGGGATCATTGTGACTAGGCAGCCCCGGTAAACTTTCAGCAATATTAGATTTAAACTGCTCAAGGCGGCTTGCATTAATAGGAATGAAACTGACATTTCTCTTATTACCGTTTTTAGGATGTCTACTAAATGATGCTATTTGAGCACAGTGATCTGAATCAAGGACGTTTGAGATTCTGCTCTGAATTGGTTTGATGGATGTAAATATGTTGTCAATACAGGTGGCGCTTGTAGCAGTCATCCTAGTCGGTTCAGAGAAGACATTGTACAAGTTGTAACACTTTAGCAAGGAGATAAATTTGGATGTTACAGTTGATTTTTCTAGTATATTTATATTAAAGTCTCCACAGACTATAATCGTTTTGTTACAGCGAGATACTATAAACAAAGCATCTTCCATTATGCTTGCAAAATCATCGTATACCGCGCATGGGGGCCTGTACACACTCAAAACAATAAGCTGCTCAGTCTCAATACAAGCAATCTCAATGACTCGTTCAACAGAGAGGTTGACAACATCCTTACGCTCCTTAAATTTATATTTATTACTAATTAAGTTAAGCGAACCACCACGTAAAATATTTACTCTGCTGAACGAGCTTGCAACCTGGTGGTTAGAAAAATTGAACATGAATTGGGTGTTTTTCAACCAGTGCTCAGTAATACAAAGAATATCGATATTATTACAATTCATGTACAATTCTATTTCTAATTCCTTGCCTAACATTCCTTGTATATTTTGATGCACCAGGGTAAATAATTTATCTATGCTACAATAATCATTATTATCATAATAATTAACATTCTTGCAAGAGTTTGTCGCTATTGTCGTATGTCGTAATTTAAATAATTGCTATTTATAATGTCAATTTTTGAGGCACCATCAACTTCATTGATGGATTTGTCAATTGACTCAATAGAGTCAAAAGCTTTAGTAGCCAAGTTCTTGGCTGACATATCAAAAAAATAAGCTAGCGATATTGCTATCTGTCGTTTGTAAAATATGGATAGGTAATACCTATCTTTTGTCAAACAATATGGTTTTCCTATCAAATTATTTAAATCTATTACATGAAACTTGTCTTTAGAAACCATATTCTGTTGGCATGTCACATTATGCAAATTTAAGTTAAACTTATACCTAGTATCATTTTCTAGCTGTGGCAAACTACTGCTAAGGTAAGGAAGTGTAAACATTACAATCTTCTGTACATTCTTCAGATTTGCCAATAAATCACAGTAATGTGAGAGATCCCGTTTGTTTACATTTCCTCTGTTTCCCAAAAAAAGTATCAATATGGAATCTTGATCAAACTTACTATCTAAAACTTTATTGATTATCTGTTCATAAGATAGTCCAGGCAAACAATTATTTTCTATGGAATATCCCTGCACACAATTTATTAGAAGTGAGGCCATACCCTTTCCAATTTCATCACTAAACATTACAATTTTGTTTTGTATACTACCACACAGATTAGCAGAGACGTGGCTCTCAAGCAGTAAGCAAGAATTTGTCTCATGAACAGGTGTAGCTGCAGCAGATGGACGGTCCTGTGAAGGACTGGGAAAGCTAGGAGTGTCCTTAGGGTTTTTGTGAACTAATTCGTTCATAGCTAGCACATACTCCCTCATTTGAGCTTGAGAACTATCATACCTCTTAGTCATTAAATTTAGTTTTTCTTGTAAATGTTGTAAATCTATCTGCATACTTAGAGTATCATTCTTATATAACTAAAAATGGTGCTGTCATTATGATTATGAGCCTGAATAATATATTTTTCTGTAATATTTTATAAAACAATATTTATAAGATTAACGTTTTTGAATAACATCGATGAAAGTTTTATAATTAATTTGATACTTTTATTTGAGAGGAAAACCACTGATTTTTGGACGCAATTGGAACCAAATAATATAAGAAAACGTACGTAAATGTAAATTTCTCGACAACCCGAGAGTCCCGAGAAATTAGCCTCGAGAATTCTCGAGACCCGAAAAATTGAAAAGCTCGAGAAATCATGAACCCTAATATGTACCTATATACTTATATACTATTATATAAGTATATAGGACTGCCTCGTTGGTCTAGTGGTTAGATGTGCCGCCTTTGGATCAACGGGTCCAGGGTTCGATTCCCGGGTCGGGCAAGTGTCTTTGTCTAAACCAGAGGCACTGGCTCGGAGTCTGGGTGTCATATCTATCTATATTAAGTATGTATTTACAAAAAAAAATGTATTTAAGTAGTTTATCATCCATCTCGTTACCATAACACAAGCATTAAGTTGCTTAGCTTGGGACGAGATGGCGTTGTGTGAAATGTCCAAGGATATTTATTTATATATTTATTTATATACTTATATTATAGGTAGATATGATTTAAAAGTTTATTGACCAAGAAAACATTACAGTTACAATACATATCAAAACCAGGACCGGCCTTTATGGAGATCCTTCGCGGAGGCCTATGTCCAGCAGTGTACGTCTCTTGGCTGAAATGATGATGATGGATGAAAAAAATATGACATATCAAAACATAAGCATAGCGTAGGGGGACCAGAATGGAGTTTCCGTATCCTGGTACCCTACGCCTTTCACCAGATAAATACAAGCTCATAACAAAAGAGGACCATAGTTATCTCAGTAAAATAAAAACATGCACACTACATAGAAAAGTAAAGCATAGATAAATAATAATTTAAACAACATCAAAAATAATATTATGATTAACATAATAAAATAATAATAAATAAATATCCTTTGGACATTTCACACAACGCCATCTCGTCCCAAGCTAAGCAACTAAATGCTTGTGTTATGGTAACGAGATGGATGATAAACTACTTATATACTTTTTTTTTTGTAAATACATACATATTATAGATAGAAATGACACCCAGACTCCGAGCCAGTGCCTCTGGTTTAGACAAAGACACTTGCCCGACCCCGGAATCGAACCCGGGACCCGTTGATCCAAAGGCGGCACATCTAACCACTAGACCAACGATGCAATCCACATAATGTCACAAACCATCAGAGGGGTGGTATGTGTTCTATAATAAATATAGTCTATTTGCACAGTTGATACTCTATAATGAGAAGCCCTCAAGAGTAAGACTTGTTTCCATCCATAATAGTCTTTCAATGCATGCAAATAGTGTTCATAATAGTTTGCATAGTTTTGTTATATAGTAAAATAGTCGTATCTTCGTTGGCTTCACTCCTCGTATTACTTCCTTGTGTCGTGGAAGCGTGTAGGTTGGTGCCACCCAGGCGGAGTATATACAGATCATGTTTGTGCAAGTATTCAACTTTTACTTGCAAACCGTAAGTAAACTACTTTGTAGTAGTCTACTCAGCCCAGTGCCAAGTCGGACCTCCTACATGGAGGGTAATTAGCCAACTGTGTCACGCCAGACGTATCAAGTTTTAATTTTTTACAGGTAGGGTACCAGGATACGGAAACTCCAGTCAGGATACGGAAACCTACGCTTTGCTTATGCTTTGATATAAATAAATAAATATCCTTGGACATTTCACCTTTTTTTTTGTAAATACATACATATTATACATAACCACTAGACCAACGAGGCTACATGACTGCCTATGTATTGTAACTGGAATGTTTTTTTGATCAATAAACTTTTTTATTATAACTACTTACCTACATCATGTAAGTGTGAAAAAACAATGTAACTCATTATGAACTGAGGGTGTCAAGAACGCGTCACAATAAGAAGTTAATCAGAAAATGTCAAGGGATACGGTACTCGATAACGTTTCGCCCAATGTGTAAAATTAGCAAATCTTTGTGTTAATGAACACGTGGTAAGTGCAGCAGTAATTTATGGGCTGAGATATAATATGAAGACTACTACTATTCAGCTCTTATGGGGGTTGGTCATCCCACTGCTGAGTCGGGCCTCCTCCAATAACATGAAGAGTAACTTATGTTTACTGTTATTATTAGCTTACTGTGCCGCGCTATCCAGACGGGTTGGTACAGTTACGTATCAAGTTTTTCGTCTCATACGGCTAGGTTTTTATCATTGACATTTTCTTTTGTCGGCTCTTACAACACCCTCAGGATGGAATGGGGTGGTGCCACTATGTAGTCTAAATCCGTTACCACACGGAGCGCCATATTACTGTCTTGGAATCTAGGGTTATTCCTTCGCGAAAGGCAATCATGGATATATTTTTAAGAAACATCAGCTAATCTGGAACATCGAGGTAGTTTTGAGATACCCTCAACAGGAGTTGATATTAGACAGGCAAGATAAGCTTACAAAACCGTATAAAGTGAGATTGGGCTTGTATACTGAGCTGACTCCAAGTGGCTTAGGACCAGACATGAAAAAGAAGATGTGAAAAGTCATTGTCAGCTTATAAATTTAACTGCCTTCTTGGTCTGGGGGTCGGATATCCCGCCTTTGGATCCCAGGTCCCAGGTTCGATTTCGGGCAAGTGTCTTTGTGTAAACCAGAGGCACTTTGAGCTTGGTTGTCATTTGTGTTCGTGAATTGTTCGTGAATTTTGTTGCCTCGTTGGTCTAGTGGTTAGATGTGCCGCCTTTGGATCAACGGGTCCCGGGTTCGATTCCGGGGTCGGGCCAGTGTCTTTGTCTAAACCAGAGGCACTGGCTCGGAGTCTGGGTGTCATTTCTATCTATAATATGTATGTATTTACAAAAAAAAAATGTATTTAAGCAGTTTATCATCCATCTCGTTACCATAACACAAGCATTAAGTTTGCTTAGCTTGGGACGAGAGTGTGAAATATCCAAGGATATTAATTAATTAATTAATACTGAGCTGACTCCAAGTGGTTTAGGACCAGACATGAAAAGTAGACGTGAAGAGTCATTGTCAGCTTATAAATTTAACTGCCTCCTGCCTTCTTCGGTCTGGGGATCGGATATCCCGCCTTTGAATCCCGGGTCCCAGGTTCGATTTCGGGCAAGTGTCTTTGTGTAAACCAGAGGCACTTTGAGCTTGGTTGTCATTTCATGTTTGTAAACTGCCCCCGCGATACAGACTTTACCTAGTGTAAGAACAACGTTTATTTTAAACAAAGAATTTTTTTAAACAGTGGTTGAGCGATCGACTGCTGCGCAGCATGTCGCGGGTTCGATTCCCCGCGCAGAAGAAATATTTGTACGACCTACATGTATTTGTTCCGGGTCTGGGTGTTTTCTATCTATAATAAGTATGTATTTACAAACAAAAAAATATATAAGTAGTTTATCATACATCTCGTTACCATAACACAAGCATTAAGTTGCTTAGCTTGGGACGAGATGGCGTTGTGTGAAATGTCCAAGGATATTTATTTTATATTTACTGCCTCGTTGGTCTAGTGGTCAGATGTGCCGCCTTTGGATCAACGGGTCCCGGGTTCGATTCCGGGGTCGGGCCAGTGTCTTTGTCTAAACCAGAGGCACTGGCTCGGAGTCTGGGTGTCATTTCTATCTATAATAAGTATGTATTTACAAAAAAAAAATGTATTTAAGCAGTTTATCATCCATCTCGTTACCATAACACAAGCATTAAGGCCCGTATTAATAGTCGTCACTCAAAAACGTACTCAAGTGCGTTATCATTTGATACGCCATTATGACGTCATCAGCATCTTAAGATTATTGCTAATTAATAGTCACATCTCAGTAACCAAGATCTCGCGAACGATGACGTCAAATTGATGCGTCAAGCTAAAGACAGGGCGCTATGGCGCTCTTTAGGGGAGGCCTATGTCCAGCAGTGGACTAATGTGGGTTGATGATGATGATGTGATAAATATCGTTGGAAAGGGATTTTCTTGTTGTTTACAGTCGTTTAAACTGTACTTTATTTATCTAAACGATACTTATCAAAATATCTTCAGAAACGCACCATGTCGTATTAGGAAAATGGTAGTTACTACAATCAAATCCATATTTTTCAGTAATCGCTTTATCTGTTGACACGATTTTTACAAATATGTTAGTTTAAGAACTAAGCGTTCAGTTAGTGTTCATATTTTTAGTTTTTCTGTAAAGATGTAGTTTACATTAATTTTTAAGTTGGGGTGATAAAAATTCATCTGACGTCAAATTTGTAGTCAGTTTTGGGCTTGTACATAAATATTTTTTACTATGAAATATGGTTATATTTATTTTTAGGATAAATGATTACCCCTTGGATCATTTTAAACAATAATATCTATATGTTATCGTATTACTTTTCGAAATATATAACTTCAAAGTCCGAGAGAACCCAAAAAAATATAATGGTCAGTTTTGGGCTTGTACACAAATATTTTTTTACTATGAAATATGCTTTTCTTTATTTTTAGGATAAATGATTACACCTTGGATCATTTAAAACAATAATATCTATAGGTTATCGCATTACTTTTCGAAATATATAACTTCAAAGTCCGAGAGAACCCAAAAAAATATAATGGTCAGTTTTGGGCTTGTACATAAATATTTTTTTAATATGAATTATGCTTTTCTTTATTTTTAAGATAAATGATTACACCTTGGATCATTTTAAACGATAATATCTATAGGTTATCGCATTACTTTTCGAAATATATAACTTCAAAGTCCGAGAGAACCCAAAAAAATATAATGGTCAGTTTTGGGCCTAAAATAAATATTTTTTTATTAAGAAATATGCTTTTCTTTATTTTTTGGATAAATGATTACCCCTTGGATAATTTTAAACAATAATATCTATAGGTTATCGCATTACTTTTCGAATTATATAACTTCAAAGTCCGACAGAACTGAGACTGTCTGCACTCAAGTCCATCACTCAGATGATGACGTAAACCTAATCCGCAACTTGAGTCACGTTTATTAATACGATGAGGATCTCAATATTCATATCAAGTGCGGTATCTTGGGCTGAGTAACGTCTATTAATACGGGCCTAAGTTTGCTTAGCTTGGGACGAGATGGCGTTGTGTGAAATGTCCAAGGATATTTATTTATTTATTTATATTTATTAATTCGGCTAGGCTAATGCCTTTCCCCATTCTATCTTGAAGGTGTCGTAAGAGCCGACAAAACTTGAACGTATCCTACTGTGCCAGTGGTCTGGCCAGCGTGGCACAGTAGGCTTTTTTCCCTCCCTGTGATGGCACGAGGCCTGACACAGCACTGGGTCTTTTACTCGTATAGGATGAGTAAGAAAGAAAGAAAGAAAGAAAAATGGTTTATTCAGCACAATTTAAAAAATTATATACCATCTATAATTACTTAAGCTCTAATATAAATTGCGCTGAAACGGCGCTGGTTCAGCATATGCCAGACGGAATGTCTGGCGCTGGTTTTCAACCAGACCTATACCGACGAATTATATAACTTTAAATTAAAATTTAATATAGGTACGCAACACTAATTCGTACAATTGTTTACTTAAAAATGTATATATTATGTATCTCGACATAATAAATGTGTATTATAATAAATAAAAATAAAATAAATATGAAAATAGGTACATAACGCGTGTGTGTGTGTGTTTATTGTTGTGTGCAATGCAATGTTTAGTATGCGTGGCCGTGCGGTGGCTATTGTATTGAGTAGTACTCATGCTTTTCTAGTATACAAAATGTTCCGTCTAAAGCTCTTGAGTTATCCATGCTAGTTCTAAAGTGGGCATGGATTTATTTACTTGAAACTGAGAGCTGTATTACAAAATAAGTAAATCGAGACAGATTTAAGACAAGATAGGTCGCGTGGAGGGCAACTGCAATGTGCATACATAAGTTATTACAAGGGTTGACACTTTCTTAAACATACATATTCCGTGTGATGACGGTTTTAAAATACACAGTATCGCCACCCCATTTCATCCTCAGGGTGTCGTAAGAGCCGATAAAAGGAAATGACAAGGCCGAAAAGTTAGCCGCAAGAGAAGGAAATCTTAAATAAATAAAAATTCGATAGAAAGCACAAATAGTCTGTGTAAACAAATTCTGCTTGACTCTATTCAAAACACACAACTACCGATTTATGAACAGGCCCTGTCATCATGGCACGTCTCGGGGCCTGTTCGTGACCCAACTGTGCAAAAATGCTGGGATGATCTAGCTTGTTTAGCCACTTTTCAAAATCTTTTTTTAAATAGCTCGGGCCATGAGTCAGCTAGGCTTGAGGCAGCTTCGCGTAATGAATCCGGACTCTGGCTTCATGCCTATCCGAATATTAATACGGGAAGCTGCCTTGACCCTAACACCATACGCATAGCCATAGGCTTACGTCTCGGGGTGGTTTTATGCACACCTCACACCTGCCCATGTGGTGTAGAGGTCGATGCTTTTGGTCACCACGGTCTCTCCTGTCAGAAAAGCTACGGTCGTTTCTCCCGTCATGCCGCTCTGAATGACATTATCCGCCGTTCTCTTGCCACCATCAACGTACCGGCTATTTTAGAGCCGAAAGGTTTAGTACGTGATGACGGTAAGAGACCTGACGGTATGTCTCTTGTTCCATGGGTTAGGGGTCGGGCGCTAGTGTGGGATGCTACGTGTGTTGACACATTGGCCCCGTCTCATATTCATGGAACAAGCAAAAGAGCTGGCGCGGCGGCAGAGACGGCTGAACTTTCAAAATTTCATAAATATAGGGGTATCGGCGCCGAATACATTTTTATTCCATTTGGCGTCGAAACTTTGGGACCGTGGGGTCCTAATGCATTGGGCCTCTATAAAAAGCTCTCAAAAAAGCTTATAGAGGTGTCAGGCGACCCAAGGGCTGGCAGCTTCCTCGGCCAGCGTATAAGTCTGGCCATTCAAAGGGGAAATGCTGCCAGCATTTTAGGCACTTTACCACATGGGCCTAATTTATTAAATCACTTAAATTAGTTTTAATTTATTATATATATATATTTTTTACATATTAAACTGTTAATCTATAAATAAATAAAATTATTTTGAAAAAAAAAAAAAAAAAAAAAAAAAAAAAAAAAAAATATCCTTGGACATTTCACACAACGCCATCTCGTCCCAAGCAACGCAACTTAAAGCTTGTGTTATGGTAACGAGGTGGATGATAAAATACTTATTTACATTTTTTTGGCACTGTAGACAAATTACCCCTCCCCCCTCCACTTAACTGGAGGAGGCCCGACCCAGCATTGGGTCATTTATGGGGAGAGCAGTAGTTGTATTAAACATACTTAAAGCCAATACCTCTGACGAACAGCTTCTGAAAGTTTACCTACTACTACTTGGCCAATAGAGTAGGAAAAAGTGATACCAAACCCTGAGCCAACCCGTCTAAGCAACGTGGCAGAGAAGGCTAACTTCCCTCTATAATTGGAAGGTGATCGATGTAAGACAAGGCTGAAATCAAGGATCTCCACAAAGGCCGGTCCTGGGCAGCCCGCATCCACTGTCGGTCCACCGTGTGGGCCGACTACCAGCACTGCGCCTTCCGGAACGCGGTCGCCACTCGAGGACTTTTCTGCCCCATCGGGCTTCGGTCCTGCGAGCTATGTGCCTTACCCACTGCCACTTAAGTTTAGCAATCCGGTGGGCTATGTCGGTGACCCTGGTTTTCCTGCGTATCTCCTCATTTCTGATTCGATCTCACAGAGAAACTCCGAGCATAGCCCTCTGACCTCTCCATTGCCCATTGTAATTGGAGGACCATCTATAGTAACCTAAAGGACCATATGTCTAATTATGCCTCGCCCACGCGTCAGCCCTATACAGAAGTGTAAGCTCATCCGTATTCAAGGGCGCTCGGACCGCCTGCAGGCGATACAGCACTCAATGCATGCTGACGTCATCACGCCAGAAAAATTGTTCGCTGAAACTCGTCGGAAAGGCGTCAAGAACATTCGAGAAAACGGTCTTTTATTTTGAATTGCAATATATTCAAATTGTTAACAGTCAATGCACATTATAATTGATCAGATATTTAAGTAGATCAGGTATACGAATGTTTTTGTTTTCGTGCAACGTACTCTGTGTGCATAGATCCAAATTGACCTTACTTTTAGAGAGCATTCAAAATCCGCTACTAATCCGCAGACAATGAATTTCTTCTTCTTCTCAGCCATCACAGGGATGGAAAATACCCTACTGTGCCACGCTGGCCAGTAAATTTCTAGTTACTGCAAATTATTGACGCCTTTGGTGCCTTTGACAAGGCCGACGAGCTAGCTGCAAGAGAAGGAAACCCTGTGCCCGTCTGGCCAGCGTGGCACAGTAGGCTAATTACCCTCCATGTAATTGGAGGAATAAATAAAATAAATATCCTTGGACATTTCACACAACGCCATCTCGTCCCAAGCTAAGCAACTAAATGCTTGTGTTATGGTAACGAGATGGATGATAAACTATTTAAATACATTTTTTTTTTGTAAATACATACATATTATAGATAGAAATGACACCCAGACTCCGAGCCAGTGCCTCTGGTTTTGACAAAGACACTTGCCCGACCCCGGAATCGAACCCGGGACCCGTTGATCCAAAGGCCGCACATCTAACCACTAGACCAACGAGGCAGTCAGTAGGCCCAACTCAGTAGTGGGTCATGTATGGGTTAGTAGTATTAGGAGTTCGATTCGACCGAGAATGTATTTTTGTGTCAGTGAATCACATGTTAATAAAAAGCAGTACGTAATAATAAATCTTACTTTTGAAATTATCCGTGTGGCGACGGGACAGAATATTACACTCCCCACCGCACGCTGGGAAAAAACGCGTGTTGTAAGAGTCAACAAAACCCAGCACGCTTGGTGGTAGGATCTAATGGTCCGCATCTTAGACCGGCGCCAAGCAGTTTTACTGTGTTCCGTCGCGTGTATGTGAGAACCGGTGCCCGACAGGGAATATCCTTGAATTGCCTGCTCCATCTTGGACCCTGGCGTTGCTTTCCATCACGCAAAAAATATACTTAAAAGATATATTTTTTTAAGTAAATTGTCATTTACGCCATGAGCAAGTATTTTGCTGGTTTGATATTCTCACGAAGTCCGTATAAAAGCTAGTTCTGTTTAAAACAAAGTACTGTGTGTAACAATGGCAGTCCCCGGCGAATAAACTCAGAGTGGCTGCGCATACCTCGACAGCTCCCAAAGGGGGATTATGCTGCGCTGCAATTGATTCTGCAATATATCGTATAGCAGAGCATACAAGAAAATGACGCTCGTGGGACGTCTTTGGAAGTGCAGAATGGACTTGGTTTCATGAGTATTGGACTTATTTCGCTAGGATTTAAAAAAAAATCCGAGCTGTTTTACTAGAATGGATTTTATACATGACCAAGTAATGGAACTGTGGGATTTTGTGTATAAGATGGGATAATGGACCACTGTTAGGAAGTCTCTCAGAACTTTTCGTCATAAGTAAATAACAGTATAATGTCTATGTTGTTGGTTGTTGTTTTACTAAATTAATGTACAAAAAAAAAGATGTTGGTGTGGTATTTCTAATAGAAAATATCATCTCAGTGCTTCTGATAATCTCTGGACCCAAGAGGTATTTTCTTGAGACGTTTACTGGCATTTATTATTATATCAATCCTTCTCTTGTAGCTTCTCGGCCTTATGTATTCTAAATCCGTCACCACGCGTATATATACTAAGAACTAACTTCATCTCAGTATTTTAATGAAGTACTGAGATATGTCCTATTGTGGGAATTTCGCCTACTGGACGAGGCTGGCCTAATTGAATTCTGCGATAGTTCTTGATATTTTAATTATTGAGCGGTAATTTTTTATTAATTTATTAATTATTATTTTTAAATTAATTTTTTATTAATTACTTAATTCATTTATTAAATTAATTAAAAGAAGAACTGTACATAATACGGTTATGAATCGGCGGCGACTATGTTTTATAACGTTCCGAGCAGTTTAAATGTTTAACATTAATAGATATATATGCTATAACTATGTTATTAACGTTCGGAACAGTTTAAATGCATAACAATAATAGATATTCACCAATGGAGGATTTACTGCCGCGGCCAAGGTCTGAGCATGCCCTTTATATTAGTTTGACCCTCATGGAAGCATTCATCATAGAGACTGATTATTATGTGACTACGCGTCATAAAATAGTTTAAAACACGAGTAAATTGACGGATGTACATAATTTATATCCGTGTGGTGTCAGATTTAGAATACATAGTGGAACTGACCATGTCCAGGGATTTCTTATTCGCCTATTTATTCGCGGTTTGTATTTGATTGGCCCTGTCAAGGCCTTCGTAATTCATCTATACTCTATACATACTCTATACAATACTACATACTACAAATAAATAAAATTAGAGTGTCTGTTTGTTATAATAAAAACCACTTTTTACTAAATCTGTAAGTATGTATGCACAGTACATAGACCGAAATAACTTTTTTTTTAATTTTTGTCTGTCTGTCTGTCTGTCTGTTTGTTCCGGCTAATCTCTGGAACGGCTAGACCGATTTAAACGGGACTTTCACTGATAGGTAGCTGATTATATAAGGAGTAACTTAGGCTACTTTTTATATACAAGCTTTGCCCCGTGGTGTCACCCGCGGTACGACAATAGGTAAGCGTGGGTGAAACCGCGGGGCGCAGCTAGTTGTCAATCAAATTTACAAACACTTATTACCAGTGAGACTTGCTATAGACCTTGTATTTTGGGCTCATATAAATTAATTCATTGCATTAACGTGTAGCTTATTTCAGTGCTTTTTGTAAACAAACCCAATACATAATTTGAAAAAAGCACATATGACACATTTTGTCTTCAAAGCATTCAAATCGATCGAGTCGAGAATTAAATAACGTAAAAGACACAATATATAAGTAGTGTGTTTTAATTAAATTTATTGTGCAAGTAACATTGATTTTATTTTAGTAACTTAAATTATGGATGCCAAAAATACATCTTAACCTTTGCCTGGTCGTAATTATTGAAACTACCAAACTGAACAAAAAACGCGATTGAGGCAAACTGCATAAAAACTCGGAGCTGCAATAAAACAAGTTGGCTACTGTTTATTTTGTTATGATGGGTTATTTGGACTCAGTTAGGTACAATGAATATTAAAAAAGTAAATCATAGAGTTTTTTTTTATTGTGGCTACTGTGATTAGCTGTGTTAATAACACAAGAGAATCCTATACACAAAGAAGTTGCAAGAAGAATAACAAACGGCTGGAAGAGATACTGGAGTCTGAGGGAGGCCATAAAAGACAAAACTCTTAACATTAATGTGAAGAAAAACTTTTTAACACCTGCGTACTACCTGTTTTAATGTATGGCAGCCAAACATGGGCTTACGACGAAAAAATTAGAAATCTACCAACGACAGGAGTATGCTGAATCTAAAAAGGTCGGGCAGAATAAAAATCCATGTCATCAGAAAAAAGACGAAGGTCACAGACATAACATCCAAAATTAGAAGACTCAAATGGCAATGGGCGGGGCACATGATAAGAGGCCAAGAGAAATAGAGTAAAATTGTGACACGATGGTAACCTAGAGAAGGAAAAATTAAAAGAGGCAGACCACAGAAAAAGTGGGATGATGACATTCGGCAAGTAGCAGGAATAACGTCGAATAGAGTGGCTGAAAATAGACCGGAATGGAAAAGGTTGGAAGGTCTGCCGATTGGCAAACAGACCTACAAAAAATAATTAAGTATTGGAATAGACTAGATTATGATTAGTTACGCTACGCAAATAATATACAGTTCTCATCAGAAAAATCGAAACACCTTGCAAGTTTATGTTTTCTAAAGATTATCAGAAAAATGTGTATATTTATGAATATATGTCCAATGTCGTTTAATAGTAAATAATATGAGGATTTTAAATCCTAATGTTAATGTTCTAAATTCAAATTAATTTTTCATAGGTTTCGTATTTTGTTTAACAAGTCATTTTTACCCTGTATGTAGTCTATAGGAAATTTATAAAACAACACAAGTAAATGAAAAAAAAGCTAAGAAACGTTTATTTAATAACTTGAATTCCCTCTCCTAGCTCTTTTTACTGCTCCCATGCGGTTCTTCATCGATCAGATGAGAGTCACGATCAAATGTTGTGGCATTCCATTCCTCTTGGATTGTATTTTGCAGCTGGTGTTTCGATTTTTCTGATGAGAAGTGTAGTTTTTAATTCATAATTATCTGTAAATAGATACTAAGTTGGTCTGAATAAAGGGCTTTATTATTACTGTGGTTAGCTATGTAATCGATTGACCACTATCGCACCTAATGTTAAATGAAGATGCAGTCGACAGTTCATGCTAGTCTTTTTGGTTGCATTTCTCATTAATCAGAGCTTTTAGTTGGTGCCTTTTTTTATACCGAATTTATTCACGCAAATACAAATAAAATAGTGTGTGTTAAGCCCATGTGGTGCCGGATTTAGAATACTTAATGTCGCCAACCCATTTCATCCTGAGGGTGTCGTAAGAGCCGGCAAAAGGAAATGATAAAGGTTGGCACAGGGTTTGTTTCAAGTCTTCTCTTGCGGCTAGGTAATCTGCGTCTTATGTTCCTTTAGTCGTCTGTTACGACATCCACAGGATGGTATGGGCGGTTAACACTGTATTACGTAATAATACTTAATACTAAAACACGTTATTTTGTTACAGGTAAGAATTCGTCTTTTTCCAAACGAAGTAATAAAATAGTGCGGTAAGTATTTTATGGTTATACAAACCAAATCAAATTCACCTTGGCAATAAAATTTATGTTTCCGACCCGGCCCATGAAAGTTTGTCATGATAAATCGATTTATTACGCGAAATGATAAAGTACATCATAAAAAACGACCCAGTCTAATGTCGTTGCCCAAATACTGAGTTATCGCATTGTATTAGATTTATCTGTCCGTCTGGTGACGGATTTAGAATACATAGAGTCACCACGTTGTACGAACAGACTGACTCTTATAAAGTGCAATTTAAATAAAAGGAATATTTTTTCTTAAAAGTGCGCGCTTTTTAATGATATAACAACTGCTAAAGGCACGACCACAAGGTTTGTGAAATCGCAATGGAAAGTGACGTGGTTACCCGCGCGGCCGCCTTCTCATTTAAACTAGGCATCTTCTAACGCTGTGGTTAAAACTTTCCAACTACTTCTTAGGTTCTTATCACAATAATTTACTATTTTTTTATAAATTATTTGATTGTATATGTTTTTTTTATTGCTAGAGCATCGCAACGTAGGTCACGATATTGTCAATATATAGTCATTACAACAACAACAACATAAAACAATTCACAAGAATGTCAAAGAAAGATCGTGTTGTTGTTGGCATATCAACGTCATTTCAACTTACGTAAATACATTTCTACAATTCTTCTGTATATGTTGTCAATATTTCATGCTACTCTTTTCCATATGCGATGCATACTCCAATACTTAGTACTGTTACTTCTGACCTAGAACCAATGAAATCTTTCCATACACCAGTAACGATAGATTACTTAACCATAACTAATACAAAAGACTAAAGTCTTCGATCAATGTGTGTTGCCATATGGAACAGGGACGCAATTGTGATAACATATGGAACAGGGACGTGGTCGCTCATTGTGGGCTCCATCAGAAGGCTCAAAGTCACCCAAAGGGCAATGGATAGGGCTATGCTCGGAGTTTTCCTGCAAGATCGATCAAATGAGGAGATATGTAGGAGAACCAGAGTTACCAACATAGCCCACAGGATTGCCAAACTTAAGTGGCAATGGGCAGGGTACATAGATCGCAGGACTGACGCCCGATGGGGCAGAAAAGTCCTCGAGTAGCGACCGCGTTCCGCAACGCGCATTGTTGGTATGCCTCCCACCTCCCACACGGTGGACCGACGACCTGGTCAAGGCCGCTGGAAAGCGATCTATGCGGGAGGCTCAGGACCGTCCTTCGTGACAATCCGTGACCTCCCCCACCTATGTCCAGTAGTGGATGTCTTTTGGCTGAAATGATGATGATGAACTAATACATGCCTCTATAGGCAATACTGAATCACGTCAGATTACTAATTACATTGCAAGTCATTGTCTGCTGGTCGCGCTTCGTCGCCACCAGAGGGCGCGGTATTGTTCAGCACAATAGTCACTGTCGCACCCTCCATTGTGAGGTGACCTTTAGCTGCAATTTGAGCCTCGAGATGTCACGCCATACGGCAATTAGCAATATGTATATTGTTCTACTGAAATAAAAACAGAACATTATATTAAGTATACCTTACCGAACGAAAGAATGACTAAATTAAAATAAAAAAATACTCGATAGGTAAGTACTGGATATTGTAAAGTAAGGTTTCAATAGCAAAATTATAATCAACTGTCACTGAAATTGTGTTGGACCGAATTTAACTTTTTTATGTCCGACTAGCTGACCCGGCAAACTTCGTACCGCCTCAGAATTAATAAATAAAAAACCTGAATGATATTTTTTCATATTTTCTCACCTTTTAAACCTTCCCTGGACTCACACAAATATTTCAAGACCAAAATTAGCCAAATCGCTCCAGCCATTCTCGAGTTTTAGCGAGACTAACGAACAGCAATTAATTTTTATTTTTAAAGATATACATATATGTATTTTGTAAATAAAGTAACTCCGACCGAAGCATCTGTTCTAAATGATACTTTTTAGTTGTTACATCCTCTTTGACAATATTTGCAGCACGCATTCTATTAATTTCATGTCAAACGTAATGAGGTTACATTTAAAAAGTTTAATTTTAGATTAGAAATAATTTTATATGGTGTTTAAGTCTTCTTTATTTTCCTAATTTTCCGTGTAATTGTTTTATTTTATTTATATTTATTTTATTAATTTGTATATACATTTATGAAACGTTTGTCCTTTTAACAAAGCACCATCTATTAAATACTCCAATATAGACAATACAGTCAACAGCGCCATTGTTTGGAGCGAACATATCATTATAACTGTCAAATAATAGACAAATAAGTTGCAATAATATAATATTAATAAATTGAGATGTAAGCTATCTTAATTTTGATCAAACTAAATCAAACAAACACACACGTTGCGCAAATTCGATTATAATAATTTACTTAGTTTATGATATAAAGATTACCGAACCGTCGGGACGAACGTCAGATGTTTGACAGGTAACAGTTTGCATGGGAAAATAAAATTGTTGTATTTATTATTTTACTTACAATATTTCTATGTTTTCTCAGCTCTTAAACCTTCCCTGGACTCACACGAATATTTCAAGACCAAAATTAGCCAAATCGCTCCAGCCGTTCTCGAGTTTTAGCGAGACTAACGAACAGCGATTCATTTTTATATATAGAGATAGATGGTGTTACTGGTGAAATCAACATGTTGTGATTTTGTTAATAGATGGCTTAACAATCCCAATCATGTCCCAATCTAAAATTTATGAAATGAGTAAAAGATGTTACATACTCGTAGAACTAACGTATTAATTAATTTTACGTACATATATTATGTAAAGTATAGATAGATATTTGTACGACCTACAAGTATTTGTTTCGGGTCTGGGTGTTTTCTATCTATAATATGTATCTATTTACAAAAAAAATGTATATTAGAATAGAATAGAATAGAAAAATGCTTTATTGTATAAACCAATTATGGCGTTCACAATCGTCATCGGATACATCACTTATAAAATACTACTACCAGGTCGGAACGCGGCACCAACCGAGAAGACCTGGCGGAAGAAACTCGGTGGGCTTGTCTCTTTTTTTAAACGCCATATTACAATAACCGTTATCTTATAACTAGTTTCGTTTGGTTCCGAAAGGCGCTCAACTGAAATATGAATTTTATAATAAAAAAAGAATAATTAAAAATGAAATTATAAGTCATGAATCCAGTGAGTCGACCAACCCCAAACAGCGGCACCTGTTCACAAGCATAACGCATGTGGCAGCCATCGATCTCCTCAACCATATCATATAAGTAGTTTATCATCCATCTCGTTACCATACACAAGCATTAAGTTGCTTAGCTTGGGACGAGATGGCGTTGTGTGAAATGTCCAAGGATATTTATTTATTTATTTATGTACGTATCATTTGACTCTTAAAGTAAACTCATTAGGTTTCTATTCAGACCAAAAATTACCCACTACTACGTCGGGCCTCCTCCGGCGACATGGAGGGCCTACTGTGCCACGCTGGCAAGATATGTTGGCACAGGGTTGTATATCAAAATTTCTTCTCTTGCGGCTAGATTTTCTGTCTTGTCATTTCATATGTCGGCTCATAGGCTACCCTCGAAATGGAATAGGGTGGTGACACTGTGTATTCTAAATCCGTCAACGGACCACGGTATTAGGTTTAATGCCCATAAAACTGTGGAATGTGAAATACATTGCGCATTTTGTTATGCAGTCCTCTGTAACCAGTATATCTATGACATAGTCAGGGCTAGATCCAAATTAGCACACTTTACAAGTGATCTCATCGCAGCACATTACTCATTGGATGTCGGTGGCAGCGGACCCTCTTCACACGGTAGCGTAATGTGTAAAGTTTAGCAGCTATTAAGGTGAATGTTCCAGGGTAGTCCGCGAATATCAATTTTTCTTACGTTTTTTTGCAATTTGCAGGCCAGTGCTAGGTTGTATGATGATGAACATTTGATTCGCGGCTGTAAGACGTATGTAGTTACAGAGTTATAATCATCAAGCTCATCAATACAACCCTCCAAGCTCATAAAGGTGCAAGAATGACTTTGACGTTGAAAAAGTTTTTCTTGCACCTGGCACTAGCTCGGAGTCTGGGTGTCGTTTCTATCTATAATATGTATGTATTTACAAAAAAAAAATGTATATAAGTAGTTTATCATCCATCTCGTTACCATAACACAAGCATTAAGTTGCTTAGCTTGGGACGAGATGGCGTTGTGTGAAATGTCCAAGGATATTTATTTATTTATCTTAGGAGGCAGTGTCGCTTAACATCAGGTGAACTGGCGATCAAGCGTAAACCTATCAAGAAAAAAAATGGCAGAAAACTAGCCGTGACTTAACACGAAACACAGCGCCAGGTTGTCTGGCCAGCGTGGAACAGTAATGTAATTTTACTTGGCTAATGTAGTTGGAGGAAGCTCGATTTCGTAGAAAGTCGTTTATGGATTGAGATTATTACTTCAAATCACGCATGGATTCAATAGTTACTTATTAAAATAAAATTTTAAACAGTATACAAGTCTCCCACACATAAACATACTCGCCTTGACATAGTTATTTTGTGGTCTTTTTACTAGCCTCTATATTTAACGTGCTTATTGTTCGAATGTAGGTAAACTACTGCCACATTTCAAGCTTAAGAAATAATATTTATCGCTCTAAAGTAGTGAACCGACAAATATTAGAAGTACTATATATTTTGGTACAGGTACAGGTCATGCCAACTATCGACTATACATAATATACATGATGTAACTAATTTTTCGCCCACCGTTAAAAGAAATATATCGCCGTTTATTTGTGTGTTATGCAAAGAAACAGATCAAAACTATTATAAATTTAGTGTCAAACTGTAATATTATTCTAAAATTGCAGATGTGACTCGTTCGAAGCTGTGTAATTTAGATCTGCAGAACACCTCATTAACCGTAGTAAAATACTAAAATGGAAATTAGAACAATGAGCTGTTAAGCCATTTTATTTCTGTTGGAGTCATACTATACTATACATTTAAACTATTGAACTTAAGTTAAGGACAAATTTCAAACACAATAGAAAGGTAAATCTAAATATAAAATGTCAAGGGTTAATTCAAATTTTCCTAGTCAAATATAAAACTAGCACGAATCACACCACGCAGTAAAAAGTGAAAATGAAAATTGAACACGTGGTAGCGGTCACGATATGCTTTACTAGCGCCATCTCCTACGAACCTCTAGAACTTGTTCTACTACGTCATGCCGACATTGACCGCTAGATGGGGGCACTGGTACATGCGGCGTGACGCACGCGGTTAACGAACGTTCTTGACTCGAGCTCGTTCGACGGCCGGACGCCATCATAACACAACAACGTCGACGAACCGCGTGAATTATACGCGTGCTAGCGTAACAAATGATAGTTTCTGAATTGAATTACGAATATTACAATTATTTCTTAGATGATAGTGTAATAATTTTGATCAATATCCACATTTTATACTATTACGACATTCCCTTAGCCACGAATATCAGAACGTTGACCAGTACTCATACATTATGTTAATCCAAAAACAAAATAAAACCAATAATAATTTGTTGATTTCACTATTAGGTACACAAATCTACTCCACCATGACATTAGCAACTTCTTTACATGTAAAATTGTCAGAGTTTTCGTTCCCAAACCATAGATGGCGCTACAATGCATTATACTCGATTACGGAGGCAATGCGCGGTGTTTTAAACAATTTAAAATTACTCTTGACCGTCTACCATTCAATCAAAGAAAAGCTGTATAAACATTTATTAGCTGGAAATCACACACAAAATTCAATTTGATTTTTGAAGGATTTTTTCTTACCGCATAACACCTTATTTTCTAAACATATTTAGATTTTTTATTTAATTTGAATTGTGTAGATTTACATAGAAAATATCCCAACGTCGTCTGTGTCACGGTCTACATTGTTTGCTAAATGTTATTTACGATTTTTATCTAAGATATAGTCTTACATCTACAATACTGAATACTTACACCAAACTAGGTACAATAATTGTACAATTACGGACAAAGAGAAGTATGAAATTTCCCACACTAATAAAATAGTTTTTAAAGAGAAGGAGTGTAGAACGCTAATATTTTTTTAAATATAGTGCACAAATAAATAATTAGGCCAATAAAAAAGCATTACACTCACTACCATGTATTTGACAAATACACGCAGAGAATATAATATCTTTTTATAGAACTATGTACATGTAATTTAATGTTGACTTTCCCTCAGCAATCTGCAGGGCAGTTTTAGTTGAAGATGCTTTTAAGGTACCAATTATAGTAGAGTCCGTGTGGTGACGGATTTAGAATTCACAGTGTGAACATTCCACCCTGAGGGTGACGTCATTTTGTTGGGTCTTAAGGCCCGTAACCAAGAGAGACGCGAGAGAAGGAAACTTTTTAAGAAACCAATCCAAATGGCCAGGCTGGCACAGTAGGCTAAATACCCTCATGTATCTGGAGGACGCCCGACTCAGCAGTGGGTTGTCTATGGGCTGTGTAGTAGTCGTAATTTTTATTCGCGAATTTGTTTTTTGATTGGCCATGTCAAGGTCTATTCGTCATTCATTGCGTAAACGTGTAGCGTGTTTCTCTCATCTTGCGAACTTATAATAAATAAATATCCTTGGACATTTCACACAACGCCATCTCGTCCCGAGCTAAGCAACTTAATGCTTGTGTTGTGGTAACGATATTGATGATAAACTACTTATATACATTTATTTTTTTGTAAATACATACATATTATAGATAGAAATGACACCCAGACTCCGAGCCAGTGCCTCTGGTTTAGACAAAGACACTTGCCCGACCCGGGAATCGAACCCGGGACCCGTTGATCCAAAGGCGGCACATCTAACCAACTTGCTCTCACTATGCTGTTTAGTGCTTTTTGTAAACAAGACCAATAATTTAAAAAAAAGCAACTACAGAGTTTCTTGCCGGCTCTTCTCTGTAGAGCAGCCTTCCGAACCGGTGGTAGTTTCGGCATGAATGTGAGTGAACGCAGGGATTGTGAGCGATCAGGGGAGATGGAGGGATCGTAGGAGAGAGGAGTTGTGTGTGAAAGGTGTGAATGTAGGTATGACGACTGATAGATGTGTGTGGAGACTACCACCTAGTGTGTGACAGGGGCCGTAAGATGATAATAATATTTACAAATATGACGATTTATAAGAGTTTTGTGATGAAACCTACGTAAATAAAGTTCCTTTTGAGTTTGAGTTTAATAAAGTTGTCATAGATATATCTAATCAAATTGTAATCTAATCAATATGTAACCAATAAACAGGTCTACTATGTATACATATAGAGATATACTTACGTATTCAAAGCGGTCTAAATATAACTTTCTACATTAACACCTCGTATATACGATGCGATTTTCGATTTCGCGAGACTTTCTAGCAATGTCTTGAATACCGATTAGCTATATGTATAACTGTCTTATCTTCCCATAACACTGTTAATTAACACAAAAAATAAAGAAAGCCTCAATAAAATTTGACTAAAGAGATTCTATTAGCGAGATTTTAAAAATAATTTCTATTAAGAGATTCTATTAGTCTATTACTTTATTTGCAGAGCTTACAAATATCTTGAGCCAAAATTTATCGACGCGGTCCTCCCCCCACCACGGCGCTTTTAGTGCAAGGTGTTTTTATGCTACTCCTCCTCAGTGCTGAGGGTCGTGACCTCTATGGAGTATTTTATTGTGGACTATTTCACGCCATAACGCTCAGTCTTCCGCAGCGTGAATTGCGTCACATACAGTGGTGTCAAGTTCGGCGCGTCTTTGGTCCGACCATCGCATGGGGGAACGGCCCCTCGGTCTTTTTCCTTCCACCTTTACGGTCAGCAGTAGTTTTTAGATGCTGTTGATACTCTTGCGCGCTATGTGGCCAAAGAAGTCGAACACTCTACGGAGACATGTGGTGTGGAGTCTGGTCTTGAATGAATTCATTGGCCCGATGTTCTGTCCAATGAATTCTAAGTATTTATCTCCAGCACCACATTTAACCTACTATACAAAACTTTTAAGAATATCTTCACCATTCACACACAGACTGCAACATATTACCGTTACAGGAAATCTTGTTATTTTACTCTGAAATCTTTCACCGGTGACCGTGAACACCAATTATCATATTTATAAGTTCCAATGAATCATGAACACATAATGTTCTGTACGTCCGGATCGACACCAATACATTTGGAACTGTGCAAACGTTTACCTATCACTATCACTACATAGTATAAAACAAAGTCGCATTCTTCTGTCCGTCCCTATGTATGCATAAATCTTTAAAACTACGCAACGGATTTTGAAGCGGTTTTTTTTAATAGATAGCGTGATTCAAGGGGAAGGTTTATATGTATAACCCACCCCCGCTTTGCACAGGCGAAGCCGGGGCGGGCCACTAGTATACAATATATGTATTTTGTATTCGCTGTCGAAATGCTTAATGCATACTCTCGGGGGAGGGTTATGTGAGACTTCGGAACTCCTCGACTACCCACTAAAACCCCAGCGGTTTACCCTCAGTAGTGTCACTCGTGTCTTGTTTGAGGCGCCCCAGGTTCGCGAGCGCCACATTTTTTGGTGTCTATAATAGGTATGTGGGAGTCCAGTCTGCCCACTAAAACCCACCATGTTTACGTCTTCCCGTGCCATCTGCCATTTAGAAAAAACTGCATAATCTTTTTGGCAGTTGCTCCGACAGGGGATTTCGGCTCTGCCCTCACGTGTTGACTTTAGATAGCGCTTGAAAGCGCTCTAGGACTCTACAGCGAGAACATTGTGTCTCTAGCCATTTCCTTGTCCTGCTGGGTACCCAAGTAGTGCGAGTCACAGTCCGATTCCCCCCAATGATTACAAGAGCGGTGATATACATATGTAGGTATAAAAAAGGGAAAACGTATTTTCATGTTACACACTTAAATCTTAACTAGCTGCCTGTCCCGGCTTCGCACCGACACGTTACCCGGTGTTATTGTCGTACCGCGGGTGACGCCGAGGGGCGAAGCTAGTCTAAAACAAGTAGCCTAAGTTACGCCTTATATCATCAGCTACCTATCAGTGAAAGTCCCGTCAAAATCGGCCCAGCCCGTAAAAGGCTCACTTGGTGTCGGACTTCCTTAATTTAAAGAGGGAAAATAATCTACTGTGCTTGTATGGGTTGGCACAGGGTTTTGTTATAAGTTTTCCTTCTGTTGCGGTTAGATTTTGCGCTTTGTTATTTCCTTTCGTCGACTCTTACAACCTCCTCAAGATGGACTGGGATGGTGACATTATGTCTTCTAAATCCGACACCACTTTAGAACTTGAAACCCTGAACCACTTTAGAACCTGAATACTTTAATATTAATAATGTTAGTAGTCGTATTACTCTAACGTTATTGATTCGGAATTACGGAAAATTTATCTTTATATCTGAAACCTAACATTAAGTACCGTAATTGAATGTACTATTAGAGGTAAATACTAAGATACAATCATTGAATACATTTAATGATTTCCGTCGTAAAATAAAAAAAGCGTGGCGAAATTATAATAAAATCAGAACAAGACTATTACACTAATAATTATCGAATATACTTGATGTAATTGCGTTTCGAATCCGTAATTAAGAAAACGTTTACATTATAAATATGAATAAGTTATGGCTAAAATGAAATTTAATTATGTGTCTCTCCGTATAGTGATAAAATTTGTACCAGGAGAATAGATAAGCAGAAAAAAGGTTGTTCTTTTATCGACTTGTTGTTTCACAACACCATCATTAACTTCAGTTGATGCCAATCTAAATTGAACCTACAGCACCGACTCCGTGTGGCGATGGATCAGGAATAAAATGTCACAACCCATTACATCAATGCCGAAAACCTAGCCGCAAGAGACAGAAACCCTGATACGAAACCCTGTGCCAACCCGTCTGTCCAGCGTGGCACAGCAGCCACCTACTACCCACCTTGAAATTGGAGGCGGCCCGACTCGGCACTGGGTCATGGGTGGGCTGTAGTAGCACAAACTTTAAACATTCCACCTTATTTAAACCCTAACCCTTCAGGCACTTGGCACTCATAACGACACTGCAGCGTCTTTTTTTTTCGGTTTTAGAAGTAGGATCTTTTTTAAAAATTACATTTTTATGTGACTGTCTTTTTGGTCTAGGGTCGGCAGTATTTGGATTACGGGTCGGTGTTAAGTGTCTTTGTATAAAAAAGAGGTACTTGCTCTGAGTCTGGAATTTTAAACAGTCCCGCGATACAGATTACACCCTTGTTCACGGATTTGGTCTAAAGACACAAATTTATGTAATTGGTAGCACGTAAACGATCCCAGTAGTTAAGCATCAACTGATGAAGATTTGAAATTTGTCAAAGCCGAATCAAACTAAGTAAATTTACACAAGTACGTAGTACCAAACTAACTTAATTCCACGGTTTGGCTGGTCATCCACCTCGTATGTGATTATTATGCGGACGACTTATTTATTAGCAACAAACGAATGTTTAATAAATTACAAATGCCAATTAGCATAGCATATTGTTTAGAATATTGTTTACATGTACTTTGGACTAAATGACACTGTTTAAGAATTTAGTTATTGGTGACTGCCTGATTTTAGAATTGTAGGCTTTTGTGGCAATGGACAAGATACAGTGCTGTTAGGTAGGCCTCGGTGGACCGATGACCTGGTTAAGATCGCTGGAAAACGAAGGATGCGGGCGGCCCAGGACCGGCCTTTGTGGAAATCCTTGTGGCAGGGCTTTGTCCAACAGTGGGAGTCTTTTGGCTGAAATGATGATGATGATGCTTGTGTGGTGCAACATTTCATAATATGTTGTCTTCGGTGTCATTTCCCGCCACAATGTTTGAAAAAAGAAAGAAAATATATGTAATCGGCAAATGCATACAGTTATGTACATTATCAGTCAGACAGGCACAATATAATTAAACAGATTAGTAGTGTTCATATTGTTTCGTTATGATCAAGTCCAATCCATTAGTATCTTTATCTTTACATAGTATAAAACAAAGTCACGTCGTCTGTCCGTCCCTATGTATGCTTAAATCTTTAAAACTACGCAACGGACTTTGATACGTTTTTTTTAATAGTAGAGTGATTCATGAGGAATGTTTATAAGTATAACACACCCCCGCTTTGGACGGGCGAAGCCGGAGCGGGCCACTAGTTAATTTATAAATAATAATAAATTAGTATAAATTATTCATTTTATTTAGATATTTCATGCAACGATGTATAAAGGCGGACTTTGTGTCATTAGGCATTATCTACCAGTCAACCTTTTGGTGGTGCAAAGAGGTAATAATAATAAACAGTAGATGGACACTTTACCCCATTCAAGATAGCGTGATCGATTTGACAGATGGGTAGTGATGGGACAGAAAATAAATAGTAGTCCAAAAAATAACATAATAACTTGTAACAGTGACAAGTTGGCGTGGGTGTATTATGTGTGAAATTCTTTATTGCACTAGACTTAAAAAACATTGGGTAGATAAACGATGGTGGGTCAATATTCATAATAAGTTCCTATTTAATATTACAGGGTTATTTTTTGACCTTCCGCCAAATTTAAATAGGTGGTTCAGACCATGAAAGTAAACAAAAAAGAAAATAATAGTTGTTAAATTTCAATGCGTTAAAGCCAACGAATTTTATTTCAAAATGAAAATGTTTTTTATTCGAATATTGTCTTAAAAAGTTAAGAAAAAGTGATAAAGAATTTCACACTTATTACACCCATACCATCTCGTCACAGTTACAAGTATTTTTAACCGTTATTTTTTGGACTACTAGTTATTATCTGTTTCCCACCACTATTCGCCATTGCAAAGTAAAGGTAAAATTCCGAAGTACGCTGCACGCAGAAGTGCTACCTCGGCACTACTGCTCCCGATTACCGCAACGTAGTTCGGACTCATACCTTTTTGTCGATCAGAAAAATTGACATCTGCCAAATCGATCACGTTATCTTGATTAAGGTATACTGTATATTATTATTACCTCTTTGCAACACTAGCAAGGAGAGAAAAAACAATAGATGTATGAGTTAAATTAAGTAAATAAAAATTAAGAATCATTTTGTAAATTAAGAAATAAAATATGCTGATCAAGTATACATCATCATCATCATCATCATTTCAGCCGTGACGTCCACTGCTGGACATAGGCCTCCCCCAAGGATTATCATTTTCATTGGGGGGGTTTGCCATAATCAAGTATACATATATTAAGAATATTATTATTACTTAATTAAATTATAAAAGTGCTTTCAGAATTTAGGTTTAGGGCATATCCACTTCCTCTCTAAATCAAGTCTTTAGTTCACTATTTAGGCGCGACTTTTTCCACAACATTGGCTATTTCGTTTTGAGTGACACACAATTTATTTTTCTAAAGATCCTAAAATTAATTTCAAACGAATGGATCTGTACCAAACGTATGTGTGTCTAGAAGCGGCTATTTTAATTGGTACATAAAGATATGTTACTAACGGGTGTCCGTAAGTACAGTTGCAGCTATTCATAAGTCAATTAGCGATGAATCCCCACGGAACTGCACCTTACTCCTCCCTCGCCGCACCTTAACGTACTCGTATCGATCGGGGTGGCCAGGGTGGCCCACTGCACGTAAATTATGTTTCCTAATCAATAATTCCAAAAGTGAGGGCGCAGTGCCGATTTTACAAGCTTCAAATGCAACTCGAATTAAAAAGCAAAAAAAAGATACTTCTAGTAGGTACTCAGCCTATTTATGACCCACTACTGAGGCGGGCCTCCTCCAGTTACATGAAGAATAATTGCCATGCTCGCCAGACGGCTTAGGGTTTCGTATCAAGTTTTCTTTCTCTTGCGGCTAGTTTCTTTAGTCGCGTTTTACGACAACCTCGGTATTTTATGGATTTGCAACATTGTGTATATTTAAGCTCGTCACAGACGTAGCTATATTACTAGCTGACCGAGCAGACGTTGTCCTGCATGATATTCGTTTAACGATAGAAGCGCCATCTGTCGGGCTGATTTGTGAATCTAAACCATCCTCGGTGCCACCCACACGCATACAAAAAAAATCGGTCCAGCCGTTCAGGATGAGTTAGATAGTACCGTACATACGTAAAGTAGAATTATACATCTTACTAATATTATAAACGTGAAAGTTTGTAAGTATGGATGGATGGATGGATAGATGGATGGATGGATGGATGGATGTTTGTTACTCTTTCACGTAAAAACTACTGAATGGATTTTAATGAAACTTTACAATAATATAGCTTATATATCAGAATAACACATAGGCTACAAGTTATAAAGATATTATGTGAATTACAACAATATAAACAAGTCGAATTCAAAATTTCTAATTGTCAAATTTTCGACCATATTAAACTATAGACAACATAACGTTTCGCTGTCAGTTGCGTTTTGTTAAAGTAGGTTTTATACAGACGGGATAAAAATCTCAGGTATCCTATGTCCAACTTTCTTTTTGTTTTAAATATATATAATGCGGAACAAAGTTCGCCGGGTCAGCTAGTATATGTATATAGAGAAGATGAATCATAGCAACAAATATAATAACTGCTTCTGCCACTAGATGGGTCGCCTTAGAAGTAAGATGCGTTATAAGTTTAAGTTTACCTCTTATGGTTCTTTATTGTCTATGTTGAAGTCCGTTTACTGTTACAAAGGTGTTATTAAGCTATTTATAGCAGTATGTTAAAATTAGGTGCAGGCTGGCACACTGAGAATGATGAATCATAGCTAGGCATATTACGACATAATTTCCATATATTTTCGAGTGACCGCAGACGCAGCTATAATATATATTTCTACTAGTGGCCCGCTCCGGCTTCGCCCGTGCAAAGCGGGGGTGTGTTATACATATAAACCTACCTCTTGAATCACTCTATCTATTAAAAAAAACCGCTTCAAAATCCGTTGCGTAGTTTTAAAGATTTATGCATACATAGGGACGGACAGAAGAATGCGACTTTGTTTTATACTATGTAGTGATGACATGAAAGTTTACATGGAAAATATGTCGTAATATGCCTAGCTATGATTCATCATCACTACATAGTATAAAACAAAGTCGCTGTCGTCTGTCCGTCGCTATGTATGCTTAAATCTTTGAAACTACGCAACGGATTTTGAAGCGGTTTCTTATAATATGTAGAGTGATTCAAGAGGAAGGTTTATATGTATAGTACGAGTACATGCATAATTGCACGCGTGCGAAGCCGGGGCGGGTCGCTAGTATTAATATATATTAAAGCTACGTCTGTGACGGGCTTTAAGATTTTACTACTACAACTATACAGCCCATACATAACCCACTGCGGAGTCATTCCTCCTCCAATTATGAGGGAAGCTGTGCCATGCTGGATTGGCACAGAGCTTAGTATCTAAGTAGTAAGAGGAAGTGTCGATCTCTTGATACCATCAGAATGGAATTTGTTGGTGACATAATTTTTTTTATATCCGTCACCATTGGTATCAATTAAAACAATTTATATAAGAATTTGCACCATACTTTTGGCTAACTAAATGTCGAGTAAGGCGCACCCAGAAACGATTCCAAAATCGTTGATACATCGTTAAACAACTGTGACGGTAACGTAGAAATACAATGAATATGCAAATTATGTGTGATTTTTACTTTTGGTTAACAACTGTCATTGCTAGGGCAATGACACCGTGATACCTGAAGCAAAAAAATAGTCTGGTGTGAATGTACACATCATCATCATCGTCGTCGCAATCCATAGAAGACCCACTGCTCAGTCGGCCAACAATAGGACAAAACCTAGCGGCAACTGAAGGAGAACTTGATACGAAACCAACCCGTCATGCCAGCGTGGCACAGAAGGCTAATTTCCTTCCATGAATTTGGAGGAGGCCCGACTCACTAGTGGGTCGTTTATGGGCTGTAACGACGTCGACATATCTCCTCCTCATTACACAGTTAAGTATGATTGTACCTGAATACTTGTAGAACACTACAAGTATTCGACTTGTTATGAATTCGCAGTAAATCGTGGCCCATTAGCTGCCACTGCAACGCTTCTGGTATTAGTCGGTAATACTGATGCCGTTCTAAAGTGAAGTTGCCATTTATCCCGTCATAGCTAGAAGGTCTGAAAGGGCCTGCAATCATAGCTGGTACCAATTAAACGGTTTGAGGAAGAGATATTTATTTTATATTAATATATTTATACATCTAGGAGTTGTTACGATTATATAAAATCAACTTATTAGTAACAAAGTTATTATATCTAAATGTGCAACTTACGTACTATCATTCTATATACCTGGTCTTTCTATTATCCATCCTATCCCACCAGGGGGTCAATAGTAGCTGAATTTGAAAATACGTTCGACTATTTCCAAGAACATTTCAGTTATTTTTTATAGGGGTTGTCCATTAATCACGTGTGGTTCGAAAGGGGGGAGGCAGAGGGGTTTGGCAAAAATCACGAAATATTACAAGGGAGGAGGGGGTAGTAAGATATCACGAGTATTTATTTTTTCGTCAAACGCGTGATTACTAAACCGAAAAGCGGCGTGTAACCTTTAAAGGTAAGATTCTTTGTAGGTACTAAAAATACACGTGGTTTTTAATGGGGGGTGGGGGGTAGTCTTAAACCTCACCACATATCACAAAGGAGGGGTTAAAAAATGTTAAAAAAAACATCACGTAATTAATGGACAGCCCCATACTTATTGGTATCCTATATATTTTAACATTATAAAAACTTGACTATTGACTTTAGAATGCCCACTTCTCTTTTATCCATTTATATCTATGGACACAAAGCTACGTTCCTGGAACTATTAAGGTGTAGTCATTGCCAGATCACCAACGGGCGTTTAGTTTAACCAAGCAGCTTAAAAATAATACTTAGCCCTTCGAAGCAACGTAATTTTCCCCACAAATAACTTGTACTTCGCTTATGTCCGCAATTTACGCTAATATAGCTTCGGCAAAAGGCAACGTAAAAGAACCAGACTTGCCCGACCAGTTGCGAAGGTGGAGAAACAAAAATAAGTCTCTAGTTTATTATTAAATGCCAGAGAACTAGTAGTTACGTGTATCACCTGCGGGGATTAATTTTAACGATAATTATGTAGTTCGTATATTTTGTTATCTTTAATTTAAAAATGAATCGCAAAATGTGTTGGTAAGCGCATAACTCAACAACGCCTGGACCAATTTGGCCAATTTCTTTTTTATAATGTTCGTTGAAGTATTTGTATTATTCCGCCAATGGCTGAAACTGAAGAGGAAGAGAATGTCATCAGTCAGGCTTGAAAGCGGGTGCTTTCAAGGGGGGCAGGATGTTCGCGCCGATACCGATGCAACGGCAACAGCCGAAGATGGCCGAGGAGCGCGGAGTGAACCGAACCGAACTATTTTATTCGCCAAGTTTTCGTCGACCCTACGTGAGAGTTGTCCACGCCAAGTCTTCGTCGAAGACCCTACCAGGAACGTACGCGCCAAGTCTCTGTGAAGGTCCTACGCCAATTTAACTTAATGTAAATTATATTGTCGATATAACTTAAACTCCAACTGGTTCATGTTTTATGAATATCAACGATGGTTTATACGGCGAGAAAAAATCGAATAATTTCCGGAAAACCCCTAAGCCTAAGCCTAACAGCCTTATTTTTTCCCATATAAACGTTTTATAACTAAAACGTAGAGACAATTTGAGATTGATTGCTATTGTATAAAGTTCATATTAAATTAATACCAATCACTGTTGTCTAACCAATGTACCTAAGTGTGTTCCTAACGTCAAAGAGTCAATTTGCAATTTATTAACGCTATCTTTTTGACAGGATGAAGTCTGTCTGGTCGGCTAGTTGTAAATAATAAAATACTACTAGCTGACCCAGCAAACACTGTTTTGCAATATAAATATCGCTTATAAAAATAGGGGTTGATCATAGAGGGGTGAAAATTTGGGGCTGTATGTATTTTTGTAAAAATTGAGTCCAAAATATAAAAAAAATTGGGTTGGACCATAACATTTACGGGGATGACAAATAGATGTTGTCGAATTCGCAGACCTAACCGATATGTCCATCCGACATCCACATCGACCCATATACGAGTAATATACCCTTTCTTATTACCTCATTTATTTGGTTTTTGAAAAGCACCTCAAATGAGTACCACTGTTTTTTAACATGTTGTGTATCATATATTGCAGGCTATGAGCTAACTTATCAAGGTACTTTACATACTTAATAAAAATATATTTGTAGTTTTATTATTCGTAGTTTTGCTGTCTTCAATTTTTTTGCAATCCCTTTTACAAACAAGAGTACGATTTTAAGTTTGGCTTTTTTGTTTATCAAAATACAATGTTGTATTCTGCATTTTGAAATCTCTCTCTTAGATATTTTCTTCTTCTGCGTTATTACGACTTATCGTATTAAACATATTGGCTTTTTTATAAATTCCAATATATTTATATAACTCATGAATTTTATTTTAAACTTGATCTTTGCTCAATTAGATACATTCAGTCAATTGGGAATCGATTCAATGCTAAATTGCTTTTTAACAGTCACCCAATACCTTGTAAGCGGCGGAATGCAATTACCAACAATAAGACAATTCACATTAATGCCAAGTTTTACAAAACCATTTTTAAATTACATGTCCTGTCAAGTTTGCCGCTCAGAGAAATGATATCATCACTTCATTGCGCTAAGGATGTCTTATGCATGGTATTTTATATCCGAAAATTATAATAATCTAAATTACCGGTTGCGACTGTCACGTCACGTCTTTTGCTTAATAATATTTTTTGTTTACAAAAATAATCTATCTATGTGTATAATAATAATCTACGAGGTGTCAAAATAATTAAGATATTTTCAAATGTGCCACCTTGATAATACGAATATAAAATTTATGAAAAGAAAACACTTCCCAGCTTATGGTTGGCTATAACCAAGCAGTAGAGCTAAACAGGTAACGGTTAACTTAGTTATTAGGTTTGAAGTGTTGAATAAAAAGAAATAAATTTAGAGGCGAAATGAGGACGTGTGATGTTTACTTCGTATCGGTGTAAATTGTAAACTAAATTTATACATCATACATCTATCTATCTTCTTCTTCTTATCACTATCACTACATAGTATAAAATAAAGTCACTGTCGTATGTCCATCCCTATGTATTCTCAAATCTTTAAAACTACGCAACGGATTTTGAAGCGGTTTTTTTTAATAGATAGAGTGATTCAAGAGGAAGGTTTATATGCTTAATACATGCATAATTTCACCCGTGCGAAGTCGGGGCGGGTCGCTAGTTATATATAAAAATGAATTGCTGTTCGTTAGTCTCGCAAAAACTCGAGAACGATTTGGATTTTTTTTGCCTTGAAATATTCGTGTGAGTCCAGGGAAGGTTTAAAAGGTGATATTTATTGATTCTGAGGCGGTACGAAGTTTGCCGGGTCAGCTAGTTACCAATAATAACGTCTGGTGTATTTCTCTTCAATCATTATAAATCAAATGTATTTTATCTACATATACAGATAACCTAAATTAACACCATTATGTAAATTTAAAAAACACGCTTATTATGTCATCTTTTCACATGCCAAAATGGTAATACAATTTCATCTTGCACAGTGCGGATAATTTATCCGAAAAGGAAATCCTATTCTTACATCCCTACCGAATGCCAGACAGTATTGTGATTAATGTCATGTCTTCAGCTTCGATAAATTATACGCGAACGCTATCCGTCGATCTCTAATTGACGGAATTGCGCCAATTTGCTGGAGACGAACCTTTTGTACCGGCAATGAATTGAGCAATTAGCTATGTTAGTCGCCTTGATTAAAAAATGTGAGGCTATCACTCTCAATTTGGTGCGATTTATTTTGTCGCGTTGTCCGAAATCCACATCTAATCTCGTCGTTATTGTTACTACAAAAATAGCGAAGGAACGCGAAGTTACCTAGAAATATTAGAAATGAAAGAAAACCAAAAATATTCAGCAAAGCACACAGAACAACACAACTTGGTTATAACATTAAACTTGGATGTTTGTGGAACTTAACGCGGGAACTTCACACGGCTACTCGTGTTTGTCATTCGTCGTATCGTCGTTTCAGCCCATAAATGACCCACTACTGAGTCGGGCCTCCTCCAAATTCATGGAGGGAATTAGCCTACTGTGCCACGCTGGCAAGACAGGTTGGCGCAGGGCTTGTATCAAGTTTTCCTTCTCTTGCGGCTAGCTGATCTGCCCCTTGCGTTTTGATTAGTTGCCTCTTGCGACACCCCCAGGATGGTATAGGTTCGTGACATTGTGTCCTCTAAAGCCGCCACCACACGGAAAATACTATACATAACTTTAAATTATAGATTGTTGGGGGTCAGTTGGCTCCGCCGCGGACGGAGGCGGGGGTGGAGGGGGGTTCGTGACGGTGCGGGCCCCTTCTGCCCTCGCCTAGGAGGCCGGTGGTGGTTCGGGGGAGCCACTACCGACGAAAGCCTCGATGACTGAGGGCGTCCCAGTGTACCGGGACGCCCTCTCTGATAGTCGTTTGCCCGCGTTGCGGGCACCACGCCGGGGCGTCACAGTAGAATGCGTTTACGCGAACTTGTGGCGCCCCAAGCGCGTCGTGTGAGGGTATGCCGCTGGGGTTTTAGTGGGTAAACGACGCTTGGGTAGACGACCCTTGTCGGAGTCCCACATAATCACCGACCTTTCCCCCGGGGCGCGGTGGTATGCATAAAGCATTTCCCCAGCGAAAACAAAAAAAAAAAAAGTTGGCTCGGGCGTCAGAAGCGTTTGCTCTCACAAACTGTCGTATCACGGCCTTGTACCTAAAAATGGCGATCTAAAAAGAGCAACTACAGAGTTTCTTGCCGGCTCTTCTCTGTAGAACTGCATTCCGAACCGGTGGTAGATGGTAAATTTTAAATTAAATATTATTTTGTTGTTTGACTTGTCAAAAGAGCTCTAATGAGCCAACTTGATTAAATGAGTTTTGAATTTGAATTAGAAATACTAGTGACCCGGCCCGGCTTCGCCCGGGTGCAATTATGCATGTATTATACATAAAAACCTTCCTCTTGAAACACTTTATCTATTAAAAAAAATCGCATCAAAATTCGTTGCGTAGTTTTAAAGATTTAAGCATACATAGGGACGGACAGACGAAAGCGACTTTGTTTTATACTATGCAGTGATAGTGATTTTGACAGGGTTTTAGGCATTTTATTTTTAGAAGTAACTTAGGTTGTAAACAATCTGGCAAATGCCAGATAAAGATAATGTATGTTCTATCATGTTATCCTGATTTGATAATTTATTACAGTCATGGCTACCACGTGTCATATAACTATACAAATAAAAAAATTCGTGTCTGTTTGTAATATTAAAATAACCGCTTTTTTACTAAGTGCATTTGGAGGTATACACGGTAAATATAACAAAACAACGTTTTTTACTATTTACTGTTTGTTTGGGTTAATCTCTGAAATGGCTCGACTGATTTTGAGGGGACTTTCACTGGCAAACAGCTGATGTAACAAGAACAACAACCCCCCCCGCCGGTTGGTGTCACTGCGTATTCTAAATCCGTCACTAAACTGAATATGTAAGTACTTATATTTGCTCATATGATTATGCATCTTATTTAAGCATTTCTTTCGGCTAACCTCTGAACTCCATCAGAAGGCTCAAAGTCACCCAAAGGGCAATGGAGAGGGCTATGCTCGGAGTTTCCCTGCGAGATCGGCTCAGAAATGAGGAGATACGCAGGAAAACCAGGGTCACCGACATAGCCCACCGGATTGCCAAACTTAAGTGGCAATGGGCAGGGAACATAGCTCGCAGGACCGACGCCCGATGGGGCAGAAAAGTCCTCGAGTGGCGACCGCGTTCCGGAAGACGCAGTGCTGGTAGGCCTCCCACACGGTGGACCGACGACCTGGTTAAGGTCGCCGGAAAGCAGTGGATGCGGGTGGCCCAGGACCGGCCTTTGTGGAGATCCTTGGGGGAGGCCTATGTCCAGCAGTTGACGTCTTTTGGCTGAAATGATGATGATGATGAATCTCTGAAATACTACTACTACTATTCCGCCCATATATGACCCACTGCTGAGTTAGGCCTCCACCAACTACATGGAGAGTAATTAGCCTACTGTGCCACACAGGCCAGACGCATTGGCACAGGGTTTCATACCAAGTTTACCTTCTCTTGCGGCTAGGTTTTTGGCCTTATCTTTTCCTTTTGCCGGCTCTACTTACACTAAAACTATGTATTCTAAATCCGTCACCACGCGGAAAGGCAATGGTGACGGCTTACATTAAAAAAGCCAGAGCGCCATCTAGTAGCATAAAAAGTTAAGAAAAATTGTAACTACGATCAGGCACACAATTATAAAAACTCAAAAGGAACTTTAGTTACGTAGGTTTCATCACAAAACTCTTTTATATCGTCATATTTATAAACACCATTATCATCTTACGGCCACTGTCCCACACTAGGTGGTAGTCTCCACACACACCTATCAGTCGTCATACCTACATTCACACCTTTCACACACAACTCCTCATATATTGTAGAAACCTATCAATTGAATGTCTTTATAACATTTAAGGATGTATTTTAATTCAATTAAAATAATGTATTGCACTGCACGCAAGCATATTTTTTTAACTGTGTAATATAATATAATTGTAGTAATTGCTATGCTGTAACGCTATAAAGTTTAATGGTAAGAAACTGTGGGAATATGGGCAATGAAAATAGCGCGGGCAATAAAAATAAATAACAATAATTATTTAATAGACCGACATCCCTTGGACTTTGGTTAAGTCCCGTGGTCTATAAGGACGTGGATTAATTACTTATTTAAAGTCTCATGGGCTTTAGGGCCCCCGCGCATTTAGGCGCCCAGGCCGCGCGGCCAGTCGCGCGGCCTGGCCGCATAATGCGCGGATTGGTCGCGGCGCGGCCAATAGGCCGCGTATGTGACGCGATGTTTTTCGTTGGCCGCGCGACCATTGGCCGCGTAATGCGCGCAGCTATATACATCGTAGAAGAATTAGTTGGCCGCGCGGTCTGGCCGCATAATGCGCGGAGGCCCTTAGTGTGTTTTTATAGTTCAGTCGAATACGGAACGACAAAATATTTTCATACATTGCGTGTTAGACATTTTCTTGAAGGAAATCGAACTTCGGTGGTCGTGTCGGTGTCGGTCGGTCGTGTGGTGGCGGATTTAAGATACGTAGTGTCACCACCCCATTCCATCCTAAGCATGTCATAAGAGCCGACAAAAGAGAAATTACGAGGCAGAGAACCTAGCCGCAAGACAAGGAAATTAGTCCGTAAAATTACGGGAAATCAAATAAAACACTTGTGTAGGTATTTATATTAGTTATTCTTAAATTGCACGTTTATGAAAGCTGTTTTTGTTTGTTTGCTTCGGGTTTTGTTTAGAGGTTGATTTAGAGGATCTGCCATCCTGAGGCTTGCATAAGAGTCAACAAAAATAAATGACAAGGCCGATAACCTAGCCGCAAAAGAAGAAAAACATGATGCGAAACCTTGTGCCAACTCGTCTGGCCCGCGTGGCACAGTAGTCTTATTACCCTCCATGTAATAAGTAAAGGAGGCCTGACTCCCCTGTGGATCATCTATTGACTGAGTAGAGATCTACTCTTTTTTTTTTGACCCGGAGTAAAATCCTTTATGGACTATCCCTGCCAGCCTGGGATGGCCAACAGGGGGTCCCCTCCGCCTCAGAGAGGAGACGGAGTCATACCCACTAAACGTCCCCGGGGTGTACCGTCACGCGCTTGCTGCCCCGTGGGCCCTGACTGTATCTCCACGAGGACGAGTAGAGATCTACCCAAGTAGGATTTAATATTATTTCTCGAGATATAATTGATACAGAATCAGATCCATCTGACATTCTATTAACATTTAACACCATGGATGTATTACCATAAAACTGGTTTCGAAGCCTTGACATTTTGTAATCGTTTCCGATGGCCGTTAGATTATCCGCTTTAAAAGTCTATATAGAATGTGGCTTTATACAGAGTGATTTACATAATACTGAAAATCTGGAAAGAGTTCGCTCAGACTCATTAAAAGTTGGTTGGCGCAGTGGTTGAGCGATCGACTGCTGCGCAGCATGTCGCGGGTTCGATCCCCGCACGGAAGAAATATTTGTACGACCTACAAGTATTTGTTCCGGGTCTGGGTGTTTTCTATCTATAATATGTATGTATTTACTAAAAAAAAACTCGTTACCATAACACAAGCATTAAGTTGCTTAGCTTGGGACGAGATGGCGTTGTGTGAAATTTCCAATGATATTTATTTATTTATTGGAATAAGTTTGGACGAATATCTTGACTTTTACCGAAAATAGTCACATTATTCTTTACCCGCGCATAACAGAACTAGCGAAACCAATCATAGTAATCCCTTTGGACATAAAGGTGACTTAATTAATTATTTCAGAATTAGTTTAGCTTTTTCTCCCGGGTACGGTACGGGGTGAAAACATGGACTCTGGACTCTTAACTAATGCATTTCAATATTTTAAATATATTTATAATAAGAAGCAAAATCTTATTAGGGGTTGAGGTTTGTACTATACAATCAATCACTTTATATATATGCAGATTATTTATAATTTCAGAAAGCATCAATTGTACCACTCGAAGTTTATTATCTCTAAATCATATCCATACCTTCCCTGTACACAATTTCATTGGATACCTATCTAACCTGTTTTGGCTAATTACCACCATTTACAAGAAGATACAATTAACTGCATTCTGAGACTCATCAAGTAGGATGGCGGTTATCATGTGATTAGACCAGGATCCAGGTCTTTTGCACTTTTTTCCCATTCCATCCTGAGGGTCTCTTAAGAGCTGATAAAAGGAAATGAGAAGGTCGAAAACATAGCGGCACGAGAATAAAAACTTGATACCAAACCCTGTGCCAACTCTTTGGATAGCGTGGCACAGTTGGCTTATTAACCTCCATTTGGAGGAGGCCGACTCAGCAGGGTGATCAGATCAGCAGGCATCAGTTGAGTAGTCATCATCAGTATTATAGGTAACTATTACTTTTAAGAAAAACAAATGAATACTATTATGCCTTGGTTTGAAAGCCACGTGATTGCCGGCGCGAGTAGAATGTTGTCCGCGATAAACCTCCGCAGCGACGTTTTTTTTTCAAGAGTAAATATACCAATATCAACAAGGTTATTTGCGATAAAACCTATTGCGTAAATATTGACCAGCAGATTGCCTATTTTTTAATTGTATCTATAACCACACATCTTTATTAACAACCCAATGGAAAGGAGGTGTGTATAAGTTTAGCGTGTCTGTCTGTTCCATATATCCTGAACCAACGTTATCAAAAAAACATTATTATAGGCGGAAGATTTAACTGTTTCTTTGTAATTTTGAAGATCATCTATTCTCCCGGGACCACAACTGCCGCAAATCATTCGAACTGTTGGTAATTAAAAAATGTATACACGCGTTAAATCCGTTAAGTGTTTCATTTCAATCCTTAACCATTGTTGAGTCGGGCCTCCTCCAGTTACATGGAGGGTCATTGGCCTACTGTGCCATGCTGGCCAGACGGGTTGACACAGGGCTTCATATCGAGTTTTCCTTCTCTTGCTATAATAGGTTATCGCCCTTAATCATTTTCTTTTGTCAGCTCTTACGACACCCTCAGGATGGAAATGGGGTAATGATACTACATTCTAAATCCGTCGTTTCAAACTAATATTCAAATGTCATCTTAAACCATAGAGTAACTTATATTCGTCATATCACACTTGTGTAAATTAATATTCAGTGCGCATGAATACCAAGATCTAATCACGGATGTAATGGGGAGGGAAGTGTTCGGTTCGATTCTTGGTTCTTGTCCGGTTTAAGTGCTTCATTTACTATTATAATGACTTGTGTTTCAGGTTTGATGTCGCATGAACATACATATTCTATAGATTATCCAATACCCAAGCGGATAAATTCCCAGTAGGAATCATTTATGATTCTCTAATAATTCTCATTTCCAAGTGAGATTGTTGTTTTTAGTAGGTTTTCAGTAAAATAGTTTTTTTTTTAAAAGTTCCGTGTGAATTTTAAGAACACACAGTTTCACCACCACATTCCATCCTGAGGGCGTCATAAAATCAAAATCAAAATGGTTTTTATTCGAATAAATTCTTACGAATGCTTGAAAATAGTAAAAAAAAAATATTACTCTGAATCAAAATTTAAAAAAAAAACATTTATCAATAATTTATCATTCAGTTTTTACCACCGGTTCGGAATGCCATTACACAGAGAAGAGCCGGCAAGAAACTCCATGGTTGCTCTTTTAAATAAAAGGGTTACAATGATGGTGGTACAAAGAGCCCACAAAAGGAAATGACAATGCTGATAAGCTACCCGTCTGACCAGCGGGGTACTGTAGGTACCTTCCATGCAATGGGAGTAGGCCCAACTTAACAGTGGGTCATTATGGGCCGCGTAGTAATAGTAAGCTATATATGGCCTATATATTGCTATATATAATGCCTCGTTGGTCTAGTGGTTAGATGTGCCGCCTTTGGATCAACGGGTCCCGGGTTCGATTCCGGGGTCGGGCAAGTGTCTTTGTGTAAGCCAAAGGCACTGGCTCGGAGTCTGGGTGTCATTTCTATTTATAATATGTATGTATTTACAAAAAAAATGTATATAAGTAGTTTATCATCCATCTCGTTACCATAACACAAGCATTAAGTTGCTTAGCTTGGGACGAGATGGCGTTGTGTGAAATGTTCAAGGATATTATTATTATTTATATATACATATATCACATAGTCACAAATAGGGTTGCCAACGGAAGATCAGCGCTGGGTGAAACCCAGCTACTGCTGACCTATTCGGCAGGACATGCAGAAATACTAAATCTTTTACAATTGTGCAAAGTCCCTGTTTTAAAAAAAACCAAACTGTTTTTTGATATTTTCATTTAAGTTATATTGTTAATGTCTTTTTTTTGTGTGTCCTGTGGGAATAAAGATATTTTTCTTTCTTTTTTTCTTTAAGAAGGAAATCTGTTTACAGATTATCACTTCTTTTCGACTGACTTCAAAAAAGAGACGTTCTCAATTCGATTTGTAGGTTTTATTAATGTGCTCGTTTAATTAAAATCTAAGCCGCGTAAACCGAAGTATATATTTTTTTCGAATGGTACTTTTCTAGAACCCACAGAAATTGTATCGAAATTAGTTTAGTAGTTTGGTATTTTACGAGTACTTAACTAAACTAAAATCTTAGCTTATTAGCTAAGATTTTTATGAAAGGACTTCGTTGCATTTAGACTTATTTACAAAGCACACATTAATTTGCACGAAACACCGACTATCACGTGATATTTTATGTTATTAATTTTAAATTTCTTTTTCTGTTTCAGGTAAGTTCCATCAGGAAACGGTCAGTAAGATACTTTTGTTAGTCAAAAACATAATAACAGTCTCCTAAACGACACAACAGCCGTAATTACGGAAATAATTAGTCCCAGTTTAAAATGACCACAATTCTGAGGTTTTCAAGACAGTCATTATGTTCCATAAATAATTCAAATCAATTTCGTTTCCTTAAGGTTATTTTATAATGTTTGTTTTATTACAAAATAAGTGCCACAAAAACATACTATAGAATTAAATCTGCTTGGCAATGCGTTTTTATCCCAATTGTAGCTATAGTTCGCTTTGTGTTTTTACTTCACTACTTATTATAAAACAAAGTCGCTGTCATCTGTCCGTCCCTATGTAAATCTTTAAAACTACGCAACTGATTTTGAAGCGGTTAGGAAGGTTTTTAAGTATAATACATACATAATATTGTAGAGAAACACTGATAAATTTAGATACTCATCATTGCACCCGTGCGACGCCGCCGCGCCGGGCGGGTCGCTAGTTATAAATATTTTAAAGTATCTATATTCAAAACTGCTTGAATAAAAACTTTATTCCAATAATATTCTCCTTAAATAATTAAAAACTATTCAACAATATCTGTCTCTAGTCTTTAAATGTCTTTATATCTTCTTATAATGTTGTAGTCTGAACTCTACTATTTACCTGTATATTATAAAGGTAGGGCTTGATTATTACTAATTACAATGGTTGTAGCTACCTAAATCAAAAGCTTTCACACAACTCCTACAACTTTTACATATTAAATATATATCGCTCGCTGCTTATAATAAAAAATTGGAGGGCGCAATAAAATTAGTGTTCAAGCAACCTTAACTATCAACTTGACAGGAGAATGCTGTCACATAATAATTAAAACAACATTTCATAAATATTAAAAAGCTAAAACCACAGACACAATATTCTATTTTTAAGTTTGCTTTCATAGATAAACAACAATAAAAAACTTAAAGCGTTATGCAGTATGCACAATCGCTCATGCTTGTCTCTTTGTAAGGGGAATACCTGATGTCTCGGCACGGACCTTGGCCGATTTTAGCCGGGTTCGATGACCGAACAGGTCGCTTTCTCCGCAGCGCATGCGCGGTGCAATCTGCGTCTAGGTTAACTATTATTACCTCATCATGGTATTGCATTGTTCCTTTTGGGAATAGTCATTTTGACTGCTTGTAACAAAATAATACAGGACTGTACGAAAAATAAACAAGAATAACTCGACAAGAACAATCTTTTAGAAGGAATTCGTTGTTAAATATTTATCTGATCATGCAGGCAAGAAATCAGATATCTACATCTTATGCTCTTAGAATTTGTTAGTTAAATAATCAGAATGGTGATCAAGTAATTCGAAAAAAATGGCCACAGTTAATTTCACTTTTGCAGGAACATGAAAATACCGACTTACAGTGTTCGTTATCCTGTTCAAATATTTCCATAAATATTTTACGATCCACCTACCATCTGCCAGATGTTTCTCTATTTATAAAACGCATGGTCAGGAAACGGTTCAAATGTGAACTTTATTACTATGCGAGAACATTAACCAAACATATTGAAGATTTTCGATCGTCGAACTCGAGTTAAAATCGGCCAAGGTCCTTCTGCGAACACTGACCTTTCGCTGTACTTTGGGCGGAAATCTGAATCAGCTCAAACGCACAGCTTTAAAATATGATGAATCCATATAACCGTAACACTACAACGTATGTTATAAAGTAACGTAAGATTATAGAACAAATTGTTGTATGTTAAAGAATTTCTTTACAGCGCTATCTGGTGGTAAAAGTTGAAAAGCAAATCGATCGCGCTAATGGAGTAGGGCAGGAAAGAAAAGGTCAGGAAATATTAAAAAAAAATAAACACTGTTGGACGGATTTACATGGCATGTTGCACACGTTTATAAAGTCGATACAAACACAAGCATTTTTGCCGCAAAAACGACAAATGAAAAAGAAAATTATTTCTGACAAAACAAATATTCTCAAAACCTAAGCTTAAATTGACTATTTAGGCATGCCGTTAATCGGAAAGCTATTGAACAGATATAAACCACCAGAATCTATATGTGTTATTCGGATGTGTAAGCTATATTTTCATCAAAATCCATTCAGTAGTTTTTGCGTGAAAGATTAACAGACATAAATCCTTACAAACTTACGCGTTTGTAATAATAATAGGATAGTAGGATTCGCCTTTAAATACAAATGATGATAGAATGTACTTTAATTGGTTGACCTCCAAATTCATATTTCTAAATTAATTATGCCTAGTTGACAGTCATACAGACATTTTCAATTATAATTCCACATAACTAATTCTTAAATAAATAAAAAGACTAAGAATTATAATTACCTTTGTAATTTTGACATAAGATCGTATCTAACAAGCTTGTATCGATGTCTAGACATCGTTATGCTTGGTTGCCTCCAACCGTGCTTACTTTATCGTCTGCGGTAACACTCCCGCTTGGTTCCCACCGTGGTTTAAAAGAAAAAAAAGTGTTTTCAACCAAGAGAGCGTGACTTTAAATAAGTAATAAAAATTTCACATAGAATATACTAGAGGAACGTGGTTGCCGAATTATAGCTTTGCGGTTTTGAATTAGGAACGTCGGTTGTTCTTTTGTTTTTTTGCAACGCGCTTATTTCTGGTTTAAAAACCACATGATATCATTTTGTTTTATTGTTTCACCTTGCTGTTATAAGTAATTAATTTACTTAATTTTTGGTTAATAACAATAAAAATGTGTTCTTTTTTTTTTGGCTACCGATGTGTGATTAGTACAAAAAGAAAAGAAGCTTTAAAATAATAAATAAATAAATATCCTTGGACATTTCACACAACGCCATCTCGTCCCAAGCTAAGCAACTTAATGCTTGTGTTATGGTAACGAGATGGATGATAAACTACTTATATACATTTTTTTTTTGTAAATACATACATATTATACATAGAAATGACACCCAGACTCCGAGCCAGTGCCTCTGGTTTAGACAATGACACTTGCCCGACCCGGGAATCGAACCCGGGACCCGTTGATCCAAAGGCGGCACATCTAACCACTAGACCAACGAGGCATTATTATCTCTACTACTACTCAGCCCATCGATGACCCATTATTGAGTCGGGCCTCCTCTCTATTTACATGGAGCGTCATTAGCCTACTGTGCCACGCTGACCAGACGGGTTGGCATAGGGTTTCGTGTCAAGATTTCCTTTTCTTGCGGCTGTATGTCCGGGTCTTGCGGCTGTATATCCGGGATTGCACAGTTGAAGTGGCAATGGGCAGGCCACGTGGCCCGAAGAACAGATGGCCGCTGGGGCATAAAAGTCTTGGAGTGGCGTCCACGTATGGGAAAGAGGAGCGTGGGAAGACCCCCAACTAGGTGGACGGACGACCTTGTAAAGGTCGCTGGAAGTCGGTGGATGCGGTCAGCACGTGATCGCACATTGTGGAAATCTATGGGGGAGGCCTATGTTCAGCAGTGGACTTCTGTGGCTGATAGATAGATGTCCGGGTCATTTTTTTGTCGGTTCTCACGACACCCACACGCTGGAATGGGGTGGTGGCATTATGTATTCCAAATCCATTACCACACGGACAATGCCATTTCATGTCTACTCAAAGTCAATCTTTATACATAGACGAGGATATAACCTGACGAAATCAAAGCATATTGTGACAAATAAATGTACTTAAAACTATAGGTAATAATTAACGAGAACCCCATTATCAAAGTACATTTGAACTTGTAACTATGAACAACAAATTAATAATCATAACAACAGAGGGCAATGACCGCTCGACCTGCCACAATGTTGATAAGCGTCGCCCAATTTTGCTTGTGCAATTCGCTCCATGCGTTCTGCATGACCTATATTCTCCCCCAGTGCTTTAGTGCTTGCTGGGAATCCTGTGCCTGACCTACGACAACGAGTACACAGTTGTACCCGTGCCAAAATGGCTGGAACACAGCTGTCCTTGTTGCCGACCACTTCCGCACTCGTGTGCCGCGTTAATTAATTTTTGTAATGAAAGCGATGCATAGGGGTGCAGTGCATGCGTACTCCATCGTAACATTTGGTTGCTGTATTTTTAATGATGTTTTGATACATATCAGTAATATATCATTGAGGGTTTTTTCTGTAGTTTCGCTTGCGTATATTACAAGCATTTGCTAATTTTGAAAAAATCGTATCGTTCTCGATCATCGTTTCAGCCAATAGGCGTCCCCCAAGGATTTTCACAAAGGCCGGTCCTGAGCCGCCCGCATATATCGTTTTCCAGCGACCTTAACCAGGTCGTCGGTCTACCAGCACAGTGTTATCCGGAACGCAGTCGCCACTCGAGGACTTTTCTGACCCATCAGGCTTCACTCCTGCAAACTATGTACCCTACCCACTGCCACGTATTTAGGCAATCCTGTGCGCTATGGGAATAACTCTGGTTCTCCTGCGTATCTCCTCCTTTCTGATTCGATGTCGCAGGAAAACTCCGATCAAAGCCCCTCTCCTTTGAGTGAGTTTGAACTTTTCGATCGTTTGAAAGTTAAGGTTCTATTAAATCTATTAAATAGACTGCCTAGTGGTTAGATGTGCCGCCTTTGGATCAACGGGTCCCGGGTTCGATTCCGGGGTCGGGCAAGTGTCTTTGTCTAAACCAGAGGCACTGGCTCGGAGTCTGGGTGTCATTTTTGCTCGTGAATTAGATGTTTGTAAACTGCCCCCGCGACACAGGTTATACCTAGTGCAGGGGTTTCGTTTAAAAAAAAAACGTACGTATGACAGACATGTTTCCTTTTATTTCTTGCATCCTTTTAGTCGCCTCTTACGACATCCTCAGGATAGTGTGGGTTTGTGACATTGTGAGTCCTAAATTCCTTTGTTGTCCATAGTTGTGTGTTCTTTTAAGAATTGAAATAAGAAATTATTGCTGTATAATTATATTTTGATGTAATTTAGTAACTATACATCAAAATATTTGTAAATCAATGTTTCGTGTGATAGCCAGCCTCAAGTTCAATACCAACGCTGATAATAGTGCATAATGCAGTGTTTGTTACGATATTCAACAATGGAAGTGCTTTATCAAAGTGACGGGAAAGTACGTAGACATTGACCGACACATTATAATCACTACGGCGGCAGCACAATAAAAAACTACAGTTCATAATATTATTTTTTATTTTAAAAGAGCAACCATGTAGTTTCTTTTCGACTGTTCTCCGTGGAAAGTGACTCTGAACCGGTGGCGGTTAAGAAATAATACTAATCATGATTTTGATTTTATTTAAATGAAATCCCAGGAGTTACGTCGAATAAAAAGATAAACATATTGGTTTTATACTGAAGAGCTATGCGATAAGGCCGCCCAATGTACACGTTACCATATAATATTTTATTGTCTGTATCTTGTCTTTTAGTGTGCAATAAAGAGTTCATTCATTCATTCATTCAAGAGCTTAACTACTACAACTAATACTCATAGAGGATCCACTGCTGAGTCGGGCCTCCTCCATTTAAATGGAGGATAATTAGCCTACTGTGCCACGCTGGCCACACGGGTTGGCCTTGTCGTTTCCTTTTGTTGGCTCTTACGACACCCTCAGGATGGAATGGGGTGGTGACTCTAGACCACACAAAGTAACAGCATAATTTAAATATACATTAACTAGCGACCCGCCCCGGCTTCGCACGGGTGCAATATTAACATATAAACCTTCCTCTTGAATCACTCTATCTATTAAAAAAAACCGCTTCAAAATCCGTTGCGTAGTTTTGAAGATTTAAGCATACATAGGGACGGACAGACGACAGCGACTTTGTTTTATACTATGTAGTGATTAGTATGTAGTAAACATATAGAACTACAACTCACGTCATCCACAAAGAAATCGGTCCCAAATCAATTAATCGATAATCGACATAATCAAAATGAAACTCGATTCCCATCGTGGTCTGTCCAATATCGATTGACGGCAGACGTATCGGTGCATTGTTCCCAGGATCGATTCCTGGCGTCTCCCCACGTCTATTTTTACCGCTTCATTGCCTTCTCCCCTCGGCGGTCGGTTTCCTGCCTTTTATTAAACTATCTGTATGTTAATTACTAGCGGCGGGCTACGGCCTGCCGCTGTTTAAATTTCTATTAGCTAGATCCTAAGTTAACACGGAACGTTGTTAGTTACAATACTCTAAAACAGTCCGCCTGTGTCAATGTAAGAGTTCTATTATAGGTCTGGTTACCTATATGATGTATGTACTTTACATTTTATTTATTACCCACTAATTAAAAACAGACAGCAAATATCCATTATGGGTTGACGAATCTTCAAAATTTCCATGTTCGTAGATATCTTGCAACATGTTAATTTTGGTAAGGTATTGATTTGCCTTTTCATGTTTCTGGCTCGAGATGATCTATATAATCTTCATCAAAGAATCGTCAACTTAAGGTGAATGTTCCAGGGTAGCCCGCGAAATTCAAATTTTCGTTCGTTTTTTGCAATTTGCAGGTCAGTGCTAGGTTGTATGTTGATTAAAATGTTATTCGCGGCTGTAAGATGTATGTAGTTATATAATTGTAATCATCAAACTCATCAATACTACCCTCCAAGCTCATAAAGGTGCAAGAATGACTTTGAGCTTGAAAAAGTTTTTCTTGCACCTTTATGAGCTTGGAAGGTTGTATTTATGATTTTGATGATTATAATTCTATAACTACATACATCTTACAGCCGCGAATAACATTTTAATCAACATACAACCTAGCACTGACCTGCAAATTGCAAAAAACGAACGAAAATTTGAATTTCGCGGGCTACCCTGGAACATCCACCTTAATACAAACATATTAAAAAAAAGGTTTAACATAAAATGCAAATCGAATTGAAAATTTTAAAAACTTTAAAAATAAATAACTATTTGAAGTCTGTTTATTTTTCGATTCTTATTTCAAACAAATGTACGATTTTAACGCTTAGAGGTCGCGAAAAACAACATCGTCGAATTAATTTACAAGCTTTAGCAGCTCAAATCTTTGTTGATTACTTATTTCAAGTTTTCTGGGAAATCACTGCACTGATTTCGATAAAGTGTATATTGGATCAAACCGAAATCGCAATGAAATACTAACTGAAATAGTAAACAATTAATTTTTCGTATCGGTTTACAAATGACGAGCCTATGAGTTTGTTACCAAACATTAAAAAAACATTCGGCCGAATAGTGAACCTCCTTTGAAGTCGGTTGAAAATATAAGTATCTTATCCTGCCTTTACTCGTATTAAGTAAATGAGAATATAACTACAGACACATGCTGTTAGTACACAATGCCTCATCGTAGTTTTGTTTTTACATCCTACTATTTTTTCGACCTTCAACTACGTTTAATTAGACAGCTCTGCACGTTGTCAAACCGAACCTCGCTCCCTCGGTCTCTCCTTCTTTTCTAACTTAATATCCAGTTGTATCTTTGTCTCTGTCTATGGGGCATCTGGTATACATAAACCTGTGGCTGTTTACGTTACGTCGACATTAAGAATGAATCTACAGAAGGTGCATTATGCTTATTTTGTTGTCAAACTATACTAAGAAATAAATCTTAATATTTAATTAAAATCCAAATTATTTGTTAGGATATAATACTCATTTAATCTAATCTTTAAAAGATTATCATCACCATTCTGGTCCATAAATGACCCACTGTAAACGATGAAGGTTACAATTGCCATTTTTGTGAAGCATACGTGTAAGTACATGCAAAATCGTAATTTTAGCAAAATCAACTCCACTGCTATACATATGCTTCACCTAACTAAAACAATACTTGCGTGTACGTCATAAAGTAGAAATGGATCTTCTGCATCTATTTTCTGTATTGTCTAGGGAGAACAAGCATGTGTGCGTTATGCAGGGGTGCGAGCTTGTGTTAGTAGCGTGGCGTTTGTCTACAGCTGTTGTGGGCTTGTGAAGCTATCGGCTCCTCTAAATTTATGCTTCCTCATGACTCGCGACGGAGACAGGCCACGGGACTACTTAATATTCAGTTCAGATAATAAATAAGAAATATACATTCAAATGGCGCTAACAGTTCCATTTCTAAATATTTACGTCTTGCATCGACGCCTGATTTCCTCGTAGATCGCCCCAATATTTCAGGCGTTGTTTTTGATGGCAGTCTCATTATAAGCGAAATAATGATGTCATTATTCACAGCTCCTTTGTCACGGTGCGAATAAAAGCTTATACCGGTACGGCGTATTCCTAACCCGTCTTTACCTTACGCTTGAATACCACAATAGCAAAACAGCTGGTGCGAGGTCATCGACACGGGGGCCTAGTGCAAATTGTATAGTTACACATTGGGTAAGCAAAAAATAACACATCCATTCTTTGTTGAATCCGCGTACTTATACCCGAATTCTTGGAATGTTAGGGTCGGTCAAACGCGGCGTGTTTATTTTGGGTGCACTTATCCTTGTTGGGGCCTTCAGATCTGAGCGTTACTTTGCATCACGCGTTGTTTTGGTTGGATATCCATGTCACCGATTAATCTGTGGTTTGTCAGAACTCATCGTGCCCATTATATCGTGCTGTAAATTCCCGATGCAGTGTATCCTTCAATATGGGTTTTCCTCACTATGCAACCAGTGAAATTGGCCTAATGATATTTGATGTTCTAATGTAGCTAGATTAATATCTTTATAAATTTTCTTTAATCGTCTTGAAGATAACGCTTGTGTCTAAATACATGACCGTGCAGTATTTTTGTCACGATGTGATATTCCAAAATCTTAAATGCCCGATTAATTGTTAATGTTTCAAGAAACTCATTCCTAAACTATTTCTACTCGTACTACTACTATTCAGCCCATAAATGACCCACAGGAGGTGGTAATTAGCCTACTGTGCCATGCTGGCCAGGCGGATTGGCACAGGGTTTCTTAACAAGTTTACCTTCGGTCGTGGGTAGGTTATATGCCTTGTTATTTCCTTTTGTCTTACGACACCCTAGGAATGAATGGGTTGGCGACACTATGTATGTATTTTAAATCACCACACGTACAAAAAATACATGAAAAATTACAATGTGTACTCGACTTCCTTAAAAATCTCTAAGTAATAATAGCAAGTGCGTAACTTTAGGCTCCGTTTATCAACATCCATTTTTTATTGCATGTAAGCGAATCGAAACTTACAACAACCTGACGTAACACATCCTTCGCTCGTGTTATTGAATCTGGCAATACCGGTGACGTCATCGCCCAAACCCTTGTCGAGGTCGTTGCTCTGGTCCCTACCTGCATTTTTTATTGCATCCCCATGCGGAATGTTCCAAAACATTCTTGTCCTCAAAAAAAGACGGGATGTTCCTTTTCTGCGTGACGGTTTCTGTGAACATTCCCTCCGTGCTTGCGTACACTATGAATATGAGCACTTCGCTCTCAAACAGTGTATGGGTTATTTTTATTTGAGGATAGGGAATTAATCGGCTGTGCCACACTGACAGGGCGGCCAGGGTATAGGGTTTTACTTCAAGTTTTCTTTAATAATCCTAAACTCTAAATTTTTCATAAAGTTTTTTTTTTCATTTTTACACATCTAATAAAGTTTTTTTTAAATGCCTTTTTTACTCTCAATACAATTATAAAAATAAACCGTATAACTCTTACATACGAAGTCTGTGCTACAAAAATATTTACAAGTTCCTAAAACAATTTACCTTCTGGTCAATTTGGTCATCATCAAATTGGAAATACTGTATTAGACAAATTTAAACAGATTTTGAGTATATGAGTATAGTATTAAGAGTCATAATCGCATGTCCAGCAAAAATAATAAACGTGTTTACATTTGCAACCAAAAAATTCCTGCGCGTCGCCAAATAAGAGTACATACATACATTCAGTTATTATGAGTATTGGTGTAAATGTTTTTGCGCTACGCCGCGCCCGCCGTGTTAGTCATAGGTGTTTAAGAAAAAAAAACCGACTGATACGCATATAAGAAACTACGACCCTATTTACTTTTTTCATTGAAGCGCCTATAAATAGCATTGCGTCCCCTTCCAAATTGTTTGAAGGGAATTGCGTATTGTAGTTCTCTTGCGTACAGGTATAAACCCAAGGTATAGGTAAACGTTACAGTAAACATAAGTACTAAAATAATACAGTAAAAATAACCTAGCCATCACAGATAAATCTTAATTTCCATTCCAAGCGCGGTGCAACGTCGTTTAAAACATTAAAATAGGACAGTCTAGACACTCACCCAATGTGCTGAGAATCATGCTGTCGCTTGAAAGAATATGGTTCCAAAGATTTGCCACGCGAGATATAATAATATCAAAGAAATCGGCTGACACGCCTTCGCAAACCTACCTGACTACAGCATCTTGGTAATGTCATTAGCATGCGAAAAGCAACACTCAGGCGATCAAAGGAGCATTGAAAGAGGTAGAACGTAGCCGATTACCGGTCCTTGGCTCTGCTCAACTGGGGAAGGAGCTCCACCTTACAGAATATCATAACCAAATAACATTAACCTTGGATCATGTTGTGTAGTAAGGACGCCAGTGGTCTATCATAGGAAGTTGAAGTTGTTGGCAGCTGGAAGAGCATCTTTCCCTCTATCAGCGTCAAGCTCTTTACTTACAGGGTCAGCGATAAGCGAGTAATACTTCCAAGTGTTCTAAACGACCATAAGAGGTATAAAAACTATCTTGCTCATATGCCATCTTGATACACAAAAGCATCAATGTACTTTATCTAAATCTATCATCACCTGTTTATTTTGGGCGTTATAAATGTTTAAAAAAACCTTTAGCATCCGCACATTTGGCGAATAAATGGATCCATACGAGAAATGGCTATAAAGCGCGCCTGCCAAAAAACTGTAATGTTTGTTTATGGAAGACTCGTTAATTTTTTATAGACTTTTATGTTCGCAAATAAAATTGTTTTAATTTTATTGTGTCAGTGCATCCGCCGCTTATTGCCAGACCATAAATATCGACGGAGCATCCCAAATAAAATACGTATTGGCAGAAAGGGTTGCAGTTAATTACAGATCTTCTGTGGCAATTAATTATGCACTTCTCATTTGAATGTTTTGTTTAAATTCTTTTGGTTGGAATTTTATTTGGACCCAATTTGATGTATTTGGTATGAGACGAGAATGACAAATATTAACGATTACAAATGGTATTATCAATTTTAAATTGAATACGGACGTTTGTAGGTTTTGATTTATATGTGTTAAAATCATCAAATGCCAAGGATTTATTACGTACAATACGAGGAGCGTGTCTCCATAACAATGAATATATGGAAACGTTTTATTTGCTTGCTATACATTTATTAAAAACCTGTACAATGTTGGTAGTTAGATTTCTTCCGAAATGGTAACATCACATTTTTTTCACAAAAAAAAAGAAACAGTTGTCACTGCCACAAAAAAAAAAACGCAATTGACAATTCGAGACAAAGTAAAAAACAGTTAGTCAGGATCTCAAGATGCACCTGTGGGTCATGCTCCACTTGCGCCATGCCCGTATTGGCACAACCGACTTCCCGTTGCGCAACCCGGGGCCGGGTCGGCGATCCCGCGCTCCGGGGCCGCCCAAAAATGTGTCAAGTTGAACAGAGGACGTTAACCCCGGTGTTTACGTTTACCTCTGTGACCGCATTGCGACGTGACAACGTGAAAGGCCTTTTTTTGTTTCGTTCGACAGTTGAAAAGACGGTCCTTTGATGTTTTCGTTTCCATTAAAGTAATTCGCGGAACACACGATTAGTCAAGTTTGAATTGCCGCGTGTCAGCCGGCTATATCTGAGTGCATAAAAAGCTGCGTCTGAACGGAAAACATTTTACTGCTCCTTGCTAGTCACAGATCGTGTTGGTCTAGTGGTCAGATGTGCCGCCTTTGGATCAACGGGTCCCGGGTTCGATTCCAGGGTCGGGCCAGTGTATTTGTCTAAACCAGAGGCACTGGCTCGGAGTCTGGGTGTCATTTCTATCTATAATATGTATGTATTTACAAAAAAAAAATGTATATAAGTAGTTTATCATCCATCTCGTTACCATAACACAAGCATTAAGTTGCTTAACTTGGGACGAGATGGCGTTGTGTGAAATGTCCAAGGATATTTATTTATTTATTTAACAAATGTTAAGGGCAACCGATGTTTTTCTTTGTAATGACCGTTTATATTATAAAAATATATAATACAAACTTGTTTTGACATATTACCCTAATATATTGATGTGTATGTACTTTCACAGCTGATTGTAATTTTAAAAAAAAAGGACATTGTAGCCGGTCATTGCAGTTTTAATATTGGCGGTTTATAAGCACCTTTACATTCATACGCGTTCGATTCTGCCAAATTAAATCTGAGTTTGATATATTTACGAACATTCCAGTTTTAATTAATTTCCGTACTGTTTACTCTTTAAAGTTAAAGCGGAAATTAAAGACGATGTTCTAATAAAGTTTTGCTTCAAATGATCCTAAAAGAAATAATATAATTTTTAAACCCTACTGTTATGTTCTGCCAAGAATATAAATTCTTGGCAGAAAGATTTATGAACGTCACTTTGTCTTAATTTATAACAGTCTTCATTGCAATTGTTAGTTCGTATTTATTTAAGTTCTATACAGTCTATCCACAAATACAAACCATTTAAATAATTAATAGAACATTCATTAAAGAAACGAAATATCAATGTTGTTATGCTTTTAAAAAATGTTATGGACCTGAATAGCTGTATGCTTGATGAAGCTTTGTTTACGCGACTTTTCATCATCTTGACATTTTTATCGTAATTCAGACATGTGCCATTAATGGTTTAAAATGTGTGGATCATTTGTTGGCGGAATGGTGCCATTACTTGTTAACTATTTGAAATCGGAATTGATTGTTATGTTTAAATTCAAAATTAGTTCAAGTTAGTGTTGCTCATTTTATTCCAACGAGGCTATTTAGTTTGCGGGCAAAATGCTTTGTTGAGACATTTCAAATAGTTTTTGATAGCTATTGTGCATGTGGGCTGGCACAACGTCATAAGTCAAAAGCCCCAATAAAATCAAGAATAAACATCGCGAACCCTTAAAATCTTCTATGTTTTATAAATGGGTATTATATTTTGGTTTCACCACAAAACCAAAATAACTTCTATCTCAATATGAAGGTTATTTACTTTTTTTAATTTTTTTTAATTCTTGAAACGGCAACGATTAATCCTTATTCAAAGTCCTTTCCTTAGAATAGAAAATGAAATAATTGAAATGGTGTCTACGTGACGAATAAATAATTCATAGAGATCTTTTAAAAATATTATGGTCGACGGTGGCGGGCGCATTATAATTGTAAATTACGCCTTTGGAACAGGGGTGCTATGGCTACAATCCGAAAAACGAAGATTACATTCCATTCCTAGAATAAATATGTGAATTTTAAATTTGAAATTGGAATAGAAATACTGGCATGGTTCAATCGACCTTCAAACTGCAAGCAATCTCGTTTAGAGTTTGTGATTGGTCATTTGGCTAACTTTTTTAAATAACACGTATTGTCTTAAAACTATCATTTCGTAGTGGATAAAATCAATTCTTGAATGAAAAAGAGTATTACTGACATAACTAGCGCTACTCGGTTGACTATTGCTTGTGCAGTATTACACGTAAACTTAATTATTGGATAGCTATTACACAGGTAAACTGAGAGTTTAAAATAAGTTGAAATCACGCTACGTTACTTTTACTTTTTACTGTTTTATTGTCTAATCAGATCGTGGTTTAAAATGTACATTATAATATTAGATTTATTGTTTAACATTTGCCCTCCATTGATATTTGTTGCACTCCTTAAATTTAGTTGACATTACACAAGGATCCTGGAAACCATAAATAGTAACGAAGGTGACATTGTAACGATGACCTTATCCCTTGACCTTTGTGAATGAAGGGAAGGAATTGCAATTATCCACGATAAGGTTATTTGCAAAATACCGATTGTTAATGAAACAGCACGCTCAATGCACCTGTGCTCGCCTGCAGTTTATAACCGTCACGGCTGGACTTCAGAAACAAGTATAATTAATTAAAAATGAACAACTTTATAAGAACAAAGCATTCATACGTAGAAGTTAGACTTAAAAAAGTATAGAAAAGAAAAATATGTTTGTAAGAAATTATGGCAAAACGATCGTATCGTATGCCAAGAGGGTTTGGTTTCGGGGCACGTTCTGATTTCCAGACATTATCTATTGATTTACAATTACTCCTTTAATTCTGCCAGAATATCGAGCTATTAAAAGACGTATCGAATATTTACTGAAACCAAAACTATTGCTTTCAAAGTTGTCTCTTTGAGGTTCTGAAAGTTTAGCTCGTTAAATTTACATCAAGGGCACGGCTTCGATATAATGTAAGCCGTAACATAATAAGAAGATATTTCATACATAATTGTCTTTCTCACATCAGTTGAAAACTAGTTGAAAATGGCGGGTCTTATATAATTTACGTTGTCACGAGCCTAAGTGATACGTACAAAAATGTTTATAAGACCGTATAAAGTAATAAAACCTTTTTATTTAATGGTACACTAGATTTTAAAAAAGGCGAGCGCTAACGTGAGATCACTTTAATATTCAAAATGACTCCTTTCATGTTTAACGACCCTTTAAATAACCTTAGACATAAAATCTCGACATAATGTCTCGTAAAACTAAACATTTAAATAAATAAAAACCGTATACGGCTATATCTCATATCCTGTTTATCATTTCTCGGAAAATAATAATGTTAGATGCAGCTTACCATAAATCTGGCGTGGGCACAGAATTATTCTACTAGCTACAGAGTTTCTTGCCGGCTCTTTACTGTAGAACAGCATTCCGATCCGCTAGTAGTTTCGGTATGAATGTGGGTGAACTGTGGGAGATCTAAAGAGATGGATGGATTGTCACAATGAGTAATTGTGTATGGAGACTACCACCTAGCGTGGGACAAGGGAAGTAAGAGGATATTGGTGATTTTGAATATGACGATTTATAAGAGTTTTGTGATAAACCCTACGTAAATAAAGTTCCTTTTTAATTTAAGATTCAAATAATATTAACAGCATTACAATTAAACATTGTGTATTCAAGTCTATTATAAAATGTTGCGATGAACACAATGTGTTTGATGGTAAAGATAGCACACATTGTCAGAGGCAACGGCGCCCCTTGCGTTAGGACAGTGTTTCCCAAGTTTATGGGATCACCTCAAATCGATTTTGTATACTGTGCTATAATACAATATCTATTGTATATTGTCCGTTTGGTGAAGGATTTAGAATACACAGTGTCACCACCCCATTCCATCCTGAGCCGTAGGAGCCGACTAAAGAAATAACATGTTCGATAACCTAGCCACAAGAAAAAGAAAACTTGATACGAAACTCTGGCCTGGCCAGCGGTGCACAGTAGGCGAATTACCCTTCATGTAATTGGAGAGCCTGAGTCAACAGTGGGTCATGTATGGGCTGAATAGTAGTACATAAATAGTTATATACACCATCGTTATATACATTAGTAGCAGTAGTCGCTTCGTGCATGATTTACCAATCACTAATTATAACTATAGCTTCGCTTTGTTTACTATTAAGTGCTGGAAAAGACTGTAAAACATTTTTGTAAAAATCTGAAAAGCACGCAAGCAAAGCCCGCTTCATATAACTTACATAACTGTAACTTTAGGTATACCGAATTGAATTGTAAAATACACGCGAGAAAATCTATACTAATATATAAAGCTGCAGAGTTTGTTTGTTTGTTTCTTTGTTTGTTTGAACGCGCTAATCTCAGGAACTACTGGATCGATTTCAAAAAATATTTCAGTGTTAGATAGTCCATTTATCGAGGAAGGTTATAGGCTATATTTTATTTTCAAAAGAATTAGGGATCCGTATGAAAATTGCGGTTATGTAAACCAAGGTGTAAAATCGAGAACCTATTTATGCGTGCGCTGCAAAAACTATTGACAATAGAACAAAATGATGTACTACGGGTTTGTAGATCTTATAAAAATCTACAAAAAAGTCCGCGAGAGCACATATCTAACTATCATAGTTTAGTCACAATAACCGATTTTATGTTCATAAAAAAAATGCATAGAGATAAGCGGGTTCAAAGCCCACGCGGGCGAAGCCGCGCGCAAAAGCTAGTCTGTTAATAAGTGTTTAATTTCAACTTAAGTAAAAATCGCGAAAGCCTAACACGTATTTAGGAAGTGTTACAAATGTTTTACAATATTTACCACTCACACACATAAAATTACGTTAGAGACTAACATACTTTTAAGTCAATTAATAATAGATATACCTTTAAACTGGATTGAGAAACACAGCATTAGTTAGGGGATGGTAATGGTACCCTTGTCGGTTCACCCACGAATTCCGCACCGTGGAATTCCCCCGGCGCAACAAAGTTTTTTTTAACAAACGAGGGTTTTCCCTACTCGGATGTATTGGTCATATCTCCGCTTTCCAATATATACGTGTGAATCTCGAACACCCCTGATGATACATCGGATAATTTTAAGGAGTTCCTGACACGTTATTCTTGGACAAATGCGGTCGAGGACGCAGGTAACATTCTAGAGAAATTCGAACGGAAATCTCTTTACGGTTCACACTCACTGAAGTCATTTCCTGAACAAAGATCGCAGTGTACAGTACTCAATTTCTATACGGATCATTTGGTGCAAAAGTTTTCTCCCTTCATCTTAGAAAATACCGAATCGAGACGCCAAGAAATCGAGAAAGTTACACGAGAAAACGCTTCAATTTTACACTTTTAAGATATTAACCGTGTCTCAGATATGTAGTGACGTGGGAATGAGAATAGTTTGATGGTCTCAACAAACTTCGAGCATTGCGACTAACACAGAGTGAATATTTTAGCTCACCGCTCGTCGAAAGTTCAAAAACATTTCTTGGCTCCATTTATTAACGCTCAATTTCGTCCGCTAATAAGAAAACTAAACGTCGTTCGCACAAAAAACTAATCTAAAATGCGATGCGGACTCCGCAAAAGGAATAACAAAACAACAAAGCTTATGCAACATCCTGCTATGGAGCGCAGCAAGGGAGGGTTAGATACATGTTAGGTCTGAACCCGCATTCAATCTGGCGTGGCCTTGGTTTTTTCTGAATCACCGAACCTGGCCTCGAGCGAGCAGGTGATTAGGTTACATAAACTTAGTCCGTCCCCACTTCCTGTTGGAGCGCTTTGCAGTTGTTGTTGCAGCCAATCCATTGTTTCATTCCTGTTGTGGTTTTACACTCGCACTTGTTCAAGGGCATTTCTCCTTTAAATCAGTACAATAGTACAGAAACAATGCATTCATTCACAATGTACAAATTTCATATACATGCGAATAGCCAACTGTTTCCATCTCAACATCAAAAGAAAAAATGTAGAGAAAACGTTGGATCCGAAATTCCTTGGTTTAATTAAAACGTCGTTAAAATGTTCATGGAAATAGTGAGTCGCAGTAATTACAGAAATTCCTTTAAAACAGAGGAATAAAAAGTTGAAGTGTACGCTCCGCCTTACCGTTGGTGACCACCTTCAAACTGGTTTGGCCGCACGCGAGTCGACGCGGGGACATGCAAGGAATAAAAAGAACGCCTATACTGCAGCTCTAGGAAACGCTGACCTTGAACGCAAAAGGCGGCACCTGGCGTTTTTATCTGCCCTTCAAATATTGCGAATTCATTTTACAACTCTTCCAGGCCGACTTTTTTTTTCGGGACTTTAGCTCCGGCTCGTCAGTTTTTTACCACTCGCTACTATTGGGAGTATTTTTCCTGATATACAATCATTCACGGCTTGTCAGTACTTTTGCTTTAAAAGCGAATCCATATTTTGGATTTTTTATGGTTAACTCAAGCTTTCCTATGTTTCCCTGCGAGATTGAATCCGAATTGAGGAGATACGCAGGAGAACCATAGTTACTGACATAGCCCACAGGATTGCCAAACTTAAGTGGCAGTAGGCAGGGCACATATCTCGCAGGACTGACCTGATGGGGCAGTATAGTCCTCGACTAGACCGACGACATGTTTAAAGTCGCCGAAAAACCATGGGGGCGGCTTAGGACTGACCTTTGTGGACATCCTTGGAGGAGGCAATGTTCTTATCAGAAGCGGTGTGTAGAAAACAATTGAATGGCTAATTATTTGCTTTGTTTGGTTTCATTTATGTATAACTCTAAGTGGGTGGTGCTTAATTATGCTTACTTTTAAGGACACCGTTCTGTTCGTAAACGGACGTGACGTCTTAACTGGTCTGACAGGTTTCTCTCACTATTGATGCATAGTTGTCGCCACATTCCATGGTGGTAGCTACAGCCCGGATCCACTCTACCACAAACAACATAAATGTAACATTAGTATTCTACATTCACTGACTTGTGTATATAAAACTAGCTGCTCCCCGCTGTGTCACCCGCGTGGTGATGGAATTTTTTTTTTTTTCGAAAAAAAAAATAGCCTCTAACCTTCCTCGATAAATGGACTAACCAACACTGAAAGATTATTTGAAATCGGACCAGTAGTTCATGAGATTAGCGCGTTCAAACAAACTAACTCTGCAGCTTTATAATGTTAGTATAGATAGTTGCATAACAAATCTGGAAGCCTTTAGTTTCTTCTAATAATATAACTATAACAGTCGCGTGATGGTGAAATTAAAATACTTGTTAGAGTTTACCATGTTTACCTTTTTATTATTAGTGCACAATTCATTATATTCTACGAAGGGCATCATAGAAGGTGGCTCAACAGAGAGTCGTTGGCGTGGGACTATAATGGTGTTGTATATGTTGAAAATATAAACATAAAAAATAATATTACTTACACGGACCGTGTTAAAAGACTTTCTACATTGTCAACGGCAGTGCGAGATTATTAGACTTACTGTGATAAAAAATTAAATCTCTCCAATAAGTGGCAGCGCCATTCAACCATTCAATGTTGAGTTGACCTTCTGACAGTAAACTACTACACATCCCATAAATGACCCACTGCTGGACTCCGCAGTACACTTATACTATACAGTAGACTTACTGTCCCACGCTGGCCAGACGGGTTGGCACAGGCTTTTCGTTTCAAGTTTGGCCTCTCTTGCGGCTAGGTGTACGAATTTTGTCACTTCCTTTTGACGGCTCTTACGATCCTCTCAGGATGAAATGGGGTGGTGAAACTATGGATTATAAATCCGACACCACATGGTATACTGTATATATTATATACACTGTTTATTGGTGACTTTTTTTTAGCGAGTAACATAGTGTCCACTCTGTAGGTAAGAGTAACAAATTACGTGTCGCGATTGCTGGAGCTCGCGGCGATGTCGGTCGTTGTGTCGTCCGTTGCGTAACCGGTGTCGTGTCTTGTGGAAAGTGAATGCAGCATTTCGAGGTCGCGTAGAAAGTGGCCGGTGACATTCTGCTAGCCACTTGCACTGGGTGGAAGACTCTTAGGGCTTGCAGGGAAACCTTCATCAAATCGGCTTTTATTTGAAGCTACACTAAATGTTTTGGCGTCTTCTGACTAGATATTGATGAGAAAAATGATGAGAAATTGGAATATGTGGAATGTAATTTCTTTATTTGTTTTGTGTTATCACGATCAGATAAATTATCAACCACGCTTTTGATATGATCCTCTTTGACTTGGCACAAGGGTTCCCATGTATGTAATTTGCTAATCATAGATTAGATGGATGTATTGGATCATTAGACTTTTGTGTATTATGTAAGTGTGTAATGATAGCTCTATGGTGAAATAAATAAACCTAAAAGTGAAGTTTCCGAGAATAATGGTTAAAGGTTGAAAAAGAAAAGAAAGTAAATATAAATACAATTAATCAACAAAGCGCAAAGAGTAATTTACAAATTACATATTTATACAGTAGTTGTAGGTATAAATATTATTATTTTACTTGCCTCAGGCGACTAAATAAAATATTCTTGCATATCGGTACTGTTCATCAAAACTGTGTATAGACATGTTCTTAAGCGTTTTTCGCTTTTACGTAAAGGAAAAGGCACGACTTTCAACGTCATACTCGTACCTAATCTGCCGGCAGGCCTTGTAGCAATATGTGAAACAAAAGGCAATCAACAAACAAACATGACGGATGACGACTCAGGCCGAACCACGCCACTACCTATTATAACAATACAACTCAAAGATACGCCGAAAGATATTACAATGTTGCATAATAAGATATTCAACTCCAGCCTTTTTCAAAACTGCTATTATTATAAGAGTTCCAAGGAGTTTCGCATAAAAACCCTACACGTGCCGACGAATTGAATCGCTGTAGGCCATTGATATTTTGGCCATGGTTGCCAGCAAATAATAGGACATCAATTCAGAGCATCGAAGGGAAAACCTTTTAGAAATCACTCTTAGCTTTATAGAAATGTATTTAAATCTATCCATTCAGTACGAAGCGTGAAGTGTATTAATCCTGCTACATTATCCATTCGTTTTACAGACTCGTTTAAAGCTGTACAGTCACGATCTTGTTAGATTTAACGAGCATTTTGGGTAGACATGATGCGTTTTTTTCTGAACGAATACAGGAAACAGGTTTTGTTCCTACCTATTTAATACTGCAACTTAAAACGCACAGGCAAGATTTAAATGTTTCATTTTATTTCCCATGAAGTTTTATGCATTGTAATACTTCCTACATTACTAAAGAATTTATACTTTCAATATGTTTTAGGTTTCGACCACGACTGCTGCAAAGCATTCGATACGTCGGTATAATAATGTATTTAAAACTAGCGAGCCTGCCCCGGCGTCGCACGGGTGCAATGATGAACATCTAAATTTATCTGTGTTCCTCCACAATATTATGCATGTATTATACATATAAACCATCCTCTTGAATCTCTCTATCTATTAAAAAACCGCTTCATAACAAAAGCGTCTATAGCAATAGATCGCTTCTGATTTTTTATTGACGAATTTGTGAACCTACCTAAATCCAGCGATATTCGGGCAGGCCTTCAACATCAACAATGAAAATCCAGCCTAATTCCTTAATCAAGAAATCGGCCTAAAATATCTTGAATTTAGGGATAAACCAACTGGAATGGAACGCAATGTCCATTAACTTTAGCCCTAAACCAATTTACTCGCACTATTTGCCGAAATCCAATATAGGTAGACATTTGGACTTGTCGCGTCTCCCGCGGCATCGTCGATTCATCTCATTCGACGTTCAGCTATTTACCTGTCCACATTATATCGTTACTGTGTGGATACACGCCGCATACTAAGCAGTACCACAGCAACTTACAATAGCTGCTATAAAAGTGGTCTGTCCTGACGCAAGGGACACAGGAGTATATTGTTGAGCACACTTACGAGCAAGAGGGGTCATAAAGATGGTTACTTAAAATTTACTGCCGATTCCGTCGACCACTATACTGCATACAAAATCTTTTTATTTTATGTAAAATAGTTTATTAAATTACACAGCCATGCTTTGTTTCCGTTGAGTGATTGGCATGAGTTTTATTATGTAAGGACATGAGAATTTATGTGTAGGTAATCGATAATAAATTGTTAAGATCGATAGATTTTCAGTTTCATTAATAATGCATATTGAACAGCTTTGATGCCAAACGATCGACACAAATGGGATTATTACCATTAAGGATTTTCTTACTTAGATTTGGAAGATGTTTGAGGTTAACACTCGCTTGACAAACAGCTGAAATTTATAATAACTGTCGTTTTTTTTCAAAGTAAATAAAATATTTAAGTCTCTATCAGGTCAATGTTTTGTATTCACGTTTTTTGAGATCGATTCTCAACAGCTCCAGTTATAGTTAGGAATTAGCTTTATAGCCGCTAGGTCCGTGTGTATCGTATGCATTTATCAATAGCCATTTGCATATGAAACGAGAGACTTCAATGTTTTGATTTTTACTTCTTACCAACACCACTGCGCACTGCAGTTTGAATATAGAAATATTTTTAAGCATAGTTTACATGTTCTTTTCTTGATGTTGTTGGTATTTTTTAATGTGGTCTTAGTCTTATTTTTGTGCCTTGAAACACGCGTTTAAGTAAAAACAAACAAGTATCTGATTCCAAAGTTGCTCATAATAAGCAATTTTTTTACACGTGATATTTTTTTTAAGTACTCAAGGTCACTAACACATTTCATCTCAAGGGTAACGCGAAGGAGAACACAGAGAGAAAACCGACTCTGTTGTCAAAATAAAAAGATCATAGGGGTAAGATCATAGTGGCATTGTACGCTAGTTTTCCACCATTGAAATCCAGGAGGTTCCTTTATAAATACATGGTCATTTATGGGAGATGATTCGATTTATGGGACTCGGTCGATGTCAAAAATACTCCTAAATAATGATGTCTTAGGTTTTCACGATGTTGGCACATTACAGGAAATGATTTCTTGATGGTTCTGATCGTGTTCATTTATAAATCCCAACGTTTTAGAATTTTAAGTGGTGATCCTAATATCGTAAGATGCAAAAAAATTGAAACCTGTCCTTTAAATTTTACTTGATCACTCCTACAGAGACATCCTAAGACGTAAATATGTAAAGGTTTCTCTTTAAACGCTTGTGTGCGCTACCTTAAAAATATACAAAAGACAGACTGGATTTGCACCAAGGTCTTCGTTTCCGAACCTAACCTTGCCAGGAAAACTGTTCTTATTTTCATGCTAATTTTACTTTTACATTATGCAGAATGTCTGTCAAGTGATGCACAGTTCTCGGTTCGAATGTACGAGTATGTTTAAATTAATGATCAAAGACGTCTAGATTTGCTCCAAACTGGACGTAATGATCATTGACAACATTATATAAATAAATAAATATCCTTGGACATTTCACACAACGCCATCTCGTCCCAAGCTAAGCAACATAATGCTTGTGTTATGGTAACGAGACGGATGATAAACTACTTATATACTTTTTTTTTGTAAATACATACATATTATAGATAGAAAACACCCAGACCCGGAACAAATACTTGTAGGTCGTACAAATATTTCTTCCGTGCGGGGATCGAACCCGCGACATGCTGCGCAGGAGTCGATCGCTCAACCACTGCGCCTTATTATGTGAATGGGAATACATCGTTTGGTGACAAGTTTATCATCTATTACTACTACTCAGCCCTTATATGACCAACTGCTGAGTCGGGCCTCCTCAAGTTTTTTTTTATTTTAAATTTTAATTTTTTATTATTCACACGACACCATCTCGTCCCAAGCTAAGCAACTTAATGCTTGTGTTATGGTAACGAGATGGATGATAAACCACTTATATAGTTTATATAGACTGCCTCGTTGGTCTAGTGGTTAGATGTGCCGCCTTTGGATCAACGGGTCCCGGGTTCGATTCCGGGGTTGGGCAAGTGTCTTTGTCTAAACCAGAGGCACTGGCTCGGAGTCTGGGTGTCATTTCTATCTATAATATGTATGTATTTACAAAATAAAAAATGTATATAAGTAGTTTATCATCCATCTCGTTACCATAACACAAGCATTAAGTTGCTTAGCTTGGGACTAGATGGCGTTGTGTGAAATGTCCAAGGATATTTATATTTATATAGTAGTTACATGATGGGTCCTCCCTACTGGGCCCACAGCCTACTGTGCCACGCTGGCCAGACGGGTTTCGTATCAAGGATTCCTTCTCTTCCTGGTAGGTTATAGGCCTTGTAATTTCCTCGTATCGGCTCCTATGACACCCTTAGGATGGAATTGGGTGGTGATATTTTAGACGATGTATGCTAAATCTGTCGCCACACTGACATACGTTATCAGTTTATAGCATTTTTTTTTAATCTTTTTTTATATTTTTGTGATGTCTCGTCGTAAATGAATCGTATGTTAGTTTAAATATAAATCGGTAATTTTAAAAGTCCTGAAATGATAACAATCCTTGACACTGAACTCAATCCGCAAGATAACATTTCAGTCTGCTACCAATCAAATGGATAACAGCTTTGAAGTGTGTAATATTCCTGAGTGTTTGAAGACTCAGGAAACCATTGCTGTCTGTTATTGTAGGGTTACCAACTTTGAATGTTTATGCGGAATAATCTGTAACGTCAAGTTTCACAGCATACTAGGAAAAGTCAGCGATGTATTAACAAAAAACCGGGCTATGATATAAGAGTCCCAAGCTCATATTGAATTACGGAATCACGGAAGGTTGGATTTTCCAATCGGTTAAGCGTTAAAGGTTTGGTGTGGCTGCCTTGTTGGTCGAGGGGTTGGATGCGCCTTTGGATCACGGGGTCCCGGGTTCGATTCCAGGTCGGGTAAGTCGTCTTTGTGTAAACCAGATGCACTTGCTGCGAGTCTGAGTGTTATATGTATACACCAAATGCAGGGGCTACGTTAAAAAACAAGTTTTGTATAAAGTTCATTATTTGTCGTTGGGTAAAAGTAGCTATGATTTTTTTGGTAGGTCTATAAGCAAGTTTTATGTGGCAAAACAACCTCTTCCTGTTCAGCTAGTCGCGTTATAAATGCCAATATACAATTAGTTGTATATGTTGTACATTTTTAAACAGATGTTAAAAAGACAGGCCCACTGACTTTCTTTCTGTTCCTTCCAGTTGGCGCCGTGTTCCGACCTGGTGGTAATTAGAACATCAGATATGGTTGTAACAATAAAGCTTTTTTCAATACTGGAAACCGCACACAGTTAATTGTTACCAAATCTGTGGTCACTCTACTTTAAACATCAAGTGTCCCTCTTATCATCCCACATGTTTGATCAGGTGCCTCTCATGGTAATGTTAGCCACATACTGGGTTCGGTTCCAAGGTCCCGATGTCTCGACGTGACCGTGAAAATCCTATCAATGCCTTCGTGCGTAATTTAAGAATTTAAAAATAATATGTATGAGATAATCGGCTAACAGTATTATGTTTCGATTGGCAATATTGTTAAGGCATTCTTCTGCATGAATTCATGTGGGTTCATTCGATAATAGCCAAGTTCATTGAGTTTGAAAATCATTCAATCATCCTTTGGCAGGCTTTCTCGTTGTTTCAGTCCATAAATGACCCACTACTGAGTCGGGCCTCCTCCAAATTCATGGGGGAAATTAGCCTACTGTGCCACGCTGGCAAGTCATGTTGGCACAGGGTTTTTAACAAGTTTTCTTTCTCACACGACTTCAGGCTTTCTCAAGTGAACAAATTTAGGTTAAAACTAATAACTATAGTAAAAGTTTACAAACAGACATGTAACGGCTATCTCTACGTAATATTCGTAAATTCCTGGTTTGATTCCGGGATGGGGCGAGTGTCTTTGTGTAAATCAGAGACACTTGATCTGAGTCTGGGTATCGTTTGTGATAATGAAAGAATTTAAATTAAAGTTCATCAAATTATAGTTAACTAGTGGCCCGCCCCGGCTTCGCCCGTGCAAAGCGGGGGTGGGTTATACATTATAAACCTTCCTCTTGAATCACTCTATCTATTAAAAAAACCGTATCAAAATCCGTTGCGTAGTTTTAAAGATTTAAGCATACATAGGGACGGACAGACGACAGCGACTTTGTTTTATACTATGTAAAGATAACGATATTAGTAAAGATTTAAAATGTTGGCACTATTTGATGTAGTTTTAAGTTCTCCATTGTGATGAACCGTGTTCAAGTATTCATTAAATGTTAAACATATAATATTACATTGTTGTATTGTAGACATTTTTTTTTAATTCATTCCGACGATGTGTGGCATAAATTAAGCATGCTCAAGATAATCGGCTTACGGGCCGGGGGCGTCAAATTGATATGTCAGATTTACTTTGAGGACTTGAAAAGGCTATAACTAAATCCCTTTAATTAATTTACGAAACAAAAACCTGATACTATCTATTGTATTAGGTAGGTTACTTAAGTACGTAAAAAAATGTCAAAAGGCACTAAATAATGTTCACTATGATTATTGCCAAAGAACTGGAGCACAAAGTCTCGTGGTTCGAGAAAGTTCGCTCTATTGCACATTGCTCAAGCCATGTGACATCCATTACACCAGTTATGAAAAGACTAAGGAGTATGAAAGTAAGAAAAATAGATCTTAATAATTACAAGCAACTTTAATCAGAACCTAAATTCAAAATGTCTAACCCGAAGAAAGTATCAAAAACCTTAAACATTAAACAGCGATATCCTTTTTCCCCTTCCCTCATACAGGTCAAGTAACGGCTGTTTTAAAAAAAGAAGGACTACGTTTGTCATGAACGGTTTAACCCCAAGAGGCAAATAACGGTTCCGAAAATCAATGGCCGAGATAAGGGAACAGTACTTAAGAAGGAGGAGCCAGTCGCTCATAAAAATATCCTTTGCAAACAATTGTGATATTGAAATGCTCATAAATTACAAGTAACCGTGAATTTGTGCGCCAAGCTACAAACTTTATGAGAAAAAATAATATTCCCATACAACAATTCGAATTTTAAATTTAATTTCACTTGCATTTGTTTTTCGTATACAATTTTCGTATTCTTTTCAAGTTCTTTTCACGTAAATAAAAATATATTTTGTTATTCCGATACCTACTCAATGAGCTCCGGAAGTCCCGACCTAAATCTCGAGATTGTGATCCAGTCACGTATCAATAATAAAGCGAAGCATTTTCCGTAAATATCACGAAAAAATAATTTTCGTTCAAAGGAAAATATGGTGACATAATACCCTTTACAATTTACATCATGTTACATAAACATTTCTACATAACAGACCGTTACTAAGCTTTTCCTTCGCAAAACGTTGCTTCTAATAAAAAATCAGCTCGTACATCTCAATAAATAAATGTACGTATAAACAGGTAAATATATATCGTGTTTTCCGCGTGGTGACGTATTTAGAATACATAGTGTCACCACCCCATTCCACCATGAGGGTGTCGTAAAAGCCGACAAAAGGCCGATAAGCTATCCGTAAGAGAAGGAAAACTTGATACAAAACCCTGTGCCAACCCGTCTGGCCAGCGTGGCACAGTAGGATGGTTACACTCCATGTAAAGGCCGATGACTTAGCCGTAAGAGAAGGAAAACTTGATACGAAACGCTGTGCCAACCCGTCTGGCCAGCGTGGCATAGTAGGATGGTTACACCCCATCTAACTGGAGAATGTCATATATGGGCTCTGTAGTAGATAAATCTCGTGTTTACTAAATCATTATTATACATTGTTACCATCGTACATAATATTATTATCTAACGAAAATGTTTTCTGTTTGTTCCAGGTAACTTACGCTCGTACACCAATTGCCGTGTCTAATGCTCGAGCTGCTTGCAGGTGAAGTTGCAAGGAAACTATTAATGAGTACAATGCCAATATAACATGTGTATATTAAAACTATCCCTGGATCGCCAGGTCTCATAACAAACATAATAGGGTATTATGTTTAATAATGACAGAGACCTGAGCAAGTTTCTCAGGCGATTTTTACGAATGCAGTACTCGATTTCGGAATGGAACCTAGGATCGATGATCTAAAGACGATTACAATATTTACTCATATTGCTTTTAGGCTATATATATCTTATTCAAGTTTAGAATCCGTAATATCTAGATTAGGTACGTTCAAAATATCAATTGTTATAAAAATGACATAATAATATCTATCTATGGAAATAAAAGTACATTGCAAGACTTAAAAAATATAAATCGGAGATGAAAATAACCTACTTAGAAATAAATATTTACAAATTATATAATTGTGCTAAACCACTGTCGCAAGGTAGAGTTCCCAAAAGACTGGCTGCATTCCCGCGTTGGATAGCGATACCCAATCTCTGTGCGAGATATGAGCCAGCCTTTAGTTCCCCCGTGACCTCAATCAGCCTCCTTGACAAATCGGAGAAGACTTGATGGGCACTCGGGCCCCACGGTCCCAACGTCTCTACAGCAAACGGCACAAATAAACAACTACTAGCTAGTGTGTTATATTTGCGCCGTTTGTGAGATTCGGCTGAAAAAGCGGCACTTCCAGCCTCAACAGCTGTCCCCGGAAGGTGTGACGGCGCTAAAGTTGCATCCCATACTAGAGGCCGTCCCATCTTCCAAGGAATTAATGTCATACTGTTAAAAATTATATCCCTCTGCTAGATGGAGCGACGATCTGCGAAAGGTTGAGGGCAGCAGCTGGATGCGTCAAGCTGAAGACAGGGCGCTATGGCGCTCTTTAGGGGAGGCCTATGTCCAGCAGTGGACTAATGTGGGCTGATGATGATGATGATGATATAAAGATTTATATTTATGTATACTCACTGTTGAGTCGGACCTCCTCCTTTCATATGGAGGGTAATTAGCCTACTGGGTCACGCTGGCCAGACGGGTTGGAACAGGTTTTAGTATCAAGTTTTCCTTATCTTGTGGCTAGGTTATCGGCCTTGTCATTTCCTTTTGTCGGCACTTACGACACCCTCAGCATAAGATGGGGTGGGGATACAGTGTATTCTAAATCCGTCACCACGCGACCACATTTATGTATATTTGTAAAGGATAAACTTAAAAACTACTGGACCGATTTCAAAAAATCTTTCACCATTAGAATGCTAGAGTATCCCTGAGTAACACATATACATATATATGCGAAGGTATAGCCGATCGAACCAACGCAGGGAGTTCGCGCGTAAGCCGCTGCCAAAATGGAACGTATATGTAGTTACCCATACGGCAGACGGCCCGAGATGAACAAATCCGTAGTTTTAGTGGGTACACCAGTCGCACCTTAACATCTCCTCGCGACTGGGACTCCCACATACCTATAAAAGGTTTCCCCACTTAAAAAAAGGAGAACTCGCGCGCACAACCTAGAATCTCATAAAATTTAAACATGAGCTGAGAATCTCCTAAATAATAAGCCATAATAAAAGTAGATGTGTACCAGCTTCGTAGTTCCCAGCATCAAATATTTCCGCAGTCATCAATCATCGTACATTGCTTCATGTATGTGGGCACGACCATCATTCATGTGGCTCATTTTTACATAATAATTGTTATATATCTTCTCCGTGGATCAAGGAGCGAAATAATGATGGCTCAATAAGTATTTATTGGCATTTCAATTTTAATCGGCGTAGGCGTTACTGTGGCAAGGAGGAAAACAACATTTATGTATTCATTTTACGAAAATTCTTTCGATCTCAAGGGTCTCGTCTGCTGTTTTACTCAACAGGATAGATATGAAAGAAAGTATACAAACACAGTCTTTAAGCAACATGTAAATTTTATTATTACATCATTTTAATAAGACATTTTCTTTTTAATAATCTACAAATACTATAAACGCGAAAGTTTGTAAGGATGTATGTTTGATACTCTTTCACGCAATAACTACAGAATGGATTTTGATAAAACTTTACAATAATAGGTATAGCTTACACATCAGAATAATACAGGCTATTTATATAGAAATAATGTGAATTATCCAAAATATAACGATAAGTGTCAAGTAAGTAGGAAAAAAATATGACGAAAATATAAACTACTTTCTAGCAACATTATCACAGTTTTCCACCATCACGAGGGTGAAACCGCGGTGCGTTAGTATCTGTGTAATATTAATATTATAATATTTTATATACAAAATTATAAGTAAGTGTTCTACAAAAAGTTTTAGATACGCACTGATGTCGATAAATATTCATCAACCTCGTTTAAAACAAAAACGCATAACTCAGCCGCCGCGTTGCCACTAATCAAAATAAAACGTAAAGGTTATATTATGCTAGATAATAGGACAAAAATAGTTCAAAACGAGCCTCATTAATCCACTAGAAGCTGGTACAGTCATGGGAAGTGAGTTCGAGTTTTTGTGGTGTTAGAAGCGTAATTATAGTCGTTGCGATCGCGGATCCGTGATAATGCGCTTTTTGTTATAACTTCCTCAGTGGAAGTGAACTGAATAAGCCTTTTCAGTTTAATAAATTTTGAAGGTCAACTCAGTTATGGCAATTTATTATTTGAGAATAGTCCTTAGACTATAAAGTAACGGACTTTTACGTCGTGAATTCCGAAACTTTCCGGGTTTACAGTATCCCTACTATTTTGTGAACTAGTGAATGTAACCCGTTCCCACAAAAAGGAATACCGAGCTTACGATACTTTTTTTTTGTGAATTTAAAAGGTATCTTTTCCTGTTGAGTGCATAGCCATCTCTCCAATGCCCGGTTATCAGTAAAGAGAAACACTGCGAGAAAAAAATAAAGCTTCTGTAGCTATACATTTAACTGGCTCTGAGATAAAGAGAGAAAGAAAATGTGTGCTCGCTCTCTTGGACCTCTCTCTCTTGCACCCACAGTAATATACGAAACGTACTCACTGTCTATTTTATATCTGCATCTATCTTATCTCTCTCTTAACTTTCGTTCACCTGGCCCGATCACACGTTTCGTAACGTTCTCGACACGCATTCACCATCTTGCAAAGTCAAGAAGTTTTACTTCAAAAAGTTTGATTTTCCATAATCTAGAAAGCGACTTTATGAATTATCGTAACTACTGTGTTTAAATCCGTTTAGGAATTTCTGTTTAAAACCCAGCATTAGAATATGTTTGTTATGTAAATATGTCAACTGGTTAAGTATTGTGTAGTTGTTCAATTCGTTCAAAATATTCGTTGACTCATGTTGAACCTCTAAACCGAATAATAAAATATGTTAAACACAAACGAAAAATGCGTACAGTATTGATTGATTGGTATTCTCATTAGAATTATTCTACTAGACCGCATAATAAATTGCCTTAATTAATCTTGATTCGATTTCTCAAAGGTTTCATGACAGTTCAGGGTCAGAATGTAAAACAAAAAACGACAACTATTATTTCTTTAAAGTACCTATCGGTTGTCTAACTCGTTATTGATATCGATTAGATTAATCGCCAGAATTGTGAACCAATCTTGAATCCATCCGCCTCGCGCCTGCCGTTTAGGATTGGTTCAGTCACATATATACGTACAGTGAACCAATTATCTGACAAAAATCTAAGCTAAACTTCGTAGACATGCATAGCGAAAATTCAAATTAATTTCTATCTAATGTTCACAGAGAATATGTTTGTAAAATACCACAAAAATCTATTACTACTACGCCTCAGCCAATAAGTGACCCACTACTAAGTCTGGCCTCCTCCAACTACATGGAGGGTTATTGGCCTACTGTGCCACGCTGGCCAGACGGGTTGGCATTTCGTTCTCTTGCGGCTAGGTTTTCGGCCCTATCATTACTTTCGTGTACTAAGTATTCTAAATCTGTCATCTGAATTTGGCAATGTGCGATTCTACTTTGTATCAAATCAGTTCACACACACGGAGAATAAATAGCAATTTGACAGTGAAAATGGTGTTCCAATAAACAAACGCGATAGGTAGATGAAACGAAAATGAAATTGACATATTAATTAAGGCGCTGTTCACACGTCAAACATAATTATTTTGCATTCCATTGGCTTCCAAATTGGTTCTGCAATATATGTATATCAAGAAGTGGATATACACTGTTATACAACTAATTTGAAATGTTCGGTTTATTTAACAAGGCTAAACTGATTTCCTTAGCTGAGAATCTGGTCAGAATAGTCACTATGATTATCATATCATGTGTCTATTTCAAATATCACGTTTCTTTTATGTAGAATGTTTTTACATAAACGCTTTCAATTTTAGTCGAAAGATAAGATTCAATTCAAAGTCAGTATTCGAATCGAATCTCGACAAATACGAACGCGAGTAAACAACATTCCATGCAGGTTTTTGGCGCCATCGTCCAATGCCTCACTTTTAGGCATTTGATTACATTTTTATCCGTGTCCTTTAGTCCTGAATGACGCAATGCTACGTGGGACGAAACTGAATATTGAGATTGAACTGAGATTTTTAAGTAGTAAAACCAAAACACAAGTAACCTGTTCAGTCGTTTTTGTCCAAACCTTGGTACACAACTGCTGGACCGTTTCATAGTCCTTCTTTAAAAGATGGTTAGGTGTACACACAGCAGTTAGCAATGCTAATATCACATATGACCACCACATCACCAGCAAGAGAATGGTAAACAAAAATTGTATTATTGACTTGTCAAAAACCAGCTCGATTAGATTTGAATGAATTTGATATTATGTATCTACTAAAGATATACTTTTCAAATGGCAGTGCAAGATATTTCCCATATAAAACCTTTCACGCAAAAAGAAACAACTTCGGGACTTAGAGATAAATAATATTCTTTGTATTACGACTTTAAGAGTAACGCTTTAGTACTTGAATATATGTGTAACAGATTGTAAGCTCTAGGTTGATGCCGAAACAAAACCCGATTACAAACACGATCCAAGCCTTCCTGGCAGTGGCCTTGATCGTGCGCGCGCGCAGACCTTGAGAGTTGAGAGAACACCGAGGCGGCAACGTGCGCAGGGGCACAGTACTGCGACGCGCGTTCACTAAACTTTGGCGATTACGTCACTTAACATTTTTGGCGTGTTTAGATGAATAGCCTCCATGCAAAGTTCCATGATCGAAAAATTACCTACAATGTTGTTTTTATCACTTGTGACGCTACAGTGTTTTGCATAATTGTGTGACGTTAATACAAAGCATGAAATATCAGATATGGCTTGATTATCAAGATCATTGTACCGTCATGATAAAATATGTTAGTCATCGCTGAAGCATCATGTTTGAAGTCTCACCCACTCGCTTCGGTTGATGAAAAGCACACATTGCGATCTAGCACCTTGGCTAAATTGTATGTAACGCACACAACGATATTGTGTGACTTATGCATGTCAATGTAGTGGTTACGTTTAATTATTCTAAAACCCACGCAGAATTTTAAACCATATTTTTTATCCCAGTAAAGTTACAGCTCTTTATAAGATCTTCTGTATTACAATCGTACATTGAAAACTTTAAGAGGAATGTGCATTTAAAATTATACGTAAGGAATTTAGGAAAAAATAAAAATACAATTTTGTCCATTGATAGGTACTATTCAAGATCGCAAGTTAACCGTCGCGTCGTGGATACATATTGTGAGATTGATCGAATCGAGAATATTCGTTTGAAGCTTAGAATGTATAAACTGGTTTGTGTATTCGATTTATACACCACTGAGCATATTTCCTTTGCATTATATTTCCACCGAATCCTGTCAGTGCCAAGGAAAAAATTGTGAATATGAAATACTAAGAACTTTCCAGATTTTTTTGGTATAATACAAGTGACTCATGGGGGGGTATACACAATAATATACACTGATGTGAACAAAGTGAACGATGATGACATACGATGTTTATTGAGACTTCGCTAGATAGATATCTACATTATTAATGTGTGGTTATCACTTTATTTGTGTTCTGCCAATGTCACCGAGTTGCGGAGAGGGCAACGGACGCGGTATCTACACGCACACATACAAACACATCACATATTAACATTTTAATACTATCACACATATGCACAGAATTTTATACGTGTCATCTATCTCCCAGCTGCGAAATGGTTCATACAATTGATAAAAAATATTTTACTGACAAGTATAATGTACTTGCCGTGTGGTGATGGATTATAACGCGTAGTGTCACTATCCCGTTCCATTCTGACGGTGCCGTAAGAGCCGAGAAAAGGAAATAACGGGGCCGAAAACCTATCCGCAAGAGAAAGGGAAGCTTTTGGACGACTCACCATTGGGTTTGTAGTAGTTTATTGTAGGTAGTTGCAGTTTTTCTTTCGATCTCAGTTTAAAGAAATTTGGTCAGCGTTATATTAATGAGTTAAATTTTGAATAAAACAGACTTCAATCTCTTTTTTTGTTAAATATGTTCAAGACTATTTTTAATAGTTAAAAGTTAATATCACCCATGTTAAAGTTTCTTTGGTGTATTTACACAGAACCTGATTAGGCTACCAGTATTTACGCATTGATGCCTGATATCGAAATATAATCACTTCATACACACGATAAATAATTGCAATTTACAAATAAACCAAGGATTTTATGACCAGAAACAAGATCTAAAACAGTAACTTAGTTATAGCGTAATGCTACTTCACATACAGTTCAAAATGTTTGGTGAAAGAAATTTGCGTCTTTTTAACCCGCGGAATATATGTATTTAATTAATGAAACACAATGTAGGGGTCATTGTATAGGTGTCACTCACCATTAGAGCCAGAAATCTCTTCTACTGACTTTATTAAATACATATAAAAATACTGTTAGTTACATTAGTGACCGTTTCACTTTTCCAAATTATTCATATAATGTATAGAAGTGTAGGTTAAGTCATCATCATTTCAGCCCTTAGTAACCCACTACTGAGTCGGACCTCCTCCAAATTCGTGGAGGGAAATTAACCTAACGTAACTAGCAAGACGGGTTGGCACAACGTTTGTATAAAGTTTTCCTTCTCCTCACCTTACGTTACCTTAGTCGCTCCTTATGATATCCTTATGATAGTATTGGTTAAGTGTTATCTGATTATTAAGGATTTTATTTGCAGCTGAATAGGGCTACCGGGTCAAAATAATAAAGTAGAAATACCTAGAATTAAATTTTAGTTACGGCGTTGTCTAACTCACGACTCAGTTTAATTTTAAGTGAATCGAGAAATCCACGTGCCGCAGTCGACCGAAACGTGGCGGCCCTAAACCATTTAGAAGCAGTATGTCAACTCAATGCCAAGGGGCTTACTGTACACTTTAATTGACAATAGTTAGTGTATGGTGACGGACTTAGAATATACAGTATTACTAACCCATTCCACCCTGAGGGCATCGTAAGAGGCAGCGAATTAAAGCCATGATACGATGCGTGATTATAAACCTAAAACTACATATTCCATTTTTTTAATCATCATTACTATTATTTTATTAGACTCGGGCGATTTTCACACAGTTTATATATATTTACTAGCTGCGCCCCGCGGTTTCACCCGCGCTTACTTATTTTCGTACCGCGGGTGACGCCGCGGGGCAAAGCTAGTCTAAAGAAGTAGCCTAAGTTACTCCTTATATAATTAGTTACCTATCAGTGAAAGTCCCGTTTAAATCGGTCTAGCCGTTCCAGAGATTAGCCGGAACAAACAGACAGACAGACGGACAGACAGACAAAAATTAAGAAAAAAGTTATTTCGGTCTATGTACTGTGTATACACAATTACAGATTTAGTAAAAAGTGGTTATTTTATTATTACAAACAGACACTCCAATTTTATTTATTTGTATGTATAGTATGTATATGTATGTATGTAGGATGTATGTATGTATAGAGTATAGATGTATAGATGACACGGCTTTTGGATCGCGGAAGTAATATTGTGAAAATGTGTAGGTACCTTTATTTGCCTGACATTTCGACGCGGATTGCACCAGCCGTGGTCGGTCACAGGAAGGTGTAGCATTCAATCCACCAGAAATCGAATTCAAAATTCTGGAAAGTAATGCTATATCAATAAAAATCTATTTTTGACAATATACGTTTCTTTTTCTGCGTATAGCCCTTAAGCTAAGATGGGAGTTTAATTAAACCTACCTACAGTATATACAGTACAGTATAATCAAGATAATATCACAACTAATTGAATGGTTATTCCGAAAATAAACTGCATAACAATAGACCAAAGTCTACATTAAAATTATCTACCCGGTAATAACGTTGTCATTTTTTACAAAATAAACATTACGCAAGCTGTATGCAAGAATTGAAGACATACAGAAACTTCTAGAAACTGAAATAGCATGACGTACCTATTTGTGACTCAGATTGAGTACGGCGATATGAGACGCTAATGAGCGCGAACCTCGAAATTTAACCAAAGTCACTGTTAACGTGTAGCTAGGCACTTCCTATTTGTAAATTCAATAACATTTCCTGACTTTTGAGACTAATAAATTAGCCATAACTCAAAAAGATATTAATATTGATTACATTTTTAATACTTCAGATATTTTTTGTTCTTTTTCCAAAGAAAGCAATTAATTTTGCACAGTTTCAGGATTAACGATACACATTTTATTTCTAAAGGATTTCGCGTCGTCCTTCCTATTTTCATTTTACCACGGTTAGTTGTTAGTTTGTCCAACAAAAGCAAATCATTAGGCTCTTTATAACATCAGTCCACAAAGTTGGCGGAACAGTTACAATTCAACAAAGGCTTTACGGTATCAAACATTAACCTTCTCAATTACCGCTTCTGAGATGAACCTTCAAATTACTATTTCGTAAGCCGAAACTACGCAACGAATTGTGAGTGGTTGCTAGATTTGGTGCTGTTTAAAACATCGTGCCCCCGTTATTTCATAGATATTTACCGTTATGTCGATAGCTTGTGAAACTTGGTCAGTTTTGTACATTTATGGCGTGGATTACTCAGTCATTACAGAAGTTTGTTATAAAATGTTTTAACTTTATACAGCTTTAGGTCAAATTTGAATGAATCATCAATAGGGTCGTATTCTATTTTTGTATGGTCTACTTCAAAGAAAATGTGATGTGTCTTTAAAAAAAAAAGTTTCTTTAGATACTATTCTAGTAGTAGTTTTAATTGAATTAAATTTTTTAAATATTACTTTACTATGCAACTTCGGAAGCCTGCTAATGAAAAGCTCTCTGCTCATTTATAATTAACTAGCGACCCGCTCCGGCTTCGCACGGATGCAATTAATATCCTTGGACATAATATCCTTGGACATTTCACACAACGCCATCTCGTCCCAAGTTAAGCAACTTAATGCTTGTGTTATGGTAACGAGATGGATGATAAACTACTAATATACATTTTTTTTTGTAAATACATACATATTATAGATAGAAATGACACCCAGACTCCGAGCCAGTGCCTCTGGTTTAGACAAAGACAAAGGGACCCGTTGATCCAAAGGCGGCACATCTGACCACTAGACCAACGAGGCAGTCATAGGTAATTATACATGTATTATACATGAAAACCTTCCTCTTGAATCACTCTATCTATTAAAAAACCGCCTCAAAATCCGTTGCGTAGTTTTAAAGATTTAAACATACATAGGGACGGACAGACGATAGCGACTTTGTTTTATAATATGTATTGATATTGAAATCCATATTCTCATTCTAGCTTTGATTTACGTTTTCTTGCTCGTTGAGATTATTTAATTCTTCTGATTCCTGTTTTACCAGTTACATAGTACCAATCAGCATGGATGTCTTTCGTACGGTCGTTGCAATTGGACTTCAGATTATTATTCAACTGTGTATCGGTTGATATTTATGATCTCCATGTGAACGTTAAATTCGATACTGATGAAGATATCGATATATTGAAGGTGAAATAACAAATTTACTCAATAATAAGTATGGTTATATAAGTGTTTAGGAATTTTGCTTATATAAAATGCCTTTTACGAGCATCAAAACATAAAACATATTGGACAGTACCGTTAAAACAACAACAGATACAATGTAAAATAAAACAAATATCAGTAACCTTTGTGATGATAAAGTAAATTGTGGAAAAGTAGAACGGCAAGACAAGTCGCCAACCCGTGATAGGCATTCATCATTTAGTCTCTTTAACTACCACTAAGTGTCAATCACATCGATAAGTAATAAATCATACTTATTTATGCACAGCTAATTAGGTTTATTGCTGCAGAAAGCTGTGATTAAAATATACTATCATGTGCATACAATATTAACTTATTGACATCGTGGTGTTTAGTGTAAGACTGTACAGCTTATTTATCACGGCAATTTCGACAATTGATAAAGATATCTTCATATGATTCGAAATTTGAAAAAGTTGTTACCTGTTGAGAGATTACAATAGTATATTGTGTTGAATTCCCTAATTTGATGAATACCACATTCAATTATATCGTTGAAAACTACGTCTGTGTGACTGGCATCCTAACCGACCTGTTTATGAATTCCAACCAGGTGCCATCGCCAGGCAGGTGTCACATTGTCCAGTTGCATTGTATGAGCTTTGCATAAAAACACAGTTTCGCTTGTACCTAGCGGCCTGCAACATAGACTTGAGTATCTCCTAGCGACTTTATGTGACAGCTCCACGATTGTTCTTGCCATCTCTTTGGATATTCCTATGCAACATTTCGTCATTTTTCACTCTGGCACACGGAGAACATTTTGATGGCTTATAATTTTACTTTTAAACATCAAGAATGGCGCCTCAAGCCCTTAAACGTTACACTCCCTAGAATATATAAAATAAGATGACTAGAACGCATCACTCGATAAGATATAGAGAATCTTGTTGAGTAGCTATGCGTTGTTAGTGTAGGTCTTAAACATGGGTTGCACGCGCAGAGTTTGAACCATGGATCCTCAGTTAGAGTCAGCGTTAATAAGAGAGATTTATCGGTCGGGGTGTAATTAATATACGTGGATAAGGACACTTTTGCAGGAAGCTGTTTTGAGCTTAATTTTACCGAAGGATTTTGTCTAAAATTGTTTACTTACGAATTAGGATAAAAAAACTCAGAGACTCCACAAATTAAGACTTTGTCATCTTATGCTCAAGGTTGGGTCCATTTTAGACACAATACCGGTACTAAATCAAACGACAATCAAAAGACTACTTTGATTTCTCAAATGTCACATCTTTTCTTGTCACAGCCGAGCTGAGAACCTAGCACCTCATCGCCTATAACAAGTAACCCGTGGAGCAATAAGGAACTTAGATTACTATGCTTGCAGGTTAATAATAATCGTTAATTTTCACTGTTTAGTATTAAAAATCTTGTTCAGAGAAACTTCAAAATGTTTTGAAAAACAACGTACCACTGCTTCTTTCGTTAAAAGAGCTATTAAACTCACTTCAGATAGCAATAAGGTTTATGTTTACTCCCTGAATTTACTTTTCTTAATGTAGATATCGGTAAATTCTCTTACAAAGTTGTGCAATTAAATCTTAGATAAAATAACTTGCTTATATTAAACTAAAAGCTAAGTTGGAACAGCAATATTTTATAAGCTTTGTTACTACATTAACCCCAAAAATTTTTTTATCACCATGTCGATCTAGAACGATTCGAGTCAGCCAAAAACGACATAAGAATCTAAATCGAATCACGTAGACTCGATTGGTTTTTGTGATAAGCAACATTTTTGTGTTATTTGCTCACTTATGCAAAATGCATTCTGTTGTATTTTATATTCCGGATACAAGACAATAATTTGAATTTGTAAAGAATCTTTTGTGACGCTTGAATGGAGTTTTAGAGTTTTTGCAACCTGGAATTCAATTTAATTTAATTTGTAATTGTTGTCACATTCAAACTGGCATACTTAGTTGTGAACTAGTAAATCATTGACTGGTAATTACTAGGAAGAAAATGTCACTAGTTTTGATCGACTAATATTTTGTATACTTTATTAACACCAGAGTACTATCAGCCAATTTCTTTGTCACCAGACCTACCAAGGAAACTCTTATATTTAATTGGACCTAGTGTGATAGCCCATAGATAACTCACTTCTGAATTGAACCTTCTCCAATAAGATGAAGGGTAATTAGCCTACTGTAGGAACTGTACATACTGTACTCTGTGGAAATCCTTGCTATGTTCAGCAGTGAACGACTTTTGGCTGAAATAATGATGATGATAAATAATAAATAAATAATAAATAAATATCCTTGGACATTTCACACAACACCATCTTGTCCCAAGCTAAGCAATTTAATGCTTGTGTTATGGTAACGAGATGGATGATAAACTACTTATATAATTTTTTTTTTGTAAATACATACATATTATAGATAGAAATGACACCCAGACTCCGAGCCAGTGCCTCTGGTTTACACAAAGACACTTGCCCGACCCCGGAATCGAACCCGGGACCCGTTGATCCAAAGGCGGCACATCTAACCACTGGACCAACGAGGAACTGTACCACGCTGTTTCGTTTGTCATATTTTCCTTCTCCTGCAGCCAGGATTTGGCTCTATCATTTCCTACTGTCGCCTCCTACGACACCATCAGGATGTATGGGATGTGACACGATATATATTTTTACATTGCGACTGCCACAGCCAGTCTGCGATATATACTAAATCCATCGCAGACTGGCTGTGGCTGTCGCAATGTCGAAATGGTTTGTGATGATTCATTGACGAAAAGCCAAAATTACAGATGAATTATTCCCGTTGGCAATTGCTTGATAGCCCGAAAGTCTTCTCAAAAATGCTCCATGCATTTCGGAGTCCGCTATTTAAAGTCACATTATTTTTATATAATGTAGGTTATGGTGTAATAATAAAATTGGACCCAGGTAATAGCTACGTGAGTGCAAAGAGTGGCAACCTTGTGTTATCTGAGCATTCCAAATGCCCTTGGTCCACTTACTAGTTATCTCGGCCACAGCGGCGGCATCTGATAAACGTGCTTGTTTGTACGTTTGAATGCACGAGCTACGTGTAACTCATGTTTGTAGACTAAAATTTGCAATGACAACTACGGTGAGTAAGGTCGAGTGAATGCATTCAGAAAATAGTGAAGATTACGAATGATCTGTTCTCAATACAATAATTTGAGGACAAATTCAAATAATGGTAAAATATGAATACATAGGTTTTACTTGTATTTTATCAAATTTTAGGCTTTAAGTCGTACCACTACTACACAAAAATCAAAGAAGTTCGTCAAAAAACCTGTGAAATTTCTTCTTCAACCGAATTCAAAAAGCAAGACGTTTTGAATGATTGACAGTCTAACCGATTCGACTTTTTTTCCGTTTATGTGGTATTGGTTCCTTATTTTTCAAGTTATGACAATTTTATGAATAAACGCCTTTTTGCCTTAAATTTAAGACACCGTATCATTGACTGTGCTTATTTCAAGATAAACACACCAAAAATTGGCAACTGTTTTTCTTAACATTTTAGTCCCCTACTGGTGACGAAAGTATCATAACATGAGAAATGAGAAACACACAAATAACTGATGAAACATCGAACACAAAAAAATACCAACTGAATTATCGAAAATTCCTCCTCCTTTCTGAAGTCGTTTAAATACTAAGCTGGTAAGATAATCATAATGATTGCTGGTTAGTTTTCACTGGAACTGGTTTGCAGTAAAACGTTGATTTACAAAAACGTCGATTGCACTCTCGTACTAATAGTTCTGCCCATAAATGACCCACCGCTGAGTCTGGGAGGCTACTGTGCCATGTTGGCCAGGCGGGTTGGCACGGGGGAGAGTCCCACACGCCCCCCCTCGGCCATCCCCGTGGCTGACGGGGATAGTCCCTAAAGGATTTTACCGCGGGCGAAACAAAAAAAATGGTTTTGTATCATCTGATAGCCCACCGTCGGCCAGGAATAAATGTGCGGTCAGGCATTTTTTCCCGCCAAACCAAAAAAAAAAAAGTTTTTTGTATCAAGTTTTCCTTCTATAACGGCTAGGCTCTTACGACAGGAGGAGGAGGCCCGCCTCAACAGTGGGTCATCTATGGGCTGAGTAGTAGAATTTTATATCAAACAACTGCCACAAACGACTGCCACTATAAAACAACGAAATAAACAACCTACAAATAATATATGTACATTATGCATTAACGCTGTTTTTAGTAACACGTGAATAAGATTAATATTCAGTCAATGATATTTTATCGGTAGACCTTTGACCTCATATCAACTATCTATAGAACTTATTAAAATATCTATCTACTACTCATCAACAAAATCTAGTTTGTCTGTTCGTCAACATGTTTTTTTTTGTACTTTTTTTTAGAAAAGCGAATGCTGAACTTATTTATATTCAAAATCATGATGATGATGAATTATTTTTTATTATGTTGTATTATTTTATTTTCTCTTTTTGAATTCTTCATTTTTTATACATTCAAGATACGTGACCAATGTACCGATGATCTAGTTAAGGTCGCCGAGATCCGATGGATGCGGGCTCAGGACTGGTCGTTGAGGATGTCGAGCAGGCTGTGTGTGACGTTGTAGCTACTAAACGAATGCACCGATTATATTGCAGGTTTTTACTATATTAAAGCAGGTTTTCTTATTTTTTAATCATTATTAAAAAGGGTTTCATCACGTAGTGACGACGTCACCCCTATATTTTTAACAAAGGCATCTATCAACTATAGCTAATAAATTACTGGCTACAGGTGATGGGTTTTTTCATTAGTACCTTTGGTCATTATCTGTTTTCTAAACGTATCGGGTTTATTATGCAATTTCTTGAGCGAAGTGTATTTTTATTTAATTAGGTAAAGGGAACGCTAAAAATTGTGTTTCATGTTTAGAGCTCAACGGTATTATTCTCATGAATATTAAAGTGGTTTAAAATGTCACAGGTCATGTGTTTTGCCAAACTCGCATTTCAGCTATATGAACTTTGAGATAATCTGCTTTTGTTAAAAGGCTTTTAAACATACTTCAAATATTTAGGACATCGAAATACTTGCCATGGAGACGCACGTTTTAAGAATAATTAAGTGTCAAGATGTTTTATATCTCTATATTACATACAATAGTCCGTGTGATGGTGGATTTAGAATACATAGTGTCATTACCTCATTCAATCCTAAGGGTGTCGGCGACAAAACGAAAATACAAGGCCGACTACCTGGATAGGTATCTCTTACGGATGTAAGAGAAGGAAAACTATATTTATGACGGTAGGTCAATTGCCCTCCATGAAACTGGAGGAGGCTCGACTCAGTAATGGGTCATTCATGGGCTGAGAAGTCGGGTCAGGCCTCCTCCTCCGTCGGGTTTTCCTTCTCTTACAGCTAAGTTATCGGCCTCGTCATTTCCATCTGTCGACTCTTACGACACCCTCAGGATTGAATGGGATGGTGGAATTTTACGGAGAGTAACTCTATATCAGTAGTAGGTACTATCGATGTTTTCATTATGGCTTTAAGGGTTTTGTAACACCATGTTTAATTAACATGTAGAATGTAGATGGTATAATAGTAATTATCAGATTTTTAAAGACACAATCTTAACCGTCTGGAACCGGAAGGCCGCTTAGATAATATGAAATGCATTTGTTTTCCTAGCATAGAGGTCACTTATGATAAGAATTATCACGGCCTTAGCGCAGACGCGGAAGAAATCACTTCAGTGCAACGTTAACAAATTACGTAGTCACCCAACTTTGGAGTTTCACGGCTTATGGACGGGCATACGATATTTGGTCGGTTAAAATATTTCGGGTAAACAAGACGCCGACTAAAATGCTTCAAGGTTGACCTCGTAGATAAGGTATGATAATTTGGGACATAACTCGGAGCGCGTGCATTAAAGGATATTTTTAAGTTCGCCAGACTGGGCGACTTAACATACTTGATGTTTTGTTGCATTCTTTTGTTAACAGTTTTAAGTTGGTTCTTTATTTGTTGAACCGGGTATAGAAACTACTTTTAGATGATCATTTAACAATAAATATAATGTAATATTAAAGTTGAAACTTCGTTGTTTTGTTTCATATGTAAAACTTTACTGTATTATGTAGTGTTTTTTTAGTAAGGGTGTGTAGTGAGGAGCTTGGAAACACATTCTGTACACGGGTGTAACGATCCTAAATATATCCTACTATGTAATATAATAAACGTGAAATTTTGTAAGAATGTATGTTTGTTACTCTTTCACGCAATAACTACTGAACAGATTTTGATGAAACTTTACAATAATACAATACATCAGAATAGCACTTATGCTATAATTTATAAAGATATAAATTATAATAGATTTTGTACGCTTTGTTGAAAACCCGTGCGAAGCCGGGGCGAGGCGCTAGTTTAGAATAATGATAAATAAAGCCAATAAATATAGATTTAAGACATCTAGCGGTTTTTGTAAATATTATATAATAAATATGTTTGGAAAAAATATGAGTTAATTAAATTTATTGCTACAGCCAAAATATTCGAGGAAAATTGTGAATTTCCTAAGGAAAAATCATTCTTGTAAAAGTTGTTTATTTTTGTTCTAACATTTGACACCTTATCCTCTTCTTCTGCTACCTGGCGTTAATCCCGGCTATTGCCAGGGTCCGCCTTCCGACTGAGCTTCCTCCACTTTGCCCGATCTTCAACGTCCTTTTCAGTTAGGCCATTGGCTCTCATGTCGGATTTGACGACGTTCAGCCAGCGCTTACGAGGGCGACCACGGGACCTAGCCCCAAGGACAGCCATATTCATGCATCTCCGGCCAACGTACTCCATAGGGCGGCGCATAATGTGGCCATACCATCGCAGACGACATTCTTGCAGTTTTTCCCCCACGTCACGGACACCAAGACTACTTCGGATGAATGAGTTGCGTATGCGATCAGATCGCGTTACGCTGCTTATCCACCGCAGCATCTTCATCTCCGTGACGCGAAGCTGGGTGTGTCTGCTTAGTGCCGGCCAACATTCGCCGCCGTATAGGGGGACAGGCCGTATGATGCATTTATATATCTGCCCCTTGAGCTTTGGAGGCATTTTGCGGTCGCATACAACGCCCGTTACGTAGCGCCACTTCGCCCAAGCCGCGCCTATACGGGCTTAGACATCGTCATCCACGATGCCAGACTCGTGCAGCACGGATCCAATGTACCTGAACGCATCGGACTTTTTATTCTAACATTTGACACCAGAAACTAATAATGAAACGACACGTCGAAAGCCTGCCTGTCATTTCTGGGCTGCAGCATGAACTGCTAAGTCGATGAGACAACATTCTATAATTCTCTACATATACCACGCTTTTAAGACAATATCACAAAATATAATAAAATATAAACAAAATGACTAGCATGTTTACACCTATACGAAATTAGGTACATTTTATGATACATATTTAGAACGCACAAGCTGTAAACTTTTTACCGAGCTACGTACCTACTACTACTCAGCCAATAAATGACCCCCAGCTGAGTCGGGCCTCCCCCGTCACAGGAGGGGAGGGAGGAGGGAGGGTAACTAGTCTACTGCGCCACGTTGGCACAGAGTTTAGTTTCATGTTATCCTTTCTTGTAGCTAGGTTTGTCATTTCCTTTTGTCGGTTGTTACAACACCCCCAGGATAACTGGTGGTGACTCTGTGTATTCCTATTTAACTCTGTGTAATTTTAGTGATCCCCGCAATGGGAAATAGCAATAATTTATAACTGTCGCAGGCGAGGTAGGCTGGACGCCCATAAATATGAGACGAGGTCACTGCAGTCCCAGAAATAGCGAGGAGTGTGCTTGATAGAATAATGTCCCCCCAACAGCCTTGCCCCAGTTGCGTGCCCCAGTTCTGAGCTTAGCAGGATGCACGTCTAACGACGCCTGGCGTGGTTCAAAACTTTGATTTGATTGCCAACCACCTTGTTTAATTAATATTTGACATCATCAAAAAAAAACAGTCTAGGATGTATGATTAGGAAATTTTGAGATACTCCTACGTTTTTCAAATTAGATAAGGAATTAAAACAATCATTAGAATTACAGCACTGCAAATATTTGAAAATTACCGGACTTCAGTCAAATTAAATATGTTCTGTTTTGCAAGTTACTCGTACACTTCTTAACTCGTTGCTCAGAAAATTGCTACGCTGTCTTGGCACTGACTGTCTAATCAGAGTAAGCGAAACTTGTGGCTTGCGACTTCACAGGATAGCTGAGTAAGTGAGGTAAATACGTCTTCACGAAGACACTGTCGTCACCTAGTGTAAAAAAATAAAAGCCTGTATTAGTCAGAGTCTTCAGAGTGTCTAACACTGTTACGTAGTTATTTAAACCAGCTTGTCATATTTTGGTAGCTTTATATAATGTCATATCTGTTTATTCCTAGTGCACATTACGTAAGTTTGAAACGTCTCCAAAACCTCTACGCCCGTTGACTCCGAAGAGTAATGCATTGTGGTGAATCACAAAAACAGACGTAAATCATTTATTCTATTTCAGTCTTATTAAAATTACGGCATAAGGGTGTTGACCTCTAAATAATATCACTAAAGAACAGGAAACTTTGTTCTGTTTTAGAAGGAAACAACAAAGCAAAGGCAGGTCTTGTTTTATTAGCATTGCATACGAAGTTTAACACAAATATGTGTTATTACATGTGTATGATTACATGCAAGGTACAGATTCCACAGGCTTATAAAATGAATCATTTTCTTTCTGTTGAATGCCTAGATATTAAGTATTTAAATAAAATAAATCCTGTATGTGATGTTTTATTTTATTACACTGCATTGAATATTTGGAATTTATCTTTCCTTGGATCTCATTTTGCAAGATAAACTTAAGTTTTACGTTGGTGTTGAACCATTTTATATTTAGGAAGGCTAGAAGCAGATAAGCAAGAAAAACGTATGTATTTACCATGACACCAAAGCCCAATTTTGTAGGAAACCATGAACATGGATGTGTCGGAATTAACAGTCTAAGAGAGAGCTTCATCATTTCAGCCAAAAGACGTCCACTGCTTGACATAGGCCTCCCCCAAGGATCTCCACAAAGGCCGGTCCTGGGCCCCCAGCATCCACTGCTTTCCGGTGACCTTAACCAGGTCGTCGGTCCACCGTGTGGGAGGCCTACCAGCACTGCGCCTTCCGGAACGCGGTCGCCACTCGAGGACTTTTCTGCCCCAACGGGCGTCGGTCCTGCGAGCTATGTGCCCTGCCCACTGCCACTTAAGTTTGGCAATCCGGTGGTCTATGTCGGTGACCCTGGTTTTCCTGCGTATCTCCTCATTCCTGATTCTACCTCACAGGGAAACTCCGAGCTTAGTCCTTGCCAAATGTTCCGAGTTGCAAGAATAGCACCTAAACAAAAATTACGTCATGATTCTAAATGAAATAGATATTTGAACACAAGTGTTGGACCATTAATATCTCATTTAGACGGTCATCGTGACATAGATGCACAAAGCTGCAGACAGTGTAGACGATGTTGTATTGCAACGCATATGCGACATTTCTGAGTCAGAGCGCAACGAGTGGGGTCAAGGCTGCGCATGCGACGGCGGCATGTACCGGCCCGGTTTGGCGAAGTTCAATACCTTTACCTAATTGTAGCAATGTGTTTTTGTTGATAGTCTTAATATATGCCAGGATTAGTGATGATAAAAAAACATAACATTCGGATTTATTTGATTTCTCGTCGTCATAGGAATTGCGATATAGAAATAATCATGTCAAAAAATGCATGATTTGTTTTGATTCTTAATTTAGTTTACTATTCAATCCATGACCCACTACTGAGTCGGGCCTCCTCTCGTTATCATCATCATCATCATCATTTCAGCCAAAAGACGTCCACTGCTGGACATAGGCCTCCCCCAAAGATTTCCACAAAGGCCGGTCCTGGGCCGCCCGCATCCATCGTTTTCCGGCGACCTTAACCAGGTCATCGGTCCACCGTGTGGGAGGCCTACCAGCACTGCGCTCTAGTTAGTTCCTCTAGTTACGTGGAAGGTAATTAGCCTACTATATTACACTACCCGACGAGCTGGCATAGGGTTTCTTATCAAGTTTTCCTTCTCTTTTCAATCAATCAATCAAAACTCATTTAATCAAGTTTAGCTCTTTGGACAAGTCAAACAAATAATAAATAGCGGATAGGTTATCGGCCTTGTCAATTGATTTGTCGCCTCTTGCGACATCCTCATAATATAATGGGCCGGTGACAATATGTATTCTAAATACGTCATCACACCGACCGGTTAATGTAGCTTAATTAATTTTAAAAGATTTTTTTTCTACCTAACCTCGTCTCAAATTATTTGGGATTCTAATTATATCACAGCATGGCAATGTGCTCATATATAGGTTTTGACAGTTTTATTTACAATCGACGTCCGTCCGGTAAATTTTCCGTGTTAGATATTTTGGATTAAGATGTATTGATTGAGTTAATATTTATCGCGTAGATCGGCGATTTGCAAGGTCCTCACATGCATAGATGACAGTTAAATTATGAATAATAAACACACGCAATCATAAATTTCACATTTTATAACACCACAATTATATATTTATCGGCCTTGCAGTAATAATTAGCGTCAACTAATATTTCACAGTATACGTATACTCGTATTGCTCAAGAGATCGTTTTAATTTATTAGCGTACGTATTATTATTATGTATTTTATGAGCTTTGTATACTCAAACGCTAATGATTTATTCTTCAATAATGTTGCATATCGTCGGGGATAGTGCAAATCCGCGGAACTAGCATTGGATAATTCCGCGTATCTGACAAATGTAGCCAATTTCAAATTTCGCGGGCAATGCATGCAAGATCCTAATTGGCGTATACCTGTTTGACGTGATTTTCGTTGGACGTATAGAATGCAAGGAATCGCTGAATAACAATACCGCTTGTCTACGACAGGCAAGTATCAATACCGCGTATATGATCAGTTGACATCGGAAGCGAAATTGTGAATTATTGTTTATTTTAAACTCTGTGTTTATTTAAAGATAAACAGTAGAACTTCAGGTAAGTGTTAATACAATATTGATTAAGTATTTTCTCTATTGGATATCGGTAATGCGTACCATTTTAAAATATTTTTTTGGTTATTTTATCATCCTTTAAAAAGATTAGTCAAAAATGACTAAACTTTTTGGCAAACGTAACTGAATATTGTAAGTTCATGTGTAATTTGTCTAGTTCATTGAAATATTTAAGAAATTGAAAAAGACCGCCAAAAATATACAAACACAGTCATGATTGTTTTGTTTATTTTTACTTCGGTTATGCATTTACGCGGTTTCGTTGTTTGTCAAAGTGTGATTTACGTGATAGGCTGATAAAGTTAATTAAAATTATATTTCTTCTCATTTATAGGGTTAAAATGGAAAACGGTTGTGGATTTAGTACCGAAGACGATACCCTTCATGTTACGACATTAATCGATTTAAAGAAAAGGCGCGAAAAATTATTAAAGATTAAAGAAATGCTTTTGCTCAAACCTAATGCTTATATTTTTTCTGAAACGGGAAATCAAGAAGAGGTTTCTGATGAAATTGTAGCTTTAGCTAACTGTGACACAACCACTTTCCGTAGTCCAGAAAATATAATGGAAACTGATGTAGACTATGTTTCCGATCCTACTACGACGTCAACTACAAATTTGGTGCCTATTGTTGCTGAAGAGGATTTACGAACTGAAATAAATAGTGCACCAAGTCTTGACTTTTTATCAGATGATTCTGTTGCTGATCCAAACTACGTTCTACTCTCGAAAATTGCAAATGCTGGCCCGATGGCTTCAACAATAAGCGACGGCATTAGTGATGTGATTCCAGAAAGAGATTTGGAAGCTGAAATACCACTCTCTAAAATTACTAATGTTGCCCCGATAGCTTCAACGTCGAGCGATGGCATTAGTGATTTGATTTCAGAAAGAAACTTGGAAGCTGTAGTATCACTCTCTGAAATTACAAATGTTGCCCCGATGTCTTCAACATCGAGGGACGGCAATACTGATCTGTTTCTAGGAAAAAACATGGAAGCTGAAGTACAACTCTCTGAAATTACAAATGTTGCCCCGATGGCTTCAACATCGAGCGACAGCAATACTGATTTGATTCCAGAAACAAACTTGGAAGCTGAAGTGGCATTAGAATCTAGGACAAGGAAACGAAAAGCAGAGCAAATGTCATCAAAAAGGTTTAGGTTTAAAACGTTAAGAATGCTGGGTCAGCAATACATAGGCTTCAGAAAAACTGATGAGAATTTTACCCAAGATTCTATAAAACCCGCGCGAAAACTTGGAGACGCTTGTAAATCCAGCAAATGTTTTAGGAGCAATGTTATTAACTGCGAAAAGTTTACAGAAAATGAAAGATTGAATATTTTTAAAGAATTTTGGGAGATGACCTGGACAGCAAAAAAATGTTTGTGTCATCTTTAGTAGATAAAAAACCGACAAAAAGGAAAACTACTGAAAGAGCTGATACGAGACGAGGTATAACAAAAGTTTATTCTTTGAAATTAAATGATCAAAAAATTAGAGTTTGTCTAAGACGTTCTTAGGAACATTAGGCATTAAGGAGTGGACAGTAAGGTATTGGTTAGGAGAGAAACCAAATAAAAAAAACACTATAAACCGGAGAGAAGATACTGCGGCTCCCACGATGAAAGTGTTGGTACAAACTTTTTTAAGAGCATTGCCCAAAATGCCTTCTCACTACTGCAGACAAGAAAGTACAAAATTATATCTCGAGCCCATGATACAGTCTAAACGTGAACTCTATCGTATCTATGTTAAAGAGGCAACAAAAACTGGGCAGAAAATGGCTTCTAGAAAACTTTTCGAAGATGTTATTAAAGATGAAAACATAGCTTTATTTCAACCAAAAAAAGATGCATGTGATCTATGTTGTTCGTACAAAGTAGGCAATATTACAGAGAAAGAATACCAATTACACATTTCACGAAAAGATTTAGCCAGACGGGAGAAGTCTTTGGACAAAGAAGCCGCAAAACAAGGAATGCTTCATGTAATCACTGCCGATTTACAAGCGGTGAAATTGTGTCCATTTTTGACAGCCAGTGCATTGTATTTTAAAACCAAGTTAATGGTTCATAATTTTACAATATACAATCTGGGCACTAATAACGTTAAGTGTTATTGGTTTGATGAGACAACAGCAGATTTAAAAGCATCAACATACACTTCATTTTTTGTCGATTATTTGAATATAATCATAGAAGACAATCCTAAAAATGTCGTCATTTTTAGTGATGGATGTACATCACAAAATAGAAATGTTGTGCTTTCAAACGCTCTTCTGCGATTGGCAATGGAAAAAAATGTTGTCATCACACAAAAATATTTAGAAAAGGGTCACACTCAAATGGAGGTGGATTCAGTTCATTCGATAATTGAAAGAAAGTTAAAACACCGTGAAATATTTTTACCTAGTCAATATTCTTCGGTTACCAAAGAAGCTAGACTGAATCCATCTCCATATGAGGTAGCAACGGTAGACCACACATTTTTTAAGGATTACAGTATTAAGAGTAACTTTATTTACGACACGATCCGGCCTGGAAGAGGGACTGGTGCAAAGTGTGTGGTTGATATCAGAGTTCTAAAGTACAATCCTAATGGTACTATTGAATATAAACTTAACTACGATGAAGAATTTCAGCCGTTATCACAAAGGCCAAAAAGAGTTGTACCAGTTATTCCACCACCACTCTTTACTGATAGATTGCCAATCTCAAAATCAAAATACGAACATTTACAACAATTAAAAAGTGTTATTCCACTGGATTGTCATGAATTCTATGACAACTTACCTTATAAAAATCATTAATTTACTTTAATTTACTAAACTATAATTATGTGATCAATTCCTCATTAATGATTAGTTAGTGTTTACTTTATTAATAATTTAAATGTAGACGAGCAATATTATTTCTAATTAAGTGATTAAAATAATTACTGTTTATTTTTGTTAGTTATGTAGCTGAAGAAGCTCTTATTTTGTTTATTAAATTGAAAAAATTTAAACTTCTGATTCAATTTTACCCTTACCCTTTTAATTACCTCATTAATAATGATGATTAATTTAAGATTCAATGAAACTGCTGTTGATATTATCGTTTTATAGATGATTGTAATCGAAAATATTTCAGTAAAAATGTGATTTGTGGTGTAATTTAATTATTTAAACAAGCTCTTGTAAGAGACGAAGCTTTTGAACAGATTTTGTGAATTATCTTTTGTAGGAATTATTAAATATAACAATATAACATTATTACTTGTTTATTTTCAATACCGCACAACTTACGAAAAGGTACCATTTTGATAAATTTGCGGTCAAATCAAATCCGCGTAATTGGCATAGCGACTAAATTAAAGACTTTAATATATTTCTACTGTTAACAATACATAGAAAACATAAATTATTACTCTCTCTGTAAAAATGATGTCAATAGCCGTTGAAATAAAAAAAATGTACACATAAAACCTTCTCCTGTAAACTTACAAGTTGTGCAGATACGCGCACTTTACGTATGGTAGATTCGCGGATTTGCACTATCCCCGACGATATCATATATTTTTTTAATTAAAACAACTGAATGTTTTTAAACAAAAAACTCTCCTCGCATTCGAAATTGTAAGTATTAAGTGACGTGATGTGTTTTTAACATTTTTAACCCCTCCCTCCCGCTTGGTGATACGTGGTGAGGTTTAAGACTAGACCCCCCCCCCTACACCTACAAAGAATCTTACACTCAAAGATACACACGCCGCTTTTCGGCCCCCTCCCCCTTTCGAACGTCACGTGATAATTGGACACTCCGTATGTTAAAATTATAAAAGTTTGCTATTTATCCATTTTAGTATTACTTATAAATGTTATTTAAATAATCCGTGTGGTAACGGATTTAGAATCCATAGTGTCACCACCCAATTCCAACCTGAGGGTGTCGTAAGAGCCGACCAAAAATAAATGCAAGGAAAACTTTTACGAGTTGGTACGAACCCGTCTGCCCGGTGTGTGCACAGTAGGTTCATTACCATCTAAGTAACTGGAGGAGGCCAGCGAGTCATCAATGGGCTGAGTTGAGCTGGCTGAGACTAGTTATATAAATTAGTAATATCTCACGTAAGTTGCACGTAAGTTTCATCGTATAAATCGAAACACTTCCCTTTTTATGGTTGTTAAACCAAATACGTATTCAATTCGTAATTCTAAATTCAAATTTGAATTTAGAACATTAACATTAGGATTTGAAAACCTTTTTTTGTTCACTATTAAACGACATTTGACATATGTATATTCCTAAATATGTATATATATATATACATTTTTCTGATAATCCTTACAAAACATAAACTTGCAAGGTGTTTCGATTTTTCTGATGAGAAATGTATTAATTCAATTATTCTAAATAAAACAACCATTAACATTGTAGCCTGACCTACTTAAATTTATGTCCCCTCAACTCGCCCAGATCCCGTTTAAACTGATTCCATAAACATATCATAGATATTCAATAAATAAGCTTTTAGCGCATATTATGTGAACATTTTTCTACCAGCCGAGTTTTACCGATTCCACTAAATCCGACCAGGGCTTTCGTATCCCACACAATGGTAGAATAGAAAACCAAACGAATGGGAGTGATACGATCTGTTAATGACAAGTGTCCTTTTAATCTACCAAATGGTAATTAAATAATTCTGAATGCCATAATTTCCGTAATATTTTCTATTTTACCTCTTTGTGTAAAATGTTTACATGCGATTACGACAAAACGATTAATAGTTTGTGCCGTTACATATAATTCTCGTAGTCATTGCCATATTTCTCCATTTCGAAATTACGACTAAATTGAAAATAGTTAGCAAACAAAATACAGAAATATATTGTGTAATATTTTTACTTCGGTCTGTCAATAGGTGATGTTACTAAAGAATAGGTACACAAAACACATCCCACACTAGGTCTGATTCACAGTACTAACACAATAATGACTCTTCCTAGTTACTTGTAAAGCTATTGTGATCTTGAAATTTATAACGCAGTTGTAATATCACTCCTGAGGTGTATTGTCTGTCACGCGTTTTATTATTATGTAAATACTAGCGACCCGCCCCGGCTTCGCACGGGTGCACTGATGAACCTCTAAATTTTTAAGTGTTTCTCTACAATATTATGGATGTACTTTACATATAAACCTTCCTCTTGAATCACTCTATCTAATAAAAAAAAACACTTCAAAATCCGTTGTGTAGTTTTAAAGATTTAAGCATACTTAGGGACGGACAAACGACAGCGACTTTGTTTTAAACTATGTAGTGATGAAGGTCTAAATGAGCAGAAAATCTCACAAGAGAATGAAAATTTTATATGAAACGCTATTTCACGCTGTCTGGCTATATTGGTCAACCGTGGAACGCACCAGGGTTGACCAATAATATACCTCCATCACAATAGAAGAAGCCCGCCACATTAATGGATCATTTTTAACTAATGACCCATAAAGCGAATTTAAAATATAAACGATTTGCTTTGCTACAACCAATGATGTTATGGAAAGATCGGGTTGTGTGGCGAACCTAGAGAGAGGCGTATATCCAGCAGTGGACTGCAACAGATGATGAACAGATTTTATTTACCAGTTAAAAGTTATAGATTTTGATGAGCGTTGATAATATAACTGAATGTCTCCAGTGGGATACCGTGATGGACTACTACTAAGGTTCATATATTTTAGGTAAACAATCTAAAATGAATTAAGTCTGTTGACGATCGTGGTGACTCATTGAAAATGAACCTATCCCAATTCACTTTGTAGACGAATCCGTTGATAGATCTTCCTTAACATTAATTTAATTAATTTGGTTAAGTGCCAGAATTATCTCACCTTCTGCGTTATACTAAAATACCAAGGCTCGGTAGGTATTGCAGTGTTACGTAAAGTCTCGCCTATTGACAAACAGTCGGTTATCGTATGTTCAAGGCCACGTTCATTCCGCAGGACGGCAGAGTTGTTAATGACATATTCATGAGTGCATGTCGTCACCAGCGAGCCTGCCTTAGCTACCGTATGCATTCCGCTGATAAAGCCTAATGTCAACGTTATATTAGAACGGTCGTCTGGTTAAATGACTTGCCTAAGGCTGATAAGGCAGGAACTCAGATACAGTTACAGAATAATAGGAATTTAGTACCTTGATTAAGGTAGTAAGAAATCATTCAGTGACCTCGCTCGGTGTTGCTTCATTAACGTCAAATTCTAAATTTATACTGAATTTTATATTCAATATTGTATTTAATCAAATGTTACATTAATTTCAATATGCACTTCTATCAAACAGCCATGTGTCAATTTGTACAATTACAAAGTGACGCTTTTGAAACATTACCATACAATATCAAGATCGTCATAAATTTATAACTCTAATTTGTGATAGTCTTCGTATCTTAAAATATGCCAAACCTGTTTCAGGAATTATATTTATTACTTTAAAGATTAAATTGTTGGTGACACAATTTTCATTAGAATCAAACCTTTAACGTTGAGAAATTCCGGTAAAAATTGTTTGTTTAACTGATTTATTCACTGACTCGGATGCAAAAATCCACGTTCATACCCATTATGAACGTACGCTGGGTTTGGAGTGATTTATTATACTTAACCGCTTTATGTCTCGTTCCACCCACGATTCGTTAACCATACATCTTGTGGAGATTCAATGACGAGGTTTTAATGGCGCTTTTTGCCGTACTCATGACATGTTTCTAAATATTAAGACAAGCTACTGTGTACCCTTTATACAAAAGACATAACTTTAGAACGGATATTGGAATAGGAATAGAAAACTTTCAATCAACAGAATCTTAATTAATGTGTCGTAAATATTGACTGTCATTTTATTCCAAAGATATTGATACATTTGACAAAAAAGGAAGACTTTCTTGATATATTTTTTTTTAGTCGTTTTGTGACAACACCACAGCCTTGTAGTCCGTGTCCTTTTTAGCAATGAATGGTAATTATTTGCTCTTCTTTTTTTTTCCTTTCGTCTGTCGTACCCAGCGCCTTGGCACCGGGGACATTGGTGTTTCATTTAACCTACTCTCAGTAGGTGCTTTCTTAGCTTATGTTTGGTAATAGCTCTTTCTTGATATTTGTGGCTCTAACATTACGATTATCAATAGGTGAACTGTATTGTTTCATAATGAGAATTAGGATGCCACCACCACCTGCCTCTTTACTCCTAATATAGGTTTTTTCATGAAACTTAAGGTACTTGCTGATTCTCAATATCCAACGGCTAGTAGATTATGTTACTCGATTAGTATTCTTTTATCAGTGCCTAAAGTAACTCTCAAACCATCTAAGCAAGTATCTCAAGCTTCCAACTAATTATTTAGCCGTCGACTAAGCGCTAGACAAGGACATGAAATACAAACCGAAGGATATTATGATAAAGACAAAAACAGTAATAAAGTTGATAATTACCGAGATAGCGCGTTGAAATATCTGACATAAAGGTGTAAGCGCACAATAAAATTGATCGTTTTACTGTAGCTATTCTCACGCAGTTCTTCGTTCAAACACAATATCGCTACTAAGGTTTCACGTTCCTTTGGAACCAATAAAATTTAAAGGGCTATCAAAGTCAGAAAATTCATTAATATGTTTGTATATTTTGGTACACACATACCTTATGAAACAGAATTAATAATAAATTATAGGAAACAAGTTTTAAAACAACAAGCTTCTGTGTTACTCGTACTTTTCAATACTGCTTTATTTTGTAATAGCGCTCACAAAAATACCGATGTTGTAGTTTTGACCATTGAAAGCTGATAAGTTTAAAAAGTAGGATAATTTCTAATGAAGATAAATTTGTGCAGATAAATTAATTTCTTTCGACTAAAATTCAAAATTGTGCGTTAGGCAACATTTATGAATTGCCTAAGATGTTTAATTAAAAGGTAGCTTCTATTCTCCCGTGACTTTGCATCAGAATATTCAATTGCCACGCTAGCCATAATTAGTAGGTATGTTTTACTTAGATGTCATAATTAGCTCGTCATAAATATTTTGAATGAGTTGATAAAAACTCCAGTTACCTCGTTCAGACCACATGCACATATTTATGGAACATTTAGTTCCATAAATATCATTGTTCGTAGTTTTTACAATACATGCCATATTCACTCATGGCTCACCGCATAAGGCAAGTAAGGGTTACTTGCCTTAAGTAATGTAATGTAGGATTAAACAAAAACTAGACACATGTGCTGAAGACGTGTTCGTGTAGTCGCAACATGGGAACCTCGTCGTGGGTAGCCATTTATGCCTGAAATAATGTATCTATTCATTGAACATTTAGATAAGAACCTATTTGTTTTAAAAAATACAAATCTATCGATTATAATTTAGATCTATGAACAAATAAATGTTAATGTAATTTTTTGGTTATATCAGTTTTTCGCAAATATAACCACAGGCAATGACGAAATGAGTTTAACCAGGTTTCTAAGTAAAAAGTTTAACTAGACATTTGTTAAAAATGTCAAAATTTTCATTATCTTCAAGATTTGAAGTCATCGTAAAACTTATTGCGATTGATTGGCAATTAATTTCCGTTTTATATAATACTAGTGACCCGCCCGGCTTCGCCCGTGCAAAGCGGGGGTGGGTTATGCTTAAAAACCTTCCCCTTGAATTACGCTATCTATAAAAAAAAACACTTCAAAATCCGTTGCGTAGTTTTAAAGATTTATGCATACATAGGGACGGACAGAAGAATGCGACTTTGTTTTATACTATGTAGTGATAGTGATGATAGTGATTAGCATTTGAAATTGTTCCGAACAAAAAATAGCAATTTACACTAATACTAAAAGGAGGAGTGATTTGTATGTTTGTAATGAAAAATCCCAAAATTTACTGGACCAATTACAAAGTAAAGAGAAATATAATTCAGATCGTATTGACCATACCTCGCTCCATCGCAGTATTAAATAAAAATATTGGTTGCAGACAAACTTACACCCTCGTAATAAAATAAAAGGCACGAGTTTTCAATGGTTAAACATTACAAAAGTCAGATAATCATTGAAGTAACCGTCCCGCAAAATGATTTACAAGACTTGATTAAAGGGCAGCATGTTCTCGGAGCATTCGACCGCGGTATTGTCTGCTCTCAATAATTAAAAGTCAAAAGGTTTCGCAATCCAGCCATATTTATGAACGTTCGTAATTACAAGACTCTCTTTCTTCAGCAAGACCTTAAATCGGTTCGACGACATTTCGCCTTTCGAGCAACTACACAAATAGCTTCAATTTAAATGTACCCTTGAGAAACTTACAATACAATCCGTTCCAGTGGCTCCTTCTGTTTTCATATCGACCATATTATTTTGAACCTTCAATAATAAACCTTTGTCTCTTAAAAACTGACATCGCTCATGTGATTTACCTGTTAGCTTGGCTTTGCTGTAGTAATAATTTATCTCGCTAGTCATACTCTCCAGTGCCATTACTTTTGGTGCTCTTAATTTATTCTTGGTCTCATTGCAATTACTAGTCCTGAAACGATCCATGATGACATTTCTAAAATTAGACCTTGAATAATTTGTGTTCCACTTCCGAGAGTAGCGTGTGTGCGGAATATGGATTTGAAACAGTCATCACAACTTTAGACTTCTATACAAATGGAAATAGAGGATTATTATTATATTTTAAACTAGCGACCCGACCCGGCTTCGCACGGGTGTAATGCAATGCAAATCTCTAAATTCATAAGTGTTTCTCTACAATATTATATATGTAATCACTACATAGTATAAAACAAAGTCGCATTCTTCTGTCCGTCCCTATGTATGCATAAATCTTTAAAACTACGCAACGGATTTTGAAGCGGTTTTTTTAATAGATAGAGTGATTAAAGGGGAAGGTTTATATGTATAACTCACCCCCGCTTTGCACGGGCGAAGCCGGGGCGGGCTCTAGTATACATATAAATCCTTACTCTTGAATAACTCTATCTAATAAAAAACCGCTTCGAATTCCGTTGCGTAGTTTTATGCCAGCAATATACGTTGGCCGAGCATAGGCCAACGCGAGCGTAGGCAATTTAATACAAGGCAAGTGCTACTGCCACTGCACGTTGGGCAAGTGTATCGAAACCAACTAGGCGAGCGACACCGAGCGATATGGCCAGACAATGCAAATAAACCGTCTATATGTTGGTATTGGCGTTCACTCGGCAATGCTAGGCCAACGTATATTGCTGGCTTTAAATTTCAAGAGACTTAGAATTTAAGAATGATGTTCTCATGATTAAACATCAGTCAATCGTCGCAAAAATGACTTTATTATTTTGTTTTATTTTACATAAATACGGTCATTAGACCCTTGAAAATGTATAAATAAAGTTCTCAGACAAAAATTCCAGGAAATAATTGACCGATTGTTCTAGGCAACGCAATGCGGCTGTAAAACTTGCGTGTTATGGCTCGCCAATGAAATGAGAAGTTTAAACAGTGCACTTATTTGCGACGCAGACCTGACCATTCCACTCGTAATCCTAGCACGAACAATAGACCTGCTAGTCTATTGGCTCATGATGCTATAACGATTACTGACTGCTTGTTTCGTTTTTCGACTTCACGATCAGTGTGATGCCTCACGAACGTCACGTCTAGACTTAAACTAGAATAGTACCACGAAATTTATATGACAATGAATTTAGGTCATAGAGCAGGATTTTGACCAGGGATTTTTATTGTTGGATTTATTATGGTTTTTTTAACTAAAACTTTTAAAATCGGGACTTTTCCGACGTTCCTACAATTTCAAACTATAATTGTTACTAGTCAGATATTTTATGCAATGCCTTTGAAAAGCGGAGATTTACCAGTAAACATTAAACTTGATTTCTATTAATTTCAGTCATTGCAATTATCTATAGTATTTTCTACCAATGTTGATGTCTTATAATCTCATAATCAATATTTCTAGTTATGCGGTCCACGGTGTTCCAGGGTTCGAAATCGCCTATGTTCTATTGAAGTGCACATCCGACACGATGCAATTGCTAGCCATAATCTGCTAAATACAAAAGCTCTTGCTAAGTGCCCGTGTCATAAACGTGTGGTATATGTCCCGAACCGACACTATAGTAACGTATTTGTAGTATATCAAACTAACAAACTATAGTCCGTGTGGTGACGGATTTAGAGTACATAGTGTCACCATCCCATTCCATCCTGAGGGTGTCGTAAGAGCTGACTAAAGGGAATAAAGGCTGGTAACCTAGCCGCATGAGAAGGAAATTTTATAAAAAAAACCCTGTGCCAACCTGTGTGGCCAGCGCCACGCTGGCCACACATGTTGGCACAGGTACATTAGGCCAATTACCCTCCACGTAACTGGAGGAGGCTCTACTCAGCAATGTGTCATATAAGGGCCGAGAAGTAGAGTAGTAGTAGTTTATCAAACCTGTTATAATCCAGAAGCAAAGGGACGGAGATTGGCGTTTGTGATTGTGACTGCCTCGTTGGTCTAGTGGTTAGATGTGCCGCCTTTGGATCAACGGGTCCCGGGTTCGATTCCGGGGTCGGTCTTTGTCTAAACCAGAGGCACTGGCTCGGAGTCTGGGTGTCATTTCTATCCTTAACATGTATGTTTTTACAAAAAAAAAAAAGTATATAAGTAGTTTATCATCCATCTCGTTACTATAACACAAGCATTAAGTTGCTTAGCTTGGGACGAGATGGCGTTGTGTGAAATTTCCAAGGATATTATTTATTTATTTATTATTATTCATTGAATTAGCGGGTTTGGGGCTCAGTTCTTGACCTACGTAAATAATTAAAATTGCACCAATGGCCCACGCACTACGCCCGTTTGCAGTCCGGCACCGATCATGCGGCGAGTTACGATGCTATAAATACTACAGGACGTGCCCGTGACCCGTGGAACGTATGACTTGTACACAGTAAATATGCCACTTTAAGCGGAGACTAAAAACAGAACACTCACTTCTATGTAGTATATCATACAGCATTCCACAAAGTACGCGACGCTAAGTAATAAAAAACACGTTCGCCTCACTGGCCTATCTCTGTAAGCCTTCTTCTCAGCCCATAAATAACCCACTACTGAATCGGGCCTCCTCCAACTACATGGAAGGTAATTAGCCTACTGTGCAACGCTGGCCAGACGGGTTGGCTTAGGGTTTCATATATCATGTTTCTCTTGTGGCTAGGATTTCGGACCTATCATGTCCTTTTGTCGACTCTTACGACACCCTCAGGATGAAATGGGATGGTGACACTATGTATTTTAAATCCGTCACTACACGTACGGGTAAGCCTATGGTACATCAATAGAGCATTTTTGTTTAATACTTATTTGACTCTATTGTAATTCTAAATATTTTGATTCCAAACCGACAATTTCTTGACTTATTTTAACATTTGTACGTGACTCTGAAGCCTTTTCTATGGACTTTACAATGTTTTGAAGAAATTCAATACGAATTATAAATACTAAAATAGACTGATTTTAGTGTTAAACAAATAACTCATGCTGCATTTGTTTATCACAGTATAATTCCCCATTTCATATCAATAGTTTTGGCAGACCCTAGTAACGAGAGGAAAAATTCTAAAAACAAAATTCAAGAAAATAAATTGAGTATTCCTTGTGATAACAACTGTCATATTTTTAAAAATACATGGAACCGGAGCCCGTACCTTCTGATCTTTGGCCTAAAACGATGATGTCATCTTGGAGCTTAGGCTAATCCTTTGTGTCCAAAATCCCATAAATAAGACTTCACAAGGCCTTGGCAAATATCCAGGGCAAGTGGGGCAAGTTCTAAAGGTATCTCTAACCATGGACCGTTAGTTGGCAAACGCTTAGATTATTTGAATTTCATGACATTATTTAAGCTCGGAGTTCGCATTTTATCAAAGGAATTGAATAAATGTGTCTCATAATATTTTGTTTGAAGTATTCACGCAGGTCATTACCTGCCCTACATGAAAGGTTTGGCTCGTATTTCAATTTTGGAAATATGTGTGCAGAGCAAAATAATATAAATACAGTACCTAACATGGACCACATACTAGTATTCAAAAAACTATATTAAAAAAGTAACATGGAGAAAGAAAAAACCTAATAATATGCTAATAAAAAAGAAAAGTCATATATTAAAAATAAGAAGTATAGGTGAGATAACGAAGTTTTTCTGAATCGGATTTTTATTAAAAACGTGGTTCCAATGAAAAATCAACTATCGATATTATTTTTCCCACAAGCTTAGTCATATATGTTGTATTATTTGTTCATTTATCACTTTTTTGTACATTATTACTATAAACATAAAACATAGTTATTGTTTCTAAACTATGGTTTTCCGTGTTTATTTCTCGAGCTTTCGTTCTCTGATACTTTCGTCCTCAGTTGGTGACCAATATTTGAAGAAAGAGAGTTGCTTCCCCCTCCTAAAATTGTATACACAGTATATGATTATTTATATTTTATTTATATCAGTAGTACTATCGAACCCTTCGTTATTTATACATGCAGGCTTTCTCTTACACCCTCTTAATGTTCGGCTAAAAATCTTCAATGAAGGCTTGTAACTAGATAATTATGATGTGCCTTGTTTTGTTGGTTAAAGTAAGTACAGACCTTAATTTATCGCAATTACTCACACCCAGTAATAAAAACACATTATTCCATAAGCAAATTTAGAATCTTCCATTTTTATGTTAGAACAATAGGTATGGCAAGGTAAATACAGACCTTCGCCCACCTTCCCATGTTATTGCTTATTGGTGCTTATTGGCCATGACCGTGGCTCGCAATTAGACATAATTACCTTCAATTTGTGTTGCTACCAATGTTATTTGCTTTGGTCTGTTCTTAGTCTAACGAGATGAATGAAACTGGACTATAAATACCTAAATCCTTCTGAAATATCCGACAACTCGCTTACTAGCGTATACTTATGGGTTTATTTATATTTGGTAGTATTAATCAAATATAGATTAATACTGGAAATTAATTATTAATCAGATTAGTATCGATACCCAACCATAGTCGTTTCAATTCAAAAATTACCCACTACAGAGCTTCCTCCAAATTCATGGCGGGAACTTAGCCTACTGTGCTATGCTGACAAGCCCGTTGGCACAGGGTTTGTATCAGGTTTTGCTTCTCTTGCAGCTAGGTGATCTGCCTCTTACGAAACCCTCAGGATGGTATGGGTAGATGACACACAGTATCGCCAGCTAATAAAACTCTTCAATAAATACACAGTACACTTGTACTTGGATAAAACATACAATTTAACAAAATTCGACGTTCTGTCGATAAACTTCATGTGTTTGTTTTTAAAATATAGCGGTTTTACATAAAAATAAAACCGATATTATGTGCCGAGAGGGAAAACATACAGCATTGTCTATGAAGAAGCATTGTATACTTAGCCTTTTGAGCCACCCATTGTACGGTAATAATAGAGGGCGCCACGATCGCCGACGTTGTATTTAATCTGTACCAGCTAGGACGCGGCAACCGCTGTCACTTTTCGAATTCATAGTCTTCACCAGGAAGAACTTCCTGCAATGCTGTATGTTTTCCCTCTCGGCACATAATATCGGTTTTATTTTTATGTAAAACCGCTATATTGATGTGCCTCCGGAAAACATACAGCATTGTCTATGAAGACGTGTTTGTTATCTGCTGGTGAAATATTATTGGTAAAACACAACGCTATGATGATAATCAAATGTTTACATCTGAGAATTAGATAGTTACAGTAATCATAATTTATTTAAAAAAAAACATATTTACAAAGGTAACAATAGTCACGGTTTAGATGTTCTATGAATAAATCAAATTCTAATTATTTATGTAGAAGTAAATGTATTGAAAAATAAATTACGGCAGTTTCTAGGGAGGTCTATTTGGCAACAGTAATTATTGAAGAAAGTATTTAAAAGTATGGAAAGTATTGGTATTACCCCTTGATAAAATATCATCAATTGGTTGATTATCTAACAAATTTCCGGCGCTACTGCTGACCTACAGCTTCCAAGGGATAAATTAATGCCAATATCTTTGAGAACTGTACGTAACCAGTTCTCAATTACAGTGCGTGAGGCAGCTTTTTTGTTACTAAATATAGTGATAATAAGACTATCTAAATTAGTAACTTCAGAACTCTTTGTTCTAGTTTTTTCTTTTAGAAGACCAACATAGGTTACAGGACATATGTTTTTAACATTAGGTTGTTAAAGTTTCCACGCAGACTGACGATAATAGTGTATCGGTTTTTGACATAATTGCGATATATTGCCACCTTCATCCCAAAAACTGTCATTTGAAATTTTCAGCAAAGTTTGGTCATGAACCCCACGGCCTGAGGCCAGCAATAAAAATAAAACTTTGGCTGTTCGACGTGCTAAATTAAACTGTCTTCAGGTAGAGATGACGAGAGCCAATTAAGTACGATACGTAGAATTCACGTGGACGGAGGCCTATTTCTTTTGGTTAAGTCAGTCATTGCCATAAAGGTTTATATCTAATAATATTATAAACGGGAAAGGCATGTATGTAAGTATGTTTGCAACGGACTGGCTCAAACAGTATAGGAACGATTTCAAAACATCCTTCACCCTTTGAACGCCACACCTTCACCGATCAATAAAGACAGTTTAAATGTCAAGAAAAAAATAATAATAATAAGGATCCCCACCCAAACCCGTCCAGGCGTGCAAAGCCGGCCGGGCCGCTAGTCTAATAATGAAATTAGAAAATGTTTGCTGCTCAACATGAGGGCCGCAAAAGTTAAACCTGTATATTTGTAGACAAGGATAGAACTGTGGGACAAATTTCCTTTGAGAAAGAGAAAACTTGATAATTTAGCGGTGTCAGCAGGTTTTAGACATTTTGGGTTTGATTGAGAGTTCAAGCAGAAACCCCCGCCTAAGTGGCGGGAAATAGATTGACAAAGTTGAACCTCGCCAGCTCTTCTTTAGAAGATCTTTTTCCTGTGTGGACAGCAAAAATAAAAGATTGTATTTTTGCACCCCACCCCCAATTTTTAAACTTTCAGGGTCAATGCCTGTTCCTATGGGAGAGGTTGTGATGTTATAACATCTATCATGGTCTCAGACGGTTCAGAAGGACATGTGGGGGTCTAGAGCTCTGAAGCTCTTTCAGGTCCCGAAGCCACAAAGCTCGCGGCCACTCTGGAGCCACTACCAAGTAACCCCTGTGGCGTTGTTCATTTTTGTCAGAACTGGGCAGCAAGCTGGAAGTTGGAAACACCCACCGCGGTGTTACTACCGCGGTAGCTTGTATGGCAAGTAAGTCGATTTCTGGAAGCCCCCTACTTCCGAAAGACAACCACAGTTGCTCGAGACAGAAGATGTCATTATGCGGGTTGTTTTCCCCGTGACAGTCTGTCCGCTATTATATTGTACCTCCCCGCCAAATAACGGGCTGATAGGTTTATGTTGAACTTGTCAGTGAGATGTAACAGTTTGAAGGTTAGGGCTAGTATCCCTAACGATCTGCTGCCGCCCTCCTTTCAGATATATACAATCAAGGTCCAGTTGTCTGATTGGATTAGCACGTGGGAGTTCTGCAACGTCTACGCATTCATACTAATTGTCGCTATTACTGCATATAACTCCTTTTTGTTGTTGCCATGCACCTGATATTAGATTTCCGTTCATGAGGGCACCCGGACCCCAATCCGAAGCGCCCGTCGCATGGAAATGGGTAGCAGGTGAATAAGCAATGTGTGGATTATGGCTCCGCGCCACCACATTATTTCTTGACACCCAACTTGAGACAGTAGCTGATTTTAACGGGGTCGTGTCGTAAGAAGATCTGTATTTTTCGACAGTGCAGTCTTCCACGGTGGACATCAAAGTTGGCGAGGTTTACCGGATCCAGCTGACTTTGCAGCTCCCGGAGATTGATGCGACTTTTCAGCAACGACCGATCTAATGTCAGGTTTATGCTTTCCACCCTTTTTATTGGCAGGGACATTGTATTTACGGCTGTTTGCCGACGTATGCTAAAGTACTCCAAATCTTGAGTTGGCACCAAAACAGATTTTTGGTAGTTGATTTGCCAGCCCAGGCGTACCAATTGCCTCACGGCTACCGAAGCCTGAATACATTACTTGGATTAGTCTTGGTTGACCAAAAGGAAGTAGTCTAGGTAAACTAGCACTCGACATCCCTTCACTCGCGAGGTCTCCGCGACCCCGCAAGTTACGGTGGAAAAATCAGACGAAAACGTTTCGTTCTAACGAATTTGTTTTGGTTCCAAGTCTTAAGTTGGCGCCAAAATAGACTTTTTGGTAGTGGATTTACCAGCCCAGGTGTTCCAAGTGCCTCACGGCTTCTGCAGCCTGAAGACATAACTTGGATTGGTCTTGGTTGACCAAAAGGAAGTCGTCTAGGTAGACTAGCACCCGACCACCCTTCACTCGCAAGGTCTCCGCGACCCAGCAAGCTACGGAGAAAAAATTTGACGAAAACGCTCGTTTTGACGAATTTGTTTTGGTTCCAAATCTTGAGCTGGCGCTAGAACAGATTGTTGGTAGTTGATGTGCCAGCCCAGATGTTCCAAGTGCCTCACGGCTTCCGCAGCCTGAAGACATAACTTGGATTGGTCTTGGTTGACCAAAAGGAAGTCGTCTAGGTACACTAGCATTCGACCTCCCTTCACTCACAAGGTATCCGCGACCCAGCGAGCTACGGAGGAAAAATCAGACGAAAACGTTTCGGTCTGATGAACTTGTTAAATTCTTGAAGATCGAAAATTAGGCGTATCGATCCTTCGCTTTTCTTCCGCAGAAAAAGCGCAAAACAAAACTGGCATTAACCGAGGAGGTTTTTATAAAGGGGTATGCGGAACCCCGAAACTGCTGAAATTATGAATTTGTTTGCACCGGTGCTTGCCAACGGTTCTTGAACATAGTTATATGACCTGCCCTGAAAAGTGTCAGGTAGTCACTTTTTACCTTTTTTGTTTCGAAATGAATAATTTTTAGTTTGTTAGTTTTGTGAACCTGTGGTGGTGATAACCAGAAGTGAGGCCCTCCGCGGGACTGGTTACGAGCCATAAGTTTTGACTTTTCAATTCAAAACTCTCCACTAGGTATGTTATTAAGCGCAGCTTGCACATTTTTATCCGGAATTACGGAAATTTAAATTTTGTACGTCTAGTTTATATACATTCGGCTCTTCCACCGCATGTTATTTGTACGGTTTGTTCAGACAAGTAATACATATTTATATGACCAGCACTCATTCCCAATTAAAAAAAAAAATATTTAAAAGGTTATTAGATTATAAATCGGCAGGGTTATTGTGAGCCCGATCGATAATACCCTGTAAACCGGATTATAAAAGGTCCCCTTGATGTAACAAGGCGTTATTAGTTGCAGCCAGGGAATCTTTTCCCTTGTTCAAACAACACAGTTCGTAGTTAATTTTTAAATTGCAAAAGCGCGGGTAGATACTCTGACATTTCTACCAATGCCGTCATATAACGGATATGTTGCCACGTGGGGTGTAAAAAGAAACTGCAAACTTATTAACTGACGTAAACGTTTTTCCTCAGCTGATTTAAATCAAAACTAATTTTACGGGCTCCCAAATCCAACGACCTACGCGTTTCTGTAGATGGATTAGTTTTGGTGCATTATAAAGCTTGTAAGAAAACTGACCTGGTCGCATAACGTGTCGATCCTCGGATCGACCGTTACCTGTGAATCCCGCTTTTGCTGGCGTGGAGGTTGCTTTGCTTCAGCATCGCTGTCCGGTGAACTGTTAGCGCACGAGGAGTCCTCCTTTTCTTGATCCCTCTCGGAAGTCGGCGAGTACGAAACGATTGACCGAATGGCCCCGGCGGTGGCCTAATCGGGTTCGTCACTCGGCCCGGGATTCATTACGATAAAACCGTTATTTTAATGTTGAGATTGAAAATACAATCAACAATAAATGCACTACGAAAATGTCTAACACAATGTTAAATCATTATTATAAAAGGTTAAACGATTAACCGAATATTTTTGGATTTCGACCGCTCGCGGCGAAAGTACACAACGCTATGAATTCGAAAAGTGACAGCGGTTGCCGCGTCCTAGCTGGTACAGATTAAATACAACGTCGGCGATCGTGGCGCCCTCTATTATTACCATACAATGGGTGGCTCAAAAGGCTAAGTATACAATGCTTCTTCATAGACAATGCTGTATGTTTTCCGGAGGCACATCAATAGAAAAATATCCGCAACAATATCTGCAATCTAGGATATTGTTAACAGGCACATAACTACTAGGCAACGACTTTTTGCCTGAGTTAGAAAAATATCGCAAATCACTAAGGAAGTACGATACTGCAAGGATAGTTATTTTATTATAAGATTAATTTATATGGAAATGGGTATTTAAAATATACATTCTCTTCTCTATACGGAACTAATTTCTTCGTGGTTTTTGTTTCCATTCATCTGCTTCATTACATTCGTAGTTTAATATCACCTACTAAGAACAGTCATGATCTCAGTCCATACTACTTAGTACCTCCTCCAATTACATAGAGGGAAATTAGCCTACTCTGTCGCGCTGGCTAGAAGGGTTGGCCCATGGTATCATATCATGTTTTATTTATCTTACGGCTAGATTTCTTGTCGTGTTGTTTTCTTTAGTGAGCACATACGACATAACGACACCCTCAGGATATAAAGGGGTGGTGACACTATGTATTCTAAATCCGTCACCACTCGGACAACCATGAATAGTGACTGAGGCCTATTATAAAATGACGCCAATACTTACTAACAGTTGCTCGACATCTGGGCATCTGGCAGGAAGACATAAACACGAAGCATGATCTCAAAGTAATTATAATAAACGTGCAATTATCGCGCACATCTTTTTTTAAGATGTGTTTTTTTTTCTAATTACAAAGTTGGCAAGGAAGTTGGACACGACGCAGCCTGTCAATCTGTTCCCATTATAACTAGTATTTTGTGCGTTTTGGCAAAAACCTCGGAGTCAGGCGGTGTCAACGCATCCTCTGACAGTCGACACGGATTTTGTCAAAAAATAAATAGCCAGTTTGGCTAGGCATTAAAAATAAAGCGAATTCTTCGCGATTGTTCCGGCTGTGGTCGTGAGAAATTGCGAGCGCGCTGTCCGTTGAAAAATAATCAAGATAGTAACAAATTAAGATATTCACAAAAAATTGCTCACGCAAAAAAGTGTGACACAGCAATGCTTCACCACTGTATCTGAAATATATTGGTGAGAAATAAACATTTTAAAATAGGACGATATTAGGGTGACGCTATTTTTTAAAATAAAATATACTGGAACTCATAAAGTTTGTGTGCGATAGATAGAGAGTACGTAGCGTTCCTCATATTCATTATAAGAATTTCGTATAAAGTCTCAAGTAACTAGTTTGGTAGAAAATCTGGCCGTAAAAGAATTTATTAAACGATTTTTATTGAGCTTTTACCACATTTTGGTATGACCGCCACATTGTCCCAACTAATCTACGTGAACAATCATACTTATAACACATTACATAAAACCATAAATAACAATAGGGCAAAATAAAATATTAATATATAAACTGCACGTTGCTGCATGATTTGACTCTGACGATCCAAGTTAAACGGTAGTTAAATAGAAAATTGGTTCTGGCCAGAGTGGCACAACTTAATAGGTCCATCAAATAGAACGAGACCTGTGTATCACCTATGGCCTCAGTTCATAAACCATATCAAGCATCGTATATCCATACGCCTGGTTGACAATAAAACGCCCTAAATGTCAAATAAACTAGTGTCATAGCAACTAATATTACGAACGCTGCAGTCGAGGACAATGCATTACGCAACTACTGCACTGCATCGGCAATCGACTCACGCGCATCGTGCAACGGTCGCGGCGCTGATCGTAGCCTCTGTGACCCAATTGCAATTTCTTTAAATGATAATTTTTCCGCTTTCAAACATAATGTTTTTATATTTTCGCACTTTGCGCACTTTTGATGATACCTCCAAATCACGTTGATATTTAAAAAATAACGTACTTTTTCTTTTTTCTTTTAAAAAAATGAAAGCTCTGCATTTGGTATAACTTGTATCTCGGGGGCAGTTTACAAACATGTAATTCACGAGCACAAATGACACCCAGACTTCGAGCAAGTGCCTCTGGTTTAGACAAAGACACTTGCCCGACCCCGGAATCGAACCCGGGACCTAGGGGTAGACCGGGCTAGGGGTTAGATGAGCCGCCTTTGGATCAGCGGATCCAAAGGCGGCTCATCTAACCCCTAGCTAGACCAACGAGGCAGTCAAAATTTGACTGACGGGTTCAAACCTGCCATGGTCAGAATACTGCAGTGATTCATAAAATTGACAACGTAATTATTATTTTAAAAAATGACACCATCAGTTCCAACCCTTTGATTATAAATTGTTTATTTTAAAATTGCATTATTAGGAAATAACTTATCACTAGTACCTAATGCGTATCTTGCTGCAACTATGTGGTCTTTACGCTCTTCGTGTAACAAATAGTAAACAACGTTCTTATGGTGAATGTTCCAGGGTAGCCCGCGAAATTCAAATTTTCTTACGTTTTTTTGCAATTTGCAGGCCAGTGAGTTGAAATAGTTTTTCTTGCACCTTTATAAGCTTGGAGGGTTGTATTGATGATTTTGATGATTATAATTCTATAACTACATACGTCTTACAGCCGCGAATAACATTTTAATCAACATACAACCTAGTACTGACCTGCAAATTGCAAAAAACGTAAGGAAATTTGAATTTCGCGGGCTACCCCGGAACACTCACCTTAACGCCTAAACCACCATTTATTGGTAGTTATAAGATGATCATTCACTGTTTTAAATTGTAAAATCACTATATAACTTGCTTATGACGGAGCCTCATGTAGCCTTTAAAATAAATAAGAACTCAAATGCACCTTTTTACTTATTTAACATTGTGTTTCTATGTCCAACACCCTGTGTGGCATTCACGAAGTCATTCCAACCAAATAGTGAGAGGTCGACAATACACTCTAGGACTTGTTTCCCTTCAATACATTTTTTCTCTAAGGCAAATCTACCAGATATCCGTTAATCCCCTTTCCCGAATATAACAGGAACAAATTATGTTGTTAATTTCCCCAACGCGGGATGTTTACGCAAACTCCAATAAAGGCTAGGTCAAACAGGCAATACAAACATCGATATTTCACGCCAAAGTATTGCCGCCAAAAAAATAATGATACAACAGGAACGTCGTAAATAAGCTCGTAAAGTTCTCCCTGGGCCCAATTACTTCTTTTGCTGACTTTAATCGTGAATATTACCAGCAACAGAGTGTGGATTGAGATATGGCGTTAAGCAAGATCTTTATCTTTGGAATCTCAAAGAATTTCCTACGGAAACTTGATCAAAACCTGTGTGTTTATATCTCCTTATGTAAAATTATAAAACGACAAGTAATTTAGCTGCTATCAGACCATAATGAAATAAACTTCTGATGGTGGGGCAAATATATCATTTCTTCGGTTATTTTATGTTTTGATCGTGATCACTGTGTATAATCAAAAACTACAGTTAGCTACCCCTGTAATAAGCACAATCAACGCATCAATAAATAAAATAAATAAATAAATATCCATGGACATTTCTTGTTCCCAGGAGCACAATGCGTCGGCCAACTTCGATCAAACTCACAATTTCATACTCGGACTCAATAGTTACATCACGTAAATAATAGTACGAAAACAATACCCAGGAATGGCATGCAATCGTTCGCTCAGCACTGGAAATAAGACCCATTGCACAATACTTTAAGACTTCATTTGGAATGCCTGGCATGTTCTAAGCTCATTCACATGCGAGTACCGAAGAGCGTAATACGAAATGCACTCAAGCGAAAGTAAGGCCAAAGCTTTTAGCTCAGAGTCCAAGTTCAGATAGCTACTCTTAGCATTGTCTAGGTTGCATTATGTAAGTGTTCGTGTGACTGCGAAGAACGGGAACATAGCTCCTTAGCAGGTCACAGTAGTGCGAATGACATCAGTCAAGTGCATAGGAGTCAACGAACAGGATTTAGCATTGCGTATGCAATGGACGCGCCGTAGCCTTGACTTCCTCCTGTAGCTATCATGGCGCGCGGCCAGAACCATTCACTGACCCACTATGCGTCTTCGGAAACTCCTGCATTGTTTTGCTTTAATCAGCAACAAAACATTCCTTCAGTTTACAAAGACGTAAAGCGTCTAGGATTCCTAAACAATCGTAATCAGTCTCCAACTTCTACTACTCAGACCATTGAGACTGTTCCACGCTGGCAAGACAGGTTGGCCCAACTTTTCTATATAATCGTGAACAAACGGTCCCAAGTGTAGTTTCATTTATGTCAACGCAACAGAACGAATGGCCGGCTGACGTGGGCAGTTAAGACTGCAGCCAGCGTGTAAACCCTGCTATTATCTTTTAATACCATCGACTTCATTATTCACAGTATTTTTTTGCGACCGCAGCCAGGCGCGGCCGGTACCACGACTCGACACGAGTTTGATAACCCGGAGACCTTGGTCTTAATTGCGCTGCTCTGACCATTCCGAAGCGGCCACTTTTTATGCGCCTGCACATCGCTAGTAAAAACACGACAGTCACTACCCGGGCAGCTACAAACTCACCAATAACTTAAGGAAAGTCAAACTGGTCCACGACTCCTCAAACCCGTTGGTTTACATCGAGTGCGCTCTACCGAGAAAGCCGCACTTAGACATTTTGAATCCTTTGCAGATCTCACTCGATAAATCAGCTTTCTTGTTATTATGATCACGGACGGTCGTTCGAGCGACGTGGACAGGGCAGATGAAGAAGCTGTCAGTTCAAGTTATAACTGCTCTTGATATTTTATAAGAATACGTTGTTTACGTTTAAATTCTGATTGTTATTTTTATTGTTTCAGGTAAGATACTTTTAAAATTAGAATTAGATTTGGACATCGTCGGTAAGCCAGCCACATAAAATCAGTAAGTCCAATTAAAATCATTGTTATTATTGCTTAATAACAGTCATTTCCAAGTCAGGCACATTATTTCGTGCAAGAATTGAAGAATTGAAATATTCGTTAGAGAAAAGAAATTGAATTATTCGAAACAGTGTATAATATATTTCGCCAGAATTAGTTTAGGTAAATATGTGAGTTGTGACCGTACTACGTTTTATAACAATAGCAGACATTTAAAAAAAGAATTAAACGAACTATTTACACACGGAGGCATGAATGCACTTTCTAATTGAACTGATTAGGATTTCTTTAGTGTACTTATATACATATTTTAATTGACCTGTCGTTAGTAAAATACTTATGGCGAACAATATTCGTCATCAGTACCAACAAGCAATTATTTTTAAAATGGCATGAAGTTCATGTTTCTTCCGAAAGCCACAACAAAGGATCCAATGGCTGCCAGCCAACTTTCGGCTATATTAATCATTCCTCGGTACGTAAAAACCGCCATTTATAAATCCGTACATACCCAAAGAAATAATGATAACACAACATAAAAGAAATTTAACATTTATTTATGTCGTTTAGTCTAATTTAAATTTTGTATGGAACGGACTAAAATATTATGGGCCATTAGCGGCCAATTTATGCGACAGCTATAAAATCTGTCGATAGCCTGTGATTTGAGGATAAATTAAACGACTTTTAAATCAAATGGTTTCAAAACCGTAAGCGAAATGAACTCGATAAGTACACATCAGACACAGATTCGCGAAAAACATCCAAGGATGACGTCACTGCTAAGTGCCTAGTTATCTATTGTATAATGTAACCTTGACTGGCCCGGAGACTGTAGATCGATCAATTTCATCTCTAATTTACATTTAATGGAAACTTTAGCAACAAAAAACTCGCAACACTCGAGCAACTTATTGAGCTGAAAGTATCTCTAGGATGGCTATGGAGAATCGTGCGCGGAATATCATTCATTATTTGAATGCAATATTATTCTGCTCATTATATACATCTGACTTTTCGTTAGATCTGTTACTTAATAGTTGTTTGGGTTATAAGATGAGATAGATGATGTTAAAAATGTTGTACATCTTAAATTATTTTCATTTTAAATTTCGTGAATTGAAATATCTAACTATAATTTAGTAGTTTTGTGCCTCGGATCATTTGCCAAAAAGCCTAAACAAAAAGGTCGATAAGTATACGTAGCAAATTATTTACATCAATAGCGACAGAAACCATTTCGAACCAATTTAATTCTTGATTGTTATATGAAAAAATAACCAGTTCACTTAAAAGTAACTAAAAATAAAAGATAATTTACATAGAGATAAAAATTCAATCTCATTATCTTGAATCTCCATTGAACCGGGTAGTACCACAGAGCTCGAGATTTCCAAAATGAACAACATTGAACAATGGAACATGATTAATGAGGAATATCCGGGGAAACATTACCAAGCAGAACTGACTGGCGATAGTTTCAATAGCAATCGTGAATGTGTGAACAATTGGCTAGAAGTTGAGCGAAGAGGCCAAATAGGAGGAATGAGGGGACGCGGTAATCCAAATATGAATGCTATAGACATTCCAAAACATTTATATAAAAGAATCTATATCACTGTAATGTTGTCGGGCATTTTCAAATGTCACTGGCCATGTATGTATGTATATTGATATACGGAAAAAAATGAAATTCTAAATAAAATTCAACTATGAATACAGAACTGTCAGACCAAATTAAACATAGCAGTTTTCTTATTGAATATGATGCGTTGTCGAGCAAGATGGCTCTGCAAATAATTTCTTTAGTTCGTAAAATCTATCCGATACCGTTAATATCAATAAGCTATTATACACCTATAATAGTATTGATATTAATTCTGAGTTTGATAATGTTCACCACTGTATTATAGACTATAGTCGTGTTAGTATAAGGCACAGTAAATATTCCAAACTTAACTATCTGCACTTCTCAGATATAATGCCCAGTCTGTAAATAAACTGGGTAGGTCGTCCATTTTTTTCGGCACGCACGAATGGTCAGCCTCACGATTCCATTGTACAAACACTTTGCACTGTACTGGCGACGTAGAAAGTTCGTGGTCGTGATTTATACCGAGAACTTTTTATCTCGGTCCTAAGTTTTTAAGAAAGAAAACGCATACCAAAGTTTCAGTTGATAGATTTATTACTACCAAGACCGTTTGGATACCTATAATCAATGCTAAATGCGACTATCGGACATCGATTTATAAGCATACATCATCAACATTGCAGAATACAAGGTTCTATCCTGCTTGCGTCATGAGCAAAGAACTCTATATTGTTTTTCAGCTACGAAACTGATACAGAAACATGGTTCGCAGAAGTTTTATCTAAAGAATTTAAATCTTGTATAGATATTATTGTATAGATCTGAATCTTCTTTAGATGTCGGCTGTATTTGAATATATTAATCTCAGGAGATGTACCAGTAAACAGTTGTCATATTGGATTTTATTCAATCACGGAAATCGATGTTTTATATCACATAATAAAATGCTCAAATTTTTTGCTCAGTTCTTTTAGATTAACAATGAAAACTACAATCGCATGATCTTATGATTTCTGTTTCACACAACCATAAGAATAAATATTTGACGTGATCGATCACTAACGTTGCTATTTGGTTTAGCTCACTGATCATTCACATTTAACATGATAGCCTCGGTAGGTATTCATCTACTTGCCATAATGGAATCGTTTTTTATTTAATGCAACTCCGAAGAACATTCGACCCATATAGGCTTGTGGTTCACACAAATCTCTTATCACACATCCGTGTGTAAGCAACTGTTTAGGTTCATTCTCAAGTTGCGAATATACATCACAAGAGTGATCACAATCACAAGAGTGAAGTTCAGAATAAAGAAAGTTCTTTCTCTCGAGAACCTCGAAATAAATAGGACGTCGGTTTTGCTCATTGAACGAACAGAACAATTTTGGGTACAAAGTGAACATATTATATTAATATTTTCGTGCTATGCAAAATTAGTCAAGTATTTCGTGACATCACATGAAAAACAAATTTAAGGATTTACATACAAATAAATCTTTCATGAGAAACATCATCTGACACCTACGACTCATGTATAAAATGGTTGGTGAAGTGAAGTCTATTAATCTTTTTGTATATTCTAGTGAAGCATAGAGGCAAACAGTTTTTTTTTAATTGCATGACAAATACGCGGGTTTAGATCGATGGCAGCTGGTAACATTACGCGTATTTCCAAAACATAGGCAGGTCAGTGAACTAGCTAGATGATCACGTGACGCTGTGACGCGATTGCTCGACACAATCATCATACATTCGTTCTATCTAGCATCCCATCTCTATTTTTACGAATCAGTTTTTATACATTGACGCGCGAATTTAAATAACCTACAGCGTGTTTGTCTGCCAAATCGCAATGTACGTTGAACTTAGGAATGTGTATTATATTGTCGTCACACCTTCATAAATTGACGCCGAAATGTAAGATAACCTGGATGCTGCAATTGGGTCGTTCTAATTTCAAATTCGAGGACATCTCCGAGTGATTCGTGTCAATGTGTCAGGTTTATTTACCTGAACTAACAATCTAGGTTGTGTTTATCGCGATGTTAAGGGCGTCTGCCAAAATAGGTCTAGGTTTGTGGAGTAGGGCTATATTGATTTCTGGCGGATTAGATATCGTGGGCCGACTGCAGGCAAGGCTAACGATAAACCAATCATGCCATAATGTAGGTGTATATTAAGGAATACATTTTATACTTGGCACTTTACACTAACATCAAGACAATTCGTATAAGTGTGGGTTTCTACGATAATGTAATATTCTCTGTACAAAGTTTCGAGTCTCTATGGAGGTACGCCACACCCGTTGAAAATTACCTTAGCCCTCCAAATTTCTAATCTGCCTAGAATATTAAAGTAAATTCAGTAGTTTTTTTCAACGTGAAACGAAACCCTGTGGCAACCCGTCTTGCCAGCGTGGCACAGTAGGCTAATTACCCTCCATATAGTTGGAGGAAGCCCGACTCAGTAGTGTAGCATTTGCGCTGTAGATCAGCTGATTAGATCATATTATCATATATAACATCCGATCTCAGCAGTGCTTCGGAGGGGACTTCGGACCCCTAAAGGCGTCGGAGTCTTCGGACCTGGCTGTCATTCGACACACGGTCTCAGTAACGAGACAACTAACAACAATTACTACTCAACCAATATATGACCCACTGTTGAGTCGGGCCTCCCCCAAATTCATGGAGCCCACTCTGCCACGCTGGCAAGACGGGTTGGCAGAGGGTTTGTATAAAGTTTTCCTTGTCTTACGGCTAGGATATCGGTTTTGTCATTTCCTTTTGTCAGCCCCCCAAGATGGAATGGGGTTGTGGCAGAATACGTAGATTCTAAATCCGTCACCACAAGACAGAGCCACACTAATAAATAGTCACCGGTAGTGCCATCAGATAGATGGACCCCGGGAGGATCTCGGGCAGACGATAACTGATGCGTGTTAAATACTGCAATAAATTGGTTCTTCGGAAAAAGGGACTACAGATTTAAAGGAGTAAATTAATTAATAAAAAATCTGCCTACGTATTTTACGAGTCTATCTATCAGCCACAGAAGTCTACTACTGAACATAGCCTCTTTATAGATCTCCACAACGTACGATCTTGGGCTGACCGCATCCATCGACTCCCAGCGACCTTTACAAGGTCGTCCGTTCACCTAGTCGGGGGTCTTCCCACGCTTCGCTTTACCACACGGGACGTTAAAACTTTTATGTCCCAACGGCCACCCGTTCTTCGGGCTACTTTGCCTAAGTGTTGCTAAGATGCAGAACAATAAATCGCAAAACTTCTCAATTGAATACTTTGCAAACAACTTTCTCAAGTTCAAAAGTTATGTAACCAAACAGTGAAGTTGTTTTGATAGAGCGAGTTCATAAATTGAGGGTGTTTTATCGGCGCGCTACATTCTCTCGTCTTTCGTGTCGCCTGCAGTTAGGGTTACCAGGTGATAAGAAATCGTCTAAACCGATCAAACAGGTAATCCTGTATAGATAGTTATTTGAATAATTTATACTTATTTATTGGGTAAAGTTCAAGCTATTGACATATTTATTAAATAAACTATTTTGTTAGCTACATACGGGTATTGCAATAAATTAAGCTGATATCGAATATAATGGAAATCGATACTATAGAAAAAGTTGAGCAACAGCATTGATTTAAACCTATATTATTATTTGTTAGATACAATATGTAATAGTAGTCCAGGAATTTTGAATGTTTTTTAATAGGTATTACAATTTAAATCCAAAGTAAAACATAGCACATTGTGTATTACCTACATTAGTAAGAATAATATATACGTTGGCCCCCGATAATATTATATTTTCAAATATGTACATTATCACGTTGATTCAATTGTTCCAAACAACCACGTAGGACAGAAAAAACAAATTCATACGCAATAATTAAATATATAAATATACAATCCCTTCTAGTTGGACGGTAGGCTGATTATTATCTTTACAAAAGATACGATTCCAAAAGTATTCGGAAGTTTACCGTCTGGTAACCCTAGCCGTGACTCCACTTTCTGTGCCACGGCTGCGCGGCGGGCAGAGGGGAGTGAGCGGGACGCGGGGCGATGTGACGTCACGGTCGACCGTGGCAGTGAGTAGTGAGAGCGGCCGCGTCGCTCGCTGCTCGCTCGCTCTACGTACTTCGTTGACGACGGTCGCGCGCTAGCAACGTGTTCGTCTCCGTGCAAATACCGTGTTGTTTCTCTACATTGCCGGACGATCTCCTGTGAAGCCGCGTGCTCGTCTCACCTGTTGCACGGATTGTGTTGTGACCAGAAAAAGTTGTGCTCAATTTGGATTGAACGTACACTGTGTGGATGTCGATAGGGTCGCGTTTAGATAGTTCAGTGCGCGGAAAAAGTGAAGTGAAAGCCTACGGAGGATGTCCCTCGGCGGTTGTGGAGCCCGGAGCGTGTGACGCTCTCGAAATGATGAGACGCCGCTGGTATAACAACGGAGGTTTCCAGACGCTGCGAATGCTCGAAGAGAGTTCGTCTGAAGTGACGTCTTCTACAGCGTTGGGTGTGTTGCCGCCGGCTATGGTTATGTCACCGGAGTCCTTGGCGTCGCCAGAGTACAGCGCTTTGGAACTGTGGGGTTATGATGACGGGATTACCTACACATCGGCACAGTCGCTACTGGGCACGTGCACGATGGACCAGCAGCCGCAACAACAACAGCCGCAGCCGACGCCGCTGCCCTCGATGCCTTTGCCGATGCAGCCAACCACGCCAAAATCAGAAAATGAGTCAATGTCCTCAGGTAAGATAAAAAACTGCTTCGTAAGACGATAAAAGGATTTTTATGTTAGAAACTATAAATAATTGATAAAACGTAATTGTTTTGTTTTTTCTTATGGTATATAAAAACAAAAAAAAATGTTAAAATTCGACTACATAATTTACCGTATTTGGTGATTTTCTTCTTGAAAACGTTATTTGAAAGAGAATTTAATTTCCCATCGGAAAAATTCAAACTCGGCTCAAATCCATGCCAAATGCTTTTCTTGTTTACGGATATTTGATGGAATTGATAATATTTACAGGATGCCTGTTGGATTATATTGACTAAACAATATTTAGTAAGTTTCGCATTAAATACCAAGTAAATCACATGTCACATAGGTAATTGGCCATAATTATAACTTATCTGGTGATCCAGGGTCTTACCTCATTGAATTTCTACCACCTGTACGCGTACTGCACACAGGAGATGCTTAAAATGCGTCGTATAGGTTTTTGCTTTAATATTTCGTATCAATTAATGTTGTTACGCAGTCCATTGAACTTTGGCACGGAAACCTTGACCTCAGAGCAAATAGATAGGTAGATAATTACGTTACTTAGCAAACTTTGCTGGAATAAAGTTTATTTTTTCCCTGTAGGTCTTCACGGTTTGTGTTCAGCCAGAGTCAAGTCAAGTTTGACCGATTAAAGTTTTTTAAGATCAAGATAACATGGCGCGCTTTTTTAAGTTTAGAATAAATAAATTGTGACAGTGATTAAATCAGAATTCGACATTTTCAATGTGTGGCCAGTATTTGTCTTAAAATCGAATGTATTGTGTAATTTAGCTGTTTGTAATTTGTATCAACTATCGCCACGTCACTATGACCGCTGTATTCCATCAGAAGTGCATCTCGGTTTGCTACGAAAAAATTGGCGGCATTTGTTCACCGAGCAAGCGGCTGTGCTGTCATCGACCTTTGGCCTGGATACCTTGACCGGACGCCTCGAGCAATGATGTCTCCTTGCCTAAGAAACCAAAGCGTTTTGTTAATCTATGTTTATATTCATGAATGAATGCGGGGTCGGGCTAGACGAGTTCAAGTTCCAGGTATTATTCTGTGTTGTGTAGTACTGCGCAAAATATCACATCACTACATATTATAAAACAAAATCGCTGTCGTCCGTCCGTCCCTATGTATGCTTAAATCTTTAAAACTACGCAACGGATTTTTTAATAGATAGAGTGATTCAAGGGGAAGGTTTTTATGTATAATACATACATGCATAATTGCGCACGCGGGCGAAGCCGGGCCGAGTCGCTAGTTATGAATAAACAGCAGGATTTAAAACACTATAAAAAGATGTAATATTTTATTTTATATTATTAGTAAGACAACATGCATAACGATAAGTCATAGACTAGCTGTACCATCACACTTCTTGTGAAACATTAATTCTTGCGTATGCAAGTGTGGGAGGCTTTAATATGAGTAAGTCTTATCTAGGATGGCAGTACAGAATAGCTCGTGCGGAAAATTTTGCGACAATCAAGGTTATGGCGGAGACTTTTCGGACTTGACGACATTACTGGGCACTCGCTGACGTGTCCGAATCGCAGTAATAAAACGACATTATCATAATGTTGTGTGGTGACATAAAAGTTGGCAATAAAATGTTGCTTGTCTGTGGAACTTAATTGTCTCCGAGTTTCTTATAATGTAGTGTCTGTGCGGACTTATATAACACTATTTAATAAACCCATTCTAACCTGAAATTGTCGTACTAGGCTATAGGAAGCTAGAAGAAAACCGAGCCGAAGAAAAACTTGTTTTATAGTCGCTTGGCCGCAAGTATATTGCACCCCCTAATTTTCGAAGGGCTCCACTCAACATTTATGAGCTGGGACGATGAATGCGGTATGAATCATAGACGGTACTTTCAGTACGATATGTAACGTCAGGTAATGGCACTTACGTTTTCTTAGTATGTATTCATAAGTCAGCTTATGAAATGCTAAGGCAGCGTAAAATAAAACAATAATTTATTCCTCTAGTTACGTCTGTGCAATTTAATGCATTAAATTTACCTCAAGCTCAGATGCGTCCATTAGATGACTAACAAAATTATAATTACAATTTTGTACTACCTGGTTGACGGATTCAGAATACACAATAAAATGTCACCAACCCATGCCATCCTGAGGGTGTGAGAAGAAGTAAAAGACGACTTCAGAATACAAGTCTCCCGACTACCTACCTAGCCGCAAGAGAATAAAGCCCGTCACAGACGTAGCTATAATATGTATATTAATATGAATTATGAATATTATATTAATTTTCAAGTGACCGCACACGCCGCTATAATATATATTTCTATGACGTGAATTCATAAATATTATAGCAACGTAGATGACGGGCTTAAAAACTTGATGTAATGAATGTAAAGTTAACGCTTACTCTTACCATGACAGTTTTTCTGTTCCAACTTTAAAAAAATAATAACATGAAAGTATTAATGTGAGTGTTATTACTAAGTACAAAAGTTTATTTGATGCTTGCAATCCAAAAATACGCGGCCAGTTTTGCCAGAACTACACAATGCTTAGTTTTATCATCAATCGTCGAGGGAGGCCGATAGGTAGGCGATAGGGATGCCAGAAGGGGGCCAGCCCACCCTCTCCACTAATAGTGAACACTATTTTTGTAACTAAGCAACGACTCCCAAAATAAATATGTATGACGGAAGCCAAAACCAAACTTTTGGCTCACATATCGTATTAGGACCATTGAGGCGGCTTCTAATTATATTTTATTGTGCCCAGTCAAATGGCTATTGATATTTTATGTTCGATAATATACGACTATCTTTATTATCTCATTTGATGTGTTTAATTAAACGTTGCTTAAACCTTGAGAGTTAAATTTCGAACGCGGACTGCGTTCGAAATTTAACTCTAATGTTGGAATTGATATTCTTATTTAAAAATCGAAAATAACTGATAGATTAGGTACATACGGTTTTAATTTAATATTCGTTTGGTTATACGTCTTACCCATATTAAGATTTGTAAAAAACTAGATGCTAACTTATGGGAGCATGGGTCCCCTATGTTAGTATCTAGTTTTTTGTTGTGTTTAGGGAATAAGAAGTTATACTGATGGAACTGTGAATAGTTATAGAGTTCTATTAAAATATCTATCACTAGATCACATTGATTCCTTGTGTATATTTGCGTGACAGAACTTTTCGAAAAAGGAAATAGAGTATCTGAGTACTATTTTAACAATATAATTAGAAAAGTTGTAATAAAATATTTAACAAGTCTAAAGGACTCGATGCAGTGATGCAGTTGTGGTTACAGCGAGTCGCTCCGGTCCGACCGGTTTGGATACCACTTCTGATGGTAAATCGCATCGGCTGACAAGCCACACGTATTTACTTTAACTATATCAGTCGACTAAAATATTTCTCTCCAAACGACTCAAATAGACACGTACTAAGAAGTTCTGTTAGTCTCATTACTCTTGATGTGTTTAAGATCTTTGTAACTTTATTAATTTGTTGTATGGCTTTACATGGCCGCCTAGAATTTAGATTTTAATTAAAAATTATCTTAGTAGTAACACATCAATGGCATTGCTGAAAAAGGTGACAAGATACAAGCTGATGCTGATGTCTTACAATATTATACGAGAGTAGCTTCTTGCATAATTATTCAGGCTTTTCTCAAAAAACTGACTACATGCTTGGATTTGTATTTACGTCACTAAATAACGTTTAACAAATACATTTACTAAACGTAACTCAAACGTGCAAGTTATCGTCTGCATTAAATGCCGCAGATAATAATCACTTGCAATACAATCGCAAAATCGTCACCCTCACAAGATTTCCACTTTCATCAACGCTCGGCGAAGCGAAACTCTGTTTTCACACACGCCTGCTAATTGCATATCTTTCACTGAGTATGTATTCAGAATCGGCTCTCTAGAAAACAAGCCGATAATCAATAGGATGCTCTTTTTATATACTTATTTTATATATGATGGCTGCACATTCTGAATCTGAAATTTTGATTATTACCGTTTCGGTAGAGGAAGAGGTAACTAAGTCCTAAGACATGTTTAGCCATTTTCAACTTAACTTGCTGATATCTTAGGTTGAAAATTAACTACATAATTTTGAAGACTTACTTAATTCTCGCTCTACGGGGACGTTATCTATTTTTCTTTCGGTTGTGACACAAAGACTACAACAAATAGGAAATATGATGGTCAAAAGTCTGAAGAGATTCTTTGTGTATATTTGCGTGACTTACTTAAACAGAACTTTTTCGAAAATAGTTTAAAAATAAAACTAAAAATTACGCTTTTATAGAAAATCGAACTAAAAAATAGAAAAAAGGGAAATACTAAGTAGTATTTAACAATATATGTAAATAGAAAAGTTGTAATAAAATATTTAACAACTTTATAGGACTCGATGCACTGATGCAGTTGTGGTTACAGCGAGAACTAGGAACTCTCGTCAATGATACACGTTATGTACTTAAGGTGGATGCTCCAGGGTAGCCCGCGAAATTCAAATTTTCTTACGTTTTTTGCAATTTGCAGGGCAGTGCTAGGTTGTATGATGATGAACATTTGATTCGCGGCTGTAAGACTTTAGTAGTTACAGAGTTATAATCATCAAACTCATCAATACAAACCTCCAAGCTCATAAAGGTGCAAGAATCACTTTGACGTGGAAAAAGTTTTTCTTGCACCTTTATGAGCTTGGAGGGTTGTATTGATGATTTTGATGATTATAATTCTAACACTAAATACGTCTTACAGCCGCGAATAACATTTTAATCAACATACAACCTAGCACTGACTTGCAAATTGCAAAAAACGTAAGAAAATTTGAATTTCGCGGGCTACCCTGGAGCATCCACCTTAATCAAACTCGTCTCTTCCGCCCACGACCTGTGACGCCACAGTCACAAGTCAAACTTCGTTCATCGTCGCTGCAGTCCATAAATTAACCACTGGGTCGGGCGTCCTTCAAACTCATGAAGTGAAATAAGCCTACTGTACCATGCTAGCGAGGCGGGCTGGCACAGGGTGTTTTCTTTTAATTGTTTTTTCTTTTAAAAACGTAGCCTGCAGTATGTAGTTTACAAACATGAAATTCACGAACACAAATGATACCCAGTCACCCAGAGCAAGTGCCTCTGGTTTACACAAAGACACTCGCCCGGCCCCGGAATAGAACTCGGGACCCCGTGATTCAAAGGCGGCACATCCGGCCCCTAGACCAGCGAGGCAGGTTTGTATCAAGCCTGCCTGGAATCTCTTCAGATTGCTTGCGTAATTTTAAGTTCCAGTGTTCTTTTCTTCGTATTACTTGTTTTATGTCTTACATGTTGTTATTTTCATAAAGGTGTCATAAACAGTATTTCTATTCAAAAAGTAAGTTACCTAAATATCGGACTGATTTGCGCATTTTCCTTGGTATTATAGGATTATGTTTGGGACTGACACTTGGGTAGGTCCCCTCTGAAATTAATGGATTTAGACCCGCAAAGGGATGATATGGATGTCACGAGTAGTGGTGACGAATTTCATCGTTTTTTGTGATAACAGAGCGTGGGTTTTTGTATGTATTCCTGGATCCAGTTGACCGTATTCTCTTAGATGAGTGATGTTAAGGATTTATATGGTTATTAAATTTAAGAGCTGTTCGATACCATTGTGATGGAATGTTTGTAGAATGTTTTGATACGAAATGAAAATTATATAAATATATTAATAGAATATACTATTTTCAAGTAAAGTTAGGACAAAACCGCTACATACTTTTCTTAATTTAATTTGAGTTTTTATTATTTTCAAGTAACATCTATTTTTTAATTCCATTGTATTTTGGATACTTTTAATCGACTGTCGACAAATTGGTAACACACATACAACAAAAAATCCATGTGGTGACGTATTTAGAATACACGGTGTCACTACCCCATTCCATCCCGAGGGTATCGGAAAAATGAGATGAAAAGGCTGAAAGCGCCAACCCATGTGGCCAGCGTGACACATTATAGGCTAATTGCCCTCCAAAAAAGTGGAGGTGGCCCGACTCAGCAGTGGGTCATCTATGGGTTGAGTAGTATGCGATATAAAAAAAACATACAGTCGAATTGAGAACCTCCTTCGCTTAAAAATATCGAAATTATTGCTGAAATATCTCAGCAAATATTGTAGGGAGCACGTTATAACACGGTTTGTGTGCTTTGCTGTTTCGAGAGATCCACGGTCTCTTCCGAGTTTGGCAGTACCTCAATGTCTTTCCTTGTGTAATATTTGTTCGAAGTGCTAATTAGCACACACTGATGTCACGCTTGATAACGATTTGTACGTGAATCTCGCGTGATGTGCCTAGGTTTTTGTGCTAGATTGACGTAAAGCTTTTTTTACTCTAACAATTTTATGGTATCATTTTATGGTCATAAACACTGCTTAGTCTTAGAATAAACACACTGGCCAGCGCCCCAAATTATTTTCTATCGACGTGTCCATCCAACATTAATCTGCTAAATTCAAAAGTTCATGCCAGTGCTGGTATTGAAAACGTGTGGATACGTCCCGAACTGACACTATAGTATTTCTTAGTTAGCAAAACTGTCAAAACCGACCATCAATGGCAGGTTTATTGGAGATTTAGACTACTATAGTACATAGTAGTACGTAGTAAGTTTGGGGCCCAGACGGGTTGTATTATCTTCTAGCTAGACTAAATTTTGTACGTTTTGTGACGGATTTGGAATAAACAGAGCCACCACCCCATTCCATCCTGAGGGTGTCGCACGAGTCAACAGAAGGAAATGACAAGGCCAAGAACCTAGCTGCATAAGAGGGAAAAATTGATATGAAACCCGGTGCCAACCCGAACAGTATGCCATTTACCCTCCATGTAACTGGAGGACGCTTGATTCAACAGTGGTTCCCTTCAATAATTGGGGAACATTATGCCGTAGTGGGTTTTAAATGGCTAATTTCCTCCATGAATTTGGAGGAGGCCCGACTCAGAAGTGGGTCATTTATGAGCTGAAACGACGACGACGCGTTTTAAAATCTCAACGATGACTCAACATACGTTGCTTTATATATGCATCGTCCTAATACTATGTAAGTGCTTAATAAATAGAATTAAGGTACAAATGAGCTAGCCCGCATGTAACTGCTATCTGCAACTAGCAATGGTGGGTTCGGCATTAGCTTCATTGACGCATTTGGCTCAAATGACGAACCATGCGGGCTCTTTTATTAGACTTATGCTGTTTTACATCTTTTCTTATATTACTTCTCTTATTGTTCGGGTAGTTATGAAAATGATGATTAAATAAACAAAACGGGTACGAAACCTATCGTAGAGTCATAAGGAGTTAGAAAAGCCTCTGAGTGACTGAACTTAATGATGTGAAACATCGCCGATTTTGTTTCGTTTTTATTGACTGTTATTAACTCGGTCGACCCTTTTAAAGGTACCCTTGAATTCATTAGGCGGGTTCAATAAAATACTCCTAGCTCTAATAAGCTGACTAATCCATCAAAAGTACATGCGATATGTTTATTAAAAAGGTTTGTTCATTTTCACAACGATTACGTATCAGGTCAATGCCGGTCTCGACTAAATTTATTCTAAATATTATTTATAATACGAATGAGTTGCCTGAATAATTAATAAAATTATTCAAACGTTGATATACCTCTCAGCGGTTAAGAATTTATCAGAACGATATAGTAATTAATTATTACTCTACCCGTTTAATAATAGCTGTTATTTGTTAGCAATTTTAAATTGACGCAACCTTTTCAAACGTACATTGAGGGAAAGATCGGCTAATGGGTTCCGCTGGATATAAACGCTTTATCCACTTTCTAGTCATTTGTACTTCTACTTTAACAATAGGTCCATCAGCATTAAAAATCTCGCAAGTTACGCCGCTAATCGCTCGTTTATTTTGGTATTTTATTGTTGTTAATATAGAAAGAAAAGTAATTGAAAGAATAGACTTTAAAAACTTTTGTAGTCTCAAGAGACTCGTTTGCTATTTAGTATCGTCGGATTCTTTTATACAATGTAGAAAACATTGTAGTTTATCTATTAAATTGAGTCACAATATGCTCTTACAAACGTAAAACGACATCCATTAATCTATCAAGCCTTGGAAGATGACATTATGACATTAATTGGAAACAGCAAAGTGGGCTAGCAGGTGAAGGCTGTTTTACTGTCACTAGTTACAAGTTTACAACACGTAACTATTCGCAAATTCACAAACAACACGTAGGGTACATTACAACACTTGGAGCCCCTCGGGCCCCACCTGAGGTGAATGTATCGGCGCGTCCGCGTGGGGGCGTCAAGGTCACAGCCGTTTTTTGACACGTCGCATATAAATAGACGAGAAGTCAGCCAACGTGTTCTATACCACTAATTATTTCATGCCACTAAATACTGGCCGGAAACAGTTTGTTTCTAGATTTGAATAATGGTTTTGCTTTATCGCAGCGCGAAAGGGTTACGTACCCCGGCGACATATTGGCGTCTTTGCAGCTGTACTTTAAAAAATCTAGATTATTTACGACGATACTTCGTTGCCATTATATAAGAATACACCTATTACGACGATGATGTTGATAAAATACTTGAGGGAAATTCTCATCTAGATTATTTTAATTTTGTTTCGGTAAATACGAATACTAAATAATCTACATATACGTTTTGTACTGATAATATGAGATAATGTTACTTTTCATTGAGTATCTTTGTACAACTTATCCTAAGTAATAGGGTAATGACACAGGGTACTAAATCCCTCACAAACACTACAGGCTGTTACAGATACTTAAAAGTACTGAGCATCAAAACAAATGTATCGAGTATCGTATTTGAACGATACTAAAATGTAATTCTATACCTCTCGGTAGCGTTACTGTATTTGATTGATGATTCCTTAATGATTCAGGTCGCTGACCTGGCGGAGCCAAGTGATAGCTTATGACTTCATCTGTTTTAAATAACACTTACGCAACATTATACTTACTGTAACAGTGTTCATAACTATTACAATCTCTTGCTTTATTTATAATTAATCTCCATAAATGTTTTTACTGCCACCTTATCAATCCCAAAAAAAATGGGAAGAGCAAGTTATACCGGGTGAACTTTTGAAATTATAAAGAGTATAGAAAAACGCTCAAAGAAATCTTGAGCCCGATACAGAAAAAAAACAAACTGCATGGGATTTTTGAAAAAAACTGGAATAAAATCCTGTTGGATAGTGCTCCTAGCTAGGAACTAAAAATGGGAAGTAATGTCATATGCCAAATTAATAATAAACTCAATTTTAAACTAACAAGGTTTTTTTTAATTAGTAATCAACTAAACAATTATCAAAATTCCAATAATTCAGTTTTAGTTTTCATTGAAATGGGGCTCGAGACTCCTTTGAGTATTATTGCCATCATCACAGTCGATAATTAGCTGTTTATTGAGTCGGTCGTCCTCTAAAATGGAGCGAAATTAGTATGTCGCTGTAGGTATGGTATAGGGTTTCATATCAATGACAGGGACCCTTACTCCCCCTGAGTATGTGGTGGCAGATTGTTTACTTGCGCTTTAAGGTGGTTGTTTAAATCCGTCAATTTACTTTTTCTTGTCTAAAGCCATAAACTGATTTATTTATTACTATTCGGGAATCTACCCAGTACATATTTAAATATAACTTATAAAAAGAATGTTGGCCATTATGATGACTGATGATATCACATACAGAGAGTTAGTCTTTTGTTATCATACAAATCCGAACAACAACGCCTAACCCTTTAGTGTTAGAATAATATTAATCTATAATAAGCCCCACAGCTGCTTTTAACATGTGCGAAAGGGTTATTTTTAATAAAAACGTTTTTGGCAACCCTACACAATAAATCTAATGCTATGTCTGCCTGACCCCTTATTTCCTAAGCACGCGGCTTTTATAAGAGTCGTGCCTATTTATATTGTTAACATCCCCTCGAATGAGGCTCGGTTTAATGTAATTATATCCCATCGATTGCTTTAATAATATCGGGAATATTAGGCCTGTTCATAAATGTGTGGAAACATCCCAGAATATATTTACTGAATACGTTTGCGTTATTATAAGGAACAAATATACCTACTAATATATTGGAGGCCTGTCTAGAAGTAAACTTCCTATGTATGTAATTAAGATGATATAGGTAACAAAACTTGTATAGTGTGATATATACATACTTATATAATATGTAGGGTTATTTAATGTCTGTACAGTACATAATGTTCTAAACAACAAACACACAAAAAAACAGGGACATCCAAAACCTCGTATTTGTTAATTTGAATCTGCTAAGTTACTCAAGTAGTCACGATTGCTTAATTAAATCTCTACTTAAACATACTCAGGAAAAAAACTGAGAGTTCAATGACATGGACTTAGAATGCTTGGAAAACGGACCACGCACGTCACTTGTGACTTTTTCGCGATAATTTGATAGTATAATGCGCCAGGGATCCGTAGTCATGAATAACATATTCGGCTCATTAATTTTTTACGAGTTCGCCTGAAAAACTATGCTTTGCTAAGAATTATTCCGAGAGGTTGATAAGCTAATTAGAATCTTAATTATCTACTCATTACTTACCTAATTGATTCATTTAATAAGTGGTTTGGTTAGTTTTGATTAAATAACCAGAACATATATATATTTTTACATCTTCCGCTCCATAGGTTTGGAACCACTGCTTACTAACACTTACTCCCCGATTTTTATATTCATGGTTGCTTTTCCGCTTCCTTAGGCAATAGCGTGATAATATATAGTCTATCATCGTCATAGTTTCAGCCATAAGAGCTCTACTGTTTGACATGGTGATAAAAGCCTATAGATTTTAACTATAATTTTTATTTTTTCGATCTGATCGCAGTAGCTCCTGTGATTCAAATAATTATTTTCTATTCATACATCAAGTAGTGGTTTTTCGAAGGTTTCGGTGTGCAGGTGAGGTTTTTTTAATGTGCTCCAGCATGTCTAGGAAGAACCATAGCGCCGGATATGCGGTCGAACGCGCGTCGCGCTCGGCTGCGCGTGCACTGCCTTTGCGATGCTAGTTACTAGAGATGTACTAAGCCTCAACTAAAATGTTAGTCGACTAAAATAGACTAGTCATTCGTTACATTCCACGTCTTGGTGGTGTAGAGGCTGCCAGTATTTTTATTTATTAGAAAGGAATACTCTTTTAGGCGCAAAGAGATGATAATCCAGCCGGATGAGGTGGTATGTCTGGCAGGTGGCCGTGGTGCCTATCCCCCACTATACGAGTATACGGTAGCTGTACTCGGGGAATTCTAAGCCGTGCGAATTGCTCTGTAAACTTCACTATCGTGGTGTTGGACTTGTTGGTAATTCTCCCATTTGTAGACGATATTTCTTGATGTTGATAGTTCAAATTTTTCGGGTAATTTGTTTATAGTATGTATCACCTTGGTCGCTACACTCTTTATTCTTCACCAATAGTAAAAAGGTTAACATGGCACCAGACTCTTATCGCACTACGATTTCTTCTAGACAACAACACACAAGATCAAAGGAGTGTAAAAGTGAATACTCGACAAATAATAAATTCCTAGCCATTTTACTAAAGTCAGCACATCTCTAGTGGTTGTTTCTATTATCTTGACTCGACGCGACCGCGGCAACCATCACCAAGATCGAGTGTCTTGGGACAAGTCACTGGAGTTAAAATTTCTTGGTAAACCAACACTTTATTGCACACTTAAACTCGCCCCTAGCTTGACACAGACTTTTTATGGACGTAATAACTTGAAATCTTTTCATCAGTTCTTTTCCATTTTTGCACTTAGTTTTAAAATGTTATAAGCTCTTTCATTCGAAACTTGAATTTAATCCTTAAGTTCGTAAGATATTCATAACTGGTTCTCCAATGGGCGATAATTCCACACAAACATTTTCGATAATCGATATCTTTGTAACATCGATTAACTTTAAAACAAAGTAAGCACTGTGTCTCCCGGATCTCACGAGTGTTGATCTAAATCGAGTGATCATAACGGGCCCGCTAATCTGTGTGTACCATTGTACAAACAAAATGAGTTACATTGTGTACTCGGAACGCGTATTTGGTCTTTGTCAATCAAAGACGTTAGGCAGGGATGAGCTTTTGATTCGAACAATTCTTATTGTTACGATTGTACTGGTTTAACCTGTTCTCGGAATATATTGAGTTAGCAATTCTCCTCACAAAGCCTTATTAAAGCGGGGCGATTATAATATCGCGCTTATTTATAACTAAAATGATTTCCAGCGCCGATACAGCGAATGTTTCGGTCTTGTTTTTGTAATAGCTAGCCATAAAAAGCTGAAATAAAATGTTCTTTTACGCACAGTCACCGCCAAGGAAAATGGCCGCCATTATACTTACGTTATTGGGTTTCGTACATTATTTAAAAAAAAGTAAATTACATCTTGATGGCGGGGTTTGAGTCATTGCCAATGCAGCTTATCAAGGTATCTGTGCATAGGACAGTGATTTTAACACTTCAAGGCAACATTTTTTATTGACCGTCTGGCTGTTTAATATTGATGTTACATAAATTAAAGCATAGTTTGGTTTATCGTGGTTATACATTATAGTCCCGTCAAAACGTGGGGGCGAGAACAGTGCCGCTACTCTGGAGTCCTATAAAACGAATGGCTAGGACATAATAAAATATCCAAAATTCTGTATTACAAATGTATTTGATGACTCGGTGACGCTCTACATTTACCACATTTACCAAAGTTTTTTGGTATATTTAAGGAGTCAATAAAAAACCACTAATTTATTTACTTATTTTAAGGAATCTCTACAGCTTCTTAAAGATGTTACATTTTACATATACCTTACAGTAATCTAAGCCAATTACAGAGTTCCACGACGGTGCAATATGAGGTAGAAATATAATAAATTATAAAATAACATTGACACTTAAAACAAAAAAAAAAAAAACATAGAAGAGAAAAAGGACCTTAGTCCTGTGAAACTGTAACTGTAACTTAAGAAACTATGACATAATTAAATGAAAAGCGTATTCTACTGGTATTGTCAAAAACTAAAACATGGGATTAGTTGTAAGACTAGAGCGTCACCGAGTCATCAAATACATTTGTAATACAGAATTTTGGATATTTTATTATGTCCTAGCCATTCGTTTTATAGGACTCCAGAGTAGCGGCACTGTTCTCGCCCCCACGTTTTGACGGGACTATATTGTATAACCACGATAAACCACCTACACCAGGATGTAAAATAAAACCATGACAGACTCTACATGATTCGAAACACGGCGTACAATGTATTCAATAAAAAACAACAAAAAGTGCCGCGAAGTCGATGCGATCATAGATTTTTTGCGGATACATTTTACCGTGTAGCTATATTAATGCTACCAAACTAAGTATTAGTTTGGTAGCATTAATCTGATCAGAAACTTTGTATATTTCTCTTATTAAACATACATACACTGCTATTTCATAATTTCGAAAAAGTAACGGGTTGTATGCTCTGCTTTTTAAATATGTAGTTTTTTACTCGACAATGCCAAAGTTATAACCAGTAAATGTTTAGCATAAAATCATGGTAGCCATCGTTGATCATACCTACACTTTGGAATGGCTTTTATGGGATTATTTTTGAGTTTTATTTAAAAAAACATTAATTCAGAAGAATTAGAAGAATTTCAATTCAATTCATCAATTCAGAAGAAGAAAGAAATTAGAAGTATGAGAAGGAAAACTTGACACAAACCCTGTGCCACCCCGTCTTGCCAGCGTGGCACAGTAGGCTATAATGTCCCTCCATGAATTTGGAGGAGGCCCGACTCAGTAGTGGGTCATTTATGGGCTGAAACGACGGCGATTTCAGTAATACGTACCCTATTATTTCTGGTAACTAAAAATAGTGATGTTCTTGCATATTTTATTGTTTTTTTTCTAGTGAAAAATTGTTACGTAGTGGGAGGGCGACGGCCTGTTATTATGACAAACGAACGTTCTCACACTAAGCTTTGGTAATTGTTTCATACAGTGTCTACCGCTATTAATGGAAACCTGTTTGTGTCCAGTGCGTTGACACACGACATTGTTTACACGGAAATAAACCGAATTGTATTAAATATAATGAAGTGTTTAGTTATATATATTACTATAATATTCCTAGTGTAATGGCCACTGTTTGGACAGTTAATAAATTCCTTTTTGCCTTGAAATCATTTCAGTCAATCACGGGCCTATGGCACTAAGCTCAGCCCAAAGGTGACCCACTGCTGAATAGGGCCCCCTACATTTACATGGAGGGTAATTAGCATACTGTGCCTAGCAGGCCAGACGGGTTGGCACAGGGCTTAATACCAAGTTTTAAGTCAATACCGTCTAGGTTATCGGCCTTGTCGTTTTCTTTTGTCGGCCTTTACGACACCCTCAGAATGAAAAGGGAGTGATAACAATATGTATTCTAAATCCGTCACCACACTGATGAAATAAACTATTTATAGCAAATTCTACGAGTCTAGTACATATAGGTAAGTTTATTCTAGGTGTTGCCCTTAGCGTTATGAAGAGGTGTGCCAAGAGATTACGTTAGATAATTTGTAAATAATAAATACCGCAAAATTAATAGTGTAGGTCTCCAGTCTTTACAAAGTGCGAGACGAAAACATCCAAGCTCGCAGATATAATGAGGCATAAACAAAAACATCAAACGGGAATATTTTGACACAAACAAAGAAATTGCTCCATACATCGAATTCACCAAACATTTAACATTTTCTTAATGATGAATAAAAGTTATTAGGTGAGAAAATGAGAGCTTTATTTATCTTCAAAGAATCTCGCAAATACGACTTAGGGGATTATTTTCAATCAACATGAAAAGCGTTTTTATTTCATATCACCATTGAATTCATTTTCCTAGGAATGTATACAAGTATTGGTCGTAATAATACGCAATAATAATATTCTTTCAGGTATTTTTAATACGGTAACTACTAAAGGTACTGACCGAATATGTTTTTTTTTTAAATTTGATATCAGGTTTTCTAACCGTGATTCTTAGACATGTTTTATTGAAATAGGTTCAGCTGTTTGCAGCAGTTGTTAGCATTACATTATCTCTTTTCAAGTTGTATTGAGGGTCCCTCAAAATGTTCAATTTTGGTTGAAAATCGGTGAATATAAATTTAAGTATTAGTCTTCTAGAAAAACTATTAAGAAAGCCTCTGTTTACGAAACAGGTCTTTAAAGAGTATTTATTCTCTATGGTTAAGTATATTAATATGTAAATAACTGATTAAATATGTTTTTAATGCACACTTGTGATAAATAAGTTCGTTTGGCCTTGGTGGCTGTGCATCGCTGCATAGCCCGTTGGCATTCACCTTATCGTGTGTTGAACTATTCTATATCAAGTCGAACAGACGCTGAGTATACGCCGCACAACTTTAGATGTAGCCCAACTTATTTTTATAACGACTGTAATGCACCGATTGCCGGTACATTTTAATTCGGCAGAATAATATTTTGTTGGCTATAAATTCCTCTTGCATATGCGTGTGTGTGTGTGCTAGTATACGAGGCAGTAGTCAAGGTCGACAATGTCATTGTACGAGCAAAACCCGACGCTAACTCACACCGCCGCATGTTTTGCTTGTGTGCTATGAAGTTGGTATTGAAATAATCTTATCATTTAGGTCACCTTACTTTGCAGATAGTCGTTACACTGGCTATGCACCGGCATTGTAGGCCCCTAGGCATTGAAATAAATGTTGTAAAAAACTTGATTTAATCTGAATACAAAAAAAACACTTAAATTGAACATGTTGCTGCCGATTGGAAAACTTCTCTCATTTTGCTGTTGTAGCATTCCGGTGGTTTCATAATCGATGACACCAAATCTTTTTGAAAAAACTCCTGATTTTTCTTATATTTGTCAATTTTTTTCTATATAAATCAGAGCTCTATGTCAAGTATGACCCTCTTCTGAACTTTAATCCTTGTATTACCTTGTAGCGACCGCATGCTACATACTTTACACAATTTACCCGAAAAATCTGAACTAATTGCATCAAGAAATATCGCCTACAAATGCGATAATTACGAAAAAGTCCTACACCGCGATAGCGAAATTTCAAGAGCAATTCGCAAGGTTAAGATATCCCCGACTACAACTATGGGGGGGAATAGGCGCTGCGACCCCTAGCCAGACATCACACCTCGTCTGGCTGGATGATCATCCCTTTGCGCCTAAAGTGGTGACCCCGACGTGATCTGAACACGCAAGATCCTTAAAGTGGTAACCCCCGACCTTGGACTCCAGAGCAACCTTCCGACGAGTCTGAAACATCCTCCTGCCTGGTCAACCTGGTAAAGACGAACACTCCTCAGCAGCTGCAGCAGCCGTTACATAGCAAGCCAAGACGTCAGCCTTAACAGGACCACGCCCAGCCGACTCACCGTGCTACCTGGTTCTGCGGCACGACACTCAACCGCCCAGTGAACTCCACTACACAGTTGAGGTGCTCAGTCTCGACTCACCGTAGACTCCGAGCACTCCTGGCACTTGCAAGCTCATCACACTGCAGCAACTCAAGAGGATCGACCTCCAGTCTTGGGGGGGAGCCATGTAGCGACCGCATGCTACATACTTTACACAATTTACCCGAAAAATCTGAACTAATTGCATCAAGAAATATCGCCTACAAATGCGATAATTACGAAAAAGTCCTACACCGCGATAGCGAAATTTCAAGAGCAATTCGCAAGGTTAAGATATCCCCGACTACAACTATCGGGGGTTAGGCGCAGCGACCCCTAGCCAGACATCACACCTCGTCTGGCTGGATGATCATCCCTTTGCGCCTAAAACCTAGTCTAATGAATAATATTCCGAGAAATACTACGCATTGTGCCAGCCACTAAGATTCTGTTCAGTTATTATTCAATTTACGACCGATGGACTCATTGCTCACGGTCACAGAACACAAATTATACCTCGAGTGTTCGCACCAGACATTAATGACAGCAACGCTACTTGTTATAGGATGTATTCAATATCACTTTAGTTTTGCGCTTACAATTTACGGAATGCGTTCATGTAGTTTTAAGTTAGATACAACATTCTCATAAATTCTCACGGGCTTAAAAATGCTAAAGGCTATTTTATTTATTTTTCTTCTGTTGTAGCCATTATCTTAATTATCAGGGTTGTCAGTAACTACTTGTTCTCTTTATAAAACTTTTATATTATGTACCGCAATAAAACCAACCACCGCAATACAAAAAAACATTCTTACCTTATAAGCCCAAAGATTACACTAAAAACGTAGTCATCCGAACGTCATCGCGCACATTTAAATGACGATACTAACGGCTCAACCAAAAATATACATTGCGTCACGGTGATAAGTTTCCATTCCTCTAGCAAATGTTGGATCTTTAAATAGTTCACCAAGTCAGGCTCACATCAATGAGCTACAAGCGATTGACGCAAGCATGGTCTGTTGTTTACAGTACAACCAACCGCCTTAGGTTATTTACATCGGGGTCACAGACACGTTGAAGGAGACCTGAGGTTCAATCTATGTCATTATCTAACCTGCGACTAGCGTACCCGCGATGCCAGCTCGCGTAACACGACAATGACCTCCTTTGACATTACTGGGTCGTTTATGCAACGAATTGCCACAATGGGGTGACTTCGGCACAAACGCAGAATGTAGAGATAGTTGGGTAAGGCCATCTCGGTGTTGCGACGCAGTCTTTAGCTAAAATTGCTCAAGTTTTCGTGCAATGCATGTAGAGCTGTTATCTCCGAAATGTGGCTATCTGCAGGTGCGTTGATAGTGGTTGACTATCAGCGACATTCCCGGGGTCAACGCTCTCCGAACCACGTGGTTCGTTATGCAATATTCGTGTCAAAGTCGTAGAGTTCATTAGTCCCGCTTATTGGGTCACCTGAAGTATAAACGTGAAGCGAGTGTCTGCTGCGGCTGAGGGTTCTTTATAGTGAAAGTAAATAGTGCGAGTACAGCCGTGAGAGCGCACGTCCATGTTCAACTGATTTTATCAACTGTTGCTTAGTTGTTAGCAATGAAACCCTGGCTAATAATGATGGCGGCAGATACAATCTCAAACAACAAGCGGCCGCTTTCTCGCATTTTGTCCAGCTCCAATCCGTCACTCCATATCTGGCTCGCTGCGTCGATTAGATTGTTTTATAGTGCTGTCAACATGTCAGCTCCTAACAAGCTCTATTGTCTCGATAAAATATAGGTACAAGTCTAATCCAAAATATATACCCACGGGCAATACTTGTTATAGTCCGTTATGTTGTGGATTTACTTGGATCATGAAGAGAAATGCGTTTTATTAAGACTTTAGATACTATTACAACATTTACATAAAAAAAAATTAACACCAAAGACAGACAGGTCTCGAGATTAAAAGCATGTGGAAGATACGTGGGGGTGTTGAACAGATTTGAATCGGAATAGACTTAAGTCTGGAAATATAGGGCGTTCTTAGAAAGCAGTCTCGAACAATATAAAATATTAATCAATCACCCACAGAGTAAAATCTGTGTAAATGAAATAAAATGGTATTGAAACTCATATAATTTTCCCATTTGTTATTCGACAGATGTTATGTTATTGTTATCTCAGAGATTAAAGACGATGAAAGTGTAGTAAGCTTGTTAGGGTTCTATATGGTACTGGACTCTGGTAGCTTCTTTTATTGATATTCAAAACGATAACGACAAAATTTATATTTAAAACGACAACGTCTAGAATGACAATTTATTTTCCAAATTGAAAGTATTTCTTTTAATACGAAATCGTTTTGCTGCTATACTGGTCAAAATAAGTCAAAAAAAAAAGAAAATGCAAAAGTGGACGGTTTATAAAAAACTAATGTACAATTTAAAAGAGTTCAAAACAGAAACGTCGAGATGGATGGTGTGCAGTGCATCTATTTATATCGGGCTACCATAAACAGCGCTGGAACCGGTCGGGCCGGCTCACAGGAATGCTCTGGCTCTCGCTAACTACCTGGCCATCAGCGAAAAATTAAACAGCTACAGATAATTCACTTATATTTGTCTTAAACATAAGACAAAGAAACACTCTTTCTTATGATAAAACGAATGATTTACTTTTTAAAGGATTTTTAGTAGAGACATTTTAGCAGAACTCTTTGGCAGCAAGTTACCTTAACGACGTATGGCAGAATCGGAAAGAACAACTGCATAAATATCAAAGTGAGGTATTGCACCGCCCTGTAAGCGGTTGGGAAAGCAAGAGTCTGGAAGGGGCGACAAGATTTCGGATTGCACAATAGACTGACGACTTTTTAACAATTTCCGTTAGGAGTCCGCACAAGACCGTACCTTACGGTGACGGTGTGTGACGACCTGTCTTCAGAAAGTACCTGGTGTACTGTTTCAAGTCAATGAATAGAGAAATATTACATCCAAGAAGTAACTGTCAACTTGCAACCACGTGACACTATTTTTTCAAAGCCCATCAGTAACGCTCCGAAAATGGTTTTGCAATGCGAATATTTATGCTTCAGCCTTCACAACGCGACGTGTAAATATGACTGCGTAGCTACTTATAGGCACAGGTATTGCTTGTGATGTTAGTAATGTCGACGACCTTCCTACCTGGCCGTCTGCCGAATTTTAACAAAGCCGCTTAGACAAGTGTTATTTTTGGCGGGAGATGATGGACTCCATGTGTACTGGAGGAGCTATTCTTATTTACCGATCAAAGCAATGATAAGTAAACAGTTATCGAGTGCTCAACAAAACTTGTCTTATTCGAATAACAATGTAATGTTATGGCAGACATTTTACGTAAGTTAATTATTTTCCCATATTTTATTTTGACTGTCTAAGAGCCGCTTACAGTATTTGTTTATCAAACCTTTATCGTAAAGACGGTCGCGAATTTTATTACGTATACATCAGTAAAAATGTCGTGTCGTACTGTCAAATTGGCACCGTTCAGGCTACAATAAATCTGCGTCCTCGAATAACTTTATACGTGCTGACGATCTACAACAATTTCCGTGTTTCCCACACCCGTCTAAAGTGTAGGTGTGCGTATATTCCTTCAATACTAATAAGAAGATTGCAGGAATCTTGTTTGAATTATATTAATCAGATGGCAATTGCAAGACGTGATTACTGATGAAATTGTGTAGCTATAGAATCGCGTATAATAAATACGTACCTCATCTTGTCTTAGAAATGTGTACTTTTGTAACTGTGACGTAATAAATAGCCAAATCGATTGAATCTAAAGGGATATCGGATTCGTCTTCGTATGAGATCACATTTCGCGTAAATTGAATTCCAGAGACGTGCAGAAACTACCAAGAATTAAAAATACTTGGAACTTTGAGTTTACCGTTCTACCGTATTTCGGACAATAGGTACTCTTGTAAGTGCGTCTAAATGTTTTTTTATAAGATAGGTGATTAGTAAATAGTTGTGACATAGTAAACAGAAAGTAGCATAACCTTACGAACGAGTTACTTCTCGTAATATCAGTCTTCCAAAGATCAGTATAGCAACTATGTTGCCGCTAGATGTAAATAATTTGTCGTCGGTAACCACATCACGGTCACTTCCATTATTTTATAAATAACTGGGGCGATGAACAGAGCCGTTTACGAGAACGCGACCATGGCTTACGTCAAAAGTACTCAAGTGAAGTCAATTGCTGCTGGTTGACATTTGAAGTGATTGTCATCAGTAGCATCTACTGAGATATCTGCCTCCTATTTATTAACAAATAAATGTCGTCGATGAAATTTGCCAATGCTACTCCAATTAAAATTGATTTAATTTATGATGTTTTTTAAGCTTGCAATTTTTTTAAACAGCAAAAGGTCTATGTTTTACTGTTGTTATGGCCCTATGGCTCAAGTTTTCTCTAAGCGGTGGCGATATTGAATGGATGAAAGGGGCGAAGGCGGGCCGGGGTAGAATCGTATCTTCAACGCCTCGTCATTGCGGATCCATCCATCATGCTGGCAGGAGCGATTATTATTACCCCGCTACGCGGGTACTTGGTCGTGTATGCCTTTCACAAAATTCGTATGGGTCTACGAGTTTTGTTGGGCCAGTAATTTATTTCTGAACGTGTACGGCTATACTAGGTGCAACAAAAATCCTATAGCATCCGAAGTGACAAGTATATTATACCAATCAAAAATGCAGTTCTGTGTTTAAAATGTATTTCATATTCTAGACCATATTTTGACTATGAAACAGTAAAATCAACTAATTCATTTGTCGCAGTTTTAGTATCAGCTAAAGTTTCACGAAGTAGGTCCTTGGTATTTTCTGAAATGTTGCACACACCATTTATTTGAGAAGTACAATCGATCATTTCTTAACGGCTATAGGGTTTTTGTTAATCCTTGTATAACGGTACGTGCGTAAACACTCGGGACTATTCCTTTTTAGTAGTTACGAAACATATATTTTCTAGACGGACTAAAATTATCATCATTTACTCGGAATATTATGAATACAAATTAACGAATACGGTAACGGTACTCAATAACGGCCTTATTCATAATAGCTGTCGCTTTATCGAAGCTTTACAAAATATATCTTTCCTTGTTATTGCACAGCCAAACGAAAGGGAGAGCAACAGAAATATTACATTATTATTTGTTAAATGCTTATCAAACTAAGTTGGTAGTTCTAAAGCTGCTTACTTTTCATTTTGTAATATAACCGTATTAAATTACACTCGCCCAAAGCCTACACATTCTTTGATAAATGCAGGTCTCATGAGTGCCTAGAAGAACTGTGAAAGTATCCTCCAAAAATCAGATGGAAAGTAATGGAATTTTACGGCGTATGGAGATACAGACTATTGAGTAATGACGGCAGAGGGCAGCCGACCTTCCGCCGAGCGTGGGCAGAGCCCATGACACACTTATCGAGACCGAGATGATCCACAAACAATTCTGCCACATCACTTGCGCGGGAATTCCGCTGCATCATATATGCATGGTGTGGACGAAATCTTATCTCGCACATTACTTTCCTTGCGAAACATGTTAAGTACTTGATTAATATGTACTTTATTCTTAGGTATTCCATTTTACTATTTCATATCCACCTAAACAGTTACGTATTCACAAAATTCGCAGACCGTTTTGTAAGAATTCCAATCTAAACGATGGTGCTTAGCGTACCAAATTGTGGTGCTCAAAACAACTAATGTACCATACAGTTTTGTTAAAGCAATTGGTACTTGTCAGAGTTTTTAGTCGGCTTCGGATGTCGTATTGGACTTTTTGCTCGTTACTAAGATCTGGTCACGCGGCGATGGGGCCCTGCTGGTGTGACCACTTCGCAGCATTTTAAACATCGTTTTCTTTACGTAACATTCGAAGCGGCTGTTGAATTATCGGCTGTTAAATTTATGTGATGTAACACACGAAGTTTATTTTTACTATTAAAAGTAATGGCACTCGTAGATTACATAGATAGGATTGACTTAATTAACTAACACGTGGCTTTACTTACGTAAGTATGCTCTAAAACTCCATTTTTTTAATTGATAATGCTTTTAACAAATGTATTCAATTGTTATCAACGTTAAACTAGTTTTTGTAAGCAATTAGGCCAAGCCCACTGTCAAGATCTTTTAAACATTTCCTAGTTCAATAGCAAATACGATGTTTGAACTACAAATTTATTTACCCGTTCCTTGAGAACAAGGACAGTCAGGAGACTCTTAAAATGAATTCATATACAGATATGATATGTGATTGATATAATCACAGCGCCCGTATGGCGTCAAATGAGTTGAAAACAAAGGCATTCTTTTGTCGTCCGATAAGCATTTCGTAGTTGGCTTATCTTGACTGATACACGGTCACTAACCTCGCCTGTACCCGGACAAATATTAAGCTACTCTTTAAATAAAGACAATTAAATACCTACGGTCTTTACATAGCCGTATATATTTTCATGTGGTGAAACAGTATCTGCTATTTTTATCTCCCTTGAGTACCTTGTTTGGTACACTGTTAACTTTAGGCGTAAACAATGTACCTTCTAGCATATGTTACTGTAATAGGTCATGCAAAGATTCATGCAGCGTTTTTGAAGTAGGATTTCTATTTGTCATGCCAGAAACGAGGTCACATCTTTGCTTGCATTTCCACTTATGCGTGACCGAGTTTGAATATATGTATTAATAACATTACAAGCGTATCGGTACACTATTCTGCTTTCAAAGCTAAAATAATGTACGCCATATTACGACCGCCTGTATCAGCGATTACTTAATTGTGACAAATACTTTGTTATTTCAGCGCATAACCTCGTTTTCCGACCGTTAAGCGAGGAGTTTGACCTAATTTCACATTTTCCTCGTTTACGTTCGCCATTTTCTCAGTAAACCAATGTTAATGACCTACATAGAGAGTTATTAGTGGCTTGATTGGAAGCTGGTTTTGTTTAGCAGTTCAAATCACTGTGTTGACCCAGAAACTTAATTTAATTCGCAACACGTCATACGTTATGATTTTCTTTTGCATCTCATTCACAGTAACGTAAAGTGATTCTAAAGAAATGCGTATGCTTATACACATAAGTACCTAATAAATTCAATAAGAACAAGACACGCGCATTACATTACATAGAACATATCTGAGTGTTGTTACGTACGAATACCTAAATAGAACTTTATTGTGTCACGAAAGCAATTACAGAACACTTACCATAAACCAGATTAGTCTAAATTGGCTTTCGCGTAAGCGTTTCGCATTTTGTAACAAAGAGAATATTGTATGGAAGATTTTGTTTCGATGCAATCTTATTGTATTGTGATTCGTGAAGTTTTAAGTACACAGTTTCGATTTATCGGAAGAACAAAGAGTCATTGACCCAATTCGCCGGCCCAGTATTGTCATCAACCATTAAGCAATCAGTGGCCGAATATTTGTGTTACGTTTTGATAACGATCACTGATCACGTTAATTACTTAGGTCATTAGAAACATCAATTGAACTTAAATAATATTTGAAATTCAACTAACATTTGTAATACTTAAGTATAATAACGATACTCACATAAATAAGAGTACACAAATAAACGGTAAATGTGGTGTACCAGTTTTTAAGATTTCATGAGTCATTAAAAAAGTAAATTAAAAAAAATAATTAAACATGTTGTCTCCAGGAATATTCCATTTGTTTTCCTTCTGCGAAAATGAGTGACGTAATTAAGAAATTCGATAGCTCTTGAAAATGAAATTGAAATTTTTAATATTACACGAATGTAATATAATTTTTGAAATGAATGAATGAATTTGTTTGAATGGTATTGTATGTTTTTAGTTTTACCAAGAGGATTTGCTCACTACACTGTGTTATTGTACCGAAATAACACAGCAAACCTTAGAAAAAACGCATCGCGCAATGTTATAATTTTACAATTACTACGCTTATAGCTAGTACAATTTTAGCTGCAAATTATTATTATTTAGTTATTTATGTAAATAATCGCCAGGTCATCGGCCAGGGTCATTACGGCTCTGATTCTCCCCTTGGCGTTGCGGATGTGTAAGATGAACTCGGGCATGCCGGTCCCCCTATACAATATGTCACAACGTTAATCATACATACCTTGGCCTACATTTACGTCGGTTCTACGGAGCTTACGATTTATTTTGTTTTGCAAAGCAAATAGAGCATACAGCAATTTGCCTTAGATTTTTTATCTAATTGAACTTTACGACTGTTAAACACGCAGTGGCCAAAGGACTTATAGTAATACAAAGTAAAATGACTATATATATGTAGTATATTTCAGAGCTGTTATCTAACTTCTTGGGTAAAATTAGCTGAAGACCATATACCGAGATAACTAAAGTTTATATTACTGTGATAGACGGTTGTCAATCTCAGAGTCAACGCGCTAGCCACGAGGTCATGTTCTGCTGAGCAGGGCAAGGGCATTGATACGCTGCGGTCTGTTGCCCGTTGCCCCTGATGCGGCAATACGACATAATCAAAGTCTGCTTTAAGGTCGATCCGCCTCATTTTGCCAGATACTGCTGAGTAACGCTCTATTGATTTTACGCTTGGGTTTTACATGATTCTGCGTCATTTTCCTCAAGTATAATATTAGTATTGGCGTTAAGAGGTCTGCCCAGTTCAATTTGTCACAGTTATCCGGATATGTTTTTTTTAAAACGAAAGCCCTGCTTTATTTAAAACCTGTATCGCGGGGGTAGTTTACAAACACGAAATTCACGAACACAAATGACAACCAGACTCAATGCAAGTGCTTCTGGTTTACACAAAGACACTTACTTGCCGGACCCCGGACTCGAACCGTAGCCCCGTGATCCAAAGGCAACCCCATTTTTTTTATCAGCAGCATCCTTGATATTTAATTAATTCAATCTTTTAGATTTATAATTGAGGCTTATCCAGATTCTGTGACCAATAAGGAAAGTCAGCGGCTAATAGACAGAAAGGAATAACTTGATGCCCTGTATTAACGTTTGGTTACTTTAACTTGGTAAAAACGTACACCCCCAACGTTTCCAGTATCAGGTATTAAATTTCCTTAAATATTTTCCTGCGTTCGATTCTTTGTTCATTTAATGGATCCAACACTACAGGTTTCAAAAATCCATTGCATCTACGAAAGTATGCGGCATTTATTCTAATTATAACTCCCTCCCTTTTCTATTTACTCATTCCCATGTTTACTCGAAAAGGCGCGGCGGAGCGTGGGTGCGCTCAACTATATTGGGGAGCAGACAGAGACAAAAAACCTAGTTTTATCTATTAAGCGCGGCACGGGGAAGTGAGAGGGGCCGACGTAAACCACGCTCTGTCAATAAACGGAACAATCTGTTGGGGAGCAGGCTGCGGTATCCATTACGGTCGCCTCGCACTGCATACGTGATAACAGCTCACCACTTTCTAATTTACGATGACGAAATTTCTAGGAAGCCAGCACGGTAAATTAGTAGTCTTAATGTTACTTGGTTGGTCACCAACTTTTTCACTTGACTTTTTAGGTCGAAAGGAAAACGGCCGCGTTGAAGATCCTTATCTTATATACGCCAACTGCCTCAAGCAGGTATAGTCGTCTGCTACGTTTAACAAAACTCGCTATCTCGCCTTTACTAAATGAAGTTTGATCCATATTAATACCCTCCGAAATCGTTAGTATTTCTACAAGATCATCATGCGATCATACCATTATGCCAATAGAATGGCCGAAAAAATACTCTTGCCAATTAATTTAGCTGCGCCGAAATAGCAATCCGCGTGTTTGATTTCACAACCAAGGCTGACTAGAAAGAAAATAAGGAAGTGTACATCTGTTATAATATCTCTTGTCGAATGTGTCGCAACGTAGTAATTGCGGAACTCTTCTAAAAAATCGTTAACAGACATCACTGATTTTAGAACATGCCATTATGGCTCCGGATGCAGCTTCGAAGGATGTAAACACTTCCACGTGCGTCCGCTCGCGGCGCCTTTCTCACTGAACATCGTCTAACTTCAGCCGGTCGTTTCCTGGGTTCCCTTCAAATATAGCTCGAGGTTTATGCCGCACAAGCAGCGTTAGAATTCGCTTGTCTGATTTTAGGTAGTTCTATGTGGTGTTTATTCAATAGCTCGTGGCGGACAAGTATTGGAATAGATCATTGATCGCATAAGTGAAAAATTTACTGGTACAATTCAGAAATCAATAATCACTAATATTAAAACCTAACACCAATATCTTTTGTTTTATAGCTTTTAAAATCGGTGCCCTTGCGAACTGTAATTAATAACGCAACTTTCTTAGTAATCTTAATCTCAAGCAAAATGTCGGCTAAGTTTCTACGCCGTGTGTATGACGTGAAAATCGCGAATCTCGCCGTGTTACAGTTTTCTATTTCGATGCGATTTTCCCGGCGCGGCGCGCAGAGAAACCGATCGCTCCAGTTACGACGGCTTCGGCCCACATCTCTGCTAGAAAGTATCGTAGAAAGTAACATCATGAGTCTGGTCTCTGCCTAGTCGATGTATCGATCACGTGTACAACACTTTTTCTGCATGCGTTTTTATTCGATCGCTGGATAAGTGCGTGACTACTGCAACTGGAATTCACCTCGATTATAATCTGTAGCATAGTTGTTCCAATTTCACATTTCTAAGCATTAGCGCTGCCGTCGATATATGTTACAAGTACAATAAAATATTCACATGACGTCAGAGGAGCAAAATGCGATTTACTAGAATGCATCAAATAGGATTCCTCGCCTGTTTTTCCGATTTCATTGGGGTCGACACTGTTCTGACCTGATTTAGCTAAACCAGAAGCGATTGTTGTTTGCCCTCCGGGATCCATCTAGTGGAACCATCGGTAATTAGGCGGTTAGACCAGCCGTCCGTTATACTGAAACTGCCATAGCTGGTAGTTACCAATATCATCTTACGGCCCCTGTCCCACGCTAGGTGGTTTCCATACACACCTATCAGTCGCCATATCTACATTCACAGCTTTAATTCACATTCTTACAATCTATCCATCCCTTTTGATCTCTCACAACCCTTGCGTCCACCCACATTCATGCTGAAACTACTACCGGTTCGGAAATCAGCGGACGGCTTGAGGTGGCTTCCGAAGCACGGAGGAGGTCAGATATTACCCATCTACCTTCCAGCAGATCCAGACGTGATTTCAGACAAAGCAGAGTAGAGGTTTAAGTTTTGAAATGCTTAGTGAGTGAGGTAATAATACTTTTAAACCAGTTACCTGCTTAACGACTCGGAACCTGTTTGATGAATGCCAAATGTGCCCTAAACAGTGATGTCACATGCATAGAGCGGCTTGCTTTCGCCGCACCCGAATTTTATTACGTGTGCAATGGGTAGGCTTGTGCAATACCCGCTTTTGGGCAACTTTCACTACGTGCTTACGCGGCCCGCCTGCGAAATGATTGCGTTGTCTGTTCTGAGGTCAGTGAAAGTTTGCGTATTGTTTAATCAATGCTTGACGTCTGCTATTTATTCTTTGTCAAACATTTTACTATTTTCTCTTCGGCCATAGCTTCGAAAGTCAAGGGAGCATAGCACACTCGACTTATACCTAGGTGAATCAAAAAGTTCTTAGAAGTGCATATATATGAAACCTTTTTGGATCAAGTTCGATATTCAAATTAAAGAGTGTCTATCACACTATATTTATGCAGACTGTCACTTGTTTTTGTCAGTTCGTTCGCATGTAATAAATTTTTTTGTGCAACGAGTTGCTAAAAAGTCAAAATTATGGATAAAAGTGAGTTACGTGCGGTGATAAAATATCTCAGTTTGAAAAAAATGTCTACGAAGGAAATTTTTTTGGACATTCAGCAGACATTAGGGGGTGATGCTGTACCCTATTCTACGGTTGCGTACTGGGTGGCTGAATTTAAAAGAGGTAGATCAAGCTGTAAAGATGACCCGCGTTCTGGGCGGCCTTCAACCTCCGTTACAGAAGAAAATGTCAAAAAGGTTGAGAATCTGGTTTTGGAAGACAGAAGAATGACTATAAAACATATAGCTGAGATCCTAAAGATATCTTTTGGTAGCGTTCAATCCATTTTAATTGATTCACTGGGGTTCAAAAAAGTGTCTGCAAGATGGGTGCCACGAATGTTAACCGACGAAAACAAAAAGCGACGTTTGGAAATTTCCAAGCGTAATCTCGAAATGTTCCAGCGTGATTCGGATAATTTTTGCCGTCGTCTTGTCACCATGGATGAAACGTGGGTCCACCATTTTGATCCTGAAACTAAAAGACAAAGCATGTCTTGGAAACGACCATCCTCTCCATCCATTAAGAAATTTCGAGTTGCTCCTTCCGCTGGCAAAGTTATGGCCTCTGTGTTCTGGGATAGTGAAGGAATCCTTTTTATTGATTACATGCCAAAAGGCCAGACGATAACTGGACCCTATTATGCAAATTTAATCCCGAAAGTGCGTGAAGCGATTAAAGAAAAACGTCGTGGAAAACTGTCGTTGGGCGTGTTGTTCCTTCAAGATAACGCTCCTGCCCATCGATCGGAAGTTGCGCTCAACGCAATCCGCTGTGCTGGCTTCAATCTCCTTGACCACCCACCATATTCTCCGGACTTAGCCCCAAGTGATTTTCACTTATTTCCAAAATTAAAAGAGGAAATTCGTGGAACAAAATTTCACGATAATGACGCGGTTATAGCTGCCGTAGAGGACTTTTTCGAGAGTCAAGAAAATAATTTTTTTTCACAAGGAATAAGGAAGTTAGAAACGCGTTATTCTAAATGCATTGCATTGGAGGGAGATTATGTAGAAAAATAAAATATTATTATTTAAATCTTTGCATTTTTTAATATTGATTCCAAGAATTTTTTGATTCACCCTCGTATATAAGAAAGAAAGAAAGAAATATAACGTGTAAGATTTGAAAAAAGTAAGTGATGTGAGAGGGAAAAACGAGTTATTATTAGTGAAGAGAATCGCGAGCTTGCTTCGAGCTCTGATGCTATCATAAATAATGTGGTTGCGCGGTGAGCGTGGCGAAGTGGGGGGAGGGGGCAACGCAAGAGTCAAGGCCGCACGCTGCCCCCGGTCGACGATCGCGCCCCACTTGTCGCTCTTGAAGCGGCTCTCGCTCGCGAGCCCGAGTCCACCCGAGACACGCCGAAGCGGTACGAACTAGACCTTCCAATGCGCGAGCGCAACACATTGAACAGCTGAGACGTAATAACATAACACACTGACTCGGTCATCCGTGCATTCAACTTTTGATTAGCTTTCTTTTTCACGGACAACAATTTGATAATGCTGCTAATATAGTAGATTATTTGGTTGCTAAGCCGTTAGACAGTGCGCAATATAGGAACACGATATTGTAACAGTGCTTTTAAAAATTGAATTGTTAGATAATAGAGAATAAAAATTTCAAAGTTTGTCAAAATCTGCCCTTCTTTTTGGTTTACATCATCATGAGTAGGAATTTGTTATATGTTAATGAGTTTAAAACCTAATTAAAACGATGTGCATAGTTTAATCACGAAACTTCACCTGTGAAACGGTGCCAAGGCCTTGTGCAATTTCGGCCAACGGTCATTCGGTTGAATATTTTCGAGATGCCATATTAATATTATATTGAATAACTCAGCTCATAAATTACCCACTGCTGAGTCGGGCAGCCTCCCATCACAGGGAGGGTCATTAGCCTACTGTGCCACGCTGGCCAGACGGGTTGCCACTTAATGTGTATTGAATACATAGTTGACCCTTACGATGTATGCTTTAACATCTGTTCTGCTCTACGCACTATCAATGTGGCGATGGATTTAGAACACACAGTGTCACCACCCTATTCCATTCTGAAGATGTAGGTAATACGACAAAAGGTAATGACAAGGCCGATAGCCTAGTCACAAGAGAAGGAAAACTTGATACCGAACCGTCCTGCCACCGTGGAATAGTAGGCTAATTATTGCGCTCGGTGTAAGGGCCTCGGCCCGACTCAACAGTGGGTCATCTGTGGGCCGATAGTATGTACACTAGGTATCCTTGAGCGCAACCCGGCCGTGATAGTCAGTTGGATGTAAATAACCTCATGATATCAACGCACTTGACCTCTTCATTGACACAGTTTTATCGAACAAATTATTGCGCTCGCCTTGCACGATATTTTAGTTTCATTAGCTGCGAGCAAAAAACCCATAGAATTGGCACGCACCGATGTAAACAAACCTGTCTACAAAGACCGCTACTGCACGATCAAAGGGCTTAAAAATTCAAGGTTACTATTGTTCCGTGTGGTGATGGATATATAATATATAGTGTTGCCACCAATTTCATCGTGAGTACGACTCACGATGAAATTGGTGGCAACACTATGCCTAGAGCCGACAAAAGAAAATGATACGGCTGAAAACCTAGCCGCAAGAGAAGAAAAACCTGATACGAATCCCTATGCCAACCGTCACAGTAGACTAATGTCCTCCATGTCATTAATAGTCTGAGGAGTGTTTTATAATAGAACTAGCGACCCGCCCCGCCTTCGCACGTGTGCAATTATGCATGTATTATACATATAAAGCTTCCTCTTGAAACACTCTATATATTAAAAAAACCGCTTCAAAATCCGTTACGTAGTTTTAAAGATTTAAGCATACATAGGGACGGACAGACGACAGCGACTTTGTTTTATACTATGTAGTGATACGAGGTTATCAGGCCGTTGGTTTTTAAGCTCTGTAAAAAAACGAACCTTGTTTCGCACTTTCTCAGCAAGGTACAAGGTGGCCAAGGCTTGCTTCGGTGCCCACGTGGAACTAGTTTTTTGGCAGCGGCTATTTGGACCGGTTGCGTAACGCAGGTACGGCCCACTGCGTCGGCCAGCGACCCTCGCCGACGGTTTAATGGACACAATAAAAATGTAAATAAAATTAATGAGTGGAGAGAGGCTTAAATGAGCGTACAAGATGTACACAGTCAAGAGTCTGCCTATTTATCATTGGTGCAGTTGAAAGGCTGTTCGGCGGCACTTGATACGAGACCCTTTTTTTTGACCCGGGATAAAATCCTTTATGGACTGGATCCGCCAGCGTGGGGATAGCCAACGGGGGGTGTGTGGGAGTCTCCTCCGCCCCTGTGGGGAGGCGAAGGCATACCCACAGGGGCGGAGGAGACACGTCTCCGGGGTGTACCGTCACGCGCATAGCTGCCCCGTGGGTCCTAACTGTGTCACCACGTGGAAAGCGTGCGCTGGAGGAACGGTTGCCATCCCGACAGGCCAGCGTGGTACAGTAGTAGTAGTAGATACTACCACCACATATCAACCCATATACGTCCCACAGCTGAGGCGGGCCTCCTCCAGTTACAGGGCTGGTAATTAGCCTACTGTTTTCGTATCAAGTTTCATTCGTCATTCTCCTGCTGCTAGGTTATCGGCCTTGTCATTTCCTTTGGTCGATTCTTACGACACCCTCTGGATTGAATGGGGTGGTAACACCATTTATTCTGAATCCGTCACCCCACACGGAGCTCGAGATAGTAGTAGTTGCGTACTAGATTTTTTTTACCAATCTCTAAGGATGTCCTCGTGTGTTGGCGTGAAAAGGCGACAGGTACATATCTTGATAAATAATAAAGACATGACCTCGATCGTATTGAACGTTGAAAGCCACAGGTTTTGAAAGGCGAAGGTGTATTATTACCAATTCCCTCATTACTTTTTATGGAGTTCCGACTGCGTGATTGACAATTGCCGATTACATTTCCATCGCCCATCGCATACCCTGTTCCCGCGTGGTCCCGAATACCAAAATGGACTAAAACCTCATCAGTATGCGAACACCGCTCTAGGCACCTTTGTTTGGCCAGGAAACGTCCACGCAACTGCCGAAAATTACTTACGAGTATTTCGTCACTACATCTTTTCAACGAACAAACAACAACCCGTAAAAGATAAAATGTTATCTCGTTCGGTTCGTTTTAACGGCTCACGAAATATATGCAAATTATACAGCGTCCGATTTAGGAATTCTCGGCGTCCAGTTCGACAAAAGTTTATTCGAGAACGCAGTGGACTCAAAAGCGAAAAATAACCAATATTATTTATTGGCCATTTGAAGTAGGTCCCTTGAGCATACCTACATCCTAATTGACGTCGGTGCCAATTTAAGTTGTCAACGACTTCAAATGGCATATAACTCGTAAAGTCGCAACCAACAACTAGTAAGTTGTCCAAGATTACGCCAACTTCCGACAAATGGTTTTGACTTGTTTCAAGTTTGGTTTCAAATGGACTTCAATTATTTTAAGTTAAGGTGAATGTTCCAGGGTAGCCTCCAAGCTCACAAAGGTGCAAGTAAAACTTTTTCAAGCTCAAAGTCATTCTTGCACCTTTATGAGCTTGGAGGGATGTATTGAGGATTTTGATGATTATAATTCTATAATTACATACGTCTTATAGCCGTGAATAACATTTTAATCAACATACAACCTAGCACTGACCTGCAAATTGCAAAAAACGTAAGAAAATTTGAATTTCGCGGGCCACCCTGGAACATTCGCCTTAAATAGCAAACTATTCAACCGATTTCGATACAAATTGCACCAGCTTTCAAATAAAAAAGCATCGTCAAAATCTGTTCATCCAGTCCAAAATTCTGAGGTAACAAACTTAAAAAATACAGTCGAATTTGAGAACCTCCTCCTTTATTTGCAGTTGGTTAAAAATCCACGCTAACATATCGTTTCATTGTTCCAGGTCGTGAAGAGTTATCACCTGCATCCAGTGTAAACGGCTGCAGCACAGATGGTGAAGCTAGGCGGCAGAAGAAAGGTCCGGTGCCGCGGCAACAAGAAGAACTTTGTCTTGTTTGCGGCGACAGAGCTTCCGGATACCATTACAATGCGCTAACATGTGAAGGATGCAAAGGTAAGGAGACAGGAGAGCCTTGAGATCTGGCCTATAATCCTATAAAATACTAGCAGACCCGGCCACGCTTTGCTGTGCCTAAAGTTGACTGGATTGAGTATTCAATAGCGCCATCTATTGAATAACTTACTCAATCTAGTCAACAGATATCGCCATCTGTTAAAATCGTTTGGAGCTAAGAGATAATTTGTGAGTGTCAAATAATTTGCAATAATATTGCGACTATAATTGAGATGTAAGCTATGCTATCTTCAAGTTGGATCAAACTGCACACAGTGTGTAACTTTAATTAGAAGCGGTAAAATTTTTAGGAGTCCATCGCGGACAAACCACGTGACGCCTTATTTATATATACATATTAGGAATTATAGGGGAAAATCTGCCTTAATTTCCTGCGAACTCTGACAACGTACACATAGGCTCCCCGGTTGTTCTGATAATAATTTCAACGGAACTGGCCCACGTGTTACTAACCTAGATATGTCATTCGTACATGGCCCTTGGTGGTCGCCCACGAGTGCCAATTCAGCGCTAAATTGGCGCATTGTGCCGAGGTTATTATGAGCGTGTGCATAACCGTCGGTTAATCGAGACGGGACGTCACAATGCCTGTCTGCTGGCTGTCTACTGCTTGATTCACATACATCACGATCCTTTGGCGTCCTACACGCCTAGTCATATTCAGACCACTACATAATGGCTGCATTTTTGTTGGACATCCTTCATAACGGTCTGTTCTGTTAGTTTGGTTCTTGTTCCCATATCAGACAGACATGCTATAGGTAAATGTGCAAAGTGTGACAGTTAATGTCGGCTTTTTATTGTTCCTGCTAAGTTATGTGACGGAAATGGTTTCACGAGAAGTGTCCATTCCATACAAATTACATTTAATAAGGGGCCATAACATGCTCTATGTTGTTTGTTTTGCAATAAAAATTGGCATCGCCGCTGTCAATGACCCACGTCTTTCAGCCGACCTTTGCGTTCATGACTACATTATCTTATCGTTGAAACTGGTTTCGCAAATGCTATGTCGTCATTGCACATTATCCGTGATGATTTTCGTAAGAATTACTAATCTTATCTCGCTCGGAATGTCCCATTGCTGGGCTAAGGTGTAGTGGGTTGCTACAATATCCTCCTAATACCCAGAAGTTATGGTTACCGCTTTTACGACTTGACAGTGCTCCTGTGAGTATGGTTGGCAGCTAAGGATACTGAGCACTACATTGCCCGAAGACCCAAAATATCCGTATTGTCACTAACCTTTAAAGAAAATTTCGTACGAGGCAACTAAAAGATCAATTTTCCTGAAAGTGGAGAAGTATACAGTAGTGTGCAGAATATTGTAAAATTAAGAATATTTATTTATTTATTTACACCAACTAAGGGCTAAGCCTAATCCAATAGCGGAGATCACTGTGCTTACATACCTATTTATTGATTATGAAAAACAAATAAAATTAAATTTAAAATTAAACTTAATTAATAGTAGAATTATAAATAAAAATAATACAAATATTAATTAATTCTACCATATGCTATTATGCGCAGGGCAACTTTTGCAAACTCTCTCATAGGACAAACGAATATGTCTACTATTCTAGTGACTTCATTCATTATTAACTGACCAGAATACTGTTAGTGGCTTTGCCTCCGTTCTTGATTTCCAATTCAATGTTTCCAGGTTTCTTCAGGCGGAGTGTTACAAAAAATGCAGTATACATTTGCAAATTTGGCCATGCGTGCGAAATGGATATGTACATGAGGAGAAAATGTCAAGAGTGTCGATTGAAAAAGTGTCTCGCCGTTGGCATGAGGCCTGAATGCGTGGTCCCAGAAAACCAGTGTCTACAGAAACGGAAAGAGAAGAAAGCACAGAGGGAAAAAGACAAATTGCCAGTCAGTACGACGACAATTGACGATCACATGCCCCCAATCATGCAATGTGATCCACCGCCCCCTGAAGCGGCTAGAATTGTAAGTTCCCTACCGATCTTGCTTCTCATGTTTCAAGTGTGCCTAATGTATAATACATAAAAAGTATTCATATGCTGTTTGCAGACAGACGATATCCCTGTCTTGGTCTCTATTCAGCTTTTTATTTTGTCATGCATGCATAAGTTAGATGTTCATTTGATATTCGAAAAACAAAATACATCATTTATACAGTTGGACCGTTGTCAGTTTTTTCGTAACGAATATAGAATAGGTATATAATCTTTCGGCTTAGGATTTTATGTAGGAAAAAATATTACGTCTTATGAAACTTTGATTGTGTTTTAATACAATTCTATTTTAATGTACCCGTATTTTAGCTTAATATGTCCTAGGGAAAATACGGGTATTAAAATCGTTCAATTTCCGTTTGTAAAGACGAAACGGAATAATGCTTATAAAACTGATTCGATTTATCAATTCGAATTTGTATCAGCCTTTGACGGTTTGTCATTAATAACCAAACATTAATGATAGATGTATGCGTGAACAGGCCTTTACGCCCGTATAACTTCAGTCGATGTTAGTGACAGTTGATTTCATTAACTTAGATTCAACAGAAACCAAACAGATTTTTTAATCAGCATTTATTTCTGTTGAACAATACAAAATCCGTAACATATAATTAAATCTCAAAATGATTGATGTATTATATAGATTCTTTAAGCACACACACACATACGTACACACCCAATTCCGCACATACTACACCAAATATTGGAAGCAAGATAAATAACCTGTGATTTTCCCCACGTGAAGCTGGAATGTTTGCAGCACGAGGTCGTCCCACGGTTCCTGAATGAAAAACTCATGGAACAGAACAGACTGAAGAATGTGCCCCCACTTACACCTAACCAGAAATCCCTCATTGCGAGGCTTGTCTGGTACCAAGAAGGATACGAACAGCCTTCGGAAGAAGACCTTAAAAGGGTCACGCAGGTAAACAAAATATAATAATGGCACTACTTCCTAATACATGGAGAAATGCAATGAAACCATATGTTGAATGGTACCCATAAGCTTTCACTTACAAGGCAAGGGGGGCCTATAATTAGCGTTGTAAAATGTTAACGGTATACTTACCTTGCAGACCTGGCAGTCCGATGAGGATGAGGAGGACACAGACCTCCCATTCCGTCAGATCACAGAAATGACCATCCTCACTGTGCAGCTAATAGTGGAATTCGCGAAAGGTCTACCGGGCTTCGCTAAGATCTCACAATCGGATCAAATCACTTTATTGAAGGTAATTTTTAATGGCATACTGGATCACCGTTCGCACATCGAACTTGAGTGGTCTTATGTTCTTACGCTAAGAGTAGCGGAAAGCGAATATCCGGTGACTTAGTTCGGGTAGTCGAAAATCGCCGTCGGTTTTAGCGGGTTGGTCGGGTCGGTATCAACTGTACGCGCTCCGGTGTCCCATATATCCCGGCCAGCCCCCAACCGCCGGGGTATCCATGAGGATTACCAACGAAGAAAAAGGGGAAGCATGGTGTTGGCATCTATAAACTCGATATGGGGTAGGTCATATATTAAAAACAATAATGGGCCAAGAATAGAACCCTGTGGCATGGCCATTTGCACAGGGGTCCCGGGTCGGCTGAACACCATTTACGCGTACAAATTGAATACTAGCATTTAGATATGAGGCTGTTAGTTTCAGGGCATGATCCGAAATTCCTTAATAGAGAAACTTTCGCAACAGTCTTTCGTGATCAACGCAATCAAAAGCTTTTGACAGATCACAGAATACACCATTTTGACCATTTTCCCAGGCACCGTACATGTTTATGCCTCAATAGAGAGGCCCCTGCATCAGCTGTAGACCGATTCAGTAAAACCGAATTGATTCTTGTGGAGTAAATTATTTGAACTGAAATGGTGAAACAACTGTTTAATTATCAACTTTTCGAATATTTTACTTAATGCCGGTAATATGGAAATTGGTCTATAATTCTCCGTTTTTTATGTTCAGCTTTAAACAAAGGAATAATTTGGTTTGCTTCATTAAATTTGAAAAAACAAGCAACCCACATTTCCATTGAATTGAATAAAAATAATAGCAATGTATGGAGCAATATCATACAATATTACCTTACATCTAATAATACCACAAGTGCACGGAAATTAAACCACAAGTCATCAGTTATGACATCAGGGGGCACGTGATAATGAAATCCAAAGTGCAGCCATCACAGATTTGCCACAATCGATTATGTTCGATGTTATTCACAGGCATGTTCAAGTGAAGTGATGATGCTCCGAGTGTCGCGGCGGTATGATGCGGCGACAGACAGCGTGCTCTTCGCCAATAACCAGGCGTACACCCGTGACAACTACCGCAAGGCGGGCATGGCGTACGTCATTGAGGATCTGTTGCACTTCTGCCGATGCATGTACTCCATGATGATGGATAATGTGCACTACGCGCTGTTGACTGCTATAGTCATCTTTTCGGGTGAGTAATTCTTACTTATTGGAAATTTACGGCGCCCAGGCGTCGACACTCGCAGTGAGACTAGTTATAATTCACATTAGTTGCTTAAGTCACGATGGACAGATGCTTGTAACAGAAAATATGATAAAAAGAGTGTCCATGGAGTTTCTTGCCTGTTCTTCTCCATAGGATCTACTTTTTGGAACATGCAACTAGATTCCTAACTTCACTTTTGACTTTTCAAAAACACCAGTAAATAGGTTCAATTGAAATAAATGATTTGAGTTTGAGTTTGAGTTTTGACAAAACAAATAATTTGACTTTTGACTTAGAAGTACTGGCAAGAAACACAGAGGGCTTGTCATCTTTTTCTTGCGGTCTTATTTTGTATATTTACAATAACACTGAACAGCTTGGTCAATTACTCAAAAATTAATGTTCGAGGCCTTTAGTAAAGCTTTGTCTTGATCATCTTTTTAAAGGCATTGCGAGGCAATTTAGAGTCGCTCAGCATGCTATGGAACGAGCTATGCTTGGACTGACATAGCTCAGAGAATAATAATAGATGGAAGCATATTTGCTAAGAAAATGACGTATCATGTTCACCTTTCTATTTAGGGTGTTCTGTACAAAATTAACTTGGAAACCTGACTCGTTCACAGACCGGCCGGGCCTCGAGCAGCCGCTCCTAGTAGAGGAGATCCAGCGGTACTACCTGAACACGCTGCGCATTTACATCATCAACCAACACAGCGCCTCGCCGCGCTGCGCCGTCATCTTCGGCAAGATCCTGAGCATCCTCACAGAGCTACGGACGCTAGGCATGCAGAACTCCAATATGTGCATCTCGCTCAAACTCAAGAACCGAAAGCTGCCGCCGTTTCTCGAGGAGATCTGGGACGTGGCCGACGTTTCGACGACGCAAGTCCCGCCGGCTATACTGGAGGGGCCGGCGCTCTAGCGGCCGCGGCGGCCTAGAGCGCCCGCTGAGCGCTGAGCGACCGGGCGCCGAGAGGAGAGAACGCTATAGACTGGCTAGTTTTAGTGAAGTGCACGGACACTGGCGGACGCGATCGATTTGGACCGCGGATGGCCCCCGTATTCGGTGACCGACGGTGCGCGAGATTAGTGAATATGTTACCCGTCTTTGGCGGGGTTCGTGTAGCTTGACTTTGCAGTTGGCAGTTTTGGAATACCTTCAGGTTGTTGAGTAGACTTCCTACAACATCCAGCACTGACAGATTGGAACTGTCAAAGTCAAAGATTAGTGTGAGGCGTTTGTATCGGTTGAGGTCTCAATGAGTCAAGCGACTCATTTCGTGTTCGTTTCCCGTGATGTCTATCGCTCACTTCAAGCTACACCGACTTCGGTCAAAGAGTGGTCGGTAACAAATATATGTGTTGTTGATCGTTCGGAGAGTATATTAGTGTTGTGACGGGCCCGCGGCCGCCGTCGGTCGACGACTGACCGATGCCCGCCGCCGCCCCGCCTTTATTCATTTACGACTGGAAACTGAGTTGGTCACTCGGATACGCCCGTACGAAGACTTCTGTGTACACCAAAATTACATACGTACGTTACGAGAGTTATTAGAGACAAAGTAATATATGAAGAGTTTCTATTGGGTGAAAAGTTGATAGTTATGTTTATTTACCAAAATTAACGATGCGTTAACCTTTTGACTATATAGTATTGTGATGCCGCGGCCGAAGGCGACCGGCGCCGGACGCTCGACGTGTTTGTTTATACATAGTTTATGTGAGACGTGTTATCGTGTCCTGTCGATTCAGATTGATGTCCCATCGTCCTGTGCCCGCGTCAGTTCATTTATTACGCTGTGATTACGTTTATGAAGTTCAATTACCAACCGCAGTTCTGGTCAGTACTTTTCAGTAGGGACGGGTATACGGAATTTGTGTTTGATTTTCGAAATATCTTCGAGAACATTCTAGAGCTTTCGAGGAAATTACAGTTACCAGCTCTATTTGATTTACTTGACTGTTTGAAATTCGTTGTTGAGGACGATAAAGCATTCTAAAACTAACGAATTTCATCAGTATTAGACCTACATTAACAAAATCCCTACCAATTAAAAACAGACGTTTCATTCAGCAGATGTTCAGCTCTAATTTAATTTATTCCATAAATTGTAAAACAATTTATTTTGTCGATATTTTAGGCCAGTACTCGCATCGAGCCTAATCTTAAATTTCGAAAACAGTTTCGTTTTCTACCCAAGTACCCCATTATTTTAACTCGTATGGATTACTTTGACTTCAACGCTTGTAAACTGCAGTCAATCTGATGTCAATGCAATAATTGTCTTTAAGAACACAATAATATAAATAGAATATTTGTCACATAACACATAGGTAAATAGAGGCAGATTTGGTTTGAATCTTTAACTGTATATGCATGTAGCACAATAACCTAGTAGTATATAAATTACTAAAGAATCTTAGTCCAAAAAATGAAAGGTGGAAACTCCATTCAAACTTAGTCATTTCAAGAACGAACATGACATTGCGAGCATACATAAGGCAGCTGTAGCGTAAATACGGGATTAGCGAGTTAGCGCCTTAATCAAGACTAATATTTATTTTATTCTCTGTATCTAGACATTCCTTTTACTGTATATAATATTGTAAAAAGTACATGAAGGCAGCTGGATAAATTATATGGCTCTGAAGTGAATTCGTTATATTTTGGCCGAGCTTACTATGTGGGATCAATTGGTGTAGGTACTAGACACTACTGTAAACGGTAGATGGCATGCACGCAATGTCAGGTCATTTCAAAAATACATCTGATAAACCAAATCTGCCTCCGCACTAACAATAAGTCGTGATCAGGGTTTGAAAACAGTTGATAAAGTTCCAAATATTATTCCAGGAATAAAAAATCCTCACATTATACTAAAATAATGTAAGGTACCGTTTTGATGTAACAGTTCTTAAATTTTTCCGAAGGTTTTCAATCCCTGATTAGTAATCAATAGAAATTAAAACTATAACGTCACGTTGTAATTACTGCCCGTAAGTGTTACAAGAGCACTCTCATACGAAATGCCTTATTTCGCGTTACCTGTATCGTGTACCTACATTGTTGTTGCCTGGAAAATCATAGTATATAGAACATAAAAAATTATCGATCTCAATTACCGGTAAGCGTTGTTAATGATACGTTAAGCATGTTTTCCATGGGCATTCATTTCAGCGGTTTCCGCATTGTAACTTGATCCACTCATCAACAAGCCAGGTCTTAGGATGGTCATTATTGTTGGTATTTTAAAAAAACTACACAAAGCATTGCATAAAAGAATTATTCGAATTTCGAATGACTATAAAATTAAAAAATAAATATTCAATTCGAAAAAAGAAATCATTTGTGGTTCCAATTTTGACCGTCTAGAGATTTACGTAGGGCTACAACTTCGCGACAAAATCATCTCGAACGTCTTAAAACATTAGAAGACACTTCATCACACTACTTATTCTAATAATAACTATTTTAAGTGTCTGAATGGTGCGTGTTGACTGTCTTCTTTACATGCCATGTGTGTTGCATATTGGGTACATGCGTTTGGAGTTATTAAATGCATTTCTTAAGATACGTATTAAAGTCAGCGTAAGACGATCGGGCTTGCACCGCGGACCGCGCTAGTCCGCTTAGAATCGATAATAGTTTGGAAATTAATCGATAATTTTACAATAGCATTAGGCGATGTGTCTCTTTCATAATACTCGTAAATTAAATGCATGAATAATCTGATTCCTCTGTTGTATTAAAAATATGCGAGTATTGTAAAAGCGGCAATACAAAATGCACAAACGTCACTCGAGTGTCTTAATGTCTGTAATAGGATCGTTTTTATAACAAACACACTGCCATATAAATGTATAATAACTACATGGTGCGAACGTGTATGTGTGTGCGTACTTCTATTGATAGTTTCGTGGTGAACATTAGTTGTTAAAGAAGATTCATTACAATAAAATCTAACGCTACGATGCCTTATGACTGGGATGTGTTCGTATGATGTCAATTTTAACCGATAGGGCAGAAGAGTAGTTATCGAATAGATTCATATAGGATCTAACAAGAATAAATAAATTGTTGTTAAGATTAACCATTTTGTCAATTAGAACCGCAGTGACAATGTTTTATATATAAACTGTCATGAGCAGACAGAAGATGGAATGAATAAAACTATGACCTTTATATCAAGTACATATTTCATAGATTTTTAATCGTAAATGAATAAAGTTCGTTATTACGGGATCGATATTCCATTATAATCGAACTAATCTTCTGCCCTGTCTCCGTCAAAAGACATAAATAAATACACATCTTATGTCAGTGACAAATATAACTGCCATTCGATTAGTAATATCGTTGTAACATCATTCGATGCGTAGTGTTTCATAATAGCTTCATAGATTTCGGCTTCTGTCGGTGCACAGCCGGTCGTGTTTGATACATATTATTCAATTTCGAAATTGTAATAGATTTATTAAGTATGTAATAATCTCACATGAGAAAAAAGTAATAAGTAAACCCTAATATAATTTGTGTCTTAGCTGATAATGAAACGTTAGTAAGATAATAAGTTTATATCGCTTGTCGAGATGATACGAACGGTACATGCGAGTCAGGATGTTGAGAGACTGGTGAAACGATGACGAGTCTATATTACCCATTGCCCTTTACTATGCCTTTGATCTACGTATTTCATTTACATGTTCAGCACTGAGTGATGTAGTGACCAAACGAGACAGGTCCAGTCTATTTAATAAAACGGTGGACTCTGTACAAAAACGTCTACCAGATGTCCATTAACTTTGTACATAGGTACCTTTAGATTCTATGGTCATATGTTTGACATATGTACGTTTAACTTTATTCATCTAAGAAAGTACAGACGGCTGTTGTTATTTTTATATTATTTGGGTAGAAGTATATTTTTTGTAAATGACCTCTGTATTTATCTTTTGTAAGCTTTGTAAGCCATAGGGACTTAGGTTAGGGTACGAGCTACGAACATTGTGATTGCTAATTTCTTTTGAATTTGTATTTACTGACATATTATGTTCTGCTTATATATTCATCGTTTCGACAGATGTTTCTTAATAATTTTGTTACTTCAGAGTGCAATATGTACAAATATTTACATATTAAATATAATTGTACAGTCATTTTTTTAGTTTTAATGTCAACGCAATATCTTTCGCTATTCATTCGTTGAATGTACACTAGAAGGCATAATATGGATATCACAAGGGGGCGCCACAGGGCGCTCGCTCTCACTATTGTGTTTTTCTAATACTTAAGTGATTAATTTTATAATAGACGGACTAGGTGATATTTGTATTTAAATTTGCTAAGTTTTGTAGCAGATTAGATTCGTTTACATTGATAAGATGAATAATGTACATTTTGAATTGATTTTAAAGTGATTTAGTTGTTATTTAGTAACGAATTTTCTTATTAGGTATAACTGGCAGCCCCGTGGACTGGCTTGGAGTCCACTGATACCAGTGCGATGTGTGCAATGTCAATAGATAATAGGGCACCCAGCCGTGTGTGTCGCCGTCATGTGGTCTCTTCTAGAACTAATCAAATCGAGTGCATCCACCAATGGGATCTCTTAATTTCAATTTTAACGTGTCGCATTCTTAGTGGGCGATGAAATCACTGGATCTTATTGGTCGAGGCTTGTTGATCGACACCAAATACAGTTATAAGACCAAAATGTTTTCAATTTACTCGAACCATATGGTTCAGCATACAATTGCTCAGACATAATACCAATAATATGAGGAAAACCTACAAATTGCTGTATTTTAACTCAACAACCAATTAATGGTAGGCTCGTTTCAGTAACCACTTTAAAGATAAATAGTTGTCAGTATATGGTTAACTATATTTGGTGTCGAGTTTGTGAAGTTCCAATCTATCTGCACCATCACCGCTACAGTGGAACATTAAGGCCAAGTTTTTACGCTTACACAAAGTAACTACACATAGAGTGCTCATGTATGCGTGTTGGTTTCCTACATCAACCTATTTCCAAAGAGAATCCGTTACATAATCTCGTGATATATTTCAGCTAAACTCTCTGCTTCTAAGCAGTTATTAATTTGTTATAGGGTTGTGAGTAGCGAACTCTCTGTGTGTACTTGCAGTTTTGTGACACGTACCAACGCGTAAGCCCCATTCCGTGTTCATAGCAACACAATGATGTTTGTATAATTATCTATTATTTCTTAGTCCGCAGTTATTATTTTACTTTTCCTCCTAATACTTTGCCTTAGTAAATCCTCTGTTATTTTAAACAGCAGTGGTGAAGCGAACTAGATATAGGAAACAGACATGACGACATGTTAAAATTTTAGAGAAACGACTTTTATAAAAGATATAATAATTACAAAACAAGAAAAGGTGTGTACAAAATGAGGAAATTTGTATGAAACATTGTTAAATGCGAATAAACTTACACCTCAAGATAAAATTATAAAAATATAATTTGTTCTTTCATTTTCCCTCCCACCAACCAGGTTTCTTGTTCACCAAGACTTGTTAGGTATCAGAATAGACTGATTAACTGAGCCCCAAAGAACTCGCAGCTTCCTAGGCTCTGTACCTTATGAACGCTTGCACACGGTGCAACTAACAACTATTCCGTGTGGTGACGGACTTGAAATACACAATGTCACCAACCCATACCATCCTGGTGGTGTCGTAAAAGCCAAGTAAAGGAACGCAAGAGCAGTTCACCTAGCCGCAACAGAAGGGAAACCTTGATACAAACCCTGTGCTAACCCGTCTGTCCAACGTGGCACTGTAGGAAAGCTTCCCTCCATGATATTGGAGGAGGCTCGATTCAGTGGGTCATTTGTAGGCGATATTTCTTGATGTTTATAGTTCAGATTTTATCCTGACCTGAGGGTGTCGTAAGAACCGCCGAAGGGAAATTACAAAGTCGATGACCTAGCTGCAAGAGAAGGAAAAACCTTGTTACGAAACCCGTCGGCACAGTAGGCTAATTAGTCCCCATGTAAATGGAGCAGGCCCAAGTCAGTAGTGGGTCATCTATGGCCTGAATAGTATACCTATAATATGGAGAATAGCATTTGTGACAACTTCGAATACGATACAGGCTGAAGTTAAATTCAAAATAACAGACTAAATCACGCAATGTATCTGTGAATCGAAACCAGACATTATTATTCCGATAGATTTATCCTTAAGTTTGCATCATCAATATAATACATAAAGGAACTGGTTTCCATAAGACATTGGCCTCCGAAAACCGTATATTTATAACATACTGTGTTCATTCAGTACCTTATATTTTTTTATTTTAAATTATACGTTTCTTCTGCGGTAGTACGTATATCCAGTATTCTGCTCTTTACTCTCGCATAGACATTTAATAAGTGTGAGCCCTTACTTCGAATAGCTATTATGATAAATGTCCATAGAGCATATACAAAGTACTTCTTAACCTAAGTAACTTCATTGTTTAAACTCTATGTTAAAATGTTTGTCTATCTTGAAGTATGAATAAGTTAACAACGATTTCTCAAACCAATTTTTACTACAAAATATTAATTCCTGTGGAAATCAAGCATCCAACGATCGTTATTATTATCCTCAAGTTTAGAATCGGAGTTCCATAATATTTTTTGGTTTCTCTGTGCCTATTTAATGCGATACGACCATGGACGTATAAAAAAAGGCGGACGGAACTCTGGCTGGCTAAGACAAAAGTGAGACGCCAAAATGGCGGCAGCTCTGTATGTGTGAGTTAATTTTGGGGTTGCCAAGATACACAAAATTTTGCAATAAAAACATGGTTAAAATATAAAAAAAAAATTGTTCGATATTGTTATGTTTAACTTTAACATCCTAAATGCTGAGTATTTTTTTTATAATAATGTCTTTTACTTTGAGAGGTTTTTGAAATATCCTCTAATTTTGTTATGTGTTGAAAACGATTCTAAATTAAAAGAAATACTTTCATTACCAAAAATTTTTTTGTGATAATATATTTATGTTGCCTTACTATAATTTATTGCGCACCTCTTGAGAAGCACTTGTATTAAATGGTACAGTAACAGTTTATTCCTCTGCCACGTGTCTTGACTCAAACAAATATAAAAAAAAAATAAAGCACTGGGGATTAAAATAATGTATGAATATTTTTACGATTCGACGACACGGTTGGCGCAGTGGTTGAGCGATCGACTGCTGCTCAGCATGTCGCGGGTTCGATCCCCGCACGGAAGAAATATTTGTACGACCTACAAGTATTTGTCCCGGGTCTGGGTGTTTTTCTATCTAAGTATAATATGTATATATTTACAAAAAAAATGTATTTAAGTAGTTTATCATCCATCTCGTTACCATAAAACAAGCATTAAGTTGCTTAGCTTGGGACGAGATGGCGTTGTGTGAAATGTCCAAGGATATTTATTATTATTATATACCGATAGAATAGCTACAATGTACATTTAAATTTTGAAAAAATAAGCGGCATAGTTTCATTTTTTTTTTGTATTATCCATGTCTTGGTAGATTGCTAATTTACCTTTTAAGGTACTTCATAAGTAACAACACGCCGGAGTCCTCCTTTAGTTGTTTATAAGTCATCCGCATCAAAATGTATACTGCAAATGACACTGTATTTGTTTGGAATCCAATCGTTTTCACCATTACAATTTCTACTAAGTAATTTTAATTCAATCATTTCTCCATACTTAATTTTCCTTAGAAAATCTAGCAAAAGGAATATAAAATAAAATACCCAGTAGTAACTATTAAATAATTAACCATAATAATGTATTGATTTTTATAATAAACGAAAAATTGCCCACATTTCGGTTAATTTGCACACGTGAATATTGGCAACACTGAACTTAAAATTAATTGTTTTGTTCTAGCAAATACAAATTGATTTTAATGTATATAATCTGAAAATAAGTGATTGAATTATTCATTTACGTATGAAACGTGATTCCTGGATTGTTTTTCTTTCGGTCACTACGGTTTTTACACCATTTTACCACGCAAGACATGATTTATAGTTTTTATGTTTTCGCCGCATATTGCGTCTTTAAGCATCGATGATAACGCGCGTAATGGCCGACTAATGTGTGAAAGTGTGCGTGCTGGCCTGTACATATAGCTGATCTGGCCGACTATGATGTCACAGTTTTTAGTTAGCGAGACTCTGTCCGACTTTTTTTATACGTCCATGACCTAAACCTAAACTTTCAACGCGGTTTTAATCGTAAAAAGAAAACATAAATCCTGAAGGAACAATACTTAAATTAATGATTAAATTCTAAATATATTTATATCAAAATGACATTAACTAACCAAGTATCATAATAAAGTAAAATTATGTGAACTTATAATGAGTCGATAAGTTTCCATTCTGCTACAATCGAAATGCTACGTTAATTATTGAAGTTCAATACTTAAATATACATTTTTATCATCATCACTACATAGTATAAAACAAAGTCGCTGTCGTCTGTCCGTCCCTATGTATGCTTAAATCTTCAAAACTACGCAGCGGATTTTCAAGCGGTTTTTTTTAATAGATAGAGTGATTCAAGAGGAAGGTTTATATATATGCATGCATAATATTGTAGAGAAACACTGATACAATTAGTGTTCATCATTGCACCCGCGCGGACCGGGGCGGGTCGCTAGTTAATTTATAAATCAGAAAATTAGATATTGCATTTATTTTCAATTTTACTCATATATCTATATATATAAATAAATAAAGTCTACATTTTAAAAAATATACAAGGCTGTGTTCGTCCATAAATACATATGTCGTTGTTTGTTTATATTGACCATGGACGTATAAAAAAAGGCGGACGGAACTCTGGCTAAGACAAAAGTGAAACGCCAAAATGGCGGCAGCTCTGTATGTGTGAGTTAATTTTGGGGTTGCCAACATACACAAAATTTTGCAATAAAAACATGGTGAAAATATTAAAAAAAAATTGTTCGAAATTGTTATGTTTATCTTTAACATCCTAAATGCTGAGTATTTTTTTTATAATAATGTCTTTTACTTTGAGAGGTTTCTGAAATTTCCTCTAATTTCGAGAGGTGTTGAAAACGATTCTAAATTAAAAGAAATGCTTTCATTACCAAAAATATTTTTGTGATAATATATTTATGTTGCCTAACTATAATTTATTGCGCTCCTCTTGAGAAGCACTGGTATTAAATGGTACAGTAACAGTTTATTCCTCTGCCACGTGTCTTGACTCAAACAAATATTAAAACAAAATAAAGCACTGGGGATTAAAATATTGTATGAATATTTTTACGATTCGACGACACGGTTGGCGCAGTGGTTGAGCGATCGACTGCTGCGCAGCATGTCGCAGGTTCTATCCCCGCACGGAAGAAATATTTGTACGACCTACAAGTATTTGTCCCGGCTCTGGGTGTTTTTCTATCTATAATACGTATACAAAAAAAAAGTTTATAAGTAGTTTATCATCCATCTCGTTACCATAAAACAAGCATTAAGTTGCTTAGTTTGGGACGAGATGGCGTTGTGTGAAATGTCCAAGGATATTTATTATTATTATTATACTAGTGGCCCGCCCCGGCTTCGCCCGTGCAAAGCGGGGGTGGGTTATACATATAAACCTTCCCCTTGAATCACTCTATCTATTAAAAAAAACCGCTTCAAAATCCGTTGCGTAGTTTTAAAGATTTATGCATACATAGGGACGGACAGAAGAATGCGACTTTGTTTTATACTATGTAGTGATACCGACACAATAGCTACAATGTACATTTAAATTTAAAAAAATAAGCGGCGTAGTTTCGTTTTTTTTTGTATTATCCATGTCTTGGTAGATTGCTAATTTACCTTTTAAGGTACTGCATAAGTAACGACACGCCGGAGTCCTCCTTTAGTTATTTATAAGTCATCCGCATCAAAATGTATACTGCAAATGACACTGTATTTGTTTGGAATCCAATCGTTTTCACCATTACATTTTCTACTTAGTAATTTTAATTCAATCATTTCTCCATACTTAATTTTCTTTAGAAAATCTAGCAAAAGGAATATAAAATAAAATACCCAGTAGTAACTATTAAATAATTAACCATAATAATATATTGATTTTTATAATAAACGAAAAATTGCCCACATTTCGGTTAATTTGCTCACGTGAATATTGGCAACACTGAACTTAAAATTAATTGTTTTGTTCTAGCAAATACAAATTGATTTTAATGTATATAATCTGTAAATAAGTGATTGAATTATTCATTTACGTATGAAACGTGATTCCTGGATTGTTTTTCTTTCGGTCACTACGGTTTTTACACCATTTTACCACGCAAGACATGATTTATAGTTTTTATGTTTTCGCCGCATATTGCGTCTTTAAGCATCGACGTTCACGCGCGTAATGGCCGACTAATGTGTGAAAGTGTGCGTGCTGGCCTGTACATATAGCTGATCTGGCCGACTATTATGTCACAGTTTTTAGTTAGCGAGACTCTGTCCGACTTTTTTTATACGTCCATGGATACGACATATTATTTAAAAAACTTAATAACTTACACAAGCTTACATGGTGATGTGTGCAGTGTCATGTGTCATACTGATTTAAACTCGTATCACTAGTCCTATTGATCCTATTCGGATAAAAATACTGGGTACGAAATCAAAGGATAGATACAATACAATAAATAATAATTAAATACAATAAATCGCATCTATTTTAATGCTGTAGAGTTTGTTTAGTTAAAAGCGCTAAACTCAGGAATTACACAAGTTAGATTGAAAAAAAATAGAAAATGTTGAAAACGTTATTACTTAAAAAAAAATCGACGAAAATGTATCTTTGTGTTTCTATAATTTGATCATAAAAGAGATATCATTGTTATATTGCGACGAGCAAGACGGGCGACAATGGAACGTTAAAAAGAAACAAAATTATAGGAGGCAGATTTATGTGTTTCTTTATACTTTTGAATACAACTGTCATCTAGTCTCTCCCCCGACTACGATTGCTGCAAAGCATTCAAAACGTCGGGAATTAAATAATGTAATTATAGAAGCGATAAATCCGTTCAAAAGTGTTTAATTTCAATACCAGTCCTATTTCTAAATTTCTTTTTCAACTGTGTAGCTTAATTAATGAGTATAAACAATAAACGAGAAATCTCGGGCACACCTAGTCTCATATACACAGCTGGCACTTACGTACGGCCTCCAGACCAACACAGTGTACCTAATTTTTTAATGATTCCGTTAAATTTCTAAAGTTTTCAAAAGTAGGCACTTAACGTTACAGATTTGGTAAAATATCAATGATTTCCTAGACACGATTTTTAATAATTTAAATACCGCACTATCCTACTGATATTTATTATAAACGCGAAAGTTTGTAGATAAGGATGGATGGATGTTTGTTACTCTTTCACGTAAAAAACTAGATACTAGATGTATTTTAATGAAACTTTATAATAATACTAGCGACCCGCCCCGGCTTCGCACGGGTGTTAAAACTTCCTCTTGAATCACTCTATCTAGTCTGCCTCGTTGGTCTAGTGGTTAGATGTGCCGCCTTTGGATCAACGGGTCCCGGGTTCGATTCCGGGGTCGGGCAAGACCAGAGGCACTGGCTCGGAGTCTGGGTGTTATTTCTATCTATAATATGTACGTATTTACAAAAAAAAGTATCTAAGTAGTTTATCATCCATCTCGTTACCTTATCACAAGCATTAAGTTGCTTAGCTTGGGTCGAGATGGCGTTGTGTGAAATGTCCAAGGATATTTATTTATTTATCTATTAAAAAAACTGCTTCAAATCCGTTGCTTAGTTTTAAAGATGCTAGTTTTAAAGATGAATGCTTAAGCATACCTACATAGGGACGGACAGACCACAGCGACTTTGTTTTATAATATGTAGTGATGATAGCTTTTAAATCAGAATAACACATAGGGTAAAATTTGTTATTTTGTTTGTTTAAATATTATGTTAATTGTCCAAAATATAAGTGTCAAGTGGGTAGAAAAAAAACTGACGAAAAAATAAATTCCATCACCACGCGGGTAAAACCGCGGGGCGCAGCTAGTTATCCATATACGCGTCCGAAATCCTTCAAATATTTAATCTACCACAAACAACTATAATGACTCGTTGAAGAACCTTCTACAATTAATTTTAATAACCAAATTTGAAAAAATACCTGGCCACGCGTCATTAGATAAAACAAGTTATATTATCCTGATGTATTTAAAAACAGTTTTCCTGTTCTTGTGATTTGGTATCGCGCACCAGTCGCATCTTCACCAAATTCTTTACAACAACTTAACAATTTTGTGGCTAAATATTAGTTATAGCTGTAAACTAAGTGTTATTTTTACTTTAAATAAAGTAAAATGTTATTTAAAATTTTATTGTTGCTTATTGCAGTGCAAGTAGTGTTTAAAGATGTATGTGAGTATTTATTTATTCGACAAACGATTGCAAATACTTCTTCGTTTCAATCCATAAATTACCCACTTAGTTAATTAATTCTGTGCCCATAAATGGCCCACTGCTGAGTCGGGCCTCCTCCATCTACATGGAGGGTAATGAACCTATTCTGCCTCGCTGGCTAGACGGGTCAGCATACGATTGCGTATCGAGTTTTTTTCTCTTCTCATACGGCTAGGTTTTAACCTTAACTTTTGTCGCCCCTTACGACACCCTCAGGATGGATTTAGGTAGTGACACTATGTATTCTAAATCCGACACCACACGGAGTTTAATAAAGTTTCATTATTTACACAATTAATGATAACATTAAGATTAAAATTGTATAACATAAAAAATAAATTGTTATAGGTAAGCTAAAACGTATAGTTTCATCACCACATTCCATGCTGAGGGTTTCTTGAAGACGAAGTAAATTACTGAACGTGGAAGAAATTCTAGCCACAACAGAAGGAAAACTTGATACGAAACCCTTTGTTTTTGTTTTTTGTTGCCCGGGGTAAAATCCTTTATGGAGTATCCCCGCTGGCCTTCCGCAGGCCGGGTGTGTGGGACTCTCCTCTGAAGAGGCATACCCACTAAACATCCCCGGGGTCTACCGTCCCGCGCTTGCTGCCCCGTGGGTCCTGACTGTACCTCCACGTGGCGAAACGAAACCCTTTTTAAAAAAAAAAAACTTCTCGGGGTTTTAGGTGCAGCGCCGTGGGAACGATAGTTAGAGTACTGCCTTACCGCATTGCTGTAACCAGAGGCTTTGAATCTTCGTACGACTCTTGCTCAGACTGAGCATTACAAATCGGGAGCGTGTCCGCTTTATCGGACATCTCGCCAGCAACACGTGGCGAGACGCCGGGTCTCTCGGGGGTGATACGACACCCTGTGCCAACCCGTCTCTATGGTTAGACTGTAGGCTAATTTCCCTCATTGAATTAGATTAGCTCTGACTCACTCAGAATAAGTAGAAACAGCACTGACGGCACTACCTTGTTGAGACGAACTCAAAATTACGATTTGGTAATTTCAGACGGCCAACGGAACAAGAAATTCTTTCGAAAAGATTATAATTACTTAGAAGCTACACAAAGTTTCTATAAGATACACACTGTAGAGAGGAATTGGTTGGATGCTAAGAAAACATGCGCCAAGGAGTGTGCCTCCCTTTTTTATCCAGAAGATCAAATTGAGGCAGACGCTGTACTAGCTCATTTGAACCAAACCCACAATCACATATATAATTATGTGTTCATTGGCATATCGGATTTGGTAGCTACAACTGTGTTCGAAACTGTAGATGGTACGTAGATTTTTTAACTTTTGTATTTTTGTATTTTTCGTTTTTTTTTTCCATTCACAACATAGCATGGGATCTTTAAAAAAATATTGAAATATCGCATTTTTTAAGTGATCGGTAAGTGAATAATCTAATATCTCGACGACACAATTCACTAGTTACTTAGTCTTCACTCCTATCGGCAGTCCCTATCCTAAAGACTGCCCCGCATGTTTTCTAATTAATTACTCCTTGCATTTTCTCAATTAATTTAACCAGTCTACCCAGATTTGACTAAGTAATATTAAAAATATTATTAGTCCTATTACTTCATTTACCTGTAAAAACTTTGCTGTCTTTGATAGTATATATACACTATTCCTTGAATACAAAAACAATTTTCAATTAAAAATGTTTTTTTTTGTATTGTTTGACTTGGCAAAGAACACTATTGAGTCAACTTGATTAAATCCGAACGTCCACCGCCAGCTAAAATAAGTTAGTTTAGCTTGCATAGTTGAGCCAGTTTTTCATACATGATAGTTCACCGTTGGTGGACGCACATGTATGAAAAACTGGCTTAACTATGCAAGCTAAACTAAACTAACTTATTTTAGCTGGCGGTAGACGTTCGGCAAGCGTTTTTATTTGATTTGTCTAAAGGTTCCCACATAAATTTCAGGACGATCAGTTCTTGATGTTTACAATAATTGGGATGATGGGCAGCCCGACAATAGTTACGGTGGTACGGACGGCTGCGTTATCCTGCGACGACATGGAACTATGAGTGACGTCTCTTGCAAAAAAACTAGTGGTTTCATATGCAAAAGGACACTCGCGTCTTTGGATTGGAACCAGCAATGTGATACACCCTACTTAGGTAAATTTCATGTGGATTTAGAATACATATAGTCACCACTCCAGCTGGGCTGGGCAGCATTTGGAAAACTTCGTCGGGTCTTCTCGTCGCCCATCCCGCAGAGTTTGAAAACGAAAGTTTTCGAACAGTGCGTCCTACCCGTCATGACCTACGGCGCCGAGAAGTGGATACTCACGGTGAGACTAGTCCACCAATTTAAAGTGGCTCAGCGTGCTATGGAGCGAGCTATGCTTGGAGTTTCTCTGAAAGATAGGCTCCGTAACGAGACTATCCGACAGAGAACCAAGGTCACCGACATAGCTCAGAGAATTAGCAGACTGAAGTGGCAGTGGGCTGGTCATATCTGTAGAAGAACCGACAACCGCTGGGGTAGACGAGTTCGTGAGTGGAGACCGCGAATCGGCAAGCGTAGTGTGGGACGGCCCTCTGCTAGATGGAGCGACGATCTGCGAAAGGTTGCAGGTAGCAGCTGGATGCGTCAAGCTGAAGACAGGGCGCTATGGCGCTCTTTAGGGGAGGCCTATGTCCAGCAGTGGACTAATGTGGGCTGATGATGAGGATGATGATGATAGTCACCACCCCATTCCATCCTGAACTTGAAACGAAACCCTATGCCACCCCGTAGGCTAATTACCCTCCCTATGATCAGAGGAGGCCCGACCCAGCAGTGGGTCATTTATGGGCCGAATAGTAGTAGTAGGTAAAGATGATGCCAATCAGCATTGCGTGTTTTATTACGTCCGAGTACCTTTCTGCCTCATCGGCCGTCAGCGCTGACATTTCTACTGCGTCACTAAAGTTTGCCAATCCTATGGGCTATATCAGCAACCCTAATTCGGCTGCGTATTTCGTCATTACTGATTCGATCTCGTGGGAAAACTACAAGCATAGCCCTCTCCATTGCCCTAAGGGGCCTTTGAGCCTTTAAATGGAGTCCATAAAGAGAAGAAATGAATGTCTTCGCAAACTCGTTTGGCTAGCGACATAATATCCTAATTTTAAGGTGGATGCTCCAGGGTAGCCCGCGATGACTTTGACGTTGAATAAGTTTTTCTTGCACCTTTAGGAGCTTGGAGGGTTGTATTGATGATTTTGATGATTATAATTCTATAACTACATAAGTCTTACAGCCGCAAATAACATTTTAATCAACATACAACCTAGCACTGACCTGCAAATTGCAAAAAACGTAAGAAAATTTGAATTTGCGGGCTACCCTGGAGCATCCACCTTAACCTAATTAGCCACAGCCTTAGTTAGCCTTCTTTCGACTAACCATATATTACGTCACAAAAATATATGCCTAGGTACTATGAATGAAATCACATTTAGAAATTAAACATTTTATAACGGATTTATCGCGTGTTTATTACATTATTTAATTCCCGACGTTTCGAATGCTTTTCAGCAGTCGTGGTCGCGGAAAAGACTAGATGACAGTTGTCTTCAAAAGTACAAAGAAATCCGTTAAAAAGTGGTTAATTTAACTGATTGTGATGCGGATTTTATTTGAGTCAGAATCGGTTTACCTAAGCAAACTAATATTAGTGAATATTAAAAAAAACTTTATTCTACAGACTTGCTTACAAACTTATCTAACCTACACTAAGATGCACTCAGCAAAACACATTACACTTACAATATAAAAATGCACTAAGGTATAGTTTCTGGGCCGTGAGGTTGCAAATGGACTCAACTCAGCTGCAATGCCACTATGTGTGGTGCTGGTTTACCGTAGGAACCAGTACAGTGAAGTCGCGGAGGGCATCAAACGAAGTTTAAAGGGAATAAATATATATCAAACACATTAATTAAATATCCTATAATTAATTACAAAGTTATCCGAACTTTTGTAGTATGTGTGTTCCTTAATCCAATAATTTTTTTTCCAGAATATACTTACAACGAGAAGATTGGGAGGTGTTATAAACTGCACACTGTCCCCATGAACTGGACAGAAGCTTATTCGGTCTGCGCTACAGAGCTGTCGTATTTAGCTGTCATAGATACGCAGGAGGAAGCCAATCTTTTGACAGAGATGGTGAAACAGGGGGCGGTGAATAAATTTGGAAACTATGTACGAGGCGCCGTGTTGTTGGGCTTCCACAACCGGTTAGATGAAGGCTGGACCACTGTAAAAGGTAATATAGGCAAGCAAGTAAGCTTGGTTCTCTCGTCTGGCGGACTTTTAAGTTGTTTTGTAAACAAGATCAACAATTGGAAAAAATACACAACTACAGAGCTTATTGCCGGCTCTTCTTTGTAGCATTCCGAACCGGTGGTAATTTCAGCATGAATGTGGGTGGAGGCAAGTGAGATCAAAAGAGATGGATGGATTGTAAGAATGAGGAATTGTGTATGAAAGGAACGCATGAGGCAGATCACCGCAAGCCGCAAGAGAAGGAAAACTTGATACAAACGTTGCGCCAACTCGTCTACCCAGCGTGGCACAGTACGCTAATTTCCCTCTATGAATCTGGAGGAGGCCAGACTCAGTAGTGAGTTATCCCTTTCCGAGTTGATAGGTCTGCTACGACTTAAACTTGAAATAAGTTAACGAAACCATTTGTCGGATGACACATTTGGGTAATCTTGGACGACTTACTAGTTGTTGGTTCAAACTCGACTTCAAAAACATAAACGCGAAAAATAACCAATATAGCCATTTGAAGTCGATGCCAACTTAAATTGACACTGACGTTAATTTTAGGATGTAGGTGTATACCTATCATACATACATACATCCTAGCCTTGGGTATCCAAGGCCTATCCAAGGCCCATAGATTACTTAATCACTATCACTAATAGTATAAAACAAAGTCGCTGTCGTCTGTCCGTCCCTATGTATGCTTAAATCTTTAAAACTACGCAACGGATTTTGAAGCGGTTTTTTATAATAGACAGAGTAATTCAAGAGGAAGGTTTATAATGTATAATACATGCACCCGTGCGAAGCCGGGGCGGGTCGCTAGTTAATAAATACTTTCTAAACTAACGTGTATTGAGACTGTAATACAATAAATTCAGTAAGAACTAAATTTTGCCAAAATGCTAAGTAACCTTATTAACTGAGCCCATAAATGACTCACTGTTGGGGCGGGCCTCCTCCCATTACATGGAGGACAACTAGCCCACTGTAAGTACCACGCTGGCCAGACGGGTTGGTACAGGGTTTCGTATCAAGTTTTCCTTCTCTCGCGGCTAGGTTCTCGGCCTTATCATTTCAATGGCCAGACGGATGATACCACTATTACTACCAGCGATCGCACATTGTAAAACTAGTACTAGCCAAATCAGTGGAAAAATGGTGAGGGAGTTCAATAGAGCGATGCCGTCTGACATCCAAGAGCTATCCGATAACCAATCGTTTAGTTAGACTTCGTGTATTGGCTGCCATAGATGGCAGAGTGGCAGTCGGGTACTGTTATTAATGACGTTTTTTTTTCATAGGGTCAAGTTTGGAGGAGAGCGGATATCAAAACTGGGGTAATCACCAACCTGACGGAGGAGATATGGAGAAGTGTGGCTCCATGTTTTACAACGGGAGTCTTAACGACATCAAATGCAACCAAAAAGCATTGTTTATTTGCGAACACGAGGTCAATTTGTTAGCGAACTTGTTAAACGATAGATTTTCCACTTATTAATTTCTGTAATAATTACTGGAAAATTACTTATTCATTACATAACTGTCTAATGTCTGTAATATTTAGAAATGTGTCTTACATAATATAGTTGTAAAAATAAATATAAATTTTCAAAGCTTTAAATATTTTTATTCCCAATATTTTTATTTAAAAGAAGGATATTGATATTTATTTTATATTAAGTACCTACTTAAAAATCTTAATTCATTTACCACCTTTCTTTGTAAATAATAGAAATAGTCCGGCAAAAGTAATTAAATTTTGAATATTTAGACGTTGGGATGTTTGTTACCGCGGCCTCGGACTTGGATGAACACTGTAGAGTTTAATAGCTGTTTAGGCGCAAAGGGATGTTCATCCAACCAGACGAGGTGTTATGTCTGGCTAGGGGTCGCTACCCCCCGATAGGAAATCTGAACTGTGCTCATTTCTCTTGAAATTTCGCCATCGCGGTGTAGGACTTTTTGGTAATTTGTAGGCCATATTTCTTTATAAAAATAGTTCAGATTTTTCGGGTAAATTGTGTGTTGGTTGCTACAGCTGGATTGTAAACCATTGTATTGCCATTGCTCTGACGAAAGTTATTGTCATTATTTAAAATAGAATAATACAAAGTCATACTTAAATTGGATGTGGAATTGATTTAACATTAATTTTGTTTTCGATTTTGGTGACAAATCCTGTTTTATGAAATAAACACCAATAAGTATAATTTATTAAATATAATTGGACCCTTTTTTGATAGTCGGTCTTACATATGTAGTTAAATACCAAAAAAGGTTAACCAGCAGTTGTGAAGATGCAACTGTTGACACACAAAACAAGGAAAACTGAGAAAAGCTGGGTTTTAAATTGATGCGATAAACCCTGTCTTATTGTCATAATTCATTAGTCAAAAGATATGTTCAGTGGTCCGCGGTAAATCGCCGAAGCCGCATGTCTATTTGTTTTACAAAATGTTTCGTACATTAAAATTATTGTTCACCCTAATTTCTCTGCAAGTTTTCTTTGAAGCTTCAAGTAAGTATTATTTTTATATTATTGTAGAATAGCTACACAATTTTGTGTTCTCTTTGTGAAGTGTAGGTAAAATAATAACCTTACATGATTATGATAAGTTTTGTTTATCCTGTTACATTCAACAATACATTAAACCAATAAATGAAACAATAAAATAAATAAACAATGAAATATTAAAGACCATAAAGTAAATCTGGATACGTCAAGCTTCTCAGCAGTGAACTAGGGCTGAAAATATTGATGAAATTAAAAAAAAAGAATTTATCACTATCACTATCACTACATAGTATAAAACAAAATCGCATTCTTCTGTCCGTCCCTATGTATGCATAAATCTTTAAAACTACGCAACGGATTTTGAAGCGCTTTTTTTTAATAGATAGAGTGATTCAAGGGGAAGGTTTTTATGTATAAACCACCCCCGCTTTGCACAGGCGAAGCCGGGGCGGGCCACTAGTATAATATATAAACCAAAATTTATCTTTAATGTAACTTATACTTGCCACTTACTTTCTTACTTTTTTTTCTACCGTATCAATAATATCCCACTGCGTTGATTTTCGTGTGGTTACGGATTTAGAATACAGTCACCCTTTTATTTGATCCTGGGGGTGTATAAAGAGCCGAATAAAGTAAATATCATTAATAAGCCTAAACCTAGTCACAAGAGAAGGACAAATTGATGCGAAGCCAATATGATTGGAGGAAGCCCAAGACAGCAGTGTGTAATGTGTGGTGTCAAAGAGAATCTGACTCCAAATAAATTGAACTCCGTTTAGTATGTACAATTAAAATATATTTACAGAAGGAGTTAGGACAGGCAGAAAAATAAAAGCAATAAAAAATGTACAAGACAACAGAAAAGAGAATAAACCAAAAGTGACAGTCAATAAAATGGTTGCCATAGAACCCGCGCACGGAATCTGTAAAGGACTCGCGTGCGCGAACTCTACGGCGGTATATATATAAAACGTGTCTGTCAAGTCTGTCTGTCCATAAAATAATTAATTACACAAATTAATTTGAACATAAAATATGTACATGCTGACACGCCACATCACCCCCTTCCAGCTGGAAAGCGCCATATTTTCAGCGAAGAAAACGCGCTGGAAAGTGCACACGTCGACCAGATCGAGTTCTTCGGACATTGTCTTCTTCGACGGCGTCGGGTGGCGTGTGGTGCTGTGATGATGAATGAGATGGAATTGTGTGCTGTATTGAATGTTGTGATGATGAATGAGAGGAAGGTGAAATGAGCTGTGAGTGTGTGTGACTGTGCAATGGGTGGAGTGAAGTGTTATCACTCAACACGTAGGCTGGTTTTAGCCTGTCTATGGATACAGTAATCACATTACCACGAACTCGAATCTTGAACACCTTATCACCTCTGTCTACAACCTCGTAGGGACCAGTGTATGGAGCAGTTAACGACCCACGGACCTTATCATCCCGCAGAAAAACGTGGGAGACAGTAGCCAAGTCTTTAAAAACAAAGACCGATTTGTGTCCATGGCGTGAAGCTGGTGATGGCTGTAAATCGTTAACAATCTTACGCAGTTGGGCTAAGTAATCACTTGCATCAGGAAAATGATCACTAGAGTTAGGCTGTAAAAGTTGACCGGGCAACCTCAGTGACTCACCGTACGTGAGTTCGGCTGAGGATGCGCGTAGATCTTCCTTGAAAGCACACCGGATACCCAATAAAACCACTGGTAGAGTGTCAACCCAGTTTGTAGTTTGATGACAGACAATAGCAGACTTGAGTTGACGGTGAAATCTCTCTACGAGACCGTTGCATGCTGGATGGTAAGAAGTAGTCCTTTTATGCTTGAAACCTATGAGTTCTGATAGCCTTTTGAATAGCGCCGACTCAAACTGTGCACCGCGATCAGTCACGATGCTGGTAGGGACGCCAAAGCGAGAGATCCAACCGTGCAATAAGGCCTTAGCGACAGCCTCAGCGGTGATCTCTTTGAGAGGAATTGCCTCAGGCCATCGCGTAAACCTATCGATGGCTGTAAGACAATATTTGTACTCTTGGCTAGATGGTAAGGGACCTATCATATCAATGTGAATTTCTGAGAACCTGGATTTGGGTAAGGAAAACGTACCTAAAGGTGATGAGACGTGCCGAGTGACCTTTGACCGCTGGCAGGCCAAACAGAAACGGGTCCATTCTCGACAGTCTTTCCTAATGCCAGGCCAAACGTAACGTTCTGCAACTAGTTTTGCAGATGCATTGGCCCCAGGATGACTCAGTGAATGTAATGCCTCAAAAACCTGACGGCGGAATTGAGGTGGAATGTACGGTCTTGCAACGCCACTACCAACGTCACAATATAAGACAGTGTCTGTCCCAGGCAACCTAACTTGTTTGAGGCACAAAGACGTATTGTTGCTGGTAATAAGCTGCTGCAGCTCTGAATCGGAGAACTGAGACTGAGCGATGTGCTCCAAGTCCACCGGCTGAGAAATCTCCTCGATCCGAGACAGCGGATCGGCCACAACATTGTGCTTACCAGATATGTGCCGTATATCAGTAGTAAATTGGGAAATGAAATCTAAATGCCTGAACTGGCGAGGTGAGCATCTATCCTTACGATTACTAAATGCGAAGCAAAGAGGTTTATGGTCTGTGTAAACCACGAAGTCTCTTGCTTCAACCATGTGACGGAAATGTTTTATTGACTCGTAAATAGCCAACAACTCACGGTCGTAAGGCGAGTATTTCTGCTGGCTTGGGCTCAGCTTCTTAGAAAAGAAAGCAAGAGGTTGCCATCCAATCCCTTGCTTGTGCTGTTGCAAGACTGCGCCAATGGCTACGTCTGATGCATCGGAAACAATTGATAATCGACTTTCTGAGTCTGGATGTGCTAACAAAGTTGCCTGACACAGATCCTGCTTACAGGCTTCGAAGGCCTCATGCTCAGCTGCAGAAAATGTGATAGGATGAGACCCTTTGATCGAACCAACCAGCATATCGTTCAAAGGAGCCTGATTACGAGCTGCATTGGACATAAACCTCCTATAGAAATTGAGCATGCCTAGGAACCTTCGAAGCTCTTTGACCGTTTTCGGAACCGGAAAATTTTGGATAGCCTCTACCTTGGCAGGCAAGGGCTTGGTACCCTCGCTAGAAATAAGGTAGCCTAAAAACTTTACCTGAGAAACGCCAAAGGTGCACTTGGATGTGTTGATTACCATGCCGTATTCCTGCAGCCTGGTGAACAGCGTGCGTAGGTGCTGCTTATGGGTCTCCTCATCAGGGGAAAAGACCAGGAAGTCATCCAAATAAGCGTAGCAGAACTCAAGGCCTCTAAGCATCTCATCAACAAATCGTTGAAAGGACTGAGCTGCATTGCGCAACCCGAACGTCATGTACGGAAACTCGTAGAGACCGAACGGGGTAGTGATCGCAGTCTTCGCTATGTCGTCACCAAATACTGGAATCTGATGGTAAGCTTTCAACAAATCTATCGTGGAGAACACCCTGCAGCCTGCGAGGCTATGAGAGAAATCCTCAATGTGCCGGATGGGATACTTATCTGGTAGAGTGCGAGCATTCAGCATCCTATAATCCCCGCAAGGACGCCAGCCGTTGTCCTTCTTAGGAACTAAGTGGAGAGGTGAGGCCCAAGATGACTCAGAGGGTCTGGCTATGCCACTCTGCAGCATAGAAGCAAACTCCTCTTTCGCTATCTTGAGTTTATCCGGTGCCAGCCTACGTGGAGTACATGAAATGGGCGGGCCCGGAGTGGTGCGAATGTAGTGCACTGTATTGTGTAATGGCTTGCGATGTGTACCTAGTGGGCGAGTGACGTCGGGAAATGAACGTAGTATGTCATGATATACCGACTCACCAACAATCGACTTCACCGAAGAGACAATGTCCGAAACTCGAGCAGGCGAAGCCGGGGCAGAAAGAGAGGTGTGGTTGTCAATCAGACGATGGTTCCTGCAATCTACAATTAAATTATAAAATGACAAAAAATCTACACCTATTATAGCCCTATTCACATCGGCAACTATAAATCTCCAGGAAAAGTCACGCCTTAAACCTATATTAACAGAAATATTTACAAAACCGTATGTATGAATGACGGTGCCGTTTGCCGCACACAGCTCGTATGCGGTTTTCTCTCGTCGGCCTTTAGCAGCAGATCGTGGGAAGACGCAGACATCGCTTCCGGTATCGATGAGGAACTGCGTCTTCGTTACCCGATCTGTGACGAATAGGCGGCCTTTGCTGGAAGAGCAGTCATCAGCCGCGCTCACTGACTGCTGTTTTAGTTTTCCGGCGTGAAGTTGCACGGCTTTACGCACTTCTCCGCCCTCTTGCCGAACTCTTGCCCTCTTGCCGGGTGCCGAGTTCCGTGCCGCGATCCGGAACGATTGCGGCTGTGCGTGCGATTCGGCGTCCGCGATCTAAACATCCTGGCTACTTCTGATGTTAGCATGTCGACCTTCTTGGTTAATTCAGCAATTTCGTGATATGCTCCATCGACTCTTGGACTAGCTGCAGTGCCCGATGAGGCGCCGGTAGTGGAAGCTGATGCAACTTGTGGGCTGACCACATCATGAATGCGATCCGCCAGTTCTGCCAATTCTTCTAGAGAAGCCTTCATTTGTGAAGCGAGAATAGTTTGAGTTCCACTCGGGAGCCTGCTTAACCAAATCGTCCTCATAAAATCATCCGGTACACCCGTCCCAGCCAAATTTAGGAGGTGGCGATAGAATTGAGATGGTTTTCTATCGCCGAGTTCCTCATGCGTGAGAAGCTGCTTGAGTTTCTTTTCTCGAGACGCGGACAATCGTTTTATGAGCTCCATTTTTAATTTCTCATACTTATCAACGACTGGCGGGTTGCTAATTACATCTTGAATTTCGGTTGCATACCGCGGGTCTAGATTACCGATAGCGTAATAGAACTTTGTTATGTCTCGAGTTATATTTGCTAGAAAAAATTGAGCTTCTAGCTGTGAAAACCATAGCAATGGGTTGTCCGGGTAGAATGGCGGAATTCGGATTCCCACGGGACATGCTTCTTTACCTGTAATTGCCTCGCTCTCACGTCCTGTTGGCGGCGTCATATATGAATCTTGCTCGGCCATAATGTCGTATTCTTGAAGGTGGTCACCAGTGTAATGTGTGGCGACCAAAGAGAAAATCTGACTCCAAATAAATTGAACTCCGTTTAGTATGTACAATTAAAATATATTTACAGAAGGAGTTAGGACAGGCAGAAAAATAAAAGCAATAAAAAATGTACAAGACAACAGAAAAGAGAATAAACCAAAAGTGACAGTCAATAAAATGGTTGCCATAGAACCCGCGCACGGAATCTGTAAAGGACTCGCGTGCGCGAACTCTACGGCGGTATATATATAAAACGTGTCTGTCAAGTCTGTCTGTCCATAAAATAATTAATTACACAAATTAATTTGAACATAAAATATGTACATGCTGACACGCCACAAGTGTGTCATTTATGGTCTGAGTTCTAGTAATAAATAAATAAACAACGCCATCTCGTCCCAAGTTAAGCAACTTAATGCTTGTTTTATGGTAACGAGATGGATGATAAACTACTTAGATACATTTTTTTTTTGTAAATACATACTTAAAATAGATAGAAATGACACCCAGACTCCGAGCCAGTGCCTCTGGTTTAGACAAAGACACTTGCCCGACCCCGGAATCGAACCCGGGACCCCCAAAGGCGGCACATCTAACCACTAGACCAACGAGGCAGTAGAGTATTTAGGCACAAAGGGATGATCATCCAGTCAGACGAGGTGGTATGTCTCAGAGGGGGCCGCGGCGACTGTCCCCCGATAACTATAGTCGAGGATTTCTTAACCGTGCGAATTGCTCTGTAACCTTCGCTATCGCGGTGTAGGAGTTTTTTGTACTTAATTCTCACATTTGTAGGTGTAGTGATGTTTCTTGATGGTGATAGTTCAGATTTTTCGGGTAAATTGTGTAGCATGCTGGTCGCTACAAGTAAGATGAATCTGATATTTACAGATGGTCAACGCAATGCACAGTTTTTTAGAAAGGATTACGTATACAAAGAGGAAACACAGAGTTTCTACAAGATACACACTATGTACCGAACTTGGCCAGAAGCCAAAAAGATATGCGCCAGGGAAGGCGCTACTTTCTTTTACCCAGAAGACCAGAATGAAGCTGACATTGTTTTGGGTTTAGTTAACGAAACTACATCGTTTAATTACTTGTACATTGGTGTAACGGATATGATTGCAGAGACTGTCTTCCAAACTGTCGATGGTGAGTTTCTTTCAGAAACTAAAAGTTTTAATTTTATATTTATTCTGTAGACATCCGTTAAAAACTATAATCTTTATTTAATTAATAATATAATTATACTATACGTGTGTATGTCACTGAACTACACCTAAACGGCTGAACCGATTTGAATGATTTTTTTTTGTATGCGGTTGGGTGGCACCGAGGATGGTTTAGATTCACAAATCAGCCCGACAGAAGGCGCTGCAGTCGGTAAAAAAACATTCGGGACAACGTCTGCCCGGTCAGCTAGTGTAATATAAATTCACAGAGATGTTCTATTGTAGAAACATACACGGTAATTTACAATAAAAAATTAATAAATACACGGACTGTGTTAAGATTTACTTAGTCGAAATATGGTTTTATTATGTTTTTTTAATTATTATTAATCTGCACTAGGTATAGCCTGTATCGCGGAGACTGTGTAAACACGAACATAAACGTCATCCTGACGTTTATGTTTGATGAATATGAAATAGGTACATCGTATCACTAAAATACTTCACACCTAAAACGAATGCCTCTAAAACAAAACAAAAATGTATAAGTAACGCGACCTTGTAGACAAAATAATGCACTTGGGAAATACGAATGTTAATGAACTATTATTTACAGGCAGACCAATACTAGATGTATACAGCAAATGGGCTCCGAATGAACCCAACAATGCAAATGACGAAGAAGACTGTGTACTTATACGACGAGATGGAAAGTTGAACGATGATGCGTGCCATAAATCTTTTCCTTTCATTTGCAAGAAAACCCTGGATTCAATTGAGTGGAACCAGAAATGCAACATGCCATACTTGGGTAAGTAATGTTTTAAAACACTTCCCAGTACTTGTTGATTTCTTCATATAATTCACGGACGCAGATGGAGAGCATGTATTTCTGGCTTACACAGACACTTGTACGAACCAAGATCACAAAAGAAGTGATCCGGCGCAGCGCTTGCAATCTCTTGACCAAAAAAGATGCACACCACGGTACCACATTACATTATAAATGCCAAGAATATTTATTTATTTATCTATCTCTATATACATAAAAGAAAGTGGAAGTTACACTATTTATAACTAGAGAACGGCTAAACCAATTTGGCCGAAAATTGGTGGGGAGATAGCTTAGCACCAGGAGACGGACATAGGATACCTATGATATTTTTATCCCGTTCCTGTGGGATGTGATTTAAAACGTGGTATAACAAAACGCAACTGACCTGGAATAACAATACGCAACTGACATTATGTTGTCATGTCAAATAGTTTGACAAATTTGTCAATTACAAATTTTGAAGTTGAACGGTTGATGTATTTGTTTAGTTTCTATTAGATTATTGTGCCGATATTATAATTAAAAATTACGTGACCAAGACGATCTAAACTTACCAGACAAAGCCGTAATGCAACTAAGATTCGAAACATTGCAAATGAAAAGACTGAAGAAGAAATTGCACGTGAAGATTGCCGCATTAGTATGGCTCGACTTCGTGCTTCTCAATCACCTAAACCTAAGAGATCAACAACAAGATAGTTTTCGATACACAAGAACAAATTAATAAATTTGAATCGAGCAACGTTTCGATACGATGGCAGCACTGATTGCTGCTTGCATACGACGTCCACATTGCGCCAATAGATGGCATGTAATATTGCAAAACACTCCGCAACGGGCAAAGTTTTTATCAACATTGAAAATCATCATCTGGGACGAATGTACAATAGCGCATAAACGTGCACTGGAAGTACTCAACCGATCCACCCGAAGATATACGCAATGAGACGAGATGTTTTGGAGGGGCAATGATTTTACTGTCTGGTGATTGTGGTCCACCAAACACTGCCTGTAATTCCAAGATCGACTGCTGCCGCCGAAATAAACGCTTGCTCAAATCATCGAAACTATGGTGCTATGTGAAGAAACTTCAGATGACAACAAACATGAGAGTTACACTGCTGAACGATACATCTGCTGAAGATTTCTCTGAGCAATGACTGACTATCGGTAATGTTCGAGTACCTGTCGACGAATCGAATGGGTTGATTTTATTTTCTCAAAATATCCGTAACTGTGTCTCATGGAAAGACGAAATCATCAACAAAGTATTCCCAAACATCATTACTAACCACAAAATAATGAATGGATGAGTGAGCGAGCAATTTTAGCGGCTAAGAATAAATATGTAGATGACTTATTAGTACTACATATTTAGTATTGGTACCTACACTGCATTAATTAAAATCTATTGACTGTGTAAAGAAGACTCCTTTTTGTCTCGAGTCTTTTTTTTAGCACCGTCACCGCACAATTTAAGGTTAAAGGTTGACTCCGTAGTAAGTATGCTTCCAAACATAAACCAAAACCACCAAAATGTGCAATGGAACGCGTTTTGTGGTAAGTAAATTGATGAATAATGGAATATACTCAAAGGAAAATTGGACGGTGAGGAAGTTCTCATCCGAAGATCCCGATGATCCGTCTTGCTTTCGCCATGACCATTAATAAATCACAGGGCCAACCCTGGAAAGTTTGTGGCCTGAGTCTAGAAAATCAGTTCACGGATCAGATATAATCGGATCAGGTATCACTAATCATTTGTATCATCACATAGAATCTTTGAACTCAAACACTTTTTAGGATTTATCGCGTGTTTAAAACATTATTTAACTCCCGCCGTTTTGATTGCCTTTCTGCAGTCGAGGGCACGGGAGAGACTAGATGTCACTTGTCTTTCAAAGTACAAAGAAACAGTTAAATCTACCGCCTATAATTATTTTTTATTGATAACGTTCCCTGTGCACGCCAACCTAATGCATCAATACAATCCTTTAATGGTTCGTAATATGTAGTATCAAATAAACTAGTAGGTACTCAAGTAAAGTAGTACTGTTCGTTTCAGTGCTTCAAATACAAATTCTCAATTATTCTGCAGCAATTTTAGACCATACAGCCTCGTGCTTCACAGTTTGTTTGTTTCTGAAATTCTTTACTATCATAATAATATTACTATAATATATAATATGACTATTTAGTTTTCTAAGCGGTAACTTATCATAATTAGTTTATTATAATTAGGTACTTAATCTATAATTGCTTTTATCATAATTAATAGTTTGCTTTATTTAATCTAATTTATTTACGTTGTTCCAAAATAAGGTGATCAAGATCATAGTTAAACCCGATTTTCTTTTTAACGACATTTGCAGTTATGACTGTGATGTATAAAAGGAATTTGGTATTGATATACCGTATGAATGAACTAGGTCCTGCTAGTCTTTTAATAAAAATGGGACAGAAATTAAACTTGGCGGGCAGCAATTTGGAACGCAGGTAGCATACAAAAAACAGTCCAGTGCTTCTCAGTGACATTTAAGAAGTTATCTTTGTAACTTATCTACAAGGACAGTGGTTCGAATGCGCTGTAGGTGCACATTTACTTTCATTATATTAGGTATACATTTAACATATCAATGTTTAGCCTGGGTGATAAAGAGTGACATGATGACCTGTGTCGCCTTCTGATATGTGGTCTAACCCGGAGTGTTATCAGAAAACAACAACGTAAATTTATGCATGCTATACGTTGACATATCAAAAGTCTTGAGGGCCAAGGTTCATTTTGCTAAAAATATAATCATTGTACTTTATTGTCAAATATCAAACGAAACAATGATGCTTTGGACGCCATTTTGATTTTGGAACCGCGCTGCAATCTAGAGTAAAGATACTATTTACCTACTACTTCTCAGCCCATAAATTTATTAATTAATTTAGGTAATTAGCTTATTGCGGCGGGTCGTTCTCTTCCCTGCAATATGGTTCAGGAGGGCGATGGCTGCCGCATGCGTCATGCTTGTGAACTGGTGCCGTTGCTGGGGGTCGGTTGGCTTGGGCATTAGAAGGTTACTATTGTCGACTAGATCTGGCTGATGTTTGGCCCTTTGCAACTACTGTGCGAGTTTGCTCTCACAAATCTGTCTTAAATCCAGTCTTGTACCCAAAAATGGCGATCTAAAAAGAGCAACTACAGAGTTTCTTGGCGGCTCTACCCTTTAGAGGTGCATTCCGAACCGGTGGTAGATGGTAAATAATTAATTTTAAATGGTAAATTTTAAATATTTTTTTTTGTTTGACCTGTCATAGAGCTTTAGTGAGCCAACTTGATTAAATGAGTTTTGATTAGATTGATTTGATTTAATGTGCCACGCTGGCTAGAAAGTTTTAATATCAAGTTTTCCTTCTCTTGCGGCTAGGTTTTCAGCCATGTAAAGAGACTGTCTCTCTATGATCCCGAGAGGTGAATCATTTGTGGGGTGAGGTAGTTACGATTGTAAGGAGCAACGACAATAAAGAAACGAGTGCGATGACTTGTCTTAAAATAGATGACATAGGTATCACGGCTTTTGTGATTCAGAATGTTTCAAACAGTAAAGTAGTAGCATATTGATGACAAACAACATTATTCATAAAAACACACGATACTAGCAGATTGCGGTTGCACATTCCATTTTAATTTGTGAGTATGTGTAGTATGGCTCTGTAAGCCCCTGTACGCACTAGCGGCTGGCCGCATAGGCGGCTAGCCGCGCGGCCCGCTGCTTTTCAAGTTTAATATGCAACCGCGATGAAACCGCTTTAGCCCCTGTACGCACTAGCGGTTGAACCGCCTAGGCGGCAGTCGCGCGGCCTGCCACTTTTCTAATTTAATATGCAACCGCTTATGTCTGTACGCACTGGCGGTTGAAATTTTTTGGCGGTTTAATAGGCCGCGCGGCCTGCCGCTAGTGCGTACAGAGGCTTAGGCGGTTGGACCGCGGTTGCTTAATAAACTGGAAAAGCGGCTAAGCGCGGGCTAAGTGTGCCTAGTCTAGCCTATAGATGATCCACCTTATGTGGTATGGTTTTTGGACTTTTAAGAGATCGGCACATTGTTCAATGAGATATTTCCCTCGATTTATAAGAATGACATTTCTTGTTTATGACGCTACGTCAGTGAAATCTTGAGTATGACTAACATGACGAACTCCACCTGATCAGTATCGTGAGAAATATTCCTAATTCTTCTCTGATGCCACTAAAAATTAGGATAAATGTAAAATACCTTAATTAAACATCGATATACCAGGATTTCTTAGGTATTTCGCCATTATTAAACATTTAAATTAAACACTTTTTAACGGATTTATCGCGTGTATAATGGTCTCTCCCGCGACCACGACTGCTGCAAAGCATTCGAAACGTCGGGAATTAAATAATGTAATATACACGCGATAAATCCGTTAAAAAGTGTTTAATTTCAATCGATATACCAGGGTTTAAAATATCAAGATACCTTAATTAAACATCGATATACCAGGGTTTAGAATATCCAGTGTCAACACCCTCTCCATCCTGAGGGTGTCGTAAGAGCCAACCCAAGGAAATTGAAAAGTCAAAAGTCAAGGCCGAATACCTAGCCGCAAGAGAATGAAAACTTGAAATGAAAAACCAACCCACCTGTACAGTAGCCTAATTACCCTTCCTGTGATTTGAGGAGGTCCGACTCAGCACTGGGTGGTTTATGGACTAAGTTGAAGTAGAAGTTTCCGGGTTGGACGTCCCTGGATTTGATACAACAAATAACAGATGTGCCGCCTTTGGATCAACGGGTCCCGGGTTCGATTCCGGGGTCGGGCCAGTGTCTTTGTCTAAACCAGAGGCACTGGCTCGGAGTCTGGGTGTCATTTCTATCTATAATACATGTATGTATTTACAAAAAAAGTATATAAGTAGTTTATCATCCATCTCGTTACACACAGCACAAGCATTAAGTTGGGACGAGATGGCGTTGTGTGAAATGTCCAAGGATATTTATGTATTTATTATAACTTTCGCTTCTTTATTATTAAGTCTAATTTCATTTGGCAGACTATACGCACAACGAGTCACTAGGAAGATGCTACAAATTCCACCGCACTCCGTTGAACTGGACCGATGCAATGGCCCTATGCAACACAGAAGGATCGTATTTAGCAGTCATCAACACGCAGCGAGAAGCTGACTACTTTGTACAGCTGACAGCTGCTAAGCTCCCGAAGAATAAACGGGGAGATTACACGACCAATGCTATACATTTGGGCTTTCACAATCAGTTCGACGACGACTGGAATACTGTAACAGGTAGGTAAATTATTTCCCAACTAGCGACCCGCCCTGGCTTCGCATGGGTGCAATAATGAACAGCTAAATGTATCAGTGTTTCTCTACAATATTAAGCATTTATTATACTTAAAAACGTTCATCGTGAATCGCCCTATCAATTAAAAAAAAACGCTTCAAAATCCGTTGCGTAGTTTTAAAGATATAAATATACATAGGGGCGGACAGGCGACAGCGACTTTGTTTTATAATATGTAGTTTTATTACACTTAAAAACCTTCCTCTTGAATCGCCCTATCAATTAAAAAAAACCGCTTCAAAATCCGTTGCGTAGTTTTAAAGATTTAAACATACATAGGGACGGACAGGCGACAGCGACTTTGTTTTATAATATGTAGTGATAGTGATGTAGTGATAGTTCTAGTCCGTGTGGTGACGGATTAAGAATAGTGTCACCACCCCATTCCATGCCGAGGGTGTCATAAGAGCGGACCGATCAAAATGTCAAAGCCGATAACCTAGTTGCAACAGATGGAAAACTTGAACCGAAACCCTTTGCGAACCCGTCTTGCGAGCCTGGCAATCCGAATCCCTGTGCCAATCCGCCTGGCCAGCGTGGTATAGTAGGCTTATTACCCTCCATGTTATTGGAGGGCCGACTTAGCAGTGGGTCTAGTATGGCCTGAGTAGTAGTATTGTAGCGACCGCATGCTACATACTTTACACAATTTACCAGAATAATCTAAACTAATTGCATCAAGAAATATCGCCTACAAATGCGATAATTACGTAATAGTCCTACACCGCGATAGCGAAATTTCAAGAGCAATTCGCAAGTTAAGATATCCCCGACTACAACTATCGGGGGAATAGGCGCTGCGACCCTTAGACAGACATCACACCTCGTCTGGCTGGATGATCATCCCTTTGCGCCTAAAGTATCATCATTTCAGCCAAAAGATGTCCATTGCTGTTGTGTGCCCTGCCTATAGATGTAAGGCCGGTTTAAAACCAATTAAATCAATCGGTTTAAAACGAAAAAAAAACGGTTTCAAACCGAAATAAGCCATTTTTTTTCGATTTAAAACGGTTGGTGTTGACGACTATGTTTTTCTTAAAATATAACCACATTTTCTTAATATTCCGAAGAAGGAATAGAACGGAGTAGGTATATATACCTATAAACTGTAAAATGAAATGTGTGATACCTAGATCGGTACACTGACTTGGTTAGGTTCTAGTTGGTGCAAGTCGACCGAACAAGCGTAGGCATTTCCTAGCTAAGTTATAAAAAACTATTGGTGTTGGTTGTTTTCGAAAGATACAATTAATTTGATTCGATTTAATACGGTTTAAAACCAAACTCACACATTTTTGTCTGATCTGTTACAAGTCTATGTATGTGTGCGTAATATTATTTATTAATAAGTATAGTATTGCAATGTAGATAAAAGTATAAACTAATTAACTAAAACGAAACGTAACGTCAGGTGACCAAATATTGTAGATAATGAAGTGTAGTTCTTTTATTTTAGTAGGCGAGTTTTAAATCATCTTTAACGATTTATTTGGGGTTTTAAACCGCCTCATTTGGTTTTAAACGTAAAAATCGTTTTTTTTTTTACATCTTTAGCCCTGCCCATTGAGACTTAAGTTTGGCAATCCTGTAGGCTATGCCGGTAACTCTGGTTCTCCTGCGTATCTCCTCATTTCTGATTCGATCCCGCAGCGAGTCTCCGAGCATAGGATTCTCCATTGTCCTTTAGGTGACTTTGAGCCTTCTGATGGAGCCCATAGTGAGCGACCACGTCTCTGTGCCATATGTCATCACTAGCAACACACATTGAACGAAGATTTGTTTATTTGACTTATTTATTGTAACAGGTAGAAACGTAGCATGTGCTTCAGAAAATTGTGTGATTCTATTGAAGAAGAAAATTGTATATTTGCCTTCATATATAGTAAGTAAGCCCAGTAAGCAGTAAATATTGTTCTTAAAGTTATAATCTATCTTCCAGGCACGAGTTTAGAGGAAAGTGGTTACGACGTGTGGGCTGACAAACAGCCCGATAACCCTGATACGGAGAAGTGTGGCTCAATGTTTTTCGATGGACGTCTCAACGACATCGGGTGTGACGAGCGGGCACTCTTCATTTGCGAACATGAAGTTACCGTTGTAACTTCCTTATTGGATATAAGATTTGCTGATGAGTAATGAAAACACATTAAAATTACCTTTTTATGTCCTAGTGTATTTTTTTTATAATTATTTTTTCATCTTATTTTGACATAATATTGAAAAAGCACCCAATTTTTAAACGAAAATTCTCGTGTCAGAGTATCGGGTTTTGTAAAAAAAGTCGGTGGGCATTTTGTTCGTTGAATTCTCTTATTTCTGACGAAATAAAAAATATACATTACTATTGTAAATGTTCCCAGAAAATGCAAAGAAAAGAACAACTTTTATACATTAAAAAGTAAAAAATATTATGTTCAGCTATGTTTCGTGGGCGCTTTATGTTTTTGTTTTTTTATACAAGTAGTTAGGTTCAAAACCAAAAAGCAAACACAAAGTTGTATCAGAACTTGAGTTTTTATTTTCTCTCCATTTTTGCACACCTAAATACTTAACAAAAGTATACTAATATACGTTTATAATGTACGTCATACAAAATATCGCATAAATCCTAATTCTCAATAGCTTATAAAATCTATTATTATAATTCATATTCAACAGAAAAAAATATATACAATCAAGAAAATAAACAATCTGAATATACTCATTGCAATGAGTATATTCAGAATCTTTATAAAATACACAACCTAAAGAGTATATTATACATTGACTAAATCTATCAAGTATTATGTAACTTTATTCAAAATAAAAAATAGATCTTGTAGACAGATATATTATATTAAAATAAAAGATTGCCTATGACAGCAATTTGTCATAACCACAACCGAATTGAGATTCTTTTTGTAAGTAGCTTGAAAGATAATGTATGAATGCTTTTTTCAATTGTCTAGATATACATAATTATTATAAAAAATAAGATACACGTAGGTACATCCTTGGCGTATCGTCCGCAATTAGTCACATAAGCATCAAGTCTTAAGGTCGTAATTTCAACGTCAATTATCCTTGAAGACAGCTTTCCCAACAAGAGGCAAGTACTGCACTGCTGGTCCTCCGTAAGAGAGAAGTTCTCGCAGCGGCTCAAAGTAGGAAACCAGCCACGATAGGAGGAACAAGTAGAAAAATAAAGACACCAACCAATCTAGGACGAAAAGGCTGCAATTGAAAAATATTTATACCATTAATATTATAATTCTGAAAAGGACTTATCTGGTCTGGTCAAAAACTTGTAATTGACCTTCTTTAACTACTACTTGTTTTATCTCTATTCTAGCTATAAGTATACTAAATCAATAAAATACAATTAAAAAAACATACTACTTGACCCAATAGTTCTTAAATGACCCATTGCTGATTCGGGCCGTCTCCCGTCACAAGGAATTAATTAGCCTACTGTGCCACCCTGCCAGACGGGGTTTCGTTTAAAGTTTTCCTTCTCTTGTGGCTGGGTTTCCGGCCTTGTGATTTCCTTTTGTCGCCTCTTACGACACCGTCAGGATGGAATGGGGGTGGTGACACTATGTATTCTAAATCCGTCACCACAAGGATCATATCTCACTTACATGTTATTATGAAGTCTCGCTTTGGGCAGATTCTCAAGTTTTTCTTTCAAGCAATACAACTTCCCGCCGATCATGCAGCTTTCAATATACGGCTCATCCTGAATGACCGTCAGATCCATGGGGAAGGTCTCTCGGTCTTCTGGGCCTAGTAACTTTACTAGGGACTTGAAGTTATCCGTATCGAACCACCACTCTCGTGTAGTAAAGTATTGTAGAACTTCCAAGCCGACCGTTATTCTCTTCTGGATACGGACCATACTGAAAACATACCATTTAGTGAAGAGGCATCACTCATAATTTTCAACCAAAAGACGTCCACTGCTGGACATAGGCCTCCCCCTCCACAAAGGCCGGTCCTGGGCCGCCCGCATCCACCGTTTTCCGGTGACCGTAACCAGATCGTCGGTCCACCGTGTCGGAGACCTACCAGCACTGCGCCTTCCGGAACGCGGTCGCCACTCGAGGATTTTTCTGCCCCATCGGGCGTCGGTCCTGCGACCTATGTGGCCTGCCCGCTGCCACTTAAGTTTGGCAATCCTGTGGGCTATGTCGGTGACCCTGGTTTGCCTGCGTATCTCCTCATTTCTGATTCGATCTCGAAGCTCCGAGCCCTCTCCTTTGCTCTTTGGGTGACTTTGAGCCTTCTGATGGAGCCTTTAATAAGCGACCACGTCTGTCTAGAAGCTGGATATCTAATCTTATTACATATGAATGTCTTATTTATTTATATCGAATCAACAGCCTAGAAAATAAGTGTCAAGCTTGTAGCTCTAAAAATGACGATAACTTTGCTTCTCTCCCTTTCAACCCATTTTTTACATTATATTATTAGCCATGTCCTTTCTCAGGCACTAGACTATCTGTGTACCAAATTTATTATTAGTAAGGATGTAACAAACACCTTATAGCCATCCGAAGTGAGGGCATATAGTTAATCAACAGGATCAGTTCCGTGTTTAAGGTTGCTTTTCCACCAGAGATGCGCGATGCTATGTTGCCATAGATGCGTTTGATATCCGTCCACCAATCATATTCATTGGTGCACATAGCTTAGCACTGGTGGAAACGGATTCAACTGAGATATGTTTTTATACGGAAGGATGCGTGCTATTGATTCCTGCTATGGACCGTCGCGAATGGTGTAGCTATGTGCAGAGCAGAGTACCTATAATAGTATGCCCGCGTTTGTCGCTTCATAGCGCATCTTCCTCGCACAGGATACATATTTCCGTAGCGTAGATTTCACAGCTTCGCAGCACCCTAAGATCTATTTTCTGTCTAAGATTAAAAAATACTTACAAACGCTTCTGCCTAAACAGGAGCATCAGGAAATCGATGAAATAAGCCGGTATTAAATGGAAGAACAAGACGCACAAGTCATGGACGAATTTGCTATGTCTGATGTTGCCGTCAGGGTACCACAGAGGGCCTTCGAAGGGAAACTTGCGGACTGACGCTTTGCCTATGTCTAGAACATCTTTCCATGTAGTGTTCCTGTCGTCACCTGTAGTTAGATTGTACACGGGTATTTCTGGTGACCTGGAATAATAAAGAAATATATTATTGTGTTGACGTCGGTGTGGTCACCATCCCACTCCATCCTGAGGGTGACGGGAAATGGCACGTCCGAAAACCTAGCCGCAAGAGAACGAAAACTTAATACGAAACCCTGTGCCAACCAATCTAGCTAGCGCGTGTCCCAGTAGACTAATTACCCTCCATCTAACGGGAGGAGGCCTTACTCAATAGTGGGTTATCTGTGGGCTGAGTAGTAGTAGTAGATTATTGTTAAACTCCGCATATATGAAAAGTGAGACAGTGTGATCATTATCATCTAGTCCACAAAAGACTACACAGTTTGGTCTTCTCCAATTCTTCATTTCAGCCAAAACAAGTCCAATGCTGAACGTAGTCTTCCCCCAAGGGTCCACAAAGGCTGGTCATGGGCCACGTATCTATTGGCTTCCGCACTTCGGAGTGGGATCATTAAAACGAGTCAGCGTGCCTGAAACACCTCAAGAGAAGACTTGGCCTAGGTCGGGTGGGTTCGTCTGCGGCGGCGTGGTTCTGCATCAGATCCCACAATGCTGCAACAGGACGCGAGTTGGAGCACCCCGGGGAGGTTTAGTGGGACTCTGGGACTCTCCCCCACTATGGGGGAGAGTCCCACACTCCCCTCGCTGGCCATCCCCGTGGCCGGCGAGGAAGTCCATAAAAGAATTTACCCGGGCGGAAAAAAAAAAGGTCGGGTGGGTACCTGCGCTCAACACTTAGTTAGTATTAAGTGATAGCATATATGTAAGATTAGCTTGTAGTTAAGGGTAGTTTTATAATTACCCTTATTATAGGCTAATTACCCTCCCTGTGATGGGTGGAGGCCCGACTCAGCAGTGCGTCACTTATGAGCTGAGTACTAGTTTTATAAGATTAATTTGTAGTAATTGAATATAGCATATTATATACCCTATTAAAGGATTCATCTATAACTGCACAACATAGTTTCATTATACTTTCAACACCGTTTTTTACGTTGAAAATCCTTATGCATACCCGACCGCTAAACGCCAGCCGGGTTATATGGGACTCCGACGCGCGGAAAGATGGTAGTTGCGCCCCGACATATTAGTGGGTTAATACCAACGGTGTCCCTCGACTGTCCTAAACGTGGCCAGTTAAAATCAGGGTGATGGAGAGTTGGCCCGCTTGTACGAGCGAGCCCCACGCTTTGAGGGGAGCTCTGGACGCTCCCCAACCTACCGAGAGGCCCGTGCGGGACATCTTTTTTATCATCAGTATATCAGTATACAGAGTTGATATGACAGAGGGGCATTAAATTACACTAAGTATACTATATGTGTTAGTATGAATTCGAAATGGTACAAAAAAAAATACACGTCATTTTTCATGGGGGGTGGAGGGGTAATCTTAAACCTCACCAGGTATCACCAAGGGGGAGGGACGGGTTAAAAAATGTTAAAAAACATCACGTGATTAATTGGACAACCCCTAAGGTTAATAAACGATGCGTTAGGCATAAAAATATGTTAGGATAGATACATCATGTTCAAATGACGGCTATACTATTGCTCCAATTTAATTGATTTTTGGTACAGAGCCTGGAAATGATAGTTAAAAAAAATGCCCCTATGTCGTATCTACCCTGTATATCAGTTTTTTATCAGACTTTAGTCAGCCTTTGACCCTAGGCTTGCGTGATGGAAAGCAACGCCAGGGTCTAAGATGGAGCAGACAATTTAAGGAAACCGGCTCTTACATACACACGACGGAACACAGTAAAACTGCTTGGCGCCGGACTTAGATGTGAGGGTGGTAGCTAGCCGGGCAGACCATTCGATCCAACCACCAAGCAAAACTCCGCAGCTAGCGGCGGCAGACCTAATGGAACAGGTACCTTTTAGTCGTAATTCCGGTGTTAAACGCGATGATAATGATACTGTTGATGGCTATATCCACTGGTATGACTTCAGCATGATAATGGCCGTAGCAGTGCATGGACCGGATGACACCCTTGCCGGCGCCAATCATCAGACCAATAGGGCCGTTCAGGTTGTCTACCCAACCTGGCATTGGTTCCTTGTAGGCAGGAGTCACTGAAACAAATTGACATTACTATTCGAAGGTGTTTATGATAGACGTTGAGTATTATGTTTTTGAACAGACTTGGGTCCTTTTTCTGAACATCGTTCTGTAATCAGTGTGGTGACGGATTTTAAATATATAGTGTCACCACGCCAATCCATGCTGCCGTAAGAGCTAACACAGGGTAACGACAAGGCCGAATACCTAGCCGCAAGGACCTTCCAGACCTCCATCGCCCTTGGATTGTGTCGCGTTACTGAGCGTGATTAATGTAGTCAGAGCTCTATAATGGGGCTACTGCTGAGTCAGCCCTCCTCCAATTACATGGAGGGTATTAGGTTCGATCCAACTTTACTTATCCTGCGGCCAAAATTTCGACCTTGTCATTTCCTTTTGTTAGTTCTTACGGCACCCTCAGCTTAGAATAGGGTGGTGAAACTATGTATTCTAAATCCGTCACCACACGGACAGAACATTCGGATAGCGAAATGCTTATTAACTACTTAACCATGGAGGACCAAGGGAATCTGATCCAAAGAGATGCTTTTTACCAGCTATCTTATCATCATTATCATTCGTCAACAGTTCGCCTTTTCACAAAGACCTGTCCTGAGCCACACGCATCCATCGCTATCAGCTATAAGCCTACCAGCACTGGGCTTTCCGGAACGCGGTCGCCACTCGAGGACTTATCTGCCCCAATCCTACGTCCTGCGGGCATCAGTCCTGCGAGCTATCGTATAACTTACCTATACTAGGTCGCACGACAACAGCCGGTAATTCGGGGTAGCTCTCTCGAACTAGCGATTCCGCCAACCTCTTGGAGTATGTGTAAGAATTGGGATGCTTCTGCATTAAAGAAGGAGCTAGAAGACTCATCTGTTTATCATCTAACCAGCTAGCGGCTCGGAGTACTTCGTGAGGATCCGCTGGTGGGTCAAATACCTGAAGAAGTGGACAAGATTTTTATCATTGACTTGAATGCCTTTGACCCTAGGCTTCCGTGATGGAAAGCAACGTCTAAGATGGAGCAGGCAATTCAGGGAAACACATACCTAATCACATACCTACACACGACGAAACACAGTAGAACTGCTTGGCACCGACTTACATGTGAGGGTGGTAGCTAGCCGGTTGGACCATTAGATCCTACCAAGCGTGCTGGGTTTTGTTGACATTTACAACACGCGTTATTTCCCAGCGTGCGGTGGGGAAGTTTTATATTCTGCCCCGTATTCACACGGGGTAAAGAAGGCCGAAAATCTAGCCGCAAGAGATGGAAAGCTTGATACGAAACTGGAAACTGAAAAAGGCTAATGACCCTTCATGTGCCTGGAGGATGCCTAACTCAGCAGTGGGTCTCTTATAGGCTGAGTAATATTAGTAGTAGTACCTTTTCCGCCATCCTTTCATAATCAGGATAGCAGAAAGCAGTCGAGAGGTGTATTAAAGCCGCTAGTTTCTTCATTTTCTTCGCCATTTCCAAGACCCGCAATGTTCCTTTTGTGTTCATTTCTAGACCTTCCTTCAATGGCGCTTCTAGCCTCAATGTTGCCGCAAAATGAAATACCACTGATACCTGAAAGATTGTAATCATTTTATGGATCAATACCACAGAGAAGGAATACTGTAATATTAACCATTACATTTCATCGTCATGTCATGTCGTAAGGGCAATGGAAATGGTAAGGCCGAAATCTTGTGGGCTATGTCAGTAACTCTGGTTCTCCTGCGTATCTCATTATTTCTGATTCGATCTCGCAAGGAAACTCCGGGCATAAAGGTGGGATTCCGAACTCGACAGCAGTGCTGTTGCCACAGTGCTGCCCGGCAGTGCTCGAGCAAGTCGGCAGTGTCGCTCTGTTCGTGGTCAACATTGACGTAGGTACTCTTGCTGCGGCGGCAGACGCGTCACTGTTGGTTTGTTGCGGCGGTAGGGCGACACTGACGCGCAGCAGTGCTGCCGCTAAATTGCTGCCTAGCTCGGAATGTAGTCTCATATAAGCTTATAGAGATTGTATGGGGACCAGTAACGCCGCGACAGAACTGCTGCGTGCAGCGTAGTTCGGAATCATACCTTAACCCTCTCTATGGCTCATTGCCTGATTATTATTTGGTTAGACCAATTGTCAGTTCTAACGTTAAGTCTTATGCCCTCGGAAATGCCCGCCGACGCACGGAGGAGGTCAGATGTTAGAAATGATGAACTAGATTTAGTAATGTGATGACGGATGAAGAATACGGTGTCACCACCCCAATCCATCCTAACGGTGTCGTAAGGGCCGACAAAAGGAATGAAAAGGCCAAAAACCTAGCCACAAGAGAAGGTAAACTTGATACGAATCCCTTTTTTTTTTTTTTTTACGTCGGAGATCCTCATGGATATCCGGCCTTTGGGGACTGGCCGGGGTATGTGGGACTCCGGGGCGCGTAGAGATGGTGAATTGCGCCCCGACCTACCCACTAAAACCGACGGCGATCCTCGACTGCCCAAACCAGGGCCACGGGATTCACTCCCATTACGGGAGCATGCTCCGTGACCCTGGGGGCCTTGGCCCGCCTCTTATAAAGCTAGTGGAGCCCCACGCTCCAAGGCGGGCCCCTCCGATTATGAGGGGGGTGGCTGTATTGCCCTCCCCCATCCCACCGCTAGGGGGCGCACGCGAATCGCGGCGCGCTGTCCTCCCGGGGCCTGTTTTGCGCAGGCGACGGACTTCCCAGGTCAATCGCCCGCAGGCCCACTTACGGCGGGCGGAGGTCAGCCAACGCCCTCCGGCGCCTGTTGCGGCGCTGGCGATTTGGGCGCTGGGAGGCCAACTCTCTGGCCCGTTCCGCCTCCTCCTTGGCTGTCATGACGGCTTCACAAAATGAGGCCGTCTCTCTCCAAGCCCTCTCGCTCCCGACCATGGATCTAACGAGATCCGGCAGCGAGAGGCTCCCCACAACACCGACTAGGTCACGTCGCGGTCTATCCCACGCACGGCACACCTCCAGGGTATGCTGCGCGGAGTCCTCAGCACCATCCGCGCAGTGGTGACACCCCGAGGTCTCCTCCCGGCCAATGCGGCACAGGTACTTTCCAAAGCACCCGTGCCCGGACAAAACCTGCGTCAGCCGGAAGGACAGTGCACCATGCCTCCTCTCCAGCCATTCGTCCAATACGGGACGAATGGCTTCCACGATTGCGTGCCCCGCACTAGGGCTCGCCAGCCGTTCCCGCCACTCCTGGCGGACCGTAACACGTAGCTCGATCCGTCGCTCCTCCACATCCCTAGGAAGGGGACGCCGCCCCTGCGCAACCTCTGCCACTCGCCACTTATACAGGGTGGCGAGGGCTTTAGCCTCGAGCTCCCACGGGGGCAGCCCGGCCAGGAGGCTTGCTGCTTCGAAGGAGGTCGTGCGGTACCCCCTTATTACCCTGACGGCCATCACCTGCTGCGGTCTTCGCAGCAGGGCAACGTTACGGGCCGTCAGAGATTCCGCCCATATGGGTGACCCATATAGGGCCATCGACCGCACGACCCCTGTGTACAGCCTCCTACAGGAGACGTTCGGGCCCCCAAGGTTGGGCAGTAGCCGTGACAGTGCGGCCGCTGCACCCATTAGTTTGGGGGCCAACCTTCGCAGGTGCTCCCTGAAGGTCCACCTACCGTCGAGCACCAGACCCAGATATTTCATCGTGGGCTCAACGGCGATGCGAACGCCTCCGACCACGATGTGGGAGCCTGGAGGTGGCGTGTTCCGAGGCCTGTGGAAGATGAGGGCCTCCGATTTACCCAAAGCCACCTCCAAGCCTAGCTGCCGGATTCTGGCCACAACTTGGGCCACGCCCGCAGTGGCCAGTATTTGTGCGTCCCTGTGGGACTTGCCACGCGCGGTGACAAGGGTGTCGTCGGCGTAGCATACTACGCCAACATTAGGGAGGAGCCTGCCCCGTAGCACCCAGTCGTAACCTAAGTTCCACAGGGTCGGGCCCAAAACCGACCCCTGTGGAACTCCGCAGGACACAGCCCGCCTGTCCCAACCACTCTGGACCGGGTAGAACACGGCCCGGTCCGAAAGGTACGCGCCTATGACACGGCGGAGGTAGGCCGGCACTCCGTGATGATGGAGCGCCTCCTCAATGCAATTCCAGGGCAAGGTGTTAAACGCGTTGGCGATGTCAAGAGACACCGCCAACATAACCTCGCCCCGGGATGTAGCCTCCTCCGCCAACGCCTTGACGCGGGCCACCGCGTCGATTGTGGAGCGCCCACAGCGGAAGCCGTACTGGCACTCCGCTAAGTCTGGACCCACCGATTCAAGATGCTGGACGAGGCGGTTGACGATGATGCGCTCAAAGAGCTTGGCCACCTCATCCAGCAAAACTATAGGGCGATAAGCCGACGGCGAGTCCGGCGGGCGCCCCTCCTTCCTGATGAGGACCAGTTTCCCCTCCTTCCATATGCGGGGAAACTGGCCTCGGGACAGACACGCTGTGAACAGCGAGCGCAGCCGAGGTCCTAGGGCCTCTAGGGCAATAACCCAAACACGGCCTGGGATTCCATCTAGTCCCGGAGCCGTGCTTTTGCCCCTGAGCCTTCCCACTGCCAGCCGCAGTTCTTCCTCCCCTACCTCAGGGGAGCCACCCTCGTTAATAGGAGCGACAATATGGCGCAGCCGCTCCGAGGGCCCAGCCCTCGCCGGGAAAAGACTCCCGACGACCTTGTCGACCAGCTGCGGTCGGAGACTTGTAGTCAGTGGGGGGGCCCAGGGGCGTAGTTTCCCCCTCACCATTAAGTACGGGCGCCCCCACGGATCGCCGTCCAACGTGCTGAGCAGCTCTTGTCGGGCCGCAGCTTTAGCCCGCACAATCTCCTTCTGCAGGGACTTTTTGGCAGAGCGGTACGTTTCGTATAGCCCCACCTCCACTTCCGACAGGCCCGGGAGGTTGAGGCGACGTCTTCGATGGCGAGCGTACCGGCGTCTCGCATCCACGCATGACTGGCGTAGCTGTGTTATTTCGCGAGACCACCAGTACACTGCCGTTTTGGCGGGTTTCGCCCTGACCCTGGGCATTGAGGCGTCACAATCTTCCGACATGGCGTTCCGGAACCACGCTGCCTCCACCTCTATGTTGTCGGGCAGCCCGGGCGCTGAAGCCCATGCCCGTACGATAGAGGCCTCCCGCAGGAGGTCCTCGTCTAGCTGGCGTAGCGCCCATCTGGGACCCTCTCTGTGAGAGACCGTTCTAGCCAGGGTGGCAGAAGTCTGGGAGGCGATGTCGAACCGTATATAGCGATGGTCCGACATCGTTTCCTCCTCCTCCATCACCCGCCAGTGCCTAACACGCCGCGCGAGTGCGGGGCTCGCGAGGGTTATGTCCACGATGGACCCACCCCGTTGCCGCACGCACGTGTTCACAGCCCCCTGATTCAGGACCTCCAGTCCCGACGTAGCCACCCACTCCTCCACTAATTCACCCCTGGCGTTCGCCGCCGGGGAACCCCAAGTCGTAGATTTGGCGTTGAAGTCCCCGGCCACGAGTACGGGAAGGCGGCTGCAGCCCACGATAGCGTCCAATTCTGCCAAAAACGTTTCGTAATCGGCGAGAGGTGCGTTGGGCGAGAAGTAACACCCTATGATCACCACCTCACCGATACGAGCCGCGACAAATCCCCGGCCCCGGCGTACGTCCTCCGGAGTCGGTGTTCCCGCAGATGCTCTTATGAACAGGGCCACCGAGCCGCTGACATCCCCCAGCCAGTCGCGTCTGGGAGGAATAAAGTACGGCTCGGCGACCACCACTACGTTGATTGTCCACTGCGCTGCGCTCTGGTGAAGGAGATCCTGAGCTGCAGCACAGTGGTTTATATTCCCCTGGAGGATACGAAGATATGGTCCCTGGTCCATTACTGGGTGTCCATTCTAGCATCCTCCAGGGGTGCCCGTTGCGACGTCGACGGCCCTGGCTGTGTAGAAACAACCGGCCGGCGGCCCTTGACGGTCCCCGATTTCTTCGCCTGTGCAGCGGCGCAGTCACGAGCGCCCAGACGATGCCCCGCCGGTTTTCCCGCCGCCTCACACCTGGAGCACCGCGCTTTATCCGGGCACTCCACGGCTTTGTGGCCCGAGTACCCGCAATTAAAGCAGGCGTCACCAATGCCAGCGCCTGTGGGGCAGTCTACCCCAATGTGGCCCTCCCCGCGACAGCGGTAGCATTTGGATGGTCTCGGCGTCAAGAGTTTTACCTGGGCCGAGGACCAGCCCACCAGCATGCGAGGCGAGGCCACAACCTTTTTTGCCGCCGCAACTGGGCATGTCACAATTGCCGTGCCCGTACTGACCCGCCCAGGGCATATGGCCGTAGACTTGACCTGAGCCGGGGCGCAACCACCGACTCTTGCCACGACCTCAATGAGCTCGGTTATTGTGACCGAATCGTCGAGGTCGGAGATACGGAGGTCGGCACACTTTTCGGGTCTGGAGACCCGCACATCCTCAGGACCCAGGGCCAGCCTCAGCTGCTCGGCCAAGGCGTCCGCTTTGGGGCCGCTGGTGGTGCCAGACACCTCCAGCATCCGGGCACCGGTGCGTGCGCTTTTCACACGCACGCCATTAGTAAGGCCAAGGCCTACGATGTCTATGGCTGCCCTGGCCTTTGACATTACCTCATTGTAGGTAACACCTCTCTCCACCGCTCCAGGCTGCAGGGTTAGGACCACAGCCGTAGAGCGGGGGGCAATGAGTTGCGCTTTTATTTTCGCCTCTTTTTTGGCGATCTTTTGTCTCGCTTTCTGCGCCTTCTTTTGGGCCTTGCGTTTCGCAGCCTTAGCCGCCTTCTTAGCGCCAACCGTCTCCCATCCACCTTCCTGCGGGGCAGCAGTGGATTGGCTGGCCGGGGTCCGCGTTGTTGCCGGTTTAGGTGCGGAACGCCCTTTTTTGTGGTTGACCTTGGCTGACGCTGACGTGGGTGCAGCCACTTTGGCCACCGGCTTTGGTGCTCCTTTCTGTAGCACCTTCGCGTTTGCCGACCGTGTCAGAGGGGCTCCTGGGGCCGGACGCGCTGATGAGGTAGAGGCGGCCGGTTCCGTTGGACGCTCCATTCCCGCCGCTTTTGCCGCATACGACATTGACGCCTGGGCCGGGATCGCTGGGACAGAACCCTGGGCGGCCTCAGCGTTGCGGCGGTCGGCCGCCAATGGCGGACGAAGCCGCTTCTCTGGGGGTAGACGGCTGGCCAGGTCCTCCCTGACTGCCTGTATCATGGTCCCAACCTCCAGTATGATGGAGCGCCTCAGCTCCTGCTCTTCTTCGGCGATCCTCACGGGTCTTTCTCCTTGGCTACCGAACTTCATTTCGGCGACCTCCGCCTTAAGACTCATGTAGGCCTTTTCAAGCTCTTTCATTTGTTCGGCTTGCCGACGAACCTGAAATCGGAGCTTGCTCTCCTCTTCGGACCGGGACCGATGGAGGAGCACATCCGCTACTTCCGAGAATGAGGCGGTGGCGTCTTTGAGGAGCTTCTGGCTTGTGCCTTTCAGCCCCTTGGAGATACTGGCTACGTGCCTCATCGTATCCATAGCCCCTGTCAATTTTGCCTCCAGTTCAGGAGCAGTCAGTTCCTCCGAGAGCCGTGGCACGGAGGACGACCTCTCCGACGACGTGTCGGAGAGCCGACTAACTTTGGCGGCCGCGTCACGAAGGAAACTACGCCGCCTTTGCTCCCGCTCTTCCTCTTTTTTCGCTGCCATGTCTGCAGCGCGTTGGAGAGACTCCAGATGTTTGCGGGCACTGTAATTATCTCCACGGTCGCGTCGCTTCTCGCCAGCCACCAGTTGAATTTTTGGGGCTGGCGTGTCCGTACTGGACTCGTCTTCCGAGTCAGTGTCTGCGCCCTTTCTGGAGCTGTATGAGTGCGACCTCTTGCGAGCCCAGAGCTTGCCCGGGTCACTGGTCGCGCTGGTCACCGTCACTATGCTCATATTGGAGTCAGAGCTCGACTCAATGTCGTCTAATGGACCAGATACTGCAATCGAGTCAATTGGCTTCGCTTCTTTACACTTCGCTTCTTTAGGCTTCGCCTTTCCAGCGTCAGCCGACGCCTTTCTTGTTCGCCGCTCCATGCCCTGAGAAGGGCACTCGAGAGGGGTCACGCGCTCCGGGAGCAAGCTCGACCGAAGCAGACGCGCCTCCGAGGTTGGAGCGACAGAGGTTTTGTCTCTTCCCATCTTGATCGCGCGCGCACAATGCGGGATGATGGGGGTGTGGATTGGCCGGCTGGTCACTCCGTTACGGTGATCCAGCCGTTGCCCAGGGTGCACCGGACGAGGGGGGGGGGAAGTTGCTAATCGCACTCGTCGCTCGGGGAGGTTCCACACACGCACCCCTGATACGAATCCCTGTGCCAACCTGTCTGGCTAGATGGCACAGTAGGCTTATTACCCTCCATGTAGTTGGAGGAGGCCTGACTCAGCAGTGGCGCAAAGGGATGATGATGAGATGAGAGATCATCCAGCCAGATGAGGTGTTATGTCTGGCTAGGGGTCGCAGCGCCTATCACCCCATAGTTGTCGTCGGGGATTTCCATTATCGCGGTGTAGGATTTGTTTGTAATTCTCGCATTTGTAGGCGATATTTCTTGATGCAATTAGTTCAGATTTTTCGGGTAAACTGTGTAAAGTATGAAGTATGCGGTCGCTACAGGCTAATTACCCTCCATGTAACGGAGGAGACCCGAAATAGAAGAGGGTCGTTTATTGGCTGAGTAGCAGTAGTAGTAATACTATATAAAATAATAGGTACGTGCTAGAAGGAAACTGTTACCTCATTATACAACTCGTGCAGTTGTTGTTCGTCTATGCCCAGGTTATCATATACTATATCGCCGGTAACAGGAACCAGTTTCTTCATAACGTGCGGTTTCTCTTCCCTTATCCGTTGGAACAACTGAAAGTGAAAACAATGCTAATTTATTTCGCAATCTGACGTAATTGTTAATATTAAATTCACTTACCAAACAGTTTAACTACTTGGAACTATGAACAGACCACGCTTAGCTAGAGTACACTTTCAACGCTTTAATATAAGACTCCTTTCATGTAATTGGAGGAAGCCTAACTCAGCAGTGGGTCATTTGACTGCCTCGTTGGTCTAGGGGTTAGAGGTGCCGCCTTTGGATCGAAGGGTCCCGGGTTCGATTCCGGGGTCGGACAAGTGTTTTTGTCTAAACCGAAGGCACTTGCTCTGAGTCTGGGTGTCATTTGTGTTTGTGAATTACATGTTATCCGCGATACAGGTTATAAATAGTGCATGGGGCTCCGTTTTTTTTTTTAAATATGACGGTCGACGCTTTTATAATCAAGAATGTCAATCAATATATTGACAATATTTTTAATGTGGTGACGGATTTAGAAAACACAATGTCAACATCATGAGGGTGTTGTAAGAGGCGACTAAAGGAACGCAACGTGCCAAATACCTGGCCACAAGACAAGGAAAACTTCATAAAAACTCTGTGCCAACCTGTCTTGTGCCAATGTGGCTTAATAGCCTAATTTCCCTACATGAATTTTGAGGAGGCCTCACTCGGTAGTGGGCGTGTTTATAACTAGCGGATATTTGGCTGCCTCGTTGGTCTAGTGGTCAGATGTGCCGCCTTTGGATCAACGGGTCCCGGGTTCGATTCCGGGGTCGGGCCAGTGTCTTTGTCTAAACCAGAGGCACTGGCTCGGAGTCTGGGTGTCATTTCTATCTATAATATGTATGTATTTACAAAAAAAAAATGTATATAAGTAGTTTATCATCCATCTCGTTACCACAACACAAGCATTAAGTTGCTTAACTTGGGACGAGATGGCGTTGTGTGAAATGTCCAAGGATATTTATTATTATTTATTATTATTATTATTTAAGACGCCCAGAGAGTCCAGGGCCCCAAATTATTTTCTATCGACCTGTCCATCCGACATGATGCAGTTGTTTTAGTGGGTAGACGAGTAGTCCCACATAATCGCCGACCCCACCCCGTAGGCGGCGGTATGCATAAAACATTTCCCAAGCAAAAAAGAAGGTGTTTAATCATCATCATCATCATTTCAGCCAAAAGACGTCCACGGCTGGACATAGGCCTCCCCAAGTGTTTCCACAAAGGCCGGTCCTGGGCCGCGCGCATCCGTCGTTTTCCGGCGACCTGCAACAGGTCATGGGTCCACCAAGGAGGGCCTACCAGCACTGCGCTTTCCGGAACGCGGTTGCCACTCGAGGACTTTTCTGCCCCATCGGGCGTCGGTCCTGCGCGCTATGTGCCCTGCCCACTGCCAATTAAGGTGTTTAATACTCACGGGTAATTGCCACATTTCTTCAATGCGGGTTTCTGGCGATTTACCGCGCTTCGGCCTGACCAATGCGTAAATGCGGCCCAAATCGGGCACGCTGTACAGCAACTTCTCAATCAACACCTTGCCCATGAGGCCCGATGCGCCGGTCACCAGCACCGTTCTCTCACGATACCACTCGTTGACTTGTGACGTCATATTTTAGTGTGGCTGGAACGAAAATGAATTTGGTACAGTTTGGAGCCTCGCCTTATTTCCAATTTCATTGTGATTCGGACCATTCTGACCAGATTACTGACACCGGTAACTATATTATGGTTAGACCACTTGTAAATTTTCACGCTACTGACTACTACTACTACTATTCAGGCCATAAATGACCCAATACTGAGTCGGGACTCCTACAATTACACGGAGGGTAATTAGCCTACTGGGCCACGCAGCCAGACGGGTTTCCTATAAAGTTTTACTACTCTTGTGGCGCTAAAACAAACAGACATGTAACGTCAACAAAGCTATTGCCCCCATACCCCTTGTCACACTTCGGTGATCCCCCCCCCCCACAACTTCCATAAGCGACGAAAACCGCTTACTATCGGGAGAAAAGATTGAGCGATGGCAACCAAAAGATAAGATTGTATAGAGGCAACATCATTAATAAATCGTTAATATACTGGTGCGGAGACAAGCCTATTTTATGGGCCGCGCGGCCCGCGCGACAGTGCTATGTGCCGCGGTAAATTTCGAAACGCCCTCATTTGGCAATTCACCTGTATACCGCGTGCGAGTTTTTCACCTACTAGACCGTGTTAACGTATCCTCAATTTGTATGGAAATAAAATGACGCGACCTACTGTAAAAATGTGGAATTATTGCACATCCATACGAATTGATGCTCAATTAACGCAACCGGTAAAAAAACATACACCCGGGAATTCGCAACACTGCAACGATTAAAAAAATGTCCTCAATTAATTCAATATTTTTTTTAACTTGGATTTGATTTTAACTTGGAGCGCCAGCCGGAGATGTGGGACTCCGAGGCGCGGAAAGATGGCTATTGCGCCCCAACCTACCCACTAAAACCAACGGTGTCCTCGACTGCCTGAAACAGGACCATGGGTTTCACTCCCTAATGGGAAGCATGCTCCGCGACAGTGATGGGGTCTTGGCCCGCTTTTACAACCGGGCCCCACATTTTGATGGGGAGCTCTGGACGCTCCCCAACTTATCGAGAGGCTCGTGCGCGACATTACACGTGCCCGCCTGCCTGGTCGCCCCTCCGTAGCTAGCGGTGGCAGCCCTGGGCCGCCAGCCTGGAATTACTAGCCAAGGAATTACTACTCAGCCCCTAAATTACTCACTGCTGAGTCGGGCGTCCCCCATCAGGATGGAATGGGGTGGTGACACTATGTACTCTAAATACGTCACCACATGGACTCGGAAGAACCTCTACATCTTATTAGCGGCGTCGGTGAAACGGAACAAACCTCGGATGACCCACTACTGAGTCAGGCCTCCTCCAACTACATGGAGGGTAATTAGCCTACTGTGCCACGCTGGCCAGACGGGTTGGCATAGGGTTACAGCCCCCCCTCATAATCGGAGGGGCCCGCCTCGGAGCATGGGGCTCCACTATGAGGCGGGCCGAGGCCCCCAGGGACACGGGGCATGCTCTCTGCAATGGGAGTGAATCCCGTGGCCCTGGCTTGGGCAGTTAAGGATCGCCGTCGGTTTCAGTGGGTAGGTCGGGGCGCAATTTACCATCTATACGCGCCCCGGAGTCCCACATACCCCGGCCATTTCCCAACGGCCGGGTATCCATGAGGATCTCCGACGTAAAAAAAAAAAAAAAGGTTTCCTTCTCTGGCTAGGTTTTCGGCTTTATCATTTCTTTTTGTCTGCTATTACGACAACCTCAGGATGGAATGGAACACTATGTATTCTAAAGCCACCCAAATAGCACACTTTTATTTGGCGCTTTGTTCCTGCGCACGAGTATGGTCGGTATGCTTCTATGAGGAAGCATGTATTAGGTACAAAGAATGACTAAAACATCTTAAAAACATGACTTATAGAAAATTCACGCTACCACAGTCACTGTCTCAAATACGTAATTTTAGATAGCACTTATATGTTACGAAATAAAATCTCATATTGTTTAATTTACATACGTCATCTTTTCACAACGTGCTCGACAACTCTAAAACTGGTAACGGTTATGCAAGCCGTTGCGACAACGTTTATACGGGAGGATGGATTAAATAACGTACAGAGATATAAAGGTCTTGCCTTGCCTTTTTTAAATGTGAAGTGTAGGGAAGTTTCCTCTTTTCTTACGAAGCCACTTTTGACCGATTTTGATGAAATTTTGTGAGCATATTGGGTAGGTATGAGAATAGGACAACATCTATTTTTCATCCTCCTAAATTTGAAAGGGTAAAAAAAATTGTTTATTTTTTAGAGAAAACTTTTTCCTTTTATTTTTTTAAGATTCAGCATAAAAAAATACAAAAAACCCTAAATTTTCACCCCTCTACGATCAACCCCTATTTAATTACATGGCAAAACAACGTTTGCGATAGGAGATCGATATCTCTGGAACCTTAAGACCTAGAGGGTTGCGCGGGGTTGCGCGGGGTGGGGGTTGCGCGTGGTGGGGGTTGCGCGGGGTGGGGGTTGCGCGGGGGATGGTTAATTATTTGGCAAAACAACGTTTGCCGAGACAGCTAGTATATTATAAATCCATGACTACACGAAGTATAGTAAGTCCATGTAACTGTAGTCACGGGTAAAAAATAGCTAGTGAGAATAATCAAATGGATTTGAATGATTTCGCTATCCGAGTTAGATAATTTATAACAATGTATCTAGTCTATGTTATATCTTCTTCTTCTTCTTAAAAATAAAAATGAATTGCTGGTCGTTAGTCTCGCTAAAACTCGAGAACGGCTGGAACGATTTGGCTAATTTTGGTCTTGAAATGTTCGTTGAAGCCCAGGGAGGGTTTAAAAGAAAATTTGAAAAAGCACTTTTAATCCCTTCTATTCAAAAAAAGGCGTTTTGTTCCTCTTTAGGCGGGCATAAAATAGCTATTTCTGTTCTAGACTTTTAGCGGGCAATAATGGGATTTGAATTTGGAACTTCATGTTCATTGAAATCGAACGCAAATTGTTTCGACTGTTCCGAAGACAAAAAGGCCTATCTGCAATACTGCTTTGAAACCATTTTGAACTTCATAATAAGAAGAATAGAGTTCAAAATGGTTTCAAAGCGGTATTACAGTGGGTTTAGATTACTGGATGTAAGTGTTGGCTGTAAGGTGCGAGGAGGCGCTGCCGTATATAAAAAAAAAGCGCGCGAATTGCTTCTGTTTCTTTTTTTTTTGCAAAAAAATGATTTCTATGTCGTTTTCTGAAAGTGATAGAGGATTAACTCCTGCAACAATATTAATAGAACCCAAAAACGTCATACAACACTTAATACCTATGAAATCCCGGGAGATATATGTAAAAGCCTATGACAATTTCATACTATGGAATAATTTGTGTAATTTGTGAAAGTGCATTTTGGCGTATTTTCAAGATTTATTTAGATTAAAATTACTCATTATTTGCTTAATAGGGTCTCTTAGTTATTTTCTCATAGAAGGGGATGAAAAGTAGAGTGTACCTATAACTCGGGAGCAAAAATATTTTTCTCTCAGACGATGTACTTTGAATCCCTCGCTACGTTCAGGATTCTATTTTAAAATCCTTCACTTCGCTCTGGATTCAAAATAGCGCCCTCGCCGTAAAAATATTACTTTACTCCCTTGTCATACAATCTACAATTTTTCAATACGCTTTAAGTATATTTGTTCCAGTTAAGATTATATTAAAGTTGAAACATTCTGAAATTATCATTCAGGTTTTTTATTTATTGATTTCTAGGTGGTACGAAGTTTGCTGGGTCATCTAGTGTATTGTAAATGCCTAATGCTCACTGTGCCACGCTGACAAGACGAGTTGGTTTTCTATAAAGGGATTGCATCAAGTTTACGATACTCTCAGGACACATTGTGCATTCTAAATCAGTCACTAAACAGACAAGATACATGTATTGAAACGTCTATTTTACACGCTCGATTTAATTACAGAACTACGGTGTGAATCTAAGGTTCAATTATGCCATGAGGCAATTTTACGACGCGGTGAATCTTAGATTCGATTCTTCCATTGGGTAATATGGCGATAGTTCATTTTATAAATGTGTGTATTGAATGTCTATCGTTTTTTGACGCTTTACTTGATCTTGATGATGATTGAATCTTGATGACCGTCGTGAATGTAAACAGGTCATAACGGTCATTAAGACAGACGATAGAATAGTTAAAAGATTAGGAGCCCGGTTCATCAAGAACAACGCTAACGGTACCCGCAAGGCTAAAATGTCTGGGCTGACATTTCAAAACGCTAAGTCACATGACTGCTTTATGAAATCCCAAACATTTTGCGTATGTAACGGTAGCTATGAGCCCAAGGTAAAAACAGCCCAAAGATAATTATGTGGTTGATTATTTAGATAACACACGTGTACACAATAATATTATGTCCAAATACGATGGATGTCTCAACTGTCGCCTCGTTAGCTGGTGGTCATGTCGTAACCTTTATTCAAATACGGGGCTTAAGGTGAATGTTCCAGGGTAGCCCGCGAAAAACTTTTTCAAGCTCAAAGTCATTCTTGCACCTTTATGAGCTTGGAGGGTGGTATTGATGAGTTTGATGATTATAATTCTATAACTACATACGTCTTACAGCCGCAAATAACATTTTAATCAACATACAACCTAGCACTGACCTGCAAATTGCAAAAAACATAAGAAAATTTGAATTTCGTGGGCTACCCTGGAACATTCACCTTAAGGGAAATTCGTACAACTTTATTTTCTAAATTGTAGCTAGAGCTCTACTTATGACAGATCACGATGGTATATTTGCCTTCAGCTTCGATAGAGATTGAGTATTGTAGGCAATCAGTGCTGCCTACATCCTCGGGTTATGTTGTGAGCTTTAACACGGACAAAATGATTCTCTATCACTATCCTATGGTATTACAAAAGTCCATCGAAGACCGTAGCCGCTTACCACTAGACAAGTATATACCAAGCTTAATTTCCCTTCAATTTATTTTGTACAAGATCGTAGGTTTAAATTAATATGTTGACTTGGCTGACACTCCGTTGCATCATATTACACAACCAAAAATAATGAGCACACCGCTCTCTTATAGGTTTTGGACGACTTTTTGTATTAATACCTACCTACTACGACGTGGCCAACAACGTCAGATTTTTTAAGACATTTCCTGAGACGTATTTACCCATTCTTATAAAAAGCTTAAGGTGGATGCTCCAGGGTAGCCCGCGAAATTCAAATTTTCTTAAGTTTTATGCAAATTGCAGGGTATTGCTAGGTTGTATGATGATGAACATTTGATTCGCGGCTGTAAGACGTATGTAGTTACAGAGTTATAATCATCAAACTCATCAATACAACCCTCCAAGCTCATAAAGGTGCAAGAATTACTTTGACGTTGAAAAAGTTTTTCTTGCACCTTTATGAGCTTGGAGCACTGACCTGCAAATTGCAAAAAACTCTACCAGTCTACCTTTGCGTTAGAGAAAGATAAAATAAAGGGTACAAAAAGAAATAATAATATAAAGAAAAATCTGCTTACATAAATACTATATAAAATTACTAGCGACCCGCCCTGGCTTCGCACGGTTGCAATGATGAACCTCCAAATTTATCAGTGTTTCTCTACAATATTATAGATGTATAATACATAAAAACCTTCCTCTTGAATCACTCTATCTATTAAAAAAACCGCTTCAAAATCCGTTGCGTAGTTTTAAAGATTTATGCATACATAGGGACGGACAGACGACAGCGACTTTGTTTTATACTATGTAGTGATAGTGATATAGTATACTATTAAGATATATTTATATGAATATAAAATATAGGTATACAATATAATATCTTGATGATGACATAACCATGTAAAGAAACTGTTTCTTGTACATGTGCGCGGTTAAAAGAGGATGTGAATAATAGTTTTTCTAATAACAAAAAAGTTTGAAGTTTTAACAGGTACCATATACTTTAAACGTGATCCGCGTAGATACGAAAAATCAACCCGTATAATATGTAGAGTCCGATTCGATGGTTATCATCATCATCATCATTTTAGCCAAAAGACGTCCACTGCTGGACATAGGCCTCCCCCAAGGATCTCCACAAAGGCCGGTCCTGGGCCGCCCGCATCCACTGCTTTCCGGCGACCTTAACCAGGTCGTCGGTCCACCGTGTGGGAGGCCTACCAGCACTGCGCCTTCCGGAACGCGGTCGCCACTCGAGGACTTTTCTGCCCCATCGGGCGTCGGTCCTGCGAGCTATGTGCCCTGCCCACTGCCACTTATGTTTGGCAATCCGGTGGGATATGTCGGTGACCCTGGTTTTCCTGCGTATCTCCTCTCCATTGCCCTTTGGGTGACTTTGAGCCTTCTGATGGAGCCCATAGTGAGCGACCACGTCTCTGTTCCATATGTCATCACTGACGACACACATTGGTTGAAGACTTTTGTCTTCAGACACTGCGGTATTGTGGACGAGAAGATCTTTCGCAGCTTCCCGAACGCTGCCCAGCCGAGTTGGATCCGACGATTGTTATATTGGTAAGCTATTTACAGTTTCTAGGTTCTTCAAAGTTCTTACGCAAATACGAGTAGGCGCTGGTACTATTGCTACTAGGCTTCTGCGCAACATAACCACTTTGCGGTTTGTAGTCATATAACATACAGGATGTATATAAAGGGTAAGCACACACGAAACGGCAGGATTCATGTTGTTACTAGTAGAAATTTTATATGAAACCCTGTTCACAAAACTATATCAAAATAAAATTAAAAAAAAAAAAATATGGTTTTAGGTACGTTTTCTGGTCACAATGCCACGATAAAACACCTACGCAGGATGGGCCTCTCAAACAACAATACGTGGATATGTACGTGCAATGCATTGAGCAAATAAGGTTTTTGGGTACCTACGGCATATCCAGGACCAGACGAATATAGAGTCCTGCGGTTTCAATCCATCATAAAACTCATTGAGTTCTTGATGATGAGAAACATGAGTAGGAGAGCATCAAGGCAGGGGATACACAAAAGATCGCACAGGGTCGAAGTGTATTTGGGACTACTATAGAAGCGAACCAATTGATAGAATAAGAAGGCTAATCTCTAGATGCTTACAACATTATTCCTGGTTCCGCTGGGAAAAACCTCGATCCATCCCGCCCCTCCTCGGGTGTGAGTCAGTGTGAGTCCCACAGACCCAATTATTTTATATTTCTATTTATAATTTTTTGTTTAGTTTCTAACTGTTTTTGGTTTGTAGTAATATCTTCGGCTTGTTGCGGTTTGTGTACGCGTTATGCTCCATAAACATCCAAGTTCAATGCTGTAACCAAGTTTGTTGTTTTGTGTGCCTAGCGGAATAAATGTGTTTTCTTTCTTTCTTTCATTTATGGCCTAAAATAATGATGACGTATTTAAATCACAAGTCAAATTAACTTAAGTATGTACTAGTACAACGATGTACATATATCCATTTTGTTACTTCCTGTATAGCTGATGAGTGATATGTTTTACCTACCTTCACACTACCATTATACAACTAAAAATGTGTTCATTTATCAAAGGAGCCATCTTGAGCTAATTGCTTAACATGATTACGTGACGAAATAAAATGAAACTTTTTGCAGGAAATGATCTCTTCACGGTTATGATCGTTTCATTTTATTGTATTCCCAACGTTTGTCGTCCCGCGACCACGGACACTGCAAAGTGTCTGAAACGTTGGGAATAAAATAAAATAAAACGATCATAACCGTGAAGAGATCATTTCCTGCAATGTGTAAAGATCGTGAATACCTAAGACATCCTAAGAAACTTTTTTTTCAAATGGATACACGCCAGTTTCGTTAAAATGTTTCATATATAAAATACCGACAATAACCCCCTTGTAATCAGTTTGTTCTTGCCTTTGCTTTACATTAGGTATTTTCAAAAGGATATCGAAACCTGTTCTCAGGTCCGGTTTCCACGAAAGCAGAGAGGAGAAGAGATGTGTTTTGAATAACCAATCAGGATTCGCTATTCTATTTCCATCGAAGCTAAGCGGAGAGGAGATGAAGAAATAACGAAACCTTTTTGTTTATTCAAAACACATCTCTCCTCTCTGCTTTGGTAGAAACCGGGCCTTACGTTATTATAAGCATATCGGATCATTTATTTAAATAAGTGTTGATGATGATGAATTAAATATAATACGTTACATAATGTGTTGATAAATCCCAATGTCCCAAAGAAAGATTCTCCTTAGAAGTAAATTATTAGCTATGTATTCTTAGTAGAATAAAGTAACCTCAAATTTAACAAAGGTAAAGAAGAGACTAAACTTATTAACCTTGGTAGTATAGGGTGGGAAATATAATTTTTTTTGTTTGATTTTTTTACGCTTTTTAAACTGTATAGCGTCTTTAGTAACGAAAAACCCTTAGACAATAGTTAAAATGATGGATTTCCTTACAATAGTTCAGCATCTTGAATCCATCATAACAGTATTCAATAATCTATTTTTGGTGACTAATATTTTTGTAATTAATTGGTTAATAAAATAATAATTATAATGATATTATTACACGCCTCAACTCTAGCTACTACAGCAAGAAAAAACTTCTCACTATATTTCTTCTTCTTCACTATGTAAGTAATGTTTTCTATTCAGTCTAATAAACATTCGGATCCTTGCCTAAAGGGACTCATTTTAATAATTTAATTTAGTTATTTAAGGTTATTTTAGTTTTATCAGTATTTGAATGTTATTGATGTGTAAATGTGATTAAATGTAATAAACATTTGAGTCATAAATACTCCAAAAATATTATAATAAAATACTTACATTTCTTTTAATTCAAAAGTAATGCTTGACCACTCGACTGACACAACCACAGACCTTTTTTACAGGTGTTTTGACATTTCGTGCGAAACGCGGTAATTGGAAAAAATAACACGCTCGAATTACGATCAAGCGAATGCAGTGCGCGTGTAACTTGCGCTTGGGCTTGAGTACCTACTGCGCAAACTGTTGTTGTATAACCCTGCCTGCAGGCACTCGGTGTAGAAATACCAAATATACTCACAGAAGGTATAAATCGTTACCGAACCTATGTTTTGTGCCTACGATGCGTGAGGCAATCGCTTTTGTCAATTCCACTAGAATTCATTAATCTTTCTATAGCTTGTGACAGTTCTGACCTAAATTCAGAATGGGTCAAATTATTTGTCTATAGTCAAATTTTGATTGACATCCATTAACCTGTCTTTTGCGGTGTGGTGACAGATTAGAATACATAGTGTCACCACCTCAATCCATCCTGAGGGTGTCGTAAGAGCCGACAGATAGAAAAGACGGCCGAAAACCTAGCTACAAGAGAAGGAAAACATGATACGAAACCCTGTCCCAACCCGTCTGGCTACCGTGGTACAGTAGGCTAATTACCCTCCATGGAGGAGGTCCGACTCAACGGTGGTTCATCTATGGGTTGAGTAGTACCCTGTTTTTTATGTTGTGAAAATTGACGAAAGCTCATTGCTATCTTCAGCCGTTGGATATACGTAAAGGCATTTCTTTGCAAAACAGAACTACAGCATGAAGATCAAATAATATGACTAGCGACCTGCCCCGGCTTCGCACGGGTGCAATGATGAACATCTAATTTATCAGTGTTTCCCTACAATTTTATGCATAATATATACACTCGAGAGCAATGAATCCGGGTCACTTAAAGAATCCTAAAAATCTCGGAAACTAAAAATGTTAGGTTAATGCAATAAATCGTATTTAATAGACAATGTAATACTCCTTAAATGAAGGTATTAAAACTTCTTAGTTATTGTAAAGTTATATCATAAAAAAATCAAACTTGAAAAAGGGCCACTTTCGAAGATGGAACTACGAAATTACAGCATTTGGTTTTGCTTTTGTTTGTAATCTGTCATTTATGTGGGTACATAAACCATGTTGATAGTGCTCTATATTCATTATTCAAGCTGAAATTATGTCGCTTATGCCTGAAGAATGCACCAGAATACTTACAATGCTGGAAACCGGCCGGAGTCAGCGCGATACAGCCAGGACTGTCGGTGTGTCGCTGTCAACAGTACAAAGAGTTCTCCGACGTTACGAAGAAACTGGTTTTAACCTACGCAGACCAGGAACGGGCAGAACCAGGTGTACCACAGCACGAGAAGACCGATACATGGTGAACACCATGCTTCGAAATCGCTTTCTCACAGGAACTGAACTCACAAATCAGTTTCGACGCCTCGGAGGAAGTAACCCAAGTGCATGGACAGTAAGACGTCGGCTTGCTGAATCTAACTTAAAACCCCTTAGACCTGCAAACGGCCCTAAACTGGAGCGTGGGCATCGTATTTCAAGACTAAGATATGCCCAGAGCCCCGTAAATTGGAGTATTGAAGATTGGTCAAAAGTTATGTTCTCCGACGAATCAAAATTTATGCTCTACAAGCACGATGGAAGACACAGAGTGTATCGAAGACCAGGGGAAAGATTCAAGCAAGCATGCATCGAAGAAAAAGTAGCCTACGGTGGTGGGTCTGTACTTGTGTGGGCCGGAATTTCTTCTGAAAGTCGCACAGAGCTGGTGATCATAGAAAACGGCTCTTTAACTAGCGTAAGATATGTGGAAGAAATCCTCAATGATCACGTTGGTCCATTTATGGTCAATTTAGGTGAGGATGCTATATTTATGCATGACAATACTACTACTTAGATTTTAGTACTAGTACCTACGCACTACTTGTATATTGGAGATATACAACTACCTAGTACATTTTCTACACTAAATCTCGTCTTATCTATGGTGGATCGCCATTGTTTTTAATTATTTTAATCTTTTTACGGATGACATAAAGATGCAATTAATACTATTACACTAACCCAAACACTAAAGGGCTGTCCATTAATCACGTGAAGTTCGAAGGCAGGGAGGGGTTCGGCAAACATCACGAAACATCACAAGGGGTGAGGGGGAAGGTTTGTACAGTAAGATATCACGTGTATTAAATTTTTCGTGAAACGCGTCATTTCTGAACCGTAAGCGGCGTGTGTAAGCTTTTTTGTAGGTACTAAAAAATACACGTGATTTTTATGGGGGGAGGGGGGGTAGTCTTAAACCTCACCACGTATCACCAAGAGGGAGGGAAGGGTTAAATTTTTTTAAAAAACATCACTTGGTTAATGGACAGCCCCTAACACATTTTTACACTAACTAACGTTGCTTTGCCGTATAAATATTTAACAGGAAATCTGGCGGGTATTTTCGTGTTCTTCTTTTGTAGTAAAACTCCAGTCGGGGTCACCACTTTAGGCGCAAAGGGACGATCATCACGCCAGACGAGGTGGTATGTTTCTGACTGGTAGGGGTCGCAGCGGTTATCCCTCCGATAGTTATAGTAGGGGAATTTTAACTGTGCGAATTGCTCTTGAATCTTCGCTGTCGCGATGTAGGACTTTTTGGTAATTCTCGCAATAGGCATGATGACAGTATAAAAGAATCACAGAAAATACCTTTTTGAACTGTTAATTATGTTTTAAAAATCGATGAATGTGATTTTTAATAAAATAAAAGCTTATAAAACTATGGTCGGCCATTTTAAATGAAACACCAATTAGAGCGAATGACGTCATGTCTATGTAAACATCATCCGGGTCATCCATTGTTCATTGTTGCTTGTTGAAATCTCTTATAATTTGCGAATCCCTTTGATTTCCATCAACAGTTATTATATTTGTTTTGTTAAACAACCAATATCCACGAAGATGGAGCCAGGATTTATTAAAGCAGATAGTGCTAATTTGCCTGAGATTGATTTGTTGATGATGGGAGAATTTCTGGCATCGAATAAAGACTTCTGCTCATAAGAATTTCGAAATGTAAAACAATCAGTTAAATTAGCTGAAACTCCGCAATATGATACATTTAAATATTCTACTTAAAGTCAGATAAGGTTGCAAACACCATTGATGATTAGAAGATATTTACAAAATTAAGGCACCTTGATAAATGTTATCAAATAACATAACCTCCAAATTATTATCACTCACTTATTTGATCTCAAACACACAAAACAAACTTATTATAAAACAACAAAACACACTTATTATTGGAATTATTGATCAGAGAGTCGCCTTATTAATTGTAGTATATGTAATTACTTACATCAAAGTGATCTTCACAAAAATAAACCGGTGAATTGGTACATATACCAGCTGGGTCTCGTCGTGCAAGTTTTAGCCACTTGTCTCTCACTGTTTTCTTGTGAGGAACATAAATGAATAGTTTGTTCGGAGTTTTTAAAGATGTATTGGTACACTGAGGAACTGCACACCATTTATAAACTTTGGAATTCATTTTTTACGATGCTAAAACTAAAACTTCAACGTACACAAACAATGATTACATAGACGTGACGTCAGAGGCGACCACCATGACACTTGAGCGCGTTTTAGCGCGAAATTCAAATTATGTAGAAAAAAGTGTAATATTTTGTTACTTGGGATTAGTGTTTTGCTGAAATAATAATATTTTCGGGAAAAGTAGACATCTATAAACATTATACAAGAGGATTTCAAAATTTGTCATCATGCCTATTGTAGGCGATATATCTTGATTTTGGTAGTTGTAGCATGCTAGTCGCTACACCTCTACTTGACGAAATAAATAATCCTACCAAATTTCAGTCTCGGGACTTCGCGATATCGTGATGAATGTGTATAAAGGTAGAAATTTCTTGCTTAAATAGATTGATCACAAGATATGATGAACTGAAACCATGTCAACCGTTTTCTTGACCTTCTGCATACAATATCTGGTAACTTTGCAATCACGAAGTGGCATGGTAAGCAAATATCGTAGATTAAGTAAGTATGCGAGGAAATTTATGCCAATGGCTATCTAATACTTGTATTAACCAATTAGTAAGGTTGAGTAAATCCTACTAGTATAATAATATTATAAACGTGAAAGTTTGTAAGAATGTATGTTTGTTACTCTTTCACGCAAAAACTAGTGAATGGATTCAAAGAATCTTTACAATAATACATATAGATTACACATCAGAATAACATATATGCTAAAATTTGTAAAGATTAAAGTGTGAATTATCAAAATAAAAAAGAGGAAATTTCAAAGTAATTATTAATTTAGTTTTTACCACCGGTTCGGAATGCCATTCCACAGAGAAGAGACGGCAAGAAACTCTATGGTTGCTATTTTAAATAGAAGCGTTACAATTATGGTGGTACAAACAAACAAGTCTGACAGATTAGTGAAAGCAATTACAGGCTTACATATAGCGTAGCCAAAAAATATAAAATGATAATATGATACAAATCGTGGAAATTACATGGTGCATGCTGAAACTGCACCAACATACTGTGTCCAAAACTTCACTTATGTAATGGCCGAAAGATCAGAGTTAGACGATTAGACAGCCGACGTTACTCCCATGCGTCACAGTGAATATTATGATAGTGATAGTGGGTTTTTTTAATTAAACCGGACTACATAACTTTTCAATTTCTCAAATAGCCCTACAATAAGGCACGCGGCAGCATATATCTATCTCTTATGTATAAGCAAATATCGCCAAAATAGTGAACCATAAAGTAAAAACTGTGACTTTCTATCATCATTATCCTAATTTCCCATAACCACGCGGGTAAACCGCGGGGCGCATCTAGTATTCCATATTACTTCACGCACACGCTTCAATCAATCATCAATTACTAGCAATAAATAACATGTACTTATTTTTTTATGTACTCGTACGATTATTCGTCTAGAACTACAACAACCTTGACTGTTTAATCAATAAGCCCAGCCACGGCGGTCCGCAAGTAAATCAGGAGCAACCGTGGCCAGGTTATGTGTGGTTATGGTGAGAAGGGCCTCTTACCCAGCAAAACTGGGGAAGAATAAAATCTCTTTCTAGCCTCAGGAGATTTTCTTTTGATGCCATGCCCGGAACCCATCTCATGACACCATCCTACACACACATCTCCAGTTACTCACCTGTGCCCGGTCGCGTATATCGAAATGCTCATTCAGTACGTCCCCTCCGCCTGAGACGAACTCGATTAGCATTTCCAAGCTATTTTAATGAAAAAAGACGCGTAAATGCTGCTCCAATACGTCCCAGAGGGTGACGTACTGCAGTAGGATTTCTAAGACTAAACGCAATAAAACATATTAGAAACCCTCATCCTACTCGTCACCCTCGCGGGACGTATTGGAGTAGGATTTCTAGTGCTAAAATCACAAAGTTTCCAGTGGTATAACGCGCCTCAACGTAGGGTTTATCCTAGTTCTATTCGTCAACGGGAAACTGATACTAAAATAAGGTTAGGGATTACTTAATTTGCATAAACTATAAAACAGGTACGATTATGATTAGTGATAAATAAAGCAAATATAGTACCCACGAAACTAAGGAATAAAAGTTTACTTAGAAAAATATTCAATGCTTCTTTGCACAAGCCTGGTTATTAACATATCAATATTAATGACTAAACAATGGGGTCACTTTTTAGCACTTTGGCCTTAGGTTATGCTAGCTTGTTTTTTTTTAATTTATTTTGGCAAAAATTGTCTTGTTTAAACATAAAAATAATAATGCTAGCTTACATCTAAATAGACCTTTAGTGCCGAAATTTACATAATGTAATATTTATGGTTAAATGCCAGAAAATAAGATTTTAGTAACACAGAAATATTAATTTAAAAATTGTTGTTACATAAACCCTTCAGATTATTTTTGAAAGAACTCAATGTAATATCAAAGATATCCATATCACTAAAGGTACCAATGATATCACTATCACTACATAGTATAAAACAAAGTCGCATTCTTCTGTCCGTCCCTATGTATGCATAAATCTTTAAAACTACGCAACGGATTTTGAAGCGGTTTTTTTTAATAGATAGCGTGTAACAAGGGGAAAGTTTTTAAGTATAACCCACCCCCGCTTTGCACGGGCGAAGCCGGGGCGGGCCACTAGTTTTATATAAAAAGGTACTGTCATATAATTTCATGCAGCGGGGAATAAGACTGTTATTCGTACAGATTTTCTTTAAACGAGCATTTGTAAAACGTTTATGTGTATTAAAATTAATAGAGGCAAGCAAGCAATCAAATTTATTATTAAGTAGTTTAAGGAAAATTAAATCAAACTGTAAAAAACACGTTTAATATATTTGATTAAATACGGATCCATTAGGATCCAAAATCTAAAATAGACCGTACGTAAGAGAAGTACAATATTTTTCATGTATCGTACGTAAGAGAAGTACAAGGTTTTTGCACTCTCTAATTACGGATTAAACAAATAAGAAATTGCACCGCACCTGCCAAGTGCAGAGATGATCGGCGCGCGCAGATAGGGATGGATAATACACGAAAACATAATGTGTGCGTGAGATAGCAATATCTGCACAGAGAGACGTATCACATTAGCTTTTCTAAGACAACTTTGTGATTTTAGCACTATAAATCCTACTCCAATACGTCCCGCTAGGGTGACGAATAGGATGAGGGTTTCTAGTACGTCACTCTGTGGGACGTATTGGAGCAGCATTTACGCGTGTTTTTTCATTATAAGAGCTTGGAAATGCTAATCGAGTTCGTCTCAGGCGGAGGGGACGTACTGAATGAGCTTTTCAATATACGCTGCCCGGTCTGCATACTCCTTCCTCTTCTGAACCCTATCCTCAATGGGGCGTATCCCACTAATAAGTCAATTAATCGATAGTTGGAATAAAAAATATGTCTTTAAGTAAAAAATCCGTCTCCCTTATGAAATCCTGTAGATACATACTCCTTTCATGTTTGCAATTTACGCCCTCTATATATGTGTTTTAGAACTTCTGTCTTTCACTATCAATGAATCGACTATAGAGTTGCAAGCTACAACACATTGCGTTTCATCCTGTTTGCAACAGATGGCGTGGAGCTAAATTAGTAATAAGCATCTAAGCTACCAGTTCGTCCGCGCGTCCGTGTTTAATATATTCCATATTTCTGTCATTACTACAATGGCATCATCTACTTATAAGTATAAAATATATGATATCATTGTGAATCATAGTTATGAGTGTGTGTGAACTTAAACTTCAAGATACGCCTCGAGTTATGATCACAGCCTAATTATCCAAATATAGCGACCACCTACAACAGTTTACCAATGTAGATCTAGTAGGCCGATAGAACCATTCTATAAGCAGCTGTCAAATGATTGTCACAATCAAAGTTATTACTTCGCCTCGTTAGTATTGAGTAAAAGCATAATTTAATAAACCGAGTTATAGTGTATAAAATATTTAGTGTCGTACACACGTTCGAGAGAAAGTAGCCCGCCCACGATGCGCGTACGCAAGGTTCTTCTTATAAGGCTCTTAAAAGCTTAGTAGTATTTTAAGTCGTAATTCAAACACAGTGATGTGCAAACAGTGACCTGTAAACATAATCCACTAACAAAATGACCGCGCAAATTGTAGAAACTAGTGATCATTGTGTAATAAGGTTTTTTATGAAGGTAAAATTTATTTCAATGTGTCAAGAATAAATCCAGGAAGACGAGTATCAGAAACATGAACACTTGATTGTTACGGTAGGCACAACTTAATTGGAATAAATAGCCTTCGTCAAACAGGCGCCTAAATCGTGAAGTTGGTATTACAGACCTTATCTAGGATCTGGGTGTGGGTGGCGTTCAGCTCAATCAAAATTGTGAAGTGCTAGAAGTGTCGGCAAGTTGGTCATGTTCACTGTTGCTTACCATATGTCACACGATCCTGCCGTCCTTGTTACCCGATATCGAAATCCGATCTACTAGAACCGACAATAATATACCACGGAGTGAAATTACATGTGAGATACAGACAAATCAGTAATTCAGTTCGCCGCGAGAATCAAACGATTCCACACGCAGCAGATTCAATTCTAAAGAAGAAATAATAGATTGCTATGCGCCGGAAGGAGCCGCCACTAACGCAGAGTCACGGCCGAAGCAAGACCCTGATATCGACAAGGATGCAGCAGCAACAACGCAAGATGCAAACACCGAGAAGCTTATTACCCAGAAGTTACTCATCCCCATCAACTCAGAACGACCCAGATAGCTCACCGCATTCAGCTCAAAGAAACTACGTGATTCGCAGCTATTCATCGCCAGAACCTAAGCAGGTTGACTTAAGAAGAAATTCCGATTCATTCTACAGACCTAAGACTCATGGTTCTAGATCGGAGCTAGATTCAGATCTGGAAACATTCGAGCATGGATGGATATTCAAGGATCATTCATTCATGGATATCGACGCAGATCAAGATGAGTCTATGATAACCCATTACAGAAGAAGTCCTGAAAGGGATGAGCCCAAAAAAGTGATGACCTCTCTACTGCCAGGGAGTGGTCTCCATAAAATATCGCTGAGACCAGTGTACGCGCCGACACCGCAAATTCTGACTGGAGCAAGAGACGCAATGAAAAAGCTACAAAAAGATGACAGAAAAGGTACTGCAAACCATATATATGATACACTTAAATTAAACTAACGACTAGAATCTAATCGGAATATATAGTTATAATCCTAGACGAGTCTCGGAAGGCTGATCACATACTATAAGGAAGAAGTTAAACAAATCCTTTAAGAATAAAACGGTGATGTAGTTATACAAGGTAAGCTCACAGTGAGCATATCATAACACTTCAAAAGTAGGACTGTGAGAGTTACTTGAAGTGAGATTCGAGGTTAATAAAACTGTAATTTATTTCATCGTTAACAAGTTATTTTGCAAAAGACACATTGCGAGAAAAATAAAATTAATTCATGCCCTTAAAATACTGATGTATGACCTAGTAAACTTTTGGTGACAGTCACAAAACTGTTTTTAACTACCTTGGTAGTTAAACCAAGGTCTATTGGGTAATATGTTTACTATGTAAATATAAATGAGGGATTAGAATTAAGAGCTCGTAACTTGAACGTGTAGTGTAATGCACCACATAAAGTCGAAACAGCCGTGTACGAAGGCAGAAACTTATTGAATCCCATTTGAAAAGTAAATTGTTTGAGTGCTTTTTAATTCTCTTCACTATTGTGCGGGTATTTATTGATTGGGAAATTTAATATTAAACGGCGAAGTTCATCATAATTATATGGCCATTTGGTCACTTTATGATTAGAAGGTACACCTGGGCGTGTGTTCTAGAGTTATAAAAATGTTTGATTATACAGGGTTTCCTAAAAATAGCACACCACAGCGACACTGGACCCTAGCCCTAGGTCTGCAACAAAAAAAAGGCTGAAATAAAAATTAAAAAAGAACAATAACATAAAATACTAATAAAATAAACATGAAGTAGTTATTTGTTACATAAAACGAACAAAAATAAACTTTTTTTTTTTGGAATAGACCTAGTGCTAGTCTATTTCCAGTGTCACTGTGGCGTGCAATTTTTGGGACACCCTGTATAATAATTTAGGACGGTGTTTATAGTGTTAGAAGCAACACTTCCTTAAGCCTCTGTACGCACTAGCGGCTGTCCGCCTAGGCGGCTAGCCGCGCTGCCTACTAAACCGCCACAAAATTTCACCGCCAGTGCGTACAGACAAAAGCTGTTGCATATTAAATTAGAAAAGCGGCAGGCCGCGCGGCTAGCCGCCTAGGCGGTAAAACCGCTAGTGCGTACAGGGGCTAATAATCACTATCACTACATAGTATAAAACAAAGTCGCAGTCGTCTGTCCGTCCCTATGTATGCCTTAATCTTTAAATCTAATAAATTTAATACGGATTTTATTTAATATTTGATTTTATTTATTTAATAGATAGAGTGATTCAAGAGGAAGGTTTATGTGTATAATACCTACATGCATAGTATTGTAGAGAAACACTCATAAATTTAAAAATATTAATCATTGCACCCGGGAGAGTCGCTAGTCTTCTTTAAAAATAAAAATGAATTGATGTTCGTTAGTCTCGCTAAAACTTGAGAACGGCTGGACCAATTTGGCTAATTTTGGTCTTGAAATATTCGTGGAAGTCCAAGGAAAGATTAAAAGGTGGCATAAGATAAAAAAAAACAGTTTTTTTTTTAATTATTGATTCTGAGTCGGTACGAAGTTTGCCGGGTCAGCTAGTATTCTATACATTTTCACTGTTTGCCTAATGAAACATGTATGTATTTAATTAATTAATTGCGGTAATAAGACAATAAGATATATTGGACAGAACTAACGTCTTCTAGCACATTAAGAAATGGGATATAAGATTTACCGATATACATAGGTTGAATAAAGCTTCAGTTTATGAGCCACATCTATTGAATAACTGGGATATGCATGCAATAAAAATATTTGAGCTTGATGCTGCGACAACATTCAAATACTCGTGTAATTCAACCCGAACTCTTATACCAACGTAAGCGGTCAGTGTTTACAGTGGGGTAATAAATACGTACATAGTCATCTAATACCATCAAAATGAAAAAGTCGACTCAAAAGCATTTGACTACTACACTAGATACATCCGTGCGTTGACGGATTTAGCATTCATAGTGTCATCAGTCATCACCCCATTTCATGCTAAGTGTATAAAAAGACCTGGCAAAAGGAAATGACAAGGCCGATATGCTAGCTGCAAGAGAAGGAAAACTCGATACAAAACCCAGTACTAACCCGTCTGACCACCGTGGCACAGTAGGCTAATTACCCTCCATCTGAAAGAAGGAGGCCCGACTCAGCAATAGCTTATCTATAGACTGAGTAGTAGTAGTTATATGACGTAGAAGATTACATAGAAACGGAGTCTAATCAGGAACATCTTTCCATAGGTTCAAGTCGGCTGAATTTTCGACCTCTGGTGTTAAAAATGCCCGCGCGTCACATGCTTGCTGACGATCCCACGTCGCCAGGAGTAGAGGACCTGCAGTGTTCGCCACAGCTGGAGATGGAGACTGCTGAGCTAGATAGAGAGATGGACAATGCTGAACAGCAGTTAAATAAAGGAGTCGCTATAGCTACTGAAGACAGTGACGCAGATACGGTAAGTCTTGTAATTACGCTTTATGGAATTAAAAAACACTGGTATCACCGTGTGATGAATAAAATAATGATTAATATCTAAGCTTCATATTATAATTACACCACAATTTTTTTATTATGTTGAAATGTCTCATATGAATTGTATAACTTCATGTTCTAAATCTACTTCATGTCCGTGTGGTGACGTATTTAGTATACATAATGTGACCACCCCATTCCATCCTGAAAGTGTTGTAAGTGTCGACTAAACGAAACTAGACGCAAGAGGAACAGCCGTCTGGCCAGCGGGACACAGAAGGCTTTTATACCACCTTCGTGGTGGGTTTTGGCTCTGGGGACTCCTCTGTCCTCAGAGTTGCCTCGGAAGCCTTAACCTGCCGCGACACACGGCGTGGTAATTGCAGTGGAGGGCGGCCAGGCGTTGAGGCCACGGCTGCCGCCACAACCGCGTGGATCGGGTGACAGTTCAGCCGGAGCCTTACAGGGGCACGTGCAATGTCCCGCACGTGCCTCTCGGTGGGTTGGGGAGCGTCCAGAGATCCCCATTAAAGAGTGGGCCCGCTTGTAAAAGTTTCGGGCAGTGGAGGGACACCGTTGGTTTTAGTGGGTAGGTTGGGGCGCAACTACCATCTTTCCCACATAACCCGGCTAGCGTTCAGCGGTCGGATATCCACGAGGATTTCCAACATAAATGAAAAAAAAATGGCTTATATACCTCCTTCTGTAATTGTAGGAGGCTCGCCTCAGCAGTTGGTCTTTTTTTACGTTTCCGGGCTCAGAGGAGAAGAAATATTAATCACATCTAACATTGTGCTATTTTGCCACTGTAAAATATTTAGGTATGATTAAAAATAGTTATACCCGAAAAGTAAACGACAGACATCTGTCTCCAAATCACCTGTCAAAGAGCAGGCATTTGTTGACACTTCTCTGAAATGTTTCTATTTTTCACATATCCCAACAAATAGTCAAATGAGGGAAGTGTAAATGATAATGATGTATCAAAATTACATTTATCGAAATGTAAAATCTGCAACTTTCCACCTTTATACATATAGCCTGCAACACGAAAGCACCTAACGTAACTTTAAATATGCCTCTTGAATTAACTCCACGGACACTGCGAAGTGTCTGAAACATTCGAATTTAAAATAACACGATCAGAACCATCATTTGACGCAATGTGCAAGGAACGTGAAAATCTAAGACATCAAGAACTCGAAAAAACGTAGTCCCGTCTATGCATAATTCTCCCCACAATTGAGTTGTAGTTGATGTGTACATACTTTCTGCCTCCATCTCCTGATCTACCAGCGAACAGTGTATTAAATCTCAGCTCGTAAACCGTGGTTATTTCGGCGACGCGACGTAGCGCTCCCGCTGTTATGTTTTACAGGTATATTTACACCGACGCGAATTTTCTCCAGATTGATATGTAAATAGTTACCCGTAACTTCGCCCAATGTGAAACAATAACTATGGGCTCCTGAAAAGCGAGGGCGGGGTGTGTCAATAAAAGTAGCCCTAAGTTACTCCTTGTTACATTAGCTATCTGCCAGTAAAAGTACTGCCAAAATCAGTCGAGGTATTTCAGAGATTAGCCCAAACAAATAGACAGACAAATATTTTAAAAATAATAGTTTTGGTATAAAGTACTGATTAAACATCTAAATGCACTTAGTAAAAAGCGGTTATTTTAATATTACAAACAGACACTCCAATTTTACTTATTTGTATAGATGATCAAACATTTGTTACAAAGCACATGAACGTTGAATTTCAGTGTGGTAGGGTAGTGTTTCAAATTAATAGGTGACGGATTTATATTAAATAGTATTTTCCACCCCATTCCATGTCGAGGGTGTCGCAAAAGCCGAGAGAAGAAAATGACACGGCCGATAACCTAGCCGCAAGAAGGGTCACTTGATATGAAACCCTGCCAGTGTGGCACAGTAGGCTAATTAACCTCCGCAAGGCTCAGCAGTGGGTCTGTGACCATCTATTGGCGGAGTAGTAGTATCTAAATGATCAAACAATTTGAATCACGCTATACTTACATACAATGCTCATGAGCGCTGAATTTCAGTGACAAAATCAAAAGGAACTTTATTTACGTAGGTTTTATCACAAAACTCTTAAAAATCTTCATATTTAAAATTACCATTATCATCTTACGAATATTGTCCCACAGACGGTAGTCTCACCTCATACACACCTATCAGTCACACCTTTCATACACAATTCCTCATTTTTACAATCCATCCATCTCATTTGATCTCCCGCAACCCTTGCGTCCACCCACATTCATGCTGAAACTACCATCGGTTCAGAATGCTGCTTTACAGAGGAGAGACGGCAAGAAACCCTGTAGTTGCTTTTTTTTTCCAAATCATTCATTGGTCTTGTTAACAATGGACAGCTGGTCGGGTGGTGTTTCAGTTAATACTTGTTAAACACCGAAACCCCACAGTACCGTTTTACATGTTTAGACAATAAAATTGTTAAAAGTATTTATTCTGTCTCAAGAACCAGCAGCAGCATTCACTTTGACTCGGGGTGCAAGTAATGAATGCGTAATGCTACAATTTTATGGTGACTTTCCGAAATCGCGGCTTCATCTGAACTAAGAAATTTCTGAACTAAAGGAGCGCAAGAGGCAGATCACCTAGCCATATATAAAGGTTTCCCTCTATGAATTTGGAGGAGGCCCATCTCAGTAGTGGGTTAGTTATGGGCTGAAAGTATCAAAATTGAAGAAACTTCAGTCGTTGTTTACCCAACGGTGTAAATTACATATTTATACCAACACACTTTTAAAATCTGTGTTGCCCCATTTAGCATTCGTGCCTCATGCGATTGCAACACCAAGTCCGAGTTGTCCCAATTCCATGACCTTAAACCGAGGGAAAAATCTAGGAGAAGAAGGAGAAATGCAGATAGTAGCTTGACTTATTTGTTTAGTCTGTGCATGTTCTTGGAGATAATTTATTGTGTAAACAGCAGATTGTAGGTTTATATTTGTCCTATATCCAGCCAATATTTTATACCTCATTTTCACATTCGTACAAAGTCGAACAATACATTACAATAACTTTATTCATTAAAAATTAAATTAAAAATACCCCCGACACAATAACCTTTAAAAAGTAAAAAATAAATATATCGCGTTACCAGACCAAGAGTCTGGTAACGCGAATAAGTGGGAGCGGTCGGGGTTTTTTTTAATTTTAAATTTAATTTTTATTTTATACTTTTTATAGGTACACACTTAATATAATGTAGATTTTGTTAAATTGCACGTAATGCGCTTTCATTTGAGACCCCACTCGATTATATTTGCAGACATTCGGTTATTCTTCCCCACTTTCACCCGTCATAACTTTTAAACGGCTCAACCGATTTTTATCAAACACTCGCCCGTAACTCACCTTTCATACAAAACTATATTGAAATCGCTTCATCCGTTCGCGAGCTACGGTGCCACAGACAGACAGACACGTCAAACTTATAACACCCCACTTTTTGCGTCGGGGGTTAAAAATATCTATCTACAATAAATAGGTTTGTCATCCGCGTGGTAACGAGTTTAGAATACATAGTGTCACGACCCCATTCCATCCTGAGGGTGACTTAAGGCCGAAAACCTAGCTGCAAGAGAAGGATACCGACCAACGTGGCACATTAGACTAGTTTGGGAGGAGGCACGACTCAGTAGTCTGTACTCATTTATGGGCTGAGTAGTAGTAATCTTACTATTATTATAAACGTGAAAGTTTGTAAGTATGGATGGATGGATGGATGTTTGTTACTCTTTCACGTAAAAACTACTGAATGGATTTTAATGAAACTTTACAATAATATAGCTTATACAACAGAATAACACATAGGCTACAAGTTATAAAGATATTATGTGAATTACAACAATATAAACAAGTCGAATTCAAAATTTCTAATTGTCAAATTTTCGGCCATATTAAACTATAGACAACATAATGTTTTGCTATCAGTTGCGTTTTGTTAAAGTAGGTTTTATACGGACGGGATAAAAATCTCAGGTATCCTATGTCCAACTTTCTTTTTGTTTTAAATATTTATAATGCGGAACAAAGTTCGCCGGGTCAACTAGTAATTTATAAAAGAGCAAACATTGTAACGTGATTATATTCAATAAGCGTGTGAAATGCCAGAGACGTCGGTGTAATGCAATTGAGACTATTTAGCAGCTCGTATTCATTGAGCAGTCACGATTCTCGGCCATGTGAACTAACACTACTGTGATTTGGAATATGTGTGTTGAAATGTACCAAGGAAACTTGGAAATGTTTTGTACATAGGTAACGTTACCGTCACACCGAGGAAGAAATAAAGTTAGGAGTTTATGTATTTTTCTAAACTTTAAAGCATTTTGTTATCATATACATGATACATGATACATCATATACATTATGGGTTCATTAACCCATAATGAAAGGTTCGATTCGATTTTCGAAAATTTCAGGAGTTATAGCCACCTTTTTTTTAAAAGTTGGGATACCAGCTGAGAAACCTACAAAATAAAAAAATAACTAATACGCACGATGGAATGGAAAAAATGGATGGAAAATTGGATATAAAAAAATCTCATACGATCTCAATACGAAATACAAAAATAATTTCTCAACAGAACTACTCCTTTCAGTAAGCTCGATGCCCTGACTTCCGATGGTTAAATATAAGGTTTTTGTTCATTTTGTTAATAAACGACTTTTACCACAATTTTGATAAAACTCGATTTATCATTATTCTTTGCGGCCACATTGTTTAATTAAATCACAACAGGAAAAGTTGCATTCAATTCAATATCATTTATGTTATTACGCTTATCGGAGCTCGGTAACTGTCCATTTAACCCAACGCGACTCTAGTAGCCTTTATTTACTACGCTGCGCTGCAATGGGACACGTGCTCGTCTTGCGTCAGCATCCGATAGGAAAACGTTGCACTGCTCACAATAAACATTTTTATAACCAGTGCACAACCGACGCTGGCGTGTAGTGTGCCACTAATTGCACGTCAGGGGGTGCTAACACCGTGACGGCTCGAGTGCGTTCCCGTGGCAGCGAGACATAAACATTCCGAGATCAATACCAGTAGCGGCGCCGAGCGCGGTGGTGGCGCTCCTCGCACACTCTGCCGCCATCTGACCGGAGCAGCAGCAGGGAACAATGAGCGCGCCTTGACCTTGCGGCGCGCGGGAGGCAGGGCGTCGATGACGCCATTGCGGCCGGCACGCCGCTCGGCTTTCGGGTGCGATCCTTCGCGGACAGCATCCGCGTAATCGGCGGTCAACGCGCTTCTGAACTTCGTCTAAAATTTCGGGGCGGGGGCGTCGCGAGTCCCCGGCGTCGCGGCGCATTCATTCCGCGATACGGCGCCGACGCCGACGCGCCTCGAACGACCGACCGACCGAGCCGACTCCCGACCGAGTGTACCGCGACATGCGCCCGCACAGACATGGGTAACGTGCAGTGCTGCGCCAGCGGACGCTTCGCGGACGGTAAGCCGCCTAAGAAGCAGAAGAGCAAGAAGAAATCGAAAGGACTGAAGGGAATCAGTAAGAAAAGTAACGGTGTGAGTGGTGGTAAGGGCAACGGTGTGCAGAGAGTTGTAACGATGGCGGAAGATGGGTCTGAGAAAGCGCAACCTACAACTGGACTGGTCCAGGCCGCGCCGGTGCAAGCTGTAGATACTCCAGATGCCACCCCTGCAAGGCACGAAGAAAACGACACGCAGCAAACGAGCCCTACTGACTCCGAGGGCGAAATCCCTCGAAGTGAAAGCGTGGCAGCGGCTCGAGAACGCTTCTTTGGCCAGGTATCTTAATGTTCTTGTATATTTTCATATGAAGTTGACATATTATACGTTTTTTCACTTATTTCACATTCCGAACTATCCTCATGCCCACAAAACTTCGCCTATTTAATCGTGTATTTACTTGTGTGTTTAGAATTCACAATGTCACCAGCCCATCAGAATTTAGAAGACGTCTGACTGAGTTGTGTTCTGTTAAGGGCTGAAACGTAGACATATAAACAATACTTAAGGTCGAGGACCAATACTACGGTATGTACAGACAGACGGGAATGGTTAAAAACAGATCTGATTCGAAATACGTGGTTTGTCAATGTTGGCATAAATGTCTATCTATCTATCCACCATAATGGCTTTGCGGTAGTACCTGGAACGTTGGACGCGCGTGCCGTGACGGGCTAATCCCTTTATCGTGGCGGAACGAATCTCCGCCTCAGAGGTTGGCCTGTTTCACATCAGCTAATGTTTCCACGATAACCGGCCGTATCTGTATACGAGCACTATCTTAAAGAGTATCGACTGGCGTCAATAAAACAGATGTTTATTTAATCTATCGGTTCAATGTTACCTTGCCGATTGACTCTTCTTCCAACATTTGATTGGAAAACAATCATTCTACAATTAAATAAACATATTTATTTATTTATTTTTAATTGCCGTTAGTTTTACACTTCACATGGTCATTTGAGTTCGCTTTTTGTATGTGGTATTTACGAGTATGTTCACCACTCTAGTTTTTTATTTTTGGTATGATACTTAAACTTTGAATTTTTTATTTTGAATAGAAAACAACAAACTAGTATGTAAACTGTTTCTACGGATGGACCAGGATCACTACAGTCATTCAGGAAATATGTTAGAAGCATCGCGGAATAAATTTAGAGATAAACATAATATATAGGTATAGTAGATATTAAGAGAAATACCTTCGTTTGGTGAGAGACCTTTATCTATAATACCGATAGAACTTTACATTTCATTTAAAAGTATGCAAATTTTAGGTTAAACTAAGGTAAATAGAATTTCCAATAGATTTCCACTAGGTTCCATGTATCGTCTGATGTTTTTTGCTAGGTTTATATGACTTTTTGACAAATATTATACACACAAGGCGCTTATTCTCACATACGTTTCACTAAGTAAAATTCCAACATAATACACTATGGGCTGGGATTTGGTTGATAACAATATTTTTAGCTGCTCTTCTAACAAATTATTTGTGATTACAAAGTAAATAGTTCAAAAATAGTAGTTCGTGTCTAATGTCGTCACCCGAAAATTTAAATTGTAAACCAAGCCACGTTTGTGTTACTTATTCAAACGCATAAAGTTTACGATTCAATTTGCGAGCGAGACGTGTTAGTATACTTAATGAGTTACCTACTAATTTTGTACAATGAAGACCGACCTCATACTATACAGAAGTAATTATGGGTGAGAGTCCTATAAAGACGAAGGAGTATATTTTGGGTTGAAGAACAACTATTTGAAGTCGGTGCGGCCGGACCTATATCCAAATTAACGTTGGAGTCAATTTAAGTTGGCACCGACTTTTATTGTTATTTTTCGCTTCGTTGTTTTTGAAGTATGTTTACCTTTTTATTGAAAGGATTTTATTCGTTTTATCTATAGAGCATACAATTCGGAATCAACAACTAGTAAGTCGTACATGAATACCCAAATTTGCCTTACAACAAATTGTTTTGTTTCAAGTTTTATAACAAACCACTTACAGTTTTATAAGACACACACAGAACCAATCGATTAAAAAAATCGATTTTTTTTCCCAATCGGTTTATAATTAAATGACAGGGTTATGTGTGTCCTTTTTGAAGTCGGTTAAGAATACGATACCAAACGAACTCTAAATTACCCATTGCTGAGTCAGGTCTCCGTGGAAGAAAATGAACAACCTGGGTACTCTAGCTGGCTAGGATTTGTATCAAGTTTTTCTTTTGCAGAGAAATCATAGCGTTTACTTCTTGGGTTCACTTAGCCACCTCATACGACACCTTCAGTATGGTATGGGTTCACCTTTATGTATTCTAAGGGTCAGCGCCGACCAACGGAGTGGCGGTGAAAAAAAATTGTCGTATTTATTTATTTAACTAAAAAAACACGCGCCAACTGTATAATCAGATCAATTGAAAGCGGTATTTTTAAGCAACATACAAGGGTAATTTTACACAAATTATAGGCATGCTATAACACTTAAAGTAATATCTTTACAGTGAGACTATGTTACTATGTCGACCTAAAGACAATAATTTACTATTCTTTCTGTGATGTCGTTGTTAATATCAATAATAATGTAAGAGTATAAAACCAAATTTAAGACCCTCTAGAAAAGTGACAAAAGGACTTGATCTGTGTTATTTTGTTCTAGAAGTAGCTTTTTTATTATATTACTAGCGACCCGCCTCGCTTCGCAGAGGTGCAATATTGAACCTCTAAATTTATCAGTGTTTCTCTACAATATTATGGATGGATACTTAAAAACCTTACTCTTGAATCACTCTATGTATTAAAAAAAACCGCTTCAAAATCCGTTGCGTAGTTTAAAATATTTAAGCATCCTTAAGGGCGGACAGGCAACAGCGACTTTGTTTTATACTATGTAGTGATAGTGATGGGCAAACACATTAAACCCATAATGGGAGTAAATATCCAAACAATGAGAAAATCGCGTAAAATTTTAATCGTTTAATTATTATATTTTCGATAAGGGTACTACTGTACTTAGTTAACGTTAGAATACATATACTACTGAAAAACACATTGAAATTAAACAGTGGATAAACGAAATTATTAAAACAGATAAAGACTTAAACGTCGTTTAATAATTTCGAAGACGTTCCGACCATCACTGACGAGAACCGTACGTGCCTTTGAAAAGCTATTGAACAGGTTCTGCGATGATCTAATGTGCATAGATTACAACCAAGGACTGTTATCACAATACGCTTAGATGGTAGAAATAAAAAATGCCAACGATTTAAATAAAGATGATTTAATTAGGTATAGGTACATTATTTCGTCGTCACAGTATGATACAAATAAAAATAGTAACGTTAAGTTTCTAGTTTATTGTATTTTAATTTCGAAACAAAAATAATATTTTCTAGCGTACAATACGTAGTTTGGACAATAGCTAATAAAATATTTTAAACATCATCACTATCACTACATAGTATAAAACTAAGTCGCTGTCGTCTGTCCGTCCGTATGTATGCCTAAATCTTTAAAACTAATCAACGGATTTTAAAGCGGTTTTTTTATAGATAGAGTGATTCAAGAGGAAGGTTTATATGTATAATACATCCATAATATTGTAGAGAAACCCTGATAAATTTGGAGGTTCATCATTACAACAGTGCGAAGCCGCTAGTATATGTATACTATACCAACAGTTATAAGATTCCAATTTTGTTGAATTTCTACTGATATTTGAAACACATCTGGTATAACTTCTAAAAACAGTGCTATATGTAATTTAAGAGATTAGTAAAAAACATACATGTAATACGTATGTTCTTCTTTACTACTACGCGCTACTACTCGACGACACGCTTGGCGCAGTGGTTGAGCGATTGACAGCTGCGCAGCATGTCGCGGGTTCGATTCCCGCACGGAAGAAATATTTGTACGACCTACAAATATTTGTTCCGGGTCTGGGTGTTACTATCTATAATATGTATGTTTTTACAAAAAAAATATGTATATAAGTTTTTTTTTAAGGCTTCCTTTTATTTCCTGCAATCTGTCTTTAGCTTGACATTCAGCTGGATGTTTGAAATATGTAGAAAAGGACGTGCTTGCATGACACGCACGTCCTACATACATACATACATATATCCATACATACACCTTTAATACTCATATAATATCTGGATGACTGAGCTTTGCTCGGTATTTTTTTTTATAGATTGTGTTTTTTGGAAATCATAAACACTCATTGACTTCGTTCTACTTAACATCGCCATCTGCTGTTGTGCTCACAAAAAAGTAGTATTATTATTCGCCAATAGATGTCAGGATTCCTAGCTAGATCGATTTATCGCCCCCGAAACCCCCTATATACTGAATTTCATGAAAATCGTTGGAGCCGATTCCGAGATTCCAATTATATATATATACAAGAATTGCTCATTTAAAGATATAAGATAAGATAAGATCTTGGGGTGCTCTTCTGTTCAGTCTTTTGAAGACTGGGCCAGTTTCCATAAGTCCTTGTGCGAGGGTATTAGGGTGTTGGAATAGTCTCTTTCTGTACTTTCCAAGTGCTTCCAGGATCTCATGTTTTACATTAGGCATTTTCAGATCACGGTGTATTGCTTCATTGGTGATGTACCAAGGTGCATTTGCAATCATCCGGAGTGTTTTAGATTGAAATCTCTGCAGTATTTCCAGGTTAGAATTTGCGGCAGTACCCCATAATTGCAGTCCATACGACGATATTGGTTTAAGGATGCTCTTGTAAAGGAGTAGTTTGTTTTCCAGTGTGACTTGGGATCCCCTTCCCAGAAGCCAGCACATTTTTCTTGATTGTCTTGTCTGATTGAGGCTAAGAGCCTTCCTTTTTGTAAATATGTGTTTCCTCCATAAATGTATATAAGTAGTTTATCATGCATCTCGTTAACATAACACAAGGATTAAGTTGCTTAGCTTGAGACCAGATGGCGTTGTGTGAAAAGACAAAAAAAAAAACAAAAAAAAAACTACTAAGTACTCAGCTCATATTATGTCGGGCCTCCTCCAGCTACATGGAGGATAATTAGCCAACTGTGCCACGCAGGCCAGACGCGTAGGCACAAGGTTTCGTATCCGTTAAAAAGTATTAAATTAAAATTTTCTTCCATGTTGTAGAGAAATCTAATTTACAATTTGAATAAATTCACTGTGCCCCAGGGTGTCCACCCGCATGTTCCCAATCAATGATAGTGAAACAAATAAGTGGCACTAATCAATATGCCTAACAATTAGCTATTCGTTAATTCAAATAAATGCAACTACACCGCGAATTAGACTAATTTACTAGAAAATAAATTACAATCCACTAATTACTGACTGTAAAGCCGAGTCACCGCCAATATCACTAAAGGAAATTACTCTACAATCAAGTTCCACCAACTCATTCCACCAGTGCTTGTAGGTTTTGGTGCCAAGTTACGTGTAACGGGCATGCCGTCGTAAGTTTAGAGCTCCAAGATGGGGGTGTTGCAATACTCGTAAAACCTTTAAAGTTGTGCATATTTGATTTGGATTTGGAATGGTTAGGGAATAAATGCACAATGCACGAATTGCTTAATTGATCAGTATTATAGAACTCGCATATATGTGGTTAAATACAATATTTATTTATGGTGCTTTCGTACAGAAAAACGACAATTTATATTACACTAGTGGCCCGCCCCGGCTGGGTTATACATATAAACCTTCCCCTTGAATCACTCTATCTATTAAAAAAAACCGCTTCAAAATCCGTTGCGTAGTTTTAAAGATTTATGCATACATAGGGACGGACAGAAGAATGCGACTTTGTTTTATACTATGTAGTGAAGTGATACAAAATTAAGTGATACTACGGTCTACTCTTCCTCCGTCTTACGAATTTTAGATCAGGTCACGTGTCCCGACGCGAGTTAGACATTTTATACCCATTCCAAACAAAGTGCTCAATGCTGCTAAAGAAGTTTTCACTTAAAAAAAATGGGTTGAGCTGCACTACTAGCTCCCCTAGGGCACGCAGACCTGTCCCCGGGCTGTTGTAATCCATCGAAGATCTACCCCCGAAAAAAGAACGTTTTCTACTATTTAATTTTATTACAATTTTAGAGAGTTTAAGGCACAGAGCTTGTTTGTGCCGACGCGTCAATCTCGGTAACTAGCGAATCGATATGAAACACTTTTTTCATTGGATTGTTTTACGAAGGGCAAGGGAACGGAGCCGGAATCATATCAAGCAAGAAGGTTGAAAAGTAGTAGTTGTACACCTAGTTCATAACAAAGACATCGTTACAAGTAAAAATAGTTTCCACTGATTTTTTCTTTCACTTGAGTCAGAATTTACACCGAAAATCACGCACTCCGCCAACGTCGATCATTCAACCCACGGATTTTCCTAAACCATTACACATTATGAAAATAGTCATCTCTGAATACTCGTAATCGCTACGTAATTCACTTCGCGAGCCAAAGTTTCGTCCGCGTGTATTTCAAATATACTTCTCATCAGAAAAATCGAACCACTTCCTTCTATATGGTAACTAGTTAAACAAAATACGAAACTTATGAAAGTTTAATTTGAATTTAGAACATGAACATTAGGATTTGAAACCCTTTTAATGTTCATTAATAAACGACATTTGACATAATATATGTATATTCCTAAATATGTATATACTAGCTGACCCGGCGAACTTTGTTCCGCATTATAAATATTTAAAACAAAAAGAAAGTTGGACATAGGATACCTGAGATTTTTATCCCGTCCGTATAAAACCTACTTTAACAAAACGCAACTGACAGCTAAACGTTATGTTGTCTATAGTATGATATGGCCAAAAATTTGACAATTAGGAATTTTGAATTCGACTTGTTTATATTGTTGTAATTCACATAATATCTTTATAACTTCTAGCCTATGTGTTATTCTGATGTATAAGCTATATTATTGTAAAGTTTCATTAAAATCCATTTAGTAGTTATTAGGTGAAAGAGTAACAAACATCCATCCATCCATACTTACAAACTTTCACGTTTATAATATTAGTAAGATAATTTTTTCTGATAATCCTTACAAAATATAAACTTGTAAGGTGTTTCGATTTTTCTGATGAGAAGTGTATTTATAGCATTAGTCTGCGTAGTGACGGATTTATAATACATAGTGTCACCAGCCCATCCCGAGGGTGTCGTAAGAGTCGACGAAAGGATGAAGGACGAAAGGAAGGAACCTAGTCACAAGAGAAGAGAAACTTATAACGAAACCCTGTGTCAACCCGTCTGGCCAGCGTGGCGCAGTAGGCTGTTTAGTGGGTAATTTATGGGATGAGTAGTATGTTAGTAGTAGTATAGCATCATATGGGTATAGTTTTTGTATGCTAGTTGATAAAATTATCGAAACAACGACATCTAGTATTCCAACAACGAAAGGCGGACTGTTTAACTCATTTAGTCAGCTCGCCTGATGCTGCGCGACCGAAAAACCACTTTCAGCTTACGGAAATCGTAGTTACCACTCTAGTATCAAAACAGTTCATCACCATCATTCGTCATCATTTCAGCCAAAAGACGTCCACTGCTGGACATAGGCTTTCCGGCGACCTTAACCAGGTTGACAGAAAGTTACAGCCAAGAATAGTCCACTGCCATTGTTAAAAGTTTCCTCGGTCTCTGTCATTTACATAGACCCGTCGACACTGCTGAATTCAGAACAAAAAAATCTGGCTTTTGATTTTCTTTAAAATGGGCTTTATGTTCCAAGAAGAAGTACAGAAATAAGTATATTATAATTTCTCTTTGAAGTCGATGCGTGGGAATTCAGAAATTATATTGACCTGGATGGATTAAGATTTCAGAGAAAAACTGGCCTTCTGCTTAAACTCCATAATTTTCAGTATATACTCGTACATTATAAGTACGCACTGATTTATACACACAAACCTGCATGTTTGATAATCAAACGTTGGTTAATTTTCGTATGGTGTTTGCCTAAATTACTAGGTGAGATTTATCTTGCAAAAGGTTATTGTACTTAAAATATCGAGCCACTGACTTCACTGATCGACCAGAAGGTGCTATCAACAAATGTTAGTTAAAAATTGTGGTGTTCAAAGCATAACCAGAATTGATTTTAGAAAATCCCCGATAAAGAGACTATGTCCGCTTAACCGTTTTTCCTAAAAGCTTCTCTAAAACTGCTTTAAATAAAAAAGAGCATTATTATCGGTTCATTAATTTAGGACTTATTGCCAAAGATATACAAACACGTGAAACTTATAAGCGTCTCTTTTTGTTGAAGATTAGAAAAGAAATAAAGCTAAGATCTAGTTGATATTTGACACAAGTTTCTACAGTCAGAACGGATCAGAAAGTGACCAAGCATAAGTGCACAACAAAGACAGGTCCGATTGGCACGCGAATAAATAAATATTGATTCCTCGAAAGGAGATTCAGCATTTTGGTAAATCTCGTTTCTTACTCACGCAGTCATTGACTTAAGGTGGGAAAGTGACCGAATGATATCGCGGTAACTCTGGACGCTTTTTGGACTCACTCCAGGCGCTTTCCCGAAATAACTTGGGCTGCCCCGAGTTTATGCAAAATTTCATTGGCTGTAATATCGGCTCACCTTCAATAATTTTGTCTAAGCGTGTTGTTGGTATCTTCCTCAAACTAAAAAAAACTCGAAATGTAGTTATGCTTTGGGGTCGCGTATTCTAAAACATTTAATATAGATATTTTCAAGAAGCATACCATAAATTACTTTTTTTTAAGATGTTAAAGTGTACTGTGTCTTTATAAACCAAGAAATGTATGGTTTTTAAGGACACGGTACAGTTAACATCTTAAAAATAAGCAATATACATTATATGAAAACAACCTAGTATTCATCATCATTTCAGCCAAAAGACGTCCACTGCTGGACATATTCCTCCCCCAAAGATTTCCACAAAGGCCGGTCCTGGGCCGCCCGCATCCATCGTCGTAGTATTTTTTTTTTTATAAATTGCTTATTTTGTTTTTTATAATCTTGGGGGTGAAAACCTAGGGTGCAACTTCATACCTCAAATACCTAACATAATCATATAGGTAATATAAAAATATGGGAGTCATAGAAGCTTACTATGGTAAAAAAACATCAAGGCCGGCCAACTTTACAGCCAGAGGTAAAATATCTGTGAACGAACAATACCTAGTAGTTAGTAACATTTCTCATAACAAAACAGAAGAATCTCTTATTAATATATTTCATTACAAGTGCGGAAAGGCTGTCATTGCAAAGAGTTCCGACAAATGACAGTCGGAACAAGTTGCAATGACGGTTCCGCACGTGTACTGAACGACTATTTTTAATACAGTTGCGAAAAAATTAAGCAATTTAATAAAATAATAAGAACACAATAAACTCAACTAATTAATCATTTATGACATTTAAACAAAAATGGCGCCCACCGTAGAATATAAGCAGAGATTTTTTTTTCTTCACCATTCTAGTAGGCAAAAGCAACTATGCCAGCCAAGTCTTCAGTAGAAATCTTTTATTGATATGAAATGAAAATGAAATTTAAAGAGATGAAATGAAATGAAACCTAACCTAACTCATTCAATCAAATCCTTAAATCTGATATTGAAACAAATTAGTAAGTAACTAGTTTCTTTTTAGAAATATACGTATTTGCATGAATCATAAAAACTTCTATGTTTTTTTTTGGTAAAAACTTCATGGTTGGTTTTTCCTTATATTAGACATTATTTTGACAGTTGGGAAAGAGAACGCACTAGTGCGGGAATGGCAAAAAAAGCACGAGTGTGTAATAGCCCACTTCCCGAACGCTATACGTCCCTGCAATACGCCACTTTTTGAGCAACTGTATTAAAAAATATATTTAAAGTTTTTTTATTGAAGTAAAAATCTTCTACTATACTGAAATGAAATTGAAAACTATGAAATTTTAATGATACAATATGTGATCTAAAATCTGCCAATTTGTAAAACTGAGCCATTCATTTATTGACTTGACTATGTAACAATCAATGAAATCTTGTGCTTGCATGTAGGTATATGATTATGAATGTCTAGCCTGACGCCACGGCTTGCAAAACTAGTAAAAGATAAACTAGTTGAAATATTACTTTATACGTTGGACGGAAGATACTCGACTCCATCACGTATTATTTATATGTGTAAAGAACCAAGCTGTATTTTTTACTCAATACATATAAGATTACACGGTGTCACAACCCTATTCCATCCTGAGGGTGTCGTCAGATCGTAGGTAATTACAAGGCCGACGTCCTACCCGCAAGATAAGGAAAACTTGATACGAAACACTGTGACAACGCGCCTGGCCAACATGGCACAGTAACCTAATTACCCTCCATGAAACTGGAGGAGGCCCGACTCAGCAGTGGGTCATCTATGAGCTGAGTAGTAGTAACTAAGTATAATACATTAAGAATGTACATGACAATATTAGTACGAAAAAGTGCTTATTTCAAATTTCGATCTTAGAAGCCGATGAAGAAGCATATAAATACAATTTTTGGAACAACTTCTATAGAAAAAAAACCATAATATATTCACATCACAACTTTGTCTCCATGTTAGGACCATAAAACATTCTATCACGAATGACCTGCCGTTGACCGCACAGTTTATAGGCGATACGGTCGTAGGAATCGACGAAACCGATTCTCGATCGATTTCAAACGAGTGAATTGTTGTTTGTTGTGCACAATATGTGTACTGAGAAATAAAAGAAAGTCTTTTTTTCTTGACCGACTTGAATGTCTTTGACCCTTGCGATGGTAAGCAACGTCAGGGTCTAAGATGGAGCAGGCAATTCAAGGAAATGCCCTGTCGGGCACTGGCTCTCACATACACACGACGTAACACAGTAAAACTGCTTGGCGTTAGATGTGAGGGTGGTAGCTAGCCGGGCAAGTGACTAGCTCCTATCTCTTACCCACTTTAATTCTTAGGTTACTGTTACACTAATACTGAACTGCAAGGCTTGACTATAACAATGTAATTATTTACTAGTATTGAATTAGATTCATGTTTATTATTATTTTTATTTTCAATTGAATAAAAAATATTCATATCATAAAGAAAGTTTGTATACGATTGACAAGTATTAAATTCCATTAATACTAAAGTTTAAAGTTTCAAAGAATTAATAAATCGATTAAAAAATCAGCAATGTGTTAATGTTTTATAATGTGATATTATGAGTTTCGCGCATCCATGGTCCATGAAAGTTGTTATTTCTAAAATAATGAATGTTTTTTTATAACTACTTGTAGGATTTGCACTGGTGTATTCTGCCAAAGACAAGAAATATAAGTGCGTTTAGGAAACAACAACCTGCGTGTTGGTGAAATTTACTTTTTCCTCAGATTTTTTCTACCCAGTTGACACAAGTTGTTATATTTTGGACAATTCACACAATATCTTTATAAATTGTAGTAATATGTGTTATTCTGATGTATAGCTATATTGCTGTAAAGTTTCATTAAAATCCATTCAGAAGTTTTAACGTGAAAGAGTAACAAACATCCATCCATACTTCCAAACTTTCGCGTTTATAATATTAGTAGAATAGTAGGATATTCGTCACAATTTTTTACGCCTCTTCATAAAATCTGTCAGGAAAAGAAAAAAAGTACCTAACATTTATGATAGCAACAAATTAGGACAATTAATTGCATTGTCTTCGCTTTCAAGGGACAAGGGCAATTATATCCTGATACATAAAAATCTCGAGTTTATTAATGAACTCCACACACATATATAATATATGAACGGGTAGCCCGATTTTTATGATATCTTTTGTGTTTTGGCAGATCTGAGAATAGTTTGGAGCCTATTTTTATACGTCTAGGTGACAAAGACTGATTTTTTATAATATAATTATGTAAGGATACTTACTTTTTATAGCGACATTACTATTTTTACTTACTACCAGATAGTTATATCAGCATCCCCACATACATAATAGAGGTGTAGTATTGAAATACCTAAATGTTTATTAGAAATGATTTATATTGCAAAATAACGTTTGCCGGGTTAGGCTACAAAAGTTAGGAGGACATTTATTAAAGCTCCGTTCAAGAAAGATCAAAATAGCTTTATCGTTCACACGTTGTGCTAGTTTAGTGCACACCAATTGAAATTGGAAACTACCGTATAAATGAAATAAACCGTAAATCCCGGTATTTTAGAATTAATTTATTGCCATACGTTTATAGGGAAACATTTTATTCGCGAAATACATTCAAATACAATTTGAATTAAGACTGTATGAAATTGTGGAATAGATTAAAAATAAATAAACTTTTTTCCCAATTTGATTGGTTATTTTTGGCAATTTGATTGGGTATTTTTTAACTTGTAGTTATTTAATAATAACTACAAGTTAAAAAAATACCACCCAAGCTAACTACATAACATTTTTAACATCTGTGTTTTAGACTGATAGTATAGCAGATCATTGTAAATTCAGAGTTGAAAGAGTGACAAATCGTGTAATGGAAGTTTGCGCAAACTATTCTTTGATTTCGATAGAAGTTAATGTAGTGTCTTCATTATTTTTATGCAACATGTAATTATTCTACTTTCGTATGATAGCTTTTACAAATCTCGGAATGGTAGCCATGGATTATATTTTAGTTTAAAAATTTAGTTGTAAAAATATTTATACCGTCTTCCATTTTTAAATAACAATATTGTGTTTAAGTAAATTAAATATCGAAGTTCCGATGGAAGCCAAAATTAATTAAGAATACATATTATTCCATGGTCAGGGTGTCGTAGGAGCCGACAAAAGGAACTGACAAGGCTGATGACCTAACGTCGGGAATTAAATAATGTAATTTATACGCGATAAATCCGTTAAAAACTGTTTAATATGTCACCAACCCACACTATCCTGCGGATGTCGTAAGGAACGCAAGAGGCAGATCACCTGGCCGCAAGAGAAGACACGGGACCTTTTTTTTTTCAATGTTGCGTAAGACAAAGAAAACTTGATACGAAAACCTGTGCCAACCCGTCTGGCCAGCGTGGCACAGTAGGCTAAACGGATAATATGAGAAACATCCTACCATTGATTTAGATCTTGGTATTTGATTTAACCTTCCAATGCTCGTTCTAAGTTCTCCTGATTAAGTCTTCCCTAATAATTCCGTATTTATTCTAATATTTCTATATGTAACAGGAAATGTAAAATCCCCTCAACTCTAAAGAGTATGTACTACTACTGTTATAACTCAGCCCTGCACACTGCCACTTAAATTTGGCAATCTATGGGCTATGTCGGTGACTCTAGTTTTCCTGCGAACGTACTCATTTCTGATTCTCACAGGGAAACTCCGAGCTTAACCCTCTCCGTTGCCCTTTGGGTGACTTTGAGCCTTTTGATAAAGCCCATAGTTGGCGTCCACCTGTATAAATAATAAATATCCTTGGACATTTCACACAACGCCATCTCGTCCCAAGCTAAGCAACTTAATGCTTGTGTTATGGTAACGAGATGGATGATAAACTACTTATATACATATTTTTTTTGTAAATACATATTATAGATAGAAATGACACCCAGACTCCGAGCCAGTGCCTCTGGTTTAGACAAAGACACTTGCCCGACCCCGGAATCGAACCCGGTACCCGTTGATCCAAAGGCGGCACATATAACCACTAGACCAACGAGGCAGTCTTAATATGTACAGCAAACTGACTAGAAGTGGAAGTGGTCGTCATGGCCGAAATCCACTAGAATGGTCAGATCATTCCATCTTATATGTAAAAATGAATGTTTGTCTGTATGTCCTTTATAGAAACGTAAACTATGTATTTGATCAAGTGATGATCTTCATGATAATTGTCGTGCGTAAGCCCACGAAGGTTTCTAAATAAAAAAAATCGTTAGTAGCATAATGCCGGGTACAGCGAATGCCGGGTACAGCTAGTCGCTCATAAAAGTTACAGTCCTCGCCAAACTTTTTGGCCGCTGTGCATGTAGCCGTCGTCGCCCTTGTGCATCGTACATTTCATCTATACTACTAATATATAAAGCTGCAGAGTTTGTTTGTTTGTTCGTTTGTTTGTTTGAACGCGCTAATCTCAGGAACTACTGGTCCGATTTCAAAAAATCTTTCAGTGTTAGATAGTCCATTTATCGAGGAAGGTTATAGGCTATATTTTATTTTCAAAAGAATTAGGGATCCGTATGAAAATTGCGATTTTGTAAACCAAGGTGTAAAATCGAAAACCTATTTATGCGTGCGCCGCAAAAACTATTGACAATAGAACAAAATGATGTACTACGGATTTGTAGGTCTTATAAAGATCTACAAAAAAGTCCGCGAGAGCACATATCTAACTATCATAGTTTAGTCACAATAACCGAAAAAATATGCACGGGTTCGAAGCCCACGCGGGCGAAGCCGCGCCCAAAAGCTAGTAACCAATACGAACGTAGCACACTGAAACTAACGCACGGGAGACGAGGACGACTGCCTCCACTCCACTGCGCTGATACCTGATTTTGTGTTCTGCGCAACGTAATGCGGCTACATTCAGAGCGGCCATAAAGTTTGGCGAGGACTTTAAATACCTATCGTACACTTCTGCCTTTTTCACGTATTCATGAAAAGTTTCCGCTGACTTGTTTTCCCTTTTACAGCTATATTGACCCAAAATTGATGCTCTATCAATAACAGTATAGATAATCAGAACATCGGCACAGTAAAGTAAGAGCTTGAACAGCACCTAATTAGTTACACAAATTATCCGTGACACATTTTTTATCTTTTAGATATCGCTTATCTAAAATCGGTGAAATTAACAATTTAAGTGAAAGTACAGATAAGGCCATTAGATTTTACTAAATCGAGCTTCAACTGTGTAATTTATTGTAAGAATAAAAATTACATTATTTTTGTATACATACTCGAAGCGACAAAAGCCGATAACAGGTACATACTCAAAAGGAACTTTATTTACGTAGGTTTCATCACAAAACTCTTATAAATCCTCATATTTATAAATACCATTATCATCTTACGGCCCCACACTAGGCGGTAGTCTCCACACACACCTATCAGTCGTCATACCTACATACACCTTTCACACTCCTCACTCCTACAATCCCTCCATCTCCCCTGATCGCTCACAATCCCTGCGTTCACTCACATTCATGCCGATACTACCACCGATTCGGCACAGACAGAGAAGGCCAATAACCAGCCTTAAGGGAAGAAAAACTTGATACAAAACTCTGTGCAATCCCGTCTCGCTAGCGGGGTACAGTAGGCTGGAGGCCCGACTCAATAGTGCGTCATTTATTGCCTAAATAGTAGTAGTGTTTATAGTCACAAGACTCCTATTTAAGGTACAATTTAAAAGGTTCAAAAGGCTTAAAACAGTAGGTAATGCCGGTTGTACACACTCGCCGAGAAGTTTCGCCGAGAGTCTGGGCCGATAAGGCCCTCGACGAGAGCACCCCTGTAAACATTAATTTTTCGTTTGTACTGAAGAATGAAGATCCTTTGAATTCTTTGACGCAAAATACCGACACGCGACCGAGGATAAGCGAGGCGAGAGAGCGAGACAAGACGAGAGCACCATGTACACACTCGCTCTCGGTATGTCTCGGACGAGTGTGTACAGGGTGTATAAGGCTTTAAGGCAGAGAGTGCTATGAGGGAAATAGATTACAGCAAGTCTTACAACTACTTTAAATGACCCACTGCTTAGTCGGGCCTCCTCCGGTCACATGGAGGGTAATAAGCCAACTGTGCCACGCTAGTTAGACGGGGCGGCACAGGGTTTCGTTTAAAATTTTCCATCTCTTACGGCCTAATCATTTCCTTTTCTCGGCTCTTACGACACCCTCAAGATGGAATGGGGTGGTGACACTGTGTATTCTAAATCCATTTCCACATGGATAGCGGCAAGTCTTGACAATCTTTATCTCTAATCGCCATGGTAGATCAATGGCGCGCGACGTCATACTCGTATCATTGCAAATAATGTTTGTACTTATTGTATGGTGACTCTATTGTAAATATAATCATTTAAAAGGATATTCCCGTTTGAGCCCTATTTCGGTGAATTAAAAATATGCATTGTAAGACTTTGTTGATTTACATCTTGTAGACTCCGGATTCATCCATACCCTATAATATAACAAAGTAAACGTGAGAACTTTTCGCAAAAATCTTCAATTAATACATCGTATAAAATTCGTGAATATTTAAGTAATATACTTAAATGTTTATATTTAAAAAATAAACCTAACAAAATACATTTTTTAAACGGAAACCATGCACTAGCTGTAACCTGTATCCCGGGGGCTATTTACAAACATGTAATTCACGAACACACATGACACCCAGACTTATAACAAGTTCCTCTGGTTTAAACAAAGCAAGTTGCCCGACCCCGAAATGGAACCTAATAGAAACGCGACACATCCAACCCCTAGACTAACAAGGCAACAGGAACGAAAAGACTTGTCCAATCTTTTCCTCAAAATAGAGGAACACTAGTTATATCCAATAGACTGGCATGCCGTAAGGATGACCGTACCCATATCGTGTCAAGTCTTGGATGAACTTGAAGACGTACTTCAGTGTCAAATTCTAATTTGGCTTCCTTTCGATCTCTGCAATAGCCCCTGTGATGATTATCATAGAGCTGATAGTCACGACCAACTATATAACCTTAGGCATGCCACATCCTAATTACCTTCAGTGTCAGTTTAAATAGGCTATAAAGGACTTTAAATGGTTCTTTAGTTTTGGATATTTTACTGCTTATTTTGAAATCAATTTACAAATGTTAATGACTCCGGTTTTTTTGGATGTTTAATGCTAAACGTAAACATTGTAAAGAACTCGAATAACAATATCACCTAAATAATGCAAACGTTGCCTTCAAATAAATGTTTGTTGATAATTTATTTCAAGTTTTCTGCTAAATTACTAAACCGATTACGATAAAATTTATATGGGACCAATCTGAAACCAGTACCAATCAATTTTAATGAATCGATTTAGAAATGGCGGAGAATGCGGTAACAAACATAATTATTAAAAATAAAAGTTTAAACCGAATTTGGAAAGTACGGTTTGAAGACGGTTAAAACAACGTGCCCTCTTAGGCTAGGACGTGCCCTCTTAGGCTAGGACGTGCCCTCTTAGGCTACGAGGCCATTTGTTTGAAATTATGGACACCCATCATAAATCTAACAGAGAGCTGTTGCTTAGGCTGCTCTTCCTTGGATACCGTCCTATAGATAGACAAATTGATGTGTGGCCATAAATCCAGTTTTACAATCGCTGAAGGACAGCCTGAAAAATAAATTTATCATTTCATGTTTCTCATAATAATAGGCACGTCAGATGTTTGGCTGAGTCGCTCAGTTTGGTATGAATCATAGAACTATTTTGTGGAGAATGATAGAGCAATGTTAACTATTTTAGGACACACAAAAATATGTCTTGTATTCTTTTCTCGGGATTGTCCACGCGCGTCCGTATTTACTGTCATTACATCATATGCTAAAATAAAATACTGATGACTATATTTTCCGGAAATTTAATAAAATATACACATAAAAGCTAAATACTAATGTTCATTGTGTAAACAGATACCTAGTAAACAGTAAGCTAATTGCCCTCCATGTTATTGGAGGAGGCCCGACTTAGCAGTGGGTCATTCATAGGCTGAGAAGTAGTAGGTAGTAGTAGCAATATGTTAAATAATCAGCGGCTTATAAGCCGATATGATTATTGTGTTGTGTATATTATTACGTCCCATCCATTACCACACATTACGCGAAATTATCACTACAGTGTTATATTACATATTTAGACACACATCAGGCTAAGGTGTCTTCAAGACTAGTAATACCGATAGTTTATTCATATTCTAAACACTTCAGACCATGATGTATGACGTATGTATTCGCGCCAAAATATGCCAAATTGTAACAGGGGTTAGCTGAAAAACAGTGTTGCACCGATGGCACAACGTAAACTGAGCTAATGTCCAACCGCACATGCTAACATATACCTCACTTTAATTTGTACAATAGATTTAAGAAAATGTGTGGAAAATAAATTGTTTACTAGACCTTGTTAGTAAATGCCTAATAAGAATAATACAGCTTTTAGTTAGTGTATTGATATCAATCAAACATTTGAAACAGCCTTCATAATCGCTACAAATGAATAATAGCAACTACATAGTTTCTTGCCGTCTCTTCTCTATGGAGCGGCATTCCGAACTGGTTGTAGTTTCAGTATGCATGTGGATGGACGTAAGGATTGTAGGAGAAGAGATGGATGGATTGTGTGAATGATAACAGGCATATGAAATACATGAAGGTAGATAATACGCCGCTAGGACTACGACCTAGCGTGCGACAAGGGGCAAAAGAAGATAATAGTAGTTTTAAATATGAAGATTTATTAGATGAAACCTGTATGAATAAAGTTCCTTTTGAATTTGAAACATAAATAAACCAACGAAATATATTTAAAATATGCCAAAGTAAGAGAAAGACGTGTCCTAAATAAAAAAATCTGGGATGAAAATATAAAAATGGCCGCGCTACGTAATGCGATAATTTTACAACGCAAAGGGACAAGCGTGATGGCACAAGGTGACACATTGACACACAAATGTATGAAACACGCACACATATACACCGTAAAGAAATACATACGTAAATCACGACTTGTCAACAAAACTTGTTTTGTGTGTGCGATTGTAGCTGCTTGATTTTAGTAGTAGTTTTTTTTAAATACACGCCATACAATTCTATACCACGAGCATAAATTACTACTCACTATTAAAATGCAGAAAACACACAATTAATTATATAATCGCAATCCTTTTTATCGCCAGATGTAAAAATACCACCAGAACGCTGCCCTATAAAACCAAATATATATTTTGATAAAAAATAATTGGTGGCCGATTAAATAGATAGATATATGGTAAATAATTAATTTTAAATGGTAAATTTTATTATATTTTATTGCTTGACTTGTCCATAGAGCTCTAATGAGCCAACTTGATTAAATGAGTTTTGATTTAGATTTTTTGATAATAGGTATTACTATTTGTCCATGTGATGACACTTTTAGAATATAAAGTGTCACCACCCCATTCCTGCCTGGGGGTGTCGTAAAAGCCGGCCAAAGGAAATGACCGCCGCAAGACAAGGAAAACTTTGTGCCAACCCATCTGGCCAGCGTGGCACAGTAGGCTGGGTAGTTAGCCACATCATGTGACTGGAGGAGGCTCGGTAGTGGGTTATCTGTGGGCCAAATAGCAGCATCCGAAAGACAGATATTTAATCATTGTAAGGACCAAACATGATATCTGAAGAATTAAAATATGTAATGAATAATCTGATACTAATGCACAAGAAATATGCTCATAATGATGTAATGATCTCAATATCTATATACATATCATCCTAATCAATACATAATGATGACGTCATTTTTTTTAATAGAACGCCTAATGGTATTCGTCAGAATTCTTATTTAAATTATACGGATTACCATACGTGAGTCATACTAAACGTATTTATTTATAAATAGTAGCTCACGATTAATTTTGAGATAACGAAGAATTCGCTTACGATGCTGGGATTGATATACGAACAGTTAAATTATTTTAATATGGACATACATAAGTCGTATTTAGATACTTAAATTCTGAGTATAGCCAATTTTGCGTCAGATCTTAATATGTATAAATCTTTCTAAAACCTATTCTAAATCTAAAGTTTGATTCAAATTGAAAGATAGGATAGCTTGTATATCAATATGCATATAATCATTGCGATGTTATATTTATTTATTTATATTAGCGGTACGTAGGGCGCACATAATGCCTTGCGGCATTCTCTACCAGTTTACCTTTGGGTTAGAGGGAGAGAAATGTATTATTTTATTGCAAATTATTCGTATATTATTTGACAGTCACAATTATCTGTTAGCTCAAAAGGATTCTAACAGATGGCGTTATCTGTTGACTGGATTGAGTAAGTATTCAATGGATGGCGCTATGTTAAAAGTTTAATGTGTGTTAATGTTAAATGTAACATAACAACACCTTAGCCACAGCAACACCTGGCCGGGTCTGCTAGTGTGAATATAAAATGGAGAGGCGTAGCTACTTCACAGCTTTCACACAGCCGTCCTTGTTTTCGTTGGAAATCCTCATGGATACCCGGTCGTTGGGAACTAGCCTGGCTATATGGGACTACGGGGCGGGGAAATCCGGTAATTAGCGTCCCGAACTACCCGCTAAAACCGACGGCGTTCCTCGAATGCCCGCTCCAGGACCACGGATTGAGTTCGCCAATGGAAGACATGCTTAGCTTTCAGTCATCCATGGGAAAAATATATTTTAGGACAAGCAATGATCAATCTTTATCCAAAACTGTATGAACTATATATTGTAAACGTATGGATGCTAAATTTTAAACGACATCGGTCTTCTCAATTCATAACCTATGACCTCCACCGCGATCTCAGACAGACAGCTAAATTAAGTGCTTAAATTATGCAAATTTGGTTGACAGCTCAATAAATATTCCAGAACAAAATTTGCGATACAGATTTGATAATTATTTCCACTCGTAGCTGGTGTGGTCCTTTTTTTCTACAATAAAAGTAGCTTACGTTTATAGATATAGCTCGCAGGATCGACGCCCGATGGGGCAGAAAAGTCCTCGAGTGGCGACCGCTTTCCGGAAGGCGCAGTGCAGGTAGGCCTCCCACACGGTGGACCGACGACCTGGTTAAGGTCGCCGGAAAGCAGTAGATGTGGGCGGCCCAGGACCGGCCTTTGTGGAGATCCTTGGGGGAGGCCTATGTCCAGCAGTGGACGTCTTTTGGCTGAAATGATGATGATGATGACGTTTATAGATGCGTAAATTTTATATTTATACATTTTATACCGACTGATTCGTCGTAGTTTCAGCCCATCAATGACCAACTGCTAAGTCAGGCATCCTCCTTATTCATGGAGGGAAATTAGCCTACTGTGCCACGCTGGCAAGACGGGTTGGCACAGGGATTGTATCAAGTTTTCCTTCTCTTGCCGCTAGGTAATCTGCCACTTGCGTTCCTTTAAACACACCTTACGACACACTTTTTTTTTAAAGTGGGCGAAACCTATAGGTCCCCAGCCAGAGAACGGGGCTGGGGTATGTGGGAATCCCGACCGCGGTAAGATGGTGAGTTGCGGTCAGTGTACCCACTAAAACCTCCACTGTTTGTCCAGTCTCGAGCCCAATCACCTGTGACGATTTATAAGAGTTTTGTTATAAACCCTACGTAAATAAAGTTCCTTTTGAGATTGAGTTAAACTAAGGCAGTGTCCACATTGAGTAGCACTTGTCTTATTGTCTCTAGAACGAGTAAATCACTTTGTCTGTGTGATGTTGTAAAATGTGCCATATCTTGTTTCTTTTAACTTTTTACTGCTATTTAACCGATTTTGTTTGTATCTTAAACAAATGATTTTTCAATATGTTATCCACACGGCATCATACCGCAATTTAATATAACTTCCACAGAAACAACGTTCACGAATGCCAAATGAAAAAAAAACAATAGTATGTATGTTAAAAATAACTCTGGATAAAAAGACGAAGCTAACATATTTGACCCAGAATGCCTAGTAACATAAGTTATCGATCGCTTTCCAAGAATATGCTGGATGACAATTTTCATAAATCCATTTTCAAGGTCTAAGGTGTAAAAACATTCAGGTGAAAAATCAGACTACTACTACTCAGCCAATAGATGACCCAATGTTGAGTTGGGCCTCCTCCAGTTACATGGAGGGTAATTAGCCTACTGTGCCACGCTGGCCAGATCGGTTGACACAGGGTATCGTATCATCTTTGTCGGTTAATAGTGACTATTAGGTAACGTTACGCCTCTTTTACGTGGGACATCCTCATGGCCGTTGCGGTCTAACCGTTAACTTGTTAACTTGTGGTTCAACCTGCCCACTACAACTCACACTCGCTTAACTCCCCATTTTTTTTTCGTTGTCGCTCTGGTGTTGTGATTGGTGAACACCGGAACACTCGGCTACCCACTAAAACTTCGGCGGTATCACGGCTCGTTTGGAACACCAGCGTCCGCGGAGCAGTCAGCCAGTGCTTCCTCGTTTGTGAACAACCTCATCGCCTCCTTCTGCGACATAACAGCCTCGCACAAGTAATTAAGTCACGGTTTCGCAGCCCTCGGTTGAGCGGCCAACTAGGTTGAGTGGCAACCCGAGGTCCCTGTGGTGCGCCGCAGCGGTTTAGAGTTCGTTGAGCGAATCTAAGGGGGATGTCAGGGGGATGTCATATCCCCGAAACTGTTTACAACCGCATTGGAGGACGTCTTCAAGACACTGGACTGGAAAATTGGCTGAAGTGGTAATGGGCTGGCCACATCTGTCGTAGAACTGACGGCCGCTGGGGCAAACAGGTGCTACAGTGGAGACCACGTACTGGCAAACGTAGGGTGGGACGCCCCCCTGCTAGATGGAGCGACGATCTGCGACGGGCAGCCGGCTTAAACTGGATGCATAGAACCGAAGACCGGGTTCAGTGGCGAGCCATGGCGGAGGCCTACGTCCAGCAGTGGACTGAAATAGGCTGATGATGATGAGAAAATCTGAGGATAGAGGAGTCCGCGAAACCTGAATCCGTCATGACACTGTGTGCTGCTCTTCATTTGGTCTCTCCCCGTTGACTCGTACGGCATGGGTGACCCTGAGACGATATTACCTCAACGGATCCTAAATGCATCAGGAGGCCCTTGACTATCCTGCTCCTAGGCTATGGGTAACGCTCCCCGACTTGAGGAACATGCCCCATGATCCTGGTCATAGACAAAAATAAGTTTAGTAGTATTTTCACATTAAATTGGATCCAATTAACGCATCGGTTTCTGAGCGCAGAGTGTGGTCCGCGTCGGAATGGCTCAACCGAAAATAATGGTATTAGCATTTAACACACACAATGAACCGAGGTCAACGCTCATTACTAGGCCTGGCTAGGTTGCCAATGTCATGTTTATGGCTTATTAATATTCTCGATACATATGAAGACATATTTTCTCGCTTAGAACAACAAAACTGAAAAAAAATAATGAAAAACGTTGATTAGTTTTAACTACCTTTTCTATGGTGAAATTAAACATTTTTAACGGATTTATGATGAATATTACATTATTTAATATGCGACGTTTCGAATGCTTTGCGCCTATAATTTTGTTTTATTGATAACGTTCCCTGCAGATACATCCATTAAAAAGTGTTTAATTTCAATGTGTAATAATCGCGAAAAGCTAAGACATTCATTACCTTCTCTATGTTTCGAATAGTTGGATCTTTTTGTTCCCAAAATATAGTTTCTAGTCCAGACAAAATAAACATCCGAGTTTACCAAGTTTAACTGGAGAATGGTGGTTCTTGAGGGAAAACGTATAGTACTGTTGGTGTAGAGAATTTTACGACCTTTGTCTAATCATTTCACGGTGGCCCCTCTCGTTTCCGAGATACACGTAAAAACAGAAACTAGTGACGTTTGATGACAATAAAAAAACAACGCTCAAGTGGGATCGATGGCGACATCGACACCATTCGTGATGACGTATTCAAGACATGTGCAGCATAAAGGAAATCAGTGCAAATGCAGCAACTACTTTTAGACTATTTGACTGGACCATATAGATAGTCAACAATTTGTATTTTATTACTTGTATAGGAAGTAACGGAAATGATATGCACAAGCGAGGACCTACAGACATAGAGCTAACCAAATAGAGTTTAACATTTTGTGATATGTATCTAAACATCGCAATAACGTTAGGATCTTACAAACTTAAATTTCAGTATTAGGGTCACTGTTTTTATCATATTATTTGTGCTAATTTATATTGCCATATCGTCACTAAAAATATTCTTTACTGGAATTTTGCTCGTCAAATACACGTACCTATCAGTGTTGTACTATCTGTTTTTTACTTAAGTGTATATCCTTTTATATTCTGAAGACAAAAGTCTTTAACCAATGTGTGTTGCCAGTGATGACATATGGAACAGAGACGTGGTCGCTCACTATGGGCTCCATCAGAAGGCTCAAAGTCACCCAAAGGGCAATGGAGAGGGCTATGCTCGGAGTTTCCCTGCGAGATCGGACCAGAAATGAGGAGATCCGCAGGAAAACCAGGGTCACCGACATAGCCCACCGTATTTCTAAACTTAAGTGGCAGTTCGCAGGACCAACGCCCGATGGGGCAGAAAAGTCCTCGAGTGGCGACCGCGTTCCGGAAGGCGCAGTGCTGGTAGGTCTCCCACACGGTGGACCGACGACCTGGTTAAGGTCGCCGGTCGCCAAAATTCCAGTGGATGCGGGCGGCCCAGGACCGGCCTTTGTGGAGATCCTTGGGGGACGCCTATGTCCAGCAGTGGACGTCTTTTGACTGAAGTGATGATGATGATGATATCCTTTTTGCTGCACTCTATATGTCACACTACCTAATAGCGTCAGGTCAACCGTTCATTGATGGCGGCGCTTCGGTGTCAATCTTATTTAGAAGTCCGTCAATTAGCCGGTCTCGTTCAATGTTCTTAATGAATCGGTTTATTTATAACATTCATGAATGAAGTGCCTACTCTAGGTTTTATACTACTACTAAGCCCATAAATTACCCACTGCTGATTCGGGCCTCCTCCTATCACAGGGAGGGACATTTGCCTACTGTGCCACGCCAGACGAGTTGGTACAGTGTTTCGTATCATGTTTTCCTTGTCTTGCAGCTAGGCCTTGTCATTTCCTTTTGTCGGCTCTTATGACACCCTCCGACATTTGAGTTTCATAATGTTTATTGGGTTTTCTGTACTTATTTCCAGAACTTACTTATGACAGCAATTGCTGGCCAAAATTTCATGACCAAGTTTTGATCTTTTTCGTCAAACATTGTACACTGCATTTGTGTCTATCGTTATTGTTGGATGGTTATATTACACCCTGTATACAATATATACATTATCATAATAAATCACACCAGTGCCCATGTAGCATGATTATTAAATGCATGTAAAAAATGTTTACATACTTAACCTTTTAAACGTACATCATATATTACACAATGACGTCGCTATACAAACGATAATTTCCTCTTTAGAGACATCAGAGTAGGTAAACATAAGGTAATTGAGTGCAAATTGTGCTATAGTTTTGGTTACCTACTCAATTTACACTTCTATTGAGCATTCCTGACGATTTTAAGTTACATCCGCTAGTCTAGACGACGCATTAAAGGGAAATGAGGAAACCGCACAGACAGAAAGTGGGTATTTTTTTACACTACATAAATCGCCATTGCACGTTCAATGGCTATCTACTTGACTTAATATGCAAGTCTCTAGTTTTTTTTTTTGTAATGCACTCTTATTAATACTGCACCATAATATTAAGACTACAATTTAGGCGGGTGGCTAAATAGTCCACTAGCACTTGTCTTTCTTCTCTAGATGATCGTAAATTTAAAGTAAATTCCGTGTGGTGATGGATTTAGAATACATTGTGCCACGACTCTATTCCACGATGATGGTGTCGTAAGAGTTGACAAAAGGAAATTATAGATTGTCATTTCCTGAAAAGGAAATCTTGGCACAAACCCTGTACCAAGCCATCTTGCCAGCGTGGTACAAAGTCAGAATTTCATCACTTAAGTCGTTTTTTTTCACAAGTCAAAAAAAAACAATTTACTAACGGTTGGGATTGCAGCTCCACAATGAAGAGACAGCAAGAAATTATGTAGTTGATTGTCATTATATCGCCATTTTTACGTACCGAGCAAGGATAAGACAGATTTGTGAGAGTAGGCTTATTCACCTCCATGCCTTTGGAGGAGACCCAATATTGATAGACGGAAATCTCCTTCCTTTGGAGAAAATAAGGACATCTAGTGGAAAAATAAGATAGTCTGTATTGCTATTTTCCGTTAGCAACTAAACAATCAAATCTTAAAGTCATTATCATGTTTCATCTTTATTTAATTTCCCCGCGGGCACGAGAGACTGACGTTTCCGGTGCGCGTGGGCACCAAATTTGTGTGGCCACGTGCCGCCCTGGATGTGTGGAATGTAATTGGCCGGTTATTTGAGTTCAGGAAGCCGAAATCGGTGTATCTGTTTCAAATTTCGACTTTAAGGTTAAGCGTTATAGTTTACTTTTGATTCAAACCCAAAATTAAAAATATCGAACATTTGGTAGGTACGAATTTTTTTATTGTAATGCACGTGGAATGCCCATGCTATTAAAACTTTTTTTTTTAAGTCTAATTCCCCGGGGTGCGTGGAGATGATAAATTGCGCCCGATCTACCCACTAAAACGAACGGGAATCCCCTGCCCGGGGGCCACGGGAATCGCTCCCTGATTCTGGGACAAGGCCCCCAGAGTCACGGAGCATGCTCTCCCATGCTCCGTGACTCTGGGGGCCTTGGCCCGCCTCGTATAGTGGACCCCCAAGCTTCGAGGCGGGGCCCTATTAATCCCTCTAATGTAGGAACGCTATTTTATTCGAGCAATAAAATTGATAATTTACTTTGCGTACTCTTATTTGCCAGGCGCAAACCTAGTAGTGATTTTATACGTAATACTCCTGCTCAATCGGTGCAGGCAAAACGCCTTGCTCCTTAACATTCAATTAAGTTCTGACGGTGTTATGTTACCTTTGCTTATAAAAAGTGCGTGAAATGAACCTCCTTTTGTTTCTTCCCAAGTATGTAAATATTTGAAAGTAACAGTTAATTCGCTAAATGTGGCTTTATCGCAATGATTAAGATTGTTAATCTTATGTTAGCTTTTGTACTCATTCATCGTCATTATTTCAGCCAATCGACTGCTGGCCTCCCCCAAAGGTTTTCCACGAAGAGCGGCCCTGAGCCACTCGCATACATCGTTTTCCGGCGACCTTAACCAGGTCGTCGGTCCACCGTGTGAGAGCTGTGATGGTCCGGAACGCGGTCGCCACTCAAGGACTTTTATACCCCATCGAACTTCAGTCCTGCGAGCTATGTGCCCTGCCTACTGCCACTTAAGTTTGGTAATCCTGTGGGCTGTTTCTCTTATGTAACTCCTAATTTATAATTCAATCTCACAAGCATAGTCCGACAATAGCATAGCCTTTTGACAGAGCCCATAGTGAGCGACACGTCTCTGTACCATATTATATAATTTGTTAGTACTTATTAGACCTCATTAACTGATCAGGCCTTTTAATCCTGCACTCAAGGGCAAGTCTCCCTATTAGATAATACATATGTAATTAGATTATAGGTACAAATACTTAGTAGGGAACTGAGTTTTATTTACATTATATTAGCAACAAACGTGACGCGAATCTCACTCAGAAAAAGACGCCTAAAAATTTCAATTGTAACAATGACTAACGGCAGGCTTTACTGTCAAACATTGACAGTTATCAATTTATGAACTATTCGACTCCCTTCTGGCGCCTACCTTGAACAAACGGTCCACTGAAACAATGTAAAACCCGTCGAGCGAGAACAAAGATTTTATATAATTGTAGGTTTACGAGCTTGTAAAATAGCAACAGTGTTAAACTAAGGTCAGACAACAACGGGGTTCTTGTAACTTGTCCAATGTGTCTTAGCTATAGTGTCAATTCTTTACTGAATTGAATACTTAATCATGTTCCATATAAGTATAATTTTAAAACATTCCGGAATTAACAAATAGGTTTTTTTATTCAATTTACATATCGAAAATCAAGTTATCATCTTCACCAAAATCTTGGTCCGTAAAATACCCACTATTGAGTCGAGCCTCCACACATGGAAGGGTAATACTGTACCACTGCTGGTTTTCATATCAAGTGTTTCTTCTCTTCTACCTTGTCGCCTCCTACCCTCTCGAAGGGTTGGCACGGTCATATGTGGATGGTATATTATAAGATTGTTCAACATGTTTATATTAAGAAAACCAACAGCGTATCTAAAATAAATTACAAGAAAATCCTTAACCAATGTAAGGCTAGTTACAGGTTTCCCGTATACGTATACAGTTTGAAGTACTTTGATGTTAATTCATTATGCCAAATATTATTTATATTGGGTATGTTACAATTGGATGGTTCAATCCATATCATGACTTAATAAAACGCCATATCATTTGTCTGTAACACTTTTGCTGAAATAATACAATATATGACGTTACTATGCAAGGATAGGGCGTTGTTGGTTCTTAGAAGCATAATACCTCAAGAACTTTAAATTATGAGCATGTAATTTATATAGTAAAACATAAATAATAATCTATTCGAGTCGTGATAACTACACCATTGTGTAAACATTTGAAGGTCTCATAGATCATCTTATTTTACGATCGTAAATTAGGACTACTTTCCGTTTGCGTCTTCGCCTGTCAAGGTTTTGAATCTTTGAATTATTTTAATTCATTCCCACCTTTTTTCGACCAAGTGGGCAATGTAATATAGCCTATGTTACTACAAGTTTAATCCGTAGTGTAATATTAAGGGCCAATGACTATTTCTAGACGATTTTGTTGAATTAGACTCCCATACATCCTTTTCCACTATGGGTTCAAGCAGAAGGCTCAAAGTCACTCAAAGGGCAATGGAGAGGGTTATGCTCGGAGTGTCCCTGCGAGATCGTATCAGACATGAGGAGATACGCAGGCATACCAGAGTCACCGACATAGCCCATAGGATTGCCAAACTTAAGTGGCAGTGGGCAGGGTACATAGCTCGCACGACCGACACCCGATGTGGTAGAAAAGTCGTCGAGTGGCGACCGCGTTCCAAAAAGCCCAGTGCTGGTAGACCTCCCACACGGTGGACCGATGACCTGGTTAAGGTCGCCGGAATTCGATGGACCCGGGCGGCCCAGGACCGGCCTTTGCGGAGATCCTTGGGGGAGGCCTATCTCCAGCAGTGAACGTCTTTTGCCTGAAATGATGATGACATCCTTTTTGCAAAAATATAACCCGATTTAAATAACTGCACTAAAAAGCCAACATTAACCCAAAATCTGATCCTCTTTTTATCCTATAAAATTACTAGCGGCCCGGGTGCGATGTTACCTGCGGTTATTGAGGAACCGCGGGTGACGCCGCGGGGTGAAGCTAGTCTAAAAAAGTAATTCCTTGTCATCAGCTACCTATCAGTGAAAGTCCCGTCAAAATCGGTCCAGCCGTTCCAAAGATTAGCGGGAAGAAACAGACAGACAGACAAAAATTAAAAAACAATACATTTTGGTATATGTACTGTGTATACATACTAACGCATTTAGTAAAAGGCGATGCAACCCAAATAAATAATCGTTCTGAATAAAATTCCAATACTTGACAACAGATGGCGCCACTTTCCTTAATTTCCAAGTTGAAGGGTTGGAAAAGCCCTTATATCTTTAAAAAAACGCCCTTTATTTTAAAACGGGAACTTTCTTGTTCGAGGGCTATCACACTATACATATAAGTCCCTTTATCGTGCCGGGACTCCTTTTTAAGTTTTATCGTCACGCACATTTTATCAACTTAGTTATAATATCTAGGATGATTGATTGATGAAAATACCGTAGTATTTTCAGTTTTTTATAAGAGTTCTGTCTCATGTCTGAACAGGCGTGAGTGACAATGCTATTTTTCCGTAACCATCTCCATGGGATTGGGTCATTTGGTTTGTTTATTCGCCCTAAATTCCAATGTCGAAATAGCTTTCTTTAAACATCTATTTTTACAGTGCATTAGCGTTCCTGCTGTCGGTTATGGGGACGTGCGGGTTATCGTTCCATAATGGTAGCATTTATAGGATGTAATTTGACCTAGCCTTGTAGTCTAAGATCCCAGGGCCGCCAGCTCAATATATATATTGAAATATCTGTACTGTAATATTATAAAAATACATCGCGTTGGGGGACCAGGAGTCAGGTAATAAATAAGTAACACAACGCGATGTATTTTTTTTATTTTTTACTTTTTGAAGGGAACTTAGGTCCTTGGGTCGGGGGTTTATTTTAATTTAATTTTTATTCTCTGCTTTTATAGGTACACGCTTATTATGATGTAACTTTCACCCCCCGTAACTTTTAAACGACTCAACTGATTTTCATCAAACATCTCTAAGAACACTCGCCCGGAACTCATCTGTCATACAAAAAAAAAACTGTATTGAAATCGCTTCATCCGTTTGCGAGCTACGGAGCCACAGACAGACACTTCAAACGTATAACACCCCTCTTTTTGCGTCGGGGGTTAAAAAGGAAAGATTTGTAACGAATTGGCTCAAAAGCTACTGGACCGATTTTAAAAATTCTTTCACCGTTTGAATTTTTCATTATCACTGATTAATGGAGGATATTTTAATTGCAAGAAAAAGGAAAGTTTTTATATTAGTAGATTTTCAGCCTTGTAACTTCCTTGTGTCAGCTCTTACGACACCCTCAGGATGGAATGGGGTGTTGACACTATTTTTTTTTAAATATCCTTGGACATTTCACACAACGCCATCTCGTCCCAAGCTAAGCAACTTAATGCTTGTGTTATGGTAACGAGATGGATGATAAACTACTTTTATACATTTTTTTTTTGTAAATACATATATATTATAGATAGAAATGACACCCAGACTCCGAGCCAGTGCCTCTGGTTTAGACAAAGACACTTGCCCGACCCCGGGAACCTTTGATCCAAAGGCGGCACTTCTAACCACTAGACCAACGAGGAGTATTTATTCTATAACTGTCACCAAACGGATTAGCCCATTAAGCATAGCAAATAAATGTATTCATTCCTAAATGTCTCGCTGCTGAATCGGCCTCCTCGGAACTAATGATAAAATTGGCCTGCGCCATCCTATTCATTATTTGTCACCTTTAGTGTGGGCATACAGACATTATGGAGTTGGATGGAACAGTTTAAAGTGAACTCTTCGACACCAACCGATTTCGTAATACATATTTATATGTATCGTACGTACTAAAATAGTATAATTCAAGTAGTAAGGTAGTGATTCAGGCTCTTTCTCTCTCCTGGCGGACATGCCCGCACTGTTCTTTAGCGTTTGAATTTGAAAAAAAACTACTACATAGTTTCTTGACGGCTCCTCTCCGTAGAGCAGCGTTCCAACCCGGCAGTAGTTTCAGTGTGAATGTGGGTGGTGGACGCAAGGGTTGTGGGAGACCAAAAGAGATGCGTGGATTGTGAGAATGAGGAAATGTGTATAAAAGACGTGAATGTATAGGATTACCTTTATGGAGACTACCACAAGTGTGGGAAAAGGCCTGACAGATGAAATTTCTAATTTGAAATATGACGATTTACAAAGTTCCTGGTGAGTTTGAATTAAAAATGATTATTTCAAAATTTTCTTTCAAATAATTCGGTCTGCCTAAATAAGTTCTGCCAAAGAATTATCTCTCAATAGCCCACTACAGGATAGAACATAAGTCTCTACCAATGAGCGCCATATAACCCTTCTATTATTCATTCAGATGCTACAGGCAGCCTTTGCAAAAGGCTGCCTGTAGCTGTTGCTGCATCTGCTAGTGCAGAGGCATTATACGACCTTTAACTAACGTAGACATAGTTATCACTAAAACAACTTGGGAAACGCTAAGACGATTTTTGTGTCTCACACGCGATGATTGGCGGAGAAGGGACGCGTAAGCCACGCGATTGGTTGATGAGGATGACATACGCGAACTTACCTTAATACTTAAGAGGAAACCTTCAGATTTCATTATGTCTGACAACCTAAGAACATGTCTGGTACCACGACACATGTGTCTACTACATCATGAGACAATATCTAGAAAATCTTATGTCAGATAAGCCTTATAAACGACAGCAAATGCGATAGTGATAAGACTATTGTTCTTACAAATATTCACAATAACGGTAGGTATATAAAAATAGTAACACCATCAATGCAGATTAGTGTAGCAAAAATTTTACATTCAATGGAGTCTTCAATATCCGTGGGTGAGTTACATCCAACGGTCATAGGTAAACATACATATACACATTTCTATTTGGTCTGTAAACGTGTTGGATTATTGAGAATACGCCAAATACTATTCTGAGATATGGCCATATTTTATTTTAGAAATAATTTTTCATGAAATTTTACACCGTCTTCTGCGAGAAAAAGAATTACGTGATATTTGCCAAGAGCCCCCCTCCCCCCAGTGAGATTTGAAAAGATTTAGCTTGACCCCCCTAGAACACCTCATGTAATTAATGGACGCCCCCATGTCTACACTTTCTAGTCCCTTGTGACTGTATCCCAAATACGCGTAAAATTCTCTTTCCTTTTCTCGGAACTAAGAGTCATTAAGGGATTGTAAATGAACTAGATGATGAAAGAAAAAAGCAAGAATAACATCTTTATTGGCTCGATATTCACTTGGCCAGAGGCACGCGCATACCAGTCATATCTCGGCCATAATCCCCATGACGATATCACGCGACTCTGTTACTAACAATTCAAACAAGGGACTAGCCTCAAACTTGACTAATACCACTGTCATGTACCTAAATATTGTGGTCTAAAGGAGACATAATCTTATATACCCTTAAGTAAAGATTAAAATAATATAATTTCGTATGAAGGGGAAACGTAAATAGTCTTATTATCTCTGATAAATAATATAATAGTTTTATTTTATTAGTCATATCATAAGAAACGCGAAATATTCTTGCGTCTCTATCTACAGTACATCGAAATACAAGACAATTTTGCCAAAATGATGTTAAGCCAAAATATAAGAACATATATATTTGATCCACGTGGTGATTGGATTGGACACGTGGATTTATACTACATAGTGTCACCACCCCACTCCATGCTGAGGGTCTCGTAAAAGCCGACAAAAGGAAATGACAAGGCTAATACCTAGCGGCAAGAGAAGGAAACATTGATACGAATCCCTGTGACAACCCGTCTTGCTTGGCACAGTAGGTTAATTACCTTCCATGTAACTGGAGGAGGCCCGACTCAACAGTGGGTCATTTATGGGCCGAGTAGTAGCTGAAAATATTTTATAACTTTCTTCTAGAACCTCATACTTCATACGTCGTGGTAAAACCTTAGTGGCGTTCCTCGCATCCGTGGAGGATTTACACATTTGCCGCCCATAGACTAATCATAATTTAGCACCCGCGAACACTTTGATACCTAATCTTTGATCAGATAATTTATTTTCTTGTCAATGTATATTATTTTCTTATTTACTTGTACGCTCAAGATACTCATTTGACAGTTTTGCACATTTGCCTCCCCCCTGCAGATTTTAATCTGCCGTCCTAGGCTTCGGCCTACTCCTGCTGATAAATACAGAGCTGTCTCACATCATACATTATTTTGAAATACTACAAGTCTTATCACCTTTACAATAGTAGTCATACATTTCCTAGGATTTTCGAAAATAAAATTGAGACACCGGTTTAAATCACGGACAGTTAATTTAGAACTAAACGTTTGGTCACCGCACAACCTCTGAATCATCAACATATCGCGATAATATCAAAGATTTACACATTTCCGTTCTGTTTCAGGTAAGTTACTACAATAGAAAACCGATTGAGGTGAGTTCGCGTTTCAAAGTAAGTCGCTAGTACTCTGAGTCAGTTACCGAGAACAAAATGCAGTCAGAACAGGTAAAGTTGCATTAAGAAAATTCCCTAGACATATATTGTCAATTCTAATAATTCTGCGATACAAAAAAATATATTTGCTAAGAAATTATCGTTTTAGCCCATAAATGGCACATTCCTTGAAAGCAGTGACTTGAATGCCTTTGACCCTAGGCTTGCGTGATGGAAAGCAACGCCAGGGTCTAAGATGGAGCAAGCAATTCAAGGAAATGCCCTGTCGGGTACCGGCTTTCACATACACACGACGAAACACAGAAAATCTGTATGGACTTAGATGGGATCCTACCACCAAGCGTGCTGGGTTTTGTTGACTTTTACAACACGCGTTATTTCCCAACGTGCGGTGGGGTACTTTTATATTCTACATCCATCACCCGGCAGCAAGACAAGAAAAACTTGATACCTGTGTCAACGCGTATGGCCAGCGTGTGCACAGTAGGCTAATTACCCTGCATGTAATTGTAGAGTGCCTGACTCAGCAGTTTATTATATTTATGGGCTGAATAGTAGTAGTTGTAGTATAGATGAGGAATCAATTAAATCTGTGCTCGCTCCTTTGATGAACACTTATTAGGAGGCGATTGCAACAGTCAGTCTAGTTAGAGACATCGATTTTCCCACGACAATAGGTGTCAATTTGGTGCCAATTTAGAAACGTCAGTCAATATTCTAGAAATAGACTTGAATTAGGCTAGTCACATTCGCAGTTGTATCGCGGAAGTAAAAATCGACGCTGACGATGATAGTGCCAACGTATTTGTCGAAGGTTTTTCCATTTCCATAGCACATTTTATATGCCTAGTATTTTTAAAATATATCTATAACCTATTAGGCAAAATGCAGGGGAGTAAACTAAAAAGAGATAAGTGCTTAACAGAGCAAACTATGCTCTGCTAAGCACTTTATTATTTTTGGGAATGTAATAGAAAATATAAAGAAAATAATATTGACACAGAATTGTAAAATATTAAAGAAACATCAGAGTGACCAGGGTGTTCACATTTTTAACCAAAGATTTTCTTCTGTACTTTGCATAGGGGCTAATTTACCCTACACCAAACTGCAGTTTAAAGAAGCCTACTTAAACCATGAGAGTAACGTCGGCTTTGTTATGGTCTAGCTCTGATCTTTCAGCCATTACGTTATTGAAGTTCTTGTTTTTTGTACACAGTAAGCAAGTACAGTTTTATCACGCACCATACAGCATGTAATTCAATGATATTTTTGGCTATCCTACATGTTTATGCGTGCAGTTGCATTCACTAATCTATCAGACTTGTTTGTACCATCATCATTGTAACCCTTTAAAAGATTTTAATTTATTTAAAATAGCAACCACGGTGTTTCTGTTCTTTTCACTGTGGAATGGTATACCAAACCGCTGGTAAAGACTCATTTTAAATTTTATTTTTTGACTTTTTTTAATCAGAAAATTGATTCGAATATAAATATTTTGATTTTGAAACCAGTAAGAAGGTCGTTACAATTATAATCATTAACATAACATATTTGTTTCCGAAAACGATTATGTTATTTATATTATATTCACCCCCTATTCATATTCGCGCATCTATCATATTTAACACTGGCCGTTATAGGGGCCTTAGTCCGCGTGCTATTTTAGAAAAAAATAATTGTTGAGTTCGCAGAGTTCACGATCACTTATTAATTTACATAAAGTACAACAAAACAGGTTACAACACGCAGCCTAACAAGTAATTATAATAAACTGATCTAATTTTTGTATTTGGCGCGTAAAACACCCAATACTTTGGAAAATTCAGACATTTTGGGCCTCTGAAAAGCGGCGGTGGGGGGTGTCAATAACAGTAGCTTAATTACTCCTTGTTACATCTGCCAGTGAAAGTCGGTCCAGCCATTACAGAGATTAGCGGAAACAAACAGACGGAAGCAAAAATTGAAAAAAAAAATGTTTTGGTACAAGTACCTACTGTGTATATATCCAAAGGCACTTAGCAAAAAGTAGTTATTTTATTATTACAAACAGACACTACAATTCTATTTATTTGTATAGATTAAGGATTACGTGTGTGTGGATGGAACTTAATATGTCAAAAATATCAAACAAGAGAGACGCACACAAATACCGCATACGAATAGCGAACGCCGGCAATAGCGTATAAATGCGTATACGCATTTATTCATTCAGTAAAATGACATCAATGATTGTGTGTACAAACATTTAGTGAGAAACGTACAATGACACATGTTTCACGCGCAATGACATAACGATCGCGTTCATAAATTAGCCAACAGTGACTTGGCGTAATAAAAAAAAACTATATTCTCTGTTGATGCCAAGGTAGGGCTTAACCGCTAACTTTCGCTGGAGCTGCCCTAAGAACGTCTACCTTAGAGAATCATCATCATCATCATGTCAGCCGATAAATGACCCACTGCTGGGTCGGGCCTCGTCAAATCATAGAGAGAGAAATGTGCCTACTGTGCCACAACTAGTGTTTGTTTTATCAAATTATCCTTTTCTCAAGATTTAATTTCGTCAGCTTTTTGGGTGACATTAGCCGCCTCCGGTGTGACCTCAGTATGGAATGGGTAGGACACTGTATTCCGAATCAGTCACACAAACAATTAATATGCATGAAATAAAACTTGCTCGATTCCGAAATTGAAAAGGGAACCAGTGGTCCGAAAGTGGCCCTCGCCATCACTAGTCATTTGCGTGTGACATCCAATCGCTAACGATATCAATAGGAAAAATACGTTACTAGGAAAAAACATAAATGCCAAGATATACGCACTATCAGTTAGTACATACTTTGTTACTGCATTTAACCGTCACAGTTACACGATACAGGTTTGTTATCGACGTTTAACTGATAGTGATAACGAAATACCACACAATCTTTATATTTTTCGCAATAAATCGCAGTCCAAGCGTAGTTTTATATCAAGCTTTCCGTCCCTCTTTTGTGGCCAGACTTTCTGCCAATATTCTGTCTTTTATTTGGTTCGTCGGTCCGTGTGGTGACCTAATTAGAATATATAGTGTCACCGCCTATTTCATTTTGAGGGGATCGTAAAAGCCGAGAAAAAGGTAATTACAAGGCCGGAAATTCTTGACCAACTCCTCGCAAAAATTAACTAATTTAAAAAGAGCCTTGGTAGAGCGAAGGGAAACTAATTAAAAAGAAGATTAACTAACTACCCACCTTGATCACGTAGGTAAAAGTATAATTTTCATTTTTAATCTAGTTCTTCAATTCTCCTATCATTTCCTGCGTAACAGTTCAATATTTAGAAATTAGTATGATTCACCTCTGAACAAACCTAATCTACGATTGTTTAATGTATGACGGTACGCTTGCGCATTCATTCATAACTTCTGATAAAAGTGAAACAAGAAACGTATTTTACTTCCAAACCGATTATGCTTGACAGTTAATCGATTCGCTAACTGGTGTGGGGAATGGAGATAAACATAACCTCAAAGTTTTATGATCGATTTCGTGATAATTCACAATCAAAATCTGTATAGCTTTTAAAAGTAGGCAACGTTGGACTATTTTTGCAGAATGTAACATTAGTAGGTACAAATGGTCTATGGTTAAGAAGACATAGTGTCATCACCCTATTCCATCCTGAGGGTCTCGTAAGAGCCGACAACAGGAATAAGAAGAGGAGGAAAACTTGATTCGAATCCCTTGTTTTTTACGTTGGAAATCCTCATGGATACCCGACCGCTGAACGCCAGCCAGGTTATGTGGGACTCCGGGGCGCGGAAAGATGGTAGTTGCGCCCCAACCTACCCACTAAAACGAACGATGTCCCTCAGCTGCCCGAAACAGGGCCACGGGTTTCACTCCCCATTGGGTAGCATGCTCCGCGACCACGACACCCGTGTGCCGCTCTTCTTCTGGCCTCTCCCCGTGGGCGCGCCCGGCATGGGTGACCCTGAGCCGGTATGGCCCCAACGGATCCTAAAGGCATGCAAGCCCCTCACCACAACAAGGTGGCGGCACGGTCGAGGTGGTGATTCAAATCCCTGTGCCAACCCGTCTGGCCAGCGTGGTTCAGTAGGCTAATTATGGGTTATCTAAGGGGTGAGTAGTAGTAGTTTCACATCTAAACCTCTAATTCAATGTTGATGATATTTGCCTCAAAGAAATAGAGGTTGAAGATTAACACTTGTCTGAGTGATGTGTCTGAATGAATGAACTGATTTTGATATGTAGGTACTTATGTATGGTATGTAGGCCAAAACCCTTACGAGCAAAACCACGGGGCTGACGCAAGGATACTGGTAATGTAACACAATAGCATTGTTATTCAAACGCAACTGCTACAGTGTGGGTAGCCACTAAACTTAGACAAATATCTTTATGTCATCTCTATTGGGATGTCCTGTGCGGAGACACAACTGGTTTATTTGCACTATGTACTGTTGTGTTACCAACAATTTGGTGCGGTAGTTTCAAACCATGGCCGACTAGAACTATTTGTCCACGCCTACGAACTGATTCCTGGGCGTTAGGCAACGTCACGGTTGCGGAATACATCTCATAGAGGATAGATTCTCGCAGCTTACAAAATCTTTATCCACTACCCAGCCCTTATATACCCACTGTTACGTGGCCCCGTTCCAGTTACATGGAGGATGATTAAATAGCCTACTGTGCCACGTTAGCCTTCACGGGTTGGCACAGGGTTTCGAATACGACACCCTCAGAAAGGAAATGGGTAGTGACACTGTGTATTCTAAATCACCGTACGGAAAGATGATTACAGAATAAAAAAAATAGTTTAAAAAAACTAAAAAAATACGCTTTTATAGAAAATCGAACTAATAAATAGAAAAAAATGTTTAATAAATTTGAATTAAACATAGTGTCAGGAAAAATGATTTCATTGTAAAAAAAGCGTAAAAAAACATTTTGACCTGTTATGGTCAATGTTTAAAATATTGAATTGTCATCGGTCCATATTAAGTATGCCAAATTTCGAGTTAGGTAATCCGACGTTTTGAAGTGGGTCAAAATTATGTTCAAAGATTCCGTTACATACATACCTACATACATCTGAAGCTAATAAAAGCGTATTAATAACGTAGGTGAAGCGTGGAAATGTTACAACCTAAGTGCCCACACAGATGTGCGCATTCACATCATCTAATAATTAACCAATATCGTCAATGATTTGCAACAGCAATCATAAATGATACATCACTTGAAGGCCTAAGTATATACTAAGCAACACTTTAAGGTCAAAAGCCGTGAGTTACACACATATTTATACAGGGTGAATGACATCTCTATTTTTACACAGAAATTTTCAATACGAGAAAAAAGCAAGTAATTTGTTTTATTATATTTGGTGGTCTTACGGCTGACAATAAGAAGTTAAACAGTAAAATACATCATAAATAAGTCATTATAGTTAAGCCTCCGCAATTAGCTTAAACTAAGTACTTCCAAATGAATTTAGTACACAAATTAACAAATAGAAAAATATGTCTAAGACAAACAGTACACACAGATACCACTTACGGCGCTACGGTTGACAGCAAAATAGTGCTCAAAATTGTGTATGTATTAGGGCTGACAGTGTGCAGATCAAAAGATAAGGGTCCTGTTTTAATTATAATATTATTGCAGAGTAATAAATGCTAAGTAGATGGTAAATTGTATAAATGTGGTAAATATGGTAGATGCCAAACTTAAGTGGCAGTGGGCAGGGCACATAGCTCGCAGGACCGACGCCCGATGGGGCAAAAAAGTCCTCGAGTGGCGACCGCGTTTCGGAAGGCGCGGTGCTGGTAGGCCTCCCACACGGTGGACCGACGACCTGGTTAAGGTCGCCGGAAAGCAGTGGATGCGGGCGGCCCAGGACCGCCTTTGTGGAGATCCTTGGGGGACGCCTATGTCCAGCAGTGGACGTCTTTTGGCTGAAATGATGATGATGATGAGATGGTAAATATTTTTTATCTTTTAACTTCGTAAATTATCATGGATTACCGGCCGTTGGGGACCGGCCGGGTTATGTGAGGCGCGTGGTGATGGTAAATTGGACCCCGACCTACCCACTAAAACCGACGGTGATCCTCGACTGTCCGACTCCAGGGCCGCGGGATCACTCCTCCCGGTGGAGGAGTATGCTTCGCGACAGATGGTAAATATGTAGTTGAACCTTTTTTACTCAACAGTGACAAAGTTATCAATTACAATTTAAGGTAATTAAGTAAAAAAAATTGGCATAAAATCAAAGCCACAATATTGCCTACAACCTACACTTTGACTTTCTTTTTTTTGGGATAGTTAATCGAGGTTATTTTTCATTTTTTTAATTTTATAAATGTGGTCACAACCGGTAACACGTGCCCCGATATCTTTCTATTCATTAAAAATAGTGGTGTATATCTGTAGTGTGCATAGTAGCTTAAAACCTATTGAACCTCCTTCTTTTCTTGAAATTAGAAATCACCGTCATAAAGAGTCGACTACTATGGAGGATATATTTTGGCTCGTGATGTTTGTTCTATTCTATACGTGCTATGGGTCTTAGCGAGACACCCTGTAGATAATCCTATAAAGTTTACTACTCGTAATATCAATATTCAATTAAGGTTTCAAAACACAGGTGTGTCTAAGTCAATGAGATTGGTACCCACTGTAGAAACAAACGGGCTGTTATGATTATAACCTATACAATTTACTAATCAGGTTAGCTTAGACTTATTGTTAAGACTTATTATGATTATAACTTTAATAGTTGAAAAATATTACGACGGTCGCGACAGAGACACTGGTACTATATTATGAACACTTGATTGTAGTCGATCATTCGAGATTCTATTCTTTATTCAAATATTCTATAGGTCGTAATAAGTTAATGTATGTTCGCTACCTCACCAAAATAATATGTACATATATATTATTTAATATTTAATTAAACAAAATCTTAGTACCGCCTTTTAAGAAAATTGCGCGGACTGAGGATAATGAAATTTCCCACACTTATATAAGAGTGAGTGCAGAATGCTTTTTTTTTATTATTCTTAAAAAATATATACATTTAACCAATAAAAAATATTACAGACACTACCATGTATTTGACACACGCACGCTTATAGACTCGTCTATAAATTGTTAGTCGGTGGTAAAATTGAGAATTGAACTGTAATTTATATTATACTAGCGACCCGCCCCGGCTTCGCACGTGTTCAACTATGCATGTATTATACATATACACCTTCCTCTTGAATCACTATCTATTAAAAAAACCCGCTTCGAAATCCGTTGCGTAGTTTTAAAGATTTAAGCATACATAGGGACGGACAGACGACAGCGACTTTGTTTTATACTATGTAGTGATAGTGATAAGGTCGAAGACCACTAGTAAATAGTAAATCTTCTTGAAGTGTCACTATCTCATCAGCCCCGTCTAGTCCACTGCTGGACATAGGCTTTCCCTAATAAGTGCCATAGTGCCTCGTCTTCAGCTTGCAGTAGCTGCTCGCAGCTTATCGCCATCTTAAAATATTAATGTTTACTCAGATACGGGCTGGGTAAACATCTGAACAGCGTTCGGGAAGCTGCGAAAGATCTTCTCGTCCACAATACCGCAGTGTCTGAAGACAAAAGTCTTCAACCAATATGTGTTGCCAGTGATGACATATGGAACAGAGACGTGGTCGCTCACTATGGGCTCCATCAGAAGGCTCAAAGACACCCAAAAGGCAATGGAGAGGGCTATGCTCGGAAATTCCCTGCGAGATCGAATCAGAAATGAGGAGATACGCAGGAAAACCAGGGTCACCGACATAGCCCACCGGATTGCCAAACTTAAGTGGCAGTGGGCAGGGCATATAGCTTGCAGGACCGACGCCCGATGGGGCAGAAAAGTCCTCGAGTGGCGACCGCGTTCCGGAAGGCGCAGTGCTGGTAGGCCTCCCACACGGTGGAATGACGACGTGGTTAAGGTCACCGGAAAGCAGTGGATGCGGGCGGCACAGGACTGGCCTTTGTGGAGATCCTTGGGGGAGGCCTATGTCCAGCAGAGGACATCTTTTGGCTGAAATGCTGAAAAAAAATGCAGACACGAAATAACAAACACCACTAAAAATTATTCAAGTTACAAATCTAAATTCTAGAGCCAAAATCATAATAGCAAACACGAAATAAACTGTAATCATAATGCACGTAAAACACCCGACAAAACAATCGATAGCTCTTCGATGAGTCTCATGACTATGCTGATTTTGTTGCAACACTGCCTTGGGGTTAATTCGCGAGTTACTCACTTAGTTTTCCCAAGACCTGATTCCGTTCAACATCCGTGTGATCGCAGTCACCTATGGCGAACAGCGGACCTGAGAATGGACTTTGTCCGTTGGGGAAATTTTATACCAGACTGGTAATTCTCATTGCGAACCTCTAATCATCTTTTTGCAACCTCTATAAATCGTTTATGCTTATGTCATTCAAGTAACCCAAGTTTTTTATGTTCAGATCTTAGCAGAATTATATTGCTAATTGCGTTACAGATTCAGAATACATAGTGTCACCTCCCAATTCCATCCTGAGGGTGTCTTAAGAACCGACAAGGCAGAAAATCTGACCTCGAGAAAAGGAAAATTTGATACGAAACCCTGTGCCAACCTATCTGGCCAGCGTGGCACAGTAGACTAATTACCCTTCATGTAAAGGGAGGAAGGCCGACTCAGCAGTGGGTTATGTATGGGCTGAGTAATAGTAGTAGATCAATCTTTTGAATTCGTTTATATACAAAAACTTATAATTTAACATTATTGTATATGCATACATGTGTGTATACTCGTACATACAACAACTGTGTTGTATGTACGAGTATACACAAATGGTTTTTTTTATTTTCTGTCAATTTCGGCGGTTGCGTCAGTCTCACTTTCAGGGAAATTGGCCCTGGCCACCTTCAGAATTCGAGTCCTTATTCAAACCACTTATACAAATCCTAATATTGTTTAGCAACATACAATCACAATCATATCATTTATTTGGAGTTTGTGGGAAACCTAGATTTGGCAATTATAGCTATAGGTAGGAATGGCATACATTCACTACTAGATAAATAAATCTGACCAAGTTAAAGCATCGTAACTTCGATAAAATATAATTTAGCGTGGAGATGTCAAAGTCCACATTCATAGATGAATAAAAATATTCATTAGACATTCGATAATAGGTTTCACAGAATCAGCATCAAGTGTTTTGCCGTAAACGCTGAATCGTACTCGTAACTAGATATTGCATGCCTACACCTGCAAAGATGTCAACTAAGACAAGTAAGTTGTTCACTCATAGGTTCATCTGCATGTAACCGATCAATCTAGTTTATCTGTTTTAGAAAGACAACAAAGTTCACCCGGACGTTGTCAGAGTGGTACAGATCTTTTCCTTACATTGTCCGTCTTTTTTAGACTCTTCTCTTTTAGACGTTCTTTATTTAGTAGAAGAAACATTATTTAGTTGACAGTATCACAGCGCACGGCCATTAGTACCATACTCTTAACATCCACATAATTCACTGTCCTAAATACTAACAAGAAATATTTCTAAATTTTATATAAAAATTTAATATCAAGCATCAAACTTTGGTGTGGTGACGGATTTAGAATACATAATGATTCCGTTCTGAGGGTGTCGTTAGAGCGGACAGAAGTAAATAACAAAGCCGAAAATTTAGCTGCAAGAGAAGGAAAACTTGATACGAAACTGGAGGAGGCTCAACAATGGGACATCTATAGGCTGAGTGAGTACTATTAGCATAGTAAACTTAGACAAACGTACGAGTATATTTTTATATTATAGATACATAAAATATATCAACAGTAGGTAATAAAACATAATGAACAAATAGAGAGATAACTCTATCACCACTATACTATATAATGTATAATTGGTATATAATATAATTGTATCAAGACTTCTTGGACACACTTTGTGTCTGGAATTGGTTTAAAAATTGTGATCAGAGGGAAAATGGTGCGCAATGGTGGTGCAAAATATCATACTAGACACTCGTCGTTCTCTTATAAAAGAATAATTTCATCTAGTTCCGTGACGATTTAAGTAGGTAAGCATTTCCCTTGACAATATCAGAAGTGAGCGTGTTGACGTTGTAGGCACGTGCGTGCTCGAAGATAAAGATTAACTGTCAGCACTTGTTTTTCACACTACGTCGAACGAGTACGTAACTACCTGATAGGAAGCTAGAACAAACCATGAATTTTATCATACAAATGAATTCAGTCGAGACACAAATTAAAACTCTTCTGGCAGTCGCCGCATACTTCTATTGCTCTACGAATATCTATGATGAATGTGTCGCTCATTTCGAGGTGCTCCTCTTACTCTACAATCAATACATTTTTACCGTTTAGGGACTGCTGAATTGATAAACAAAAAAGGGGCGCAATGTTCACTTTAATCTTTTAAAACAATTATGATATAAAATGCAAAAAAACCACATAAAAAATTATTTAAAGACGAGTTACGAATTTCACGTCGAGCTGACAAATTATGAATTATGTTGTTATTTTAATTACCTATCAAAAAATTAAAAACTAATTTCTTCCACATGGATACTCGACCGCTAAACGCCAGCCGGGTTATGTGGCTCGAAAAGATGGTAGTTGAAGCTCTGTGCCAACCCTGGCCATCTTGGCACAGGTGTGTAATTGAAGGCGCTTCTTCTCAACCCGTAAAAGGAGCAATAGACCTTTTACGGGTTGAGAAGAAGTGCAGACGGGAATTGTGTAGATCTATAAAATGAATTTATGAGAATTGCTTGGAATTACGGCAATTTTAGCGATGCCTTGATACGTGACGTCCTGTAGATATCAAGTTTCGCTCAATTTCAACTACTACAGTAGATGGTTCAATCTTGTGCTCTAGCCATCTGATGTCATCTAATTACCTATAGATTTGACGACAAACCATGGTGACTACCCCAATTACACAAATGTTCTGGATATTTAATATACCATATGTGCGACATTCTGTAGTTCATTTACTATATTGCATTCATAATAATAAATTTAAAAGATTTATATTAATCATCGGTATTTATATATTATTAAAAAAAAAGTTTTTCATTTTTTTATAAATATTATGTAAAAATATGAAGAAAGAATATATGAACAGTAAATTAAAAAAAAAACATGTTCCGATTGTATTTGTAGTATACTGGCCGTTTTGGATCGATGACGATTTTACACCTGTCATATTTTTGTGTTTGTCAATTAAATATTTTACAAAATGATGAACGTGTTTTCTACAATTCCTATTTAAATCAGCGGTTATATTAGTGGCAACGAGATAAAAAAACATTGCAAGATGTCCTTTGGAGCCCTGGAAGCTTTCAGGGTGGATTCCGGGGTCGCAATATGTGGAGCGTTTTGAAATGTCCTTCTAAGTTAACGGCGCGCGTTGGGAAGGATTTGTGGCTGCTTTCGTTTATTACTGCAATGGGTGAGAAATGTTACGCACTTTTAAGCAGTTTAGCCTGTCCTGGAAAACCGACGGAATTGTCATAGGACATGGCCGTGGATACTATGGAAACGACATTTGCAACCTCGATTTTCGATTACCGCTGAGAGGTATGGTATCATTTCTGGAAAACTTGTCAAAATTTTGTATGTTTGGGTGTTCCTTGGAGGAGAATTTACGCGACCAAATGGTTTGCGGCATCTATTGGCCTCCCGGACGGTCATTTTAATGTGATGAAGCCGAGTCCTAAAGGTGTGGAGAGTTCATGTGCTAGTGAAAAATTAAATGATAATTGCACGGCGTGTGGGTCGGCAGAGCTTACCATCATGAGCCGTCCATGAAAGAGTGCAATGTGTAGTAGATGCCAAGCAAGAGGCCATGTGAGGAAAATGTGTCCTCGTAAAATGGAAGCTGTATGTTGAAACTGAGCCAGATTACCAGCAAGATTCAAGCTGTGAGGTTGAGTCTCGTATAGGCAGTAGGCCTGAAGTGTTGGAGGAGGAAGTCCACCATGTTAGCTTCAGTAGCTACTAGCCGGTGAGTTTGACAAGATTCAAGCTGTGAGATTCAGTATCGTGTAGGCAGTAGGCCTGAAGTGTTGGAGGAGGAAGTCCACCATGTTAGCTTCAGTAGCTACTAGCCGGTGAGTTTGACAAGATTCAAGCTGTGAGATTCAGTATCGTGTAGGCAGTAGGCCTGAAGTGTTGGAGGAGGAAGTCCACCATGTTAGCTTCAGTAGCTACTAGCCGGTGAGTTTGACAAGATTCAAGCTGTGAGATTCAGTCTCGTGTAGGCAGTAGGCCTGAAGTGTTGGAGGGGGAAGTCCACCATGTTAGCTTCAGTAGCTACTAGCCGGTGAGTTTGACAAGATTCAAGCTGTGAGATTCAGTCTCGTGTAGGCAGTAGGCCTGAAGTGTTGGAGGGGGAAGTCCACCATGTTAGCTTCAGTAGCTACTAGCCGGTGAGTTTGAATATGATTGTTGGCGGTGTGCTTCTTGAAATGGAAATTGACACTGGTTCGGCAGTTTCTTGTATCAGCTTAGAGGCATTTAAAGGACATATTTCCGCGTTGTCGCTGCAAACGGAACAAAAAAAATGGTATTAAAATTTTCGGACACTTATTGTTTAAAAACTATCCTCCTAGTTATAAGTTTTGATATTTATTTTGTATTTTCTCGTTTATGGATTTCTACTTTTGTAAGGGGGGGATAATGTAGTATACTGGCCGTTTTGGATCGATGACGATTTTACACCTGTCATATTTTTGTGCTTGTCAATTAAATATTTTACAAAATGATGAACGTGTTTTCTACAATTCCTATTTAAATCAGCGGTTATATTAGTATTAATTGACTGTTGAAATAAACTTGGGTGAATCATGTTGTCACTTCATTATTTATATTTAATTGAGTTCGCATACCGTCGTTTTGGCCTAAATCGTGTTCATTTTAATCTGACGGTAATTTTTCAATAAACGTTTGCATATATTGTGAACATGGTAGTTCGTTTAAAATTATGCCAAAAGGGCTTTGGGATCTTGTTCAAACGTGACGGGCTGGTAGCACGCGCAATTCTGAGCACCAAGGAATGGCAACGTTTAGTACCCATGAGCTGTGTTTTGAGAGATAATAATCGAAAAGCGCTCTTATTTTCAATTCATACTACGCTGACGAAACCTAAAAAAGCCGTAACAATGCTTGAACTGTTATCGCATATAATTTCTAGTCGATTAGGTAGGTAGGTAGGGTCTAGGCTTTGCTTAGTTTACCTCAAGATGGTAATTTTCATTTGTTTCCCACGGCGTTTCAATTATCCGTGTCCTTAGTTCTGTATCTGATTTCAATGAACTAAGCTTATATTTTATTACCAACATTTTTGCGTGAGATTGTGTGTCGCCTAGAGTAAATTACGAAGTTCTTGGAATATAGATTTACATAAACAATTAGACCTTGCATAGGCTGAAGCAGTAATGATTTGTAGACAAAAGATAATTGCTTATGAGTGATTTGATTTACTAATTTACATAAGCAATATATTTGTTGTACAATGTAGAGATTCTGCCTTTAAAGTTAAAGTTAGCTAACTAACAAAAAGCTAAAAATTAAATTAGTAACGAGTACAAATTTATTTAATGTTCTTCTCGCCATGAGCTGCATCCATCTATCAAATAGACACATGCGCATTTGTAGAATATCTGAAATCATGACTGCTGTTAAAATTCATCGTGATCCAACCCTCTGCTCTGAGAGAAATAATCTGATGACAATAGTTGTGGCCAGATGAGTTGGTCAGGGTATGGTTCATGTATATTTACGGTTCTGGCTAGAGCCATCTTGATCCTTCAGCCCCTCTTACGATGAAAGAGAGAACAGGTACTCGATTAGGAAGACAGGATTCGAAGTGCTTATAAAAATATTTCAACGCTATAATAGTGTGTGTAAAGTTTTCGAATGTTTATGGCGAAATTGGTTAAGCAATTAGAACTACTATTTCACGTATGATATTAAGTTGTATAGATATCTACTAGCTAATACATTCAACATGATTCCTTTGTCTCCTGATTACTCATCGAAACATTCACAAGATTTCCACATATAAGGATTTGATGCAGATAATCATAACGGTTCAGGAATGAATCAGCCGCGGTTGAGGGCCCGTCGTTTCGAGCAAAAAGTCAGATACAGTCATCAATGCGGTTACAGAAAGCTTTTAGCATCTATAAACTGTCAATTTTATAACTAACCTATTTTCCTAGAGTTGCATAAATGAGACGGCTTTTATGTGTAAAAATGCCTAAGTATTTATTAATTAAGGATTTTAATGCGGTAACGCATATAATAGATATGTTGTTCAAGCTTAAACCAGGGCGCTATGGCACTATTTAGGGGAGGCCTATATCCATCAGTGGATAAGACGTGGGTTGATAATAATTATGTCAGTAAGTACGTAGTAACAAAAACAATATAGAATGTAATAAATTTGCAATTAAACTGATCCATAGAGAAGCAAGCGAAATACATATTACATATAGTAAAACGGTATACCGACCCGTATGACCAACATAGTATGATAGGGAAATTTCCTTCGCGCAAATAGGTATCAATAAGGCCTGATTTATTTGTGGATGGAAACGAGGTTTTGCCCGCAAACATTTTCTCATGGATTTCTAAATCGTATTTAACTTGAAAGTGATTGCCATTACGCCTCCGCTGTCCTAATTTCTAACGCCAATGTCCTACCTACTGCCGTTTCAACCCTACAACGGTTCTACGGCAAAATTGGTCTTAAAATCCAAAAATAGAAGATTTAAAATAGATTTACTTCTTTTTCAAAGATATAATCGATCAAGTGTGTTACGTTCAACAGTTGATTTCTACTAGGTACGCGTGAAGGCAGTAATCAAGCACACGTGCGTTGCTTTTCGTACGTCCACGTTGTTTACACTCAGTATCACGTTGCTTCTGCGGAGGCCATCAACAGACCTGTTGATGCAGAACTATTGTAACAAAAAGTTAATCACAGGTTTATCCGACTGGTGAAATACAATAAATCCTTAACAGAATTTACTTTGATTATTCCAGTGTCTTTTGTAAATCATTTTACTTGCGTCAATTTAATATTAACCGTTGATGGAAATATTCGAAAAAGGAGGTCGTAGGCTAGATACCGCAATACGACAAAAATAATACGGAATGAAATTGATAAGCGGGTTTTTGATGGGTGACCACTTGGATAGGTTGCAGTTTTGTTTGCTTTAGAACTGACTAAAAGAGCTTTAAGAACTACAATAAGCCTAGGGGCAAGCGAAGGAAAACTTGAATGAAATCCTGTTACAAACCGTCTGGGCGGCGTAGCACACAATAGTTTTTCCTCCATTTTACTTACTGGAGGGAGCCTCCATTCAGCAGTGGAACATTACTTAAACTCGTTCGTACTATCTGCTACAAGAAACAATAGTACAGATTTTTATTCAAAGTGAATGAATTACACGTGTACACCAATTCGGTTTCTGTCAACGTTGCACCATGTCATCGGTGTCAAAAAGAATACCTACCGTAGAAATTAATAGACTTTATGTCGCCCAGTGCAATGACCTCGGAGGCGTACCTGCCTCACCCAACGTATCAAAAGCGTGATTATAACATAAACAAATTTGGAGGTAGATAATGAATCAAGACTTAGTATACATTCGTCTTGGCTTTCGAAGTAGAGTTCATCGTTCTGAATCATAAACGAGAGGCATGTTTATTTATTACAGTTCGCCTTAAACATGAAATTAAGTTCTCGGCCAAATTGAGTTTATATAAGAGCTTTTAATTTGTTAGATATCTCGATGACTACAGAACATGTAAAATAAGCCATAAACATTTAGTTTTTGTGGTGTTAATAAAACAAGTTATAAGTTTAAATGAATGCATTCAAATAAGTCAAACTAAAAACTACAATATTATGTAATCATCACATATCCGAATCATTCATTTATCAAAAAACAGTACCTACAATTTGTATTCTCCAGAGAAGAAATTAAATTTAAAACATTGTTTATGTTTTTCTAGGGAATCTTTTTCAACGATCATGTTCTAATTTAATTGCATAACTCGTTAATACAAAGATGCAAAACGGCAAAATTAAGTCGGTCGTGTAATGATTCGCGCTGATGTTAATGAAATACGCACTTAGGATTATTTTTCTTGTCACCTAGCGACAAAGTCGGGCTTAGCTTTACACACGGCAGTCGTATGCTTGTTGTGCTGAATACGTGATTTGGGCGTATCGTTTCTAAATGAACGAATTGTTTCGTGTACTATGAAGTTGAAGAAAACAGTGACATGCTGTATAAGGGGAAACTCGTTTTGCATCAAATATAGTACCAAAATCATGCCTCAGATATCACAGGTAAGTCTGTATGATCAAGCCACCTCCAATTGTAATATGATCAATGAGGGTTCTTTGCCACGCTCCTTGATCTAGCTGTCATAAATTTCTTGATTTAGGCCGTGTCACACAATCTGTGTCAAGTCAGGACCATGTCATTCAAATTTCAGCTAATGTTTCCGAAATAATGGTCACATGTTTAATGTTAATACGTCATTAACACTGTTGTAATATGTGTTAGATTATGATGCCTTAGGTTTTCATGATCTTTGCACATCGCAGGAAATGATTTCTCGATGGTTCTGATCGTGTTCTTTTATTTAAATCCAGCGTTGCAGTATCCGTGGTCGGAGGTGGGAGGGTCGGGATGTTAGATTAAAATTGCCTTGATGTCTAAGCTAAGCCTATGTTTACATAAAAACTTTTTAACAATAAAATTAAACATAAATCATTTATTCGTGTGCCTACTTTAAAATAGGCAATAGAGAGCATATCAGATAAGCAACCATTTGAAGTCAGTACCTCAGGCTTACTTAAATTAAAGTCAGTATCAATTGTTTGTTTTAGGCTTTTTGGTGCATTTTGAAGTCGATTCTAATAAAACACTTTTTAACGGACGAACCGCGTGCGTATTACAATATTTAATTCTCGACGTTTCGAATGCGTTGCAGCATTCAGAAGAGTGACGAAATGACAGTTTTTTTATGTTTACTCCTCATAAACGTATGCTTTTGAAAGAACTCGAATAATAAAAATAGCAATTGTATAATATTTCTGACAATGATAAAATAAATATCACCATACTACAAGGAAAATGTATATGATACTGCTTCGCCGAAGTTCCGAATAACGATGACCTATAGTCCTCAAGACATTGTTATTGGCAAAATTATTAATATTTGCATCACTTCACGCCAATAACAGAGCACAGATGTTCGTGACCCATGCAATAATAACATCACCTAATTACACAAAATTGGTTATATTTAAAGTATAATTTACGTCATTTATTGTAATCACATTTGTGAATGGACCTAACAGTGTTTGCGGATTCCGGGCGAAACGGTTCTTATCAAAAGGATTTCTACATTTAAATATGTACAAATCGGCACATTTTTCAATTTCATCCAAAACATGAGTCGTTCAGAATACAAATAACTCTCAGTTGCGGAACACAAAATGAAATGGAGATAGGTAGTTATGCTCGGAATGACATGAAGCGAAAAAAAAAATAGGCAAGTTAGCAAAAGAGGTAGAGAGAAGATAATTCCAGCCCAAAAATGACCGATTCGTGCCTCCTACAAATTTGTGGACGGAAAAATTCTAACCGCGCCACGCCCGGTAAGTTTTCGTTCTCTTGCGGTTAGGTGATCTATATAATTTGCGTTCTTTTAGTCTTAAGAAACCCTCACGATGGTGTCGATTGGTGACATTGTGTATTAAACGAGAGGATTTTGAGGTAGGTGGTAGTTTTACCTATCTCCAGAACTACTCTAGTGTACTCTAGAGACCACGTGTCGGGTAGATCGACGTGGGACTAACCGCGTGAGAATAAACGCGCGGCCTTAAACCGAACGTCCACCGCTGCGTCCACCGACGGTGAACTAACATGTATGAAAAACTGGCTCAACTATGCAAGCTAAACTAAATTAACTCATTTTAGCTGGCGTTGGACTCGGCTTTATACTGCCATTTTGAAGTCGGTTAATGCAGTCTATTCATTTCTGTATGGAGGACATTATGAGTGGCAGATAGAAAGATAAACGAAACTAAAGCAAATCGTAGCTAATATAGTTTTAGTGTTACGTCGAATAGGTAACCTCTTTTAGGTTTCAGTTTGCTAGAGAAGCTTACTAACTCGATTGACAAGCATACTGTAGTGTATTTCAGTGTGAGATTATGCTTGTCAATCGAGTTGTAGAGTATTTAAGTGTGAGATTAGGGCACATTACAATCAGCAGTTAATTGACGTCACACATTTACTTGTGTCACATTATCAGTAACAGACGCCTTATTATCTTAGGGATGAGATTGTATTTTCTAAACAATCGGCTTACTTTGATGATTATGAATCTCAAGTAGTAAACAATATTTTCTTTTATATATATTTTTATTGCGAGTAAAGCAGGGCCCAGATTTTATTTTGGAGTGATACTACTTCAGGAATCATACGACGTCTATCGAGTCAGTCCAAATATATCATGTCTTCCGACGGCGCCGCCGCTGGGCGTCCGTTTTGCAGTCTCGACGACCGACGACGCGTCAACCCTCAGATGCGTCACAAACCTTCTATTTCTACACAGGCGCCAATGAATAGCACCTATGTCCACCTCAATCCTGAGTAATTGTCTTCTACAATGTCTCATTTCTCTGAACTTTGACATCACTAAATTCTGGTTGCGATGAATTCTGAAAAATAGAACTGCATGACCAGAACCATATTCCACTGTTTCTCTTGATGACATTTGTATTTATTTGGGACACATTTAAGGCCAGGGATGTGTCACAGGATTCTATTTTCAAACGAATCATGGCGCCGAGGATTTGTGTCGTATTTGTGTCATTGTTTTTTTTTATATTAGGGTTCATTTCCCGGGAGGATACTAGAGCACCGCTGTCTATATAAAAAAATAGTACAATAAGTTTTTCCAGTACACATCGTGAATTTCTTCAAACTAAAGAGAACACATGTATTATGATTAACTAAAAAGCCTCTACTGCATATATACTAAAACTAATATATGACAAATGAAAATTTTTGGATTTGTAAGAATAGAAAACATGTAAATGAATAATCTATTTATTCAAGGCTCATCTGAGCTCTTTTGACACGTCAATATACATTTTACATCAACAATTTACCGCTGGCATGAAACTCTGTAGTTGTTTTTTTTCAATCGCCATTTACGAATACAAAGGCTGATACGACAGATTTGTGAATTGTATGCTTATTGATTACACATGATATATTTTTCTATAAGGATATGGGATCGGTTGTGATGTTTTGTATAATTTATTAATATTCCCTACTAAATCCCGCGGCCCATTCCCAAATTAGCCATGAACATTACCCATTGTGAATTTTTTAAGGATTTAAACAAATAACACATTAAAAAATATAAAGCATAGAGCTATTAATTAAGCTTTATTGGAGGAAATGTATCTATTCACATGTAAATTTCTTGTTTAAAAAGAAGGTTATGGTAGGTTTAACTCAAAATACTTTGCATTTCTATTTAACACAAAATTTTCCGCAAGCAAGTCTTTTCATCGTGATAAGATTTCAGGAAATCGGTAACCGGTACCAGGTTTCGTTACAAAGAAATTAATGGATGATGCATACACGGTAAAGTACTAAACAAGTAGTTGTTGTTGAAGGACTTTGTTCTTAATTGTTATCCTTCAATTATTATTTTTCTATAGTTTATATAGTGTTGACCGGTATCTATACAAATGAATAAAATTGGAGTGTCTGTTTGTAATATTAAAATAACCGCTTTTTACTACTAAGTGCATTTTTATTAATACACGGTATAAGTAACAAAAAAATTTCTGAAATCTGTGTTCTGGCTGGCCCAATTTTGAAGGGACTTTCACTGGCAGCTACTTTCATTAACACCCCTCCCCCGCTTTTCAGGAGCCCATAGTTATTGAGTTTTCTCCAAGTATAAGTGTTTTTCGCGCCAAATACAGAATTAATACGTTATCGTAAACTCTGAAAATAACATTTTGTTAAATACCACGCGGGCGAAATCACGGGAAACAACAAGCTATTAAGTAAGTACTTATTAAAATTAATAAATTTTCATTGGCTTGATAAATGAACATGTATAAATATATATTAAAGTACCTACCTCTTATTTTGTACTTTATCAATACATCTCAAAAGACAGGTTACTGGACTGGTTAAGCCAATCAGTTTAAAAATATAGGTATATTCTAATAAATAAAGAAATCGACCGGTTTTAAAATCTACATATTATAAATGGCTTTATTGCGAGCTCTACATCCAAATCCACCAATACCATAGAATGTTATTACCATATGAAGGTTAGTTATATGTATGTACCGTGTGTTGTCCATGCATTATGTTCTATACATACTAAGTGACGTAGTTATGTAATGTGTGTTTGTGACCGTGCTTATCGCCATCTTTTTCAGAATATTGGACTAATGTAGAGGTACAAAAGGGACAGCGATACATGCGGGGGGAGTGACTGCGTCTGAATTGATAAAAGCAACTGTTGAACGCGTCTAAAATTCAGTTTGAAGAGAAACATCGCGCGGCGTCTCGTGTTGAGCGTGACTCGTTAACACCCGCGGCGAAGTTAAGATGTGACGATTTGTATGAGTGCTTCTTCATTCTAATGTCTTCATACAGTGTCTGATACACATTTATAACCAAAGTAAAGATAGACAGAACGTCGCGCCCACCTCGGTGACGTGGACGCGTCGCGTCCAAGGATTAAAAGTTTACTGCGACTAAAATCGACGAACAAAAACTTTAGTAGCGAACTCAGTGCGTACGGTACGATTGTAATCAAAAAGTGTTATTGTCAATTCTCACTCACGGTAGAGCACGTGACCGTAGAAAATTCTAGAAAATACACGAAAAAATACGTTTACTTCACGTGCAACTCGTTTTGGGTAGTGTTTGCTCGAAGTGGATTAAGTGATCTGTACCAAATTATGGTTGTGACGAAAGTCGATAATATGGCTTCGTACTCCACGTATACGGGAAAACCAAAAATATTTTTCCCAAAGAAGGTAAGAATCACATAGCACTAATTATATTAACTCTACATAGTATAACAAAATGGCGACAGCTAATTAATTAATAACCAGATAATTAAACTCATAGAATATCTTTCTAATGAGTTGAGCATACAATTATCTTGCTTATGTTAAAACATTTAGAACTAAATTTCATAACGCGCCAAATATTAGAAGTGGGATGAACTTAGTCTCAACAAACTTTAATACACACAAAGACATTGATGAATATATAATAATAATTATACGGGTAAACAATATATCAACATATGCACACAAGGAAAATTATGTTGTTATTATGACTCAAAATGCAAAGATAGTTAAATTTGCTAAAACATGAAAGAAGCGAGTTCAAAACTGGTGAAACGTTGGCTAACAGTCTTAAACTTTTTATAATTGACGTGGTTAAATTGTGCACAATATAAGATAAATCTAATAGTCTGTTTTATATTTAAAAAAATATACATAAAGAAGCAATATAAAAAGCACAGAATTTAATAAATACTTCTTAGCATATTAATTCACGTGGGTCCACAATCCTAACTAACAATTAATAAAAATATCTAAAAGTTATCTAATGTATGTGCTCCTATCAATATCACCACAAGCTTTATCAAATATCAGCAAAAATGTCTATATTATGTCAAAATATGAAGCACCTTGTAAATACAAAGAAATGAACTGTTTGAACAGTTACGCTGTTTATCATGTGAATGATAATGTTTCACGTAACCTATGATTCAGTAACAAAGTGTAAGGCGTTCCAATTTGTCGACCTACTTCAGAAATATTCACATCATGGCCTTGGCGGAGATTCTCAGAAATGGCAGGCTATTGTTGATTTACTTTGTACTTTAGCACATTAAACACAATCTCTCATCTTTAAACAATTTAAGACTAATATATCCGAACCGCTTCTTCCATTCCACAAAGGAATCACCGTTTGCGTTTTGGCATACAGCTACAAAATCTGCTCCGACCTCAACGCTTTTAGGTTTCCTGCTCTTAATTGCGTCTTCTTAATTTTCTCCGCGGTCACACAGCATCCGTGTTCGCACGTACTGGTTATTACACAAGGTCTCCTGTGCAATATCTGTGACCTACAAATGCAACAGTATGATACATTCAACTTAAAGACCAAACTTAGTTAGAGATTAAATTGTATCAACACGTGTAGACAGGTCAGAGGGTAAAGCTGTTCCCATATCTAAAATAACTTTGGGAACAACTGAATGTGAGTCTTGTGTTATGATCACAAGAAATTAAATCGTTTTAAAACTTATTCCCTTTGATATGGCCGCGCTTCGACAGCGAGCAAAGAGCGCATTCACATCTTGCCTCCACGTTGCTTTATGGTTGCACATTAACCACTGTCTGACCGAGTATGGTACAAATTATTACTGGTCGCCTTCTAATATAGGTCAGGGTTGCAGATGCTAAATCAAGATATATCAAAGGTTAGGATTTCATGATTGCTACTCATCAGTATGTAGATAACTGACAAGTTACTTCCATAGTTGAGGTTTAGAAATGACCTACTATAATGGCAACAACAAATATCCTTAACCTCAATCAATGATATTATAGTAATGCAAACTGCATTACGATAATATCATTGATTAGGGTGAAATTCAAAGTGAATGCGAGTGAAAGCCAAATAAGCCTATTACAAAACTAAAACGCCATGAGGTGAAAAACATCCTCTTACAGTTAAGGCTTTGTGCAGAAAAACCCTAACCACTCATCTTCCTGTGACACATCAGAATAATATTCAACACCGTGCGTTCAAATGAATGGAGTCCCGGTGCATTCCCAAACTGCCATCGCAGGCGTCGACAAAGGAATGAGGCTCGCTAAGGCCCAAGAATGTTGTTGGAATGCAATAGCTTTCTTCCTGGCAAATACATTAAAAACAATTCGGCGAGTGGAATTTAAATTTGAAATAAAGTTATGAATGTTTAGATCGGGTGTAAACGAAAACCGGTTTCTAAGCCAAAAGAGCCGTCAAAAGAACACGTGTTATTTTTTGTTTTCGCTAATACTGCTACTATGTGTGGGAACAGAGCCCTTAACCATAACAGGATTTTAATAGAGTTTTATGATTGAACTTGGCGGCGTATGTTCCGAGTTATTATTTACCTTTTATTATTCCAACATAATATCAATATGGTGTTTTCCGGATCTGTGTTTCCTAGTCACATTGATCTATGATTGGCGCTGCGTGTAGGCAGTATAATGGTATAAAACATAATGGTGGAGACCGTCCAGCTATGTCTATTTACAAACGGCAATGTTATTTCCTGTATAAGAAATTTTAATAAGCGTCATTTTTAAAACGTTATTTTCCGGCTCGGCTGTTTCCATTTTAAATGAGCATATTGTTCTGCCATATGTGCGCAAATTAAACATTCGCAAGAAATGGAACGCATACACGATGTCGCATCTGTTTGCATACGAATCTGAATTTCGAGTTTAACAATACTGAATGCCCATCCAATTTGTATGTAACTAGGTCAACAGTTACGTGTTAAATAAATCTCGCAACTAAGAATTAACTATCATTGGGTGATTACCAAAGGCGGAATAAATTATCTGAAATCATAGAATTATCCTGACACTTTCCCGGGAATAAGAATACGATGTTTCGATAAAGTAATCTTTATTCCAAGGTAATTAAATGTAAACCATAATATTCGGAAATAAATACAGGAAATTATACGATCTGATTTATTACTCAAGTAAGCCCTCCGTAGTACTCACTTCATTTGAATGTAGGTAAATATACTTTAGCTATTCAGATACCTGTCGAATATAAAGTAATTATATGCCAATATCTAATGATGACCAAACAAAAAAAAACCGCCACCAAGTCGTCCCGCGACTACGGATACTGCAGTGTCTGAAACTTTAGGGTTTAAATAAAACAAGACGATCAGAACCCTCAAAACATAATTTACAGCAAAACACTATCTAATAGGAATAACTTCGCTTATTCCATTCAATCTTAGCTGGAAGAGATTGTGAGTAGCGATAAGGTCGCCTATATGTTGTACAAAGTCTTTATTAATCAAAAGTAATGTATCAGGCATGTTCCGTTTTGTACAATATAGCGTACTTAAATAAACAAAATGGTACCGAGGAGGAATTCCGAATTGATCAAAACTGATTGCGTTCAGCAAGTGAACTTTCCTCAAAGGAAGCAACGTCGGGCGCCAAAAATAGCGTTTCCGTCGAACAGCGAGCACTCTAAGTAGGAAGTCAACTAACACGCCGGTCTACTTTTCCGGCCGCCTACAGCTGTCTCGGCGCTTATTGAGTTTACAACGCACTTATGACCTGCAATGTGCCTACGCCTTGTCTCTTAAGTTGAATTAAATTGCTCATACTTTGAAATCATTGCCCATTAAAGGATTCATTCAGACGTCCTGAGCCCGATAAGCTAACTGAATTATTGTTGTAATGACCTGGCACGTCAGTATAGAAAGAAAAAGATAAGAACCGTGTTTGTTATTTAAGATTTCATCTAACTACAACAATAGCCAGACCAAACTGAGTGTTTAATAAATAAACAAGTTGATGGGTAAATTTTATGATAAGAGGCACTTAATTACCGTTGACTTGGAACGCAGACAGTGCATTGGAGAACACCCAGCAGTATTTATGGTTTCGAGGAAACCTTTTTTAACTGTGACCATAAACTGATTTATGGATACTTTTTAGATATGTACTAAAATTGGTTAAACGTATTAAACGTACGTTCTTGAAATCCAAAACCGTGGTGTATATTTCTTTATGTAAACACGTAGGCAGAATACATAACGCGAATTATATCGGAGTGCAATTGCGTAGGATGAAAATAATGTGTGAATTACCAAATAAGGATTTGTATAATGCGCATATGTTTCCTTAGCATCGAGATTGTTAAAATTGATAATATTATGGAGATCCAATTACAGCGGTAATTTAAAAAAATATGTGGGTAAAAACATCACTTTTAATCAAATGTACTATATTACAATAATATTATTTGCAACTAACAGTCGGCTTCGTACAAAATGGAGGTAATAAACAATTACTTGAAAATTAAGTAACTAGGTAACAAAATTTAAAAATAAAAATGTTACTTTTAATTTAATACATTTAACAAACACACTATAGTAAAATATGTAGACACAAAGAAATCAATCACAAGTATTCATATGCACATGCAAAGTACTTTGATACAATTAAAAGACGTGGAAATAACTTTACTTGAAAACACTTTACGCTCTGAAAACTAAAAAAGACATTTTATTATTGATGGGTGAAAAAATATCCGAAACGTTTGCCCAAATGTCCTACCAAAACTAGCCAAAACGAATACAATAAATAATGCATGTGCAGTTACTTTAGCAAATTTAAACGTTTTACCACTGGTTGTGTCTGTTTATCCATAAATTAGAGCAAATGAGTTTAATAAATGACAAAGGTGACATTAACAATTCATCATCATCATTTTTCGTCATTTCAGCCAAAAGACGTCCACTGCTGGACATAGGCCTCCCCCAAGGATCTCCACAAAGGCCGGTCCTGGGCCGCCCGCATCCACTGCTTTCCGGCGACCTTAACCAGGTCGTCGGTCCACCGTGTGGGAGGCCTACCAGCACTGCGCCTGCCGGAACGCGGTCGCAACTCGAGGACTTTTCTGCCCCATCGGGCGTCGGTCCTGCGAGCTATGTGCCCTGCCCACTGCCACTTAAGTTTGGCAATCCGGTTAACAATTAATGGGCTTATAAAGCAGATGTTCTTTGAATAGAACTAACATGTCCCCTTCTGGTCATCAATGACTTGTTGTCGACCTTCTAAATTAATACATTGTAAATATACAAGCTTGTGGCTATGGTAGCGAGCACACATCTTGAGCAAAAATATCGTGGTTGGGGAAGTTCGCAAATGATGTACCTTTCGCGTTTTTTGCTTACCCTAAACCGAAGAGCATGTACGAAGGGAATAATGAAATTAGATAAAGCCAAACAAGTATGTAAGGATCGTAGCAAGTGGAAAGAAGCGGTATCTGCCTACCCCTATGCGAAAGAAGCGTGATTAGTATACTAATCGTCTACAGCAGCAACTTCATCCATGTATATAAGGGACTTCTACTGTAGTACTCTACCTGCTAAAAATGGTTGCGGGCTAAGCTACGCATACCATAGCTACTACTACAGGATGACTCACTGCTGAGCCAGGCCTCCTCCAGTTATTTGGAGGGCAATTTGCCTACTGCGCCAAGCTGGCCAAACGGGTTGAACAAAAAAAAATCGTTCATATTCATCGTACTGGTAAATTCAGCCCTGCTCTGGGCTATTAAAGTAGGCAGAGCATTTTCCGGAGAACAGGTGGCTGTTAGTGCCACAAAGTTATAGGGAAGTGTAGCGTGTATGGCTGACGGACTGTGTCAAGAGGCTGTGAACGCTCCCAGAGGCTAGAGTGATCTGCGATAAACATTGAGCTACATATAAAGAAACAATGTATGAAACCACATTGTTCAGCGGTGGATGTCAGTGGCAATAAAATTGCAGGTAAAACGGCTAAGAGATTGCTGATTCTCGTGTGACTCATTAAAATTTCTAAATCGATGATTCACAGTTCGTTCACATCTCGATGGCGGTAATTAAAATATCTTACTTAGGTACAACAATCAGTTATCAGTGCACTGCAGGGTAAAGGTGTATTTACCGTGGACACAAACGTTGCACTCTAAAGTATGCCTTCAACTGGTCACTGTGAACTTGACTTTTAAATAGGAACAATTTGATGGACAAAGATGGCTCACTGCTTTCATAACGCGAACGAAATATATTTTTAACCCCCGACGCAAAAAGAGGGGTGTTATAAGTTTCACGTGTCTGTCTGTCTGTGGCACCGTAGCTCGCGAACGGCTGAAGCGATTTCAATACAGTTTTTTTGTATGACAGGTGAGTTACAGGCACTCGCCTGAACACTCGTTCTTAGACATGTTTGATGAAAATCGGTTAAGTCGTTTAAAAGTTATGGGGGGTGAAAGTGGGAAAGAATAACCGAAAGTCTGCAAATAATTATAATCGAGTGCGGTCTCAAATGAAAGCGCATCACGTGCACATTACAAAATAATATGTTCCATGAAAATCAGCTGACAACTTATACATCTACATCATAATAAGCGTGTACCTATAAAAAGCAGAAAATAAAAATTTAATTAAAAATTTAAATAAACCTCCGACACAATTACCTAAGTTCCCTTTAAAAAGTAAAAAATAAAATACATCGCGTTGGGGGACCAGGGGTCAGGTAATAAATAAGTAGGAGCGGTCCCCCAACGCGATGTATTTTATTTTTATTTTCTACTTTTTAAAGGGAACATAGGTAATTGTGTCGGGGGTTTATTTAAAATTTTAATTTAATTTTTATTAATGAACATTAGGTCTGTTATATGTATACTAATTGCAGCACTTAAGATACCTACTTGTACGTAATGGCCATATACATTTACAAAAAACGAACTAACTGGGTTCTGAGGGAATGGCTTGTTTCAGATTTTCTGTATAATTTCTCTATTTTCTTTTTTTGGATTAATTTCTTTGTCATTTCGTTTTTGCCGTATTTTAAGTGTGTTTATTTCATTTAATATTTATTTCTTGCCTTAGTGATAATTTTTATACACAACAATATGTATATTATGTGCTCAATTGTGTGTGTGTTTTCAAAACAGTGTTGTGCGGATGGTACGGCACTGTTTTTATATATGTATACCTCATTTAAATTTGTCCAATTACTTCTAAATATATTATAAAGCCATATAAAAAAATCTATATATATATATCCCTTAAATATATATCCCTTATCCAATTGGAACTTGGATTTGCTTTACGGCTATCGTGTGAGCTATGTCAGTTAGTTACTTTTATGTATCTGCCTACTATTTCCCTCCTGCCAACGAATGTGAGTGTCCATGGAGTTTCTTGCCTGTTCTTCTCCATAGGATCTACTTTTTGGAACATGCAACTAGATTCCTAACTTCACTTTTGACTTTTCATAAACACCAGTAAATAGGTTCAATTGAAATAAATGATTTGAGTTTGAGTTTGAGTTTTGAATATAAGGCGAGCTGTCACTGCCGACTATAATTTCTCTCTTTCGACTGGAACAATGCCACTGATTCAATTAACGTAGGAGGTCCACGCCATTTACGACACAATAGCAGATACAGCCTACTATTTGGATTCAATCAACTGTCAATTAAAATTATTTTATTACAAATCGGTTTTAATTCTTACTCTTTATGTTTCAGGTACGTTCCGAGGAATCCCTACTTGCACCGGAAAAGAACACAAAAACTTCACGATGGGTATGTTACGTTTGTTTCGTACGGTGACGGGTACTTTAGATGGCTTTAAAATTTAATTAGTAAGTACATAAATCATTCACCAACTCAAGCATCATAAATATTTCATCTACACACGTTAAAATACCTAAAAGTTATGATACTCCGGTATTGGTTCTGGTTTCCGGGTTTTGAGATTTAAAGCTACACTAGCTTAAAATTGAGAAAATGTTACTGTTACCAATTACCATAACACATAGCATGAAACTATTCTCATTCTTACTTTTAACAAAAACCGAAGTGTCACCATTTAAACACAGTAAAACAGTATAAATGGTAGTCACACAGACCTTCAACAGATGGTGCAATAAAGTTAATATTATACCGGTAAAGTTAAAGCTAAACAACTTGAGCAATGCGAAAATGTCGATTTTTGTGTCTTAGTGGCTGGTGGTGGTAATTGGCGGAGACGGACGGGGACGATATACCACGCGATTGGCTGATAATATGTGTGAACTTTCTCCCACTACAGCTCAGGTTGATTGAGAAGGTAGGATCGTCGCGATACGAAACTCTTTTTCGCATTGCAGTGTAGAATTAATTTGAAATCATTATTAATGATATTTTTATGACGTTAATAATGACGAAGTAAACTATGTGAAACATACATGACAGAGTAACAATTTTATATTGTAACATTTGGTGCGTACCAAATGATAGAATTATGATAAATTGTATAAAACATCTAAGCGGAAGGCATGAAGCATCATATAACCTAGATAAAATAGAACGATAACTACGCCATGCAATTAACATCATTATACCACACTTCCTCGTGTTGATTTAATATGTAGACGAATATTAATTGATAGGTATATGCATTAAATTAACGAAACTAATAAAGTTCAGTTTAATTGATATGGAAACATACACAAGGGTCTAGCCAAGTAACTTTCGAAACGAACTACAAAAACAAATTAATGAATGGGATGGACATTGACAGGCCATGTCAATTCCATACACTTGTTTTTCTAATACACCAAAGCGTGCATTTTAAAAGCCACTTTGCTACAGAGCCTAATCAATAAGTAAAGAGACTTAAATTTAGCTGGCGACTAAAGTTTTGGGCGCAAGTAAATAATTAGCACATACCAAAATCTGTTAAAAATACACAAACATGCCAATAAAACAATGAGAATTTTCTATAAAAATGAACTAACCAATTAAACTAGCTATTAAAAAATACGCAAAATGGTTTGAGTAAATTTTGAATCAAATTTCAGCACTTACATTTATTGTGGTGTAAGAGACGGATAGATTACGTCGGATTCTCGTAATAAGATAATGTATTCAATTACCAAAAAAGTATAGTAAATGTGGCTATCGGTGCGATGATGCCATAGAAAATTATCAAACACTAGATACATGACTTCATCAAAAGATTTTTTGTGAAATACTTATCCGAAATATTTGTTCTTTATCATCATCACCCGCCAATCAACATTGTGACTCACATGCATACAAATGAAGATAGGTATTTTATCAGCAACAGAATGTGTTCCACAATCACTGGTATGTTAAATTACGTACACAAACAAATATACAATTCCGGGTAGTAATTATTGATTCAGATAAGATTGCAAACTAAGTGAATTGTTTTATGGCTTGACGCTACAAATATATTAAAAATAAACAAAAGGGCTATCTAATGAGGTATTTACGATGCAATTTTTGTCGCAAAAAGCTTTGAAAGTGTGCTAGCATTCGTGAAAGTCCCACAATGCGAACAGGATGTGGCGTGACTCATAGCTGGTTGTAATCGGCGCACGCGCAGGTAACATCTACTATAAGCGTTCCGCAATAACATAGTGCTGTGTGATAACGGCCACGTGAATGTTCTGTGACTCAGCGAATGAGCTCTACTTCGTTATGGTAATCGACAAAATTATATGGACAACATCAAATCAGTTTTGGTTTATATTACCATCATTTTGAGTAAAGGTTTTTCAAAACTAAAACGCTCTACACCCAACTTACCGAAATCCATGCGTATTTGAAAACTTATCGTCCACTTATTTTCATATCTTATTTTATGATAAATCGCGTTATCAACTATTATATAATACACTACGATCCCTGAGCTCAGTCCTCAAAGCTACTTAAAGTTGCCGCTGAATTTTATGAATGAAACTACTCATACCGTTTAGTTAGTCATGTCTCTGTGAAACAGTTACGCGGTACGTAGAACTGCACAACACTTGATATGACTCAAGTAGCAATGTGGGTGTTGTTTTTCTAAGTTTATCAAATTGTATTGTGAATTAACTTAATCTAAATAAGCTTTTAGTTGAGTCAACCAACCTATTACAATGTTCACATAATCGACAATAATAAAAATATTTTAAAGCATCAGATTAATAATTTAGAGTTGGAAACTCTATTAGAATGATGAAGATGAAACATTTTTATGGCAAACGAAAACTGATTAGGATAAAGACCAATTTAATAACACTTTGTTAATCTTGGTGTTGCCTGGTACGACACCGGGGTCGGAGACGTCTTTTGAATAAACCAGATCTACTTGCTGTGGTCTCTATGTATTTGTGAAAATCATATGTTTGTAAAGAGTCACATGGGTTATACACGAACAAAGTGCAGAGATGTCGTCTTTAAACAATCAAGGTACATTTCGGTTTATTAAGCTACATCTCTTGTCGGAGGTCGATCAAAACAGCAGTAGTTATTAGACCTGGCAAACGATCCGTGAATCGAAAGTTTCACACTGTCCTTATTTATAGTACACAACGACCTACAGAAATATTTTTTGGCTGAACTAGAAGCCGTTAAACTATGACGCTCTACATTTCGCACTGCGTTTTATGGACGCTTGCAATTTAATAGGAAACCACAAATTGTGGTAATTGAAACAGAACAAGCACGTGTACAACGTACGAGAAATGAAACCCAGCCAAGTCATATTGTTGACTGACTCCAACCGCAACCTGATAACAAGTGGTAGATGAATAACCAACTCTTACTCGCGTACTTGGTAAACATTTAATTTGTTTCACTACACGAGACCAATCATTAACAATTACGATTTGTATGGATTGTGAGTCATACACCAAGTCATTGGTTTGGAGATATTATATCGACTGAATGGGAAACTCGCATAAACATTTAAGCTTTGTTTATTCTCTGAAAAGCTTCAGAGTTGCGATACGAATAAAATATTGTTTGTGTCAAGACGAGTACACTTTAAGGTAGTACTGAACTGAACTTTGCAGAACTTTGGATAGCACTAGGATTTGCTCTATTTTGTTACAAATATTTATGTACGTAGCTTACTATTTGACATAATGTTACATCTATACTATTTATAAGAACCTGTTTTGTTCTTTAAAGTTCTTATTTTGCTGCTAAATATATCACTAATTCCTCGACGCAAGTGCTCTCGCCCCGTTATACGCAGATCGAACGAAACGGCTAGTTCTGATATGTGATCCTATACTATAAGAAACTGCGGAAGGATTGCCCACGTCAATCCTTTCGCAAGCTTCATTTAAACATTCGGACACCAATATCAAGATCAATAATGATTTATTAAAAGTGCAAGGTTCCAAATAATCCTGTCCGTATAAATTAAAAAATAAGACAGTAATAAAAAAAGTGATATTGCTACTTTGACGTACGTGACCACGTAGAGATTGATTTAAGCGAATAATTTAGAGTCTAAATTATTAGCTTAAATCAAGTCTCAATTTTAGACCATTTTTGATTCAAAAGTTTTAGTAAAACCGTAGTAGATATTAGACTGACGTTATCGACTAATGAAATACATTAAACTCCATTTATGGTAATAACGAATCACATTAAATCGTTGTATTCAAATGGACACCATGATAATAAATTGTTGTCTGTCATCATCAAAAGACGAAATCGGTATTTGAAAGGAAATAAGATACTACTCGTATATTCATTTTAATTATCTGTGTCGCTGATTCGCCGTGCGAGTATCTCGCTGACATTGAGAGGTTATTGACTTGCGAGACGACAGTGGCTGGGTCTCCCTTCGCTTCGTAAGCTTTTTGTGACTGATAAACCTATTGTACGCGCGCTGTACTTCAGTAGCGTGTCAAGTTACATTAATAAATTAAGCTTGATGTCTCAAATTGATTACTCTTATTGAATTTTGACTAAAGTATTTAATTGATTATCCTAATTATTTTAATGGGATTATAATTAATTTAAAAACGTAATAATTGTCTATCATTTAACGTGTAGTCAAACTTGAAATGTTCGTAGAGTCTTTCTGCCTTGACGGATATCCTTTGTCTTCCGGGTTGACTGATAACCTGGGTATTAATTACATCTGTCGAGTTATCAGCGAAGGGATAACGTCAAAGACCAAATTTCGTATCAAAGTTACCCAAAAAGCGGATACAAAGGTCCGTGTGGGTGGAACCCCGCCACCCCGCGTCGCGTTCGACTTGCCATTCTAATTAGCCCATTGTGGTTGCGACTTAGAGTTTGCGGCCGGCCGGCTATCGGTATTCAGTCACGCCGAAGCGCTCGCCATAGTAACACGTGCTGCCCGCATACCTCTCACTCAGAACACGCGGTTGTGATGACGATTTGTGATCGACAGTGCCCGCTTTTGATAACAGACTTTATCTCGCTTCGGTTATCCCAATATGTGAAAGCTATGGTTACATACGCGATTCAGTCGAACGAATATAAGTGCTGATTATCGACGCTGAACAAGGTAAAGCCATTATGATCAACTCGCAATGTTAAAACTGGGACCATTGTACGGTTATCGGCGGATATAACAAATCCGTGCCCAAAATAGGTAAAAGTACTTGGTCGTAACTTAAATGACGTTGTGTTTATTATCTTATAGGTTATAGTGCTTAAAGATGAAGTAAACTTAGTGAAAAAGTTTCCTACCTATAAAACGTTTCTATGTTTATCGTGTACTAATTATAACGTAACGGAAAGTTGATTATAATCATGTATTAAAATACTCGATTGTATAGTCCCTAAGTGTCCTCGAATAACATCAATGAAAAACCAGCTCCACCTATCGACACATGCGAAGAAAAACTGCCCAAACTGGTAATTTAGTTGAATGTTGTATTAAAAATAACTTCGATACAAATAGTAATAAGTACTTATAACAGATAATATAATCAATGAACAGATACGAAAACCAGTTAAGTGCCAGTTACGAAACAAATTCAAGCTTCACGACAAACTTCACTTTATTGAAAGTTTATATTGAAAATATCTCTCATCTTATCTTCTCAATATTTAAAAGAAAATATTAGAATCAAGGAACTGTTCCCAAATATAGAGTTTTTTAAGAGGTACTTCATTACCTTTTGAAATAAATCGATAATATACCATGGTATTAGCCAAGGTATAAGGTTCTTTTCGTGAAGTTTTGAGTACCAATACATCAGTGTGTTGCTAATGAATGCGGTTTTGTGCAAAATTTCACGCCTAACGCGTCTTTTAGCGTGACGGAATTGACCTTTCGGAACACTGTCCTTTCATTGGTATACAGCACTCACTGCAGTGCATCTGGTATGAGCTAGAAAATTAAGGTGCAGTAAATAATGTTGGGTAACGTCCACTGGATAATAACACCAACACCATAAGCGTTAAGACGCTAAATGCAAACCTTCGACACGGCGGGAAAATAAAATCAATTTCAAAATGCAGAATAGTTAACCGTGAAAGCCGTTCTCAGAAGTAAGCACTGTAGCCCGACGTGATTAGAATAGGCATTGCAGTATTATGTTCCTGCTCATTAATTTCGATTTATGTCGTGTATTGATGTTTTGAGTGGGCATTTAGCTTTGTTTATCTCTCTAAGTATACACTAATACCTACAGCGAGTTGATCTGATAACCGTATGCCGTTTATTTTAGACCCAATACCGAACTTGCCTAATTTGAATCAATAAAATAGATCGCGTTTTAGTTAAAATAATTGCATGCATTTTCAGAAGCTATCTTAGTTAAATTTCAAAGAATATGAAATTATCAACTTATTTCAAATTCGGTTTCATTAATTTACTAATAATAACATTCAATATGATAACACACTGCCCACTCTTGCAAGATAATGATTACATGTCATTGAACGCCTTGATGGACATATTATTTAAACATTAACTCATTTTAGCTGGATTAGAAATATGTAATAATGCCGCATAGATGTAACCTATTACAAATACAAATTACTAATTTCAACTTTGTAGCATTGAGGTGCCCCTCAATGCTACAAAGTTGAAATTAGTAATTTGTAGCATTGATGTACCCATAGATTGATTAAAACTCACCTCTAACTAATGGTAAAATTCTAGTTTAACACTAGTTTAGGTAGTACTAGTTTTAACATAAGTAACAATATATGGAACCAAATACTAACATAAAATAAATTATTTATTTTATATCATGCATTGGACATGTCAAAAATGCTGGCATTGCCGATAAGACTAGGCTACATCATCTAGAGCCACCTGAAGCTACAAGTTTCAGGCTGAGGTTTTTAAAATTGATTTAATATCTACGTTATGAGTCCACGGCGCCATTCTACACACCGAATAAAGCAAATATTCATCATTTCAGCCAAAAGAAGTCCACTGGACATAGGCCTCCCCCAAGGATTTCCACTACGGTCGGTCCTGAGCCACCTGCATCCATCGTTTTCCGCAAGCTTAAGGCGCTCTTGTCCCAATTTGTAACAAATTGTATCCTGCATATCTCAATAAGATTGAAGGGTAAAAATCTGAAAAAATACACAGCAAGATATTATCTAGTGAACGACAAAAGCATAAGAAAATTACTGACACTTATCATAGAAATAGAAAAAGCTATCGAAAGCTGCGCTATTTAGCACTTTAAAATATGTATTGCTATATTGTAAAATGAAAAAATGATGATGAGAAAACAGATGGAAAATGACATAAAATAATTTTCTCAATAAATAGATATTATCTATTTAATCTAATAAGTATGCTAGTATTGACAAGTGCCAGTTTTGCGTGCTACTTTCTGATTCGATGTCGCAGTGAAACTCCGAGTATAACTTGAAGAAGGGTAGCTTTGAGCCTTTTAACAAAGCGTATTGTGCTTGGCGAACACACTTTCAAAACTGATATATTTAATTAAATAGATAGATATATAATAATCTTTTATCTTATTTTACTAAACGAACGTTTAAGTGTGTGCAGATCCTTTTTGGTAATCACAAAGTCACGACAAGAACTAAATTTAATATTATCCTGATGCGTTAATTTGCGTTAACAAAAGCGCTATCTATAGAAGTACATCCTTCACTAAACCGAGCTGTACTATTATTAGAATAAGAAAAAAATTACACTACAAGACAAGCCCGTGACGTGTAAACAAATCTGGTCAGATGGCATAACAGATAATCCAATTATATTGTTACGATGACGACTCTCGGGGACCCTGACGACATTTCTACGAACTATGACTCATGGACAGACTACGATTGACCTGTTATGTATGATGATACTGGAGTTGATTTTTTTGCACGTCCATTACTCATCCGACACGTAACACTGTTCGGGATGACTGCGATGTCATCAATGAAACACGTAATATTCCAGCGTAATACTAAACGTGACAATTTCCGATAATATTTGGCTATTGAACCTTAAAATAAGTATCTGTAGTTTTCCCCGAAACTAAGGCTATATTTGAGGACGTTTTATAGGAGCTGATAGTGAAATCTTCCTTCACGTAATTTTATTGGTACGTAAAAATGTATGTGCTTTTTTGAATAAGATTCCTAGTCTCGTATCAATCATGTTATAATTAGGCATTTATCATAAAATAATCAACAAACGAGTAGTGAGGTGTCATGACGCTTAACCGGCCGGCGTGGCCATGACATCAGCATGGACCGCGTCAGTGTACGTCATCCTACGATTTCAACTGTTTCTCGGCAGCTAATCATCGTAATATCACACAACCCATCGACATTACCGTTTAATTAACAGTGGACACCAACATAATTTATGTAGAGTTCGATCTCGGTTAAGTCTGTTAGCTAGAATCATTGGCGATTTATAGGAAATCTGTTGTTGTATGGCTCATCCTATATTCGTTATATGGCATACTGTCGACTTAATCAATAACGGAGTCATAAAAGTAAGAAGAGTACGTTGAAATTTTCTTTTGAAGACCATACAAACGTCCATTGGTGAGCATTCTTGATTGTTAAAGCGTCTATTGTTAACTGACACATTTTAACATCGTTGGCATCTATGGTACGGATGTGTCGTGGGCGGGTCTATCAATATGCGTCGCGCACTTCTTTGGGGTCGACAATCGTACGCGTGACCAGAGACTCTGATTAATAGTGCCCTCTTACTGGACTATCCAATGACTCATGCATCGGCCAGAGATGACTACTTCTCAGTGTAAGTTAATCGACCTATTAAATTTTCACAAAATGAAATAAAATATATTCCTAATAAATGAATATATTTTATCATCACTATCACTACATATTATAAACCAAAGTCGCTGTCGTCTGCCCGTTCCTATGTATGCTTAAATCTTTAAAACTACGCAACGGATTTTGAAGCGGTTAATTTTAATAGATAGAGTGATTCGAGAGGAAGGTTTACATGTATAATACATCCTTAATATAGTTGAGAAACACTAATAAATTTAGAGGTTCATCATAGCACCCGTGCAAAGCCGGGGCGGGTCGCTAGTTAACAATAAGTCGACAATACGATCAGTATTGAACCATCATAACAAAATAAATTTTAGTGGCTGGGGCACACTAGAATGTCCTGCATCTATGGAATGCTGAACACGCGTGTCAAATGAAATTGCATTACAACTTTTTTTTTACGTCGGAGACCTTCATGGATTCCCGGCCGGTGGGACTCTGGGGCAAGTAGTGATGGTAAATTGCGCCCCGACCTACCCACTAAAACCGACGGCGATCCTCGACTGTCCGAACCAGGGCCACGGGATTCACTCCCCGGTAGGAGAGCATGCTTCGGGACCTGAGGACCTCGGCCCGCCTCGTATACTGGAAAAAATTGCATTACACCTGGTGCATCTAAGTTTAATGCAATCTCAAACCAATGTTTTTTTTGTTCTATTTAGGTGTTCTGTTTTATTTTAGTAAAAATATAAATAAATTCAAAACTCATGGATAAAATATATTTCATTAAAATAATGTAAAGATTTATAAGTAAAACTATTCTAGAAACTATACACTGATGTATTGCTGTCAATGCAGCCTTTGACCGCATTCAGTGGGTTCAATAAGTGCAAAACATTGTCCTTGTGCTGAATTCTCAATAGCTACAGTATTCCAAGAACAACAATGAAAATGAATCCAAGTAATAGAGATATCTGGCCTGCCATCATGATTGCGCTACCTTTTATTAACTGCGCTAATAGATGAGTTACACTGTCCGCCGCAATTTAAATGCAGTTTTTCATGATGACCGTCCATTGATAAAAATAATGATAACAGGCGCGGTATACCATTTATACAAACCCAGATACTACAAACAGTACTCTATGATAAGTTAAAAGTATTTTTCTGTAGTATTTTAATCAAAACAAAAATTATTATAAACTGGTTTCAATATCGATGATAACGACTGAACTGGAGGTTTATGTGAAATGGAAGTTATAGTTCATTTTAAGTAATACATCATAAAAAGAATCTGTAGGAATAAATAATTTTGAAATGGACCTAACAAAAACTCATTCCTTCATTCCATCCGGTCACTTCTATATTTTAACACCTAGTTTTAATTAAACAAAACATATAAAAAAAAAAGCGTTGTACCTGTCGTTAAAGTTACCTACGATAATTTTAAAGGCGGTTATTACGTCTTCAATATTATCAAATTCGGAAATCGAGATCTAAATTAAGGCGAGCGAGGGCGCAGGCAGCAGCTAGCAAATATACTTTACATTCCCAAGAAAATTGCGAGATTCTATAGCAACCGAAATGTTTTTGTTACAGATACCCGAGTTCTCACTCGATGGCAACAACAGTTTAAAACATAACGGAAGCACCAAAGATCTGGCCTCCGTCATGGAGAACTTGAAGAAGGGTAGCTTGGTGTCCCGTCAGAACCAGACGCTGAACACGCAAGTGACCAGCTCGTCTACACAACAGGTAATATAAATACCACAGAAATTTTAGTGTGATTAGTATATTACTGATTAGCTAAGACTTTTAATGTGAGCTAAAGTAAAAGTCAGAGAACCGATGATTATGACTTTCTGAATTTAATAAATGAAATATGGTAACTAAATATTAATACCAGAAATAACATTTTATAAAAACAGGAGCAGTGAATCTTTTGCAGGCTGATATGGCGATAATATTGGAATATTAGTATTTATTTCTGATACGCCAAATGTGACAGTGGGAACTGGGCAAAAATAAAACTACGTAAAGTAGCAAAGAATAGCAATCAGGTCTGTGAAATACAAAAAATCTTTGAAGTTGCTCAATATTAGTGCGCCATTGTATTGGAATTAACATACACCAACGAAGTGGTTAGGACGAACCTGATGTTCGGAATGTATTCGGATTCATCAAATACAAAGTTAGTTTACAACACCCAGTCTACAAAGGGGAGGGAACATACATAACGAAAGGGTGGAATATACTAGTGATAGACGCTTGCAAAATGTTAGCATTGTTTTATTACGTGACCATATTACGTATAAAAAAATAAGCACATATCAATCAGGCTTTCAAATCTACTAATTCAGTAGTCAAAATCGACGATCAAATTCATGGTGAGGGTCGATATTAATAGTTTGTAATCGATTCGATTCGATTCGAATAATCTTTAATAACATTTTCAGTAAGCTTTGCTTAAATAAAAGTTAAATAGTAGTATTTGATGCCATGGCAAAATTGTTCTACGATCCTTTCGAAACGACCAGATCTTTTTCTATTTAGCAAGTTTTTAAGACTGGCTCAAAATTGCATCGTGTCGGATTTGTACAATAGAAATTATCAAGCAAGATGATGAAGAAAATAGCAGCAGAGATATTTTAACACATTTAAAAAGTTGATTGAGATCACCACTGACTCAATCGATGGCCAAAATATTACTGGAAAACCGTCTTGGTCATATGTAACTGAAAGTCGGGACTAAATCATAAATGAAACATAAAATTACATAACTTCGTATTCCTTAAAAACACTGTGAAGGTATTGTACCGCATGTTACACGAATGTACCTACGCCGAAAATAGCGAGGTTGTTAATTAAATGGTAATTAAGATACGTGTAACACATGCGGGTGCTGAATCTGTTATGTTCCAGCGCTATGTGTGCCTGGCAAAAAGAAATAAACACGAAAGTCGTACTGATCGGATGTCAGATGCGAGTGTACGTGGAACGGTATAGACGACAGTATCTGGCGTACCGCCAAAATGTGCGACATGGCGTAACGTAGGGCATCGCTTGCGTATTTCACCATTTGCCTTAAGGGCCTCCAATAGGACGGATGTTTCTAGCATATGGGAACGGAGTATAACAGGTGCTCTTAGAAGACTGGTAGTAATAAAAAGGGAATATAATATCTCATTCTCGATTTAGGTGGCCCTGAAGAATATAAAATATGGCTTTAAAGTGTTCTGCTATAAATTATATTCGTTTTTCTATTCAAGCAATTCATTCTGGATCTGTGCCTCGATCAATGTGTTATAACATAAATGTTGGCTGGCAGAAGGATTACTGTTACAAGACTACATATCGCACTGTCAATTGGGTCTCCCACGCATTGAAATATTATCGAGTATTGAGTTCCGAGGTTCAAGGCCATCATCGGCTGCATCCCGCCTGCCCACGTTAGCTGAATCATTTTTTCGCTTCTCAATCACGACGCTCAATGCCAAAATATGGTATTATTACACAAGTCTTTGTTGTTCGGAGAAATCGTAAAGCCAGATGCTGCTACGCATTCAACGTCCAACGCTGTATGTGTTTTATTTTCCATTCAATAATTGGACTGTTTTTATTAAATTACTCGCATTTTAGTTGAATTCAATATTATCACACATGCTACATCTAGCCTGACCGGTAATACACTTTTTAATACAGTTGCTCAAAAAGTGGCATATTACAGGGACGTATAGCGTTCGGGAAGTGGGCTATTACACACGCGTGCTTTTTCTTTACCATTCCCGCACTAGTGCGTTTTCTTTCCCAACTGTCAAAATAATGTCTATTATAAGGAAAAACCAACCATGAAGTTTTTACTAAAAAAATCATAGAAGTTTTTATGATTCATGCAAATACGTATATTTCTAAAAAGAATCTACGTACTAATTTTTTTCAATATCAGATTTAATGATTTGATTGAATGTGTTTTATTTCATCTAATTAAATTTCATTTCATATCAATAAAAAAATTCTACTGAAGACTTGGCTGTATGGGCATTGTTCCTTTTGCCTACCAGAATGGGTGAAGAAAAAAAAACCTGCTTATATTCTACGGTCGGCGCCATTTTTCAGAAATGATTAGTTAGTTGAGTTTATTGTGTTTATAATATTTTATTAAATTGCTTCATTTTTTCGCAACTGTATTAAAAATAGTCGTTCAGTACACGTGCGGAACCGTCATTGCAACTTGTTCCGACTGTCAACCCTCGCCTTCGGCTGCGCCTCGGCTCGGGTAGACATTTGTCGGAACTCGTTGTAATGACAGCCTTTCCGCACTTGTAATGAAATATACTATTCTCTTTTCACTATCGAAATCCATTGACTGTCAATAACCGGTAGCCTTTTCATACTTGTGCTAATTTTAAAATACTCTGTTATTTTTGTCATCCTATTTTGTAGCCCTGGCTTTATTTACCTCGTCTGTGTAGGTGCGCCAAGACGCGTGACGCCTAAACTAACAAACTTCTCTAGCATTGGCACTGAACTCCTCTGCACTTCTAGTCGAGATAACGGATTCGAACGAATAGTACATAGATATTTGTGACTCCTATATTCTAAAATAAATACTTTAATATAGCTCATTACCAAATTATTCTAAAAACGAAAGGTCAATACACTTATTTACCTAGATGTTATCATTACGTATATTCGATCTAAATACGTCATTCATAACATTATTTTCCTTACAGATGGTTTCCAGTACGACTTCCAGCAGTGCAACATCTAGCCAGAGGCTACAGAGTTCTTCTCAGAGACTGCAGCATATGGCAACTTCGGAGATGAAAGCGAGCTCCATGAAGTCAGACTTAACAGAGCTGAAGAGCTCTATATCAGAAATGAAAAACTTGAGCAACACGGCAGCAAAAAGTTTTGGCCAACGGTTAGTCACTTGCGTACATGTTCATAATATTATTTTTACATTACCTACTTACATAAGAAACACAAAATGTGCCAATGTTTATTTTATGTTCGGTCAATAGGTGTTAACACAGGCGGTTCTTGAGAACATTAAAGATGCTTTTGCTATTACCCACGAACCTGTATGTGCGAGCTCACCTGAGCGACCTTGGCTCCCGGCCAATTCCCACCCGATGTTTCTCTACACTCTGTTTGCAGTAGCACGCCAACAAACAATAGCAACGCTAGTTTCGGCGGAACCTTTTTCTTGAATACAAGTATAATTCCAAAATAATCACCAGCTTAGGGCTCGATTCATATATCAATCAACATTTCAATTTCAGACTAAGAAGCTCAATGGAGAATATAGTCGATCAAGACGATTTAGGCGAACGCCACATGCCTGATATTCGTGATTTGAGTGAAATGAGTGACATGGGCGACATGAGTGATATGGGTGAACTATCTGGCGACGGCCCTCTCGTGACTTTCCCAGAATCTGACACCCCTCCTCCTGTCAGTGATAAGCCGTTGTTGCTAACTGGGAACACCGCTGTAGTGGGGTCCAGTGCCGCTAATGAGTTAAAATACAGTGCAGCACGAATGACTTCTGCCAGTTCAACACGTGTTGTCGCCGACGGATACAGTGCATCAAGATCAGCATCCAATAGTGCTAGAGTGCGTCGTTTACAACATGGAGACTTACAATATGCGGAACGCCAAGCAGCTAGTGCTTCACACCGCCTATTACAAGCAGAAGGCCTGACTGCAGAGCAAAATGCAGCCTCTCTTCAAGTAAGTTTCACTAATTTATGTATTGGCTTAAAAGACTAATGTCTAAATTAATGAATTACATTAATAACAGACGGTTAGGGTAGCTATTACAACGGTTTGTTAAATATCTTATTACTGGCAAAAGATAGCACTAAGACAAGACAAGACAACGGCAAATAATCCGCGTGACACCAAGTAAAACTATCGTCCATGGAGCCACAGAGGCGCGCCGAAGGACACGACCTCGCGTGAATGCGCCAGATCGATATTCCCGAGCCGTGGCTACCACTACGGCGAATCGCGCAGTACAGTCGGATTTCTGGTTACGATAACATCCAACGTTTGAAATGGATTTTAAATCACGCGATATTTTAGCACTCATAGATGCGTTACAATAGTAATATGGCTGTGCGTATTATCACATGGACTGGCAGGATGCTGCGTCGTGGAGGATCACCTAGGGCGGTGAGCTCATTATCTGCAGGCGCTTATCGCCAAGTAATTGAACTACGCTCCTCTCAGTCGGTGCCTAACCGTCGTGCGCGCGAGCACACGCGGAAGTCAATTATTGCGCGTGCGCGTTCGAGTACTCGAATAGTCTGATATATATAGCACCAGAATGTCTACGGGAGGGGGATCGGCCCCGTGGCCCGTGCACCGCCGCGTCCTGTCGCGCTTTCAACACCAATCCCAGAATCCTTCGGTGAGAGTACGTTTTCTCGGAAAAATTTACTAACGACCTTCAAAACACGTGACGTCTATACACAAACTTTAAAATTATCATAGAAAGCCCACGAGTATCGCTGTATTGGCCTAAATCCAATAGGAACGACGGGACGCACAATCCGAGCAGTGACGTGTGACTGTTTTCCAGTATAAAAGTAGTTCGTATCCCGGAGCGAACGTGTCAGTTTTAACAAACGAAAAACGATGTCTTCTAAACGACGTTCGAGGCCCAAATTGCGTGTCATTATTGCCGTAACTATCAAAATATTTGTTTTGTGATTCAGCTGGATGGAATACGTCCTGAATTCGTTTATACGAAAGTGTTATCAAATGATTTCATTGCTATTATTTTAAGTAAAATGAACAGTTGTTTATGAATCTAGGATTTTTTTATAGTTGAGCTCTTGTTGCTAGCTGATTTCGTGACAATTGGTGCTAATTTTCGTAATAACATCGGCAATGTAATTTTTAGGAGCAACGGTCACTAAAAGCTGGTGAAGTGACAGCGCAGGAAGCAAATAACATGTCAGCTACAAGTTCAAGATTGCAAACTGAGGCATTTAGTGCCGAGAAAATGGCAATGGCTTCAGCACAAGCTCGTCAAACAGTTACATCAAGCGGCATGTTTAGCCACAAAGAGCACTCCAGCGTTGCTCACTCAAACATGACGATCTCAAGCAAAAACATGTCCACGAAATCTACTCTTCTGTCATCGCAAGTAAGTGTTACTTTAATAGATCAAATGGTTTAAAGGTGTAATTGTGTTAAAGGAGGTAAATTAAATTTTATTCGCGTTTTAATTACTTGTAGTAAAGTAATTAATTATACTTTTGTGTGAACTTTATCAGCCTCTCTCTTTATGTGAAGCTAAGTCGATATATTATAGGGAACTAATTTAATTCGTTATAAAGGTCGTAATAATAGACAGAATTTTGAATTTACATAAGCAATTATAAAATGGATTACTTCAAATATATGTAATACACGCCTAAACCGTATTACTTTCAGATGAGCCAGTTATTAAATGGAACAAAGCCTGGTGATGAAGATCTCACAAACTTAAGTTTTGATGACTTAGATAAACTCAATGCGAACTCAAATCAGAAGGATGTAGAATCAGCAATACAAAAATATTCATCGCGAATGAATGCATTCATTACATCAATAAAAAATAACGAAATAGACATGAAAAATGCATCAGTACAGTTCAATAAATTAAACGAAATGCTACGGAGAGCCTGGGCTGTTCCAACATATGGACATGAACTAGGATACTCATTATGCAATGCCTTAAGAGAATCTGGAGGGCTTGATATCCTTATGGCAAATTGTTTAGAATCTAATAATCCAGAATTACAATTTTCCTCGGCAAAACTTTTGGAACAATGTTTGACAACTGAAAATAGAGCGTATGTGGTTGATAACGGACTTGAAAAAGTAGTTAACGTTGCCTGTGCTTGCACAAAACACGCAAATTCTGTTGACCATTCAAGAATAGGTACTGGGATACTGGAACATCTATTCAAACACAGTGAAACTACTTGTGGAGACGTTATTAAATTAGGGGGCTTAGATGCGGTATTATTTGAGTGTCGGAAAAACGACGTGGAAACATTACGGCATTGTGCTACTGCCCTTGCAAACTTGTCCCTTTATGGTGGCGCTGAAAACCAAGAAGCCATGATCAAACGAAAAGTACCAATGTGGTTATTCCCATTAGCTTTCCATAATGACGACAACATAAAATACTACGCATGCCTTGCGATCGCCGTTCTGGTAGCAAACAAAGAAATAGAAGCAGCCGTGCTCAAATCTGGTACATTGGATTTAGTGGAACCGTTTGTGACCTCACATAATCCATCAGAATTTGCCCGGTCAAATCTCGCCCACGCGCATGGTCAAAGCAAAACCTGGTTGAAAAAGCTTGTACCAGTATTGAGCTCAAAACGAGAAGAGGCTAGAAACCTCGCAGCTTTCCATTTCTGTATGGAGGCGGGAATCAAGAAACAACAAGGGAATACTGAAATATTTAGAGAAATAGGAGCGATAGAATCGTTGAAAAAAGTAGCTAGTTGTCCAAATGCTGTTGCTTCAAAATATGCAGCTCAATCATTACGTCTCATCGGTGAGGAAGTACCACACAAATTATCTCAGCAAGTTCCTCTGTGGTCCATAGAAGATGTTCGAGAATGGGTGAAACAAATAGGATTCTCTGAATACGCAACTAACTTTTACGAAAGTCGAGTCGACGGAGATTTATTGTTGCAAATTACTGAAGAAAATCTCAAAGAAGACATCGGTTTGCAAAATGGAATCAAAAGAAAGAGGTACGTAAAGAAATTAAAATTGGACGCATATTACATAATTATTAGGTACTTACCCTTTTATTATTACAAACTTACATTTAGTAATAAGCCATTAATAAGAAAGTAATATCTATTTGACCCAAAAAAACATGTTGATATGGTTGTTTAACAGATTCACAAGAGAACTTCAGCAATTAAAGAAAATGGCAGACTACACTTCTCGTGACACAAGTAGTCTCAACGATTTTCTCCAAAGCATTGGACCTGAATACACGATTTACACGTATTCAATGTTAAACGCTGGCGTTGACAAAGAATCTATTCGTGGACTAAGTGACGAACAATTAGATAGCGAATGCCGAATCAACAACAGCATACATAGGTTACGGATTTTGAATGCCATACGAGGTGAGAATAGTTAAGATATAATTTTGAGAAATAAGAACAATTTGATGATCCATCTTGCATATTAATAAATCAGAGAGATTATTCATAATTAATATGTCCGCATTTGCTTCATTTGGATAGCTTACTACATTTACTAACGTAAGTTCTTAAAAGGATATTTTATGGATCATTTTATAATCATTCATTTAAATGACTGCTTAATGTGTTGCAGCGTACGAAAATAGTTTACCAAGCAAAGGAGAAGAAAATATGGAGAAGAATCTAGATGTTTTCGTTAGCTACCGTAGATCGAACGGTTCACAGCTGGCTAGTTTACTAAAAGTTCATCTCCAGTTGAGAGGGTTTACAGTGTTTATTGATGTTGAAAGACTGGAAGCCGGTAAATTTGACAACAATCTGCTACAGAGCATACGGCAGGCGAAACACTTTTTACTTGTGCTTACACCAAATGCACTTGACAGATGCAAGAAGGACACTGAACGGAAAGACTGGGTTCATCGTGTAAGTATATTTTCAGCTTAAAATCTAATTTAACAGTCAACATCAATTTGTAGGGCGAATGAATCACGAAGCATCCCTTTAATTTCGCTGACACATGTCGGACACATTGACGGATAGAAAGTATTTTAGGAAGACTTAGCTTAGATCACTATTGATATATATATTTTTTTAATTTTAGGAGATAGTGGCAGCGTTGCAATCACAATGCAATATTGTACCGATTATCGACAACTTTGAATGGCCAAAGGCCGAAGATTTACCAGAAGATATGCGCGCGGTGTGTCATTTCAACGGTGTGAGATGGATACACGATTACCAAGATGCCTGCGTAGATAAACTGGAAAGGTAAATATTAGCTTTGAAATTTCTAAGCGGGCTATACATTTTTAATTATCTCCGGAATTTCGCGTGAAGATATGATAAAACAGAAGCTAATAAATTAACTCTGAATGAAATGGAGAAAATATTCCGATGATTATTTTGTCGATCAACAGAAAGATAACAAAACCCACTACTACTCAGCCCTTAAGTAACCGTAATTAACTTACTGTGACACACTGGCTAGACGGGTAGGCACAGAGTTTCGCATCAAGTTTTCCTTCTCTTACGAATAGGTTATTGGCCTTGTCATTTGCCTTTGTCGGCTCTTACGACACCCGTGGGTTGCAAAGGAGTGGTAACACAATGTATTCTAAATCCGTCTTCACCATCACATAATAGCTACGAATGATCAATGAGAATCGTAACCTCGTACTGTCCGACTCGTGCTGTAATGCCGACAAAGATCTCTATAATTTCTGCAATGCCATTAAGTTATGTATAACTTAATCTCATACCTTTTTTCACCTTTCAGTTTCCTGCGAGGCAAATCCAACTTGACCAATCGTGTGGAAGGTCCACTCAGAGCCCGGGATGGACAGACGCCTGGCACCGCTACCATCGGTCGTGGACCTCCAAACTATCAACGTATGGCCTCTTGCGAGAGCAGAGGGAGCGATAAGGCCGATTGACTAGAGCCAATCATACACACGCTGCCGCCCGTTAGGTATAATTATATTTATTTTATAATCTTACATTGTTATCTTGTGGACACATCTAATAAAAAAAGGATGTGTAATTTTACGCAGACTATAACCTATCTTATACCAAATTTTGAAGATGTCTTGTAATACACTCGAGAGCAATGAATCCGGGTCACTTAAAGAATCCTAAAAATCTCGGAAACTATAAATGCTAGGTTAATGCAATAAATCGTATTTAATAGACAATGTAATACTCCTTAAATGAAGGTATTCAAACTTCTTAGTTATTGTAAAGTTATATCATAAAAAAATCAAACTTGAAAAAGGGCCACTTACGAAGATGGAACTACGAAATTACAGCATTTGGTTTTGCTTTTGTTTGTAATCTGTCATTTATGTGGGTACATAAACCATGTTGATAGTGCTCTATACTCATTATTCAAGCTGAAATTATGTCGCTTACGCCTGAAGAATGCACCAGAATACTTACAATGCTGGAAACCGGCCGGAGTCAGCGCGATACAGCCAGGACTGTCGGTGTGTCGCTGTCAACAGTACATAGAGTTCTCCGACGTTACGAAGAAACTGGTTCTAACCTACGCAGACCAGGAACGGGCAGAACCAGGTGTACCACAGCACGAGAAGACCGATACTTGGTGAACACCATGCTTCGAAATCGCTTTCTCACAGGAACTGAACTCACAAATCAGTTTCGACGCCTCGGAGGAAGTAACCCAAGTGCATGGACAGTAAGACGTCGGCTTGCTGAATCTAACTTAAAACCCCTTAGACACCTGCAAACGTCCCTAAACGTGGGCATCGGAGCGTGGGCATCGTATTTCAAGACTAAGATATGCCAGAGCCACGTAAATTGGAGTATTGAAGATTGGTCAAAAGTTATGTTCTCCGACGAATCAAAATTTATGCTCTACAAGCACGATGGAAGACACAGAGTGTATCGAAGACCAGGGGAAAGATTCAAGCAAGCATGCATCGAAGAAAAAGTAGCCTACGGTGGTGGGTCTGTACTTGTGTGGGCCAGAATTTCTTCTGAAAGTCGCACAGAGCTGGTGATCATAGAAAACGGCTCTTTAACTAGCGTAAGATATGTGGAAGAAATCCTCAATGATCACGTTGGTCCATTTATGGTCAATTTAGGTGAGGATGCTATATTTATGCATGACAATGCCCGACCTCATACAGGTAGGATTGTGAATGACTACCTTCAAGAGATGAACATTACTCGTATGGAGTGGCCAGCGCGCAGCCCGGATATCAACCCGATCGAGCATGCTTGGGACGAGCTAGGCAGATGCGTAAAACAACGAAACCCTCCCCCAATCACGCTTCGTGAGCTCAAAATTGCTCTCACAGAGGAATGGGAGAATATTCCCCAAAATCGTATAAGGAACTTGGTGTACAGCATGCCAAACCGCGTAAACGCAGTAATGGAAGCACGAGGAGACAATACGAAGTATTAAAATTCAAGAAAATCGTAATAAAATTCAAAAATTTCATGTTTCCTATTTTTGTTTTAAGGAGAGATCAGCAGTTTTTTTCTTTGTGCAATTTTGTGTTAATAAAATGTATGGTGACTCATATTTTTTTTACTTTCATTTAAGGAGTATTACATTGTCTATTAAATACAATTTATTGCATTAACCTATCATTTTTAGTTTCCGAGATTTTTAACATTCTTTAAGTGACCCGGATTCATTGCTCTCGAGTGTATATTCGATACCGATCACAATACTTTTACCGAATCAATTTAAGTACTTCATGTTTTAAGCATCATCATCATCTCAACGCATAAATAAGATACAATTTGAGTCGGAACTCTTCCAGACAATTGCAAAGGAATTTCAACTACATGGCCAGGCGCACAGGGTTTATGACAAGTATTCCTTCTCTTGTAGCTAGTTTTACTGCCTTACACTCAAACATTAACATAATATCATCAATTCATTCGAGCCTAAGTGGTAAATGGTAATAAAATACCACAACACATGGAATGAATGGACGAGATTGCCAGCGATAAGACCTCTCCATGTATACTTTACATTAGCATAAGCCTCACTCTGTGTAGAAATTTTTATGGTGTGTAATAAAACTTCGAATATAGTGCATAATTACCTACTGTAATTTCATTCACAGACCACGAAGAAATCGGCATTCCTCCATGGAAAAAGCTTCACCCTCCATCTCACAAAGCTGCGAACAATTATCCTCTAGCTGTAGCACCTCCAAAACCGCATTCCCAGAAAAATTACTATATAGTCTACCTGAACGGTTATCGGAAAGTAGTAACAATTTAGACTCGAATGAAATAGAGAAACCTTCACGTAGATGCCGTAGCTGCGAAGGCATATTAGATGCCGAAGAGCAAACGCACACGCAACTATCTTTGCCTGCGCCCCTAGATGCTGCCACGCAGACTAAAAGGAAAAGGAACTTCATGGACAGATGCGTGAACAAAGTGAGACTGTGCTGAAGACTGCAAAACAGAGAAGCAGAAAAACGCGAGCTGCAAAGTGTGTATGAATAGTGACTGCCTTATTGGACTCCAATTTTATTATTTATGTGAATCTAATTTTAAAGTACAAACATGTTCACGATGTGTATATATTATGTGTATGGCTATATCTTCAATGTGTCTGGACACATTATTGGTAATGTATTATGATTGTAATCTCATTGCGTGCTTGTGGAATATGAACTGCTGACTGTGAGAATCGACGCTACCCTGATATGCTTGAAGAGCATAACACGAGGTGGCGCCTTGAGTAATAAACGGAAGAGTTTGCTAGGGAAGTTTAATGGAAATTGCTTCATATTTCTTAACTTCGGCAATATTAACTATCTCTCTATCTCTTCACTCTCTATAGGTTTATGATGAATTTATGGATGTACCTTTTATATTTTTCAAATTAGTATCTTGCCAATGAAGTATTTGTAAAAAGCAAATTGAGACGAAATTATTATTCGCGTTTTGTGATAGTTTAGATCTTGTAATGTGTAAAATATTTAAATAAATTCTCCCGAAAATATCGAAATATCTCTAGTAAGTACCTAATTTATTTCTTCGCTGATTGTTTTCTCTCAATAGATGAGTAATAAAATAATGTATTATTCGAAAGTGTACAAAATTATACCATAGATTTAGATATTATTATAGTCATTCATTTTATGATTAACCATATTTTATCAATGTACTCTTGACGAAAATATTTTATTTATGTACTAGCTTAGCTGTAACCACGAAATAAATGGTATTATTAAAAATCTTACGTTGAATTTATTTTCTAAATTAATTTAAATTCAAATATAGACTATCAAAGTATCACCAACCCATTCCATCATCAGGGTGTGATATAATGTGACAGATACATTAAACTGGAAGGGACAAATAATTTTATAGAAAATCTGGTGCCAAACCATCAGCATGATATTCAAGGTCAATTTCCTTCCACTGTGTGGGAAGGGGAATCTATAAACAATTAGTTCTTTATAGCTTGAGAATACAAGAAATGGTTTTATTCTGTACCATCTACAATCTAATAATGGACCCTATAAACTATGAAAACACTAAAAAGAGAACAATAAATATAAAATATTTTATAACCTGGGAAGTATAGACTAGCCTAGCCCAAGCCTTTTAAACAAAGAGTAGGTATCAGATTTTCCAAATTAATTCAAGTGTCTTTGAGTATTGAAATTAAACACTTTTTAACGGATTTATCGCGTGTATATTACATTCTTTAATTCCCGATGTTTCGAACAAGACCAACCACTACATCCACTTTGATAGACCTCAAATCCTTGCCAAGGAAAATCATTACATTCCAAGAATGATCCGCGAGGCTATTGAGATTAAAAAACATCCAAATTTCAATAGAGAGGATTGGCAAGTACCACCTGCTTGGGATCCAGTCATTAAATTGATCAAATCTCAAGCAAAACACTCATCTGCAAGACCTCTGGACACCGTGAGCGATTTCTGTGTGCACAGGGAACGTTATCAATAAAACAAAATTATAGGCGGTAGATTTTAACTGTTTCTTTGTACTTTTGAAGACAACTGTCATCTAGTCTCTCCCGCGACCATGACTGCTGCAAAGCATTCGAAACGTCGGGAATTAAATAATGTAATATACACGCGATAAATCCGTTAAAAAGTGTTTAATTTCAATGTGTAATAATCGCGAAAACCTAAGAAATCATTACGTCTTTGAGTAATTGATTAACATACATCAAGATTAGACAAAATAAGAAACACAAGGTTGTGCAATTTTAAAGTACCACTGACAAATCATACCCAAACTTACTGTTCACTAGGTCCAATTTGTTTGTGTTGAATAGCTGTGATTTAAAGACATCCTTCCTTGATGAATATATTTGCACCACTGAATTAATAAAAAACATTCAATAGCATAGACACACTTACCTTTTCTCAAAACTGTGTTGTCACCCACAACTTCATTAGCAATGACTTTGAATTGGGTTAGATAAATCCTTTTTTTTTTCAAATAGATGTGTGCGCAATTTTTTTAACACTATCTGCAAATTGCTGATTACAATGGAATGAAGGGTAGTTTCATCATATTCAGAATAATAAGAGTAGTATGATACATGTTTTACTACTTCAGCTAATTTGCCTCCATGAATGTAGCATGAGGCCTGACTTAGCAGCGGGTCATTTATTGGCTGAGATTAGAAAATACTTAACTAGATTTCTAGATCTAACTACGTAAAAATTGGCAATCTAAGGAAAGGACAAATAGGTAAAATAGAAAGGACAGAAATGACATATTATATAATAAATTATTTTTATACATAAAATGAATATAAAATTGGTATATACAATTGTGAAAATGTTTTTAAATGTTAACATACATGTTACATACGCAGGGGTTTCTGCTATGCAAAATATAGGTAATTTCAGAACATTATATACAATTCACGGATAAAATGTACAATACATACTATATTCCAAGATTAAAAACTAATCATACAGGGCAAACAGTACTGATATATACAGATAAACAATCTAAAATAAGTTTAGAAAAATACCTACATAAAATAATGTCATAATAACTAACCATCACGATGCTCCATTCACTTGTATGGAAAACGAGCACTCATCACATCCTATGATAATTTGAGAAGGAACAAATTCACTTGATTCAAGAATGTAAGTTCCACCACATCGACACGGATAAACAAATATATTTTCATCACTATGATATTCCATTTCTGTTTTATTTATTGTATCATACAGTAAACACTCACTATGTTCGTGACAGCTTAGCATAGCATCATATTGTTTCCGTGAATCGGTATCTTTCAAAACTGACCAAGCTTTTTGAATAAGAAGAAAAGCACTTTTATCATCTTTGTGCTCTGTTTTATCTGGATGAGAATGTAAAATAAGACGTTGGTAGTTTCTTTTCAACTCTTCAAATGTCGCCGTTCTGTGAGCCTGAAGTATGTCATAATAATCGGGCAATTCTATCTCTTCATCCATGATGATTGCAACAGGTAGACAGATTCATTCAAGACCCAAAGCATTTAATTAACAATCGCAGATTACGAACCTAATAAGATTTAAAATATTTAAATCCATTACATACTGTGATCTTTAAATAATACAACACTGTTTAATGTTAGTCCAGACCTAACCTAATCTAATCACTAATATAAATACACTATAATTATTATTATACTCTTTGACTTTGATAAATGCGTTACGTTCTCGGTTTTAATGACTGTGACGACGGACCGAGCGAGAAAGAGAATGAATGGCTGACAGACAGACAGTGTTCCCAACCTGAAGCGGACTGATTATCGTACAAGGGGCGTAAAATTATCGTACATCGGCCGAAATTATCGTATTTATTATGTTAATTATGAGGAACTTTATTTAGATGTCCGCTATTTTGACGACCTTTTTTTAGACGTCCACTTTTTTAGAAGTCCACTTTACGACGGACGTTTAAAAAAAATGGTCGTCTAAAATGACGATAATAATATGTTATCGTACATCGTACGTAGGTCCAAATTATCATACATGTACGATAATTATCGTACAGTTGGGAATACTGTCCCGGGGTCGGGCAAGTGTTTTTGTCTGAACCAGAGGCACTTGGGTGCAAGGGCGGATCCAGGGGGGGGTGTCATGGGGGTCATGACCCCCCCCTGAGCTGGTTCCAGGACTTAGGTGGACCACTAATTGAACATAATGATTTTATTTATATATTTTATCACCATACAGATTTAATGTAAAACAATACCTTATTAAGGAACAAAAGAAACAAGGACTAATTATTACAAATATATCTATAATTTAAGCAAACAAACATGCTGCCACCACATAAATAAAATAAATATCCTTGGACATTTCACACAACGCCATCTCGTCCCAAGTTAAGCAACTAAATGCTTGTGTTATGGTAACGAGATGGTTGATAAACTACTTAGATACATTTTTTTTTTGTAAATACATACATATTATAGATAGAAAACACCCAGACCCGGAACAAATACTTGTAGGTCGTACAAATATTTCTTCCGTGCGGGGATCGAACCCGCGACATGCTGCACAGCAGTCGATCGCTCTACCACTGCGCCAACCGTGTCGTCAATATACATATTTAATTTTTATTTTCAAGTAATTATAATTGCATGCTGTCGGGATTTCATTATTGATATAAATTGTCGTATATTTATATTAATTTATTAGATATTATTGGTATTTTAATACAAATGTAATCATTATGTTTAATGTTTGTAAGTATTATCGGTTTTTTATTTATTGTAATAATTTTTTATATTTTTTTTATTATTGAATGAATTTGTTGTATTTTTTTTGTAGTCTATTTAATTATATAACTACTACACGTCACACGAACTATTCGAAGCAAAAGCATAGACCCCATACTTAGATTTACGTTAGACCTATTAAAAACGTCCGTTCGGTTTAAAGCAGTAGACTGTATTGAACGAGTATATTTGACATATAACAAAGACAATATTTTATAAAAAGAACACTAATATTAATATACTCTTTTCTTATCAGCCAGTAGCCAACATCCTGGACCCCCAGTGTGAAGCACGAGTTGGAAGTGGCTACTGACTAATACCGTTAAACGCCTAATCATACATTGCCAGCTTCACGCGGTACTATTTTCACAATTTTCCTTACTGGCCGTTTCAATATGCCTGCTTTTGTAGCAAGGTCCACAACGCGAATTTGGCTATCGTTTCCTCGGTAGAGATTCGTTATTCGGCCTAAGGGCCATGGCCATGAGCCTCTGGGAAGGGTGCTATCAGCTATCAATACAATGTCTCCTTCAGAATATTGCGTAGCCTTGCCGTTCTTCGTCTTTCCTCTAGGAGCAAGAAGTGGTAGGTATTCCTTGACCCATCTATTCCAAAAATGGTCCGCCATTCGAACGACTCGTTTCCAACCGGAGCGACCAATTAAATCACGATCGGTGACTTCAACGGGTGGTAAAGCTACTGATGTGGTGCCCAAAATGAAATTAAATGGTGTTATAGCTGCGTCGCTGTCGGGATCCATTGATATGTGAGTAAGAGGCCTGGAATTTACGATTGCTTCCACTTCCAATAACAATGTGTTGAGCAGCTCTTCTTTTGGTTTGCTGTCATGTAGTGTTGCCTTTAATGCGTTTTTGACTGTACGCACCATTCTCTCCCAAGCTCCACCCATAAAAGGTGACGCTGGTGGAATCCAGATCCACTCGATTTGGTGGTTTGTGGCGAAGTCACGAATAGGTTGACCGTAGAGTGCTTTCAACTCTCTACTTGCTCCGACAAATGCAGTTCCGTTGTCAGAGAGTATTTTTGATGGACATCCTCGTCGTGCGATGAATCTGCGTAGTCTCATAAGGGCCGAGTCTGTTGATAAACTTGCAACGATTTCTAGGTGTAGGGCTCTTGACACAAGGCATGTATAGAGTGCGATGTATCGTTTTTCAGTGCGTCGGCCGACTGTCACTAACGTTGGTCCAAAATAGTCCAATCCTACATTGGTATAGGGACGGCTGTGATGTTCCAATCGTTCTGCAGGCAGATCTCCAATGGGGGGAATGTTTGGGTGAGCTTTCAGGCGTTGACACTTGAAACATTCTCTCGTAAGTTTTTTAATCGTATTTCGGCAGCGTAAAATCCAATACTTTTGGCGAAGTTCATTGAGAACTAGATCATTGAAGCCATGTGCTGCCTTTTCGTGGTAGTGGCGAATCAAAAGCTGAACTGCTGGATGGCGACCATCTAATATAATGGGCGATTTTATTGAGTCTGTTACGTTCTGAACACGCTTTGCTCGTGAATTGATTCGCAGAAGACCATTTTCATCGAAGACGGGTGCTAAACTTGCTATTCGGCTGTCCTTAGGCAAGGGTCTAGCGGCTTTCAGATAGCTTATTTCACATGCAAACGATTCTTGTTGTGAACGCAGTAAAATTTTCTTCTCGGCTTCAACTAAATCTATTGCTAATATATCTAAGGAATTTCTCATATTCGAATTTGAAGGTGAATTTGAATTTATAGCGGCATGTCTAATAGATTTCCGAAATAATTTCACAGCTTGATAAACACGTGCTGTAGCTCGAATAAGAACTAGCCAATTACTAACGCGACATGCATCGGGAACCGGAATACAGAGTAGTTCACTCGTCAGAAGTCGCATCATCTCGTGGCATACATTTCCTTTCAACTCCGGAGGAGATGTGATTTCTTCAGATGGTACTCTTTGTGGTTCTTTAGGCCACTGCATTTCAGGACAGAGTAAAAGGTCCGGTCCGGTTACCCAGCGCAGGAGGTTTTCCTCTTTAACGGGACGCGACCGAGTAGCATCGTCAGCTATATTCAAAGTTGTAGGTACGTAACGCCATTCCGCCGATGTCGTACTGTCTAAAATTTCGGAGACTCGATGCGCCACAAAGGGTTTGAAACACCGGGCATCGCTGCGAAGCCACCTGAGAACAGTCATAGAGTCAGTCCAAAAAACTGTCGCGGTGGGTTGGAAACGATGATTAATCTTAATCGTTTCAGCAAGACGACAAGCAATTAGCGCAGCTTGTAATTCTAAACGTGGAATTGTAGTAGGTTTAAGGGGGGCCACCCGCGCTTTACTTGCAATTAGTGAAAGTTTTACTGTTGTGTCTTTAAAAGTAAAACGCCAGTAGCCAACGCACGCATATGCTTGCTCGCTAGAGTCAGCAAACATATGTAATTGAATGTCTATAGGAGCAGTGACACTGGAATATAAATACCAACGAGGTATTTTTATATGTGAAATGACAGCAAGCTCCGCGAGCCAATCTTTAAAATAATGTACATGCTGTTCTGGTAGTATGTCATCCCAGTCTCTACTTTCCCTCCATAGTTGTTGTATTAACAATCTGCCTTTAATAACTATAGGTGCCAGTAACCCTAACGGGTCATAAACGCGCATCACCTGTGACAATACCTCGCGTTTAGTTATTTTGGTCTGAGATGTAATAACGTGGTTACCCGACCTGAAACCTAGGGTATATCCTCACAGGGGTTCCATTTGATACCTAGAGCACTCACTTCATTGCTTGCGATGGAAACTTCGTCGGTTGGATTAGCAAGTAATTCTTTGGGCAGCAATGACAGGGCTTTAACGTCATTTGACATCCAAGCCCGCATCTCAAAGCAGCACTTTTGATGAACAGTTACTATGTCATGGGCGATTTGTGCGGCAGTGTCCACGTTATCGTGACTTGCGATATAATCGTCCATGTAATGATTAAACTCTATTTCGTGTGCTGCTTCAGAAAACTGATCTTTATACTCTAAAGCGTACTTGTTTTTAATGAAAATTGCTGTACAAGGACTAGACGAAGCACCAAAAATCATAGAACTCATTCTAAATTCCTTTACTGGAGATGAAGAGTCACCATCGCGCCATAAAAACCTTTGAGCGTCGCGATCCTCTTCTCTTATTTTAATCTGTGGAAACATTTCACGAATGTCGCTCGTTAATGCTACACGTCCCTCTCGGAATCTAAAAATAATACCTAGAAGAGATTGTAATAAGTCTGGTCCTGTTAAAAGGAGACTATTTAAACAAACCCCATTAGTACTGGCGGCCGCATCGTACACTACACGTAGTTTCTTTTTCTGCGGATGGTATACGCCAAAGGATGGTAGATACCACTTCACAATTCCATTGCAGACTCGTAGTTCGTTGTCTTTATGATAAGTGGATGGGTCACATTCCTCAGCATACCCCTTAGAAATTATGCCCTTAATGAAGTCATTATATGCGGTTGAAAAATGTTCGTCTTTGGACATACGTTTTTCTAAAGACTTCAAACGTGAAAGAGCGTGATAGTAACTGTCTGGTATATCACTAGGTAACAAATTGTCGTGTTTCCACGGAAGTCCTACTTCATACCGACCAGAAGGTAACCTATGCGAAGTAGTTTCTAAAATGTTTAAAACACGTTGGTCATTTTTATTATGGCCAGATGAAACCTTAGAAATACCTAGTGAATCTAATTTATACTGTTCTTTTAGAATAATATCTAAAGAACTATCTGAAGATACAACGTAATTAATACTAGTGCACTGCATGCCTTTGGGTAATGAGCCGTAGATTACCCAGCCTAGTGCAGTTCGTGTAGCTATGGGCTCGGTTTTCTTACCCATACGAATATCGGTGCCTATTGTTAGATGCCAATTCCTAGCGCCAATTAAAACCGTAGGGCAGCCCTGTTCGTAAGTTATGTCGTCAATTATGCCGTGTAAATGATGGTAACTAGATATCTCGACCTTTTTTATAGTCTGAGGGGTCAAATTTAATGATTTTACAGCTTTTGCATTACGAATTTCAAATTTAGGTGTATCTCGTCCACTAATTTGAAAGTCAACCAAACTTATTTCAGTAGTTTTCGTCATACCACCGACGCCGTGCATGCAGACTTTTTCACGAGTTTTCTCTTCAATTCCAAGCTTGAACGCCACGCTAGCGTCAATCAATGTAGCAGTGCTGCCGTCGTCCAGCAGCGCGAACGTCTGCAGTTCGCCAGTGGGCCCGCTGATGGTGACCGGAATAACTTTCAGCAAAACCTTGCATGATGAATGCTGAAACGCTAATTCTGTTACACCTGTAAAACAATCAGATGTTGTAGCAACTTGGTTGTCAATTGACATTGACATTTTGTCGCTATTTATATCGACCAGTTGTTTGTCATGAGCTATCGCAGTACAGTTTGTAGCCATATGTTTAGAGGCTGTGTGAGGTGCGGTGAGACACGAGTTTTGTGGTACGCCATGTAGCAAGGCATGGTGTCGGCGTTCACAGCCGTCAACGCCACACTGTTTGACATTACACATGCTCCATGTATGTCTGTGGCCCTTAAGACATCTGTAACACAGCTTTTTTTCTCGCACATAGTTCCATTTTTCATCTATGGAAAGGCTTTTAAATATATCACAAGACTTAATAAAGTGTTTACCTTTACAATATGTACATTGTTAGTCAACTTTTATGCCCGCTGTGGCGTGGATATTTTCTTTCCTAATATGTACATTATGTTTCTGGCTACTAATAATAGAAAAATCTGGTATGTATGTGAATTTAAGTTGTTTATCAGCCTCGAGCAGTAAAAAATCAGACAGTAACTCTAATTTTGGAATACGAGGTTCACGTTCATAAGCGTAGTCACTAAACTTTGACTTAGTGACCTCTCCAAGTTTCGATAGTATCGCTCGCAATATTTCAGGAGCGTGTAAATACTGAGGCTGGTTTAAAATTTTCATGCGTGCGACACAATTACGAATTTTGTTTGCAAATGTATTGAGTAATTCAGCGGTACTTATCTTGGGGAAATTGCGCAGCGCGGCGACTTCGTGGGCCACCAACAGCTCCGGGCGCGCAAAGGTTTGCTCAAGCGCGCGGATAATACGCTCCGGCTCTCCCTCAAGGAACAGCGACTCAACGGCGTCTCGTGCGTCGCCTCGTACTGCTTGGATTAACCTTTGCGTATTCCCTGAACTCGAATAATTCAGTTTAGTCTTATCGTAAATACTTTTAAATGTCAGCCAATCTTTGGGGTTACCAAAAAAGTTAGGTAAATCTAATGGTTTTGGATGTGATGCTAAAGACGATATAGCCTTGGCCAACTGTGCGATGTCAGATTGCGTGTTGGTTTTGTCACCAATTGTACAGACCCCCGCGTGACCACGATGAGATGGAGAAAATGTTTCGCGTTCAATTTCAGGAATTGGTGATGGGTCTCTGAGGTTTTCTACCCACTCCTGGGTTCTGCTTCCACTACAAACACTAGCTCTACTGGATTGGAGAGACGCTAGTTCAGCCCTCATCTGGGCTTGTTCAGCCTGTTCCTCCAGCTGTGCGATTTCACGATCGCGCTCCAGTTGTTTGCGAGCAAGCTCACGTTCGCGTTCTAGTTTTTTAGAAAGGAAATTTGCTTCAGCGGCAAGTCGCTGTGCCCTTACCGTATTTGAAGAGCGTGAATTTGCCGCCCCGAAGTCCGATTTATGTCCTTTCTTGTATGAAGTGCCTGTTTCTGGTACGTCAACTCGTTCCACATTGTCGGGCAAGAGCGTGTTCGCATTTTGTGTCGCAAACTTGTCGCTAGTGTCTTTACCACGTTGGGATCGAGTAATTACCATTTTGGTTCACTTTTGCTCAAGAAAATACTAAATAAAGGACCAAATATTAAAAACGACTGTTCGGTTTAATTAAAGCAGTAGACTGTATTGAACGAGCATATTTGACATATAACAAAGACAATATTTTATAAAAAGAACACTAATATTAATATACTCTTTTCTTATCAGCCAGTAGCCAACAAGACCTCAAGTGCTTGCAGCTTGGTATCCGTATGCCACTACTGGGATTCAGCAGAATATCAGCGTCAGGTACTGCACTTGACATATGCTGAGCTGGATACCCTTTCGGTGCAGTTTCGAGACACATAGCTAATTCAGAAAATTTATTCTTTTTTGGTTTTATTTATTTTTTTATTATTTGGTTGTATACATGGACATGGACGTATAAAAAAGGCACACGGAAGTCTCGCTAAGACAAAAGTGAGACGCCAAGATGGCGGCCGCTCTTTAAGTGTGAGTTAATTTTGGGGTGGCCAAGTTACATAAAAATTTGCCATTAAAACACGGACAACGTAATAAAAAAAATATGTATTGTTCGAAATTGTAATGTTTAAGTCAAAGTCAAATAATTTATTTTTTATAGGACACAATGGACACTTACAAATTGTCAACATATTAAAAAAATGTATAGAATGCATATATTGTAGTTTACCACCAGTTCGGAACGCGACCACTGCTGAAAAGAACTGGCAAGAAAATCAGAAGGCTCGTCATTCTTTTTTTAATAATTTGCGGCCTATTTCATTTAATTTAATATCCCAAATGCTGAGTAATTTTTTTATAATAATGTCTTTTGTGTAATAATCTCTTTTTTTATTTATAGTCGGTAGCTAGTTGTTTACCCAGGGTGTTAGAAAAAGTTCGCGCAAGACGACCAAAAAGCCGCGTTCTCCTACATCATGACAACGCTTCTTCACACACGGCCAACAAAACAAAGTCATTTTAGCTTCCGGAAAAGTACAACTCGTCACCCATCCTGCGCATAGTCTCGATCTAGCACCCTGTGATTTCTGTATTTTCCCCAAAATCAAACATTTCATGAGAGGTTTCACTTTTACCAACTCCGAAGAGGCAGTGATAGCGTTCAATCATCACGTAGAAAACATGCATTCAGATCTGTGGTCCTCCTGTTTAATTAAAAAAAAGGTTCAATCGCATGAAAAAATGTTTGAAATGTAGTCTTTTGAAAAGCAATAAACACAATATTATAGTTATAACATTTTTTTAAGTTACACAAAACTTATAGTGTGACCTACGTATGTATTTTGTCTGTTTCTATTTTGTTTGTTGGAAACCCTTGTCCACCTCTTCAATTTTGCGGAGTTTTGCGTCAAGTCATGTCGAGGGGTGACATACCTCTAGCTGTTATGACAAAATCATTAACCACGGTTACGGAATTTAAATAGGCTGCCTCATTCAGTGCGTGATAGTGGTTCTCTGGGTGTCTTCAAGAGGGCAATATGTACGTGGATATGTACAAGTTATTATGTGTGGAGTTTTTCAAGTGTACAATAAAGAATAAATATTTTAAAGTACAGTATTTACGTACATTAATAAATAAATATCCTTGGACATTTCACACAACGCCATCTCGTCCCAAGCTAAGCAACTTAATGCTTGTGTTATGGTAACGAGATGGATGATAAACTACTTATATACATTTTTTTTTTGTAAATACATACATATTATGTATAGAAATGACACCCAGACTCCGAGCCAGTGCCTCTGGTTTAGACAAAGACACTTGCCCGACCCCGGAATCGAACCGTACTTTACTTGTATCTATTGTTATCAAAATTAAATTATAAGTTCTTGACTTGACCACGACTATGTAACCCCCTCCTGGCGCCAAAGCTGGATCCGCCCTTGCTTGGGTGTCATTTGAGTTCGTGAATTACATGTTTGTAAACTGCCTATGCCCCGCGATACCCACAGGTTATGTATACTGCGGCGTCGCAGGGGTTTAATTAAATGCTTTTTGTTTTCTATAAAGTAAAAACGTTTTTTAACAAAATATACAAATATCCGATAAATGTTACGCCCATAAAAACCACATCCCACATATTCACCCTAAATCTAGAGGATAACTCCTATTTTATGAAAAGAATACTAGATACAAAAACATCGCTTATTAATTTTACGGCACAAGCAAACAATCTATATAGTTGTTAGTCTTGTTTGTCGCAGTGCCTGCGGGGTAACCTCGCGTTTCCGATTTAGCGCCCATACTCATAATCTCATAATAGTTTTGATTATAAATAAAATACCTGCGTACAAAAATACATAAAAAAAATTTGGCTGTATGTCATATACCCTTGCCTATCTCTTAGAGGTAGGGATGTGACATTGCACGTAAAAATCGATTTCTAATTAATCGATTTTTTTTTATTACAATGAAAAATCGATTAATCATTTTTTTTATACTAATCATTTTTTCCTAATTTGACAATTATTTTCAAAATAAACGTCATAAATAGATTTATTAATTATAAATAAATAACATAAATAGTAAGTTCTTATATCTTCAACACAAATTAAAGTTTTAGAACAATCAAATTATAAAAGGATCAAATTAAAAAGTTTCTCGATTAACTAAATGAATAAATTAAATTATTCAAATAGGTAAAAATAAATTAAACTATTCAAAATCTAGAAATCCGTGTTTCACCAACGAATAATTAATAACTTATCAACCAAATATCCGTAAAATTTAAGATGGTACAGTTCGTCGACTCCATCTACTGAATGTTTGATTAAATTCATTTAAAAAACTGTTTAAAAAACACAGAAAGAATGCCATCATATATGTACATATGACGTTAATGATAGTATGCGGAGATAGTATTCATGAGTAGATCGCGTTCCGGGCTCCGGCCCAAAAATAACAACTTAATTGCAGATGAAAAATTAGTAATAATTTATTGAATGATTATAAAAACAATCGATTATTTATAAAAATAAAATCAGGTATAAAAATCGATTTTTTCTTTTTAAAAAATCGAATTTTAATCTATTATTTCCATAATCTATTTTTTTTTCACATCCCTACTTAGACGAATAATTGAACAAATCAACAAGATATCGTTTTTTTTGGCGGGAAACCTTGAATTTTGCGGATTGGTTTTTGATATCAAAATTATCAAATAATACTAAGAAATGGTTTTTGTTCGTGACAAGTTGTGCGGGTAACTTGTAAATTTAGCTACTCATTGCGAAATTCATTATTAAAGTTATAAGTTGCGTTCTAACTTTCCTTGTGGAGTTCGGTGGGCAAGGGAGTTATTTTGTGTGGTTGTGTGTTTAAAAAGGTAAGCTGCGTTCATTTCCCTAAGGGGAATGGACGCAGATGAACCCCCGGATGGGGGCGGTCTTCCCCCGATAAAAATATAAATCCGTCAATTGACTCATCAATGGATATAGATACAGGTAGATATTTGGAACGTTCTGCTGATTCGGATAATGTCAATGAAACTACCAAAAAACAACGCTACCCTGGAGAATCCATGGAGTCGATTTATTCTAAACTGCTGGCTTTGATGGGTCTAAGTTAGATTATAATGATTATGATAACGGTCCGTTCATTGTGCAAGTCTCTAAACTAGTGGCTGATTCTGCATCCGGCGATTCATTGAAACTTTTGAAATTCGCGCAATTACTCCATAAAAATAATATCCCGGGTATCGTTGAAGGGGGAATTAAATCTGTGGGTAGAAACAAAGTATCTGTAGAATTTAAAACTGCTAAAGACGCTAATTCTTTCGTAAATAATGATATCCTTATAAACAATTATCAAGCATCCATTCCTCGATTCTTAGTATCGCGTATGGGGGTCGTAAAGGACATCCCCACTGACTTGTCTTTAAAGGATCTCTTATCAGGTATTCAAACACCAAGGAACTTTGGAGAAGTTATTCGAGCCAGAAGGCTTAATGTTAAATCGAGGAAAGACGATAATGTCACCTGGATTCCATCTTCTTCTGTAATGCTTACATTTGTTGGTCAAATTCTTCCTGAAAGAATTTACTGTTACGAGGCCTCGCTACCAGTCTCTGTTTACCAACTGCCAACAATTCAATGTTATAATTGTTGTCGTTTCGGACACACTAAAGCACAGTGTAGGTCCAAGCCCCGTTGTTTCCGTTGCGCTCAACAACATCCTGGTGATGCTTGCACTATTCCAGACTCAGAATCCACCTGCTTTCTATGTCGTGGAGGCAATCATAAGGCTACAGAAAATAAATGCCCTGAACACTCTAGACAACGGTCTATTAAAACAGTCATGTCACAAGAAAATATAAGTTACGGGGAAGCGTCAAGGCGATTCCCCAAACCTAAACTATCTTTCGCTGATGCTTTAGGCCGTTCTTCTCTCACCCAAACGCCTGATTCTAATTCCTACCGCCCCATTCCTAATTACGTAATAGGTCCAAACCCCGCTTACAACTCACCCTCCTCTTCAAATTCTAAGTCGTCGTACAAAAAAACTGTTTTCGTTGCTCGAAAACCCAAGCCTCAATTAGGAAATTCATATGATGTTAATACTCATAGAAGTATCGTAAACACACCTAAATCCTCCCAGTCAAATGGCTGCGCCTTACAAGAAAGTGTTGATGCTGCTACTCCCTCTCCTAATGACGATTTGATAGCATCTCTTTCATACAGTCTCATTAATATTTTAAATAAATTCAGCGACGCCCTACCGAACAATGTTATTTTATTACTTAGACAGCTCTTATCAAATGCAGAGAACCAAGATGGACCGGACGATCTTACAGTGGAATTGTAGGTCTGCTCGTCATAAAAAACATGATCTTATTTATTTATTAAACAAGTACAAACCCTTCGCTTTTGCTATCTCTGAGACTTGGCTGAGGCCTGATTCTCGTTTTGGGATATCAGGCTACTCTTGTTTTAGGGATGACAGAAATGACGGCTTTGCAGGTTCTGCTGTTCTGGTTAAATCTTCTTTACCAGTTACCCGAATTTCAATTCCTCAACGTAACTCTGATTTCAATATTGTTGCTGTGAGTGTACTTAATATATCTCTAATTTCCATTTATATTCCTAGATGCAATACCTCCGTACTTTCAGAACTGGATTCAATCCTATCATCCATCCCTAGCCCTATGATGGTAGTAGGTGATTTTAACTGCCGACACACTTTGTGGGGTTCTCACTGCAACGATCCGTGTTCTTCAGTTTTACTGGACATTCTGGATAAATTTAATTTGTGTATTCTTAATGATGGATCTGCAACCCGTAGAACCTCACCACTTTCCAATTCTAGTGTCCCTGACCTGACTATGGCTTCCCCTTCTTTGGTATCCTCTCTTACCTGGTCAGTTCTTCCTAACACGTTTGGCAGCGACCACTATCCGATCGCAATTATGTTTCCACAAACAGCAATTACAATAAATAATTCCTCCTTATCTCCCCTCTTAAATTACCGCACTCAACAAGCTGACTGGTTAAGATTTTCATCGGTTTTAAACTTCGAACTCTCTTTATTCCCTTCTGTAAATTCCAATAATTTTATTGACCTTTATGACAGGTATGTTAATTGTTTGCTCAAAGCCGCCGACGAGTCCATTCCCAAAAAAAAATCAAGTACGGGACAAATTCCGTCTCCACCTTGGTGGAATACAGAATGTTCAGAGAGTGTCCGCAAGCGTAAAGACGCTGAACGCATGTATTTGATCAATATGTCTTTAGAGTCCTATTTAGCTCTTAAAAGAACTGCCGCTCAAACGTGCAGACTGCTTGCAAAAAAGAAAAAAATAGGCTGGCAGAATTTTTGCGAATCACTTTCCCCTCAAACACCCTTATCGGCTGTCTGGAAGAAAATCAAAGCTTTCCGGAGATCCTATACAGACTCCAACTCAGTGTCAAGTGACCCCAGTTTATGGATCAGTTCTTTTTTTGACAAGCTAGCCCCTCCTTTTGTACCCTCGGCAAACTGCCTACCAAATCCAACTAGTTGCTCTCCACCTGGCAGAATGAATGATATTTTCTCCCTTTCAGAACTCAGTTGCGTCCTTGATAAACTTCGTGACACTTCCCCAGGCGTGGATGGAATCCCTTATTCCTTCGTACGAAAATCCTCTGCATTCAGTCAGAATATATTACTCCAAATTATCAATGAAATATTTGTCTCTAATCAAATCCCTTCTTCCTGGAAAACCCAATTAATTATACCGATCCTCAAGCCAGGAAAAGACCCAAATTCTGCCGATTCTTATAGACCTATAGCTCTGTCTCCAGTTATAGGTAAAATCTACGAAAATCTTATTAAAAATCGGCTGGAATGGAGTAGTCAGTTCGGTTTTAGAAAAGGTTTAAGTACTTTAGATAGTCTCAGTATACTGACAACTGATGTCCGGCTGGCGTTTTCATGTAACGAGATTGTTATCGCTGCTTTCCTTGACGTTTCTTCAGCTTACGACAATGTCCAACTTCCGCTACTCAGACAGAAAATGTTGCAGCTGAGTATTCCCGAGAGATTAGTAAATGCAATTTGTAACCTTTTGATGGAACGTACCATAACTATCCGCCTTGAAAACACTTCTCTTCCTCCACGCCTGATTTGGAAAGGTCTACCCCAAGGTTCAGTTTTGAGCCCCATTCTTTACAACATATACACTTCAGACCTCGACACTTCCGTAAACTGTTTTTGCAAAATTTTACAATATGCTGACGATATTGTCCTTTACGCAAGATCCTCGTCTCATAGTGATGCTACTTCCCGTTTGAACTCAGCCCTCTATTACCTCAACCAGTGGCTTATAGACCATGGCTTATCTCTAGCTGTTCCCAAATGTAACGCAGTAGTTTTTTCTCGAAAGCGCAACATCCCACCTTTAAATCTTTTTTTGGGCTCTAAGGCTATATCTTTCAAAACTAACGCAAAATTCTTAGGCATGATCCTCGATTCTAAATTATCGGGCTTATATCACTTGGAGCATATTGTTAAGAAATGTGAGAAAAGTATTAACATTATGCGTGCCCTCTCTGGGGTCAGATGGGGCTCTCACCCTTCCACCCAAAGGCTTTTATATAATGCTATCATCCGAAGTCATTTTGACTATGGTAGTTTTCTATTGGAACCCTGTAACAAAATTGCTCTTGCTCGTTTAGATAGGCTTCAGTCGAAATGCCTTCGAATAATAACAGGCGCCATGAAATGTTCGCCAACTATTGCCCTCCAAGTGGAATGTTTAGAGCCTCCTTTATACCTCAGAAGACAATATCTCTCCGATCGGTTTCTATTTAAAATAGCTCAATATTCCTCCCATCCTCTTCTCAGCCTGCTTTCTATTCTTTCCACGTTCGTTCAATCCTCCCCTTATTGGTCTCACAAGGACAGTCCATGTCTAGTCGATAGTTATAATAAACTAGTTGATCTCACGCATCCAATTGTCACTTCTTATAAGAACCCTTTATTTGAGACGGATTTTGACTGCCTTGTCTTTCGGCCTAAGGTATTGTTAAATTTCGGTGTTGATAAAAATTGTGCAGGTGCTAATCAAATATTTAACAGTATCATAGAAAAAGACTGGTCCGATTGGATTCAAGTTTACACAGACTCGTCCAAATTAATTGACGACAGTACCGTTGGATCAGCTGTCTGGTTACCCAAGTTTCGAGTTGTTTTAAGTTTTAAATGCCCGTCAAGCTGTTCAATCTTTACGGGAGAAGCAATTGCACTATTTGAAGCTGTGTCGTACGTAGTATCACATAATCTTTGGAAAGTTATAATATTTTCAGACTCTCTAAGTTGCCTCCAGGACATCATAAAACCACCTTTCAAGTCACGAGAAAATTTTATCATAACGCTCCAAATTAAAGAAATGTTGTATAAATGTCATAATATGCAGAAGCAAGTGGTTTTAGCCTGGGTCCCTAGCCATACAGGTATTATTGGCAATGAGAAAGCCGACTTGTGTGCAAAAGCTGCTGTCAGCATGGGTTGTAACACATATAATTCCTCTTATTCCCGTGATATTCGCTCCCTTGTTAGACCTGCAGTTATGAAGACTTGGAATACTATTTGGAAATCCCAAAGTCGTACGAAAGGTAGATACTTTGCTTCTATCCAACCTGAAATCCCCTCTAAACCTTGGTTTTCTCGTTATAAGAATGTCAACAAATCCGCTACGTCTGTAATCATCCGGTTACGTTTAGGTTTTGTCTGCACACCTGTATTTTTAGCCAAGATTCGAGTGAGGGACCACTCACTTTGTGAGTGTGGACTTGCAGAGGGAACCTTAGATCATTTATTTTTCTCCTGTCCTAAGTTAATAGTTCCTCTGTATGACATTTTGCCAATTAATATTCCCCGCCCTGTCAATATCCCCTTTCTGCTATCGCTGGTTCATACCCCTTTTGTGAAAGTGCTTTATAATTTCCTCAGTATCAATAATATTAAAATATAACTAACCCCATAACGAACTCCTTTCATCTAATCGAACTGTTAAAAGTACGTCTAGTTTGTATTTAATCAAAATATCTATAGTTCCCATAATATTGCTCTATCTTATGAATATTTATAATCTGTACTTTAATGCTTTTTATTGTTTTCTATAGCGCTACCTGCTAACATTTAACTTCATAACTCTAACGCAACTTATAACCAATTAATTTAACTTTCATAATCACACGAACTTTTCTAACACAACACACTTGTCATTGGCAAAATCATCGGTATAACGATGGAAGCCAAAACCTAAAATAAGAAGAAGAACAAGATATCATAACATAACCTATAAAATAAGCTTGTTTGTGCTGTTTTAACTGCTCTGTAATATCAAAGAATAAAAATACTGAGTTGTTAATTAATTTCTATACCTAATTACGTAATACGACTATCTAGTGTAATATTTGTAAAATGCCTACTTGGAATCAAATTCAATCACAACTCAGACACCCAAACAATCCAGTTGTATTCTTCGATATCACTGTTGGAACAACGGTTTGTATTCAACACCAGATCTGTTTATGATATCACTCGTTCGAGCTGTATAATGTTACTTTTAGCCGCAGATTTGCCAGCGTGGATTAATGACAGCAAATTAATTTAGAAACAGCAGTTCCAGGGATTAGTGCATTCAAACAAAATGATATAAGTATAAACTTAAATATGATAACGTATTTCTCATTAATTACAGGAAATTGGTCGTATGATTTTTGAATTATTCGCAGACATCGTGCCTAAGACCAGTGAAAACTTTCGAGAATTCTGCACTGGGGAGTATAGAAGAGATGGTGTACCTCTTGGGTATAAAGGAGCTACATTCCATAGAGTAATTAAAGACTTTATGATCCAAGGTGGAGACTTTGTCAATGTAAGTTATTATATACCTTAACTTGCTTGCTTTTGCAAAATAAATATCTTGTATTTTTGTTTGTGGTTGTCGAGTCTGCTTGAACTACTTTTGTTTAATATTGACTATGTATATTTTGTGGTAAAGTTAAATGATTTAAAATTGTATTTTAATTACAGGGTGATGGAACTGGTGTGATGAGCATATATGGAGGCAGCACATTTGCAGATGAAAATTTTGCACTTAAACATGATTCACCTGGCTTATTGTCAATGGCAAATAGTGGCAAGGACACAAATGGCTGCCAGTTTTTTATAACATGTGCAAAATGCAATTTTTTAGATAATAAGCATGTTGTTTTTGGTAGAGTAATTGATGGACTGTTAGTGATGAGGAAAATAGAAAATGTACCCACAGGACCTAATAACAAACCAAAAATACCTGTTACCATTTCACAATGTGGACAAATGTAAATAAAAATATTAGTAAAAACATTTAACATTTATTTCTTACAAAGCATGGCTTCTTTTAAGGTAACTATTAAAAATATACACAATCAATCACAATAAATAAATTGGAAATTTCTATAAATTTACTAAATTTAAGTCATCATCAACTAACAAGTAGATTTCTGGGCTGCATGGTTGCAGGGCCATATCGTCTCCCAACTTCTTTGATAAAGGCACTCTCCATTTGACGTGCCACTTGGTCAAAGAATAAATTCGACAATTGTGAATGGAGTGCCGATCGAAATTCAAATGTTATATGGAAATCAATAACACAGGATTGTGGTTCTCTTTTGAGCCCCTGACTAAATCTCCATATGGTCAACATATGGTGGAATAATTTGCCATCTACACACTCTGCCTTAACTAAATATGGTTTCACCAATGTCACATTTGATGTGTAACTTTCATTGATAGGCGGAAAGCCAATAATTAAATCTGCCATTAGGTTATCCGGTGTCTTTTTTAATACTACAGACTTTTTGCACCACGGTAGAAACTTGTAATAACTCCCTACATCTGATACAACTGCAAACATATGCTCCATATTGTGCCTGGAAAATAAAAAATGTTATTTAAAAAATGGATTTTTTTTATGAATAGTCACCTACTTAAATATCAATAGCAAATTTATTACAATTGGAAAAGCAGTTTAGGTGTGATAATGTAACTAATAGGCAGACATATTTTGACACATACACATCACACTTTGCATTTTCCAATTCATTGATTCATAAATAATGTGATGACAAATTATGTTAATGAATTGATGAGCACATAAATATTCATACCAAATTAAAATAAATATATATCATACTAGTGACCCGCCACGGCTTTGCATGGGTGCAATGATGAACATCTAAATTTAACAGTGTTTCTCTACAATATTATGCATGTATTATACATATAAACCTTCCTCTTGAATCACTCTATCTATTAAAAAAACAGCTTCAAAATTTGTTCCATCCTTTTAAAGATTTAAGCATACATAGGGACGGACAGACAACAGAGAGTTGTTTTATAACATGTAGTGATAGTGAAGATTATACATAAGACATTAAAGGTATAATCTGACAATATGCACTGTCTGCTGTTATGCAAATTTTGCAGTACACAAATATAAACTATTTGTCACAAACTTTATCCTGATGATTGTTTTTATATTAAATTCTATAAGAACCGCATTTAAAATGAAAGAAAGACATGACTAAAACTGGGCATACCCGACAAGCTGTCTTCCACTATACTCTCTTGTTCGACTTGCTTTTGGAAAACTCAAAAAGTTTCGTTGTTGCTCAGTCTCGTGGCATTGATAAACAACGTTCCTGTGTCTATTTGCGTAATGACCCTGAAAACTACAGGAAGAAAATATGAAATCCAAGTTCCTAATTTGAACATGGTCAAATGATAAAAAGTATGGGCTTATCATAATATAGGATTGTAGCAAGGTCAAGGAAACTGCAAAGGAGTGGTACATAGGAAATAACACCTTAATACAAACCTTATAACTCCACGGTTCGAATACAAAATTCTTTTCGCATTCTTGACTAAAGCCATTTTTTATTATTATTCGGTCTGTTGTTTTTTCAGGGTATACAGTACAGGCGTGGGTCATTTTTATTACGTCTGTGATAACATATTGGCCAATTTTATAACATTGATTCACTTCACACTTTACTGACGACTAGAGTTATGTCAATGTCAGTCAGTCAATCCACCCATTCATAGCCTGCTAGCCTTTGTACCTAAAAATCTGAAATACGAATGAATGAACATTTATCATTATCAGGGAAACAGCAGCAACAGTCTTGCTTGACGGATGACTGCGAGTCAGTTCACTCAATAGGGAAGTAAAAAGTTTTCTTATAAACCGATAACTTTCTAAAGGCGTACTCGTAAATATTTAATTGTAAGACTTAGTTTAATACTTAGTACATGACTTTGTAAATACGCGCTCCAAAGACTGTCTCCACGAGTATCTGCGTTTACTTGAAAGCGCTCACTAGGTAGTACCTACCTACTCCTATGTGAATAGGGTGTGATGAATATTCATTTTTTTTTTAATTTTACTGACGACGAAATAGTTAGACGAAAAGTATTAAAATATTATAAACAAGATTTTGACTTATATCAATTATATAAGGATCACACTATCCTTCTTCACTACTATCGCACTTCTACTAATGGAAACTTTATCTCAATCAATATAAATTTGATTTTACACGTTAGACACAATCACGCAAACATTCAACAAACACGTCTCCAAAGGGACATGTGTATAAGAGTTATTTCACTTTAAAATAAACCTTAACATTAGTGAATTATAGTAGAAAGCATTAGTCACACCTCATTCCCACCCACTTTTGTGGAGCCCGTCTCGCAATGCGTACAAGGAGGGGATTCGTTAAAGGAAACATCGGTATTCATAAGAGGTGATAATTAAAAAAATAAAATTAAATAAGTTTGTAACAAATATCTTTCAACATAAGCATTATATCAACATATTTCCATTGACAGCTATGAACGAACAATCATTATTATGTTGTTTAACCCCCGACGCAAAAACAGGGGTGTTTCAATACAGTTATTTTTTGTATGACAGGTGAGTTACGGGCGAGTGTTCTTAGACATGTTTGATGAAAATCGGTTGAGTCGTTTAAATGTTATGGGGGGTGAAAGCGGGGAAGAATAACCGAATGTCTGCAAATATAATCGAGTGGGGTCTCAAATGAAAGCGCATCACGTGCACATTACAAAATGGGGTAAAAGGGGGGGCAAATACCCAATATCTGCAAATATATGTGGTGGGGAGGAAATGAGGATGCGACAAGAATCTATGTATTAACAACTTAACAACATCTACATCATAATAAGCGTGTACCTATAAAAAGCAGAAAATAAACATTAAATTAAAAATTTAAATAAACCCCCGACACAATGACCTAAGTATCCTTTAAAAAGTAAAAATAAAAAAATACATCGCGTTGGGGGACCAGGGGTCAGGTAATAAATAAATAGGAGCGGTCCCCCAACATGATGTATTTTTTACTTTTTAGAGGATACTTAGGTCATTGTGTCGGGGGTTTATTTAAATTTTTATTTCTACATTATGCTTTCAAGCGTCCATAAACCGTAAAACAGACTGACTGTCTGTTTTGTTTTACTCAAGTCAAGTTGTCAACCTCTTGAACACAAGCACGTGTGTGTACCAACGTGTGGGGATTTTTAATCGGAGATCACTATTGTATAAAAAATATTTGTAGTCTCTTAATTATATTTTACTTGACAAAATGGGACGAAAAGCTAAATTTGACGAAACCAAAAAAGTGAAAAAGGGTCCTGGGAGGAAGGCTCGGAAGCAACCCGATCCGGTGTTCAAAAAGGAACTTCGTAAGTATCATAAAAATAAATTAGTGTTTATACAATGTAATTTTGTATGCATGTAAAATCTGCGTGGTCATGAATATATAATGCAAAATATCCCCAACCCATACCATCCCGAGGGTGTCATAGGAGGCGAATAAGGGGTCGGTCTATGGAGATTATCTCGCCGCAAGGGAAGAAAAACTTGTACAGGTTGGTATCTTGCCAGTCTGGCACAGAATACTAATTTCCATCCATGAACTTGGAGGAGCTCTGACTCAGCAGTTAAGGATTGAAATGGTAATGAATGATGAAAGGAAGTCAGGGAAGCAGGTAAAAATTTGTAGAAGTCTTTTGCAATATTGTAGATAATATCTACAATATTGTTCAAGTATAAATAGCATTACATATTTTTGTTTTACAGTTGAAGATGAAAGTGAGACTAAGAAGTTAACTCACAGGCAAAAGCAGAGAGCAGCGAAGAGAGCTAAAAAGAAGGCAGATATTGCAGAGAAAAGAAAAGCCCTGAAGCAAGCAAAGAAGAATGTTGCAAAACAGACTGAAACTATTGTTGATAAAGATGCTGAGGACAGTTCAGATGAAGAAGTTGCCAAAGGTTATTATTTTATCTGTACACTAGCTTTTGCGCGTGGCTTCGCCCGCGTGGGCTTTGAACCCGCGTATCTCTGCATTTTTTTTATGAACATAAAATCAGTTATTGTGACTAAACTATGATAGTTAGATATGTGCTCTCGCAGACTTTTTTGTAGATTTTTATAAGATCTACAAACCCGTAGTACATCATTTTGTTCTATTGCCAATAGTTTTTGCAGCGCACACATAAATAGGTTCTCGATTTTACACCTTGGTTTACATAATCGCAATTTTCATACGGATCCCTAATTCTTTTGAAAATAAAATATAGCCTATAACCTCCCTCGATAAATGGACTATCTAACACTGAAAGATTTTTTGAAATCGGTCCAGTAGTTCCTGAGATTAGCGCGTTCAAACAAACAAACAAACTCTGCAGCTTTATATATTAGTATAGATATGTGAAAGTGACTGTACAAAAATTAATTACAGCATATCCAGGCGTTAATAACCTATAACACTGGCTTGTAACATGATAGGTACTACTACTACTCAGCCCATAAATTACCCACAATAACTCAGGACTCCTCCCATCACAGGGAGGGAAAATAGCCTACTGTGCCAAACTGGCCAGGCAGGTTGGCACAGGGATTTGTTTCAAGTTTTCCTTCTCTTATGGCTAGGTTATCTGCCTTCTCATTTCCTTTTGTTGGGTCTTATGACACCCTCAGCATAGAATGGGGTAGTGACACTATGAACTCTGAAGTCTAAATCCATCACCTCACATACACAACAACAACTTGATACCAGTAATATCTATTATTGAAAATGATTTCACGATGAGACATCATCATTCTGGCCAACTCAGCTGTGTGTCATTTATGGGATAATAATAATAAATAAATAAATAATATCTTTGGACATTTCACACAATGCCATCTCGTCCCAAGCTAAGCAACTTAATGCTTGTGTTATGGTAACAAGATGGATGATAAACTACTAATATATTTTTTTTTTGTAAATACATACATATTATAGATAGAAATGACACCCACACTCCGAGCCAGTGACTCTGGTTTAGACAAAGACACTTGCCCGATCCCGGAATCGAACCCGGGACCCGTTGATCCAAAGGCAGCACATCTAACCATAAATGACACACTAATTAGTTGGGCCTACTCCAAATTCATTGAGGGAAAGACTATCACACATATGGTTAGATGGGTTAGCACAGGGTTTGTATGAAGTTTTCCTTCTCTTGCAGGTAGGTGATGTTCTTCCTGTGTTAGCCTGTTCTTACGATACCTTCAGGCACTTATAGGTTGGTGACACTGAGGTTTTTAATCCATCAGCACAGGAAATGCTACTTGTTAAGGGTGTAGTTAGTCTTTTGAACTTTTAAATATTTCCTTACATGTACATTTTCATAGATATTTAATCTGCTATTTTATTTTGTAGACACTTGATTCTTTTTAATAAATTCAATGTACCTTCTTGTAAGTATCTTTTTGTCATCTGTGCACACCAGGTTTTACTGATGACAATAAAGAATGGTTGAAGCCTAAACAAAAAGGTAAAACAGTTAAGAAAAAAAAAACTGAGGACACAGATGATGACAGTGATGACGATGTATCAGATCAGGAACTGGAGTCTGATGATGGTGAAAAAAAAGAAAAAAGTAGTAGTGAAAAATACAAGGTAAACAACATTTTAGTATACTTGTTTTTGTTTATTAATCAGTTACACAATTGTTATAGCACAGCTATTTTGCCTTTTCTTAGAAAAGTTCTACAGACTATTAACCAAAAGTTATTAATTTTTGTTACAAACAATTAAAAATTATTTTTCAGGTAGGAACATTAGATGATTTGTTTAAGGACTCTGATAATGAAGATGAAGCTGCCTCTTCTGAAGAAGATGGCAACAGTAGTGGAAAATTAGAATATGAGTCAGATTCCAGTGGAGACGACAAAGACAGTGACACTGAGGGTGACGAAGATGACGATGATGATATGCTCCCAATTGAGAAAGCGAATTTGAAATTAAAGAAGAAACAGAAAATTGACAAACAGCTGGCAGATGATGAAATGCAATTGAATATTGCAAAACAAGATGTGTTTGCATTCCCATCTGAAGAGGAACTAAATAATCCAACCAGTCTCCAAGATGTTCACCAAAGGATTAAAGATATTGTTGTGGTTTTAAGTGATTTTAGCCGCCTAAAAGAGGAAGGCAGGTCCCGGTGTGAATACACTGATTTGCTTCTGAAAGACCTTTGTACATATTACAGTTACAATGAATTCTTAATGGAGGTCCTTTTGCAAATATTTCCTGTACAAGAATTAGTTGAGTTTTTGGAAGCGAGTGAGACTGCAAGACCAGTGACAGTAAGAACAAATAGTCTTAAAACAAGACGCCGAGATTTGGCACAAGCTTTGATTAATAGAGGGGTTAATCTGGACCCTGTTGGGAAGTGGAGTAAAGTTGGTCTGGTAGTGTACAGCTCTACTGTACCTATTGGTGCTACTCCTGAATATTTGGCAGGCCATTATATCTTACAAGGTGCATCAAGTTTCTTGCCTGTAATGGCTTTAGCGCCTCAAGAAAACGAAAGAATTCTAGACATGTGTGCAGCACCTGGTGGTAAAGCATCCCATATTGCAGCTATCATGAAAAACACTGGCTCTCTATTTGCTAATGATGCAAATAAAGAAAGGACCAAGGCTATTGTTGGAAATTTTCACAGGTTAGGAGTGGTTAATGCAGTAGTATGCAACCATGATGGACGTGAGTTTCCAGATGTGATGAAAGGATTTGATAGAGTGCTCTTAGATGCTCCATGTACAGGTACTGGAGTTATCGCTAAAGATCCTAGTGTGAAGACTACAAAAGACCAGAAAGATATTCAAAGATGTTTCAATCTACAAAGGCAGCTTTTGCTAGCTGCTATTGACTGTTGCAGTGCAAAGTCTAGTACAGGGGGTTACATTGTGTACTCTACTTGTTCAATATTACCGGAAGAGAATGAGTGGGTAGTGAATTATGCGTTGAAGCGAAGGAATGTAAAATTAGTGCCCACAGGTCTTGATTTTGGCACTGAAGGGTTCACAAAGTACAGGCACCACAGGTTCCATCCGTCATTGAAGTTGACGAAAAGGTTTTATCCGCATACACACAATATGGATGGTTTCTTTGTGGCAAAACTAAAGAAGTTTTCTAATGTCATTGTAAGTATCTGTAAATATTTTATTTCGTAAATGAATAACCAAACATAACTTAAATACTATCAAACAGCACATTCAAGAAGAATGTATTGCTGCATAGACAGTATGTTTTTCACACACCGTTTTTCTTAAAACAATACATAAGCTTAATTTTCTCACACACAACAGCTTCCTACAAACATTACCTTTTGTATCGATAAGAGCAGAGCATACAAATAAAAAAGAGACTATTTCTAACTAACTATAACAAGCGGCCCTCCACGCCTTCCTATGGGTTTTGAAAAAACAATCAATTCCCACCATCTAATATTATAAAATTCACGTGTCACTGTGTTTGTTATTAAACTTCTACGAAATGGCTCGACCGATTTTGATGAAATTTTATATTCACATTTGGTAGGTCTGTGAATCGGACATCTATTTTTCATCCGCCTAAATGTTAAGGGTAGTTTGAGGGTTGAACTACCACCCCAAAACTTTATTATTATTAAACCCTATATTTATTTAATTTTTCTGTTGCTATTTTTCACAGCCTGAGCCTTTCAAGGATGATGATGATGATGAAGAGAAATCCGAAGAGGTTAAACAAAATGGAGATGTATCGTCAGAAGAGAGTCCACAGGAATCTGAGACGATAGAAGGAGCCACTGGCAAAAGACCAGCATCCACTGATCATAATGGGCCACAGACAAAGAAAAACAAACCGGACACACAACAGAAGTAATTAGATTTATATATTGTAGGCGATGAGGTGCTAGGTTGTCGACGTGTGGTTGAAGAAAAAATATGGCTGGTTCGCCCTTTATTCAATTTATGGTTAAATGTTCAAATATATAAGGTTAAATGCAGCACTCAAAATTACGACCACATTTTTAAAATTAAAATATAGAACTCAAAATTTGTAAACTGACGTTTCTTTGACTGAGGAATAAAAAAGAATAACATCGTTTCTAAAAAATTCAATTAAAAATTTAAATAAACCCCCGATACAAGAACCTTAGTTCCCTTTAAAAAGTAAAAAATAAAAAAAATACATCGCGTTGGGGGACCGCTCCTACTTATTTATTATAGGTACACGCTTATTATGATGTAACGTTCACCCCCCATAACTTTTAAACGACTCAACCGATTTTCATCAAACATGTCTAAGAACACTCGCCCGTAACACACCTGTCATACAAAAAAAACTGTATTGAAATCGCTTCATCCGTTCGCGAGCTACGGAGCCACAGACAGACAGACAGACCGACAGACAGACACGTGAAAATTATAACACCCCTCTTTTTGCGTCGGGGGTTAAAAAGAAACCCAGAATTTGTTATATGTGATGAATCATAGATTATTGATGATACAGCCATGTGTTTTTCAATATGATTCATAAATTCATCAATCGAAATCATTGGATTTAATCCTGACTACAAACAATGAAGGAATTTTACTAATAAAATTATATTCACTTGAAAAATTCAACCTGTATGTCTCCAACATCAGATCGGAGAGAACCATCACTTTATGAATCAGCATGTACACTTAGAGTGGGCCTCTTCAAATGGCTGGTTAAAGTTGTTAAAGAACTCATCTTAACAAATAATTATTGTGAAACAAAAAATCATCAAACATATAATACTATTACTCAGCTCACAAATAACACACTGCTGTGTCGGGCCTCCGCCCGTTACAGGGAGGGTAATTAGCCTACATGCTGACCAGACGGGTCGCTTATTTTAGCGAATCATAGCCTATCGTCTAATCACAGACTGAATGCAATGTGTGCAATATTTTTCACCAATTCCGATATTTTTTTATATTTCTGTGTGTTGTTTTTAAATTACTGCAAATTAAAACCAAATTATTTGTATTTCAGTAAAAGCAAAAGTGCACCCTCTCCAGTAAATGGTTCGGTGGCACTAAACGCGGGGAATGCGCATAAGAAACGGAAAAACAAAAAAAAAGGTCCTAATAATGTCCCATCAACTGGTAATGAGCACACTAATAATGGTAATGCAAAGAAAGAAAATCAACTTAAAAACAATAAAAAGAAACAAGTAAAAACTGATATCAAACAGACTGTTGAACAAAAACCAGAAAGTAGTAAGCAGGATAGTGGTAAAGATAGTAAAGTTATTGAAGCCAATAGTCCAAAATTACCGAATGCATCAGGAAAACCCTTACAGAGTCCAAATAAGAAGAATAAAAAAAGGAACAAAAAAAATAAACCACCAGCTGGTGAACAAGTTCAAGGGTTTCCAAAGAACGAAAACAAAATTACTGAAAATATACAGGTCGCTGCTTCGCAAAAGTTAAAAAAGAAGTTTAAAAAAGATAACAAAAAGAAGCAAGTTGGGCAGCTTACTGCTAACAAAAGTCAAAAGGACAAGGTGCAGCGGAGGGGGAAACCGTTTAAGAAGAATAAATGATAATAAAATGAATTTACTATAATTTTAAGAATAAAATACAGAAACTGTTTACAATGTTTTAATTTTGTTATTCATTTATGATCTACCGGAGCGGTATCGCAACTATAAGCAGAGTTACTAACTTTTCGAAGGAAAAGAATAGCCAAAGTAGTTAGTCAAATCAATTTAGACGGGTGTCCCCAATGAGATTGGAGAAAAGCAGTATGCTAGCAGATGGCGATATCTCTGGATTGAGTAGGTAAGTATTCAATAGATGACTATGATAGAAGTTAAATTAATGCTATATGTAATATTTAAAACAAAACTAGCCACAGCAACGCGTGGTCGGGTCTGCTAGTATAACATATAACATTATAGTTGTTTGAAAGGGGCATGTTCTAGAGGAACGAAATGTAAAGCCTAGATTCCGATTCATATGTATATGTACAGAAAAAGAAACCAACATTGTTAAACTTTATATTACGCAGCAGGGCCAGTAGGTACTAGTACCTACAATAATTGGAAATAGGTAGAATAACTTCAAAATATGTATGTGCTAAACATTAGATGTAGACCAATAAACTGCCGTCCTCCAGTTAAAATAATGTTATATAGCCCCTATGTTATAATTATAATGATAAACTGGACATGGTTCTTGCAGTTAAAAGTATCCCAAGGGCAATTAACCGCTCAGTGGTCCTATAGGTCATATTGACTTTCGTAAAGTTCGATAGTATTGTCTAAATAGATGGATTCTCGAACATCGCTCGGAGTCGATGCAACATTAACTCTCTGTTCTAAATCTGACGCAAGTTTAGCACGTTTCTCAAGGAGTTCATTATAGTTATCGACTTCCTTTTCATGTTCTTTAATCGCCCGTTGATACTCTTCTAAATTGTTTGCTAAATACAGTATAGGGTCAACTGGCTGGTGGAGCACAACATTAGCGATACATTTTTTGAGTGCGTTGCCAATTGTTACCTTTAAGTAGTTCGTTTCCGCCGAAGCAATCGACGTGTCCGAGCAAAGGTGATAGTTTATATTATCTTTCAGCTTAAGAAGATTCCCAAAACCGTCGTGTTCGTACTCTGAGTCGGAATCGGCATCACGATATACACGATTACCTTTTGAGTCTGTATAGTAACGGCCAAGTTGGTCAAAATAGTATTGAATGCCTTCAGCCTCTTCCATGTATTTCATAAGGTACCCGTCAGTATTCATTAAATATTCGCTGGCTTTATTATGAGCTTTGTAAACGCGCTGATGATCTCTTCCTACATAATACCGTCCACACTCATCATAGAAATAAACGTGTCGATCATCGTCATCTAGAGAAACAAGATCTCCTTTTTCATTAACCTGGTATAATTTTTCTCCGTCGACATCGTAGATCTTTCTACCGTATTTATCAACAGAGAATTGACCTATGTCGTCGACAAAATCTTCTTTCAGATCTGTGGCGCTTAAAATTGAAATTATAGACGTCCTATTTTGATCAGTTCTTAGCACAGTATTCCACAGTTCGATAAGGCGTTCTATAAGTTGACAGCGTTCGTGATGTGGAAGTGAATGGTTAAATATCATGATTTTTTTAATATTACTTGAATCGTCCCCACATGTATCGCTACTACAGATAGGATGATTGTCCGATATTTTAATGCTTTCTAAATATTGTAATCGTTCTTTTAAGTACAATAGCCTCTGCTGCAGGCCATTGAGTGCAGAGGATTTTTCGGTTTTCAATTGACTCACGCGAGCCTCCAGTGCTTTAATTTTTTTGACAAGCCCATTTATTTCCAAATCATTATAGAAATTAGGACGATGCGCTGCTTTTAATAGGTTATCATAGTTAGTATTTTTTTTAAATAAACTTTGTGAATTGTTTTTAGCATCAGAGGAGAAGTCATTAATAATATCATATAAAACTTTTGAGAGGTGCTGTTCTAACGGCTCTTGCAGGTTTAGAAACTTACAGAACTGTATAGCTAAATTGTCATTAAGTATATCCAACCAGGTCATTAATTCTTCTATTTCATCGTGGATTTTTGCATTGAATTCCTCCTGGTCGGCTTGACGGCGTAAGTAGTTTTGTTTTTCACGTAAAGTGCTATACGCGATTTCACGCTTTTCTTTAATGATAGCCAAATCTACGTGTAACAATTTGATTTCACTGTCAGTTGTAATCGGCTTAAGTCTGTCTATGTACTTATGAAGATATTTGTACCTATTTTCAGTGCATTCAATAGAATAATCGATAAGATCAAGTATGGTATTTCGGGGTGTGTCTTTCAAAGACTTTTGGATGTTTTCTATATCTTGCACAGCCTGCAGCCATTCGATGTGGAATGAACTGACTATTTCTGCGATCTCCTTTGGCTGGGCATTTCTCAACAAAGCTGCTTCCATTTGTACCAGGAACTTAAACACATTATCAGCGTAATCTCTTTTAGTGAACAGTATTACTGGTGTGTCAAATGATCTTTCTATTTCTGTGGCTATGCTCAGCAGGAAATCTACAGCTTCTTGTTGGTTCATTTTCTACAGCAAATAAAATAATATTTTATAAAAATAAAATACATATAGAAAACACACGCAGGGAAAACGCGCAACACAATATAAATGACGTTTAAAAGGAATCATACTCATAGACAATACGTCAAGATTAAAAGACAATTCTGATAAATTACAATAATTTCAGTTTTCTCTAATGAGTAGGTATGTAACCATTTCATGTCTCATTCTGATAATTTAATAAGCATTTTTATAGTTAACATTAACATACATCATTTATGATTCGCGAATTTATGCAATAACTATTAAAAAAATAAGAGCTAGGTACAAGAATTGAAAAGGGAACAATATTTTTTACGACGAACACCCGAATGCAAACTGTTTAAAATGTTACCTTTCCACGTGTTTGACTAAACTAAACTAGTTCATTGTAAACGGAACAGGCTGTATAAAGTCCTGCGCTATAGTATAATAGTGCTTAAGTACTCTACCTAAAATACCATCGTAAAAGCGTTTATGACCTACAAAGCCACACTTATGCATTCTACATCTCACAGGCGAGAGACGCCAATGTTCACTCACCAAGTATAAATCAAAAGGGCTGCTAGTGTTGCCTACTTTACCAAAAAAGTACTGCCTGGTACCAAATCAAGATTTGATTTCTTTTAATGGATTGAACGTGGAAAGGGCAAGAATAAGTACATCTGATTGGACATCCCTTTGTTTTTTATTGTCCCAATGTCCTAAAGCATTCATTCCATCATGGCTGATGGTACGACTTCTATCAATTTTTATTCTCTACGGACATGGCTCCTAAACGGCTGATCCGGCGAACTTGGTAACAACATTGCGAGATAAAAATAAACTATTCAATTTTTTTTAAACAAGTCTTTTGCTGAGGATGCACATTTACATTTCGGTGATAAATTTTAATTTACCACACATACAGAAGAAGTGACAACTTCTTCCTTCTTTGAAGTCGGTTCATAAATGATGAAAGGAATGCAATCTATCTGCAGGTTTAGCAACTCTCTGCTGGCTGTTGATCACTTGTAAGATCTGACCTTCGGAGGTTATGGCAGGCGATACACGAACTCAGAAACGTGGAAACTGAGAGCTAAGCTTAAACAAATAATTACTGGTTGTCCCGGAGTACCATAGTCATCCAAATCAGGTTACGTTAGTCCGTGGTGACGGATTTAGAATACATAGTGTCAAAGGTGTCGTATTAAGAGACCACAAAATGAAATACCGATAAGGTACAAGGCCGATAAGGTAGGCACAAGAGAAGGAAAATTTTATACTAAACCCTGTGCCAACCAGTCTGGCCAGCGTGGCAAATTACTCTCCTTGTAACGTAACTGGAGGAGGCCCGACTCAACAGTGGGTCATCTATGGGCAGTAAATCAGGTTAGACAGGCGTAGACCCCAATCAACTTTCAGAAATAAACGTAGTCGGTATTTGATTATTTGTGGCTGATTTTCCTTAAATGGGGTTGGCAACTCTAACGCTGGCTTTCCCGGGGCGGCGACCGCTACGCCGCCGTAGCTCGGATCCTTAATGAAAAGCGTGGCCCGCGCAGCCCTCCCTACCGGAGGCTGAAGCCAGTACCGCGGACCGCGCTCTCGCCGACACACGTGTGTGAACGCTGCCTATCTAGCAACACAGTTCATTTAACTGCACATTACAAACTATTTACTTATTACAATTGGACTTTTAGTGATCGTGAGGCATCGTGAAAGCGGTAATAGTGCTTGTTTCATACATGAATTTGTGATAATCAGTTGACCGGAAGGTGTAGGGCGGATCGCTTTGTTCGGGGTACGCCCGGAGGCTGTGGCGCGCAGTTTCCGCCCGCTCTCGCCATGTTCTACCTTCCGTTTCGCCAACAGAAATTTACCATTTGATTTCTACGGTTATACGTGAACTCAATTTAAAATATTTCTCGTCTAAAAAGCATGTTCTTATAAAAGCATTTTGTGTATAAGTAAGTAGGTAGGTACATTCTTAACGACTGTTAGTTACGCGTATCTGCCTGGCTGTGGCTTCTGAAAGGATGAACCGTTTTTGATTAATCTTTTTTGGAAGTCAGCGTTTTGACGACCGTAGTAGGTATATTTTTGTATTATATTGGGGTGTTTTAACATGTTCATTTATAACTCTCGACCAACAAATATAAGTGTGACGTATTTGTGTGTAAGTCTGTAAAATCATAGCTCAATTATCATTCAGTATGTTTTAATCTGAAATATTTTTTTTGGCTATTGTACTTAGATATGTTTTATCAAAATCGGTTTAGCCATTTTAATGTAATCAGCTATTTGCCGGTTGTATCGGGGTTCATTAAAAGTTTTACTTTTGTTTATTACTTATGTAATACATATCTATTTCATAATTCTCGTTGATTGATAGCACTATAAATATCTTATACGCACGTACGTTTAGCGTTGCATACCGTTGTCCACGAGATAAGAATCTTAAAAATCTAGAATGGGAAAATATATTTACACAACTGTTACACAATTATAGCATTATCTATTATTATTGAGCCAGCTATTTACATCTCTACCCATGAAAGCCAGGTCTTCTCCAATTACGTTAGGGAAATTAACCTACTGTGTCATGCCAGACTGGTTTGCACAGGGTTTTGTTTCAAGATTTCTTTCTCTTGCGGCTAGGTATTTTGCCGTGCAATTCTCTTTAGTCAAACACTATATATCCTAAACTAGCTTTTGGGCGCGGCTTCGCTCGCGTGGACTTCGAACCCGTGCTTATCTCTATGCATTTTTTTTATGAATATAAAAGTGGTTATTGTGACTAAACTATGATGGTTAGATATGTGCTCTCGCGGACTTTTTTGTAGATTTTAATATAAGACCTACAAACTCGTAGTACTTCATTTTGTTCTATTGTCAATAGATTTTGCAGCGCACGCATATATAGGTTTCCGATTTTACACCTTGGGTGGAAAAGGAATTAGGGATCCGTATGAAAATTGCGATTTTGTAAATCGCAATTTTCATACGGATCCCTAATTCCTTTGAAAATAAAATATAACCTTCCTTGATAAATGGACTATCTAATCTTGAAATCGGACCAGTAGTTCCTGAGATTAGCGCGTTCAAACAAACAAACAAACTCTGCAGCTTTATATATTAGTATAGATACACCATGAATGGTCTGGTTTAGGTACGTATTATTTAATACGAGTTGTATGCGTTTGGGTATTACTCACACCGAATGTTTGACTGATAATTTGAAAGAACCTAGGGAGCCGCGTGGGGATGGATTTAGAATACAGAATACATAGTGCCTCGTTGGTCTAGTGGTTAGATGTGCCGCCTTTGGATCAACGGGTCCCGGGTTCGATTCCGGGGTCGGGCAAGTGTCTTTGTCTAAACCAGAGGCACTGGCTCGGAGTCTGGGTGTCATCTCTATCTATAATATGTATGTATTTACAAAAAAAAAATGTATTTATGTAGTTTATCATCCATCTCGTTACCATAACACAAGCATTAAGTTGCTTAGCTTGGGACGAGATGGCGTTGTGTGAAATGTCCAAGGCTATTTATTAAAAAAATATTATTACCATTTCATTCTGAGAGTATCGTGAGAGCCGATAAAATGAAATTATGAGGCCGAAAACCTAGCCGTCAGAGAAGGAAAACTTGATACGAAACCCTATGCCCTAATTAGCCTCCATGTAGTTCGAGTAGGCGCGATATAGGATCGGGTCCTTTATGGCTGAGAAATATAGAACCACATACTAGGTAGGGTAGAGCTGCGATTTTGAAACGTATTTTTGCTACTTTCGAAACACTATGCCCTAATTAGCCTCCATGTAGTTCGAGTAGGCGCGATATAGGATCGGGTCCTTTATGGCTGAGAAATATAGAAGCACATACTAGGTAGGGTAGAGCTGCGATTTTGAGACGTATTTTTGCTACTTTCGAAACCCTATGCCCTAATTAGCCTCCATGTAGTTGGAGTAGGCGCGATATAGGACTGGGTCCTTTATGGCTGAGAAATATAGAAGCACATACTAGGAAGAGCTGCGATTTTGAGACGTATTTTTTGCTACTTTCTAGTTAAAAAAGTTTTATTAGGAAGAAGGGAACATATTATATCATTTATAAGAAATATGGTAATCTCCACTGCAGGGATCGACAAGTTATTTTAAATGAGTGCAGATACCGTTTGTTTGTCCGTGTGGTGACTGATTTAGAATAAATAGTGTCATCACCCCATTCCATCCCGAGGGTGTTGTAAGAGCCCACAAATGACAAGGCCAAAAACCTAGCCGCAAGAGGAGGAAAACTTGAACCCTGTGCCAACCCGTCTGGCCAGCGCGGCTCTGTAGGCTAGTGACCCTCCCTGTGATGGGAGGAGGCCCGACTCAGCAATAGGTAATTTATTGACTAAGTAGTAGTAGAAGATACTGTTTACACACCCACATGCTGATATTTAACGTCCGACGAAAAAGGTGTTATAAGTTTGACCGTAATTAATTAAAAAACGGTCTCCGAATCTGTGGCATCTGCGACGTCTCGTCTAGAGCACCTCGGTACCCGAGATGTTCAGTCCCAAACATAAAATATACCATGTGCCACATAGCTTAAAGTCCATTTTCGGGCTTCAGTTGTTCCTAATTTTTGTTCTGATTTTGATTTAGTTTTTGTTTGAAAGATGTCTCAATCGAGTCCTAGAACAGCTGTGTTTGAAGATCTGTACTCTTGCTGGGTCGTGTATTGGTCAACTTTGGTTGTATCAATTGCCTTGTTGGTCTGGATGTGCCTCTGAATGACGGGTCTCCGGTTCGATTCCGGGGTCGGTCAAGTGTCTTTGTGTGAACCAGAGACTCTAAACACTTTCTCTGAGTCTGGGTGTCATTTGTATACGTCAATTACATGTTTGTAAGCCCCGTGATACAGGTATACCTAGTGGAAAAAAACCTTCTTAAACAATTTCTTTTTTCATTTACTTGAGAGGTTTAAAAGCAAAGTGTTTCCAATCCAATCGTATTTACGGTTTTTACGATCCAAAGTTTAGCACAGTTGGAAAAAGGTCGGTGGTAGGTACGTACGTAGATGGATACAGTTCTGAGTACCTAATAAGTGAAACTGTGTGCGGGTACACTTGTCTTACTAAAGAGTTTTGAGGTAACTAGGTAGAGCTTCTTTTGAGATATCTTTGTGAATTAAAACTGTATTAAAAAACAAAATTCATTAAATAAAGTGGGCTCATTTGAGGTCTTTTGAGAAATAAATAGAATAATTGCCATTATTAAATTTAAAAAAATATTTACGATATAATATGTATGTAGTTTTTGAAATACCAAACTATAAATTCTCTTCTCTGTATAAAGTGCACTCAAAATGGATGCATATAATACTACTAAGTATTTGTCTGTGTGTTAGTTTCTTATAATCTCGTAACCCACTGCTAAGTCGGGCCTCCTCCAATTCCAGGACGGAAATTAGCATACTGTGCCACGCTGTAGCCTAAGTCCCCTCACTACAGCAATATCTGCGTTGCTGTATGTAAGTAGGCCAAGGATTAATGGATGTAGTAACCTGATGTCTTAGGTTTCCACTTCCTAGATGTAGCAACCCGGTAACATCAATAATACCCGGTAACATCAGTTATTTGCCAGTAAACCATTTGCGACAGAGAAGTGGTCACTCACTATGGGCTCCATCAGAAGGCCCAAAGTCACCTAAAGGGCAATGGCGAGGGCTATGCTCGGAGTTTTCCTGCGAGATCGAATCAGAAATGAGGAGATACGCAGGCAAACCAGGGTCACCGACATAAACCGCAGGATTGTCAAACTTAAGTGGCAGTGGGCAGGACCGACGCCCGATGGGCCAGAAAAATCCTTGAGTGGCGACCGCGTTCCGGAAAGCGCAGTGCTGGTAGGCCTGCCACACGGTGGACCGACGACCTGGTCAAGGTCGCCGGAAAACGATGGATGCGGGCGGCCCATGACCGGACTTTGTAGAGATGCTTGGGGGAGGCCTATGTCCAACAGTGGACGTCTATTGGCTAAAAATGATGATGACGAAACCATTTGCGAATTGGTTCAAGTTCAAAGGTTCGAAGATCAGCCGACACAAACACAAGGGTTTGAAATACATAGTGTCACCACTCCATCCCGTCGTGAGGGTGTCATAAGAGCGACGATTACGATTTCCAATAAAAAAAAATGTGCTTTACATAATTCTCTACTCTCGATTAAGACACCTTTCACCAAAAACAACATTTAAATTACAGTCACATAGACATAGATAGATAGCCAAATGCAACTTCTAACACCCACCTTACCGTGGAGACAGAAGCGAGTTTAAAATCCGCACAATACCCAATACTTTGAAAATTAGACACTTTTTAATGGATGTATCGCGTGTATATTATATTATTTGATTCCCGACGTTTCAAATACTTTGCAGTAGTTGTGGCTGATACTGTCCAATCTAGAGCCACAGTCGCCTAGATTATGCCACGTCCAATAATTAAGATTAATACGCAAATACGCAAAGATTTTTATATAATAACATTGGGAATAAAATGGATTAATTCCGCGTTTATATCTCCGTTATACAATATTCGATGCTTATTATGTAAATTTGTAAACGTAACGCGACCACTTGATGGACTATCTTGAGCAGCTATAATAGGTACCCAAACATAGCCCACGAGTGAAATTAGCCATAACACAACTAGTTGTTACCTTGCGTCATAGATTTTAGCATTTTATTCCATTTTAAAGTGACCGTTAGCATGAAAATAGATTGAAAGTGTAGTTAATATACTTTACACAATTTACCCGAAAAATCTGAACTAAAACATCAAGAAATATCGCCTACAAATGCGAGAATTACCAAAAAGTCCTACACCACGATAGCGAAGTTTCAAGAGCAATTTAAGAATTCCCCGACTGTAACTATCGAGGGATAGGCGCCTCGGCCCCCTGCCAGATATACACCTAGTCTGGCTGGATCATCATCCCTTTGCACCTACGAATACTACGTACCTAAGTACTTATTTGGTTCTGATTTAATAATAAACTAGTGGTCGCCCAGCGGACCGTAATTAATATAAAATATATAGAATCGTAAAGTATGTTTTCGAACTACGATGCTATTGAACTCAGTTGTATACGCACACTTTTCTGTTACACTCTGTATAATAAAGTCGTTCATTCTATTCTACCTATGCCACTGTGAACCATTGGTATTATCTGTCACCTGCGAAAACATCTTGATTGTTCTTGTATCTGCTCCGATCGCAGCGTAAACAATGCGAGTCGCGTACATTGGTCGCGTATCACTTTCACGACGCACGCACTCCCCAAACTGCACTTTTGCAATGTTATGTAACTGTTTATTGGTTTCGTTGGTTTATTCGTGTTTTATTGCTAAAACATGCTAACATTGTATACTTCCGGAGATGTTATAACCTGGGATCGGAACATTTACTGCCAGTATTTTACACGGGACAAAATAATCTCCGGGCTTTTGATTGTCGATTTTGACAGTTACCAAAACTGTCAAAATCGACAATCAAAAGCCATTAAAGTTTAATCAGTCTGCGTCTGAGTCGCAGTCAGTCTAAAACTTTAATGTCAGTTCGGGGCACTACTACTAATCAGCCTATAAATTACCCACTGCCGAACTACACTGTCTTGTGTTCAGGACACAAGAACTTTTAATTTTATCAGAATACGGCTAGCAATTGCATTTAGCCAAATCAGGTTACATTGATGGCAACCCTAATGACAATGTAAAAAAGACTGAGAAGACAAACATGCTCGTTTTGTCCGTAATCAAAGTACTCATTGTTACGGATTAGTATGCGGACGGTACCTTTAAAAACCCAACGTTAGGTTGAAAGCGAATTTGTCGTAACTACTTTGTATTCAATAGTACTGTGCTTGAATAGAAATACAGTGACGTCAGACAGTTATAAATACATAGATTCGCTATTTGTTACCTTAGTATTTCAGTGTCTTTAATTTTTTATTACGACGTATTTACATCTATCTATCTTATCTGTCACCTATGTTATCTAATTTGATGACTACTCAGACGTGACGGATTTTGAATACACAGTGTCACCACCCCATTCCACCCTGAGGGTGTCGTAAAAGTTGACAAAAGGAAATTCTAAGGCCGAAAACCTAGCCATAAGAATGCAATGCCCCAACGACCCTGTGTCAACCCGTCTGGCCAGCGCGCGTAGCAAGATATTTGGTGATCTATGTTACACAAATGTTTTTTGGGATTTCTGTTCTCTAGTTGCTGCATTAAGATTAAAATGTTAACAACTATGTCTTGTTTTAGTTTCCACTTAAATCCTGGTTAGTATATTATAATGCATCATGCGATTAGTCAAACGACGACTATAACAGGAATAGTTGTAATAATAGCTACTATTAGTTTCCGCTCGCAAAAAGTGTGTAATAGTACTAAAATAAATAAATATTAATGTCCAAAGAATGTTGGATCTCGGACCGAGAACCACCGGGTATTTCCTGTTTGCTGACAGACAGACAGTGTTTTGGTCGTAGTAATGCTTTTGTGTCGAGCCAGACGCATACTTCTTGAAAGTGTTCTTTTATTTGAATTGTGATAATAAAATGAGTCTATGCTTGTTCAAGTGTTTGTGTTTACATGTTAATGAGGTAATAATTTGCGATGTACTACTAGTATACCCGGGTTTCACTAGCTTGTTAAGAGCTCTTCTGGTATTTGCTCATTTCAGCCCATAAACGACTACTGAGACAGGCCTCCCCCAAGTTCATGGAGGGAAATTAGCCTACTGTGCCACGCTGGCAAGACGGGTCGGCACAGGTTTTGTATTAAGTTTTCCTTCTCTTGCGGCTAGGTTTTCGGCCGTATCATTTCCTTTTATCGGCTGTTACGACACCCTCAGGATGAAATGGGGTGGTAACACTATTTATTCTAAACTAGCGACCCGCTCCGGCTTCGCACGGCATGTATGATACATATAAACCATCCTCTTGAATCACTCTATCTATAAAAACAGCTTCAAAATCCGTTGCGTAGTTTAAAAAAATTAAGCATACATAGGGACGGACAGACGACAGCGACTTTATTTTATAATATGTATAGTGATGATACGCCAATACACTGAAAAAGATACTTACATATAGCACATGAAGGGATGACGAATGCTAATTACTCCAACGCTTAAAGGCGGAGTTCGGAATTCATGCATTTAAACTCACTGATGAAACCTAGTTTATTTTCACAACAATCTTTACCTTGTATTTGGGTAAGATGTGAAAAATTGCTACGTTTTCCGTAGTCCGTAGCAGGGCTACGGTCACAAGGTCGCTACGAGTAGGCGTCTGTTATAATAAAAGCTATTTCGACCCTTATTAAGTCCGCTGTAATTTCGGTGCCTTTTGTGAACATTTGGGGCAAACGCCAACGTGTTACTTACTATACAAGTTTCAATAAATAAGTCTGTGTTCTTGAATTGTTATGCTGGTATACACGTCTGCTGCGAAGATCTTGGAGATATGAAGTATTGTTTGAAATTAAAACCGAAATTCTTGAATCTTCTCAATACAGAGTCTGATAGTAGGCATAGCAATGAGTTAAAACTCTTGTCTTAACTGATTGCTATGAATTCTAGAGGCTATAAGAAATAGAAAGAAAATAGCATAGGGACGGACAGACGACAGCGAGTTTGTTTTATATGTATATATAATATGAAGTGATAACTAGTTAATTTATGAGCTGAAATGATGATGGTGGATTTTATACCAAATATTTTTTTAAATGATTTGTCAGCATGTGATTTGACTCGAAAAAATGGCTTGGGAATATAGTCGTTTTAAGAATCGAGCCTTATAATTCTACATTCTTCTAACGATCATTTGTAGGACTACCTAGAATTGTGATTGTGTGGTCATTTTATAACTAAACGTTTCTTTACTCGTCACTATTTTGAGACTATAGACTTACGCACGCGTATAACCGACTCGCTTACAGAGACGTGGTCGCTCACTATGAGCTCCATCAAAAAGCTCATATTCGCCCAAAGGGCAATGTATAGGGCTAGTTTCCATTTGAGATCGAACCAGAGATGATCTAATATGCAGGACAACCAAAGTTACCGACATAGCCCACAGGATTGCCAAACTTAAGTAAGCAGGGCACATAGATCGCAGGACTATTGCCCGATGGGGCAGAAAAGTTCTCGAGTGGCGAACGCGCAGTAGGCCTCGCACTCGGTGGACTGACGACCTGGTTAAGGTCGCCTGAAATGGGTACGGACGGCTCAGGACCGGTCTTCGTGGAAATCCTTGAACAGTTCCTAGCTGCTTGAGAACAATTTGACATCGACCAACGGTTAATATAAACCTAATTATTTGATGTACATAGTAACCCTTCGAAATAACCGCACCCAATTCTAGGTAGTCCTACAAATGATCGTTAGAAGAATGTAGAATTATAAGGCTCGATTCTTAAAACGACTATATTCCCAAGCCATTTTTTCGAGTGAAATCACATTCTGACTAATCATTTTTAAAAAAAATTGAATTTGGTATAAAATCCACCATCATCATTTCAGCTCATAGTCTATAGTCTCAAAATAGTGACGAGTAAAGAAACGTTTAGTTATAAAATGACCACACAATCGAGGTTAGACAAGATTTCTACCCATTAATAAATACTCGTATTTACTTTGGAAGTATTTGATGCGATGTGGTTTCTGTATAAGAACTGTCTAAATCACGTGGATAGTGATTAGGATAATTTAAACTCTATTTCCTTTGGCGACGGTCGTAAGTCCAAAATATTTTATAAATCTAAATTTGATTGTTTATTAATATGATAGCTTATACCCTGTACAAGATAACTTGATCGATTTGACAGACGGGCTAGTGATGGGAAACGGAAAATATCTAGTAGTCCAAAAACTAACGTTTTAAAATACTTGTAACTGTGACAAGTAGGCGTGGGTGTAGTAAGTGTGAAATTCTTTATTGCACTACACTTAAAAAACATTGGGTTGATAAGAGATGGTGGGTCAATATTCATAATAAGTTCCTATTTAATATTACAGGGTTATTTTTAGACCACCCGCCAAATTTAAATAGGTGGTTCAGACCATGAGAGTAAACAAAAAAGGACAGAAAATAATAATTGTAAAAGTGTTAAATTTCAATGTGCGAAAGCCAACGAATTTTATTTCAAAATGAAAATGTTTTTTATTCGAATATTGTCTTATAAATTGAAGAAAAAGTGATAAAGAATTTCACACATAATACAGCCACACCATCTCGTCACAGTTACAAGTAATATAAAATGTTATTTTTTGGACTAGTAGATATTATCTGTTTCCCATCACTGTTCGTCATTGCAAAGTAAAGGTATGATTCCGAACTACGCTGCACGCAGCAGTACTGCCGCAACAGTGCTGTCGCAGCACTACTGGTCCCCATACAATATTTTTAAAAGCTTATAAGAGATTACATTCCGGGCTAGGCAGCAATGTAGCGGTTGTATGGGGCCGAGTAGTGCCGCGACAGCACTGGCGCACGTGCAGCGTAGTTCGGAATCATACCTTTATGTCGATCAGAATAATTGACATCTGTCAAATCGATCAAGCTATCGTGAACATGGTATAGCACATACAATTGATTTAGATTAGTTTTGTTATATGTGGAGTAGGTGTTTGGAGGAATGTAGTGCACCCTAAGCTCTCGCTGTATAGGATAATGTTTTTAAACAAATGAAGATTGTTGTAAAAATTTTTTGAAGCACCAATGTTTAATATTGTAGCACGGGGCTCCTTACATACACGACTACTCTGTTAAGATGTGTTGAAAAGCCAAGGTAAAAGCTACTTAGTCAACGTAAATAAATATTCTCCATATTCCTCATTTACTCTTGAACCCCACACAAGATTACTTGGAAACGACACTGGCGTATCAAAATTCTTATGTACCGTTCCAAGTCGTGTTACGACAAAATAGATTCTATTCCGCTGGTATAGATATGATTTTGCGGTAAATAATAATAATAATCTACTGACTGAGGAACTAAATCAAGTGAGCCCACAAATAGCCCTATAATTTGCTGGCTGTTTTCCAGGCAGCTTGTGCGTTCTTGCTTACACAATAGCTGTAGCATTTCGCCTTTGGCTTAACTTACCTTTTACAACACCATTTTAGTGTGCTAAGTGCTAAATACTACTCGGCTCATACATGACCCACTGATGAGTTTTTTTTTTTTATTCTTGATAGTCTTACGCTTGATCGCCAGTTCACCTGATGTTAAGCGACACTGCGACCTAAGATGGAGCGCGCTTGCCTAGAAGAAACCGATTCACTCGTGATTTAAAGACACCCAGATTACTTACAGTGAGAGACTATTCAGTTATAGTTTCAGTCCTCGGAAAACTTTATGGCCGTTCAGAATGTAGCCACATGACGCTGCGCAGAACGGAACACAAAATCAGCGGGACGTACGCGGGGGGTGGAGGCAGGGCACGCCAGTACTCGTAACTCGCCGTCTTCCACACGCAAGCATTCTCGCCTCCCGTGCGTTAGCGTTAGGAAATGTACGATGCGCAAGTTCCCAGACGTCGGCTACATTCAGAGCGGCCATAATAGTCCAGTCGAGGTACACATTTAAATCGAAAAAATCCGGGGAGCGATTTTTTTTTAAAAGTCTGTTCCCCCACCTACTTTTATGTCTGTCCCGACTGGACTATAAAGTTTGCCGAGGACTGTATATTATCTGGTTTTGCCAAACCACTTGTCAGAGAACTTATTCTATTACTTCGCTGAAGTCGAAATCGTTGATCGACCTCACCATAATCGTTTCTTTTTACAGTATTGTTGTATTGTATAATCTATTATTTACAATCGCGTCAGTTTGGTACGATTGCAGTCGGTTTATTCATTAAGAGGTAAAATGTCTGACTTGAGCCAAGTTTTCACGTGATACTGACATTGTTAGGTGGTAGCGTCTTTTAGAGCAGTTCCGTATCTGCTTTCATAACTATGTATGAAGCTAGGTTCGGGCCTTAAATCTTAATCTTAAATATAATTATTTGTTTTTTAATATTATTTAAGTTAATGCTGAAATATCCCCTACCATATTAAGAGAACTCTCCTTGAGCCTTGTGTCGGTTGCCTGGTGAGATTGCTCTTCAGCGATAAGGCCGCCTATTTTACAAGTAACAAAATTGCTCTTCCTATTTTACAAGTAACTTATGTATACTGTAGTAAGTTGTAAATACTGTTTTGAACAATAAAGAGTTATCTTAACACAGGCTTCTCTTTACAAATTAAACAGCAATAAATAAGGTCACGTGTGCTGCTTCTTGGCAAGCTGTCACGGTGAAACTTTATTACAGAACGCAATACAGACTGCCTTTTTTTCTAGTCCTCCTTTCTTCTAACATCAGCTAGTACAAGCTGTAAACAAAGAAGATTTTTAATGGTGTCTAAAATCTAGCCTTTTGCAGTCTTATTAAGATTAAATACAGTATTTTTAAAACTAGTACCTGTTAACAGGACTGCAGAATTCCTAATGCTTAGTTTCTGACATGTAATTGGTGGAGGCCCGACTCAGCAGTGGGTCATATAATGGGCTGAATAGTAGTAGTAATAGTAGTTTTCTGACATCATTCTGTATAATCATTTCACGTAAACGTTTAAAAGAACAAAAAACTGACGAAATTTTTGGTCAAATATTTATTCTTCTTACCCGGTGTGTCGTGTCGTCAAAAGGAACTCCAGGGGCCGTATAGTGCTGTTAATTTAATTATAAACAGTGTTAATAGTCCGGGATCCCCGGTACATTGTTTTCACTTGATTACTATCAAGCTAATTTTTCGTGAGTAGCTTCATTTTTATGAGACGCCCAACATTTTCTTGTCGACAACTCTTGATTGTGGTAGCTAACAGAGGTAGCAAGGGTGAAATATGTTGATTTTATGATTCAAAAAAATTTATTACTAACCGGGTGCTTTTTGGTATATCTGATGATAATTATCTAAATTATTCGAAAATGTATTTGTCCTACAAAATGTATGGTTTGATCAAAGAGTCCTCCACCTCCAATATGTATGGATAACGAGGTCATAAAAAATGATTACTAACCAGCTGGTTTTTTTTTATTTACTTAGTAAATATTTATATTATTTAACCGTCATATTGTCCTACAAGTTGCGTGGTACGTTATCCCGGTCCTACGCTCAAAAGTTGTTAAAACCACAAGACCCATTTTGTCATCACTAACTGTAGGACAATAATTTTCCATGATAGGTTAGTGTATTCTCTGCCCAAATGATACAATGTCCTACAAGAAAACAGGTATGTAACACGAGTCCGACAAAAATTGTAATTTTTTCGTTTTCCTACTTATAACTTACTAGCGACCACAACCGGGTGCATGTATTATACATATAAACCTTCATCTTGAATCACTCTATCTATTAAAGAAAACCGCTTCAAAATCCGTTGCGTAGTTTTCAAGTTTTAAGCATACATAGGGACGGACAGACGACAGCGACTTTGTTTTATACTATGTAGTGATGATGATACAGTGAAAACGCCTTTTTTTTAATTTAAATAAATTATTTTTCTTAAGTAATACAAAAAAATAATTATTTACATTTATAAAAAATAACATTCATCAGATTCATCTGATGAATTTTCAGTATCATCACTGTCATTTTCATCTATTTCATTTTCCTCGTCTTCTGTCTCTGTAATGACGTAAAAAATTAAGTATTATTTAACATAAAATGAATCCACTTCGTTTTATAGTGGCAAAACTTTTTATATAGTACATTATACGGATTCCGCTATACAACGACATTCACCGTTATGTTTAATGGATGTAAATTATTTTATTAGAAATTTAGTACGATAAAATAATTTTAAAAAATGGATTGCCTGAAAAAGTCCTAAATTTCTAATAAAATAATTTTCATCCATTAAACATATCGGTGGTCGTTGTATAGCGGGATCCGTATATGTACTATATAAAAAGTTTCGCACACTATAAAACGAAGTGGATTCATTTTATGTTAAAAATACTTAATTTTTTACGTTATTACAGAGTCAGAAGACGAGGAAAATGAAATAGATGAAAATGATAGTGATGATACTGAAAATTTATCAGATGAATCTGATGAATATACATTTTTTTAAGTAAATAATTATTTTTTTGTACTACTTACTTTAGTAAAAAAAAAGTTATTTAAGTTAATAAAAAAGATGTTTTCACTGTATCATAAGTTATAAGTAGGAAAACGAAAAATGACAATTTCTGTCGGACTCATGATACATACCTACCTGTTTTTTTGTAGGACATTGTATCATTTGGGCAGAGAATACTAACCTATCATGTAAAATTGGTGTCCTACAGTTAGTGATGACAAATTGGGTCTTGTGGTATTGCCAATTTCTGAGTGTAGGACCGGGATAACGTACCACGCAACTTGTAGAACAATATGACGGTTAAATAATATAAATATTTACTAAGTAAATAAAAAAAAAACCAGCTGGTTAGTAATAATTTTTGATGACCTCGTTATCGATACATATTGGAAGTGGAGGACTCTTTGATCAAACCATACATTTTGTAGGACAAATACATTTTCGAATAATTTAGATAATTCTCATCAGATATACCAAAAATCACCCGGTTAGTAATATTTTTTTTAGAATCATTAAATCGACATATTTAACCTTTGCTACCTCTGTTAGCTACCACAATCAAGAGATGTCGACAAGAAAATGTTGGGCGTCTCATCAAAACAAAGCTATTCACAAAGATTCAGCTTGATAGTAATAATTTTTTTTCTATGATCTGTAGAACAACTTTTGAGTGTAGGACCGGGATAACGTACCACGCAACTTGTAGGACAATATGACGGTTAAATAATATACATATTTATTAAGTAAATAAAAAAAAACCAGCTGGTTAGTAATCATTTTTGATGACCTCGTTATCGATACATATTGGAGGTGGAGGACTCTTTGATCAAACCATACATTTTGTAGGACAAATACATTTTCGAATAATTTAGATAATTATCATCAGATATACCAAAAAGCACCCGGTTAGTAATAAATTTTTTTGAATCATAAAATCAACATATTTCACCCTTGCTACCTCTGTTAGCTACCACAATCAAGAGTTGTCGACAAGAAAATGTTGGGCGTCTCATGAAAATGAAGCTACTCACGAAAAATTAGCTTGATAGTAATCAAGTGAAATCAATGTACGGGGGACCCCGGACTATAAGTGACAGGCTGTCAAATTCAACCCTCATTTTACGCATTTTAACCTTAATATTATGACATTGTTTCACAGGAGTGTCTTTTTTATGACATCCCTTGGAGCGCGTTAGTATAGCACATTGCTTTTAAAAGCGACCTCATTTTATAAAGGGAATTTATTATAACGCTCTAGGTTATGAGGGTTCCGAATCATAGTAGTTATCACTAAACCTTTTCATCCTGAGTGTGTCAACGAAGACGGGTTTAGGATCGAATTATGTAGAAATCTGGTCGCAAGGAACGGAAACCTCTAGAAAAGTTCTATTCATTTGGTAAAGATCCACTGCCATCCAGTGTGGCCATCGTGGTGTAGAGTGCTTCGCTAAATTGTATAATTAGTTAAGCACGCCCTTAAATTATTGTTTTCTTTTGTTTCCCCTATATTATTGTTGCAAAACTTCCGCCCCAAAAAGCTCTTCAAGCTCTAGTCTCTTTCGATAAAAAGGTTGAAGGTAAATTAAAACCAAATTCTGGCACACAAATATGTCACACTACATCTCAGCCCATAAATGACCCACTGCTGAGTCGGGCCGGGTTGGCTTTGGGTTTCGTATCAAGTTTTCCTAGTCTTGCGGATAGGTTTTCAGCCGTATGATTTTCTTTTGTCGGCTTTTACAACACCCCTCAGGATGAAATGGGGGTGGTGATATTTTTTTTTTTCGAATCCGTCACACCGTACTTAAATACGAGTATCTTAAAGTATAATATATTCTAAAAATATGTAATATGGCATCATCAGTTCGTGTGTTGACGGATTTAGAATATATCAACAACCCATACCATCTTTAGGGTGTCGTAAGAGGCGACTAACAGAATGCAAGAGGCCGGTCACCTAGCCTTATGAGAAGGATTACTTGATACAAACCTTGTGCCAACCCGTCTTGCCAGCGTGGTACAGTAGGCTAATTTCCGCGGATGACGCGGACATTATCATTAATTATATTGAATTATATTTCTATACATAATAATGTCAGCAGCGTAATGTGTTTTTGTAAAGGAGGGCAGAGGATGATGTTTACAAATTAATTTTTGTTCACTTTGTTTTAGTTGGTCCCCTCCCGTCGGTAGTTTATGTTGCTCGTTAACTGTCTTTGTAAATACATACAGTCACGCCTTTTTCTGGCAGGGGTAGGCAGAGATCACACCCTTCCACTTGCTACAATCCTGGCTCACAACTGTCGCTTCTTCCACTTGCATCAACCTCTTCTCACATGCTCGTCGGTTTAGGGGGCTTCTGACCCCACCTTTCTTTATGAAATCACCTATTTGGTCATGGAATGTGCTTCTAGGCCTGCCCCTTCTAACGTTCCCATTCGCACACCCTATCATTGTCTTAATAAGTGCCAGCATTACAGTGATTAAAACACTTCACCATGGCCATTCGTGTGTGTTTTTGTACGACATAAAGTTAGATAGTTAGTATTAAAAACTCTCATCTTGTCCAAGATATGTCTTAAGCTGGGTACTGACCAACGTTACGCGGTGTAATGTAACGTGCTCCACAGCGAGCATTCGCGCTGTCAGTGCGTCGTGTTACGAGCCGCTCGTTGCTCGCTTTGAGTGCTCCACCCGGCTGTCGGTTTTTTGGCGAATCCTTTGACTGTTACGCGGTTCAGTCAGTCAGTACGCTGACTACGCTGTTGCGAGTCGTCACGAGCGCACGTGGTGTGCCGCACTTCGCGAGTGATCACACGTCATTCCTCTCGTAATTATTTAATTTATTTATTATAACATGGAGTGGAACAAAGAAAAAACTCTGTATTTTATAGAAAATATAGAGAAGAACCAGTGTTTAATAGATATATACCAACACGTCCTCGCTGTCGGCCATCTTGAGTGAACTGGCGGCGAATACGGAGCACAGAGTTTTGACGAGCATGTTACGCCTATTTTAAATGCTCGACGCTCGATGCTCGATGCGAATGTTACATTACACAGCTTAAGGTTGGTCAGTACCCAGCTTATGGTTACGAACTTATTACTACTACTACTCAGCCCATAAACTCTACAACTCCAACTACAAGGAGAAGTAGGTCGTTTATGAGGTGATAATGAATTATCTAAATAGCCAATATTCAGCATGTAATAAAAAACCTATAGCCATCCGAAGGGAGGACGATCTATTCAAAAGAAGCACTTCTTCTCATTTATCAAGTTCTGGTGTACTTTCCTCACAAGTGACATTAATTTTATTTCAAGGAAAATCGTGGCTTTTTTGCAGTAAATTTGCAGTATCTATATCAGCAGTACTATCGCTCCTTTCGTTATGGTTATAGGCGGTTTGTTACATCCTGTATACGTTAAGTACAGACGTCTATTTACTTACTTCTCAGCCCATAACTGACCCAATGCTGACTCGGGCCTCTTCCAACTGCATTGAGAGTAATTAGCCTACTATGCCACGCTGGCCAGACGCGTTGGCATAATGTCAAGTTTTCCTTCTCTTGCAGCCAGGTTTTCGGCCTTTTAATTTTCTTTTGTCGGCTCTTACGACAACCTCAGGACGAAATGGGGTGGTGACACTTTGTATCTATTTGTTGTGAATATATATAACCATTTAAAACCCGTGGAAATTGTCTCTATCTTTCGCCTGAGTTGCTAACGGGACTTTGTGAAGTGGAACAAATAGCGATGTGTTGTAAAACTAATTTACGATGCGGATTGCGACGGATCTAGCCGTGTAGGTGCCTTCCCCAGCGTTCTGATTTGAGGCCATCACAAATTGTCCTCTTCCTCGCGTAGAAGCTATGCTAAAAGTACACTTATCCCTATGAACATAGGGCATGTTATTCCTTCACGATTGACACGGGAACGGGAGTAGCAAACACCGGAATTGTGACTTGCATCGCTGTTTCTCTGTATAATTTTATCTATACAAACTTTTTGTAGGTATACCATAACTCAAGCGGTGTGAATGAGACCATATTAAAGAATCAACTAATATATAAATTTTTTTTTTATTCTAACTTGAATGTTTTCATAGAAAATAATTCAATATAGTCTTGATTTATTAATGTAAAACACCGTTACGTAAAAATGACAACTTCGCATTTTCTTAGCTGTAAATAACAATTATTGATTCGAATGACTTTTATAGGCAATGAAACTTAGATACCTCCTTATTTATTAGAGAGTCTAAATGCTAGTATTTTTTATGGTAAACAAACAAAATCAGGTAACGTCTCAAAAGTAAAGATTCGTCATACTGGTGTATATTTGTGACCTAAATTAATTATGATATAATATCATCGTAACCACGCATTTTTGGACCATATATTCTAAAACGTCTTGTATATTTTACATAAACAATGTAACCCTAGAGTCATACAACAATAAAACTATGTTATGTGTCGTTTTATAGTTCCAGTAACTAGGGTATAAACCATAATTAACAGGCCTTACATATTGTCACTTACTGCTTTACACAGAATTTGAATAAAGTACCTACATAGAAAATATAGTCAATAGATCGTGTAACACCATTTTTTAATTTGTTGATCGTGCAACACATTAAAATATCATAAACGATTTTATGCGTTATGTTAGAGCAGGCGTCGATGTTTGCGTTTGGGCGATTCATAACTTATTATTCTATTTCCATTTCTCTTAATATAAATGTATTGTTATGAAAATCATATTTGACTTGAAATTCAACTTTCGGAACCAATAAAAACTATCGTTATTGTACTGTTACCAGCGCGACACAGAAGGCCATCAAACTAAAGGAGGTCCGATTCAACAGCTGGGTTGATGATGATGAAAACTGTCGACACGGCTGGCGCAGTGGTTGAGCGATCGACTGCTGCGCAGCATGTCGCGGGTTCGATTCCCGCACGGAAGAAATATTTGTACGACCTACAAGTATTTGTTCCGGGTCTGAGTGTTTTCTATCTATAATATGTATTTATTTACAAAAAAAAGTGTATATGTAGTTTATCTCGTTACCATAACACAAGCATTAAGTTGCTTAGCTTGGGACGAGATGGCGTTGTGTGAAATGTCCAAGGATATTTATTTATTTATTTTATCTGACTTCACCACGAATATAATAGAGCTATGCATATTAAAATTAAATTAAAAATTTAAATAAACCCCCGATACAATAACCTTTAAAAAGTAAAAAATAAATACTTCGCGTTGGGGGACCACTCCTACTTATTTATTACCTGACCCCTGGTCCCCCAACGCGAAGTATTTAATGATTTCTTAGGTTTTCGCGATTATTACACATTGAAATTAAACACTTTTTAACGGATTTATCGCGTGTGTATTACATTATTTAATTCCCGACGTTTCGAATGCTTTGCAGCAGTCGTGGTCGCGGGAGAGACTAGATGACAGTTGTCTTCAAAAGTACAAAGAAACAGTTAAAATCTACCGCCTATAATTTTGTTTTATTGATAACGTTCCCTGTGCACGCAGAAATCGCTCACGGTGTCCAGAGGTCTTGCAGATGAGTGTTTTGCTTGAGATTTGATCAATTTAATGACTGGATCCCAAGCAGGTGGTACTTGCCAACCATCCTCTCTATTGAAATTTGGATGTTTTTTAATCTCAATAGCCTCGCGGATCATTCTTGGAATGTAATGATTTTCCTTGGCAAGGATTTGAGGTCTATCAAAGTGGATGTAGTGGTTGGTCTTGTTGAATGTGTGCTCACAAACTGCAGACTTGGTCGAGCGTCTGTTTTTCATGTCAGCTATGTGTTCTTTTATGCGGATACCGACACTTCTCTTTGTTTGCCCAATGTATGATAATCCACACTCACAGTCAAGTTTATACACACCAGCATCTTGTAGGGGGATGTTAGACTTCACTGGTCTTAAAAGTTGGCTGATCTTCCTGTGTGGCTTGAAGTAAGTTTTTATTGAAGCACGTTTCAGAATATTTCCAACTTTATCAGTGATACCCTTGATATATGGTAAGACAGCAGGTAGTCGCTCAACTGTAGGTGCTTTGGGCCGGCTTCTGTGATGCATACGTGGGAGTTTAAGGCTGTTGCTCCGCAGGACAGATTTGACATACAGAAGCTCCTCCTCCAGGTGGTTGCTATCACAGATACCGCGTGCTCTCTGTAACAAAGATTTGCCTACGGTAGCTAACTGACATGGATGGTGGTGTGAATTGCCATTGAGATATTTGTCTGTATGGGTAGGTTTCCTATACACAGTATGGCCTAATGAATTGTAATGAAAAGCATTCGAAACGTCGGGAATTAAATAATGTAATACACACGCGAAGTATTTATTTTTATTTTTTACTTTTTAAAAGTAAAGTAAAAGGTATTGTGTCGGGGGTTTATTTAAATTTTAATTTAATTTTTATTTTATACTTTTTATAGGTACATACTTATTATAATGTAGATTTTGTTAAATTGCACGTGATGCGCTTTCATTTGAAACCCCACTCGTTTATATTTGCAGACATTCGGTTATTCTTCCCCACTTTCACCCCTCATAACTTTTAAACGGCTCACCCGATTGGCATCAAACATGTCTAAGAACACTCACCTTTCATACAAAAAAACTTAAACTTTATTGAAATCGCTTCATCCATTCGCGAGCTACGGTGCCACAGACAGACAGACAGACAGACACGTGAAACTTATAACACCCCTCTTTTTGCGTCGGGGGTTAAAAAGTGTTGGATTGACGTTCATGTTCTCTGAAAATCAGTGTAGAACTATTGAACAATTTTCCTTTTAAATTTTATGGTCGTGAAGATGTATTATGTTTATGGTGTGATGATAAATGATTTCAAGGGGAACTTTCATCGATTTCACGAATTTTTGTGCTGAATAATTGTTGCCTTGGCGTCATTGTATACTGGTAAATGTATTAGTATTGTGTTCTAATTTTAGCGATATTTGCTAAATTATAGACGTATTCAACCCACGAATAACCCACTACTGAGTTGGGTCTCCTCCAAATTCATGGAGGAAAATTAGGCTACTGTGCCACGTTGACAAGATAGGTTGGCACAGGTACATTTCCGTTTCTTGCATTCTTTTAATCGCGACACCCTTAAATAGTGTGGGTTGGTGACATGGTGTATTCTAATTTTATCACCGCACAGACTGTAGTTAAACCACTACTACTACTCAATCCAAGGATTACCCACTCCTAAGTCAGGGCACCTCTTAAATTCATGGAGGGTAAGACTAAGATAGACTAGATACACTAAATGACAGTAATATTAATAAAGTTTAATTTGCTACCGATTCCCTAGAAACTGAATCAACTTCTTGGCTGTTGTATGAGAACTAAGATGTAGGACGGAAAATGTTTTCTAACACGCTCAACCAGTCTTAGTTACCCTTAGCAATTTTCCTTAACATCTTTTGCAGGTGTTACTTCCCAAGGGGTCATCCATAAATAACGTTACACGTTAATGGGGAGAGGGAGGGTATCACCGAGGTGTGACAAGGGGCATGGGGGCGTCAATAGTTTTGTGACATCACATGTTAAAATTTAAAATTCCTGAGTTGATTTTATTACATTATTTAATAAAAATAATAAATAAAATAGCTGTTTTCTCTCGATTATTTTTAAATCCTTGAATTACTTTAAATAATTGTGACGTCACATCAGGCGGGAAGGTTCAAAAGTCCTAAAATTCGTGTGACGTAATTTATGGATGGCCCCTAAGCTAGTAGGCATTATTGTAGTTATTTGTGGGGTTCTATATTATATGAGGCGTGAAAGCCTTGATCTATTAACACAATTATGTATGTGGCTCATCGCAGCTCTAAAGCTTGACATTTAAAGGCAGTGTTAATTAAAACCTCTGATCGATGGCCGTGTCAATAGGTTAGAATAGCCTAAGGAAATTAGTTACCGTTGGAAAGGTGAAAGAAAAATAAATAGTTAATGTTAAAAATAGTGACGTCATATTCGAGAATAAGCTACTACTACTACTAGCCTATAGTTAACCCACTATTGAGTCGGACCTCCTCCAGTTATATGGATCCACTGCCATGCTGCCCAAACGGGTTGGCATAGGGTTTCATAACAAGATTTCCTTCTCTTGCGGCTAGGTTATCGGCCTTGTCATTTCATTTTGTCAGCTCTTACGACACCCTCAGGATGATATGGGGTGGTGACACTATGTATTCTAAATCCGTCACCGCACTGACAAAGAATAAACAGCAATTACTATTAACTTTCGACAAAACCTAACAGATAGTGAGGGACGCAATTTATCTGAAGGTTCAGGAATATCTGAGTCTGCTGGATCTTGGACGGGTGTCAATTTATAAAAGCCTCCTGTATTTCGTATCGCTAAAATTGACAGCTGGTCTGACCAAATGATTACTGTTAGTCCCACTAGATGGCATTGCTAGTAGAGGGTTTTGGAGGATTGACCGCGATTGCTGCTAAAAAAGGAAATGACAAGGCCGATAACTCCGCGCATTATGCGGCCAGGCCGCGCGCCCCGCGCGGCCAAGTCGCGGCGGCCAACTAATTCTTCTACGATGTATATAGCTGCGCGCATTACGCGGCCGGGCCGCGCGGCCAAGTTTTGGTCGCGCGGCCAACGAAAAACATCGCGTCAGATACGCGGCCTATTGGCCGCCGCGACCAATCCGCGCATTACGCGGCCAGGCCACCTAAATGCGCGGGGGCCCTAAGGCCGGCGTGGCACAGTAAGCTAATTGCCATGTAATTGGAAGAGATCACTTCTACACTACGAGTAGTAGAATAATAAAGAAGATACTCGTCCCTACTACTACGAGTAGTAGTAGTAGGGACGAGTATTTTCTTTATTATCAAGAGCTCCGTCTCTTGAAATGTGAACTAACCAATGACTTCGTGGATATGATTGGATAATGCCTTGATGTAATTGGAATGTGTGCGGACGGGCTACGCTATAGGCGAATCTAGTTTTTTATTAATATCACTCATCCGCGACCATGAGGAGATCTTAAAAAAAGTTTTGTGATTAATACGCGCTTAGTATTCCGTTCCACTATGTTTCTTGTTTTATTCGTCCATACATAAGGCCTGGTTTCTACCAAAGCAGAGAGGAGAGGTGACGAGAGGAGATGTGTTTTGAATTACTAATCAGGTTTCTTTAGTCTATTTCCACCGAAGCTAAGCGGAGAGGGGATGTGGAAATAACGAAACCTGACTGGTTATTCAAAACACATCTCCTTTCGTCTCCTCTCCTCTTTGCTTTGGTGAAAACCGGGCCTAACTTCGGGAAAGTACAGTGCTGGTATTCACTGCATTCACACAGTGGACTAACGCGCTGGTTATAGTCGCCAGGCCTTGGTGGAAATCCTTGGGGAGGCTTCTTTTGGCTGAAATTATGTTGATAATAGTTTTAGATTTAACTACTTAGTTAATATGTACATATAAAAATGAATGTTTGTCAGTAAGTCCGTTATAGAATTGTAAACTATGCATTTAAACATGTGATGATCTTCAGCAAAGTGTTGTGCATGAGCCCAAGAAAGTCTCTAAACAAAAAAAAAGAAGTATTAAAATTTGTGTAATGTTTTTCTTTTAAATTTATTTTACTTAGTGGCGTAGTCCGAGAATGTCCGCTTGGTAAAGCTAGTAATTTGATAAAAAAAACCTATGTTCTTGTTGTAATGTGCACACTAAATTAGTCACTACACACTATCGAGCCTTTGGGTACGTGAATGCCCTCTTAGTTCCAACGTGTATATCCTATACAGTAGTTTATTGTTCGCTTAAGCCTGTGGCAAACACTTTATTCATTGTACAAACAAAAGTGGCCCGACGTGGGCACATGTGAATCCCTACCATGATGTCATATCGCAGTTAATGATAGGTCGTAGAATAGGTCGTTGGCTTTCCATACAATACATTTTACTGGTAATCCACCAGGGAAATTTCCCTACGCCTTCCCTACGTGCGGTGATCTATACTTAGGTAATTACCTAAATAGTACCTACTTAGCCATATCGAACTCCATTAGAAGGGAATTTATCAAATATGGATTTCAAGAAATGATAATAAAAAATACAGGACGATGCTCTATTCCGGTGAACTTGCTGATGGATTAGCTTGAACTCATTATAACTTATTGCATTTTAAATGTATTTGTTGCAAAGGTATTAAGAAACGGGATCTTTAAGTACCTACTTAATTTACTTTTTCATTCTAGAGAACTTCTTGTTGCAGCTTTTACTTATAAAGTTATTTATAAATACAATACTACCGTACGTCGTGTGTGTGTCACTGAACTCCTCCTTAACGGCTGGACCGACTTGAATGATATTTTTTGTATGCGTTTGGGTGGCACCGAGGATGGTTTAGATTCAGCCCGACAGATGGCGCTGCAGTCGGTAAACGAATATCGTGCAGGACAACGTCTGCCCGGTCAGCTTGTTTATTATAAATACCTAACTGTCTTCACGAAACGTACAAATTTCTCGAGAACTTACTTCAGATTTTCGTGCTTGTTGCAAACAAGCTAAAGGTGGCTATGAAAAAAATAGTTGTATTTCTTTAAAAAAGCGAGAGCGTGACAGCAACAAATTGTCAACAACTGCTTCGTTCAGCAATCGGTAACACCGGAATTTGTTGCTAATATATGTACTTTTGCCTTAGAATTTCCAAGTCTAATTTAAGTTAGGACTAGCGACCTGCCCCGGCTTCGCATGGTTGCAATTATGACATTTAAACTTTCCTCTTGAATAACTCTATCTATTAAAAAAACCGCTTCAAAATCCGTTGCGTAGTTTTGAAGATTTAAGCATACATAGGGACGGACAGACGACAGCGACTTTGTTTTAAACTATGTAGTGATAGTGATAAGTAAAACTTTAAACTAAGGCGCTTCCGTAAGAACATGCTTTTAGTGTAAGGGTTCCGGATACTAAATAATAATGTCCCCCCCAATCTTTCTGAGGGGGATTTTTTAAGGTCATATTGATAACCGTTCATCTACCTACTACTCTCACTCTTGAGTCGGACCTCCTCCAGATACTGAAGGGTAATAAGCCTACTGTGCCACGGTGGCCAAACGCAAGTTTTCCTTCTCTTACAGCTAGGTTTTCAGGCTTGCCACTTCCTATAGTCGCTTCTTACGACACCCTCAGGATGGTAATGGGGTGCTGACACTATGTATTCTAAATTCGTAACCACACGGACGTCTGTCCGAACCGACAATCTAGTGCAATATTTAGTATACACGTTATCCCTAAACCATCGCTGCAAGGTGTCGAAAGAGGCGAGTATTTATTTATTTATATTAATAAGGATCTCCAACAAAAGATATACACAATACATGATTCATTGTTATATGGCAACACCAGGTATTAAATAGTGTACTCCTTCACTTATAGGAGACCACAACATGCACAATAATTTTAAATTTAAAAACTAAGCCAAAGTTATATCATTAATATTAAGTAAAATTTGGAAAATAAAAAAAAGGAGAATATAACATTTAGATATAGGTACTCAAATTAAATTAAATTACGTTAAATCAGATAAACACTTTTTATATTTGGACAGAGACTCACAGATGTCCAAGTTCGTAGTTTTAGCTAAAATATTATATTGCCTACAAAGTCTTGGTACTTGGTATTGAAACGCAATAGGAAGACAACCTCACCTAACATCAACAGAAAACTTGCAACAATAGAACCTGTGCTCTTTCTTCTTCAGCTCTTTCTGGCTAGCGTTGCACCGTACGCCAATTTCATGTCATGAACTTGAAGACGGCTCGACTCAATAGCGAGTTATTTTTATGTCAAAACTCAAATAATAATGAAAATAATAACCAACTCATATATCATTTCCAGGTGCGGACTGCTCCAGATAGTGCCATAACTGCCCAGAACTATCGGAAAACTTTGTTGCATCAAAGTTCGCAGACTTCAGTGTTTAATTAAACAATTAGCTGTTTAATTGAACAAATCTCGCTTTACACTTTTTTCCTCCGGATCTCCGGGGGTGTGAAGAGGTCCTCAAAATAGCCAAAGTGTCTCCGATAAAGCTGTCGGCGATGGACAGCAACTCGGTGTCACCGATGCCCGAGCTAGCACCTATAGCGGAGTTCGACAAGTCTCCGCCCTCGCCGCCTAACGAAGAGGTCCCCATGGATGATTTACCACCACCGCCTGCAACTATTTCGCAAGCTGAGGGGAAGAAACTTAAAATGTAAGTAATTTTTGATATTTTTTTTTATAAAGGGCTGTTTACAAACATGAATTTCACGACCACAAATGACACTCAGACTCAAAGCAAGTGCCTCTGGTTTACACAAAGACACTAGTCAGACCCCGGAATCGATCCGAGGACCGTATATATTCTAACCACTAGACCAACAAGTCAATACTGTGATACAATTTCTACTAGTACTATGTACTAGAAAGAATCTAATATAAAAACCTGAATTGACAGTAAATTAGAGATACTTATTTGATCCGCGTGGTGACAGATTTAAAATATATAGTGTCACCACCCCATTCCATTCTGACGGTGTCGTAAGAGCCGACAAAGGGCAATGACAAGTCCGATAACCTAGCCACAAGAGAAGGGAAAATTGATACGAAACTTTTTTTTAACGTAACCTTTATAAAAGTACACGATAAAGCCTAAATACTATATCTTAAAGTTATACTAGTAGCTAATAAGCACTAATAATGCTTTAAGGGCATTTTTTTTGTGTTTTATACTGTAGCGACTAGCATGCTACATACTTTACACAATTTATCTGAAAAATCTGAAATAATAACGTACAAATGCGAGAATTGTCCTACATCGCGATATCAAAGTTTCCAGGGCAATTAGCAAATCCGCGACTACAGTTATCGGGGGATAGGCGCCGCGGCCCCCTGCCTCCTCGTCTGGCTGGATGAACCCTTTGCGCCAAAAATACGAAGACTGCGTCGTCAAACACAAAATAGGCAATTAAAAGTCTTACAAATTTACTTGCAAATTTGTAGACCGTCTTTCTTGTTATGTTGTTTTTTTTAATAGGAGATTTTTAAGAGGTTTAATATTTGATAATGTAATTTCGCTTCCATCTGTTTGAAGGGACATTTCGAACAGTATCGATTTCTCGTTAAAGTGGTAAAAATTACTAAAATTCTTAAGTATATACTTATGTACTTATTTATTCATATCATTTTTGATAACTTCGCAAATCTTAGAACAATCATCATTAAAAATTTCAAGTACAAAACAAATACTGCATTGGGTAAAATATATTAGCAAAAATCAACAATAAATAAATAAATAAATATCCTTGGACATTTCACACAACGCCATCTCGTCCCAAGCTAAGCCACTTAATGCTTATGTTATGGTAACGAGATGGATGATAAACTACATATATAAATTTTTTTTTGCAAATACATACATATTATAGATAGAAATGACACCCAGACTCCGAGCCAGTGCCTCTGGTTTAGACAAAGACACTTGCCCGACCCCGGAATCGAACCCGGGACCCGTTGATCCAATGGCGGCACATCTAACCACTAGACCATATTTTTTTAATCAAACGTATTGTTGTTTCATGCAGTTTATGTTCTAATCACTATTGCAGGCGTCTGCAAACTATATTAATTAAACTACTTGCCATGTAAAAATAGAATTAATGTCGGTGATCTAATAAAAGAATATTGTATTTACAGACTATTAGACAAATACAACATACATTAACATATTAACAATCAATAGTAACTGGAAACGGTAATAAGAAAGTTCTACATCAACTAATATAAGTGGTAGGTATGGTTTAAAGAACATCCTATAGTATTTTTATTTTTCGTTCAACCTATATTAACAGCCGGACGTCCGATGCGAATATGATGTAATTTAATTCAAAAACCATTAAAGGATGATATTGGTTTTGTAGGGTTAGCAGCCGCAGGACGCAGTTAATAACATGGGTAGAAATTGTGTGGCATTTATATAAACCTTAAATGCGGTTTTTTAGACGTATAGCAATATTATTTAACAGCTCTTATTTATTCTATTTACAATTAATTTCCATATTGTTGCGCATGATTACATTCAAGTGCTGCCATCTGTTAGTTACAAGTGAAGTTTTTTTGGCTAATATCCATTGACTAAGCTACAGCCGTGTAGTCTCAGCTGGTGCTACCTGATAATTTAGTTCACTTGTAACACTCTAGAGGACGCCACTTACATGTGTATACATATCCAGACCTATTTAAAAATAGTAATTAAGTTTAGTTATCAATTATTTAAAAACAATTATTTTATTTGGAAAATAAAATTCTTGTGTTACTTTGTTTTAATTTGATCCCTTTCTAACATGTCTATGAGAGTTATAGTGATCTCTGTCTCACACGAAATACTGGTTGGGCCAAAGTAGGGCGCTTGTCGTGTCCGGATCGAGTCGACATCTCGGAGAGTGGCGATACGGACCTCGCGGGAAACATGTCTATGCGATAGATTGCCGCCAAATAATTTACGAACTTCGAACATAAATATTTTTTTAATAAACTGTGCTTTGTGTTCTGTGCCAATTTATTTAGGAACAATTTAAACGTTCCAGTCCTTCAAGTCAGTGTTATCTATCTTTTGTGTTAGGTAACTAAATCGCAGAAATGGCGAGAGGAAAAAATCAGACGTAAGTATAATTAATTTGTAAAATATGTAGAAACTTTTTTTAAACACCGGCATTAATTTAATATGTTTATAATTTATTCTCTTAATTACTTGAATAATTTAAGCACAGCAAGTTAAAAAGCAAGCTTATAATTATCAACACTAAAAGCAATAAAAGTAGAAAAGAAGTGATACTAAAAATGTTAATGACTACAGCATGTTTTGGACTGTTAGACTTAAATTTATATTACGTTAATTGTTAGTAAACTATTTAATGACACCAACAACATATCTACACGGTTTACGCATAGCCATTCCAATATGGTACTCTACCAAACATCGATAAGTTTCAATTTATTTGACCCGTTTATAATAAAAACGTGACATACGCAATAGAGGACCGCTGTAATTAATATTATAGCACTACGCCCGAAAGTCTAAAATCTAATGATGTCTCTAACAAGAGAAAGTTCAACTTGTTTTTATTGAACGGGATATATATTAGGGTGACTATCTTTCATGTGTGAGAAACTGACACGGGATGTCCGTAATTACGCTGCTTGATTTATTTGTACTCGTCCGGTTGGTATATATGTATGTAGTTTAAGGTTGAAGTTAACCCACTTTATATTTAGGTAAATTATTTTCCTTTTTTCAAAGCCTATGGTGGATGCTCTAGGGTAGCCCGCGAAATTCAAATTTTCTTACGTTTTTTTCAATTTGCAGGGCAGTGCTAGGTTGTATGATGATGAACATTTGATTCGCGGCTGTAAGACGTATGTAGTAACAGAGTTATAATCATCAAACTCATCAATACAACCCTCCAAGTCTACCCTGGAGCATCCACCTTAAATATAATTATTATTTTTTTACTTCGTTGATCCTCATGGATACCGGGCCGTTGGGATCTGGCAGGGTTATGTGACCCCGGGGCTCGTCTAAATGGTAAATTGCGCATATGTATATTTTTTAAAAGAACCTATTTAAAAATATCCTATCTCGTGGAGCGTTGATAGGGGCACATTCAGCATCCAAGTCGCGACTTATTAGAGCCAATCATTCATAGCGCGGGTCGTTCTCCAGCCCCGGAGGGCAGGAAATGAAATAAAATTGATGCTGCTCACTGTCGCAGTTAAAACAGGCGTATGAGGCCGTGTGATATACAAGGCGTAGCAACGGATCGAAAGTACTGATACGGCAACATTTTAGCACAAGCCATCTTTATTTTCCATTAAAACGTTTAGCAAAACTCTTGACGTGAGTCGGTAAAAATATCTTACATGTTTAAAAAGGAGACGGACATATTTAGAATACATAGTGTCATCATCCCATTCCATCCTGAGGGTGGTAAATTACCCACTGCTAGGTCGGGATGGGAAAAGGTCCCATTACATGGGACAGGGTTTCGTGTCAAGTTTTCCTTTTCTTGCGGCCAAGTTATCGGCCTTGATATATCCTTTTGTCAGCTCTTACGACACCCTCAGGATAGAATGGGATGGTGACACTATGTAGGTATTCTAAATCCGTCACCACAACATCTTGCTCGGAAAACCTTAAATCTACTCGTCTTATTTAAAGTTAGAATAGCATCTCTAATATAAAACTGCTTCTTTCGTTTAGCTCGAAGCCCTGTTCATAGGTCAGATTCTTAAAATTAGTTCAACATTCATATGTCACATGATATGGTAGTCGTGAAAAAAATCCATGCTCAAGGATACTGTTATCTTCGCGGTAAACATGATTTTCACAAACGTTTATATCTAGATGTACCTAATTCTGATAAAATATCTGCAAAGAGCTCGTCTAATTTTCAAGTGTTTATTTCTGGATGTAGTTATCAGTTGAATGCAATTGATCTGCAAGTTATGAGATGTCTCGCTCTACATGTATCTTTTATAAACTCTAAATATAGAATACTAGTACTAATCCTGATCAGCCCGTAGATTAACCATTGTTCGCCTCCTCCAGTCACAGGGAGGGTATTTAGCCTACTGTGCCACGCTGGCTAAACGGATTGGAACAGGGTTCAATTTTCGCTTCTCTTACGGCCAGGTACAAAAGGAAATGACATGCCCGATCATGTCATTTCCTTTTGTCGGCTTCTACGACAACCTGGGGATGTAATGGTGTGGCGACCTTATCTACACCCATACGGACTAGAAACAAATATAATAAAATACTTAATTTCTTTAAAAATGCTTAATAAGCTCCCTTGTATCTTGCCGCCATCTTCCAGGCATACAAACTCAAACATTAAAAAATTATTTTTTAAAATTTATTGCCATGTTTTTTTGTGGCATAGGTCTCGAACTGACACTATAGTTAGTAGGTTACCAAAACTGTCAAAATCGACATCCAAACTTATTTTGACAGTAAGGATTTTTTTTAAACGAAACTTTTGCATAACCTGTATCACGTAGGCAGTATATTAAAAATATTTTTATGCAGTTTCAAAATATTTTTGTTCAGTATAGTTTGTACTGTATACGCTTACTGAAATTCGGTTCACAAATTATTAAAACTGAAATTAAACAATTAACAATTAAACCTATAGTAAGGTTTTGGTCTTTATATAAAAGTTTAAAAACAAACCGACACAGATTTAGGAAAAAGGAATAACTTTACACTTAAGTGACCTCGCAATTATTTACAATAGCAGCCTCGACATGTCTGACTAAGAAGCGGTATTTAAATTGTAATAATGTAAATATTCTCTCAAGCGGTGAAATACTTGAACGCATTATCTGTAATTAGGCTCGGCAAATAGTTTTCGTTTACCGTATCTGACGGTCCTTTAGAGACTATTATGACGCATTGTCGCGTTTGTAATCTACTACTACTACCCAAAAACGACCCACTGCCGAGTCGGGCCATTACTGGAAGGGCCATTAGCCTATGCACAGGGGTAGGCACGGGGTTTCGTTTCAAGATTTCCATATCTTACGGCTAACTTTTCGGCCTTGTCATTTCCTTTTGGAAAATATGATAAAACAAGAGTGTCCATGGAGTTTCTTGCCTGTTCTTCTCCATAGGATCTACTTTTTGGAACATGCAACTAGATTCCTAACTTCACTTTTGACTTTTCAAAAACACCAGTAAATAGGATCAATTGAAATAAATGATTTGAGTTTGAAACTCTTACGACACCCTCAGGATGGAATGGGGTGGTGACATCATGTATTCGAACCGTCACCGCACGGTTTATAATTTACTTAAATATAAAATGCAACAACCGTGTAAGAGCCCCCGCGCATTAGGCGGCCAGGCCGCGCGCCCAAGGCGCTGCGGCCAACGAATTCATTCACAATGTATGTAGATGCGCGCATTAGGCGGCCAGAAAAACGAAAACGAAAAACATCGCGACACATACGCGGCCAATTGGCCGCCGCCGCCGCGGCCATCCCGCGCATTATGCGGCCAGGCCGCGCGACTGGTCGCGCGACTGACTCGCTGAGAAATGGTCGAGATTAATGCGCGGGGGCTCTTAATCTCGACCACTTGTCATTGTATACATCAACAGAACGGAAAAATTTTTTTTGAAAATACCTGGTTAAGGTCGCCGGAAAGCAGTGGATGCGGGCGGCCCAGGACCGGCCTTTGTGGAAATCCTTGGGGGAGGCCTATGTCCAGCAGTGGACGTCTTTTGGCTGAAATGATGATGATGAAATACATAATAATAAGGGGCCAAGCAGTGCTGCAGATTCTGCTGAATCCTTCAAACGTTGCAAATGTTGTCAGAACGATTCGAGTTACATGTTTGTGCCCACTTGAGGAGGAAACTTTATTTCTGTTGGGGCTGAAATAAAATTACTAACAAAGAGTTTTTCAACCGTCTTTAAAAATTAAAATTAGGCTGCACTAATAATGTTACGAATATTTGTTAAATTGTATTGCTTATTAATTGTAATGTAGCACTTAGATAAGACTTGAGCCTGCATGTTTGTTAGCATACATCGATACCCAATACGCGAGTCAATGTTGCGTATTGACGTACCTATAGTACGAGTATTTAGTTGAACTGAAACATAAGTAAGAATTTAAAATAATGATAACTTACGAGTACGCCTTTTATCCAAATTCATCTCGAGAGTTTCGTTCAGTAGGTAGCAGTTTCAATGAATTCTGATTTGATTACGATCAGACAATTTGTATAAGTACTCGTATATGTAGGTCACTAAAACAATTTTTTGGGAACTTTCAAAACCGAAGGTTCCAATTCTTCCGTGAGTTGATTGCGTTCACTGATTATTTGTGAAAAGAGTAATATTACTGTTCGCTTCCAACATAACATATTTAGCTCCTACCAAAATGGCATGACAGCTTCGGATAAACCTATTGTGATTTAGTTCATCACAATAATAAAAATAAAACATACAACCAAAATGTGAGCTTTTTGAAATCGAACTATTGCGATTTGTATGTACCCTGAAGCGAGGGCCTTAGGGCCTCCGCGCATTATGCGGCCAGGCCGCGCGGCCAAGTCGCTGCGGCCAACTAATTCTTCTACGATGTATACATATAGCTGCGCGCATTACGCGGCCAGGCCGCGCGGCCAAGTTTTGGTCGCGCGGCCAACGAAAAACATCGCGTCACATACGCGGCCTATTGGCCGCCGCAACCAATCCGTGCATTATGCGGCCAGGCCGCGCGGCCTGGCCGCCTAAATGCGCGGGGGCCCTTAATCGTGAATTTATGTTATTAACTATGTTAAAAATTCCTGACAAAAGTGGTGTTTCTGTGTTTGTGTATGGTATCATAGCTCGAAAGTGAATGGACCAAACATTGGACGGTGTTGTTAATTTAAAAGCATGTTTCTTTGAGCTGGTTCTTAGATATATTTATTCAAAATCGATGTCTAGGTCATCAGCTCTGCCGTTAAGTGTTAAACAGAAACAAAACAATTATACATAGTATTTCTACTCATTCACCATTAGTTTTGATTGACGGAGCAGGAATTGCGCACCAAAGGCGAAAATATTTAGCCAGGAACGAAAAAGAAATGCGAAGAATTAACTACTATGGTTTTTGATGAAAGAGTCCTTAGCAACTGGCTTAGTGAAACCGGCAATTTCCATTTCCTTTTTTTATTAGAAATTTTTATTAGATAATAAACTCTATAATTTCTTTAGGCAATCTGAAAGTTGTTTCGTGATAGTAAGTTAGTAGTAAATAAACTCTTAAACCGACATCCTCTAGATATAATGTCGTCCTAAATTCGACGCCACATGGACAACTATATTTTTTTGTTGTAGAAAATGAAAATTAGATAAAAAATTAGATTATAAAATTTAAATTATAGTTCTTTAAATAGAGTTCTATTCGCAATTTGACCACATACTTCTTATATAATATAAAAATGAATATTTGTCTGTATGTCCTATAAGGAATCGTAAACTGTGCATTTGATCATGTGCTGATCTTCAGCCAAGTGTTGTGTATGAGCCCAGGAATGTTTCTGAAGAAAATAAAACTGAACATTGTGTAATGTCTTTCCTTCAAATGTATTTAGTTACTGGCGCGCGCAGGTTACATCTAGTTAACAATAAACAAAGAGTATTTTAAGCGTTTCTCTGTCAAATACATGGTAGTGTGTAATTTTTCTTTTATTTATCTAGTATATTTATTATATTTTAACTAGTGGCCCGCCCCGGCTTCGCCCGTGCAAAGCGGGGGTGGGTTATACAAATAAACCTTCCTCTTGAATCACTCTATCTATTAAAAAAAAACCGCTTCAAAATCCGTTGCGTAGTTTTAAAGATTTATGCATACATAGGGACGGACAGAAGAATGCGACTTTGTTTTATACTATGTAGTGATAGTGAAGTGATTAGCATTCTACACTCCTTCTTTATATGAACTATACTACTACTACTATTCAGCTTAATTATATGACCCACTGCCGAGTCGAACCTCCTCCCGTTACATGAATGGTAAGCCTATAAACTATAAGTGTGGGAAATAGATACTCGTCGACCGCGCAATTTTCGTAAAAAGTGGTCAAAGTTTTTGCTTATACTATACCTATATATATCTGTAATGTATATTTTTTTTTTATATTTAGATATATACTGTTTAGACAGCTGCTTAATATTTGTTCATCAGTGAGAGGGGAGGGGTACCGGTAGGTGGCCGTCACGCGACTAGTGGATCAATTATGTCCCCCATTTCAATGCAGGTGACAAGTTGTTATAGATAACATTGGGCACATCCCTATTTTTCTTGTTAGGGTGATTGTAGTTGAAATTATATGGAACTTACTAGTGTGATATGTTTTTGTTTTGATCCAAGGCTGTATATCTTAAAATTACACGAAATTCGAGGCTAGTTTTACGAAGACTACAAATTAGTTCTATAATAAAACTTGGTTACATTGAAAACAGATTAAAGTCTCACATATAAGCATATAAATATCTAGTATGTAATTTAGTATTTTTAGCATGAAGAAAAGCTACTTTTTTCTTAGTATAAAATTTTACCAATGAACGAATCATTTGGTAAGTAGGCGGCGCATTGGTAGCGCAGGGAGTTATTTACCGACCGCTCCTGTTGTAAAACATCGCCTTCAGAACATTTATCACCATTTTTAAGGGTCATGGATACGTAAAACACCCTCAGCTTATTATTTAATCATAGTGCTTTTTACGTGTGGTGCCGGATTTATAATACAAAATGTCCCCACCCCGTCCAGACCTGAGTTGTAAGAGCCGACAGTATGAAATAACAAGGTCGGCAACCTACTCGCAAGAAAAGGAAAATTTGCTAAGAAACCCTTTGCCAACCCTAGACGGGTTGGCAAAGGGTTTCTTAGCAAATTTTTGGTAGCGTGGGACAATTGGTAGAAATTTTATATGACTATTTATATGACTTCTGGTGACCAAAGGGCTGGCACGTAACTCGCGCAAAGGATTAGTATAGCTATCCAGCGCGGGACCGTTGCTAGTCTTCTGGGCACTTCGCCAAGTGGCAGCGATGAGGCACAATTGAACTTTTCATAATTAATATATATTATCATTTAGTTATATTAATTATATTTTATACAATTGACTAAATAGATCATTGTTAATATTTTGCTTCATAAACAAAATCTGCATTATTTGACTGTGAATAAATACTACAGTTTTATAATAATATTTATTTTATACATTACTAGCGACCCGCCCCGGCTTCGCACGGGTGCAATGATGAACATCTAAATTTATCAGTGTTTCGCTACAATATGATGCATGTATTATACATATAAACTTTCCTCTTGAGTCACTCTATCTATTAAAACCGCTTAAAAAACCGTTGCGCTGTTTTAAAGATTTAAGCATACATAGGGACGGACAGACGACAGCGACTTTGTTTAATACTATGTAGTGATAGTGATGACTAGCATCTCTCTTAAATTAAACATTTAAGAGTAAAAAGACCTAGACAACGTAGCTGGAAAAAACGGCAAGAAAGAAAATAGCCCGCTAGACAACGTCGAAATAATTGATACTGGTAGTAGGCCGCTAATCACTCCACCAGACGGACCATATGGAACAATACGCAGTGTCAATCAACCCTATTGCAACCACCCATTAACTGCAGACGACAATATAGCCACAGTGCACTTTCTTAATTTGTAGCATTTGAACTTGTGGCAAAAGATAAACATCCTACGGAATATATTTTAATAATATTCTTATTACCCCCCATGTAACTGGAGGAAGGCTGACTCAACAGCGGTACATAAATTGGTTTTATTTATTTAAGCCCTTTTGTCGTTGTTACCTTTGAATCATATACACAGCATAAACCAAGAGCAGTAAAATAATATTCATAATATCGTACAGATATATGATACGTATGTAAAATAATATTCACTTGTACCTATTTTTTTTCTTTATTAGATTAAAGAGGGTTTAATCCCGGGGATTATGTCACCCTCATAGGTACATACTGTAAAAACACCGCTTATACTATAAGGCCCGTCTTTACAATTTTATAAATTATACTTGCTTCTTTTGACTAAGGTTCTGATAGTATACTCTGGCATATCCCTACATTTAAACTGGTGTTCAGTAACATTTGTCTCCTTACCTAACACTTGTACCTATAATAAATATAAATACCATTACGGGATGTTTTTATACAAATTTTGTAACCGTAGAAAACACAATATGTTTGACGTCCGACTGTGTGTTTGCGTGATGCCACCTAACTCCTAAACGGACGAAATCCTATTCAGTATCTATTCAGGATCAGTATTATTTTAACGATGTTAAACTAGAGCGAAACTCTAATAATAGACTAATAACCTTATCCATGTGGTGACGGACTTAGAATACATGTCACCACCCCATTCTATCCTGAGGATGTCGTAAGAACCCACAAATGGAAATGACAAGGCCGACAACCTAGTCGCAAAGGAAAACTTACTATGAAACACTGTGCCAACCCGTCTGGCCAGCATTATTAGGATCATTACCCTTCATGTAACTGGAGGAGGCCCGACTCAACAGTGGGTCATCAATGGGTTGAGTAGTAATAGTAGTTTATTTAACGACTTATCTAAATTTAACAGGTCAATTTTGTGTGAGTGTGTGTGTTTGTGACCCATAAAACAAATGAACGCCTTGGAATATTTTAATTCCAATTTTAATATGGACTGTCTATGCTTCGTGATCACGAGGCATACCTAGCCTATGACTTCACTTCACAAATTGAGCTCACAATAATATCAAATAACTCCATTAAGATATCGCGACCCGATGAAAGCTCTCAATTAATTTTGTATCTCGTATTACAGAACTGTACAGATATAACGATGGACTGAAATTGTTTTATATAGTCTTTATTGAACAACTAAATTGGTGTAGTTTCTTTCGGATAGGCGTTTGTGCCACAAACTCCATCTGTAGGGTTTCGTAAAAGACGACTAAAGGAACGCAAGAGGTAGCTGACTTGGCCGCAAGGAATACTTGACACAAACCGTGTGCCAGCCGTCTTGCCAGAGTGACACAGTAGGCTAATTTCCCTTCATGGAGGAAGTCTGACTCAGTGGTGGGTCATTTCACACATTCATTTAATTAAATGTAAACCTCTTTGCTGTGTTTGAATAATTTCTATCATTTTAAATATCATGATATACAATACATATATTTTTTTTTATCTGTGCTGGAGCATCTGAATAAAATAAAACTGGAAAATCCAAGCGTCGAGTCCTTTGTCCCAGTTGTCTAGTGCAGCTGTAGTCATGCAATTACGGCTGTAGTGAGCCTCGAGAGGGGACTGTGAACAAGCCCGCGACAGGCATCTTTCAGATAAAATATTAAAGATGGCAGACACTGAGTTCTTTATTCAAAATTTGTGGACGGCGGGAAATATTACTCGAAATACATATAACATTAAAAAAGGAACACTGAACTAGCTGTCATTTAAATTATTCTAAAAAGAATATTACCTAAAACTAACTAGGATTTATAATACTTAGGGTCGCCACCCCATCCGGAGGGTGCCTAAAGAGCCGACAAAAGAAATGACAAGGGCGATAAACTAGCTGTAACAGAAAAAAATACTATATACGAAAACATTGTTTTTTTTTGGTTACGCTGGAGAAATGGAAAATGCTTTATGCATACCCCTGCCCCTCGAGGCGGGGTTGGCGGTTATGTGGGATTCCGGAATCTACTAATCTACCCACTAAACCTCACGTCAGGCTTGGAGCGCCACAGGTTCGCGTGAACGCATTCAACCGTAACGCGGTCTTGACACAAAACCGTGTCAACCCGTTTGGCCAGCGTGGTACAGTAGGCTTATGACCCTACATGTAACGGGAGGAGACCCGTCTTAACAGTGGATCACCTATTTGGTCTAGTGGTCAGATGTGCCGCCTTTGGATCAACGGGTCCCGGGTTCGATTCCCGGGTCGGGCAAGTGTCTTTGTCTAAACCAGAGGCACTGGCTCGGAGTCTGGGTGTCATTTCTATCTATAATATGAAATACTATATTTACAAAAAAAATGTATATAAGTAGTTTATCATCATTAACACAAGCATTAAGTTGCTTAGCTTGGGACGAGATGGCGTTGTGTGCAATGTCCAAGGATATTTATATTTATTATTTACCTATGGGATGAGGAGCAATGTTAAATCTAATGTATACGGTACCGACAGACAACCAAGATCTGAATGCTATACGTCGTATTAGTGTAGGAATTGTGTACAGTATAAATTTAATAAACGCATCCTGTAGAAACTTGAGTGGGTGTATAAGATTTATGAAGATGATAGAAAAATTGCTTCAAGGTCTAACTAGTGCAATGATAGACGTCTATCTTCATTTAGGTGCTTTGTGAATGGCATTTCTATGGACCTAAGCGGAAATTAAAAACCAAAAATTTGCTAAGAAACCCTTTGCCAACCCGTCTAGGGTTGGCAAAGGGTTTCTTAGCAAATTTTTGGTAGCGTGGGACAATTGGTAGAAATTTTATATGACTATTTATATGAGTTTTGTGATAAGAACTACGTAAATAAAGTTCTTTTTGAGTTTGTGTTTGAGTTTATAGAACTTGTAGTATTTTGGTAATTATCATAATTTGGTAATAAGCAGCTAAAATTGTATAACTATATTTTTAATTTCCGCTTAGGTCCATAGAAATGCCATTCACAAAGCACCTAAATGAAGATAGACGTCTATCATTGCACTAGTTAGACCTTGAAGCAATTTTTCTATCATCTTCATAAATCTTATACACCCACTCAAGTTTCTACAGGATGCGTTTATTAAATTTATACTGTACACAATTCCTACACTAATACGACGTATAGCATTCAGATCTTGGTTGTCTGTCGGTACCGTATACATTAGATTTAACATTGCTCCTCATCCCATAGGTAAATAATAAATATAAATATCCTTGGACATTGCACACAACGCCATCTCGTCCCAAGCTAAGCAACTTAATGCTTGTGTTAATGATGATAAACTACTTATATACATTTTTTTTGTAAATATAGTATTTCATATTATAGATAGAAATGACACCCAGACTCCGAGCCAGTGCCTCTGGTTTAGACAAAGACACTTGCCCGACCCGGGAATCGAACCCGGGACCCGTTGATCCAAAGGCGGCACATCTGACCACTAGACCAAATAGGTGATCCACTGTTAAGACGGGTCTCCTCCCGTTACATGTAGGGTCATAAGCCTACTGTACCACGCTGGCCAAACGGGTTGACACGGTTTTGTGTCAAGACCGCGTTACGGTTGAATGCGTTCACGCGAACCTGTGGCGCTCCAAGCCTTTTTTTTTTTTTTTTGTTTTTTTTTTTTTTTTTTTTTTTTGGTTTCGCTGGGGAAATGCTTTATGCATACCACCGCACCCCGGGGGAAAGGTCGGTGATTATGTGGGACTCCGACAAGGGTCGTCTACCCAAGAGTCGTTTACCCACTAAAACCCCAGCGGCATACCCTCACACGACGCGCTTGGGGCGCCACAAGTTCGCGTAAACGCATTCTACTGTGACGCCCCGGCGTGGTGCCCGCAACGCGGGCAAGCGACTATCAGAGAGGGCGTCCCGGTATACTGGGACGCCCTCAGTCATCGAGGCTTTCGTCGGTGGTGGCTCCCCCGAACCACCACCGGCCTCCTAGGCGAGGGCAGAAGGGGCCCGCATCGTCACGGACCCCCCTCCACCCCCGCCTCCGTCCGCGGCGCGGGTCACCCGGAGCTCCCTCCCTTGTGACCCGCCCCGCTGCCCCCTTCTGCGACATCGGCCCCGCAGAAGGAGGCCCGTCAGCCCTCGGGCCGGCGCCAACCAGAGGACACCGGCGCACCGCAGCCGTCCAGGGCCCGCAGGGAAACCCTTAGGACAGGGTCCACCGTCAACCCAGGTCCCCGGAGCCCCCGTCCAGGGCTCGCAGCGAGACACTGGGGACAGGGTCCCCATCCACCCAAGTCCCCGCAGCCCCAATCTACCGCAGCGCACCGGCGATCCGTCCCGCAGCCCCCTTCTGCGGCATACGGCCCCGCAGAGGAGGTGCGTAGCCCTCGGCCGGGGCGCTCCAAGCCTGACGTGAGGTTTAGTGGGTAGATTAGTAGATTCCGGAATCCCACATAACCGCCAACCCCGCCTCGAGGGGCAGGGGTATGCATAAAGCATTTTCCATTTCTCCAGCGTAACCAAAAAAAAACAATGTTTTCGTATATAGTATTTTTTTCTGTTACAGCTAGTTTATCGCCCTTGTCATTTCTTTTGTCGGCTCTTTAGGCACCCTCCGGATGGGGTGGCGACCCTAAGTATTATAAATCCTAGTTAGTTTTAGGTAATATTCTTTTTAGAATAATTTAAATGACAGCTAGTTCAGTGTTCCTTTTTTAATGTTATATGTATTTCGAGTAATATTTCCCGCCGTCCACAAATTTTGAATAAAGAACTCAGTGTCTGCCATCTTTAATATTTTATCTGAAAGATGCCTGTCGCGGGCTTGTTCACAGTCCCCTCTCGAGGCTCACTACAGCCGTAATTGCATGACTACAGCTGCACTAGACAACTGGGACAAAGGACTCGACGCTTGGATTTTCCAGTTTTATTTTATTCAGATGCTCCAGCACAGATAAAAAAAAATATATGTATTGTATATCATGATATTTAAAATGATAGAAATTATTCAAACACAGCAAAGAGGTTTACATTTAATTAAATGAATGTGTGAAATGACCCACCACTGAGTCAGACTTCCTCCATGAAGGGAAATTAGCCTACTGTGTCACTCTGGCAAGACGGCTGGCACACGGTTTGTGTCAAGTATTCCTTGCGGCCAAGTCAGCTACCTCTTGCGTTCCTTTAGTCGTCTTTTACGAAACCCTACAGATGGAGTTTGTGGCACAAACGCCTATCCGAAAGAAACTACACCAATTTAGTTGTTCAATAAAGACTATATAAAACAATTTCAGTCCATCGTTATATCTGTACAGTTCTGTAATACGAGATACAAAATTAATTGAGAGCTTTCATCGGGTCGCGATATCTTAATGGAGTTATTTGATATTATTGTGAGCTCAATTTGTGAAGTGAAGTCATAGGCTAGGTATGCCTCGTGATCACGAAGCATAGACAGTCCATATTAAAATTGGAATTAAAATATTCCAAGGCGTTCATTTGTTTTATGGGTCACAAACACACACACTCACACAAAATTGACCTGTTAAATTTAGATAAGTCGTTAAATAAACTACTATTACTACTCAACCCATTGATGACCCACTGTTGAGTCGGGCCTCCTCCAGTTACATGAAGGCTAATGAGCCTAATAATGCTGGCCAGACGGGTGGGCACAGTATTTCATAGTAAGTTTTCTTTTGCGACTAGGTTGTCGGCCTTGTCATTTCCATTTGTCGGTTCTTACGACATCCTCAGGATGGAATGGGGTGGTCACCACATGGATAAGGCTATTAGTTTATTATTAGAGATTCGCTCTCGTTTAACATAACGTTAAATAAATACTGATCCAATAATAGGATTTCGTCCGTTTAGGAGTTAGGTGGCATCACGCAAACACACAGTCGGACGTCAAACATGTGTGTCGGGTTTTTAATTATTCAAGCAATTTTCTACGGTTACAAAATTTGTATAAAAACATCCCGTAATGGTATTTATATTTATTATAGGTACAAGTGTTAGGTAAGAAGACAAATGTTACTGAACACCAGTTTAAATGTAGGGATATGCCAGAGTATACTGTCAGAACCTTAGTCAAAAGAAGCAAGTATAATTTATAAAATTGTAAAGACGTTATAGCATAAGCGGTGTTTTTTCAGTATGTACCTATGAGGGTGACATAATCCCCGGGATTAAACCCTCTTTAATCTAATAAAGAAAAAAAAATAGGTACAAATGAATATTATTTTACGTACGTATCATATATCTGTACGATATTATGAATATTATTTTACTGCTCTTGGAAACGCTGTGTATATGATTCAAAGGTAACAACGACAAAAGGACTATATTTAGCTTAAATAAATAAAACCAATTTATGTACCGCTGTTGAGTCAGCCTTCCTCCAGTTACATGGGGGGTAATAAGAATATTATTAAAATATATTCCGTAGGATGTTTATCTTTTGCCACAAGTTCAAATGCTACAAATTAAGTGCACTGTGGCTATATTGTCGTCTGCAGTTAATGGGTGGTTGCAATAGGGTTGATTGACACTGCGTATTGTTCCATATGGTCCGTCTGGTGGAGTGATTAGCGGCCTACTACCAGTATCAATTATTTCGACGTTGTCTAGCGGGCTATTTTCTTCCTTGCCGTTTTTCCAGCTACGTTGTTTAGGTCTTTTTACTATTAAATGTTTAATTTAAGAGAGATGCTAGTCATCACTATCACTATCACTACATAGTATAAATCAAAGACGCTGTGGTCTGTCCGTCCCTATGTATGCTTAAATCTTTAAAACTGCGCAACGGTTTTTGAAGCGGTTTTTTGTAATAGATAGTGACTCAAGAGGAAGGTTTTTAGGTATAATACATGCATCATATTGTAGCGAAACACTGATAAATTTAGATGTTCATCATTGCACCCGTGCGAAGCCGGGGCGGGTCGTTAGTAATGTATAAAATAAATATTGTTATAAAACTGTAGTATTTATTCACAGTCGAATAATGCAGATTTTGTTTATGAAGCAAAATATTAACAATGATCTATTTAGTCAATTGTATAAAATATAATTAATTTAACTAAATGATAATATATATTAGTTATAAAAAGTTCAATTGTGCCTCATCGCTGCCACTTGGCAAAGTGCCCAGAAGACTAGCAACGTTCCCGCGCTGGATAGCTATACTAATCCTTTGCGCGAGTTACGTGCCAGCCCTTTGGTCACCAGAAGTATCAACCAACCTACGTGGGTACTAGGACTCCACGAACCCAATGTCTCAACCGCAAACGGCTACTGTATTTTGGTCGTTTACGGATTTCTGCAAAATCCGCAGCACTACGGCCTCCCAGACAAGCGACCGACCCATCCTCCAAGGGTTGACAGTTATTCCGTCTGGCCTTTTACCATCGTCACGCCAAAGACCGTTCGGTTCTAGAACCGCCGGAACGTTGGACGTGATATGAGACCGACGTACGATATCATTGAGGCTGGAGTGTCGCGGTATTCTGCCTACGCTGCGCTGACAGGACAGTCCGTGGTGCGCAGTCCGGTCAACTAACTCACCACAGTGGCAACGATGGGACACAACGCACGTAGTTCCTAAGCGGAGACGAACGGCACGTCTAAAAGCTGCAGAGTCCATTAAAGTGCCTATATGTGTGGATGGAAGTGCTTGTAGCTTGTAGCTACAAACCGGATTCCCAAGTTTTACTGGCAAGAAGGTGGGCACGCTCTGTAGAACTTGACCTATCTAGGACATTCATCCGTAGCAGCTCACAGAGCGGCTCGTCCCATTGTGTCTGGTCTGGTCTGGGAAAGAAGGTTGTCCAGCACGGTAGAGTTTAGTTAGATTTTACGCATTTATTTCTAGCTTCATTATCGTCTAAAATTTCAATATTTCCGCGTTCAGGTCTCAAAATGTCTTCAATTAAAATTGTGTTATTTTAATTTTATTTATTTATTTTATTGTTGTCCATAATAAAAAGTAATTTAGTTACTTTTTATCAGTAAACGGTTCTTTCACTGAATTAGAACAAATCTGTAGTTCAATACTACTTTCATTAAATAGCCACACTATCGAACGCTTCGTAGAAAAAAAGTTCATAATTATTATTTGTATCTTCGAAACCCCTGTATTTCTGAACGCCATGGTATTTATGTGGTTTAATAAAATACAAAACAATTATTGGAGTAGAAATGATTATGGCACAACAGCGGAGATTTTTGGTGTGGTATATTGTATAGATCTCGTAAACGCATTAAGTAACTAATTTGCATTTATCACCGAAACGAAAGTAGACCCCCGCCTGCATCGCACTGGTTCCATTCATCGCTTGATGTCAACGACCTGCACGTAACACGGAGTTTATTATGTAATGCATTTGGCGATACGAACATATCTTCGATTGGTTGCAATGATTTTTGAAAAGTAAAGACAGAACCAATGATAAAAACAAAAAAGGAAATAAAATTATTTATTGTCGGGAATTACCACTAAGTTTACTACACAGTATCACCTGAATTGGCCCGCTACAGCTGATAAAATATTTAGTTATAACTAAATATAGTATTAACGATATTTAGTTATGTGTGGTGATGGATTAAGAATACATTGTGAATACACCACCCCATTCATACTGAGGGAGAAGAGCCGACAAATCAAATGACGAGGCGGATAAGAAGAAAAACTTGATACGAAACCTTGTGCCAACTCGCGTAGCCAGCGTGCCACAGTAATGAATTTAGGCTTATTACCCTCCATGTAACTGGAAGAGGCCTGACTCAGCAGTGGGTTATCTATCACCAACTTCAATCGTGCCTAGAGGTTTTCTATTTGCAATTGCGTCGGAGACGATCAACAATACTTTCATTGTCACCTTTCTCTCCAATGTTTAGTATTTATTTACATTAGCGGTTGTTAGATGGTTATTCTCATCGTCTGGTTATAACCTCCGCCATGCATAAATTGTTTTGATAAAGCAAATGCTTATCTTTATGTTTAAATCGTTTACTTCTGTCATTAGAGATCTTATCAGAATGACTATCTGTCATTAGAGATATTTTAGTTAACTTTATGACTTTTTAATTACAATATTTGGGTATAATTTATAGCCTGTTTTGTTTGAGTATACTTACTTACCGGCCTGTAAATGACTCATTGCCGAGCCCGGCCTCTGCCGTGTGACATGGAGGGTAATTATCCTACTGTGCTACGCTGGCCAGACGAGTTAATAATAAATATCCTTGGACATTTCACACAACGCCATCTCGTCCCAAGCTAAGCAACTTAATGCTTGTGTTATGGTAACGAGATGGATGATAAACTACTTATATATATTTTTTTGTAAATACATACATATTATAGATAGAAATGACACCCAGACTCCGAGCCAGTGCCTCTGGTTTAGACAAAGACACTTGCCCGACCCCGGAATCGAACCCGGGACCCGTTGATCCAAAGGCGGCACATCTAACCACTAGACCAACGAGGCAGTCATAACACAGGGTTTCTTATCATGTTTTCCTTCTATTGCGGCTAGGTATTCTGCCTTTTGCGTTCCTTCAGCCGCCTCTCACGCCACCCTCAGGTAGCAATAGAGCGTGACACTATGTATTCTAAATCCGTCACCACACGGAAAAGCACCAGCCTCAAAATAGTATTCGTTGAAAGAAGAAACTTTTCCTTAATATACACCAAAATACTCTTCGCACACAAAAACTAGACCCATTAGGTGTTATGCAACACTATAGAGAGTGTATATAAATTATGTAAAAATTCTGTGAAAATTGAGCTGGTACACAAAGTCATTCGAGTAGCCACCGAAGCGGAACGATAGCCAAATTGCATTCTGTTTTTATGTAAAAACTAGACACCTGCACTATGTATAAACTGTGTCATGGGGGCAGTGTACAAACATAAAAATCACAAACAAAAATGACACCCAGGCTCGCAGCCAGTGCTGTTTTACACTAAGATATTGCCCGAACCCGGAATCCAAGACTTTGACCTTCCCCTTTGCGTTGTGACAGCTTCGCCGATAGCATAAAAATTTGGCTACCTGACGATAAGCGGTACACTCTTATACCCTACTCAATAACATGAGTAATCATGACGCGGACAGCAAAAATGTATAGCGGGTGCAATACTTTACTTACAAGCAGGTCTTATTCTTATTCGGCGTGGTGACGGATTTAGAATACATAGTGTCACCACCCCATTCCATCCTGAGGGTGTCGTAAGAGCCGACAAAAGAAATGACAAAGCTAATTCGAAACCCTTTGCCAACCCGTGGTACAATAGACTTATTACCCTCCATGCAACTGGAAGAGGCCCGACTCTGAGTAGTAGTACATAGCTAGACAACACCATGTCACAATGGAATGCGTTCACGCGAACCTGTGGCGCCCCAAACGTGATGTCTGTATACCGCTGGGGTTATAGTGGGTAGACGAGTCGTTTCCGGAGTCATAACCATCCCACCCACGAGGGGCGGTGGTATGCATATAGCATTTCCCCAGGGAAAACAAAAAAAATACACAACACCATCTCATATTAGTGGTTTGTGTAATTTAATATAATTTTAAGTTTCACAGCTCCAGTTTGAGCGCAACTATCTGCTATCTCCCAGAAAACAGGCTTAAACTGGTTATTTATTTAAACTGGTTATAGTAATCAGCGAGGATTTCTTTCTTTCCATCAAGTGGTTTGCACCTGGCACCTACACCTTTACCTCAATTCTCAAATGGTGTACGCTGTTATTGTGCGAGTTCGCGTTGCCCCTTCCAAAATGCGTTAGGCTAGAAGTCCGTTTTTTCGGTAACTGTGTTGTTCCGCCCGTGGTCCCAAACTTGCTAAGTCATCATCATCATTGGCCCATAAATGACCCACTACTCTCCAAAGCCGCCTCTAGGTGATCTGCTTTTTGCGTTCCTTTAGTCGCCTCTTACGACACTTAGTTATTGGGTTGGTGACATTGTATATTCTAAATACGTCACCACACGGAATACTTGCTAAGGGTCGGTTCACATCTGACGGAAAATGCGTCGCGTATCATTGGTCGCGTAACGCCAAAACCGACAAATCACTATCACTATCACTGCATATTATAAAACAAAGTCGCTGTCGTCTGCCCGTCCCTATGTATGCTTTAATCTTTAAAAGTATGGAACGGATTTTAAAGCCGTTTTTAATAGATAGAGTGATTCAAGAGGAAGATTTATATGTATAATACACGCAAAATATTGTAGAGAAACACTGTTAAATTTAGATGTTCATCATTGCACCCGTGCGAATCCGGGGCGGGTCACTAATCACTACATAGTATAAAACAAAGTCGCATTCTTCTGTCCGTCCCTATGTATGCATAAATCTTAAAAACTACGCAACGGATTTTGAAGCGGTTTTTTTAATAGATAGAGTGATTCAAGGGGAAGGTTTATATGTATAACTCACCCCCGCTTTGCACGGGCGAAGCCGGGGCGGGCCACTAGTGTATGATAAAACATTTAACCTCAGCGTCATACATTTGTCTGCTTTGACGTTACGCTACCGATGATACGCGACGCATTATCCGTCAGATGTGAACGGACCCTATGCCAGCAGCGTCTAAATCAGCAATCAACGTGCTATGACTGTCGATTATGGCAGTTTTGCTCAGCTCGGGACTGATATTAGCAATTTCATCGTGTTGGCATGCATTAGCAAGTTTTTATCATACAGGGCCCCGTAAATGGACGCTGACGTTTGTTCAGCGGTTGGTGAATAGCTTGGGTTTCCAGACTTAATAAACTACGCAAGTGTCAATGCCGTATCCATCTCGTTCCCGATATTGTTAATTTTCAATTGGTCACTAACAGGCTTCGCGCCGGCAACTTTGTTCCCAAATCGACGTCCGTCATTTCGACTGCTCTAATATTATATTTGATATCATCGTCTTCTTGGCCCGTAAAACTGCTGAGTCGTCCATCTTTGCCACCCCGGCTTCATTTATGCTTTTACTTCTCATAAGGCTAGGTTGTGTCTTGTTATTTCCATCAGTTTCACCATCAGAGTGGAAGGTAACCCTTCCATTCTGATGGATCTCATTAAAGATCTTCTGTTTTAGTTTATGCTATTCTTTACTCTCTAAATAATCTATTTGAATAGATCAAATAATGCGATCATATATGCACGAGGCGAGAATGCAACAAATGTGCACATTATTGCCCGCAAAAAGATGCCCAAAAATATTTTTTACATATACCTACATAAGTTTCTAAATAGCTTTGTGAGACATTAATATTAGCTGTTCGTCTGTTATTTGTTGCAACGCATTACATGTTTGCTAAGATCTTGATACAGGATTAAACATGAAGGCGAGGAAGATGTCATAAATAAAACAAAAACTTGTACTTGTGAATATGTTTTGTAATTAAAGACACAGTGTGATAAAATGTTGTGTGGAATAGTATATTAAACGAGTATTTAGTCGAAACTGGAAATGTCATACGGGGAATACACTGGCAATTTACATTAAATTGATTGCGCGACACGGTCGGCGCGGCATGGACACGGCGCGGGCGCCGATCCGCAGTCGCGCGCCCAACCGACCAACTGATACACGGTTCACCCGTAATGTTTTAATTACATCCTCGCCTGTCGTAATTGGCGGACAGTTTAACACTTTAAAGTCTCGAATTTTCTAAATCGAGCACTGTCGCTCTGCGCTTGATGGATTCGCTTGTGACTTGTCGGCGTCCCGTGCGGTTATCAAAGCAGTAACCGATGCTATTGTGATATCGCCTAACTTTGTGTTACGTCACTCTCTTCTAGTCAACCATTATGCGTCAGAGATACCAACTGAAGCAGATACCGTACGTATTGTTTGTTTACAGGTATTTTTAAGATGCATAAATTTAGATGAGTCTGAGGTCATTTTTGAAAATTGTATTTTTCTTATTGACATATGAACGTACTTATTAAGGCTTATTTTTATCTTATGGAACTCTGTGAACATTGCCAAATTTATTTAAAAAGCTTCGTGAACCGTATATAATAATAATCCACTTAAAATAGTTTTTTTTTTCAATTGTTATACCAGAGTATATTGGTTAGCTTGTATGACATTTAATCCCGATTATATTAGATTAGACTTGGTTTAATCTAGAAAAAGTTTGAAAATATGAATAAATATAATAAATATAAATAAATATCCTTGGACATTTCACACAACGCCATCTCGTCCCAAGCTAAGCAACTTAATGCTTGTGTTATGGTAACGAGATGGATGATAAACTACTTATATACTTTTTTTTTTGTAAATACATACATATTATAGATAGAAATGACACCCAGACTCCGAGCCAGTGTCTCTGGTTTAGACAAAGACACTTGCCCGACCCCGGAATCGAACCCGGGACCCGTTGATCCAAAGGCGGCACATCTAACCACTAGACCAACGACTAGTCCTTCCTAGGCCTTCAATTAATACCTTCTGTACCAAGGTATTCTCTGTACATGTAAGATAAGAACCCTAGGCCGCGGTGCATGTTTCCCCATTGGAGAGTGCAACCTGAGGCCTTGGAGCGGGAAATCGAGGAACGTCTCGATGGCTTATTGGGTAGGTTAAGTCGCTAATTTGCATTTTTCGGGCCCACCGTCCCGCGTCCACAACACATTTGTGTACCTACGTAGGCACAATTTAATTTCTTTTATACAACCGCACAAGTATTCCGTGTTGCCTAAAGGTACATTCATAAAAATGATGTGTACAATGCAATGGCAAGAAAGTAGCGTATAAGTATTTGTAAATAATGGCGTTCCTTTAAAGATGTTTGTTATGATAACAACGTTTAATCAGAAATATCATAATCGTGTGGCTACATTTTATTAACGCTTGAGTTTCTTTGCAAGTTCCTCGGGAATTGGCGTTGCGACGTGATAACATAGAGTACGATATAAAATCGCATGTTACGCATTAGGGTGGATATTTAGTAACCTAATTGACGTCACCTTACAGAGTCATGAAACTGTAAGATAGCGCTTGTACACGTTATCTTTAATCTGAATCATACTCCGTTTGTCCACCGCCGCCATCAACGGCACGTCTACGAGAACGAGATTATTTCGAGAAGAGTTTAAGATGACGTGACGGGCGTGCGGTGGACACACGGACGGCCATATGTATCGCCGTCATCTTTTTCTCGTTGACGTGCCGTTGACGGCGGCGGTGGACAAACGGCCATACTGTATGTTATACCTACACAGTTTTTTTATTATTGTTGAAAGCATGAAGTACCTGCCGAAGTGGTTTTATTAAGTAGAATTTGTTAGGTTAGAATGTGTTCATTATAACGAGCACATTCTCTTTTGTCGTTCTCTTCGTACTATTTGCGTTATACAATGAGATTACTTTTCGAAAATAACTTAGTTCTTTTATTTTTATTATTTCTAAATATATGTTGTGTTTAAAGCTCTATCATCAAAGACACTTGTGTCCTAAACAATAGATTTTGTGCTGGAAATTTGACTAAATATCAGCTATGCAGTTGCTATAATTTGTTCCGTGTATAGTGCAATTGAGTGCAATGGATAATACCCACCTATTGAAAAAATCATTTGTATATTTTTAACATTCAAAACGAAATGTCTCTAGTTTTGTTTTACTATATTAAAAAAATCTAGTTTCTATATTTTATTTTCAATACATTTCATTCGACTAATTTGATCATGTCTAGCAGTTATGAAGTCTGTGTTACCGTATTTTGTAACAAGAAACGTTGTTTGCCGGAAAACTGTGCGGGTCTGCAAACAACAATCGTCTTGTTTCAAAGCAAACTCCGGTCTTTCGACGATGTACTTTTGTGTGCATCGAATTTCTGCTATGCCGTACATTTTTTCGAGAAACTGGTCCCTTGATTGAGAAGTTTACATGACAAATCGTATCGTATTCTTATGATAGACTTTTAGAATAGAATAGTATTGATTGTACACTAACATTTAAAAAACTACAAAAAAAAAATATGAGAGGTCTTATCGCATTTCATTGCATGTATGTAATGTAGGTATTATTTCTCAGAGTATTCGGGTAGGTAAAACATAGTTCCCCTCGACTGTGCTGCCACCTTGTCGTAGTGAAGGGGCTTGAGTGCCTCAATGATCCGTGGGGCAATACCAGCCAGGGCTTCCCATGCCGGGCGGGCCCACGGGGAGGGGCGGGACGAAGAGCGGCACCCAGCGCCGCAGTGGACTGGGGCTCCAGGGACTCCTCTGTCCTCAGAGTTGCCCTGCGAGTCCTGGACCACTGCGGTTCACCAACGCCCTCGGGTTGTCGCTAACCCGAGGGCTGACGGGCCTCCTTCTGCGAGGCCGTTATGGCTGCGGGGCGGGTCACAAAGGAAGGAGCTCCGGCTGACTCGCGCCGCGGACGGAGGCAGGAGTGGAAGGGCGTCGTGACGATGCGAACCCCTTCTGCCCTCGCGAGAGGCCGGTGATGGGTCGGGGGAACCGCCACCGACGAAAGCCTCCGTGACTGAGGGCGTCCCAGACGCCCTTCCTGACAGTCGCATGCCCGTTGTGGGCACCACGCCGGGGCGTCACAGTAGAATGCGTTTACGCGAACTCGTGGCGCCCCAAGCGCGCCGTGTGAGGGTATACCGCTGGGGTTTTAGTGGGTAGATGACTCTTGGGTAGACGACCCTTGTCGGAGTCCCACATAATCACCGACCTCTCCCCCGGGGGCGGTGGTATGCTTATAGCATTTCCCCAGCGAGAACAAAAAAAAGGTAAAACATACTTACATAAAGTAAGGCAAAAAATTATGTTTACCACGGTACCTACAAGTAATTAATTTATTATAAGAACTTTTTATTTATTTTGGAATATACTGTTACGTCCGTGGGTAATGTAAATGCCGATTACAACGAAAAATGATTTTTATTAGCAAAAATCACAATACAACACACAATAACTCACAACTAGAAACACTCACAAGTAGAAACACACTGATACAATCACTAGCACTTGCTATCGCCCGATAGTTCGCACTCGTAACGCAGTTAAAACGATAACTGTTCTGTTGCGCGGGTCGACCGTCCTTATATTGTAAATCTATTCGAATATTCCCGATTACTCGAGATTATTCTCACGCTAATTACCTGGCGAGACGTAAACAACATGCCATAAAACCATAAAAATGCAACCGTAAAAATGCCGACAAAGGATTGCACAAACAGTCGTTATTGTTATCACACAAAAGAAACTAAACAATTGCTCGTTGTAAAAATTAAAGAGGTTGTAAAAACATTAGCCGTTGTTTACGCCCAAGTCCTTCGCGGAAGTCCGAGCCAGAACTTTCGGCACAAAATGCGTTTCTAGAATGATCTCATCTGCGGCGTAACAATGCCCCCCTCTTAGGCCTGCTCGTCCCGAGCATCATTAGAGCCGTGATACTGCGCCAATCTATCGACATGGACTACCTTCGGTTTTCCTCTTAGTCCCTTCTTGATGCGGTAGGTCACGTCATTTATCCTTTTTATCACAGTATAAGGTCCTTCCCATCGAGGCTGAAGTTTCGGTGACTTCCCTTTGTGTCGAAGCGGGTTGTGGAGCCAAACCAGTGATCCTTCTTCGAATCCTTTGGTATTTGCATTGCGGTCGTACCTGGTCTTCATTTTGATACTGGTATTCATGCTGTTCACGCGTACTCGCTTATGCACTTCATCCAATTGATCTTGAAGGTCACTTACGAAGTCCGTAACTGGTTTAGGTTTGTCAGGCGGCACACCAGTTATTGCATTCACTGGAAGTCTGACCTCTCCACTAAAGGGCACCTTTGGCCTCTTCACACTGACCACTTTACGTTTGCCCCTGCTTCTAGCCATCGGTCTTTTCAGTGATACGCACACTGTACAACTGCGACACCATTGCTCGACGTCGTCTCTAAAATAGAGCCAGTAATAACTCTGTCTCACTCTCTGTAGAGTTTTCCTGACTCCCAGATGTCTACCAGAACCGCCATTGTGCACTTGACGTAGAACTGAGCCTACCTTACGTCTTGGTACTACCACCTGCCAGGTTATCTCTTCGCCATCGTTAGGTTTCCATTTCCTGCTAAGCACATCATTTTTCAGGGCTAAGCTGTCCCACTGTGCCCAATAACACTTCGTGACGGGACCATAGGATGATACTTCACTCCACTGTGGCTTAACGCCATTACGCTTCCACTTCAGTAGTGGTCGGAGGTCATCATCTTCTTCCTGGGACTTTTTAAGATTATCTTCAGCCCTTATAGCCTTCACATCTTCTTGTGCTTCATTCCGCTCGCAGGGTTTATTACAGCAGCTCTTGCTATAAGGACGACTCGATAGTGCTTCGGCATTGTTCTGACCTTTTACATCTTGACGTTGACTTATACTTTCCCCAAAGGTCAAGCAGTTTTCATCACTTATACGACGAATGGTGTAGGTTGGCACTCTCCACTCATTATCATAAATCTTACGTTGATTTACCTGCACTTGCCCCGTGGTCCCAGTAGCGGTTAGTTTCAACGCTTTTTCATCTACTTGTGTTGCAGCATCCACACATCTCTTTCTTTTCTTAGGGCAGTCGGGACGTATGTGACCTTTTTCTCCACAGCCGTAGCAGGTCAACACATACCGTTGTTTTGCCGGAGGAGCACGAGCCGCCATCTCACGGTAACGTAGCGGTGTTGAAGGCGCAGTAATCACTTCGCGAATCCGATGCGTTCGTGTGTCCTGTCGCACAGCTTCCACCTCTAGAGCGTGAGCCATCGCACTCTTCAGGGTTTGATGGTGCCCTAGACGCACTGCAGCCCTTACTTCAGTATCCCATAAACCGTCGATGAAGGCTTGCACCAGATACACTTCCACAGTATCCGGTGTCATCGACACGTAGGCACGCCGGACTAGTCGTTCAACTTCGACTCCCCACTGTTGGATGCTCTCGCTTATCTTTTGCGTCCTTTCACGGAGTTGTGCACGGAAGACGTGTTCTAGGTGCTTGTCACCATAACGAGTGTCCAAGCCTTCCATGAGGCGTTCCAGTGATCTTCCATCTGCAGGCAGATTCTCCAAAACCAGGAGAGCGTCCCCCCGAAGAGCTAGGGTTAATGCCGCAAAGGATTGTTCTTCATCCCATCGGTTAGTCTTCACCAACGTCTCAAATTGATATTTGAAAGCAGTCCATGATGACGTGCCGTCAAAACGTGGTACATCCAACTTAGCGCCTGCTGGAGCATTCGTAGGAATGGATTCACGTGCCTCGAGCTTAACAATCTTTTTCTTTAGATCGTGGAGGCTATCGTCGTGCCCGTCTATTCTTGCCTCCAAACAGTCGGTTTTGTTAGCTACTTCCTTGACCTCCAACGTGAGGGTCTTCACACGTTCTCCTAAGGTAGCTATCCCCTGGTCTATCTTCTGAGCGACAAGGTCTTGGAGCTTGCGCTGGCTGTCTTCCTGTTCGCGGCGAGTGGCTTCCTGTTCGCGGCGGGAGGCTTCCTGGTTAGCCGCGATGAGGTCCTGCAGCTTGCGTTGACTTTCCTCTTGTTCGCGGCGAGCAGCTTCCTGATTAGCCGCGATGAGGTCCTGCAGCTTGCGTTGACTTTCCTCTTGTTCGCGGCGAGCAGCTTCCTGATTAGCCGCGATGAGGTCCTGCAGCTTGCGCTGACTTTCCTCTTGTTCGCGGCGGGCGGCTTCCTGTTCGCGGCGGGCAGCTTCCATACTGGCTTGCATAGCGGCTAGAACCACAGCCAGGCTGCTTTCAGAGGAAGTACCTGCAGCGACTCCTGATGCTACCGTACCAGGCTGATTCTCCACTTCCAGGGGTTGGCGCGCAGCATCCATCTCAGCTTGTCTCCTCGTCCGTGGTCGCGTGTCGTCGTCTCGTTGTAGGAGCGGCATCCCCAATTCTGACACCAGTTGTTACGTCCGTGGGTAATGTAAATGCCGATTACAACGAAAAATGATTTTTATTAGCAAAAATCACAATACAACACACAATAACTCACAACTAGAAACACTCACAAGTAGAAACACACTGATACAATCACTAGCACTTGCTATCGCCCGATAGTTCGCACTCGTAACGCAGTTAAAACGATAACTGTTCTGTTGCGCGGGTCGACCGTCCTTATATTGTAAATCTATTCGAATATTCCCGATTACTCGAGATTATTCTCACGCTAATTACCTGGCGAGACGTACACAACATGCCATAAAACCATAAAAATGCAACCGTAAAAATGCCGACAAAGGATTGCACAAACAGTCGTTATTGTTATCACACAAAAGAAACTAAACAATTGCTCGTTGTAAAAATTAAAGAGGTTGTAAAAACATTAGCCGTTGTTTACGCCCAAGTCCTTCGCGGAAGTCCGAGCCAGAACTTTCGGCACAAAATGCGTTTCTAGAATGATCTCATCTGCGGCGTAACAATACTATAACTGCTACTACTTCTCAGCCTATACTCGACCCACCGCTGAGTCGGGCCGCCTCCAATTAAATAGCAACTCAACCAACCCGTCTGGTTGGCAAAGGATCTCGTATCAAGATTTCCTTCTCTTGTGGCTAGGTTTTTGTTTCTTGTCATTTCCTTCTGTCGGCCCTTAGGACGTGGTAAATGTATATTATGTATGTGTGTGTGTGTGTGTAATGTGCTAATGTCTGTTTTCTTTTCCAGGTAAGTCAACCTTCGTCACCTTGAGTTTGAGTAAGATTGATTGTGCAAACAAGTCGCTTGGTTTCTAGAAATTTACTAACTTATACATTTTAATTATCTACTGGAAAATTCTAAATTATATTGCCAATCCTGAAAGTGCCGTATAGAAAAAGAAAGAGACAAGTAGGCTTGGAGGAGTTATAAACACGTACAGCAAATCTTATGAATATAATGACGATGACGAAGACTCTCTTAATGCCCACGTCATAATGGATTTAGGGAAATATTTAACGTCGCTCGTATGTCAAACTTTGAACTCAATAGGAACTTTATTAACCTACGTAAAAGTTTTATCACAAAACTCTTACAAATCGTCCAATTTAAAATTACCAATATCATCTTTTGCATGGGCCAAATCTTTTCCCACGCTATGTGGTAGTCTCTCATTCACACCTATCGGTCGTAATTTCTATATAAACACCTTTCATACACATTCTCACAATCCACACGCAAGACCCACATTAATACTGAAACTACCGGCAAGTTTTCAAATTATCGGTCTTCTTTTCGATACTTGTAAAAACAATATGCTGTGCCATGCTCCAAGAGACGTGAGGTAAACACCACCATACAATACAAACCATTCAAATTGTTGGTCGCAGAGATGATTACAAAAATAGTTTGATGTTCGCGCAAAGTGACCTTAATTGTTTTGTGTGTGTAGTTTCTATTGCTGACTTAATATGACCTTGCAGCTAGTTGACAATTTCTGTATTGTTCGAAATGTATATGTAGAACATAGGTTGTCTGTGTGTCCTGTAGGTGAAATAACCCACTACTGAGTCAAGGTTCCACCAATTTCATGGAGTTAGCCTACCATGACACGCTGGCAAGATGCGTTTGCACAGGGTTTGTATCAAGTTTTCCCACTCTTGTGGCATCCTGGTGTTCTGCATCCTGCGTTATGGTTTTGTTTTTTATTTTGGGATTTATGCTACTGCGATATTTCAATGTAATAAAAACTAAATGATACATTTTGATTTTGTGTTATATTTCTTTTTACTATTTGAAAGCATTCGCTTGAATTTATTCTAATAAAAATCATTTTGCTTTTGAATGGGTGTTTGAAATTGGAAATTAGGTAGTCGGATAATGAGCAGTGGGACTCACCAGCGTCGTAAAAGTTATGCACTTATTTTAATTAAGCTTCTTGGTTGGTTCACGATGTGGGAGGATCCTCCGTGGCGTATAATAATTTCTTCCCAGTATTCTTCTCAGGCAGTAAAGTACTCGAGTGGCGACCGCATCCGGAAGGCGCAGTGCTGGTAGGCCTCCCACACGGTGGACCGACGACCTGGTTAAGGTCACCGGAAAGCAGTGGATGCGGGCGGCCCCTGACCGGCCTTTGTGGAAACCCTTGGGGGAGGCCTATGTCCAGCAGTGGACGTCTTTTGGCTGAAATGATGATGATGATTCTTCTTTGCATAATGGTTTATATTAAATTATTTGAGGATGACCTCAAATGTTAATTCGTTTTATAGAATGAATATGGAGATTTGCCGGCAGGGGATGGGCGTGTTTCTGATATGAGAAATGATTAAATCTTTAATACGTTCCCTTAGTCGCCTCTTACGACACCCTCAGATTGGTAAGGGTTGGCGATACACGGAATAAATAATTCATAAATAATTATAAACTTATTTGGGTACGATTGTTAACTGAAATATTGTAGACCAAAGGTATTAAGGTAGGTTAGTTTTGAATTCTGTTTCATGCATTCTTTACTCACAACAACATTAACGAACATTAACGATTGTTTATCCTACTCGTATAAATAAACAGGAACCTGTTAAAAAGATTAATTTCTATATTAATACGTCAAGCAAAAACTTAGTACCCCTTTTACAAAAATTGCGCGGACGCAGGAGTACTTATGCAATTTCCCACAATTATAGTTTATATAGAAAAAGAGTGCGGATTAATATATTTTTTTTAATTATGCAAAGAAATATATTAAATCAATAAAAAAATATTACACACACTACCATGTATTTGACACACACGCATATACAGGGATTCCCAAAAATTGCACGCCACAGCGACACTGGAAGTAGGTTAGCCTAGGTCTAGAAGGTCCTTCACCTAAAAAAATATATAAAAAAAATGGCCAAATAAAAAAAATATTATAAAAAAATACTTATAATGTAGTTATTTGTGACGATTTTGTTACATAGAACGAAATTATGGTCGAATTTCGACGGCTGGGCGACCACTAATTCTTACTAATCTTACTAAAGTCAAGTACAACTACGTAAAGAAACCCTTTTTCCGTGCAAATAACAAAGAAAATCTAATTTACTAGTTAGCTGAGAGCTGTTCTGTTTGGCCATTATGCCACTGTATGCTGGAGACGGGTCTGATGAGAAGTAATTAGGTAATTGAGTATCCGCTCAGACTCTCGTCGGCCTCCCACGCCTCCTTGATTGAAGGATATTTAGCAACGTGGCAGGGATACAATACAGTATTTACCAATGTTAATTTGTGGTAAATCTTCTGAAATCGCTGATTTTTAATGCGGGATGATTATCGATTTGGTCGGAGTCCTTGCTGCGAAGTGTTGTGTGATTGTATTCTTTGCGATTTTCCAAGGTAATATAACTTATTTATTTATGTAGAATCCCTAATGTTTCTTTTAGAAGTGTGTGTACTTTCGAGACCGGATAATTCTGTGATAAGGTAATTTCATAAGGCGCTCTTGTTCTGATTTGTTACAAATTATATCGTCCGTATCTTGTCCGTGTGATGATGGATTAAGGTTACATGGTGTCACCACCCCATTCCATTCTGAGGGTGTCGAAAGAGCAGATGGAATGAAATATCAACGACGAAAACCTAGCTGCAAGGGTAGAAAAACTTGATACTAAAACATGTCCCAACCCGTCTGACCAGCTTAAATAGCAGTCAGATCATTTTTTAAAAGCAACTATAATGTTTCTTGTCGGCTCTTCTCTGTGGTGTAGCATTCCGAACCGGTGGTAGATTCAGTATAAATTTGGATCGACGTAAGTGTTGTGGGTAAAGAGATGGATGGATTGTGTAAATAAGAACATGCATAAATTAATTAAGATATGACGTCGATACGTCATATCTAAATTAATTTAGGTATTAATTTACTCCTATCGAGGAGTGTTTGGGCCAAAAGAAGATGATAGTAATTTGAAACATTACGATTTCCAAGAGTTTTGTGGTAAAACCAACATGTATAAAGTTACTTTTGAATTTAAATTTGAATCTAAAGCTCCATCAGAACAATAATAATTTAATATGGGCTGTTGAGTGAAGTCTCCCGTTTTACAATTGAGTTCGTTGTGACTTTTTTAAGTAACGGTTAGATACCCAATTTGATAATAACTTTTTCTAGCGCAACTTGACCAACGTAACTTTTATATTGTGAAAGAACAGACCGTTGTCCACGGATATAAAAGTCTGACGTCATATTTCAATTACAGATAAATGCTTTTTGCAAAGGGCGAATGTTGCAAAATGTTTGAACATGGTTTGTTAAGGGAAGCGTAGGCTTGTGCTTGGCTTGGTACATTTCAACGTTAGGGATGCTAAAACTGGAGTATTATAGCATTTTGATTAGGATATTAATAAAATCCCTCACACAGATCCTTTAAAACTTGCCATTAGAAAAATACATTTCCGTCCTTGGTGAACTTGGTAATTAACAAGCTATGTTTAATGAATTTAGTTTCGGTTATTTTGCATTACGCCTAATCAGTGAGGAGCCAAACTAAGATATAAAGCCGAAGAAGTAGGTACCAACTGCTTCAAGGGAACTAAAGGAGGCTACTAAAGACGGGAATCAGATATAAAACAAAAGAATGTTAATTATAATCTATACTATTAATATTATAAAGCTGCAGAGTTTGTTTGTTTGAACGCGCTAATCTCAGGAACAATTGGTCCGATTTCAAAAAATCTATCAGTGTTGGATTAATCGAGACAGGCTATATTCTATTTTCAAAAAGTTTGGGATCCGTAAGAAAATTGAGATTTTGTAACAAAAGGTGTAAAATCGAACACCTATTTAGGCATGCGATGCAAAAATATGCGCTATATGCAAACCCGAGATAAGCGCGGGGTTGAAGCTGACGCGAGCGAAGCCGCGCACAAAAGAGTGGTATATCATGAAAGGAAAACTTAATACACACCCTGTGTCAATCCATCTTGCCAGCGTGGCACAGTAGGCTAATTGCGGTCCATGAATTTGGGACAGTCCGACCCAATAATGGGTAATTTATAAGCTGAAATGATCAATAATACGATGTAGTGAGCTTATACGAAGCCTTGACACGTAGGTAAGTTACTCGATTCTGTAAATGTGGAGTTGATTCAGCATACCCAAAATCAAGTGGCAGTAATTGCCTGAAGAACTTTTTATACTTTTTCTTCTTATCAAAACCAAAACTTATTTAATCAAGTTGGCTCATTAGAGCTCTTTTGACAAGTCAATCTTCTTCGTCTTTTAAATAAAAAATAATGTTTGCCCATGTCCTTTATAGAATCGTAAACTATGCATTTGATCTTGTGATGATCTTTAGCAAAGTAGAAAATAATGAGCCCAGGAAGGTTCCTGAATTGACCTTTTAAAATAAAAAAAAAATACTTCTTACCGGTTCGGAATGCAGCTTTACAGAGAAGTGTCGGCATGAAACTCTTTTTAGATCGTCATTTTTAGTTACAAGGCCGAGATAATAGAGTTTGAGACAAACCCCCCACAGTAATCGCAATGGGCCAAACATCAGATATTGAAATTTTACACTTTTTAACGGTTTTATCGCGTGTATATTATTTTTGAATTCCCGGCGCTTCGAATGCTTATGTAATGAATAAAAAACATTTAATTTCAATGTGTAATAAGCTATAAGAAATCATTATTAATTAATTGTTGTAGGTTTAAGATATATTTCCTAAGTTTGGCAACCATGGCCAGTTGTAACAAGAATGCGGAATGGTTTGCGGCCGACGAGTAAAAGGTCCGCTGTTGCTTGGAGCCAGTTATTGGGTTCTGAGAGGAATTATTTTAATTGACATGTAAATTGCCATCGACAAGTTGTTGCCTTGTAGCTACACTGCAGGTTTATGGTATTTGATTGTTACCTGCTGCGTCTGGTCTTCTGATGTTTGTAAATTTCTAAGACGGAGATTAATATTAGATGCTTCGTTAAATTAATACGGCAACATTTTTAAAATTCTGCCTTCAAGGCTCATGCATAGTTGCCACTCGATTGTTTGATAAGATTCTTAATTGACCAGCTGTATATTTTCTTCAGTGTTTCAGTTTTTGTACATCCATAAATGTTTAGTTAGTTTAGTAATTATGAATAACTAGGCTGCTTTGCAGGTGTGGATTTCAGACCTGGGCGGATATATAATTTCCCGTTTGTTGACAGTTAGGATTATTATTAAACTAGCTGACCCGAACTTTGTTCCGCATTATATATATTTAAAACAAAAATAAAGTTGGACATAGGATACCTGAGATTTTTATCCCGTCCGTATAAAACCTACTTTAACAAAACGCAACTGACAGCGAAACGTTATGTTGTCTCTAATTTAATATGGTCGAAAATTTGACAATTAGAAATTTTGAATTCGACTTGTTTATATTTTTGTAATTCACATAATATCTTTATAACTTGTAGCCTATGTGTTATTCTGATGTATAAGCTATATTATTGTAAAGTTTCATTAAAATCCATTCAGTAGTTTTTACGTGAAAGAGTAACAAACATCCATCCATCCATCCATCCATACTTACAAACTTTCACGTTTATAATATTAGTAAGATAAATATCCTTGGACATTTCACACAACGCCATCTCGTCCCAAGCTAAGCAACTTAATGCTTGTGTTATGGTAACGAGATGGATGATAAACTGCTTATATACTTTTTTTTGTAAATACATACATATTATACATAGAAAACACCCAGACCCGGAACAAAATACTTGTAGGTCGTACAAATATTTCTTCCGTGCGGGAATCGAAGCCGCGGCATGCTGCAGTCGATCGCACCTTGGGTAGCACTGTGATAAACTATAGCTTATGCCATTTTGGAACAGTTTATTACTATGTAGTTATTTTCAGAATCGGTTCAGTAGTTTTTGAGGTTATTTTATCAAGAATTAATGAATATTACTACTACTATTCAGCCCATAAACGACCCACTGCTGTGTCCGGCCACGGTAGTTACCTACTGTGTGCCACGCTGGACAGACGGGTTGGCACAGGGTTTCCTATCAAGGAGGGGCCCCCAGGGTCACGGAGCATGCTCTCTGCAATGGGAGTGAATCCCGTGGCCCTGGCTTGGGCAGTCAAGGATCGCCGTCGGTTTTAGTGGGTAGGTCGGGGCGCAATTCACCATCTCTACGCGCCCCGGAGTCCCACATACCCCGGCCATTTCCCAACGGCTGGGTATACATGAGGATCTCCGACGTAAAAAAAAAAAGATTTCCTATCAAATTTTCCTTCTCTTGCGACTTCTCTGCCTTGTCATTTCCTTTTCCCGGCTTTTACAACACCCTTAGTATGTAATGAGGTGGTGACACTATGTATTCTAAATCAGACACAGCAGACAGACTGAATACTACGACTCTATTCGACTCTATTCGCATTAAACATTTACAAGAAACCTCACAATTGGTTTAGTCACACGCAATTAACTTGAATACAACAAGTTCACTCTGACATATGCGGTGGAGCGTGAAAGCCGGCACGCGGCTGTTTAGGCGTAAACTGGATCGCTGTTACATGACGCAATGTTAATCCTATTAGATACCAATAAAATGCACAATTGTGTAATCCGAAGAGTACCTAAACACATGCTCTTGCGGCTGTATCAGTTGTCATTATTTTAACTTAGATATTTACGTTATTTTGTTAGTATAAGGTGTCTTTTATGTTTTATGTACTTTTATATACTTGTTTTATGTTAGTTATATTATATTTATGTGTGTAAATATTATAAATATTGTATATTTAACATTGTAACTATCCTTTCTAAATTTCAATTGTGAATTTTGTAAACATTTTATTATCCTCAAATAAAATTTATCTATCACTCGGATTACCTGTTAGAAAACTTATGTATGAGTTAAGTTCGCCTTTGTACATAATTACAAATGTATATTACTACTTTGTCGGGCCTCCAAATTTTTAAACGAATTACCCTACAGTGCCACACTGGTAAGACGGGACGGGCACAGGGTTTGTATTAAGTCTTTCTTCTCTTGCTTGTTTCAGATTTTGTGACTTTTACGTTTGGTTGGTGACATTTTGTGTTCTAAATGTTTCATCATATGGAAAAACAGTTAAAGTTGCTTTTCACAACTACTAGTCTCCCACAAAAGTACTTAAGTACACTATATACTTTCACTTTGTTGTAGGCTACTTTGTTAACTTTTGTGGAAGAGAAAATAAATGTCTAATTATTATACGAAGATCGAATTATGTGAATTATTAAAATTATTTGAAATGATAAGAATCGTTAAGCTGTCGGTCCCGTCTGCTATTTGTATGCTGCTAATGAAATAGTTACCAGTTGTCCCGGGGAGGGCAGACGGCAGTCGTTACGTGTAAATACTGGTAGTTAGACAAATTAGGTTAGACCAATCCCAATGAAATTGGGGGAAATTCGAGGAAGAAGGAGAATAATAGTTATGTGTGTAAATTAATTGAGGATCAATTTATACAAGCAAACCGAAAAAATACTGTAATTTTAAGATTCTAGTGGCGCATTCTATTTATTGCTTTCGGAATCTCATGCCAGCCATTTAGATTGAGAGCACAATTAACACATTTGTTGATGAGGATACTTACACTGACGCATTGTTCTAAGGAGAAAGAGTTTTCTGTAAACTACGTTAACATTATTGGAAGATACGCGGTATGTAATGCCCTATTTAGGCTACTAAGATTGTTGCGAGGCAAACAAGGCACTTTTGTACTCCCATTGGCCTTAACGTGAATTCCCTCTCGTAATATAAAAAAAAAGTCAACATCTATACTAATACTAGCTCACCCCGCAAACGGTGCTTATTAAAAATAGGAGTTGCTCGTAGAGCTGTGAAAAAATATGGTTGTATGTATTTTTGTATAATAAAATAAAATGTTGTCTAAAAAATAAAATTGAGTGATAAAAAATAACATTTAGGAGGATGAAAAATAGATGTTGTCCGATTCGCAGACCTACAAGAAAATTCGAAAACGAAGGGGCACTGAAATACGGGGAGAGGTGCGTGCATATAAAATATACCCAAAACGTTTACAAAAATAAACGTCCACTCGTGCGAAGTCCGGGCGGGCAACTAGTGTTTTGTAAATGTATGCAAAGGTCAAGAACCGCTATGATGAGCACAGGTGTTTCAGTTTGTTACATAAGTCTTGCACAATGATGAATTTAGCAGTTATACGTTGCTATTTTGTATTGTGTCGCATTATTATAGGCTTTCTTGTTAGGACAGTGATCTGATAACAATTAATTTATATTATTAACTAGTGGCCCGTCCCGGCTTCGCACGGGTGCGACGTTACCCGCGGATGACGGCGTGGTGCGAAGCTAGTAAAAAAAAGTAGCCTAAATTACCCCTTATATCGTCAGTGAAAGTCCCGTCGAAATCGGTCTAGCCGTTCCAGAGATTAGCCGAAACAAACACACACTGACAAAAAAATAAAAAAATAAACATTTTGGTGTATGTACTGTGTGTACATACTTACGCAGCTAGTAAAAAGTGGTTATTTTATTAATACAAACAGACACTCCAATTTTATTTATTTGTAAAGATGAGAGTATGAAGTAAGTACGTACGACTATAACCGCGGGTAACATCGCGGAACTCGGCTAGTATCACATAAAAAAATCAATTTTTTGTCAGATTTTTAATGTCCAAAAAATAATATAAGTCATGTTGTCGACAAATTAAAGTTTAAAATTAGTCGTGTTAATAGGAAGTCGCGGCGCTTGGAAAAAATTCATGAAACTCATACCTTGTCTTGCTCAAACCTTGTCATACTATATGAAAGCATAGAACTACAAACTCTATAACTTCGTAAGGAAACAATATGGACTAAATATGCGTTGTATTAGATTACAGTACGTGTACTCGCATCTGTGAAGCAGAGCTGTATTGAATTTCCAAGCAATGTCGGCAGATAGTTCGAGCGGGCTGTGTACATACATACCGACATACATGTTTACTGTGCCGTTAGTCAAACACAACTTGCTATTAGCTCTGGTGAAAATTAATTTAGGTACATTCTGCTATGTTGGGTAATACTAATAATTAATGTTGGCAATAATCTGTACTCTAACATAATTTTGAGGATTAAGTTACGTATTTTTCTCATGATTCATAGTGTCAACACTATAAACACAAATTAAATGAACAATCCGTGTGTAAAAAACAATAGAAGTGAAAAATTAATTTGTACTTTTTTTTTTAAATACGCGCGGCAGGTTGCTCACGCCGCGGAGGTTTTATGCGCGCAGCCTTATTTCAGCTTTCTAGCATATTAGCGATTTCTAGCACTGATCTTTAATGGGGTGAGATGATGATGATATTGAAATTTTGTTCTATTATCTCACAAACGGATAGAACAATTATTATTTGAGCATATTTTAGGACTTAAGTCATCTATAAAACCGGTCTAATAGCAAAATCGTATCTGTAACAAAAATTAAGTGAGAAACGGTTGGAAATTTGGTAATAATGATTGTTTATAGACCGTGTCTGAAAATAATGTGGGTATGTATGACTTAAAATCGGATTGAATTAAACTAAAGCCTTAGGTTTCAAACTTTAAATGACGAAATAGTTGATTCGAATGAAACAATACTGCATTTTAATTAATATTTGAGCAATTGCCTATGTGCAAATATACTTTCGTATTTGAATGCGGTGGATATTTTGTGGTAATGTTCTTGCTTACTTGTTTTGTTGTCTATTATTCAAGGTAAACAAGTATGTATATACATATAATGAAGAATAATGCAGGCTTAAAATAGTTAAAAAGTTGTTTTGCTTAAATAAATTGGATTAGTTTGTTTATGGTGAAACAAAAAATATCTCTATATATCGAAAAGATAAACACGAAGGAAGCTGTATACAACTTACAGCAATTTTTGAGTACTTTTTCATAATACAAAACCGATTTAATAAATACAGAAAGTGCACAAATAAGGTTTAGCGCGCACGGGTACCTACCCTTGTCTTCGTGACTGTATCACTCTTAACGTTTGAATTAACTTTACGATAATATCACCCCTAACATATATGTACTTATATCATTGTGCGCCTAAATAGAAAAAAAACCTCAGATATCCCAAGACGCAAAGCGATTCAACAGGTTTATAAACTTTTTGAATAATAGTAATGACAATAATATTGTATAGAATATTAGTAATGGCAATAATACAATAATATTGTCATTACTAATAAAGTGTGTTCCATATACAATGACTGGATATATCATACAGTCCAGTCATTGTTTATGGAAAACACTCTTTTTTTAATATAAATATAGTAAACATTAACGTTTCCCTCATGCTTTTGTAGAGTTCTCCAGTCCTTTTGTATCTGGACTTTAGTTCTAGTTATTAAAACAAGACTATGTTTATCATCATAGTCACAGTCATGACATAAACATCGACTTTTATAGGGTTTATACTATATTTCAACTTCTTAACCCTTATTTAAATTGAATATGTGTTCTAAACTCCTGTGCTTTGTATATAATATGTATATCTGTATCGCGTAGGCAGTTGACACCCAGACTTGGAGCAAGTGCCTCTGGCTTACACAAAGACACTTGCCCGACCCTGGAATCGAACCGAGGAACGCAGTCAAACAAGCATGTTAATAGAATATTATCATTGTTATATTTTACATTGAATTAAACATATTTTGTTTTCATAATAGTGTTGTGTAAAAGGTTACCTATAAACTTAAAAAAACTTTCACTCTTGAGATGAAATGCAATCAGAAAAGAAGCGGCAAATTGCAGTTGTCAGTTGTCATCTATTCAGTAACATAGTTTTTAGTGATACTATTTCAGTGTCGCGCCTCCATTTGCTCTACTTACAGATTTTCCAATTTAATGCGACAGTGTCTTTCAAATCTATAGGTTTATGTAATCACTGTTTGTAAATGACGCAAAGTAAACCTGCCAGGCGGAGCGAATAATTTTCCTAGCGATTCATTACTTATTTAGTAACTAACTATATAGGCTGTGTTCATAAAGCCTAAACACAATAATTTTAGGTGCAGTGATTTTTACGAAAAATGTTGTGCTAGTAGAAACAAGTGTGACAGTATTTTGTTTTATTCTGTGACTGTGGATGAGTGTTTAATGCGCGTAAAATGACAAACTGCAAGCTTGTCGCTCATAGGCAGTATTCCAATTCAATTTCTTCTGTAGCAAGGTAAGGTAAACATTATGTTTAGCATTTTGGAAGCGAGTAAATGTTTAAAAACTTATAAATAAAATCAAAATGTTTTTTATTCGAATAAATTCTTGCAAATGCTTTCAAATAGTCAAAAAAAAATGTATTTAATTTAAGAGAAATATAAAAATAACTAATAATTTAGTTTTTACCACCGGTTCGGAACGCCATTCCACAGAGAAGAGCCGGCAAGAAACTCTGTGGTTGCTCTTTTAAATAAAAGGGTTACAATGATGGTGGTACAAACAAGTCTTACAGATTTGTGAAAGCAATAACACGCATAATCATGTAGCCTATTAAAAATTTAAAAAAAAAAATCAGTGAAATTACACACAAATTACACTATATATAGTAATGTAAAACAGCTGAGATAATTTTAACGATAGGACAAATAGGAATTGCTCAACTGAACAAAATGTAATTTCGATGATAATGAGATTTTTCTCTTAATGTTAAACAAAAAACGTTAATAACTTGTAGCAGTTGCGTCAAGATTTAATAAACTGCTACTACTGCAAACGAGCCACATAAGTGGTCTATTTAGTTATGAAACATTCTGCTTCATCACTACATAGTATAAAACAAAGTCGCTGTCGTCTGTCCGTCCCTATGTATGTTTAAATCTTTAAAACTACGCAACGGATTTTGACGCGGTTTGTTTTAATAGATAGAGTGATTCAAGAGGAAGGTTTTTAAGTATAATACATGCATAATTGCACCCGTGCGAAGCCGGAGCGGGTCGCTAGTTTTTAATAAGTTTAATTAAGGATGACTTTAGTTTTTGGTTCAAAAACAGGAAATTATCTTCTTGTCTATTTTTAATTAAACGCTTCAAAGTGAGATTTGGGATAACAAACTACTACTTAGCCCATAATGACCCACTGCTGAGTCGGGCCTCCTCCAATTGCAAGGAGGGTAATTAGCCTACTGTGTCACGCTGGGTTGGCACAGGGTTTAGTATCAACCCCCTCGACTGTGCTGCCACCTTGCTGTGGTGAGGGGGCTTGAGTGCCTCAATGATCCGTGGGGCCATACCGGCCAGGGCCTCCCATGCCGGGCGGGCCCACGGGGAGAGGTGAGACGAAGAGCGGCACCCAGCGTCGTGGCGGGTTGCGGCTCCGGGGACTCCTCTGTCCTCAGAGCTGCCTTGCGAGTCGTAAACCGCTGCGGCGCACCATGAGGCCCTCGGGTTGGCGCTCAACTTAGTTGGCCGTCAAACCGAGTCCTCACTCAACGCCCTTGGGTTGTCGAAAACCCGAGGGCTGACGGGCCTCCTTCTGCGGGGCCGATGTCGCAGAAGGGGGCAGCGGGGCGGGTCGCCAGGGAGGGAGCTCCGGGTGACCCGCGCCGCGGACGGAGGCAGGGGTGGAGGGTGGTTCGTGACGGTGCGGGCCCCTTCTGCCCTCGCCTAGGAGGCCGGTGGTGGTTCGGGGGAGCCACCACCGACGAAAGCCTCGATGACTGAGGGCGTCCCAGTGTACCGGGACGCCCTCCCTGATAGTCGCTTGCCCGCGTTGCGGGCACCACGCTGGGGCGTCACAGTAGAATGCGTCTACGCGAACTTGTGGCGCCCCAAGCGCGTCGTGTGTGGGTATGCCGCTGGGGTTTTAGTGGGTAAACGACTGGGTAGACGACCCTTGTCGGAGTCCCACATAATCACCGACCTTTCCCCCGGGGTGCGGTGGTATGCATAAAGCATTTCCCCAGCGAAAACAAAAAAAAAAAAAAAAAAAAAAAAGGGTTTAGTATCAAGGGTTCCTGCTCTTGCGGCTAGTTGTTTGCCTTGTCATTTTTCTTCTCTTACGAAACCCTCAGGATGGAATGGGGTGGTGACACTATGTAGTCTAAATCCGTCACCACACGGAATATCTGGAACTTCTAAAGCACTTTGCAATACGCTTTCGTGTCTATTAGGTTGCGACTCTCAGCAAAAGGAACTAGCTTTTATTACTTCCTCATATAAAGAGATTGCGTTATGGCCGGCAAATATCTCTGAAGGCAATTCCGTGTTAACTCATAACTGTTGGTACCCTTGTCTAATTTACCACATCTATAAAGCTGCTCTATGGGAAACTTTAACCCTGCCCTGTCAGTGTGTTCTTATTTCCGTAAATTAGTTTAGTTGCTTGGAAGAGAAGAGAGTAAACAAATCCTGTGCCAACCCGTCTTGCCAGCGTGGCACAGTATGCTAATTTCCCTCCATGAACTTGGAGGAGGCCTGACTCAGTAGTGGGTCATTTATGGACTGAAAGAGGTTTCACTTAAGAGTAGTTATGGTAGGTAATTCTCTACTACTACTACTATAACTCAGGCCACTGCTTAGTCTGGCCTCCTCTCATCACATGGAGATTAATTTGCCTACTGTGCCACGCTGGCCAGACTGGTTGGCAAAGGATTTCGGTGACACTATTTATTCTAAATTCGTCACCACGCGGCGATGTGCTGACGAATTTATATGATAGGTACAGCCGGTACAAATAGATAAGGTGTAGACTGTAGAGGAAAGACGCGCAATTATCAAACAGTTTCAGTTCTATATTTTAGAACTAGCGAGCACCAGAGCACCACCAAGTGATTAACCACAAAATTTATCAGTGTTTCTCTACAATATTATGAACGTATTATCATATAAACCTTCCTCTTGATCTCTCTATCTAGTAAAAATAACCGCTTCATAATCCGTTGTGTAGTTTTAAAGATTTTAGCATACATAGGGACGGACAGACGACAGCGACTTTGTTTTATACTATGTAGTGATGATACTTAGTGATGAGTGTCTGACCTTTTCTCATTGGTCAAGCCTAGTGATCGGGCAGCCCGGTATCGTAGTATGGAAGGTGTATTCGTCAGTTTCTTGTGTGTTTTCACTGAAATTGCTCAGCAGAATTAGCTTGTAGTTTTGATGGAGGAGATTTTCGTTCTACAATAATGTACGGCAAAGATTAGTTAGGTTTTTAAAGAGCTGTTAAGTACTTAGGCTAATTAAATTATGATTATGGTGAATATGTATCTTATTGCGTCCGTGTGGCGACGGAATTAGTATACATAGTGTCACCAGCCCATTCCATCCTGAGGGCTGTCGTAAGAGCCGACGAAAGGAAACAAAACCGAAAAACTAGCCGCCAGAGAAGGAAAATTTAACACGAAACCCTGTGCCAACCCGTCTGCCCAGCGTGGCACATTAGGCTAATGACTCTCCCTGTGATGGGAGGAGGCCCGACTCAGCAGTAGGTCATATATGGGCTGAGTAGTAGTAGTATCTTGTTGTCTCCTCAAAAGCGCAGCATGTCGCGGGTTCGATTCCCGCACGGAAGAAATATTTCTACGACCTACAAGTATTTGTTCCGGGTCTGGGTGTTTTCTATCTATATTATGTATTTATTTACAAAAAAGGTATATAAGTAGTTTATCATCCATCTCGTTTGCATAACACAAGCATTAAGTTGCTTAGCTTCGGACGAGATGGCGTTGTGTGAAATGTCCAAGGATATTTATATTTATTTATTCAATCTCCATCTTAAAGTTGCCTAGAAGATATTGCGGTTAGCAATTAGTACCGCATATTTTACGATGTTCTGATGATGTGCAAAGAGTAAATAAAATAGTAGATTGAATAAATTTTGAAACTTCTATCTAAGCGACATTAAAAAGCCTAACGTAATCACAAGAACAGTTGATTACAGATCATAATTTGAGATAAACGGGCCCATTTTGGGTATGCCTAATGGGTTCTTGGTAGGGCCATTTGAACCAACGAATACGCAAGTCAAGGCTACTTAATTATTGCTTGAAATTATACTTTCGTAAATAATATTTTGTTTAAGTATTGAAATTGGTATGTTACCTTGATCATTAAATCAATGAATTGAAATGAAAAAAAGGAAAATGAAGGAATAGTTGGAACGCCTTAAAAATACAAATATGTATTTTGGGTCCGTTAAGGTGAATGTTCCAGGGTAGCCCGCGAAATTCAAATTGTCTTACGTTTTTTGCAATTTGCAGGTCAGTGCTAGGTTGTATGTTCATTAAAATGTTATACGCGGCTGTAAGACGTATGTAGTTGTAGAATTTTAATCAACAAAATCATGAATACTACCCTCCAAGCTCTTAAAGGTGCAAGAAAAACTTTCTCAAGCTCAAAGTCTTTCTTGCACCTTTATATATACGAGTATATACTAGCTGACCCGACAGACGTTGTCCTGTCTGAACTATGAATATTGAATTCGAATTGGAATAATTAATAATAAATTAATATACCGCCTTTTCTTATCGATTCCAATCCCTTATTTAATGTAATTAAAAAAGAAAAAAAGTAATTATGCCAAAAATAGCGAACCGTCGGGACGAACGTCAAATGTTTGACAGGTAACAGTTTGTATGGGAAAATAAAATTGTTGTTTTTATTATTTTACTTACAATATCAATGTTTTCTCTAGACTCTTAAACCTTCCCTGGACTCACACGAATATTTCAAGACCAAAATTAGCCAAATCGCTCCAGCCGTTTTCGAGTTTTAGCGAGACTAACGAACAGCTATTCATTTTTATTTATAGAGATAGTATTGTTCTACCTAAACGTTATAATGAAACTATGAGACCGTGTATCTATTACCTTATAACAAGCCTTAGTGATAGCATACTCCATTTCCGTCCAATCATCATCCAATCATCAATCATTTGTAACAGTTGTCTTACAGAAAACAATACTAAAATTAGAGATATACATGTTCTATTCTGAATATTATACAAACTCCGTCTTTCTGTTCGATTCGAAACTTTGGTTATGCTGTTTGTTGCATGTTTGCAACATTTATCCATTTGTATATGAAATTACACGGATGCTGTTATTCTTAGTAAACAAATACAACCTGTGGTCCAGTTCACAAGTGATCCCCTAGTTGAGGCAGGTTGCTTCAGATTTCCCCTTAACTGTTCTGCCACCTTGCCGTGGTGAGAGCCTTAAACTGCCCACCTATAGCGGCCGCGGTCGATGAGGCGACGAGCCTGGAATATTGTAACACATTTAATCGTTGGTCTAGTGGTCAGATGTGCCGCCTTTGGATCAACGGGTCCCGGGTTCGATTCCGGGGTCGGGCCAGTGTCTTTGTCTAAACCAGAGGCGCTGGCTCGGAGTCTGGGTGTCATTTCTATCTATAATATGTATGTATTTACAAAAAAAAAATGTATATAAGTAGTTTATCATCCATCTCGTTACCATAACACAAGCATTAAGTTGCTTAACTTGGGACGAGATGGCGTTGTGTGAAATGTCCAAGGATATTTATTTATATTTATTATTTATTGTAATACGCGAAGTAGGCGCTTTCGCGTGTAATACATCCTTTAATAACTACTACTTTACCTACCCGATGATGACGCCGCCATAAAAGTCATAAAACCTAAACAAATTTCATATAAGTACAACACAGGGCACGTGCGACCCAGTCATATCCTCTGGGATCACGGGTCAATCATAATTGAGTTTGCGGAGTGCGGACCCTCTCTCACAAGTTCACAAGCAATTTAGATATATCTGTACGTATAAATGACACTGTATATTTGTTGTATCATATATTAAGATCTCTGATACAACATTTACGAGTATATAGGGTCAGCGGATATACAATACAATCAACTCAGCCCATAAGCAACCCACTCAGTAGAATTTGACTATCGGACTTTTACAGTTCCTGATAGAAATAAAAAATAAATTTAAAATTTAAATAAACCATTGACACAATGACCTAAGTTCCCTTTAAAAAGTAGAAAATAAAAATAAAATACATCGCGTTGGGGGACCAGGGGTCAGGTAATAAATAAGTAGGAGCGGTTAATTTAATTTTTATTTTCTGCTTTTTATAGGTACACGCTTATTATGATGTAGATGTATAAGTTGTCAGCTGATTTTCATGGAATATATTATTTTGTAATGTACACGTGATGCGCTTTCATTTGAGACCCCACTCGATTGTATTTGCAGACTTTCGGTTATTCTTCCCCACTTTCACCCCCCATAACTTTTAAACGACTTAACCGATTTTTATCAAACATGTCTAAGAACACTCGCCCGTAACTCACCTGTCATACAAAAAAACTGTATTGAAATCGCTTCATCCGTTCGCGAGCTACGGTGCCACAGACAGACAGACAGACCGACAGATACGTGAAACTTATAACACCCCTCTTTTTGCGTCGGGGGTTAAAAATTAAAGAAAATGTATGCCGTATGTAGAAAATGATTTTGTGTCTAAAATGTGTCTAGTTGGCTTTTCCATATCTAATACACTATACGAGTATGTGCACGAATCGCTTTTCAGGAATAGTGAGGTTGTTTAAATTTAAATGGTCATACAATTTCATCCTGAGGGTGTCGTAAGACCCGACAAAGAAAGTGATAAACTCGTCATTGCGACTAGGCTTGCGGGTTTATCATTTTCTTTATAAGGAAAACTTGATACGAAACCCTATGCAAATCCCTGTGGCCAGCGTGTAGACTAATTGCCCTTCATGTAGCTGGGGGAGGCCCGACTCATCAGTGGGTCATTTATGGGCTAAGAAGTAGTACTTACTACTTAGTCATCGTATCAGCCCATAAATGACCCACTACTGGGTCCGGCCTCCTCCAAATTCATGGAGGGCTTACTACTTAGTAGCAGTATGGAATTTCCGGTGCTAAATCATTGTTTGTTTAATTGTGCCATTTACCGACAGTTGTATCTACTACATTCAGCCTAAACATTTAAGTCAAGGAGACTGGTATTTAAGAAATAAAAATACAAAAACGTTTAGTAGTACACCAAAGCATAGCTGACGAGTTTGTGTGAACAGGGGAGTTAGAGTGCAAATTAAATTTCTCCAAGGCATCGAAGCCGATGGGGCTTATCTAAATTGCATGACATCAGGTTCTCATGAATAATATAGGGAAGGGGGAAAGTATCGTTTTCAACTCACCATTTTCATATTTTAGAGGTACAGCAAGTGGAAAGAAGTGGTCTCTGCCTACCCCTACGGGAAAGAGGCGTGATTATATGTATGTATGTAGATATGCAAAGTGTATCTCTGTTATGTGCGCTAGTGCATCACCACACAGCCCATAAATAACCCACTACTGAGTCAGGCCTCTTCAGTTACAGGGAGGGTAATTAGCCTACTGTGGCACGTTGGCCACACGGGTTGGCACAAGGTTTCGTATTAAGTTTTCCTTCTCTTGCGGCTAGCTTTTCCTTTTGTCGTCTGTTAAGACACCCTTAGGATGGAATGAGATGGTGACACTAGGTATTCTGAATCCATAATCACACATACTTTGGTGTATAGAGTGAACTCGCCAGTGAGAGTATGATTTCTTTATAATATACAGATTATTAGATAAATATAAACTTTGTAATAGTATTTTGGGTAATATTTTTTTTCTGGAACTGACCTGGGTCATAAATTAGGTTATAATCAAATCAGAGAGCCTTTCTTGTATATAAATTAAAAGTTTATTTAAAAATCATCAAAAATAGGTCTTGCTTAAGGCTCAGGCAATACATTGTTTGCTAGTTTAAGCCAATCTTGCAGTTGTAGCTTTCAAACTAGTTATACAATGTTCTACAAAGACAGAACCTTAAAACGTTAACTACGGAGACTTTCAATTTCGGTTTATATCAACTGGCAAACTCAAAATTTTTACAGGTTTTTGTATCAAGTTTTCCTTCTTCTTTTCAAGTTTTCTTGCTTTTATTTCGGTAATCTCCTACTCATCTTCACCTTTCTCACTATTTAATCTAAATCCGTCCGCACGGACACTATTATTACTCAATCTGTATAATATTATGTAATATTCATATCATTAGCATCACACTACGGAGAAATTTCTTTGAACCTCAGTGTAGAGGTCATTATGCCTAGATTCACTTTCTTGACGCACCGGAGCGTACTGCACGATGTCTGCCTTACAGTGTTTGTAAGCCTTAAAGTTTCACTTTCCAAACCAAAGGTAAAACTGCCTAGTTAAAAAAAGATGTTCACATTATGTAGAGATTTTTTATTTAATATTTTTCTTTTAATTACTTGGGGAGAACAACAAATTGTTATTGTCGTTGACCAAACTATAAACTGTAGCGTCATTCAATATATGTATATTTAAGGCTCCAATAGTAGCGGAGGGTCAGAGCTTGGAGATCGGTAAATGGTGGCCGGCCAAGGTCCCCGAGGTCGCGGAGCATGTTCCCTCATTGGTAAGGGCAACCCTACTGTGGCTCGTCGGCCATATGGGTGGCAAAAAAAAATGTTTTGTTTCATATTTTCTCTATTGCAACTAGCATCCATTTTCAGCCTTGACATGTACTTGACACGTATTCGAAATCCGTCACCACGCTCAATCTATGTATACATATGCCAAACCACATTCAACTCGCCGAACAAGTGTCACACATTCAACATGGCATAGAAAGGATGTTTGTGGCTGTACCTTGCTTACAATGTCAACTTTCAGTTGCGTATTGTACAACAAGTGGTAGAATTTATGGACTGCAGAGGTCAATTATTGTTGCGTCACATTATCTCAATAGAACCTGAAATCAAAGGCAGTATTTGTGAACTGATTCGAATTGGCAGAGAATTAGAACGCGTATTGTTCCTAATACAACTAGGATTTAATCTCTCATTTAATTAACAACTCATTTAATCAAGTTGGCTCATTAGAGCTCTTTTGACAAGTGAAACAATAAAATTAACTTTCAAGTACACCATTTTAAATTTACCATTTATGGCATTCTAAGCCTTGTGGTGACGGATTTAGGATACAAAATGTCTCTAATCTATACCATTCTGAGGGCATCGTGATAGAAGGCAAAAGGCAGACAGTATAGCTGTAAGAGATGGTGAACTTGATACGAACCACTGAGTTTGTTTAAATTAGCCTATTGTACCATGCTAGCCAGACCGGTTGGCACTGGCCAACAGGTTAAAATCCCTCCATAAAATTGGAGGAGGCTTGACTCAGAAATTGGAGCTAATATTAGTATTATATTGTATAGGATTAGATAATGATACTTAAACTCAAAAGGAACTTTATCACAAATCGTCATGTTTAAAACTGCCGTCATAATCTTTCGGCCCTTGTCCCACGTCGTAGCCGATCGATGGTATTTGCTTTTATTTTTATTTTTAGGCATAGCTACCAAGCTTTAATTAACAATTAAAAAGGGACTAGTTATTGCAAAGGTTACAAATGAAACTTCCTTTCTTATTAAGTTGACAAGGCCAATCAAAAAGCTATAACACAGAATACTTATATTCAAAACGGTAAAGCAACTATGTTTCGTGTAAATTCCGGTAGTTACCCCAATCAAGTCACGCTGGTGCCGACCCCAATAAATTGGGAAAACAGTGAGAAAGAAGAAGTAAAGCCACTTCCTTTATTAGGCTTAATCGCAGGGTTATGCTGCAGTGCGATAAATAAGTATCCGTTAAGCCCTTGCGCGTTGTATAGCCGGCAGTTCGTGTGTTATTTATTTTACCACCAAAACGTACTTCACAATGGAGTAGGTACCTATAGCAAATTATCTCAGAAAAGGACCCAATTTAGCTACTGTTTACATTAGCATAATTTTACTGTGGCTTTGGAGAATTGAGAGTGATTATTGCTGCAGAGAATTGTTTTGTTAATTTTTGTTTTGTTAATTATTAGACCAAATTGAGGCAGTAAAAAATTTGTAGGTTACAATGACAGTGATGACTAAATTATGATTTTTTAAGAACATTGTTTTTTTTTAAACGTAACCCCTGCTATATTTATGTAACCTGTATCGCGGGGACAGTTTACAAACATGTAATTAACAAACACAAATGACACCCAGACTCAGAGCAAGTGCCTTTGGTTTAGACAAAGACACTGGGGAAGTAAGTGGAAATTAGAGAAAACCGCAGGCAAATGGAAAAAAAACATCATCATTGGGTGGTGTTGTGTTAATGTGGGTAAAGACGAGAAGGGAAGCATGGTAGGTGCTGGCAGAAAAAGATTGATGTGATTCCTTTTTATTTTTATATGGCCAGCAACGTACTTCCGGCTCCATACCATCAGCCAAGCCTTAGTGCATTGCATTGAGGGCGTCATAAGAGACGACAAAAGGAAATTACAAGGCCGAAAACTAAACCACAAGAGATGGACAACTTTTAACGAAACCCTGTGCCAACCCGTCTGGCCAGCGTGGCACAATAGGCTTATTACTCTCCATGTAATGAGAGGAGGCCCGACTCGGCAGTGGGTAAGTAGTAGTAGTACCATCAGCCACCAGGTGACGTACTTGCCCTCTCTTAAAAAAAATAAAAGTTTTAAATTGTCTTGTAAAATGTTACGTTGTCCGTACGACATAGTACCTACTATTTCATTTAGAATTAGATAGAAGTATCGTTAACATTTTCCTTAAATCTAAATTTTACAATTGAACGTTTCCAAAGCTAATTTCAATTCAAACAAGAAAAAACTAAACGCGGATGGTTCACTCATTAGTTATGGTCTTTTCAACTGACTAGTCCGATTAACTCCGTAAAATGGTCCTTGACAAATTTACCCAAGTCATTCTTGATTTCGAGAATATTGACGTAAGTGGCAAAGAAGGTACGGATATCGAGAATTTATTGTAGAAAGCTTGTATGCACTTGCCGCTAAGTTCGAGGTCACACCAAGTGGCCCACACAGCATTACAACAAGGCTTAAACAATAACAAGACTCCGGTTGAACCACCTACGAGGAATATGAAGTTTTGCAATCAGGACATCTGTCACAAAACAAATGTAGGTGTCCAATTTATGCAACATCATGGCTGTCAGAAAGTGTGATAAGATAGATTTGATATATAAAACAAATTAGGCTAGTTATTCCCCAAGTAACTAGCCCGGCTCAACAGTGAGTCATCAATGGGCTAATTTTAATTTAATGAAACGCAATATACAATTCTCAGGAAGTAATCGTTACCTGTCTACATTTGTCAGCATGTATGAGGCTCATTAAGATTCCGTACCTACAGTTATTAAGGTTTTTTATTCTTATCTTGCAAGGCTGCTCTGTTATCAGTGCCATACGTTATCAGTGCCATATGTTATCAGTATTTTGAATCATACCTAGTGCTAGTTTTATCAACCATGGAAATTTCGGTGTTTGTAGAATTTTGATGGATTGCTTCTTAAGAGAGTCGCGTCATGTGTATAAATAGGCTAAGATTACATAATAATACAGAAGTTAAGGTATGTTCGGTTATCGAAATCGTTTCTAGCCGTGTGCTTTATCGTATAAGGAAGACATGGACGGAAATTAGCCTACTGTGCCAATAAAAAGTTTGCAGCAGCGATCCTCTTTTGTTATTTCCTTTAGACATTGTGTCTTCTAAATCCCTCAACAAATGGATCAATGAATGCAAAAGAAGAAAACTTTTTCTCTGCAAGGATACTGCTTTTCTGGTGATATAGTCTACTTGATATTTTCATCTTCCTTATCTGTAGAGAATGAAAGTCCTAATCAAAGAAGAATAAAAGAAGAGAGTTATTGGGTTAAAAGAGTTGGATTTGTTATTGTTTTGTTGGCTAAAAGCTTGTAGAGCCAATGCCAACTTAGATTGACAACAATGTTAAATTGACACTAATTAAGATATTATGATATTATCACTTTTTAAAGCCGGTTAACATTTTTTTGTAACAAGCTTTTATTTTTGCGCAAATAACAGAATCGTCGAAATATGTATATTTATTTACCCTTCATATGAATGTATGTATTATGTGTTCGTCAGATTTCTACCAAACTACTGAACAGATTTCGCTAAAATTTCAATGGGAATCTGGAAATCAAATCGTTTATGAATGCCCGAATTATGCATAAAAACACACACAACCAAATTGAGAATCTTTTTTTAAGACAGTTGAAAATACGAACTGTTTTCTTCGAGGTACAGTCGCAGCTGTCCTATAAGTAGGCAGCAGCCTTATTCCCTTTAGAGTCACATACAAAGGCGTGAAAGAATCCCGTACGACATGCGAGTACATGCCTACACACGCGTCTCCCACTGTGTCGGACACACTCGGAATAGCAAACGAATGCCCTACTTTATACGTGGAACTTTTGTATCCATTATTGGTATTTGTTTATACATTGGACGTAGAAACCTAGTGGATAGTAAAGAAAGCAGCCCAGCCCTGCCCATCAGCCCATAGATAACCCACCGCTGTGTCGGCCCTCCCCCTGTTCTTGTAACAGGGGGAGGTAGTTAACTCTGCCACGCCACGCTGGCAAGACGGTTTTATAGGAGATAGGGTTTCTTATCAAGTTTTCCTTCTCTTGCGGCTAGGGTTTCGGCCTTGTAATTTCCTTTTGTAGACTCTTACGACACCCTCAGGATGGAAGGGGGTGGTGAAACTTTGTATTGTAACTTTGTATTTTATAGTTAACCATCGACCCGCCCCGGCTTCGCACAGGTGCAATTATGCATGTATTATACATATAAACCTTCCTCTTGAATCACTCTATCTATTAAAAGAAACCGCCTCAAAATCCGTTGCATAGTTTTAAAGATTTAAGCATACATAGGGACGGACAGCCGACTGCGACTTTGTTTTATATTATGGAGTGATAATGTAGTAATGATTATAAACGAAAACCCTGCACTAGGTATAAACTGTATCACGGGGGCAGCTTACAAACTTGTAATTCACGAACACAAATGACACCCAGACTCCGAGTAAGTGCCTCTAGTTTAGACAAAGACCGGGACCCGGGACCCGTTGATCCAAAGGCATCTAACCCCTAGACCTTAAATGAAGCGAATGAGCTTTTACAGATAAGACTATTTGAATTGAATACGCTTACGGAAAGAATTGTAATTATGATTGCAATGTTACGTGAAAATTAATTTTAATCCACATTATTGTGTATCTTACGTTTGTGAAAGTATTTTTAAATATTTGAGTACACAACGAACTAGATTTTAAGACATTTAGCCGCATGTCAATAAATATAACGCCCCTAATAATTAAGCTTACAAAAAATTTAACGCAACTTGAATTACATGACCTACGAGTGTCAAGTAGCGGTCTAAATTCATAATTTTCAAGGTTAACAGACCAAATAACAGTTTCTCCCGTTACAGATTTAAGATAACCAGATTTTTTATTTTGTAATTCACATGTATTTGCTAATAAACAGTTTTTAACATTGGTTTTCAGGTCGCCCACATTAATTTACGTACAAGTGCGAATTCTGTTACCATTTCCTCTACATACTTATGTATCTAAGTTCTTTGCTCTACAACCTTGAGTTTATTAAATGGATCCTGAAAAGTAAGATTTCTTATTCGTAAATGTAGAGGGCTATCTACACCACGTATAATACAACAAATTGAGGGTCTCACTGTATAATTATGTATAGAAAATATATAATGTAAGAAAAATCATAAAATAATGTTTTTGTAATTTGTATGTATACAACTTGCTGACCCGGCAAACTTCGTACCGCCTCAGAATCAATAAATATCACCTTTTAAACCATCCCTGGACTTTAATATTTCAAGACCAATATTAGCCAAATCGGTTCATTTTTATATTTATGAAGATATATAAGATTAGCTGCTGAAAGCTGTCAACTGTTCAGTGAAGAAGAACTTTTTTGTATTCCTTCACTTGATCACGTTTATTATTTTTAAATAAGTAGTGTCTAATGTGTTCTGCTATCGTGCCTTATAAATACTAGCAGTAAGCCAAATTATATTAGACGTTAACTCCAAAGGAACTTTATTCATGTAGATTTTATCACAAAACTATTTTAAATCGTCATATTTAAAACTACCATTAAAATCTTTAGGTCTTTGTCCCACGCTAGGTGGTAGTCTCCATGCATTTCTTTATGCGTCGTATCTACATTTATTCCTTTCATACGTATGTCCTTATTCACCCACAACTGTTACGTGTTTATACTTCATATTGAAACTACCACTGGTTCGGAATGCTGGTCTACAGCGAAGAGGCGGCTTTTTAGTAGCGGTTTTCTTTTCAAATTATTTCAATTGAAATATATCTTGTTTACAAAAAAAGCACTAAACAGCATACTGAAAGCAAGTTCGATATATGAGGAAATGTGTGATTTGTGACAATCCCGACGACAGCGAGAATAGTGTTCGATATTTTACACACAGTAATAAATACGTAAGATTGGTTGAATCAAAGAAAAATTTACCGAATCAGAATACTAGTTACTCAATTTTCAAAGCCTATTTTGGTATTATTACCTGTTCCTTGGGCGCTGGTTGAAAACCAAACACGTTCTTTAGCAAAGATTGACCACAAAACCGATAGTGAAATCGCTAACTAAAACTGATGTTCATAATACAAACTCATGGCGGGAAATGAAAACAAATGTACTATGTATTAGTAAGTCATTATAATTTCAGCCCATAAGTGACCAATACTGATTTGGGCCTCCGCCAAATTCATGGAAGGAAATTAGCCTGCTGTGCCACGCTGGTAAGATGGGTTGGCACAGGGCGTGTATCAAGTTTTCCTTCCCTTACGGCTAGGCTAGGTTATACTAGCAACTTTATTATATGTCTCCTCTATGTTAGACTCTATGTCTAACATAGAGGCATGTATTTTAGTATTACGTCAGTTTTCGTGATTATTATACACTAGCGGCCCGCCCCGGCTTCGCCCGTGCAAAGCGGGGGTGGGTTATACTTAAAAACCTTCCCCCTGAATTACGCTATCTATTAAAAAAAACCGCTTCAAAATCCGTTGCGTAGTTTTAAAGATTTATGCATACATAGGGACGGACAGAAGAATGCGACTTTGTTTTATACTATGTAGTGATTGAACTTCATTACATTTTAACAGATTGTCACAAATTTTATATTGCGAATCGGCTCTTTACGGGAGGCCTATCCATCAGTGGACTAATGTGGGCTGATGATGATGATTTTATATTATTTAATTTTCAACGGTTCGAATGCTTTGCAGCATGGGAGAGACATCTCAGAATTAAGGAGTATAAAATACTTCCGATGAATCTATTTAAACGTATTTTACAATAATTTTAGAAGGGCAAGTCAACCGATCCCTTCGAAAATAAAACTATTAGCTAATTAGAAAATCAGATGAACTGTATTATAAAAAAGTTGCCGTTAAAATAAATATTTTATAACTATTAATATAGGATTATAATAAAACTGCCAATACTTTATATTTCCACGTTACTTTCTCAACAAACAAGACAAATTAATAAAATTGAATAAAGAATCAAGTGTTTTAAATTAAACACAAAATTACAAGATTACCCTGATTAACTATAGGTACTTATCATTTACTCTCTTCTGCTTTGCCTTTTTCAAATTACATCGGATGGAGCACCCTGATTTGGCTAACCAATTTACACGGAGTGTTTAGTGATAGAGATAGCAACACTTGCTATAGTTTATACTCCGAAGAGGGCTTATATAATATCGCGATCGCTTATGACTTACGGCGGAGGCTTCACCGTAGCCTCTTGTACCGTTAGCGGGCGGTCAGTGGGCCACTTTTTACTATTTATTGGACGCAAGCGCATCGCTAAACTGTCCGTCATACTTCACTTGTACCGCATTACAGCGGAATTCATGTAATGTGGGCCAGAAATCGTGTTTACGTAGTTTTTTTGAGGCTATAAAATGCTTCTTGATTTATGGTATTTAGATAGATAGATAACACTTTATTGTATAACTAGCAATTGCGCGCGGCTTCGCCCGCGTGGGCTTCGAAAACGTGCATATTTTTTATGAACATAAAATCGGTTATTGTGACTAAACTATGATAGTTAGATATGTGCTCTCGCGGACTTTTTTGTAGATCTTTATTAGACCTACAAACCCATAGTACATCATTTTGTTCTATTGTCAATAGGTTTGCAGCGCACGCATAAATAGATTTTCGATTTTACACCTTGGTTTACAAAATCGCAATTTTTTATACGGATCCCTAATTCTTTTGAAAATAAAATATAGCCTATAACCTTCCTCGATAAATGGACTATCTAACACTGAAAGATTTTTTGAAATCGGTCCAGTAGTTCCTGAGATTAGCGCGTTCAAACAAACAAACAAACTCTGCAGCTTTATATATTAGTATAGATTGCGACATTAACATGGTTTACAAGAGAAATTAAATTTAACACATACAATTGGCGGCCTTATCACTAAAAAGCAATTTCTTCCAGGAAACCAACCAGGTATTTATTAATCCAGAAAAAACCAGAGGCTCGACCAAGATGCAATAATTACCGCATTAATTACCTATATGTACTTAATGTAATACGAATAATCATTCAAAGGTACTATGACATTATTTCAGTAAAGGAGGTAGGGAGTAGGAAAATTATAATCAGTATTGGGTACGGTAGGTGAACTATCGCAAACAAATATGAGGATTACAAAAAGTCCTACATCGCGATAGCGAAGTTTTCATAATGTCTTTGGGGAAATCAATCCTCAGCAACAAGGGGATGCCTGGTTGTACAAGCCTTTTGCGTCCAATAAAAACCTTCAATCTTCTAATTGAATCTTTTTGCCGAAACCATCACTCGTGATAATAATAAGTGCCTTTTACTTGACTACTCAGTTGATTGATGGGAACCGCTTATATTTTGATCTGAGAACTTCTGCCAAGCTCCAAAATAAGATGATAAATCTAAACGACTAGACATTAGCCTTGAACTCGGCTATGAAATGTTTACTCGTATAAGCTGATCATCTGAGGTCTTCCCACGCCCATTATGTTGTAGTTTTGCAATACATTCCAAACCTGTAAAGTAAGTTCATTGTCGTACTCTGTTGAAGCATTTAATTAATTGAATCTGATGCTTGAATGATATATCCTGTCAATCAATTGTAACCTTTAAGTTGCGAAAATGACCAATTGAACATGCAATTTATTTTTGTATTTGTTTGATAATAAGATAGATATACTCTGTATTGTACATCAGAAATAAGAAAAGTAAAAAAAACGATTGGTATACAGGATGTCCCAAAAATTGTGTCAAACGGAAGTCCAGAGATAGAGCACCCCTTGGGGTACCCGAATCACTCCCATGTATGTTCTGCGATTTTTCATAGTTTTCGTGTTATGTTATGATACAGTTAGAGCAAGTAAAAAATTTAAAAGTCTTCAACTATAAATAAAAGTGACATTGAGTTCTTTAGGTCGATAATTAAGAAAAAAGGTCATAACTATGATTTCATAGTTATGACCTTTTTATCGCAGAACATACATGGGGGTGATTCGGGTACGCCAAGGGGTGCTCTATCTCTGGACTTCAGCTTGACACTATTTTTTGGGACACCCTGTATATAATAAATTTGAACAAGGGGCAACATGGGAAATAGAAAAGACAATATTTAAAAAAAGTTGCTACATATATGAAAGCACTGCTACTCAGCCCATAAATGACCCACTACTGAGCCGGGCCTCCTCCCATTACAGGGAGACTAATTAGCCTACTGTGTCTCACTGGCCAGACGGGTTGGCTCAGGATTTCGTTTCAAGCTTTCCTTCTCTTGCGGCTAGGTTTCCGGTCGTGTCATTTCCTTTGGTCGGCTCTTGATGGATTTAGAATACATAGTTCCACCATTTCATTCCACCTTCAGGGTGTCGAACCGGTAAACGGAAATGACAAGTTCGAAAAACTGGCCTTAAGAGACAAAAACTTCATATGAAACCCTGTGCCAACCCGTCTGGCCAGCGTGGCGCGGTAGGCTTCTTAGCGTGGCACGGCTGGCGCAGTGGGTGAGCGGTCGACTGCTGCGCAGCATGTCGTGGGTTGGATTCCCGCACGGAAAAAATGTTTGTACGACCTACAAGTATTTGTTCTGGATGTTTTCTATCTATAATATGTAGGTATTTACAAAAAAAATAATATTTAAGTAGTTTATCATCCATCTCGTTACCATAACACAAGCATTAAGTTGCTTAGCTTGGGACGAGATGGCGTTGTGTGAAATGTTCAAGAATATTTATTATTATTTATTTATTTAAATAGCCTCCACGTAATGGGAGGAGGTCCGATTCAACAGTGGGTAATTTATGGGCTGCCTAGTAGCAGTATTCTCAATACTTTTGAATACTTACCTGCATTTTAATTTTCCTTTTTCTTTGTCCGATTTTTTTCAAGAACCGTATTGTGGGCTAAACTGTACATAGTATATGTGTCAATTAAGCGTTTACAAATGACATTGAAATTGCAAATGGTGTAATCGCGGCCTCGCGTGTGCTTTACCAGTTTTTACCCGCTGATATTATCCCAATGTAAGCCGGCATAATAGCTTCCTGTAGTGATCTAATAGATAGTTAGGTAGTTTCTATCTGTCTGGTAGTTTCAGTAAGAATGTGGGTGGACGCAAGGGCTGTGTGAGACCAAACGAGACAGATGGATTGCAAGTATGAGGAAATGTGTATGAAAGGTGAGAGAAAGACGACCGGTATAAGTGTATGGAGACTACCTACCGTGAGTCAAGGATAACCTACCGTGAGTCAAGGACCGCAAGATTATAATGGTAATTTTAAATATGACGATTTATAAGAGTTTTGTCAAAAACTATCTAGTTCTTTTCGAGTTTTGGGATTGTGAAACTGCAGGTACTAATGCATGGTATATATATTTAAAATAGGTTTAAGTTCTTTTAAAAATTTTATGGGTATACTTATGCTATTTTTAAATGTGCCTTCTCCAATTAAATGAAAGTATTAACCCGGGTGTAACGATGGCTCGGCATTGCACCATGTATTCTCAATCGGGCATCAGATGGATGCGTGAGTTTAAAAGTGATACTGAATATATATTAACTATTAAAATTAATATAATCCACTTAAGGTGCCTGGAAGATATCGCTTTAGCGATAAGGTGGCCTAATTATACATTGTCTGTTGTTTTTTGCTTTCATGTCTCTACTTTTGTGTATTTTTAAGCGCAAAGAGATATAAATTAATAAAGACTTCATATTTTAATCATTAAAGACATTGCCATCTATTTCACGATTAAATTAGATGCTTAGTTAGTTACTTTAGTCTCCAGCTCATCACGTAACTATAAAAAAGATCCCTGTTTGTCCATAAAAATTTGCACACACTATACAATGACACTATATCAGTAATACTACTATCAATTATTTCGTTATGGGTACAAAGGTTGAGATAAGCAAGTCTATGAATAAAGGGTCTTTTATGAAAACAGAATATTTGCATACATATAGACGCAAGAAGTCAGAGCCATTAAGCTTTAGAAATGTGCAATTAGATCCGTGACTTAGCATTAATAGCTCCGAGGCGTGGGTGAGTATAAAAGATGTACCTAACCCATTACCTCAGATTGCGTCACATTAAGAAGCCCACAGCTCATTACTGATTATACTATACCAAAACTTTATGTAATAAAAACGTGTCACAAATAGACTTTTTTTTTGTCTTTCTTTCCAATGCCATAGGGTTCCATTTAGAGTTTAACTTGATTTTGGCCAACTACCAGTATTTACACATAGCGATTGAAGTCTACGATTACCTACATTGCACGCTGTCTGTGTCCCACAATACACTACTTAGAGAGTTTTAGTCTCTTACTAAATGCCTTACTAACATTTAAGTTGTCAAAGTACTTTTATTTATACATATAATGTTCTTTTTAATTTCTTTTATAATTACTTTTTACCATTTCTTTCAAAATAGCTGTAAGTAAATTCAGAATTGAATCAACTTCGCCTTTGTACATCATATTTCTAATGTACATGTACTGTACAATCAATATATAATAAACTTTAGGATAATGAGTTTGAATTTGTTGATCTAGACTCCAGGTATTGCAATCGATGCCTATGGCTGACGGACCCATGAGGGTCACATATCTTTGAAAAGATTATCCTGCGTCAAGGAGTAGCCGTATTTAAAAATAATACATAAAACTGAGATTGAAATGAATTATTCCGTAGCTAAAGTCCTCTCGATACGAGAACCAGGAATTTCATATAGAAGCAGCTACAGCACTGCTAAGCAATAAGTAATATAAAACTTGGAAGTGTACGTACTTTCTAGTTGAGATTTTATGGAAATCTCGCTTCTCGCTCAAGGCAGCTTTCTTGTTAGTTCTTGTGATATCGACGGAGAGATATTGCATTCTAGTGGCTTTATTACGCATTTTCAACACGTATAAATACATATACAGTAAACTGGTTTGACAAAGAACAAGTGCTTTTTCTGGTTAATGTATTCTGATATCGTGTAGGATTTTAATATTATTTGCATACTAGCTGAGTCCCGCGACGTTACCCGCGGTTATTGACGTACCGTGGGGAACGGCGCGGAAGCCTAAGTCTAAGTCCCGTCCCGTCCAAATCGTTCTTGCCGTTATAGAGATTAGCCGGAACAAACAGACAGGCCCTATAAGTCCGTGGCGGATTAACCAGTAGGCTGGAGCCTAGGGCGGCATGTTTTAAAGAGCGGCAGATTTAGGACGTCTAAAAAAAGGTCGTCAAACGAGTGGACGTCTAAAAGGTCGTCAAAAGAGTGAGCGCGTCTAAAAAATCTGTAAATCCGCCACTGCTGTATGTATAGGTAACGAAAGTGTCCGTCTGGTGACGGATTTAGAATACACAATGTCACCAACCCATACAATGTCACCAACCCATACAATCTCGAGGGTGTCGTAAGAGGTGACTAAAAGAAAGCAATAGGCAGATTACCTAGCCGCAAGAAAAGGAAAACTTGATACAAACCCTGTGCTGATTTGGAGGAGGCCCGACTCAGTAGTGGGTCATTTATGGGCTGAAACGAACGCATATATTGGTAATATAAGATTTAATACATAAAACTGATTAAAATGAATAAATCTAAATATATACAGAATTTAGTTCCATGACATGAAAAAAATATAGTATTTAAATTAACCTATTTAGCTTAAAAATATACTTAAATAATATTAAAATTAGCATACAAAAGCATAAAATGTGTTTTCTAATCTCCGTCCAATGTCAACAAAATCAGATCAACATTGATAGAAAAGGTTGTTGGTACGGTAAACTTCCGGGGAATTATACTTCAACCGGATTTTCTTGTTTTCCATTCGCAATCTCGAACTCGTTAGTGCCAACTAAGTCTTATGAGTAAACCATATAAATTGTAGTGACTGGAATGAATATCAAAATGTTATTATCAAACCGCATGACAGATTTAGAATACATGCTTTCACCACCTCTTTCCATCCTTCAGGTGTCGTAAAAGCTGAGAAAAGGTAATGTCAAGGCCGATAACCTAGCCGCAAGAGAAGGAAAAATTACTACAAAAACCATTCATGTAACTGGAGGAGGCCCGTCTCAGTAGTGGGTCACCTATGGAATGAGTAGTAGTAGTGAAGTGCCCCCTTAATCATCATTTCATCACGGTTGAGTCTCGAAATATGATCACTGCGAAGACGGGCTTGCACACGTTTCCGTTTTAAATTTCACATCTATTATAGCTAGCTTTTCCCGCTCTTACGACACCCTCAGGATGGAATGGGGTTGTTTCACTATCATATATTAATTCTATACCCACAATAACATACTTTTCCAAATACCCTACTTTACCTGTTCCCATAATATATGTTTTTACATGGAAATCCAACAGCTGTGCTTTTATAGCAAACTCAAAAGAAATACTTAAAGAGTATAACAGGTTTAACGATATTTTGCTTGGAGCTTGGATAATCTATAATAATCTCGACATAGTCACGGAGGTTGATTGCGAGTAATACTTATTCTTCGTTTCATTAACTTATTTATTTCTGGTAACATTACATAAACTATGTATTTTTTATTACTATTTTACCGCAAGAAACGTGAACAATTAGAGTTCATTCGTAGTTCAAGCTAATAGCAAAACAGTATGCCAACGAAAGTTACTAAAGTTAGCTAACTAGAATATGACCCAAAGTTACGTGTGGCCTGAAATGGGACAAAAGACAGATTCAAAAACATTTTGGAAGAACTTAGCTTTGTCTTTAAACCATCATCATCATCAGCCCACATTAGTCCACTGCTGGACATAGGCCTCCCCTAAAGAGCGCCATAGCGCCCTGTCTTCAGCCTGACGCATCCAGCTGCTGCCCGCAACCTTTCGCAGATCGTTGCTCCATCTAGCAGAGGGCCGTCCCACACTACGCTTGCCGATTCGTGGTCTCCACTCAAGAACTCGTCTACCCCAGCGGTTGTCTTTAAATATTTGGCGCCAAATACGTGGGATGTTGAAGCTCTAAGCTAAAGTTAAATGAGTTAGTTAAACACAAGAACTCCGAGATGAATCATTCCAACCGTTTACTCAAACGATTCGTTCTTTAAGTAGGCCAGGAGTACTAGGGCCAGTAGGGTCAGTGCCCTCCTCTCTCTGTAAAGTAAACCGACAAGTGTAACTAACTGCGACAGCCAACTATAATCCAACTAACTATTAATGTGGTACGAATTTGTAATACATATATCGACGATATTGTTATTGGAGTCTTTTAAAAAGCTTACATTTATTTGTATTAAAATGGAAAAAAAAACTTTTTTAAAATCTTTTTTTAGTTTAGCTTTTTAGTGCCTATTTTGAAGTCTGTTAACATTTTCGTTATAAAGTTTTTATGAGTTTTAGTTCCAAAAATGTATTATAACGTTATTAAAATGTTCCAATTAGAAACCAGCTTTTCTTCTTTTGCCCCTAATTAATATTGAAACTGTGATAAAATAAAATGGTACTCTTACTTAGATATTATTTCAACAATATTATATTTCATCTTTAATCAAAGGGTAAATGAACTGAATTGCTGTAATTAAAAGTAAATTAACACAGTATTAACTTTAACTCGCTGCTAGCTCGGTGAACATCAAAACGAAACTGAGTCTATCGAAGCAGTTTGCTAAATTAGAAATCTCTGGACAGTTATCCGATTTCGAATCAAATTGTTTAATAGTTGTATGAATGTGTGAACCTCGCTTGAATTGCCAGAGAAAGTACAGTTTTGGTATAAAAGTTTATTATTTTGAGTGTGAGGAATTTTTGGTACTTATATTATGTACGTTTCAAAGGTTTAATTGGTGTTTCTATACAAATAAAACTATTGTGTGGGTTCATTTCAAAAGTGCATAAAGTAATTTCACGTAATGCATTACGTTAGTTTTAATGGATACCATTGTACGCTTCATAAGGGCAATTCATTAATGAAATTATCGCCATCATCACCTTCTCCGCTCATAAATAACGCCACAAATATATTTTTTTAATGAAATACTTAAGTCTAAGGGAAAATCTGGCGTAGTAACACAATGTCACCCACGTTATGCTCAGGATGTCGTAAGAGGCGACTATACGAAAGTGGCAGATCATCTGGTTACAAGAAAAGAAAAAAAAATATACAAACCCTGTGCCAACTTAGCACAGTAGGCTAATTTCCCTCCATAAATTTGGAGGAGGTCCGATGCAGTAGTGGGTCATTTATGGCCTGAAATGATGAATGGAAAGGTGACGTAAGCATAATATTATGAGACCAAATTTTAACGACTATTTAAATACTTTAAATGTGTAACACTGCCGTGCCATTGTCAGGTGCCATTGTATAGTTAAATCACCCATTTATTTTCTGTAAGACTAAAATTCTATATATCAGCCATAGACCTAGCCGTAAATCGCCACAAATTACGATCCTGTGCAGATCGCTTCCACCGACTTACGGTCACCTTTATAAGCTTCAGGCTACATGGCCTGGTCTTACTACCACTTCAACTGTACAATCCTTCAAGCTATGTCGGTCGCTTTGGACGTTCTAAGGATTTCCTAATTTCTGATTGAATCACGCAGAGCAATTTAGCGTAGCTCTTCTCGTTGCTTGACTCACAACCAAGGTCTAAAATGATTTAAGCCAAGTTATAAAATTCTTTAAAACTGAATTTAAACATGTTCTGACTTTGGTACGAGTATATTACTTAAATGTCTTTATCTCATGGTAGAATACTCCTAATCACAATCTCCGTCTTTTCTCTACTTTCTGCTTAATTGTTGGCAATTTTATTTACGCTTTATTAGTCAGCCGGTTCGGGGTATCTGCGTCATAATTTGTGCGCTCACATTGCGATCGGGGTTAATCGAGTTACCGCGGCATAGTCAGATACCTACATAAGCGATTAGTCGATTGGTCATTTCCTTTCTAATTAGCCTCGGTGCATTTTCAATATATTTTTTTTCTTCCTTGTGACTCTCACGGTTTGTGTTTAGCCAATGTCAGGTCACTTTGTATCATTTCAATATTATTTCTCTCCATCATCATGGGTTTGCCATTTCCCTGTTAGCCACTCTTAAGTAATTTCATTTTGAGTGTCCCCCTCCCACGTGGACATTCTCAATAATTTATTGTATTGTAAGAGGCGCCATGTTAATTAAAAACCACCCACCACAGATTACTACTACTAATATCGATATTTTCTATTGTTAACCCTTTATGCTTGGCTATCTCTTTTACACTCGAAGATAATCAAAATTCCTCCATCCCTTTCACACTATTAGCGCTCCGTGCTACAGACTTTATAGTCATAGTCATAGCACCATGCCGACTATTTTCACTTTTGCTTACATTGAGCTGTTTTTATTTCCAGAGTGTTCTGGTTTCAAATTTGAATATAATGTGGCACTGATATAAATCAAACAACCAAATATAAAAAAATAAAGATCATTGCTAAAAGATTAAAAAAAAACAGAAATGGATTGGATATGGAGTATGGACACGAATAAAAAAACAAATGAAGCATGAATCAATTTATAAATTACAGGTTAGTTGAAACTTCTTAATTTTCTTAACAATTTGCTAGAGATACCTGTGATTTGATGAGATTGCATTCTGGCTACTGGCTTCGAATCTTTCCTTCACTTTCGAATGACCTATCACGAGTCGCTGACCGGTCAGACCGCGCGTCGTGTCCGTGTCGAATGACCAGCAACACAAAGCAGTTAATATCAAGCATTTTGTGAAAACAGCTTTAGCAAAATCACTTAGCGTTTCCCAAGTAGATTGCGGCACAACTTGCATAATATTTTTCTAAATGCAGTACCTACAGGCTTTTGTCGATTTTAAACTACTAAAATGTAGGTAAATAATTATAAATTGGATCACCTCTGTATTATTTTAGCCCTTGTACGTGTGCTAAATAAACCCCCGACACAATAACCTTTAAAAAGTAAAAAATAAAAATAAATACTTCGCGTTGGGGGACCACTCCCACTTATTTATTACCTGACCCCTGGTACATACTTATTATAATGTAGATTTTGTTAAAATGCACGTGATGCGCTTTCATTTGAGACCCCACTCGATTATATTTGCAGACATTCGGTTATTCTTCCCCACTTTCACTCCTCATAACTTTTAAACGGCTCACCCAATTTTCATCAAACATGTCTAAGAACACTCGCCCGTAACTCACCTTTCATACAAAAAAAACTTAATTGAAATCGCTTCATCCGTTCGCGAGCTACGGTGCCACAGACAGACAGACAGACAGACAGACCGACAGACAGACAGACAGACACGTGAAACTTATAACACCCCTCTTTTTGCGTCTGGGTTAAAAATACAAAATGTCACTACCCCATACCATATTGACGGTGTCGAAACTTGAAACAAATCATTGTGAAAACGCCTCCAGGACCTCCAGAAGACTCTACATACCAATTGCCAAGATAATTCCCATCCCTTTATTAAAAAGGAGACTCATATATTGGCCATGGACGTCCATTGCTGGACCTTCCTTTAATGGATGATGTTTTAAAACTAACCGTCCAGAAAAATACAAACCGTTTTTATTTCAGGGACTGAAAGTATTATGGTATATATTTCTTTTTCGAAATTTACTCTGTAGATTAGATTACGAGCGAACTTTCCGCGTATTACCCCAGTGGCTATAAAAATAGCAAAAAAAGTCTTACCTTTTTTTTCGCTGGGGATGCATACTTCATGCGTGTGCATGAAGTATGCATCCCGCCTTCTCTCGGGGGTGGGGACGGTGGCGGAACCATCAAATCCCCAGCAGTATACTCACACACACTGGTTCGCGAGCACGCGTTCAAAAATCTGTTTAAATCTGTCCTACTAATTCAGCTGTATGACTCTTGTGAAACAAGTAATGTGATATCTAGGCAAATAGCGAATTGTAAAGTCATTTACTTTCAAAATGATGTAACCGCTTATTTGATTTTAGAATACAACATATCCATTGAGAACGTAATAGTTTCTGGAGAAAGCTCGCATTGTGTTTCCGAGCACATCTTTAAATGGGCACACATACATTGTAGGTAATGTATGCTCTTCGCAACTTAATACAGAAATAAGTATTTTGTCTTTGTATTTCCAACAAAATAACGTTAGGAATGGGCTTGTATTTGTGAATTTGCATTCTTATCTTGTAAACCTTTATTAGATTTTCTGGGCTCACTCGCTACGCCCAAGAGCATCTACATGAACATGTTTTAATATTAGTTTTAATACAGATCAAGTTTTGAATTTGGGTTAACGTCTATAATTGTGAAGCCAATAGAGCGTAATTTTGTGAGTTGTGAGTCGCGTAATTTCGTTCGCTGAAATTCTGCCCAGCAATAATTCTGTTGACTTTGGATCAACAGGTCCCGGGTACGATTCCGAGGTCGGGCAAGTGTCTTTGTCTAAACCAGAGGCACTGGCTCGGAGTCTGGGTGTCATTTCTATCTATAATATGTATGTATTTACAAAAAAAATATATATAAGTAGTTTATCATCCATCAAGCATTAAGTTGCTTAGCTTGGGACGAGATGGCGTTGTGTGAAATGTCCAAGGATATTTATTTATTATTTATTCGTATCAAACCGAATGCAGCAGAAATTACGAGACCGAAATTACGCGACTCACAACTCACAAAATTACGCTTGTTTAGCCTCACCCTAAAGGTGAAAGAAAATCACACTTGCATATACCGTTCCGCCAGATTGAAAACTACTACAACTAACACTGCCATAAAATTAAAACTATATTTACGTATGAACCTAGGTGTACCATACATACACACGAATTTCCATTATGCTGCTATATGTATGCTTTTGTTTCGTATTATGGGCTACTTTCTCTTGGCAATGGGTTGGTACTTCAAACCGTTTGCGCTCATACTGTATTTTAAAGCATTAGGTTGGTACACATACGCCAACTATTATTGAAGCCTGTAGAGTATACAAAGTGTTGTTTGCTAAGAAATTCAGTGTCTTCGAAGAAACCTTCATCTTCTTCGCAGCCCGTAAAAGACCTACCACCTGAGTCGGACTTTCGTCAGTGATGAATCAGGGTTCCGTTTCGAGATTTTTTCTCATACGGATTCTTTTCTCAACTTTTCTGCCTTGTAATTTCCTGTAGTCAGTTTTAACAACAGGATGAAATGGCGTGGTCAGATTATTATGTACACTTATATAACGACATCGTTAGAGTGATAAAGACATACTTATACGAAACAAGTATTGTGGCAGAGAATATATTTTGATACAAGATCCTTGGTCCATCGTCCCATGACTGTCCCCCGCATCCGGCTAGTTATCTTTCGCCATCTGATACACCTACGATAACAGGGTGACCATCGCTTTGTAAAAAAAAAAATATGCGTAAGTCCCTACCAATATTATAAATGTGAATCTAAGTTTGTTTGCTACGCTTTTAGGCGAATAATACTTAACCGATCATTATGAAACTTTGTACACATGTTCTTAGGGATATCACAAGTACGCTAGTATAACTTTTATAAACAAAACATATTTTTAATACACTCTGCAATGCGAGCGAAACCGCTGGTAAAAGCTAGTAGCTAATATAAAGTTTGAAAAGTTTTCTGTTTGTTTTCGTAGCGTGAATTCATTCTATAGCTAATCTTAGGAACAACTCGTTAGGTTCAAAACCTATAAACGAGGCTTCCTATGCTTCTTATTTCCTGAAAAAAGTGTGGCACAATTGGCTAATTACCTTCCATGTAGCTGGACGAGGCCGACTCAGCAGTGGGTCATTTATGGGCTGAATAGTAGTAGACAGTAAAGCTTTCGCGTAAAACTGGCAGCTGGTATAAAGTTTGATTATCTACCTGAGTGTCTTATTAGATCGGTCGGACGAACGGCAGCCGACAATTGCTCCGTGTAACTGGTATATACTGAAATCAGGTTAGATTGGTCTCGATCCCAATTCGAGAACATTCGAGGAAGAAGAATCATTTCTTTATAGTACTATCCATCACGTCACTCTATTTAGAGTCATTCTAGTAACTGTACACATAGCTTTTACACGTGCGGCGTCGCATGTTCTTCAATGGAGCTGCGGTTTCCTGTCGGAGGTACCTACTGTATATCTTGACTTTAAGCCTTTATACAATGGAGCATGACCTTAACATAAAATATTTACAAGTGAAACTAAAATTTCCCTAATATACTGCTGAATTTGACGCAAATGGTTCTCATTGGCTTCAAATTCAGTAACAAATTTAAACTAGCGCCGCCGAATCCGGGCAAACTTAATAATGCCGTTTATCTGACAGGCAATGACAAGTACGAAATATGATTAATATTCACAACTATTTCATATTCAGGAATATAATCTTCAGTGATTTCTGTGAACAATGAGACACACGGGCAGAGAGATAGAGCGCCATACTGTTAGTCTTACTCTTAACATGCGTATGTGACTATTTTCACTTATCTTCATTTTATTTTACGTTTGTTCCATTATGTTCAGGATGAAATGGTTAAATCTTTACCCCACCGGCATTACTGTCACTATTAGCTTTAAAAACCAAACCCTCATAAAATAGAGGAGCAAAAACGCGAAGTGCCTGCTTTAAGAGGCATTAAGGTCTTTGAAGATTAGTTCTATTTTCTCTTATTAATAGGCATATTTCTTTGTTTCAGCCAGCGCAGCCGGTCTTATGAGTCCGAAGAACAAGAACGGGGGGCTTGTGAGTGGTGCGAGTATGCTCTCGTTATTACACTCGCCACCATTCTGCTGATCGGAGTGTCAGCGCTGACCATCTTCTGGCTGGTGTACTACCGCGAGGGTTACGCATGGAATGAAACCGACCATGAGAAAAAGTTCAACCTGCATCCCACGCTCATGGTGGCTGGGTTCATCACGTTCAGCGGATTTTGTAAGTTATTAGTTGGTACCTTTCTCAAACTTGCATGAATGTATTTTGTAAATGCTGGTTAGAATATTACACTTCCGCACTGCAAAAACGCGTGTTAGAAAAGTCAACAAAATCCAGCACGCTTGGTGCAATTTTACTGTGCTTCTTCGTGTGTATGAGCCGGTGACCGACAGGACATTTCCTTGAATTGCCTGCTCCATCTTCGACCCTGGCGTGGCTTTCCATCACGCAAGCCTAGGGTCAAAGGCATTCAAATAACTGATAAAAAGAATAAGTCTGCCTATTTTAAGATTATAAACTGGTATTCTTTTTCTTTTTACTTGGAACACACGTCTGAATGATATCGGTCATTACTAGTAATATTTAGTTACAAACTATGTAGTTTATAAAGCTACATATACTTATTCTATTTGTTCATTGAGCTAAAAAGAAAATTTTAATTTATTTTATTCACTCTCTCTTGACTAACTACGATATTTTTTTTTTATGATTTATTTATTTATTTAAATAAAATAAGGTTAATGTGTTTGTCATGACACCATACTTGTAGTTGTTGAACGAAGGTACTGATTTGAAATATTGATTCTTTTTTAAAGGTGTTTTCATCACAAGTATTGTTTACTATGTTAAAAAAAAATCTGCACATCTGTTAACCATTACCGCCTGTTGTATAGTAGTGTTGGGAGCTTCTTAAGTTTTTTTTAATATCTGTGGTTACGTACCGCTCCTGAGCACAGTAATTTTTCCGGCTATTGTCAATTAAGTAGGTATTACTTTGATACCACAAAGTTTATTTTTGCGTAACATAAAATTTTACCACTCTAGACACTGAATTTATAAAGTGTTCGATAAATCGAGAAGTGTTCATCTGTAAACTATTTAGAACCAATCTCTAATTATTTCAGCCGTGCTCCTGTACCGCATCTGCCGATGCTTCAGACGCATTTACGTGAAGCTGCTTCACGCCATCTTCCATGCCCTGGCCTTCCCTTGCATTGTGATCGGATTTCTGGCCGTATTCGAGTACCACAATAAGATGGGCATCAACAACTTTTACTCGCTTCACAGCTGGATAGGGTTCGTCGCCATGGGACTGTTTGGATTACAGGTATAGTATAATTATGTTGCTTCTTGAAACAGTTGTACAAGATAACTCAAGGAGAATCTCCGACGTAAAAAAAAAAAAAGGAGAAAGATAGACACAAAATAGATACGAGTTAAAAGACTTGCTACAAACTCTTCCCGGAGTGATAAACTAATTTCCTTTCTTTTAACTAGAGATGACAATGATAATTATTTTTATGCAGCGCTGTTTTACTGTTAGTTATATTTTAATCTCTCTGACCAACATAATAACTAAACAATGTTGGTACAATCTTACCATTAATTGTAGGTCTACCATGGGAATGCTGAGTCAACCAGTATTATTTCGATCGTTGTATCAGTGCATGGTTTGATATCGAAAAGTTTTGGTGGACATCTAAATCAAGTCTCGATATCCGGTTGGGTTAAGCGTCTGATGCAAAAGGCAGTCTACTTGAGACGGCGCGCATTCTTAGGCGCTTCACCTCTTTGCAGCACTAACCACTAGGCGGCTTAAAAAAAATGCGCCCTAGGTCTGTCACGATTATTATATAATATTTGGCCATGGCTATGGCTGCCATCATGTTGACGGCAAGGATCGTTAGGAGGTTCCTCTTTCTGGAGCCCTGAACCGTAGGCAGCTTAGGTCATCGACCACTTATTTTTTTTAAGTAGGTAACTATTTTATTTTTATTTTAAATTTATTTTAGAGGCTTGGTCGCTGAGCGATCATATCGCCTCATAAGTTTACATTTGTATTTACAATTTCACTTATCTAATCAACTTATATAATAACTTCGCTTCCCCCGATGTTGGGTTAGCAAGAATGCTGTTGCACAAAGAGTAGGTAACTATGTGTTTAAGGAAATATGTAATAGAGAGAGAAATAATATGTGAATAGTTGCGTATTTGGAACATGCATGAGCTACTGTTTCCATCGGAGGGTCGGGAAAAAGTATTTTTAACCAATATACTTTGGTTTGGTGTCGTATGTTTTTGTGATTCATATTTTTGTAAAAAACTTTCACTTCACTACCAATACAAATAGTATCTAAACTAGATACTACAATATTAAGGGGTACATTGGGTACAGAAAACTAATGTAATTTATTTTTTTCCAGTACGCAGTCGGTTTCTTCAGCTTCCTCCTTCTCTTGATTTGTAACAAGGGCACGGCTGGCTTCCGCGCCTCCCTAGTGCCTGTACACGCGGCTTTTGGCATTCTGACATTCGTTCTTGGAGTGGCTGCCTGCCTGACAGGACTCACTGAGAAGGCAATCTTTGGATTAGGGTATGTAACAATTTTATGACTGGTACATCTCGCATGCTCCGTTTTTCATTTCACTTTTGAGACGGTTGGAAAAGTATATTTATAACAAAAATAACAAAAACAACCACAAACACTGATTAAATTTTCTTCAGAATTTCGGTGTAAAAATATTCGAAAATAGTATTTAGTTGTACCTATGCATACAATAGTATGTCGATATTTCCCGTCCATATTGGAAAAAGAAAGAAGCGCTAGTTTTCCTTCTCTTGGGACGAGGCGATCTGCCATTTGCGTCCCATTAGTCGCCTCTTACGACACATAAAGGTTAATTTAAGCCACTAGAATTGTCTACACCAAGATACCTTAAAACATGTTTAGAACAATTTAAACTTCTTATTATAATAACAGAGCGCCAGGAATGTTCCAATTATTTTCGAGGACGGCTCGGCTAGAGTAACGTTTCGTTCTTTCATTTTTAAATTAGTAAGCTGCTACCGAAAAATGTACTTATTCCAACCGTATCAAAGTTCTGTTTACGTTGCACGTTTGTGCGCACGTTTCAAGCATGCTCACTTGTGATTGTCTTGTGCTTGTCTAGTAGTGTGTGTCAGTGTCTCGTTGTCCATATTCACAGCGCGGAGAGATACGGCAACATGGTGGATGAAGGGATCATCATCAACGCCATTGGAGTCGCCATCATCGCTATCTTGGCTGTCGTCATGTACATCTTATCAAGAGAAAAATTTCGGTCGCCTGACTCAAAGGAACAACATATTAGAGTGTCTGTTGACCTTTAAAATTAGAACGATTTATTTCTGTTTCTAAAAATAACGATATTTTACAATGTGTTGTAAACTTTACAGAAGTTGTCGACGAACAAGTTGAAAATTAAATACAGCTTACTGATTATTTTAAATAATGCCTGAGCACAGATTAAATAATATTATGTTTATTGTATTTTGACCAAAAGAAGGCAACAATATTTTTAAATGAGATTAATTCGTTAGAAAAACAGTAAAATAGTATTTAGGAAATAAATACAGATTATAGTCTAAAAATAAGGAAGGCAACAGAACCATTTCGCATGTTTTTTTTATAATTCAGGATTGTATATACTTATGTGTTAATTGTAACGCGTACCTATAGATAAAGTCGAGTTTAATTGTAATATAATCAAAACGATTAAGGTTGAATTACTTTTTTGCACCTTTTTGAATAAGTATTACTTAGATAGCTATTTAAATTCAGTTAAGAATTCACTAGAAAGAGTAAGTAATCTTTTATTTAAGCCCTGTACAAAATATAAGGTGACCAGATTTAAATTTTCTTTGGCTTTTTCTTGTTGCTTGTTGTTATTGGCACTGACATTATCATTACTGAATTCTCCCGCGGTTTTAAAAGACATTTTTTTTTGTTACACAAATTTTTATTCGGGTTGTCCTGCCGGCCGTCCGGTCACCTTGTAAGTTACATACTATAATGAGGCTTTCTTCTATTGCTTTGATCTGTATCAGATCAAAATAATGTAAAATAATCGATTTAGTAATACATATTTAATTTGTAAGTTATCAAGGAAGAGTATTTTACAATATTATAAATAATTAGCTGGCGTATTACAAATATTAAAAATAAATCAGTTATTGTGAAGTTTAGCTTAAGTATTTTTATTTGAAGATAAAGGAAATATACTGAAACAGTAAGTAGACTGGAGTTTTTATTTTCGTATTTTTGGGGAGCTTAATGCTGGCACTCACATCACTATTCGTATACGCGTACTTGGCATATTTGACATTAAGGGCTATGTGTGGGTGAAAAATTAAGCAAATTCGCGACACTGGCAAAAAAAGCAAAAAAAAATATGGAATAAAACCCACAAACGCCGCATACGAATAGCGCACATGAATAGCCATGCATAACATGCGAAATTGTAATATTATTGCAAGCTTAAAATGTAATGAAAGTGCAGTTGCACAGTTACTGTGAAACTAATTTCATAAACTGCTCGCGGCCGGCGAATGGCACAACAAAACAAGAATTATCCAATTTGGCGAAGTCTTTTGGGAGTTATAGATGCGCGTACATACATACATACCTACATTCTGCGCTTAATTTTTATGAACATACTTAATATAGACGTCGTATCTCTGTTGATTAAAATCCAACCGGTTCATGGCAAATGTCTCCTTTTTTGTTTGTTTGATTGAGAATAATACAAAAACAACTAAAGCAAACTAACGTTCCCGAACCGACGAATGTGAGCCCCCTAAAAATATTATATTCTTTAAACTACTTAAATACATATTTCCTAACTTAATTTGCATGTTAACAGTACACGTTGCTGGTTTTCAGTTCACTGCTTGAGTGTCACAGCTTACATTATATTATCACCGCTTATGGAGACTGTAAATTAGTTTATTACGCGCATGTTTTTGTATTTAATATTTTACGGGCTATGCGACAAGAATCAAAGATATTAATTATCAAATGAAAGATATTAGAATATCTGGAGTGGTGAGTAGTACTACCTACAAAATATTCTAATGTTTTCTGAGAACTCTTTCAGCTAATAACCTCATATATGTATTTTTATTGGTGTGGTGCATTTGTGGAATAAATAGCTATGACTATTTATTTAAATAACTGTGAGCTTATCTTATCTACATAAATTATTTCTTCTTTTGTTCACTCTTATCATCAATATTATGTAGTTAATGAACCTATCCTGACCATCTTATAATAAGTTAATAAACCGTATAATGTACGTTGTTTGATGTACTTACGTATAATGTACATCTAAATTAATTACCTCTATTTTTGGGAAAAGTAATTTATACTTTATGTGTTTTGTTTGTGATGTCACAAACAGCATGCTCACAGACGCCTGCCTCAACGTGACGAATGCATGTGTGTTTGTTTAACCGTTCTCTATTAGTGTTAAAGACTGTTTGATTGAAGTGCGAATTTGTATCAAGTAACTACTTAACATTATTGTCGCGCTTGCTTATTTAAAATTAGATCGTAACTAAATCGGTTAAGGTTCAAATTTCTAAATTATAATTATTGTACTTACTAACGTGGGGCATGTGGCGCAGGGATGGAGAGTACGCGTCGCTGTCGAACCAGTCTATCGTCATCAACGCCATCGGAATGACCATCGTGGCCGTCGCTATTGTGGTGCTCTACACCGTACGCGGCACTGGAGGGTACCGCTTCCGCAAGGTTGCTGCACAACACCCAAGCTAAACGACCAAGGGTCAACCATAGCAGTATGTTTCAGTTTAATGACAAATTCTTAAGACGCTTTACAAATAGGTTGTGAAAATTCTCATCGTATGAAATGATAATTCGATTTGAACTCGGAATTGTCCATCACGCAATTGGAATTATCGAATCAAACTTAAGGATAACTAAAGACAAACGGGTCCATAATTTTCGATCACTCACTTGACACACTTGGCACACTGTCATCTATTATGGCCAAATTCAGGGTCTCTTTTACAGTGATTTGTCACGCCAATTTTGTCGGACACGCTGGTGACAACATGTTAAGCAAATTCAAAGGCACTTAAATTCTTAAAGCGTTTGGTAACAACCTAAATATCCGTATATTTCTGTAACAAAATCCGAGAATAGTATTTGATATATCGATAGTTATGATCAAATGCCCAATGAATGTCTTAAAAATTTGTCATCAAACACTTTTCTACTATTTTTAAACGGTTTTGTAAATTCGTTTTTATGCTCCAAAAACATGAACACCATGACTACGGATTAAGGATAATATCATAAGCATAAATTCGAATAATTAATGAAGTAATTTCTTTAAAATTTAACGAAGCGAAATAAAAGACGACATTGTACATGCTCGTACTGAATAATGGCTCCTTAAGTCTAAAATTAAAAAAAAGACCCATAAACATTTCAAATCAATTATTTAGCTCAATTTGTTAACTTTAGGGTATTCAAATTCTATTGTGACGATATTATTGTTCTTGAGGTTGTGCGTTATATTTTCAAAATTTTTAAAAAGTATTATCGATTATTGTGAGTTGAATCAGTCTGAGTCAATATTGCTTCGACTGATTAATGGGATTATATCGCAGTTCTTTTATTTTTCAACTAATAACAAGTCTTCTAAATATCTATACTAAATATAGAAAAGTATTTAAAAAACCGAGGGGAGAGTTAATAACTGAGGCGGGAATTGTAGCCAGACTTTCATCTAGGTTTAATGATAGGTTATAAAATAAATTTCATCTCTGTACTCGCTATTCTGTGGTAAAATATAGCGTACCTATTGGCGTTAGTCCGAAGTTAAGAAAATGGAATAGGACCAGTGTATGGAAAATCACAAGCAAATAATTATACACATTTAATTACCTAATATGAGTGAAATAATCAGTTGCCATACCCAAAGGATACTTTTTGGTATCCACTAACATACGTAGGGATGTCTAGGTAAGATATTTTATTAGATGTAACTTGTATATAAATTTTAATTTAATGTAATGTGCGAGTGTTCGATAGCTGTAGTTTGTGGATGATTAGTAGTGAACATTTATCTATTACACACGTCATATTTTCAAACATGAATGCGTCATACCCACTTTATCATATTGCAGACTGGTGTGACTTTGGCTTCTGAAGGTATCAGAAGGGTAGAATACAATCCCTTTTTAATACCTGGTGTAAAAAAACCCTAGAGTCATCCGACCTGAGGACAGCCTACCGAAAGAAGCAGTTCTATGTATAACTTGGTTTTATATTTTGATTTATTATGAGGGAGAACTGATGTTTTTCTGATCCAACTTTCAATTACCCTGATTCTTGGAGTTTTTGTGGCTATTTATTTAGTTACGATAATAATTGGGGATGACCGAGTATAAAAAAAAATAAGACGCTTCTTTCCTGTCACTTTGTCAGTAGTACAACCAAAGGATCCTAACGTTAGGGATATAGGGTTTTGGTTACGCCCTGCAGATGCTTAATATACGAATAATGTTAAAAATACCTGAAGAATATGAATTGAAATAAATCTGAACGAAGTTTCTCGTAACAAAATAATATATAATTAGGTGTTCGTTATATGAAGTGTTCATCCATGTTGCCAAATTCGATGTAAAGTGGAGTGGTAATGTATATTTGTTAATTGTAATCGTATAGTGCGTATTGCATACATATTAGTGGCATGTTTATCGATAATTGTAGGATAATGCTCAACGTTTCGACTCCCAAATGCGTACTCTTTGTAATTGCAAGATCGATGAAATTCCTTTGGCTTGGGAATTCCTACCAAGTCAGATTTCACTATTGCATTCCATATAAGCATTTCAATCCATTTTATAATTATTTGATGATAATATACAACTTGTACCAAGACTGCATTCATTTTTGATATCCAATATCAGGATTTGCTATGAGTTTTACAAAGCGTATCTATACTTAGGTATACACATTACAAATATTTTTTGTGGATCCCTTTCAAATACTGGGGCCAATATTTTATATTACGATATTATAATTCTCATTTGTACAGTTGAGATAGCTTTCGTTACAGTGTGTTAGTGATATAGTCTACTGAACAACATAATACTAAATCCGAATATTTCAGTACATAATAATTCAAGAATTAGCCAAGAGATTTAAATATGATACCTGCTTTTAATGTTAATAAAAATATGTACTGTACGTAATATATTATTTGTAATTACAAAATATGTTCATAATGTTCTCGATTATTTTAATATCGAAATATAATTTCACATAATTAGTTGATTGCAGTTATAACTATTGGTTAAAATATGAATTTTATCACTGTTTTACATTTTAAATATTTATACGGCATTCATATGGTACATTAAATACTTGTAATAACCATGAGTTGTTTATTTTGTTGTTTATCACAGAACCTATCTGTCCTTACGTGCTCTTTTCCTAATTTCCATTAGAGACATCACTAGTAATCACAATGGTTAGACCAGCTGTGTTTCCACTCTATTGACTTATATCGTCTTCTTTAAGGTGGATGCTCCAGGGTAGCCCGCGAAATTCAAATTTTCTTCCGTTTTTTGCAATTTTCAGGGCAGTGCTAGGTTGTATGATGATGAACATTTGATTCGCGATTGTAAGACGTACGTAGTTACAGAGTTATAATCATCAAACTCATCAATACAACCCTCCAAGCTCATATAGGTGCAAGAATGACTGACGTTGAAAAAGTTTTTCTTGCACCTTTATGAGCTTGGAGGGTTGTATTGATGAGTTTGATGATTATAATTCTATAACTACATACGTCTTACAGCCGCGAATAAGATTTTAATCAACATACAACCTAGCACTGACCTGCAAATTGCAAAAAACGTAAGAAAATTTGAATTTCGCGGGCTACCCTGGAGCATGCACCTTAAGTTCGAAAGACAGCCGCGTTACGTGCCCACCAAACGAAGGTCAGATGAAATACCTATTACTGACATCTATCCAACATTTAGCAGAATCAGACGTCCGCTAGGCCTGTCTAGTTAAATGATAATGTCCCTACACTACACAATGGAACGCTAAGCCAAAGGATTGCTTTATTACGAAGCATTTTCTATCACTGGCGAGCGCGACTGAGGTCCCGAATTTGAGGTACGCCGTTGGTTTTAGCAAGTAGGTCGGGACGCTATTAACTATATTTTCGCGCCAAAGAGTTTCACATACCCCAGCTTGTCCGCAACGGCCGCGAATCAATCAGAATTTCCAACGAAAAAAATACTAAACTAAATTAAATGTGAGCTGGATGGACTCGCTAAACTTTAAACCGATTTTAATGTAATTTGCACACCGTGTGCAGTTTAAACCAACTTGAAAGATAGGATAGTTGACTTCTCAATTTACTTCTCAGCCCATAAATGACCCACTGTTGAGTCAGGCCTCCTCCAACTACATGGAGGGTAAATAGCCAACTGTGCCTCGCTGGCCAGACGGGCTGGCGGGTATCAAGTTTTCCTTCTTTTATGGCAAGGTTTATAATAATCCCTAATCATTTCATTTTTTGTCGGCGCCTACGACACTCTCAGGATGAAATAGTACACTTTGTATTTTAAATCTGTTACCACACGGAATCTCGCACATCTCATTAGAGAGCAAGAGCCCACGAGACGGCCAGACCTTCGTTATTTTATAAAAGCTGAAAGTTCTTCTGTGCAAAGCTCCTATACAGGTAAGAACGACCAGTGACTATAGAGTTTGGGATGTGTTCTCTTGGGCAGGTAACAGGTAGTAAAGGTGTATAAAATAGTGCCTTAATTTCGCTAAAGTATAAAAGCTAATTTTTATATATGTTACTTGGGGACCTATGAAAAAATGTTATCTCAAAAGCCAGACAGTTTTAATGGTTTTAACACCTTGCCGGACACATAGAGCGTCATAGCGCTGTCTTCAGCTTGACGCATCCAGCTGGATGCACTATGGCGCTATGTTAAAGTTAAATTAATGTATTTTAAATGTAATATAACAAACACCTTAGCCAAAACAATGCGTGGCCGAGTCTGTTAGTAATGTATAAGATGTAGGCAATAACCAACAACAAAGCTTTATACAGAATGTAAAAATAACTCTTTCGTCATCTGCATATGTGGCATAGAGTCCACCGAAAGGAGTTCTATGTATAAATTATTTTTTTATTTTGTAGTATAGGCGCGAATCGACGGTTGTATGATCCGATTTGGCGTATTCTAAGAACAAAATGAGAGTTGTATCTAAACCCGTGAATATAAATAAATAAATAAATATCCTTGGACATTTCACACAACGCCATCTCGTCCCAAGCTAAGCAACTTAATGCTTGTGTTATGGTAACGAGATGGATGATAAACTACTTAAATAAATTTTTGTTTGTAAATACATACTTATTATAGATAGAAATGACACCCAGACTCCGAGCCAGTGCCTCTGGTTTAGACAAAGACACTGGCCCGACCCCGGAATCGAACCCGGGACCCGTTGATCCAAAGGCGGCACATCTAACCACTAGACCAACGAGGCAATATTATCATACAAACTACGTAATGTGGTCTTTTTATGTTATTGCATGTTCCACGTCAATTCGTAGGGGTTTGTGCTAATTTTTTGAGTTATAATAGACATTATTATAGACAGTTAGATAAGTCGTCACTGGTGAGCAATGCGTTATGGAAAAAAGTTACCTTTTTCCTAAGATTTTGTACACAGTATCTTTATCACTAGTTCTATCGATTGTTTTGTTAAGTCTATAGGATTTATAAAAATATGAAAGATAGTGTAATGCCACCATAACGATAACTAAATACAACCAAGGGTTCATCAAGGATAATAAAACAACTACAGTGTACAACTATAGTTTTTTTTATTTGACATACTTCATTCTAAATGTCGTACGAGAGGTAAATTCATAATAATCATGAATAAATTGTTGGTAATAATATAAATAGCGCAATCAAGCTAACAACGCCAGTACCCTATATTCAATTTTATAATAAAATTATTTATTTTACAATACTAAGAGCGTGGCAAGGCTATATTAATATGACAAAGCATTATGATGGCCCGCATACATCTTAATTAGTATAATAAAATAGTTTATTCTTGTAGGCTCACTTCGGCTCTTCCGAAACATTACAACACGTTTATAATTTACCACCATTTCCAAATGGTGTCTAAAATGTCATGTCAGGCGCTTGATTCACACAGGCCAGTTAGGCAAAAATCTGTCATCGGATAGGCACAAGAGGTATATCGCTCGATAATGTGCGCGGGCCATTATAAATCACAAACACTAAGAAAGCGAAACAAGTGTTATGAGTACTTTGCCGTTAATTCAAAAACATTTACGGACAGTAACATCAAACTATAAAAATTTGGCTGAAATTTTGAGCACCTTAAAGACATAATGCATTTTAACAATTAAGTAGTAGACTTAGGCCAATAACGTTTAAATAATTTCAACCCCTACATGCGTGCTGATTATATTTTACAAATACTTAATTATGTCTCTTTCTAACTTGTTGTAAATAACTTTTGTCAGAGCAGCGTGCAGAAAACAGTTTTTATTTGTATGAGGATATTTTAACAACTCCCGAATATACTTAAACGTACTACAGATATGAATTAAGTACGATTTTAAATATTTTTATAAATGTGAATAGATAAACGTAGTGATTTTAAACATGCATATTTTATATCTTAGTAATATACCATATAATTTGAATAAATGACACCCTGAAATGTTGGTCGTTGCAGAAATATAAAGATAAAATATTGTTTTTTAATTGTAAGTAGTGTAATAACATTCTATGAACATTATATTATAATGAATATTTTAACTTCAATATTTATTCACAATAAATCTATCATACAGAAATAGTTATGGATTCCAAGTGTTCTTATATTTTTGATTGTTATTTGTTAATATTTTTGATTAAAATATTTGTTGACTAGCAAAAATATGACTATTTCATCGTAAGTACACATCATAATATTCTATACAATAAAGTAGGCCTGATGTAAAGTTCACCTTTAAAACAATTTTCATTTAAAACTAAGCGAGTGTACGCCGAATATTTTGCAGTAAATAACAGATAGTATACAAAATAATAGACAACACATATAATTCAAATATTTCCGGTTAAATAATCGGCAAAATGTGTGCTCCACTCTCTTTTAAAAAAAGCATCACTGGAATAATTAACAATCGAGTATTCTTCATAAATAAGCTAAAAAAAAAAATAATAAGAAAAAGAACAGCTGCCTTCGATTTTTTTACCAAAACTTCATACGCTACTATTGGGATATTCAAAGGAGAATATAGCTGCCTTTCAATAAATCTTAGACAAAATCGCGAGTTCAATTCGCCCAATATTACATTTTAATGTAAACTTACCCAATAAATACTCTTTATCTTTTCAACTGTGATATCGTCTTCTACTCTTGTGCTTTTACTATATTAATGTTATCTGTTATAAAGAAACATACTGTACAAAAATAGACTGTATTTTGAGGTTATACAGAGGATATCTCCTCAACATCATAGTTTAGGGTACCTACACATTTCATTTAGGCTTTGATAAATTATACAAAACATACGATTATAAAATTAAACGTTAAACAAATAAGTGTTCGGCGTTAAAGGAAGTTTGAGACTTACTAGCTTACCAATTCTAATGACCCAACATAAATCTTTGGTTACACATGGCAACATAATGACTTGTGACGAGTCAAACAGTTGACCAACTTAAAAACTAAAATGGCTTAACGTTCACGTAACATAAAAAGTACGAATGCAATAATAATACTGAGGTGACCACTCGTTTTTCTTCCCTAAATTTTGGGGAGTCCGGTCTCAGGAGTGGGTATTTCATGGCCTGATATCATCATATCATGGTAAAAATCTTTGTAATTGTGAATATGAAAGAGACTAAGATCTCAATGACATCACAATTCAAATTTATAATTATTTACCATATTAATATTTGTCCTATTTATATCTGTGTGGTGACGGATTGAGCATAGTTAGTATCACCACCCCATTATATCCTAAGGATGTGATAAGAGCCGAGAAAATGAAACGACTCCACAAGCGACGCCATCAACCTAGCCAGAGAAAGAAAACTTGATACGAAACTCTGTGCAAACCCGTCTGGTCAGCGTGGCATAGAGGGCTATTTTCCCTCCAATTAATTAGAGGAAGCGCAATGCTCTTTAATGGGCTGGATATGATGATGATATCAGAGTTACAACACATCCAACAGATTAACTTGTGCTATATTTAGGTATATCTAGATTAACGATTAAATACCTATAATATATGGATTCATAAATGCAATAATACAATTTAAATAATTGAAGAAACACCGAATACTGAAATAGGTTGCTTAAATTTACCCAACTAAAAATATGTGGTACCTTTAACAGCAAGTTGACGTAATAAATTTAATGAATTTTAAAATTATCCGTCAGCAAACATAAACACATCACAAATAAATAAATGCATTTTGAATTAAACACCAAATATTTTTTTATAAAATAACTTTTTAGAATGTTACAAAATATTTTAGACATTAACATCATAAATCTAGAGTTTTACGTATATTCCGAGATCGTTTCATCAACAATTTTATTTTTATTTTTAATAGAAAGAGGATTTATTTAGATCTAAAAATCTTTCGCAAAGTTGTTATATCTAATTACTAGCTGATGCATTAAAATCTTCGATACCGCTGCTATAATGTCTTATGTGAGGATACATACATTCACAACCGACTCGGAGCTTGGGGCTCCACTAAAGAAGGCGGGGTCCCCAGGGTCACCAGTGGCCCTGGTTCGTGCAGTTAAAGAGCGCTGTCGGCTTTAGTGAGTAAATCGGGGCGCTAGTTTTCGGAGTCCCAAATAACATGGCTATCCATAATTTTACAACTCCTGTATTAGTGGTATTATCTGCGTTTAATAACAAGTACAATCAATTACCAAAAGTAATACATACATAATTATTTCTGCAGTTATTATTTGTTGTGCCAAATGTTTTTAATGCACGACAAATAAAGTTATACGTTTGACGTGCCTGTGTGCGTAGCCGTGGCAGCTATGATATGAGTCATGCATTAAGACGCGTTTTTTTTTTAATTTCAATGCAGCTTTCTATTGTTGGTACCGTTATATGTTCCATCAAAATTGAATTTCCAAATTGGTTCACAAAGTTCATATTATACAAGACAACGCATTTTAGATAGATTAAGGGTCAGCGCCGACGGGCGGAGTGGCGGCGAAGAGGCTTTTTCAGAAACAATTTATATTCCTAAAACGCTTCAGAATACATCTGTATTTAGAATACCGCGCGTCGCTCGCCGTCATTGTATTTTGTTGTACCAAATAGAGTTGTATTCTGAAGCGCTTTAGGTTGAAATTAAATTGTTACTGAAATAGCCTCTTCGCCGCCACTCCGCTGGTGGGCGCTAACCCTTAGGATATACAATGTCGACTAAAAGAACGCAAGATCACCTAGCCGCACGACGAAGACTTAATACAAACCCTGTGCCAACCCGTCTTGCCAAATCCCCTCCATTAATTAGAAGGAGGCACGTCACAGTAGTAATTACTTTCAGCAAGAAACGATGATCTAGTTTTACGTAAAGTATCTTTAAATAATAACACACATAAGACATAATAGCGTTTAAACATTTCCCTTAACCGACATACAACGATGCGAGTTATCTTACTGCTTACCTATCCCATCCAAATCCGTCTAGTTATACCTGCCCCCTGATTTCAAGTCAATACACACAACTGCCAATCACCGTACGCAATATACTATACTTTTCATCAGAAAAATCTAAACACTTCCCTTTTAATGGTTGTTAAACAAAATACGAAACTAATGAAAGTTTAATTTGAATTTATAACATTAACATTAGGACTTGAAAACCTTTTAAAGTTCACTATTAAATGACATTTGACATATGTATATTCGTAAATATGTGTCCATACATTTTTCTGATAATCCTTACAAAACATAAACTTGCAAGGTGTTTCGATTTTTCTGATGAGAAGTGTATATAAAGCGGTTAAGATTATGATATGAAATGGCATCGCAAGTTTTAGAATAAACTAAGATGAATCGATTAATGCCTATAATCGTTAAAATCAAGGGAATGAACACGATTTTTTTAGCAATATTGAAATACATAGTTGAACGTTTTGGGTTACCAGTCCGATTTCATTTCTTAATAATGTAGTATTAGCAGTCATATTAATATAAATTTGGTCGGATAATTTTAAATTGAGTAAGTAAATAAATAAATAAATATCCTTGGACATTTCACACAACGCCATTTCGTCCCAAGCTAAGCAACTTAATGCTTGTGTTATGGTAACGAGATGGATGATAAACTACTTAGATACTTTTTTTTTTGTAAATACATACATATTATATATAGAAATGACACCCAGACTCCGAGCCAGTGCCTCTGGTTTAGACAAAGACACTTGCCCGACCCCGGAATCGAACCGTACTTTACTTGTATCTATTTCGGGACCCGTTGATCCAAAGGCGGCACATCTAACCACTTGAGATTCAACAAAAAATAAAAAAATACAATAGATAGACACGTTCCATGTGGTGACGGATTTAGAATATATAATGTCACCACCCCATTCCATCTTGAGGGTGTCGTAAGAGCCGACAAAAGGAAATGACAAGGCTGAAAACCTAGCCGCAGGAGAAGGAAAACTAGATACGAAACCATGTGCCAACCCATCTGGCCATCGTGGCACAGTTGGGTAATTACCCTCCCTGTGATGAGAGGAGCGCTCAGCAGTGGGTCATTTACGGGTTGAGTAGTAGTAATAGACACAGTTATATTATTTCCATAATTATAGCAAGAAGACTGTATAATATCACCGATGCGACTGGCAACCCATGATTAGAAGCCCAAAATAAACCAACAGACCTTTAAGGTTTGAAGTACTGTGGAAACTCGTTGGAGATTGCCCTTACCAGGGCTTGGTCTTCCTGGTTCATTTCTCCTTCTTCGCAGAAGATGCGCGCGAAACACCGCAACAAGTCATCGCGACGGTGCAAATGCGAGCCGTAGTCTGTGTTCCTTATAATCCCTTGGAGGATCTTGAGGTACTGTTGACGTCGCTGCGAATGATAAATTTGCATGTAGAAATATACTCGTTGGCGTGCACGAAACCTCTGCACTAGGTATAACATGTTTGACTGCCTCGTTGGTCTAGTGGTTAGATGTGCCGCCTTTGGATCAACGGGTCCCGGGTTAGATTCCGGGGTCGGGCAAGTGTCTTTGTCTAAACCAGAGGCACTGGCTCGGAGTCTGGGTGTCATTTCTATCTATAATATGTATGTATTTACAAAAAAAAAATGTATATAAGTAGTTTATCATCCATCTCGTTACCATAACACAAGCATTAAGTTGCTTAGCTTGGACCGAGATGGCGTTGTGTGAAATGTCCAAGGATATTTATTTATTTATGTATCGCGGGGGTAGTTCACAAACATGTAATTCCCGAACACAAATGACACCCAGACTCAGAGCAAGTGCCTCTGGTTTAGACAAAGACACAGAAGGCAGCATAATCTAACCCCTACACCAACTTTTAATTCTCAGTCCATAAATTACCCATTGCTGAGACGGGCTTCCTCCAACAACCTGGAGGGTAATTAGCCTACTGTGCCCCGCTGGCCAGACGGATTGGCACAGGGTTAAGTATCAAGTTTTCATTCTCTTGCGGCTAGGTCTTCGGCCTTGTCAACTCTTACGACACCTTAGGATGAAATGGGGTGGTGACACAGCGTATTCTAAATCCGTCACCACTTGGAGTGTGCATGTAAACATACGAGCAAAATATATAATCATCATCATCATTTCAGCCAAAAGACGTCCACTGCTGGACATAGGCCTCCCCCAAGGATTTCCACAGAGGCCGGTCCTGGGCCGCCCGCATCCATCGTTTTCCGGCGACCTTAACCAGGTCGTCGGTCCACCGTGTGGGAGGCCTACCAGCATTGCGCTTTCCGAAACGCGGTCGCCAATCGAGGACTTTTCTGCCACATCGGGCGTCGCGCAGAGTTTCTTGCCGGCTCTTCTCTGTAGAGGTGCATTCCGAACCGGTGGTAGATGGTAAATAATTAATTTTAAATGGTAAATTTTAAATTTTATTTTTTGTTTGACCTGTCAAAAGAGCTCTAATGAGCCAACTTGATTAAATGAGTTTTGATTTTGATTTTGATTTTGTCGGTCCTGCGAGCTATGTGCCCTGCCCACTGCCACTTAAGTTTGGCAATCCGGTGGGCTATGTCGGTGACCCTGGTTTGCCTGCGTATCTCCTCATTTCTGATTCGATCTCGCAGGGAAACTGCGAGTTTAGCCCTTTTGGTGACTCTCAGCCTTCTGATGGAGCCCATAGTGAGCGACCACGTCTCTGTTCCTATAAAATATATAATACATACATAAAGTTATTGCTTATTTAAATAAATTTCATTTGAAGTGATTTAATTAACATTACGGAGTGTAATAATATGTCGACGGTGTGTTGACGTATTTTTTAATACATAGTGTCACTACCCCATTCCATCTTAAGGGTGTCGTAAGAGCCGACAAAAGGAAATGTCAAGGCCGGTAAGCTAGCCAGTAGAGAAGGAAAACTTGATACGAAACCCTGTGCCACCCCGTCTGGCCAGAGCGGCACCGTAGGCTTAGCAATGAGTATTTAATAGCCTGAAAGGTGTAAATTTTTTCTTGTTGCCAATAACTAATATAAAAATATAGAGCAAAGGTATTTATGGTACCGTGTCACCCGGTGACAAGTCCGCCAGCTGCCGCACTATGATGTCTATGGCGACTTTCACGTCGTTGGTGTAGAAATGTTCAGCTGTCTTTTTGCGGCTGAAAAGGTCGATGACCAGCTTCAGTACCGAATGCACCGGCGCGGGTTCGTGGTCAAATATATGCACTGGATCCTCTGCAAAAAAAAACCGAATACACTTTATTATCTCCAAACGGTGATATTCTTCAAACATCATTATCATCATCTCGACCATTAAATTACCCAGAGTTGTATAGGGAGTTCTCTCATCATATTGAGTGGAATTAGCACACAGCGTTCCGGAAAGCGCACTGGTAGACCGATGACCTGGTTAAGGTCGCCGGAAAACGATGGATGCAGGCGGCCCAGGACCGGCCTTTGTGGAAATCCTTAAGGGAGGCCCATGCCCAGTAGTGGACGTCTTTTGGCTGAAATGATGATGATGATGAGTGTCACCACCCTATTCCATCTTGAGCGTGTCTGGAGAGCCGACAAAAGGAAATGACAAGGCTGAACAGCTAGCCGCAAGAGAAGGAAAACTTGATACCAAACGCTGTGCCAATCCGTCTGGCCAGCGTGGCACAGTAGGCCATGTAGTGGAGGAGGCCCGACTCAGCAGTGGGTCATTTAAGAGCTGAGCAGTAATAGTAGTCCCCAAAAGAAGTGTAACAATTCTTGACGCTGTTTAGATCATCTAAAAAGATGATGATGATGGCGCTGCAGTCCGCAACGGGGTGAGAGGCAGAACATGGGTGAGATTTTAGTGGGCATAAGGAGGGGGGTTCTCCACCGGGGCGACCTTATGGCCCTGGTGCCCCCCCCCCCCCCGTATAACCCGCGGGCCTCAAGTCACGGACTAATGTGGCCGGGCATCAACCACAGGTGCTTAGACCATAAAGGTTTAGACGAGAAGGTATAGAAGAGGTTTAGACCAGAATGGAAATATTAGACCTTACCTTCTCTGTTGAGTAGCAATAGAATTTTCTCGCAAAATGTCTTCGCTAAATCTTGCGTTTCCAGCGCATTCAGGAGCAAGTTCTCATAGGGGGTTTCGAATTGCAGATTGTAGGCCAGAAGTAGAGTGAGGAACAGGTCTGGTATCTGTTCATCCACATCTGTCTCTGGAGGGTTCTCTATCAGCTGGAGGAGAAACTCCGCGAATTCAACCCCGAGTTGCTCTGCAGAAATTGGTTGGCTAGGTTATTATCGCGGGTTTCTTTAAAGCAGTGTTCTTTATCATGGGTATTTATCAAAATATACAAAATCCTGATATGGACATATCTTAATAAATTATAGATACAGGTCATCTTACATACATTACAAATCCGACTCATCTATACAAATCAATAAAATTGGAGTGTCTGTTTGTCATAATAAAATAACCACTTTTTACTAAATGCGTAAGTATGTATGTATTATTATAATTTTCGTTATAAAAATCACATGACGGTTACCTACCAAAGTGAGTGATCGGAAGTTTATCTCCCATAGACAAAACCATAGACAGCAATAGAGCGGAGTGAGAGAGACGGCTGACGGCGCGAGGGTTGTCACGCATGTCTCGGGCTATCTCCGCGGGTAAGGCGGACAATGCTAGGGTTGCCAACGCCGTACGTTCCAGACCACACATGACTCCGAACGCCTATAACACATTATCTTGTATCGATATTACCTTATTTTTTAAACTATAATTCTGGACTACAAAGATACCCAGATTAGAGCAAGAATACACAAACACACTTGCCCACCCCGGGAATCGAATCAGGGACACAAGATTCAAAGGCGGCACATGCAACTCCAATAAAGCGAATAGGTAAATAAGTACTACTACTATTCAGCCCATAAATGAGTCGGGCCTCCTCCAATTATACGGACGGAAATTAGCCTACTGAGATTCGTAATATCTTGTAATATCCTTACGACACCCTCAAGTTGGAATGGGATTGTGACACTATGTATTCTAAATCCGTCATCACACAGACGCAAATAACTAGGTACATTTATACAGGATGCCGAAAAATAGCACACCACAGCGACACCGGAAGCTAGCCCTAGGTATATTAAAAAAAAAAAAATGAAGAAAAGTCTCATGGATGTCGAGATATTAGAATGTTTCGAATTATCTGAAGATTACCCGATATTTTCGTTCCATGTAACAAAATCGTACTTTTAAATTTTTTATTAAAAAAAACCCATCCATTTTCTTTGTGGAATAAAATCAATAAATATCCTTGGACATTTCACACAACGCCATCTCGTCCCAAGCTAAGCAACTTAATGCTTGTGTAATGGTTACGAGATGGATGATAAACTACTTATATACATATTTTTTTTCGTAAATACATACATATTTTATATAGAAATGACACCCAGACTCCGAGCCAGTGCCTATGGTTTAGACAAAGACACTTGCCCGGCCCCAGAATCGAACCCGGGACCCGTTGATTCAAGAAGGCGGCACATCTAACCACTAGACCAACGAGGCAGTCTAGGGCTAGCTTACTTCCAGTGTCGCTGTGGCGTGCTATTTTCGGGACACTCTGTATATTGTTGCAAAGTATGTTTTCTTTATTTGATTTCGAAATGGCTGTATTCAACAATTTATAGAAATAATATCAAGAGGCATGGCAAAGCGAATAACCACCCCTCAAACACCTGCCCAAACGAAGGAAGGAACATCAGTTTAAAATAATTAGTGTCACCACCTCATTCCCTTCCGATAGTGCCGTAAGAGTCGACTAAGGGAATGTCAAGTCAAGAGAAAACTGGCTACGAAAACCTATGCCAACTTATATGGCCAGTGGGCATAGTTTATATCCTTATTTTGATCTGAGTTCTGAGTTTATGACGACAGCGATTCTTCTGTACTAACCTGTAACAGCAATTGGCGCAATGGCCATCGCGTCTCCATTTGGTAGTACTGGACTAGAGTTGTGACGTAGGCATACTTGTGACTGCTCAACACATGCTGAGAAATGTTGACATCGGCATTCGACTGTGGAAATAAAGATTCAAATGGTAAAAGTACAATAAAAAAAATTGTTAATTTGTAAGTAGGTACAGTTTATTAACTTTCTAAAATCACGGTAACACTCATGTGGATTTACAGCACGCGTTACAATATGCTTTTTTACTTTTAATGTAGTGTTAGTTGCTCCTTACACCATAATACCCCTAAATTCAGCCGAAACAATCAACAAAGATAGACCAACGAAATAGTAAAAATTTGGTACCATCAATCATTATTTACTAAATGCACTTGTAACTATCATAATAGTAGTACAAATAACTCTAACATATATTTCCATATCGTCTATATCTAATTCTTTTTAAATAATGAATTAAAACTGCTGCTTTTTTGTATAAAATGCTGCTTTTTTAAACAAATAATTATAAATAAATACCATAAAATCCTAACAACTAATTATCTAAAATATTATTTATATGGCCAGGACAAGGTTTGAAAAAATGCATTTAGCAAAAAAAGCTGTTATTCTAACATATTAAAAAGATGCTTTCCCATATTCCTTATAGTTTAGAATTCATCCTGTATCCGGATGTACAGTCCGCGCCAATCTTTATGGCCGGTCTGAATGTAGCCGTGGGTACGAACTTGCGCATCGTACATTTCATAACCAATACGAACGTAGCTAACTAAAACGCCGTGGCGAGGGCGCTTGCAGGAAAAAAACGCCTCCCCGCCCGTGAACGTCCCGCTGATACCTGATTTCGTGTTGTGCGCAGCGTAATGCGGCTACAATCAGACTGGGCATAAATATTGGCGCGGACTGTATGTATACACAATAATAAGATACCAAAACTCACCATAACGGAGATCAATTCGAGCAACTGCGTCTGAATATCGTGAGCATCATCATGCAACGCCCATCCTCTCTGCTGGGCGTCATTAGCTGCTTTGGATAAAGCGTTGAGTGCCGTCATCATCCTCAAGGCGTCCGGTGCAGCATCAATAGCATTCTTAGGACATGTGATGTTGCTATTGGCTTCGCGGAGAAGGGCATCTATGATAGACCGGGCGGCGCCACCCGGAAGGAACTCCTGGAGCAAAACGCCAAATATTATAGTAAATTTCCGAACAGTACGCCGTTTGGTGGGACTTCCAGGGGGGTATTTCGTGTGTTGACACCGACCCATTCCACCTTGGGGGTGTCGTAAGACCCGACAGAAGAAAATGATAGGGCCGAAAATATGGCTGCAAGAGAAGGAAAACTTGATATGAAACACTGTGCCAGCTCGTCTGATCAGCGAGACGCATCATTGGTAATATCGTAATTTATTATGTTTATACAATTAATAATATTAAATTGGTTGGCGCAGTGGTTGAGCGATCGACTGCTGCGCAGCATGTCGCGGGTTCGATTCCCCGCACGGAAGAAATATTTGTACGACCTACAAGTATTTGTTCCGGGTCTGGGTGTTTTTCTAACTATAATATTTATGTATTTACAAAAAAAATGTATATAAGTAGTTTATCATCCATCTCGTTACCATAACACAAGCATTAAGTTGCTTTGTTTGGGACGAGATGGCGTTGTGTGAAATGTCCAAGGATATAAAGGATTTAGTGTTAAAATCCATTCTGTAATATTTGCGTGCTAGAGTAACAAAGATTCTTCGCATTTATAATACTACCCTCAGTGAAGTAAGTACAGTTTCCACCGCAACCTTAGACATCTCATGGCTCAACTGAGTTTCCTTTCTCACTGCCTGAACTATTTCATAGATGGCATTGGGTTTGATGCTGTCACTACTATCCTGGCTGTCATCCTGATTATCAGTGTCTGATGAGACTTGGTTTACTGAGGTTTTACTTGCTAGTGCCCACTTCTTAGCGTCTTCTTTTTCTGGAAAGAAATGATTATGTTGTATGACTATTAACTATGACTATATTATCTAAGACAAGCTCGCTATTGCTGGATGCGTCAAGCTGAAGACAGGGCGCTATGGTGGTCTTTAGGGGAGGCCTATGTCCAGCAGTGGACTAATGTGGGCTGATGATAATGATGATGCTAGATGTTAAAATTGATGGACTTAATTAGCATCATCATCATCATCAGCCAAAAGACGTCTACTGCTGGACATCGGCCTCCCCAAAGGATTTCCACGAAAGCTGGTCCTGTGCTTATCGCATCTTTCGCTTTCCGGCAACCGTGTAACTAGCACACATCATTTTATCTTTGCATGTGTGAAGATGTCTTAGGTTTTCAGGAAATCTTCGGTGGTCGCGGGACAGTAGGTCGCGCAGGTGGATTTAACCCCATTTCACTACTCCATTTCATTCTGAGGGTGTCGTAAGAGCCGACAAAAGAAAATGACAATGCCGTGAACCTAGCCGCAAGAGAAGCGATCTGGAAATGCTTTATGCATACCGCTGCCCCTCGGGGGTGGGATCGGCGATTATGTGGGACTCCCAATTATGTGGGAAACCCCAGTGCTATACCATCACACGACACGCTTGAGGTGCCACAGGTTGAGACAATGGAAACTTGAATACAAAACCCTATGCCAACCCATGTGGCCAGTGCAGCACAGTAAGCTAATTATTCTCTATGTAACTGGAGGAGGCCCGACTCAGTGGTGGGTCATTTATGGGCTGAATAGTAGTAGTAAATTAATATATCCTTCCTTGGACATTTCACACAACGCCATCTCGTCCCAAGCTAAGCAACTTAATGCTTGTGTTATGGTAACGAGATGGATGATAAACTACTTATATACATTTTTTTTGTAAATACATACATATTATAGATAGAAACGACACCCAGACCCCGAGCCTCTGGTTTAGACAAAGACACTTGCCCGACCCCGGAATCGAACCCGGGACCCGTTGATCCAAAGGCGGCACATCTAACCACTAGACCAACGAGGCAACATTGAAATACATGTACATCCTACCTTTGCCAACATTGTTTGAAGATTTAACTGGAGACTGTGATGAACTTCGTTCTTCGGAGACATGCTGCTGCGATACCACTGGCCTCAAATCAAAGCATGGTGACACTCCATTCGGTGGAGTACAATCATCCAATCGTGGAGGAGGCTTAGGCGCAGGAGGTTTTTTAACACGCGACTTCATATTCAACTGAATCTGCTTTCTCTTTTCATTCAATTTTGCTATCAATTCTTGTTTTTGTGAGACACTGCTATTTTCACCAACACTTCTTATGCAGTCATTCAAATATGACAGATAAAACTCAGGATCCACCTATTAATAGAGAGCAAACATGGTATCTTAAATGATGTATAATGTTAATTGGAGTAATGACTATAGTGTTGTGCCGCAAGTATGGATGACTTCAATATCACTGAAAAGATGTATGTCACAGATTAATATTTATGATATGCTACTTACTGTGAATTTTGTCTGTGTGGTGACGGATTTAGAATACAGAGTGTCACCACCCCATTCCAGCCGACAAAAGGAAATCATGGCTGATAACCTAACCACCAGAACAGGAAATCTTGATAAGAAAGCTTGTGCCAACCCGTCACGCCAGCGTGGCACAGTAGGCCAATTACCTGGAGGAGCCCGACTCATGGGTGGAGTGGGTCATATATGGGTTGCTTAGTAGTAGTGAATTTGGTTCCTATAAGTTATCCAGTTTTAATGGTATACAGCAGTCTGGAACGGTTTGTTTAGTGACCATCCCATTTTATTCCTAGTTTTGTAAGAGCTGGCAAAAAGAAATGTTATGGCTGAAAACCTAGCTGCAAGAGAAGGAAAATATAATACAAAACCTTATGCTAACCCATCTGGCCTGTGGCACGGTAGGCTAATTACCCTCCATGTAGGTAGTTGAAGGACAGATTCAACAGTGGGTAATTTATGGGGTGAAAAGTAGTAGCAATAGTATTTATATAACACTAGGCACACTATGTAAATAAATATTTCCCTAGCCTTTTTCCCAATTTTAATAGGGTTGGTAAAGGTCTACACTGATTTGGCTAAGTACCTCTCTATAAAGCCAGCAATATACGTTGGGCTAGCATTGCCGAGTGAACGCCAATACCAACGTATAGATGGTATATTTGCATTGTCTGGCCACCACTCGGTGTTGCTCGCCTAGTTGGTTTCGATACACTTGCCCAACGTGTAGGCAGTAGGACTTGCCTTGTATTAAATTGCCTATGCTCTCATTGGCCTAAGCTTGGCCAACGTGTATTGCTGGCATTCTATTTACACAGACAAATTGCTGTCTACCTTCCACAATGCATCTAATGGGACCACCAGTAATTTATGAGTAGACCAGCTGTTACGCTTTATGCTACTGTGGAGGAGGACAGGTATTAAACACAAACAATGGACATCCATTTATCATCCAGCAGAATCAAATGCCGCCTTAACCTGCAGATTGATTGTCTGAGGCACAGTCCACTAGGCTGCAAGCTCCTAAGCAGTTAGAGACCCAATAAATATCATTATGTATTAAACTATTACATTTCAGGAAATACAGAAAATTATAGATAAATTAAGTCTGTATGTAATTGAAAAGATATTAGTATCCATATTATTTTTATCTTGTATAGCACATCTCTAGATCTGACTATTACCTTGACTGCGGCGACGTAATTCGAGGGGACGAACCCAACTTGACCTTTTCTATTAACAACATGCCACCAGTTTCTCTGTTTTGCATTACTCTGCTGCAAGACAAATAATTCACCTTCTGCGAAGCTTAGAGTCTTTGCCAAGGTAGCTTCGAAATCATAGAGACCTTTGAGCATTTCACATTCATCTAAAATCATTTTTATATTAGATTTCGGTAGTTCCACACCCTGATGTATTTTAACAGATTTTATTACAGAAAATACGCACCAAGAGAATTCAGTCCATCACCCATGATGGATAGTGATTATTCTCATTTAAAATAGTTTGCGAAGAAGCAATTAAAGACGACTGGTTTATATATTACCAATTATTAAATTCTGAAATTTGAATCAACAAAACAAATCAATTTTTCCGTTTGACAACCAGATGACAGTTAAAATAACGAAGAAAAGTAATGTTTATTCTTCTCCAAGTTCCAGCTACGGCAGCTATGGTGGCATCCACGGTTTTAAGCGATTATAACATAGTGGATAACACTTTTCTAATTTCGTTTTATCGGACAGCCAAAATTACACCACTCTAGCTGAATTTCGCAGAACGCAGAAATTATGTTAATGTTAAGTCCGTTGAGGGCTTTTTCAAAGTTAAACACACCAGCTGATTCAATCTCGTATATTCGACCGCACGCAGGCAGCCGTATATAGAAAAGTACAACTACCGCCCGCCAATTGATATTTGTCGAGTATTGACCCTACCTACTAATACCAATATAACCAATAATATAACACTCCTCCACCACTATTTAGAAAAACTGTCTGTAATCAACAATGTTGCGGTTGCGCTTAGAACGAATCACATCTTCAGCCGGCAAGTCATCTATTTCGTCCGATGTGGTTGCACTTGTTGCAGCTGCTACTACCGTGTCATCTATAGCAGTAGATGACCGACAATCGTCTGCGGCTCCAGGAACAGTTGCCGTGATGAAGACAGGCACCGGCTCATCACGCCGCCCTTCTTCTCCCCCCTTAAATCGGAGCAGTTGATTGATGTGACGCTTGACAGTCACGTCAGAGTTGTGTAACTGTACAATGTAAAGTGACTTGCCCAGAAGTTTCACAACCACACCGCGCGTCCAACTTGATTTGTTCTGAGAGAACATTTTCACTAGCACATTATCTCCTATATTAAAATGTACTTTACGTTTGCCGCCAAAGTAATCACTCTGTAAGGACTGTTTCTCTTTAACAGTTATGTCGAGGGCTGTATCGGATGGTGTGTGGGTGTCGGTTTTTAAAAGATCTAATCTACATTTTAATTTACGACCAAATAGAACCTCTGCGGGCGATTTGTTAGTGGTTGAATGCTTAGAATTCCGATAACATAGTAAAAATTCTTGTAATTTTGAATTTAGGTCACGCAAATTTGAACCTGAAGATAATATTGATTTTATAGCTCTCTTAATAATTTTTACGTAGCTTTCTGCTTGACCATTGCTAGGGGCGTTATAAATCGGCGATGTGAGGTGTTTAATACTATTTTGTGCACAAAACTGTTTGAACTCATGTGATGTAAAAGCCGTGCCGTTATCTGAGCAAATTGTATCCACTAAACCGAATCGTGCCATTACTTCACACAGCTTATCAATGACTACTCTAGAACTAGACCCAGATGTAACATCAAAACATTCCACCCATTTGGAATAGGCATCAACGATGACAAGATACATTTTACTATTTATAGGTCCTAAAAAATCTATATGTATGCGCTGCCAGGCATGAGACGGGTAGGGCCACGGCGTTAGCGGAGCCTTTGGCGGCGCGACCCGTTGCTCCGCGCACGCGCCGCACGCTGATACGTGCTTTTCGATTGCCGAGGACATACCCGGCCACCAAAATCTGTTCCTAGCTTCCTCTTTCATTTTTGTCATCCCTAGGTGACCCCTGTGAAGTTCCATAAGTACCTTGTTTTGTAAGCTAGTGGGTATAACTAATCTATGGCCGCGCATCAGGCAGTCATTTTCAAGCGATAATTCGAGTCGGTGAGAAAAGAAGCGACTTAATATCGGATCAGTAACTCTGCTAGGCCAGCCTTTTAAAATATAACTAATAACATTAACAAGTGTTACGTCTCGCTTAATTGCATCCTTTACGTCTGTTAATGATAAAAACTTTTCTCCTTCGTAAACAAAACGTATGTAAGCAGAGTTATCTAGTGATGACTCATCTGTTGACTCGCTCACGTTAGACGGCTGCGAACCGCACGAGTCGACTGGTAAATGATTAGTTGACACTGCACGGCTTAAGTAGTCTGCGCTATTATGTAAACTACTAACGAATTGAATTTTATAATTATAAGCCGATAAAAATATAGCATAGCGTTGTAACCTATTCGCGGATATTTCCGGTATTCCTTTATCAGGATTAAAGATAGATATGAGGGGCTTATGATCGGTTCTTAGGGTAAATGGCCGCGCACGGCCATACAAATATTGATGAAATTTTCGAACCCCAAAGATGATGGCCGTAGCCTCTTTTTGGATTTGGCTATAATTTTTCTCGGCAGCATTAAGAGAACGCGACATGTAAGCAATAGGTATTTCTACCCCATTTTCTACTTGGGCTAAAATAGCACCTAGACCCACAGGTGATGCATCTACTGTTAGAATTAAGTCCGCTTCAGGATTGAAATGCGCCAAATTGGTGTCCGAAGCAAGTTCCCTTTTAATTATGGAGACAGCATTATCATGTTCATGGGTCCAACACCACTTTTTATTTTTTTGTAATAACGTGTGTAGTGGATGTAAAATGGTTGATGCGTTCTTAATGAAATGTCTGTAATAATTTACCATGCCTAGTAAGGACTTTAATTCCGACACATTAGTGGGAGCCCGCGATTTAATTATAGCTTCGACTTTCGACGGACTCTTCCGTATACCATTTTTATCTATAATAAAACCTAAATACGTTACTGAATCCTGGAAAAAGCAACATTTGTCTATGTTTAAGACTAGCCCCGCGTCTTGAAGTTTCCGTAAAACGGTCTTTAACCGTTTTAAAGTTTGGTCTCTGTCTGTTCCACAAACCAATATATCATCTTGGAACTGTAGGGTACCCTCCAGGCCTGAGAGAAGCGATTCCATCGTACGCTGAAAAATAGCGGGTGCGGAAGCCAACCCAAACACAAGTCTAGTGAATTTGAAAAGACCTTTGTGTGTATTGATGCATGTGAGCGATTGTGATGACTCACTGAGCATTAATTGATTATAGGCTTGAGACATATCTAATTTACAAAAATATTTCCCGCCATAAAGCCTACTAAACAGGTCCTCATACCGAGGTAAAGGATATTTGTCTACAAGTAAATGTTTGTTGACAGTTACTGAGTAATCAGCACAAAGGCGTAATGACCCGTCACGTTTCAATACCGGAACAATAGGACTAGCGTATTCAGAATATTTAACTGGTACCAAAACACCTATTTCAACCAACCGATTAATTTCTCTTTCTACTTTTTCACGAAGGGCAAAAGGAAGGGGTCGTGCTTTAAAAAAAATTGGCTTAGAATCCGGTTTAAGCGTTAAATTAATCTCAATATCTTCCAATCGACCCAATCCGTTAGAAAATAGCTTAGGAAATTCTGAAACTAATGATTTGGTAATGTCACTACTTTTCTCAATGGAGCAAATTTGAAGATTGAACTGTGAAAAGAAGTCTCTTCCGAGTAACGGGGGTCCACCGTTCCTGATTACGTATACACAAATTTCTCTTTGTTTATTATTATACGAAATTGGCAACCGGAGCATACCCACAACATCTAACTTGTCACCGCTATAACTATGTAAAGTAACAGAGCTCGATAACAACGGAATTCTTTTGAAATATAGTTTATACATTTGCTCAGAAATAACGGACACTGGAGAGCCGGTATCTATTTCGAAGGTTAACGTAAATTCATTTACCACCACAGATTCCCGCATCGGTTCACCACGCAGAGTACGAATATTGCAACATAACTTACCATCATCATCATCAGCACAGCACTCGACATAATGTTGACGATTCATCATTTGTTTACACATTCTTTTGAGATGCCCTTGCACACCGCACTGTTTACACTTGTATCGCGCAAACCGACAAAACGATGCAGTATGCCCCGTATAACCACAGGCAGTACATCCGCCATCTTGAGAACGTCCACCGGCCGAGCCTGCCAGCCAGCGGCGCTGGCGTATGCGGCCGTCGCTTCCCGCCGCAGCTGGTGCGCGCGTCTCCAACGAACGACCCAGACCAACCTGCATGATTTGCTGTGGCGATTTATATTCTTGATCTCGCAACAACTCTTGAGCTCCCATACGGGCACTGCGTACGCTTTCGGCGATATTGAGCGCTTCGGCCAAGGTTAAATCAGATATTTCTTTAGAAAAAAGTTTGTCCCTTTCCGGTCCGGGTTGCATACCCAGCACGAAACGATCCCGCAGTTGCTCATCGAGATGCGTTGCCACGAAGCCACAATGGATTGCTAGTCCACGGACTCGCGCTGACCACTCTGCTAAACCCTCACCAACAAGCTGTTGAGCACTATGAAATTTATATCTTTCCGCAAATGTACACTTCTTCGGTTTGAAATGGCCATCCAGCAATTTCACTACTTCCTTGTAGCCTAATATACCGACTTGTTGCGGTAAGGCTAAATCACGAACCAATTTGTATGAAGATTCAGCGAAATTGCTCAATAAAATGGCGCGTCGTTTAGTGCCGGCTTTATCTGAGTCGTCACCAATTTCATTAGCAGAAAACCACTGCTCCAGCCGTTCTTTATACACCGGCCAATCTTGCACTTCATGGTTGAAGGTCGTTACGGTGCCGACACTTATTTTCGCCATTCTTCCAATCACGCTTCAATTTTTTTTTTAACTCGTCGCCAGTTGTTAAGTCCGTTGAGGGCTTTTTCAAAGTTAAACACACCAGCTGATTCAATCTCGTATATTCGACCGCACGCAGGCAGCCGTATATAGAAAAGTACAACTACCGCCCGCCAATTGATATTTGTCGAGTATTGACCCTACCTACTAATACCAATATAACCAATAATATAACAGTTAATCCGTACAGTTTAGAAATGGTGTAATGAACAGCAGCGGTACAAAACGTAATCACACCACAGATTAGTAATAGTACACAGTATGGAATGTACAAATAGTTTTTTTTTTTTTTTTCAATCGTCGTCAGTAATTATTAGTATCTGGGGATGGACGTATAAAAAAAGTCGGACAGAGTCTCGCTAAGTAAAAACTGTGACATCATAGTCGGCCAGATCAGCTATATGTACAGGCCAGCACGCACACTTTCACACATTAGTCGGCCATTACACGCGTGAACATAGACGAAATATGCGGCGAAAAAATAAAATCTATAAATCATGTCTTGCGTGGTAAAATGGTGTAAAAACCGTAGTGACCGAAAGAAAAACAATCCAGGAATCACGTTTCATACGTAAATGAATAATTCAATCACTTATTTCCAGATTATATACATTAAAATCAATTTGTATTTGCTAAAACAAAACAATTAATTTTAAGTTCAGTGTTGCCAATATTCACGTGTGCAAATTAACCGAAATAATAATAATAATAATAATAATAATACTTTATTTCAGATAAGCATCCATAAATGGTTAGTTGGGATTAATAAATAACAAATTGTACTTATATACTATGTTAATGATGTTAGCACTTATTAAGAAAAACTAATTAGAAAGGAAAACTGAAAACAAGGAGTTACAGTTTACCTTCTCATTCCTATAGCTACCTCTATCCAGTGTCTTTGGATGGGGCAGTCTGGTCTTTCAGCAATCATTTTCAGGATGCCGTTCCGAGTGTTACGTAAGCGCTGCAGTAAGGAAGCAGCTTTTTTACGCCTGATGGCGTAGAAGTCATCAGTGTGGGCGTCAGCAAACATTTTCGAAGCACTGCAGCGCCACGGCAGTCGCAACAGCATCCTGAAAGCATTGTTGTACTGTACACGTAGGACATTATAGGCTCGGCTCGTGTACCACACCCATAGGCCGCTGGAGTAAAATGACTGACAGAACGCCTTAAACAAGGTCACTTTGACGTCTGCCGTACAGCGGGCGAACCTACGGGCGAGCATATTGCTCCTCACCGACAACGCCCTGCGCTCACGCTCAATGTCCACATCATCTCGTAGGTCACTGGTGACAACATGACCCAGATACCTAAAACTATCTACTAGATTGAGTACTGCGCCATTGAGATAGACCGGAGGTACATGACGTGGTTGTTGATTGGGTGCTTTAAATACTAAGATTTGGCTCTTTTTGGAGTTGTATCTGAGGCCATGCACCTCCGCATACCTCTCACAGAGCAACAGTAACTCTCGTAACCCACCTATCGAGAGACTCAGCAACACCATATCATCCGCGTAGCTGATGTTATTGACGCAGATGTTATCAATGTGACATCCGACATGAGTGTTGCTCAATCCCTCGATAAGCTGGTTGATATACAGGTTGAATAACAGGGGCGAGCTTATGCCACCCTGTCTTACACCACATTCCATCTTGTACTCATCCGATAGAGTACCGGCCCACCTCACATGATTGGTTTGGTGGGCATACCAATATCTGAGGAGTGCCGTGTACTGCGCCGGCACACCCGCGTTACCCAACTTGTCCCACAGCACATCATAAGCCACAAGGTCGAAAGCTTTCGACAAGTCGAGGAAACACGCATATACCGGCGTTCTCCGCGCGGTATAGTACTTGACGGTGTGCTTGAGAGCAAGAATAGCACTCTCCGTGGACAGACCCGATCTGAACCCAAACTGTGCGTCATGCACTTGAACGTGCTCAGACAGGCGGTCATTAAACAGGCAATCAAGCACCTTCGCCATGGTAGTCGCGAGTGAGATGGGCCGATAGTTATTTCTGTCAGATGTGTCACCTGTTCTATTTTTGACTATAGGAACTACTATCGTTCGCATAAGCGGTTCCGGCAAGTAAGAGTGACCCAGGCATAGTGTAATAAAAAGTGATAACACTCTAGGCAGATGAATCCCCGCATGTTTGAAGTGCTCGATGCTGAGACCATCATGACCTGTTGACCTACCGCGTTGCATCTTCGTGATAATGGAAGCTATTATCTTACCTGGTATCTTTGTATGTCTGTCTTTCAGAATGGTCTCAGCATCAACCCTGTTATTGGACACAGAGCTTAAAGGAGAGCATAGAGTAAAATGGTCTTTAAAAGCATCCGCTATTAGTTTATGCTCAACAATTCCACCAACACTCACCGGGAGGCTCGGCTTAATATTCATTTTGTTTGTATTTTTCCAAAATTGCTTAAATTTTTTTTCGGCGTGGTTGGATGCGAGTATATCCATTTTAAGCTGCTCTTGTTGGTTTTGACACCACTTCAGCTTAGCCTTAAAATGTCTTCTCGCCTCCGCCATGTCACAGAATATTCTACCGTTGGCTGGCCGACCAGCCATTACCCATGATTGGAATTTAAGCCGAGCCTCGCGGTGAGCGGGTGCAACATGCTTATTCCACCCAGTAATATAGCCACCCTTCCTTCGACACTTTGACTTGGATGTCTGTATGGCCGCTTGTGATAAGATATCTATAATATTAGAATACATTTCATCGAGTACTGAACGATGTTCTATTCGATTACAAAAACTATCACAACAATCAATAAGCCTCTGAGGAATGTCTATCATTTTCAAACGAGAGTGACAGAGGTCGTGGTAATCGCTAACCTGTTGTGCAGTCCTCCGCTCGCCCCATAAAACACGATTCTCAATCTTTATCTTAAATGTATCATTCACAATCTTAGGATTAATTTTATGAATATTACATGTAACCTCAATTGGAAAATGGTCGGACCAGTACAAATCATACAGTACTGTCACACCGATTACGGATTGCCGGGCAGACTCAGTGATAATGCAGTGATCCAACCACCTGCTACACCCATGAGATTCGCTTACAAAAGTATAAGTATTACTGTCACACATATTTACATCAATACATAACCAACTTTGCTCAGAACAGAAATGTAACATTTCATTGTAAAACAACTCATTCGGATGTGCATTGAAATCACCTAAAATATAAAAAGCTTCAACTCCTTTACTTTCCTCTATTTCCATTATCGAACGAACAGCGCTAAGACAGGCCGTAAACTCCGGCAGATTATCATTAGAATTTGTAGGCATGTAGACACTAAACACAACAATAGATCTATTACTTACAGTTATGTTGATCGCACACACACGCACGTTGTTACACTCGATCGGTACCACCGCGTCGAAAACATCCCTACGCCACAGTAACGCGACGCCGCCATATGGCCTGCCACATACCAGGCCCGCCGACGAGTCCACTGCTGACGTCCCGGTGCAGCCAAACCTGTCGTCAATAGTATCAAGTAGAGACAAATCGTGTGGCAACAGCCATGTCTCTTGAAGGGCTATCACATCGGCTGACTGGCATAACATCCTGATCCCCTCCATTGATCTTTTGAGCGATTTGCAATTAAAACTTATTATTTTACTAAGACTCTCCATTTTTAGTAATAAGGTGCTCTGATTTTTCAACATTATTTTGCCTCATATGAAAATGCACAAAACGTCTGAATGATATACCAGATGGCCACAGCTTATCGTCCAAAAACGTTTCAATTCTGTGCTTAGTCACAAACAGCTTGTAGGCGTTATAATCCTTTTCCCGTTTCATTTTAATTTTGACAAGTGTAACTCGCTCTTGAGTCTTCTCATACACGTAACGAATAATATCTTGCTCAGACACCGCCTTATGGACGTTCGAGATAAATAATGGGACTTTTGTGGCAGCCGCTCTAAACTGTACAGATTTATCATCAATCAAAGCGCTTCCTCGTTGACTAACAAGCCGCTGTTTACGTCTCCGCCTATGCACCAACGTCCATTCTGCTTCATTAATATTATTAGATGCCTTCAATTCGCCTTGATTTCGAAACACTTCGGAATATGAACGAGGCTTATCTTTAATGACATTTATTTGTTTACCATAGTCAGCTGATTTACTTTGTAGCTCTGGAGGTTGTAATAGATCAGCGGTGCATGAGGACTTATTATTCTCAGTTGGTATTGCGCACTCGCTTATTCTCGTGTTAAAACATGCCTTCATCTCGCTCGCTGCACCCGATGACGACGTTGACGACTGATGTAACGGTTCCTGCGTGAGTGAGCGAGATGGAGTGTTCGCTGTAAAATTGGGCTCGCCAACAGCTGATTCATCACTACTCAGTGTGGGTACCGCGATCGGTCCACTATCGAAAGATTCAAGTCTACCTCCTCCTCTTTTATTTTTATTAACATTTTTCTCTTGGTTTAAAAAAGACCTATTTTTATAAAATTGGTTAATTTGCTCATTTAATTCAGCTTTAGTGGCGTAGTGATGTTGAAAATCTTGAACGCTTTTCTCAAGCAAAACGATCTTTTTTAGCAGGGGGGTTACATCGACGTGATCGAATGTAACAGGCGGTAACTTTTCCAACTTTCTGGCCACAAACATCGGAATTTCCTCACAGTTTGTCTCTTTAAGTACACAAATTATATCGTCTATGTCTCTTCGTGTTTTTCCATCTCGCTTTCGTGTAGTAGGTCCCTTACGTAAGGATTCAAATAGTAACGACTTTGCTAATTTAATATCCTCTGCACTGAAAGCACTTTCACATATTTGCAGCAGACTTTGTTCGTCCATAACATCCAATTTATTCTGTATAAAGGCTAACACCTCACATATCACTATATTACAACTTGCACACTTTAACGTACTAGATACGTTATTCATTTTTTTAGAGCAGGCACCGTGCGTCCACTCTCGTCCGCTGACGAACAACGACTGTGTGACTGAAATGTGGGCAATTTTTCGTTTATTATAAAAATCAATTTTAATTTTATTATAAAAATGATGATTTTATTTTATATTCCTTTTGCTAGATTTTCTAAGGAAAATTATGTATGGAGAAATGATTGAATTAAAATTACTTAGTAGAAATTGTAATGGTGAAAACGATTGGATTCCAAACAGTGTCATTATACATTTTGATGCGGATGACTTATAAACAACTAAAGGAGGACTCCGCCGTGTTGTTACTTATGGAGTACCTTAAAAGGTAAATTGGCAATCTACCAAGACATGGATAATACAAAAAAAAATGAAACTATGCCGCTTATTTTTTCAAAATTTAAATGTACTTTGTAGCTATTGTGTCGGTATATAATAATAATAAATATCCTTGGACATTTCACACAACGCCATCTCGTCCCAAGCTAAGCAACTTAAGGCTTGTTTTATGGTAACGAGATGGATGACAAACTACTTAAATACATTTTTTTGTAAATACATACATATTATAGATAGAAAAACACCCAGACCCGGGACAAATAATTGTAGGTCGTACAAATATTTCTTCCGTGCGGGGATCGAACCCGCGACATGCTGCGCAGCAGTCGATCGCTCAATATAGTCATACATTATTTTAATCCCCAGTGCTTTATTTTGTTTTAATATTTGTTTGAGTCAAGATACGTGGCAGAGGAACAAACTGTTATTGTACCATTTAATACCAGTGCTTCTCAAGAGGTGCGCAATAAATTATAATTATAGTTAGGCAACATAAATATATTATCACAAAAAAATTTATTTCTTTTAATTTTGAATCGTTTTCAACACATCTCGAAATTAGAGGAAATTTCAAAAACCTCTCAAAGTAAAAGACATTATTATAAAAAAAATACTCAGCATTTAGGATGTTAAAGTTAAACATAACAATTTCCAATTTTTTTAAATATTTTAACCATTTTTTTATTGCAAAATTTTGTGTATCTTGGCAACCCCAAAATTAACTCACACATACAGAGCTGCCGCCATTTTGGCGTCTCACTTTTGTCTTAGCCAGAGTTCCGTCCGCCTTTTTTATACGTCCATGTATCTGGGTTTTTAAATTAATATACTTTCTTTGTGAAAATTATGACAGTTATGTAGTTGAACCCCCACAGTAGACATTAATCTAAACATTTAATCAATAACAGATAGTTATTGCCCACGTCTTCGCCCACGTGGATACCGACGCTATATTGCTGACGGCAAGAAGCAGGAATGTCCACATATTAATAATAGTCATTCGGCTCTACCCACCCCACCCCACTATTTACCTGTCTATTTGTGTAGCCTAGATTATATTGCTAATAGCTTTCCATATATTGAACTAGCTCCCCAGCACCGTTGCACTGTGAGATCGCTATCATCACTACATATTATAAAACAAACTTGCAGTCGTCTCCGTCGCAATGTATGCTTATATCTTTAAACAGGGGAGTATCGTGACTTGGTGGGGCCCCGTATAAAAAAATATTTGCGGGCCCTTATGAAGGGTAAACATTTCTAACAAAAGAAAAAAATCTTCCAAAATTTTTTCAAACAATTTATATTACATATACACTCTCCTTGCCTTTTTTGGGCAAACTGATTGAATAAATGATGACTTTAGTTTTTCTAAAGTTTCTGCCTCTGAAATAGTAACAAATTTGGGAAGTTTTTATTAATTTTTGACTACGCACGGGGGCCCCCGTGGCCCGGGGGCCCTGTATAATTGATACGGCTAATACGGCGGTAGCTACGCCCCTGTCTTTAAAACTACGCAACGGATTTTGAACCGGGTTTTTTTAATAGTGATTCAAGAGGAAGGTTTATAATCTTCTAAATATATAAAACTCAAAGGTGACTGACTGACTGACATAGTGATCTATCAACGCGCAGCCCAAACCACTGGACGGATCGGGCTGAAATTTGGCATAAAGGTAGATGTTATGACGTAGGCATCCGCTAAGAAAGGATTTTGATAAATTCCACCCCCAAGGGGATAAAATAGGGGATGAAAGTTTGTCTGAAAATTTGTCAATTTTAAACAGATCGGGCTGAAATTTGGCATGCAGGTAGATAGGTAGATGTTATGACGTACGCATCCGCTAAGAAAGGATTTTGATAAATTCTACCCCCGAGGGGATGAAAGTTTGTCTGAAAATTTGTCAATTTTAAACAGATCGGGCTGAAATTTGGCATGCAGGTAGATGTTATAACGTACGCATTCGCTAAGAAAGGATTTTGATAAATTCTACCCCCAAGGGGATAAAATAGGGGATGAAAGTTTGTATGAAAATTTGTCAATTTTAAACAGATCGGGCTGAAATTTGGCATAAAGGTAGATGTTATGACGTAGGCATCCGCTAAGAAAGGATTTTGATAAATTCTACCCCCGAGGGGATAAAATAGGGGATGAAAGTTTGTCTGAAAATTTGTCAATTTTAAACAGATCGGGCTGAAATTTGGCATGTAGGTAGATAGGTAGATGTTATGACGTACGCATCCGCTAAGAAAGGATTTTGATAAATTCTACCCCCGAGGGGATGAAAGTTTGTCTGAAAATTTGTCAATTTTAAACAGATCGGGCTGAAATTTGGCATGCAGGTAGATGTTATGACGTAGGCATCCGCTAAGAAAGGATTTTGATAAATTCCTGCTGCAAAAACTACAACTAATTAATAATAATAATTCATAACGCGAGCGAAGCCGCGTGAAAAATCTAGTGTATAATAAATGCATAGTATTGTAGAGAAACACTGATGAATGAAATTAGAGGTTCATCATTGCACCCCTGCGAAGCCGGGGCGGGTCGCTAGTAAACATTATTTTGACTGCCATAGTGGTCTGGATGTTAAATTGGGTTAGATGTACTTTGCCTTTGGATCATGGGATTCCCCGGTTGGATTCCTGGATCGGGCAAGTGTCTTTGTGTAGACTAGGGGCACTTGGTCTAAGTCTGGATGCCATTTGTGTTCGTGAATTTAATATTTATAGCCTGCCCCCGCGATGCAGGATATCCCTACATAAGGCAGCGGTTTCGTTGAAAAAAGAAATATTCGCGAATGATTCGCAAGAGTAAATAAAATAAATAAATATCCTTGGACATTTCACACAACGCCATCTCGTCCCAAGCTAAGCAACTTAATGCTTGTGTTATGGTAACGAGATGAAAATACTTATATACATTATTTTTTTGTAAATACATACTTAATATAGATAGAAAACATCCAGACCCGGAACAAATACTTGTAGGTCGTACAAATATTTCTTTCGTGCGGGGATCGAACCCGCAACATGCTGCGCAGCAGTCGATCGCTCAACTACCATACTTGCAAAGGAAAACTAATTATAAATTAATATGGTTGATATAAAAATAAAAACGGTTGATTACGAGCTTAGCTTATGCTTAACGATTATCAGACAACTTAAATCTTAGTTATTAACTACTCATATTTATGTGTTCTGCACACATAATACACTAAGCTCCAAGGAATTTGGAAACCAAAACCGAAATAGCAATAACTGCTATAAATGTTTAGCAGTTAGTGGTTTACAGTTACTACGACAATAGTTATATCTATCCGGCTTTAAAATCTTGCTTTCGGTATATTTACTGAGATTTCAAATTATTTGCAACTGTGAACCATTCATGCGATCGTTTCTACCATAAAAAGATAGGTAGGACATAGGTAATTTTGAGACATATTTATTTTGCGTACTTGCTACGCTTGTTACAATAAAAAACATTTTATCTAAGGCTTATCTACGACTCTAGAGAAATAAACTTGCTAATTAAAGAATACGCAAAAATGTGTTAATGTTAATAATAAATGTCTTAAGGCGAAAAGAAGAAAAATAACTCTCATTTATTTAGGGCGGGATATCTAAAATTTGCAAAGGCGATGGTTTTTGTTTGTGTTAGCGAAATGATTAGATCATTCCGAAAATAGCTTTAATAGAATAGTTACGAATATATTTTGGGACATAAAAAGCAGTATTTGAGACAGTGGAATTATGTACCTACCTCTACCTAAAGTTTTATGTAAAGTTATAAGGTGAGTACCTACGTACGAAAACTACGCACAGTTAAGAAGTGAAAGCTATAGATAGAACCATAGCTAATTACGCTAACTAAGGGTCTTTTCCTGCCATATTAAATAATTAACAACAATTTTGTTTTCCCTTATAAAGTTAGTTACGTGTTTATGTATTAAAGGTACCTTAGTATATAATTCATAATTAAGCAAATTTTAACCAAGCCCGGTTATTATTGAAGGACATTCCTTCCATCTGGCTATTGTCCGTCAGAACCAGGCTAATTTCCACCTTTAAAAAAGGATATGTGCCTTAACTGTGGGTGATTTAAGGACAGAAATAATACCCGGAATACGCCAAATAACTTGAGGTGGTGATTGGTTCAGAAGCAATAGTGCATGCGATTGGTTCTTCACATGCGCGAACCTCCCCCACTACGGCATTGTGCGCTTAATTTATTTGGCGTAGTAGGTACAGTCCGCGCCAATCTTTATGGCCGGTCTGAATGTAGCCGTGGGTACGAACTTGCGTATCGTGCATTTCATAACCAATACGAACGTAGCTCACAGCGGGCGTGCCCCGCCTCCCCGCCTCGTGTACGTCCCGCTGAGACCTGATTTTGTGTTGTGCGCAGTGTTAAGCCAGATTCACGCTACAACGGGCCGTGCCCCGTGCGGGGAATTTTGTATGAAGTGGTCCCGGCTGGGGCACGGCCGAGCCACGTTCAAGCATAATCACTTCATAGAAAATGTATACCAATAATGTTCGACCGTGCCCCGGCCATAAAGATTGGCGCGGACTGTACCTATCTGACTATGATATTGCGATCTCATGTACGTAGCACTCGAAGCTACTTTAAAAGTATATTAACCCTAACGAAATGTACCTACCTACTCGTATCTGAGGTAAACTTTTTCAATTTCTCATATCAGATTTTCTTGTCAAGGTTTGCACCTGAAATTTCTACACTCAACCACAGGAGACGAAATGAAACTCGTATTTCAAGCTTCTAGGGCCATAAAATGGGAATATCGAGAAACCTCTCGTGTACCTACTATTTGTGACGTTATTCTAACATATTTCTTCAATTGTAACACTGCGCTTTCACGTACGTACACTTCGGTCTACACCTACATATTTACTACCTATTGCAATTAAAATAATTTTTAATTAAAAAGATTTTTTATATCGGTACCGTAGTTTTTGATCCATTCGTTTCAAACATACTTACATACAAATCTTTTCTCATTATAATATTTGTATAATTATAGACTGGTAGCATCGGACTAATATGTAGTTAATATTTTTTTTTAAATAAAAACTCATCGCTTCTAACTCTACCACAATAATGAAATGCAATTCTTGTTGATTTTAATTGTTATTTTATTCTAAGAGTTTTGAAGTTATTCGTGTCTACAGGCTCTTTAGCTTCGTAAGGCCAACGTACCTGCATATTGAAAAGGCGGAACAGTCACTTTTCTAAAAATGATCCCATTCACTCAGTTATGTACAGCATTGAAAACCCTTAATGCATGTTTAATTTCTTAAACTCCCCAAAGGTATAAAAGGAATGTAAAAAGGTTTTTCATTGTAGCTCCTTTTCATTTATTTTAAATCCGTGCCGGGTTATCTTTTCTGCTTTTATAGCTCCTCACGAACATGTACGTGGCCTCACGTGCCTAAAGAATACTCGATATGTATCGGCTTTTATATCGGAAGGCCATTACATGCGCTGGCCTGCAAGAAGGCGCAATGCGATCGCATTAAACTTGAATTCACGGTTACGGCAGGTGCAAATTGGGCATAAAGTTTCACTGGAGTACAAAGCTGCAGTAATTTTGTATTATACACGCCCTACAGAAATGAAAATCCTTGACTCTTTAAGAATGTAATGTGTAGAATACGTTGCGTTAAATTACAAATATAGTGGGTATACCTAATATTGTTGTTAGGGCGCTCCATCACCGGGAGCATTCGCGTGTAATGTAACGTTACAGAGTCGAGCATTACAGTTCGACTTAGAGCATTACATTACAATACTACCTCCCTCACCGACGAGCGTTCGCGTGTAATGTAACATTTAGTACATATAGATTTGAATTTGCAAGGATACTGATTTAGTTGTTTCCGTAATGTCAGACGAAGCGGTCATTGTGCTGAGTGCGGCAATATTAATTCAACATTGTTATACGTAAAAGAAAAGTAAAGAAACGATATTGGTGCCATGAATTATTTCAAAACCGGCGAAATACAGGCGGTTTGGATACTCCTTTCGGTGTGCTCTATCCTCTCACTTCGTATGGCAGTGGAGTTTTTGTTACACCCCGTATATGAGACTATTTATTATGGTCATAATTTCGTATCACCACATGCCACATTATGACCAAAATACATCATAAACTTGCCATAGAGTGATAAGTACATATTTACCGCGTACAACGATGACTAAGCTACTAGTTAATAAATTTATTAGTTGCCAATATATTGGCTGATTGTGGCAGAAACTTTCTTCAAGTTCTGGACGTGACACCTGGAAACTACGTCGTCCGTGCAACTTTAATCAATAATTGGGTTTGCGTGTGAGCCACATATCGAATTAGGTGACGTCGACTAATATGGAAGCAGGATCACGTCGAGTCAAACAACGTTCATAGAACTTTACAGATTTAGATTTATAAAAAAGATATTGAAGTAGGTTGACATGTACTTGAGCTTGAGTTTGATAAAATTTAAAAATGTATCCCGCTATACGAGCGTCGTAGTTATAATCTTCAATCAGCTAAGAACGGAGCGTATATTCTTGTAAAACAATGTATATTTTTGTAATAAACATATTTTCTTTTGTCATCTAACACTAACACCTTTCAAATAAAAATAAATTATATCTAAATTGGGTCAACCAACCGTCTAGAAGCTGTGATGACACATACGCGTCAAACTTACAGAACACGAACTAAAATTATATAAAAATACTTTGAAAACAATACCTATACTTAAACTTAACAATACATTAATACAAATTAATTTAATATCACTAATACAATACACATACATACTAATTTAATATTACTAGAAGAAAACTAGGTCCATAACGACTTTTGTTTTTTACATGTTTAGGTATCGATAGATGGAATATAATCTTGCCGAAGTGTCACTGGCAGAGCGCTACAATTTCCAGATATCTTGTTACGCCAACACTCACCCCAGCCCTCTTATACCCCCTTCAAATTTACACAGAGAATACTGCGCGTTGTGCAAATAAGCTAGCTTCTGCTCGCGGTTTCGTCCGCGTATTTCTCGATCCCGTGCTTAACTCGATTTTCTAGTTTTCCAGATTTCATTACGTTAAATCAAACGAACAAACAATATCTGTTATTATACTAGCTATTACCCGCGACTTCGTCTGCGATTACTTTAAATTTAAGTAACTAGTTCCTTTTTGAAAACAGATTTTGCTACTTCAACAATTTGCTAAATAAGACGAAATGAATACAGTTTTAATGTTAGCAAGATAGAAATATAGGTGGTTGTGTTTCTAAATATAGATAAGGTTCGGAAAGCAGTTTGTAATCTATTTGACATTTGATCAATTTCGCAAAAGTAAGGCTTTCGTAAAAATATTGCTCAATTTATAAATCGGCGAATGCCTCAAAACTCAAAACCGTTTTTCCGACGAAATATTTCATTTTTCTTCCGGCGGTAGGCCAAGTGGGACTGAAAAGTTTTGCAGCCATTAAGGATGCGGCGCCGAGTAAAGTTTTCTTTAAAAAATTGTTTAAATTATGAAACTAAACTTTTGCTAAAATTTACAGTTGGTCGCAGGGGCGTAGCGTGCCTTGGTGGGCCCCCGTATAAAATTTATTTGCGGGCCCTTACAAAGAGTAAAGATTTCTCACAAAAGAAAAAAAAATGTGTGCATAAAATTGATAGAAATATTTAATCATCATAATTATCTATCTGTCACTCCTTCCAAAATTTTTTCAATCAATTTAAATTAAATATACACTCTTCTTGCCCTTTTTCGGCAAACTGATTTATTAAATGATTGATGATGACTTTAGTTTTTCTAAAGCTTTTGCCTCTGAAATAATAAAACATTTGGGAAGTTTATATTAATTTTTGCTTACGCACATCGGGGGCCCCGTGGCCCGGGGCCCCGTATAATTGATACGGCATATACGGCGCTAGCTACGCCCCTGGTTGGTCGCTATATCAAGTATCTACTTTGAATTTTTGCACCTTTGTTCCTATGACGATAGTGTACATTCATTTATAATGTGTATATTTAATGTTTTTTTTTACTCCTAAGTAATATTTTATTCACATTATATCGCATGCAATCTGTTGTTGTTTTTTTTTAAATTGTCATTTAAAAAATAATTCATACGAAACTACAATAGTACTGCAGAATAAAAATATTTCAACTACAAACTAAATTAAAACTCAAAATAAACCAGCTGCTTTCACTGATCAAAAGTCTTTTTAATAATGAAAACAATCTACAAAACGAGCCATTCGTGCACGGTCTACGTTTTTATATTATTTCGATCTTTTTAATAACCTTCGCAATAACATTTTTGCATGTCGTGTTTTATTGCTTTTCGTTTCCAAGTTAATTAGAAAAATGGCTCCTAGTAAAATAAATACAGTCTCAAACTGCAAGTCACCCTTTTATCGTAATTGAACAAAACAATCAGGGACATTTATGAAATAAGTTTTTTGAAGTGGCATGTATTATTGGGCAATTTAGGTTAACTACTTTTGGATTAATAGATGCAAATAGTCTCTAATTAGATTTTAAAGTAATCACTATCACTATCATCACTATCACTATCACTACATAGTATAAAACAAAGTCGCTGTCATCTGTCCGTCCCTATGTATGCTAAAATTTTTAAAACTACGCAACCGATTTTGCAGCGTATTTTTTTAATAGATAGAGTGATTCAAGAGTAGGGTTTATATGTATAATACATGCATAATTGCACCCGGCGAAGCCGGGCCGGGTCGCTAGTTAAATAATATTTTAATGTGTTTTATATTAGTTTTAGGGCCATATCAATTACAACTTGGTAAGGGAGCCCTATTTTGCGTTGTGCCACCTATATCCTTTAAGACGTACATAATGTATATATTGGATCTTGCCAACATGTAGTCTGCTTGTTATTTGTATCATAATTTTTGCATTACAAAAAAATATGACGCGTTTTACCGCACTAACTTTTTGATGAAAGCAAATAGTTTATTTGTATTTGGATTTCTTAAGTATATGTGTTGTTTTAAATATAAACCGTCTCTTCTTATTACGAATGAAGAATGTCGGTACGCATATGACGCTTGCTTTAAATTTTCAATCTCAACAATCGATGTCTCAGATCCCACGGGGCTGTAGATCTGGAAGACAAAGTTGATGAAGGGTCGAGACTGTAGCCGAGCAACGATAGTCGTCGTTCACCAAACTCTATGTTCTGAAATTAAAATAGAAACGGGAATTTTAGGTACTATGCTGAAAATCCTCTTCGATTATCTGTGCACGGAATAACAAAAAACTAAGGGGTACCATAAGTTTAAGGAACAAATAGATGAATTTCTGATCCCACTTTTAATAAAATAATGTAGGTATGTTTCATAATAAATGAGGCGTATCGTGCATATTATCACATTCTTCGTTATTCATGTACCATAGTGTTTATTGGGTTTTAGCTACATAACTAATTATGGCACTTTCGTCACCAGCTTGTGACCAAAACAAAAAAAAGAAGTTGTTTCATTTTTCCTGGGCTTTTGTGCACATTATCTATTTCAGTAGTGCTATCAATGTAAATCCGAGTCAGGCTGTAATTGTATACTATATTTCGGAACATCCCAGATTGTGGGCTACTCCATGGTTCGGTATATTGCTACCTGGACTGCGTCCCTCGCGACTCGATTTTCATAATAAAACCATCTCGCTAAATGGGCCCAGACCAAATTTTGTTATTCGGCGCTGTCCCACAGCCCAGGCCAATTTGTTTTTTAGATTCTATTTTTCTTATTGTCTGCAAAGAATTCATTGATTTTAAAATAACCTTTGTACTGTTTGTGTTTGTGGTTCGGATTTGGTCTTTCAATAAATACAACATATAAGCTGTTTTACATGTTAATTACATCTTAATGTAAATAGTTATGTACATTAAGAAAAACTATTTTATTGTTTCTAGAATACAATACTGTACGCTATATCTAATAGGTACCTACCCAGCTAAATACATGTAGATACCTAGTGAAGTACTATACTTTAAAGGAGCATCTGATACATATTTCACAATAAAATAACAAATTCCCTTTGAAAAGGTAGTACTTAATAGATATGACGTCACCCTAACCCACTAATGATCTCTCTCGAAATGTTCAATCATATTTCACAAATTTTGTGTACTCGTCCGGTTTCAAACATATTATTGTGAAAAAAATCTCTTTTAAATATACCGATAACGTCAATCCCATCCGATTTAAATGCAGTGATCGTGTGTTTTATTTTAGCCATCTTTAAATCCTTGTTTTGCAATTGGCTTGGCAAGTCAGGAATTATAATACTAATTACTAAATAATACTTCTATGCTATAATTATTGCTAAATTGTGTTCATTTTCTTTGTATTTCAAACAATTTCCTAACAGTTCAATTTTAATATTTAAATAAATCTCGCATTATTGGTCAGTAAGCCTAGCGTGCAGGCATTCTGTCTTTGCCGATACGGTGGACATTTAAAATCTGTAATTCTTATCGTATCGTTTAAAAACAGTTTAAAGTAGGTAGGGATATCCTTGGGGCGGCAGAGTTACCTGCAAAGGAGAATATGAAAGTCTCTAAGTATCGAGGTCGTGGACGAGCGCACTTGAGTCTTGAACGAGATGCCCCACAAAGAGCTCGATACGGTTGCTTTGAAAATTTATTTTGTACAGCTATTGTTTGCTATTTTTGTAGAACGGGCCGCGCAGAATTGCATATCTATTGAATATTCAGAGTTTGAGTGACGTTACAGTAGCGACTATATTTTTTTCTAAAATAGACGTTTGATTTGTGACTTGCTTTGAATCTACATTTTAATACAATAAATGTATGACGAGACCAGTATAAGATATTATAATAGATATATAAGCAGATAATTTGTGGCGTACCGGATGTACATGGTCAGAAAAATTACAGTCGTAGTGTCATCATCATCATAATTTCAGCCAAAAGACGTCCACTGCTGGTCAAAGGCCTCCCCAAGGCTGATCCTATGCCGCCCGCATCCATCGTTTTCCGCGTGGGAGGCGTTTTTTTTTACCTTAGGTGAAATCCTTTATGGAACCGTGTGGGAGGCCTACCAGCACTAAACTTTCCGGAACACGGTCGCCAATCAAGGACTTTTCTGCGCCATCGGGCGTCGGTCCTGTAAGCTTTGTGCCCTGCCCACTGCCACTTAAGTTTGGCAATCCTGTGGGCTATGTCAGTAACTCTGGTTTGACTTTGATGGACCTTCTGATTGAGCCCCATAGTGACCACGACTCGGTACCATATGTTATCACTGGCAACACACATTGGCCGAAGGCTTTTGTCTTAAAACTCTGCGGTATTGTGGCTGAGAAGATTTTTCGCAGCTTACCGAACGATGCCCAGCCGTGTTGGATCCGACGATTGAACTCTTTCAACGTGGACAATGTGTCGTAGGTAATTATAATGATCAATAACTTCGAGGATAGAGGTGGCTCTATCGATGTCCATAGGAGTGGCTTGAACATGGGTATTTGACATGATCTTTGTCTTCTTCATGTTCATCTTATGGCCTACTCGTTCGATGTCTTGACAGAGGCTATTGGACATCGTAGTGACCCATGGTCTCAGCCATTACATCCATATCGTCAGAAAAGCGAAGTTGAGTGATGTATTCGCCGTGTTCGTTAATGCCCAGTCTTTTCAAGTCCCGAAACTCGAAAACATCTACCAGTGCAGCGGTGAACTCTTTCGGAGAGATAACCCTGTCTCACACCTCACTGCAACTGAATCGGTTTCGAGGTCTGGTCCTGGAGTTGGACTGACATTGTGGCGTTTTCATAAAAGCACTTCAACACTTCGATGTACCGATAGTCAACTTGGCACCTGCGGAGAGCCTGCAATACTAGCCACGTCGCTTCGTAGTCATTGGGTATTTTCCACAAATGGAGAGACTATATAAAATATTTGAAGAAAAAACAGGATGTGATTAAAATTAACATCTTCTTATGTGATACATATGACACATGATGATGATGTACAGATGTACACAATACACAATACACACACGAAAAACAGAAATAAATCTTTATTTCTGTTTTTCGTGTGTGTATTGTAGTTCTTAATTTTGTGCCCGTGCTCAGTTCTTTGGGCCTCTTCCGCAATATATAGCTCTGAACGGATAGTTTGTGTTTTATGTCAAAGCAATAAAATACGCTTAGTTATATGGAGACTACCACCTAGCGTGGGACAAGGGCCAGAGATGATAATATGTAGTCGTTATAAAAATGACGGTTTTTAATAAGAGTTTTGTGATAAAACCTAGGTACATGAACAAAGTTCTTTTTGAATTTGAATGAGTAAAATACACATTTATTCTTTAAACTCATCCAGTGACAGCCCTGCCGAATGGCCAGTACCACGAATTTGACAACGAAACCTCCAGCCGTAAGAACGATGGGACGAACCAATAAACGTTCAAAACAGTCAGCCAATACAAACCCCTTCTACCATAAAGCACCGTGTTACTATGTTTGTACTGTGCGTAAAATATCTACCCGGCCGAGCCCCGCACGTTTTAGTTTTATGACATAGAGGCGCTTAATGTATAAAGGATCCGGATCCTATGCGATCCGAGGACGATTAAATCCACGAAAAAGTACTTTTACACGGTATCATATACATGGAAATTCCTTTGTTACATAGTGCATGAAAAAGTCCAGTACAGAATCTGTTCTGTACTCTGTATGTATTTACAAAAAAATGTATATATATAACTAGTTTAACATCCATCTCGTTACCATAACACAAGCATTAAGTTGCTTAGCTTGGGACGAGATGGCGTTGTGTGAAATGTCCGAGGATATTTATTTATTTGCATCAACGCAATTTAAAGTCGCTACAGACGAAATATAAGGGTAACAGTTAGTATAAAAATAAAAGAAAGCAATTTTTTAATCGTTTCATTTAGTTTAAAAAATAATTAAGATCCTACTGCAGATTTGAGTCCTTCCAATAGTAACGCGTCTATTCCTCGATACGCTACAAATTGCTGTTTTGAGTACGGATCTCCACTATGAATAATTCACACAGGGCATTATCAAGGATGTGCCATTCAGTCGTGAAGATATAATAATACCGCGGGTGTGCACACGGGCTTTTTGTAAATGTCACCTTTTTAATACTTCTCTGCGCCATTGGGTAATTTGCAGATCGTACCTGTAGTTGTCCGTGTAGTGACGGATTTAGAGTACACAATGTCACCAACCCATACCATATTGAGGGTGTCGTAAGAGGCGATTAAAAGAACGCGAGAGGCAGATCACTTAGCCGCAAGAGAAGGAAAACTTTTTTTTTATGTTGGAAATCCTCATGGTTACCCGACCGCTAAACGCCAGCCAGGTTATGTGGGACTCCGAGGCGCGAAGAGATGGTAATTGCGCCCTAACCTACCCACTAAAACCAACGGTGTCCCTTAACTGCCCGAGACAGGGCCACGGGATTCACTCCACCCGATGGGGGAGCATGCTCCGTGACCCTGATGGGGCCTTGGCCCGCTTCCCAACCCACCGAGAGGCACGTGCGGGACATTGATCAGGCGACCGAGGAAACTCTGAGAACAGAGGAGTCCCCAGAGCCAAAACCCACCACGACTCCGAGTGCCGCTCTTCGTCTAGCCCCTCCCTGTGGGCCCGCCCGGCATGGGTAACCCTGAGCCGGTATGGCCCCAACGGATCCTAAAGGCACGCAAGGCCCCTCACCACAACAAGGTGGCAGTACGGTCAAGGGGGTTTGATACAAACCCTGCGCCAACCCGTCTTGCCAGCGTGGCACAGTAGGCTACTTTCCCTCCATGGATTTGGAGGAGGACCGACTCAGTAGTGGGTCATTTATGGGCTGAAACAACCTGTAGTTACCGAGATAAGCTCGTTTAAACAAATTGTATTCCTATTTCATTTACCTTTAGCACAGCAATAGTCGGTGTGATGACGGATTTTGTATACAAATCTTCACCAACCCATACCATACTGAGGGTGTCGTAATAGGTGACTAAAGGAACGCTAGAGGCAGATCACATAGCTGCAAGAGAAGGAAACCTTGATACAAACGTGCCAACCTATCTTGCCCGCATGGTATAGAAGACAAATTTCCCTCCAGGAATTTCGAGGAGCTCTACTCAGTAGGGTGTCGCTTGTGGGCTGAAACGACGAAAAACTACTGCAGCATAAGTCTACTACATATAATTACAGCCTTTAAATTGAACATTATTATAACCGATTAAAATTTATTCTGTGTATAGGATTCCTATTTACACATGAAACAAAATCACTTAACCTACATAAATAAATATGAATATTTATGCTCCATAAATTATGTCATATTTAATCTAAGAAATATAAATAGTTAGTTGAAAAAAAAAATTCTTTTAATTTGCTTAGCTTTTCATTCACTTGAAACGCTTAAATGAGCTTACGAACGTTTCCGAAATGGCTTATGTTGAGTGAAACTAAGATGGGTAAAGCTTGGTGGAGCACGATTATTCGTGTAAGTAGGATCTACTACGTACTCTATGGTAGATTTAAAACAAGCGCTGGTAATATTCTCGCTGTGGTTACAGATTTATAACTCTATATGAGATATACTAAACGAGTTCAGAAAATGTTGTCCCAAGAGATGGATATCTTGTAAAGTAAATGTACTGACCCATTTAAAACCGTGGTAGGCGTATGAATTTCTTATGAATGAGATTTATCGATTTGGATAAGGCCTGGAAAATGCAGTAGTTAGTAGAACGTTTTCTATATACAGGGTGTAACCAAATCCCTATATCCGTAACGAAAGGATGCTGCGAAACGAACTGATAAAAATATCATGTCATCGATCTGTGAAAATTTTAGGGAAACAAAGACATATTTTTCCTTAAATTTGGGAAATGACTTGAGGAATAACGTCATAAAAGTCAAGACACATTAAGCTGCAACGACAATTATAGTGATAGCAAACTGCCTTATAACGTCATCGCATGGCAGTATCTATGCATTATAAAAGAAGAAACGTTTGTACTAGGAAAGAACTAAAATAGAACAATCGAAGGTTCACGCGAACTGTTACATTCGTAGAACGTGTGCATGAATGATGAGACTTGTATTATAGCACACTTTGATCTAAGTATACCAATATGCAATAGATACGTATGATACTCAATACATTTCGTTTTATAATGTGCCCTCAATTTAGTAACATTGCTTGTGAGCTTTGAAAATAATTTAAAATATGATACCTTATTCAAATTATACACATATCTACTCCTACTACTCATCCAATCCCCACTGTTGAGACTGTAAATGGACATGGTTGGCACAGTGTTTTGTATCAAGTTTTCCTTCTCCTGCGGCTAGATTTTCGGCCTTGTCATTTCCTATTGTCGACTCTTCGGTATGAAGAAGGGGGTAACGACACAATGTTTTCTAAATCCATCACCACACGGAGAGTAACTACTATTTTACATTAAGAAATACAATAATAATGATTGTTTACTGGCAATTATTCCGCTTTTTACTTTTATTATTGAAGTATATTAACATATTTTTTTATACTTTCTCAAACAATTGTAAGTAATCATAACCTTCCAAGTATTTATTTAATGGGAATATTTCATCTACTTACTGTAGCTTAACCTGATACTAGTAGGCATAGTAACACTAAAATTATATTTCACGGTATTTAGCAAACATTTAAAAGATATATATTTAAAAAACTGCTGTTTTATGCTGTTCACGGCTCAAAAGAACTTTGTTCAAAAGCTGTCGCAGTTTGAATTTTAAATGTTGACTACATAGCCACAAAAGATTCCATCAGTTTAAAACAAAATGATTTATCAAAGGAACTCTTTGAATCCATCCCATATATTAAGTTAAAAGGATGAAAATACTGCAAAGCGTTTTCTTTGGAAGCCCCTCTTGGAATTAATTTGAATGGAAATTAAATGCAAACAACGTTGTAATAAGGTCATTAAAATTCAATTGAAGTGTATCGATAAGCGTGAATGATGTAATTAAGGTAGTTAATATAATGTTTAACTTAAATAGGTTAGAACTTTGCTTTTAATTTAATTTCTAAGATTACCTTGGGTTTTCTCAAATATGTATTTTTTAATTACACAGTAGTACTTAGTGACCTCACGGAGAGATTACCCCCTGACCTTCATACCCGTCTCGCAGGATGACCGGGAATGGTTTGGTTAGACCAGCTTTTGGTTTACATACTGACTTTGTCTATCGACGGCTTTATGTGCCCTCTGAAGAACAGAGAAGAACAGATGTCAATATGATGTAACTTATCCAACAATCAGCTGAAGCAGACGTTGCTTATCTTGCATATCAACTACTACTCATAAATGAGCCACTGCTGAGTCGGGCCTCCTCCCATCACAGGGAGGGTACTACTGTGCCACGCTGGCCAGACGGGTTGGCACACGGTTTCGTTTCAAGTTTTCCTTGCGGCTCCAAGCTTTTGTCCGCTCTTACGACACCCACATGATGGAATGGGGTGGTGACACTGAGCATTCTAAATCCGCAACCACTTGGAAATAAATCAAATAATTTGCAGTCGCACTGTCTGCTGTCCCACCACCTTCTTCTTTGTGGTAAGTATTATGACTTATTTTTTTGTGTGTTTTATTACTTAAATTTTTATTCCTAGCGTGGCTATTCAGAGTTTAGCATAAAGTATCAAATTTTAGTTTTTTCGTTCGTTAGTTCCGGTTACATCTATACTAATCTATACTAATTTATAAAGCTGCAGAGTTTGCTTGTTTGAACGCGCTAATCTCAGAAACTACTGGACCGATTTCAAAAAATCTTTCAGTGTTAGATAGTCCATTTATCGAGGAAGGTTATAGGCTATATTTTATTTTCAAAAGAATTAGGGATCCGTATGAAAATTGCGATTATGTAAACCAAGGTGTAAAATCGAGAACCTATTTATGCGTGCGCTGCAAAAACTATTGACAATAGAACAAAATGATGTACTACGGGTTTGTAGATCTTATAAAAATCTACAAAAAAAGTCCGCGAGAGCACATATCTAACTATCATAGTTTAGTCACAATAACCGATTTTATGTTCATAAAAAAAATGCATAGAGATACGCGGGTTCAAAGCCCACGCGGGCGAAGCCGCGCGCAAAAGCTAGTTTTAAATAAACATTATTAATTAGGACCTAAATTGGGCCTTGTATTTGTAAGAATAAGGGTAGGTATATTTATCGTCACATGCTAATCGTATTTTATTAAATAAGTAGTACGCAATGCGCACCCACCTTAGAACCATGAGTTTTACCTAATAAATAATTACATACTAATAACAGAGACTACACGTAAAATGTATTAACGTATAAAACACATATTAGTAGTACACACGTGACTATAACACTCATTTTGTTTATAATTAACTAGCGGCCCAACCCGGCTTCGCACGGGTGCAATAGTAAATAAACATTCCTCTTGAATCACTCTATCTATTAAAAAAACCGGTTCAAAATCCGTTCCGTACGACAGCGACTTTGTTTTATAACATGTATACATATATATATATATATATAATTATTTTTTAAGAAAGGTTTTCTTACTCGAGCGAAGCTCGGAATTACTTGGTTCACCACCCTGAGACCCTCAGGGAGAAGCGATACCAGGTTCCCTATCAACAAACATTGTGTTTCCCATTACTTTATTGACTATTGTAATTGTGTGTATAGCAGCTTGTTTCTGAATAATGTGAATATTTATGTTGGAATTTAATGTGTCTATGTATCTGTGTAAACTTTTGGCTATTACTCCGGTCGACCCTATTACTATCGGTATAACTTCTGTGGGCATTTTCCATAACCTAGTGACTTCATTTTTGAGTAAATTATATTTGCTAAGTTTTTCTATTTCTTTTGGTCCTATATTGTAATCTGATGGTACTGTTATATCTATAAGGTAAATTTTGTTTTCTGTTTTGTTTATGTATATAATATCTGGTCTATTATGTGAAACTGTAACGTCTGTCTGTACTGGTATCTCCCAAATTAGTTTCGCAGAGTCGTTTTCTTTAACCTCAGGCTTAGTCAGATGTTGTTGCCACCAAAGATTTGATACTTCAAAATTGTGTTTTTTACATAGCGTCCAGTAAATATATTGAACTATGTTATTATGCCTTTTGGTGTAGTAAGTGCCAGCCAGCATTTCACAACCCGAGACAATGTGTTGTATGGTCTCGTCCTTTGTTGAGCATAGCCGGCACTTACCATCCACTGCTTTCTTTTGAATATCTCTTTCGTGTTGCCTGGTCACTATCGCTTGGTCTTGTATAGCAAACACTGACGATTCTAATGTCGGAGATATCGGTTGCTTTTTCAGCCATCTAAATGAATATTCCTTGTCTATATTTTCTTTTTCTAATACTGATTTACGGAATTGCCCATGTAGTGCTTTTGATTTCCACTTATTTATTTCTGTTTTAGTAACCGCATTTCTAATTTCTTTATCTATGTATGTTCGCGATGAATTTAAACCTATTTCTTCTAAATTTGATCTAGCTTCTTTGTGTATTGAATATTTATCCTTTGTCCTATCGCTATTTAGTATTGTTTCTATAATGTGACCAGTTTTCTGTTGTAGATAGTACTTATATTTAATTATTTGTGTTTTATGTAGCATTTCTATATTAGTCAAACCCCTTCCCCCTTCTTCTAGTGGTAGATATAACCTTCCTACGTCTGCTTTTTGCTTTTGTGCTTTATTTATGGCTAAAAGTTTCCTGGTTTTAGTATCTATTTTTTTAAGGTCGCTAGTTTTAAAATTAATGATGCCAAAAGTGTACATTAAGACCGGTACTGCGTATATGTTGATTGCTTTAAGTAGGTTTCTAGAGTTTAGATGAGAGTTTGTGAGACGTTTGATTCTATGGAAATATTCTTTTTGTATTTGTTGTCGGACTTCACTATGGTCTATTTTTCCCGATTCGTTAATGCCTAAATATTTGTAATGTTGCCCTGCATTTAAATGCCTAAATTCATCTCCACTTAGTAGAACATGGCCTTCTCCTTGGTGTTCGCTTCTTTTCCCGCTATCTAAGTGTAAAATGTTGCATTTATCCAGTCCAAACTCCATACCTATATCTCTCGTGAAAATTTCTGTACTGTGTAGCATTACTTTTAAATTATGTATATTATTCGCATAGATTTTTAAGTCGTCCATGTAGAGAAGATGGTTGATGTGTATATTGTCTTTTATCTTGTATCCTTTAGATTGGTATTTATTAAGAATTTGAGAGAGTGGATTTAAGCCAATACAGAAAAGTAGGGGGGATAGTGAGTCTCCTTGGAAAATTCCACGTCGGATAAATATGGGGTCAGTAGTGATATAGTCATTTGTACCACGGGCAGTCATAATCACTTTCCATGTAGGCATAACAAGTTGAAGGACATCTATAATTATCTGTGGAGATTTGTATATTGAGAGGATTTTTATTAACCATTCATGGGACATGCTATCAAATGCTTTCCTATAGTCAATCCATCCCATACTTAAATTCTTTTTAGATTTGTGTGCGTCCTCAAGAATGGCTTTATTTACCATCAGATGGTCCTTACATCCTCTTACGTGACGTCTGCACCCTCTTTGCTCCGGTTGCAATATCTCATTGTTTTCGCAGTGTATATAGAGTTCGTTGGAGATTATAGATGTTAGAATTTTATAAAGTGTTGGGAGACAGGCTATAGGACGCCAATTTTGTGGTTCACGTGTATTTTCATTTTTAGGTATAAGTATAACCTGGCCCATAGTAAACCATTCCTCTAGTGGTTCCGTTCTGTTTAGTATTCTGTTGTAAATTCTAACTATGTGTTCGTGAGTATTTGTAAGATATTTTATATAGTAATTTTGTACTTTATCTATACCAGGTGTTTTCCAGTTTTGTAGCTTTTTTAACGCTGTCACTAATTTATTTTTATCTATTGTATTGAAATTATGTTGAGAGAATCCTGTTGTTTTTGTTTCTAAATCTACAATCCAGGGAGCATTTTGGTTATACGTAATAGGTTGTGATAATAAGGTAGTCCAGAAGTCCTGAATGGTATTTTTTGAAGGGATATTTCTCGGAGCTTGTTGTTCTCTATTTAAGGTTCTGTAAAAGGTGTGCTGATTTTGATGAAACATTCTATTTTGTTCCTTTCTTCTATTTATTTCGTCGTAGCGCTTGATTCTGCCTGCAAGCGCTTTAAGCTTTTGTTCTAATATTTCAATTTCATAATCTAAATCCTGCTGTGTGAAAATATTGTATTTATTGTAAAGTTTATATTAAATTTTCTGCATATGTCTGCTATTTGTCCCTTTCCTAATTTCTACTAGTTGTCCTATCTCTTTTCTAATATTCCCTATTTTTTCTGTTATTCTTCTTTTCCAAGGTGGATCAGTTTTGGGTTTAATAGTCTTTGAAGGCGTGAATGGTACTTGTCCGTTTTTAATAATGAGTGTTTTTGCAGTTGCGTAAATGACATCATTAATTTCTCGAAGGTTACTTTCTGTGTTTAAAATTTTGGGGATGTATTCATTAATTTGGTTGAGATTGTGTATAAATTGCTTATTAAATTTGGGTTTCGGTAGGTGTTTACGGTCTGTTATCAGGGTTTCTTTGGTTTCCGATAGTGTTTGTAAGAAATCTAAGATTATATCGTTTGGGTCTTGTCCGTCTGGTGAGTCGTGTAATGCTGTGTCGCTACTTTCTATAATTTGATTCAAGGTCACCCATGACATATGTTCAAATTGAGATGCTATTTCTGAATCTGCTGTGTGCTGTGTTGATGTTTGTAAAATATTTTCGGATTGTGTGTTGATTTCTGTATATGTGGGTTGTATGTTGTTATTAGGTATTATATCGTTGTTTGGTAAAGTTGGACCTTGATCAATTATTTGATGGCGTTGTACAGTGTCTATATATGCGACGGGTGTCTCAATAAGTGTTTGTGTAGTAGTAGTGTTAGTTGCAGATGTAATTGATTGTTCAGCGCGTAACTTTATTTCGCTTAATATTTCGGTAGATAACATTTTTCGTGTGCTTATGCTCCTAGCCTGATTTGAAAGTGTGTTTCCTGTAAATTTAGTTATTTTTGGGTTATGTGGATTTCTATCAGTAAACAATTTGTGGAATCTTTTGATATAACCGGATCCTTGTGCTTTAAAGTAACAAAACATAAGCTCTTCTAGCTCTTCTTGCGACCACTTTCTTCTTGCATCGTCATTTAAAATTGAACGTGTCGTGGTCTCTGTCGATGTACCGGCAGAGTTAGTGGGAGAACTTTCCCCACTCTGCAAAGCATCATCAACACTCCTGATAAGTTCGGCTGTGGTTTCTTCGGGATCCCCGGCTCTTGCCCGCCTGTTCAACAAGGAGCCACTGACGGTCCGCATGCTGTCACGTCCAGCGTCAGCTCTAGACGTGCCCCGGCGCTCGCCCCCGGGCAGCGACCCTATATAATATATATATAGATTATATATATATATATATACACATATATATATATATATATATATATATATATATATATATATATATATTATATATAAAGGCCAACCCCACGTCATATATATATATATAATCTATATATTTATATATGTGTGTGTGTGTGTGTGTAGTGAAGTCAAATTGAGAATAGAACAATTATTTGAATAAATTACGGTCTAATTTTGACCAGCGGTTATTTGTAAATTAGAATTTTTATTTATTTTATTGTTTATGAGCATGGACGTATAAAAAAGTTTATGAGTAGGCAGTATACTGTAGTTACTCAATAAAAACCATATATTATAAGGATATACATATATAATTAAATTCTCTATTAAATACAAAACTACATACCAAATCACATAACTGCTATAAATTTGTCGAAATAAATCATGCGAAAGTTTTCCACCATCATGTCAAAGTTAGACACAAATCCGTCTCAACATTTGCATATCAATCAAAAATATCGTAACAAAATAACGTAGGATTATGTATGTACATGTCTCCGGGTAAGTCGACCTTGCAGGCCACGGTGGGCTATGGGCATTAGTCACGTGATCACAGCCGGGTTTTCATGGGTCTTAGTTATGGGAAGAGAACTCGAGATGCCGCGGAGACACGCACTTTTGCCAAACAACTATTTTAGGCGTGACTAGGGTGACTACGCTGGTGGAAATAAAGTAAGTTGAAATCTTACGAATATAATAAATGCAAAAGTTAGATTGGATATTTTTTAAATCATAACACCATAACAGTGGCATACATTTCGGTGAAATTTTGAGTAAGTAGAATTTGGTCTGTAATATTCTGTATTATCTGCCTTGTTGGTTTAGGGGATGGGTATGGGAACCATAGTTCAAGGGTGTCGCTTAAAAAAATATATTAATAAACCTACTTTTTGCGGTAAAAAATTACAGTTCTAGTGGAATAGTGGAATAGAATACTTTTTATAATAAAACGGAACCCCTGCAGTAGGTAAGCCTGTGTCGCGGGGGCAGTTTACAAACATGAAATTCACGAACGTAAATGACACCCAGACTCGTAGCAAGTGCCTATGTTTTACAAAAAGACACTTGCCCGGCCCCGGAATCGAACCCGGGACCCCGTGATCCAAAGGCGGCACATCCAAGCCCGATGCACGTAAGTACATATTTTACAATTGTATATCTATTAACTACTCTATTAACTACTAATAAACTACTCGTTTACGTGATGCAGATAGTATTACGACAGATATAAATCGAAATCTATTTTTAACCCCCGCCCGACGCAAAAAGAGGGGTGTTATAAGTTTCACGTGTCTGTCTGTGGCATCGTAGCTCGCGAACGGATGAAGCGATTTCAATAAAGTTTTTTGTATGAAAGGTGAGTTACGGGCGAGTGTTCTTAGACATGTTTGATGAAAATCGGGTGAGCCGTTTAAAAGTTATGAGGGGTGAAAGTGGGGAAGAATGACCAAATGTCTGCAAATATAATCGAGTGGGGTTTCAAATGAAAGCGCATCACGTGCAATTTAACAAAATCTACATTATAATAAGTATGTAGGCCAGGCGCCAGGTAATAAATAAGTGGGAGTGGTCCCCCAACGCGAAGTATATATTTTTATTTTTTACTTTTTAAAGATTATTGTGTCGGGGGTTTATTAAAATTTTTAATTTAATTTTTATCAAAAGCTTAAATTGCCTCCTATTTGTTCATCAATATTTTAGCTTACTTTAGCACATAACAGCCTGAACCTTTTGATCATAGCATGAGTTTCAAACAAATCTATTAAATAATTTCGTTTCTCTTGTTTAGGAACTGTGATGCAACAGACAATCTGTCATACGTAAATCGCTTAGCAACCATCTGTTTTGTCGAGTATTAATAAAATATCTACTGCCTTAGAGGAAGCTCCTAAAGTAGCGTTAATCGTAATTACGACACTTAGCCAAGATACTCAGAAATAATTTTCAGAAAAGGCTTAGTGAGAGTTAAAAACCCTTTTTGTAATGAAATTACCTTCTGTGCTTGTGCTTAGTTTATTTTGGCTCTGGTTTTAAGATGAGTTATATTCATAGCTATATTACAAAAAGCAGATCGGATTATATTATTTTTAGATTTAGTTATAATAAGACACCCTACTCTGATGTATGCGATAATTTTAAAAAAACTTTAGAATTTACTTATTCTATAAAATAGATTATATAAGTTATTTAGTATTTAATAAACCCGTTTAATGGAATATTTAAGTTTGTAAGAAGAAAACCACAAATTGCTTAAAGATAGGTTTAAAAATAAAAACATCGGCGCGATTATATATCAACATTACTATACTTGATTGTTTAAAAGCGATACAACAAACCAGTACCGACATCCGCGATAGCTACAATTAAAACTACATAATTTAATAATCCGTATGGTGACGGATTTAGAATACATAGTGTCTACCCCCTTCTATCCTGAGGTTGTCATAAGAGCTGGCAAAAGGAAATGATAAGTCCGATAATCTAGCCACAGGAGAATGAAAACTACGATTGATACGAAAGCTTTTTTTTTTATACGAATCCCTGTGCCAACCCGTCTGTCCAGCGTGGAACAGTAGGCTTATTACCCTCCATGTAAGTAGAGGAGGCCCGAAACAGCAGTGGTTTATATATGGGCTGTGTAGAAACGAGTAGTATTAGTAGTAGTATTTTAATAATACACTTCTCATCAGATAAATCGAAACACTTCCCTTTTTATGGTTTCTGTTCTAATTTAACAAAAAATAGTGTTTATTCCATGAAAAAAAAACCACACGATTGTATGCTGGCAGTTTGGCCATTACAGTGATAATCTAAAATTCAAAATTAGAATTTCATTTCTTTATCCTATAAATGAAAATGATTCACTGTTTTGAGACAAATGTTTGTTTAAAGTAGGAGTACATATATAGCACTATCTTAAAACTTTTTGTTCTGTGTGCTGTATACTGTCCGTGTACTGTGACTTCGGGACGTCAATTCGTGCAAGAGATCCTGCCCTAGAAACACTTAGCCAGCTGCAAAATGCAATCCAAGAGGAATGGAATGGAATTCCACAACATTTGATCGTGCATTGAACCTTATGGAAGCTGTATTAAGAGCTCGGGGAAGAAATACAAGTTACTAAATAAACGTTTCGTAGTTTATTTTTTACTTACGTGTGTTGTTTTATCAATTTCCTTCATACTGCATACAGGGTAAAAATGACTTGTTAAAAAAATTCGAAACCTATAAATATTTAATTTGAGTTTAGAAAATTAACATAAGGATTTGAAAACCTCATAATATTCACTATTAAACGACATTTGACATATATTCCTATTAATAAAAATTTTTCTGATAATCTATTTAACCAAAATAAAAACTTGTAAGGTGTTTCGATTTTTCTGATGAGAATTTTATAAGTCACTAGTATCACACAAAACCTGGGAATAAAATTTACAAATTTCCGGATACGAAGAAATGAATTGCTTTCAGTAAATATGATGTTTATATCAAAATCAAAACTCATTTAATCAAGTTGGCCCATTACAGCTCTTTTGGCACGTCAAACAATAAAATAAAACTTAAAATTTACCATCTACCACCGGTTCGGAAGGCACCTCTACAGAGAAGAGCCGGCAAGAAACTATGTAGTTGCTCTTTTTAGATGACCATTTTTGGTTACAAGACTGAATATAAGACGGATTTGTGAGAGCAAACTCGCGCAATAGTTGCAAAGCGCCAAACATCAGCCAGATCTAGTCAACAATAGTAACCTTCTAATGCCCGAGCCAACCGACCCCCAACAACGGCGCCTGTTCACAAGCATGACGCATGCGGCAGCCATCGCCCTCCTCAACCATGATATGATAAGATATGATTCAGTACTTAGGAATTTTTTATTTGTTATTGTCATAACCAACCAACCATTTTAACAGCGGACCACATGTAGTCCGCTGCTTAAATTAGGGCTCACATGTCAAAATTTATTGCCACCCTAAAAGCCTAAAGCCACGAACATACTTTTTCATATTTCCGTCAAACACCGTTTCTGACAATAAATTTTCGTTAACACAGTAAAGATTTTTAGCTCTAATAAAATGTTTTAGGGTTTAATTTTCGCCAATTTCCATGAAATTGTTTGTGCTAGTTAACATTTTTATATTCTGTTTTTTTAATTAATAGCTCGGTAAACTGTTTTATATATTTGGAAAATCAAAGGAAATTTGCTGTTTACTATCCAATATTCGCTGAAATACGTATCTTAAGATGTTTAGAAAATTCGTATTTAGGTTTAAAAAAAAGGGAATTACTGGATTCCATTATTCCCTTCGTCTAGGGGTTGCTGAACTTTGAAGTGGCCCTGGCTTGATATCCAGGTCAGATTACGAACTGAAGTGTCTTTATAATCACCAGATAAACCGAGGCTTGTATGTTATTGTACTTAAATACTACAACTACTACTCAGCCCACAAATGACCCACTGCTGAGTCGGGACCGAGAGTGATTAGCCCAATATCCCATGCTGGCCATGGTCTAGGGTTTCGGCCTTGACATTTCCTTTTGTCAGCTCTTACGGTACCCTCACGATGGAATGGGGTGGTAACACTTATGTATCCTAAATCTGTCACCAAACGGATGGTATCTTTTATCTTATTTTGTTAAGTAAAGAAAAAGAAGTGGTCTTTATTTATCCCTCTTAGGATGTTCCCTAATACAAAAGAATATAATATTTGCTTACCTGAACGATTTGCTTAGTATATCGGACGTGTCGGTAACCAGAAACCATATGAACATTAATCAAAGTAGAAACCGAACTAGGAATTAATGGAGCACATTAGATGTACGACACTGCATAATCTGCACAACATCGATAAAAATACACGATTGAGCGAGAGACCGGCCACACAAGTAACTGTTTACATTCTAGATACAGTCGATTTTTGGGTTTGGGTTGTCTTTATGTATATTTAAATACAATTCCTGTGCCAATTCCTTCCTTCAAAGAACTTCAACTTATATGCCTATTATATATTAATAGGCCTAGTTGGTCTAGTGGTTAGATGTGTAGATGTGCCGCCTTTGGATCAACGGGTCCCGGGTACGATTCCGGGGTCGGGCAAGTGTCTTTGTCTAAACCAGAGGCACTGGCTCGGAGTCTGGGTGTCATTTCTATCTATAATATGTATGTATTTACAAAAAAAAAAGTATTTAAGTAGTTTATCATCCATCTCGTTACCATAACACAAGCATTAAGTTGCTTAGCTTAGGACGAGATGGCGTTGTGTGAAATGTCCAAGGATATTTATGTATTTATTTATATAAGTTGAAGTTCTTTGAAGGTTTTTTTTTTGTTTTCGCTGGGGAAATACTTTATGCATACCGCCGCCTCTCAGGGGTGGGTTTGGTGATTATGTGTGACTCCGGAAAATACTCGTCTACCCACTAAAAACTTAGCCTCACACGTCAAATGGGCGGCCACTGTCACTTTTGAACCCTCTGTGCGATTCTACATTCGGTAATCAGAGTTAGGGATTTGGTGGTTAGTATCATACAAAGAAATCTCTGTGCTGGCGCTAGTAACATATGCGACTAGATAATCTAATTTTTTTTTCAGAATTTAATAACTGCTGTATCTACATGAAGTTACGTATGTGGCCGTCATGAAATAAACCCAAACTGCGCACTTCAGCGGTGTGGGTTCGCAAGGCCTCTTAGAGTTCCACACAGTGTTTATCTTACAAAAAGCTGGGGCGTAAACATTACCTGCTATTATGCCACAAACGTGAGCACTCAATTCTGACTTACAAAGATGAGATCTAGTGTATGATGACGTATTTAGAATACAATATGTTACCACCTCATTCCATCCTGAGGGTGTCGTAAGAGCCTACAGAAGGAAATAAAAAGGCAGAAAACCTAGTCGCAAGAGAAGGAACACTTGATACGAAACCTAGCCTACTGTCCCAACCCGGCCAGACAGGTTGGGACATTAGGAACATAGGCTTTTTATCCTACATGTCATTGGCGGAGGCCCGATCGAAGGCGAATAGAGAACTAGACGGCAAGACCAGCTGTATAAAAAGGACAATTGACTGCCTCATTGATCTAGGGATTGGATGTGCCGCCGTTGGATCAACGGGTCCCGGGTTGATTCCGTGGTCGGGCAAGTGTCTTTGTCTAAGCCAGAGGCACTTGCTCTGTGTCTGGGTGTCATTTGTGTTCGTGAATTATATGTTGGTAAACTGCCCCCGTGATATAGGTTTTAACTAGTAGAAAGGTTCCGTTTTCTTAAAAAAATATTGGCATCATAGGCACTTCCAAATGGATGACGATATGTCCCTTCTGCACGGAGGAACCCAGATGTCACCCACGACTTCTTAATCCGAATTTACTAGGCCTTGTGGCGGTCCCGTGGAGATACAGTCAGGGCCCACGGGGCAGCAAGCGCGGGACGGTACACCCCGGGGACGTTTAGTGGGTATGACTCCGTCTCCTGACAGAGGCGGAGGGGACTCCCAAACACCCCCTGTTGGCCATCTCCAGGCTGGCAGGGATAGTCCATAAAGGATTTTAACAAGGGCAAAAAAAAAAAAAGTCCTTGTGGCGGTTGAAGAAGGAGGTAGAAGCCTACGTCTACAGCCAATAGGATAGAGCTAAACGTTCCCACCGTAAATACAAGAAGGAACACACGTGGAGTTTAGTGAGTAGGGAGCGCTATAACATTTTGCTTTACCGAGTTTCACATACCCCGCCGACGTCATCCCTGATGTCAGCGGAAGACCGCAAAAGGGTTCTCCATTAAAAAAAACGAACGAAAAGAATAAAAAGCTTAATAGGTTATCGATTAAGTGTTAATAAACCTCTTTTTAATAGGCTCCAAGGAAAACAGCACCTATTTTTTTAATTATGGGTTAGTTACGCACAAGTTTGATGTATGTAAAATTTATTTATTTCATTTATATAAGTTTGTGATAGTTACTCATTTCCTAGCCTACTCATATTAGATAAAGTAACGTTGACTTAGCGCTCATACACATGAACGGCATGTTGAGTGTATGAGCGCTTATATGCATGCATTACCAAAATAATGACATTTTACTCCAAACTATGCGTACGCTATACTAGGCGATAATGGTAAGATGTTTTTAAAATTTTGCTTCTTCAGGGTCATTCCCTAAATCCTTCAAAGACTTTCGACTGGCTAAGAAATTTAAAAATAACAATTTTACTGTAAATTTTCGGATTAGCACGGCAATGATTGTCATATTATGTATCTCACCAGAGATCGCGAGAAGCTGTTTAAGTTTAAACTTAAAGAAGTAAAAGTTTTGTCAAACTTAGCTAAGTACTATAAAAAATGAGCATAATATTGCGATTGTAAGTAAAACTCCCATTCTGTAGTGGTTTATTATTCAGAAGAATGAATGAAGATAAATAGTGGCATTCATGAGGTGCTCGGATCTTTACTGTGCAGATTTCTCAAACGTAAATATTTAAAACGTTTAGTTTATTTACAAGTTTCATATATTCAAATATATTACTTAAAACATGTTTAACTGCCTCGTTGGTCTAAGGGTTGGATGTGCCGCCTTTGGATCAAAGGATCCCAGGTTCGATCCGGCACGTGTCTTTGTCTAAACCAGAGGCACTTGCTCTGAGTCTGGGTGTCATTTGTGTTCGTGAATTACATGTTTGTAAACTGCCCTCGCGATACAGGTAATATACAAAATGCAGGGGCTCCGTTTATAAAAAAAAAAGGACCACAAAATCATTGGTCATCCAGAAGACATTAACCTAGTCCAAATTTATTTATTCCTTGCAACTAATAACAATTCGTAAAAAAAGCGTATTAATATGGCCTCCTGTCAGATAGTTTTATAATCATGTTAATCATTACGTTTACTACTACATTTATTCATACCTCCGAGTTTTCAGGGGCCCATAGTTACTGAGTTTTCGTTAAATACCAACTAACTACATACTACTACTAAATAAACTAAAATACTTTTAGTGCTCAAATGAAAGGTCAATATTACCTTCTTCCTGTTAAGTACTTCCTCTTTCTCAGAAATCGTTCTCGACTTTTTTTATTTTTCGTGTAAAATGAAAAAAGACATAAGTACTTTCAGAAACCCCGTATAATCTAATATATAATAATAATAATAAATATCCTTGGACATTTCACACAACGCCATCTCGTCCCAAGCTAAGCAACTTAATGCTTGTGTTATGGTAACGAGATGGATGATAAACTACTTATATACATTTTTTTTGTAAATACATACTTATTATAGATAGAAATGACACCCAGACTCTGAGCCAGTGCTTTTGGTTTAGACAAAGACACTTGCCCGACCCCGGAATCGAACCCGGGACCCGTTGATCCAAAGGCGGCATATCTAACCACTAGACCAACGAGGCAGTATCATATTTGACTGTTTAAATTGAAACAGAATATCTAACGTTTCTAGTAAACTGATACAAATTACACAAAGTTGTGAACTACCTAAGCGTGTCGCGAGGGTGGGCCAGGGTGCCGTCTACTAACATTTTCATTATAAACAAATTAAAGTCACCACACAAAACAACCGCTATGTTTAAGCAATTTTCTAGCAAAGTTCGGCGAATTTCATTGGGATATTATCACCCGCTGGTAAATTGCTTTTAAACCTGTTTTGTGGTTAGTTATTGAATAGCAGGTATTGTGGTTGTTAGAGTTACTGTAATGACTTTATAACCTTACATCAATTGGCCCTCAAAGCATTATACCATAATGGATATTCAGTTCTCGTGTAACGGCTAGTTTTCGCTAGACCTGTTTTCCGTAAAGATTATTATATCTTTTGCCATCGATAATTGTGTTACATTGCCCGCTTATCTTAAGTCAGAAAGCCATTATAATCATATCATATCATATCATCATATTGTCATATCTATCAAAACTCAATTAATCAAGTTGGCTCATTAGAGCTGTTTTGAAAAGGCAAACAATAAAATAAAATTCTAGCTCTACACAGAAGAGCCGGCAAGCCTCTGTAGTTGCTTTTTTAGATCGCCATTTTTGGGTACAAGGCCGGGTTAAGATGGATTTGTCATAGCAAACTTGCGTAATAGTCGCAACGAGCCAAACATCGGCAACATTTAACCAATTTTTTAATTTTATGAGAATCGAGTATCTAAAAATATCGAGTGTGTAACTACTACTAGTGCTACAAAATGCTGATCTACTTAGTTTTTTTAAAACTAAGTAGTACTTAGTTTTTTTAAAAAATCGGTTGTTGGTAGCCGTAAGTATATTTTTATTATTGAATGTTACCCTAGAGAACATACCCATCAAGGATCTACTTTCATTATCTGGTTAGAAAAAAACAACATTGTACAGAATGGTAAGGTTAGTTAAGCTAATCAATTATAACGTTCTAAAATATAAATAATAGTTTACTTATACCTACCACTAAACCTATCGGTTCTATATATATAGTAATTACAAAACTATATTTCAATGTATTTTTAATACGAGACCCGCGAGTAACACACGGCTGCGTGCAATATCGAGGCCACATATACCCTTTCATTCACTTACTTCGCTTCACTCACATTTCCATAATATGACGCATTATATACAGTACCCGTGTATATATATTTCACGAATAAGCTTATTTTACGCTGAACTGTATACGTGGTAGGTACTCGCTTTCAATGAATGCTGAACGTTATGAATAAAACATGATTTTTAAAAAAGCTCTTATAAATTTATGAATGTTACTAGGACGGTCAAAATAAAGACCAAATTTCCGGGTAAATGTAACCATAATTATAAATAATTCTAAAAGCATATTAACGTAACTAATAATAATAATTTCTGCCCAGTTAGCCTATGTTAAAAAAAAAATTACAAATTATATTGATTTATTGCTTTATGTACAAATTATCTATTATACAGATACATGTATTTCGTTTTGACTGATGTCTTCAAATCACAATAATAAAACACTAGCTTTTGGGCGCGGCTTCGCTCGCGTGGACTTCGAACCCGTGCTTATCTCTATGCATTTTTTTTATGAATATAAAAGTGGTTATTCTGACTAAACCATGATAGTTAGATATGTCCTTTTTTGTAGATTTTAATAAGACCTACAAACTCATAGTACTTCATTTTGTTCTATTATCAATAGTTTTTGCAGCGCACGCATAAATAGGTTTTCGCTTTTACACCTTGGGTTACAAAATCGCAATTTTCATATGGATCCCTAATTTCTTTGAAAATAAAATATGGCCTATAACCTTCCTCGATAAATGGACTATCTAACACTGAAAGAATTTTTGAAATCGGACCAGTAGTTCCTTAGATTAGCGCGTTCAAACAAACAAACAAACTCTGCAGCTTTATATATTAATATAGATTATTATTACAACCTGACATCGTTCTAATAGACAGGTCTACACGCTACGTAAAGCTGGTTGATCATTCCGCATGATGAAAACCTCGTGAAGGCGGAAAAAGAAAAAAAATATTAAATATTTAGACCTGGCCCGTGAGGTGGCCGCCACCATGTGGAATGCTGAGTCAACCAGTATTATTCCGATCGTTGTATCAGTGCATGGTTTGATATCAAAAAGTTTTCATGAACATCTCAATCTCTCGATATCCGGTTAGGTTAAGCGTCTGATGCCAAAAGCCGGTTTTACTTGAGACGGCCCGCATTGTTAGGCGGTTCCTCTCCTTGCAGCACTAACCACTAGGCGGCACTAACCCTAGGGCTGTCATGATTTTTATGTAATGCATATTTAAAAAATTGGTTATAAATATAGTGTAAAAAAATGTGAACTTAAAACCATTAACCCTATCCACATCACAATACCATTTCGGATGTTCCTTATTTCTTAGTTAAGAAATATTTTCGCTGTCTGTTCCCACTGATATCTCTACAAGACTTATATTGATAAACACATGCTGCTATTTTTTAACCACCATATCCGTGTAACAAGCACTACCTATTCAAGTACAAAGGCATGACTGCCTCGTTGGTCTAGGGGTTGGATGTGCCGGCTATGGATCAACTGGTCAGGTACGATTTCGGAGCCGGGCAAGTGTCTATGTCTAAACCAGAGGCACTTCTGAAAATGGGTATCGTTCGTGAATTACATGTTTGTAAACTGCCCTCGCGATTCAGGTAGGTATGCCTATGCTAGAGCTGGGATTCCGTTTAAAAAATAAACAAATTTAGTTTAATTTGATTGATCAAAGATACCTAACAGAATACGTTTCTAAATGTAGCGCAAATCTATTTTTGCTATGCCAATGGTCGACAGAGAGCAAGTCGATCAAATAACGAAAACGTCTACCCTGTGAGCGTCTGTAGATAAATATAACTGAATGACTTATGAGAATTTTTAAGATCGATCTTGTCAATTGCATATCCTAGACATCCCGCAGGCTAGCGCGATGTTTTATGCCATCCCGGGTACCTATCTCTACCCTTTAAATTTACAATATATTTATTTGAAAATATGTATGACAAATTCTATTGCCATTGGGAACAGATTACAGAGATGTCATGAGTCTTGTAGGAGTTTATCGCAGTCTAAAACCATAAGAAAATGTGTGTTTATAAGAGGTTACTATTGGTGATAATCTGGCTCTCAATGACACCGGAAAGGACACATACCCTTGAAAACAGGCCTCGATTAGGCAATTTTGAGATGGCTTCCATGTAGGTATTACAAAACAGTGATGACGGCTAAAAGATCTCTCTGCTCGTACGTAGAAGTGGCCAATAGTTATTATGGAGCCAGTAAGTATCGGATTAACGGATTTCAAATACATAATGTCACTATCATATACCCTACGGGTGTTGTAAGAGTCTAGCCGCAAGAGAAGGAAAACTTCATACAAAAGTTCACTACACAGTAGGCTAATTATTACCCTCCATCTAACTAGAGGAGGCCCGATTCCGCAGCGGGTCATCTGTGGGCTCAGTGACAATATGTATTCTAAATCCAACACACACGAAATAAATAAATAAAATCGCGTCTTAATCGATCCACTCGACAGGCGATACGATGCATCCAGACATCCCTCTTTTTATCGGATATTAAAAAAGACATGCATAAGTTATTCATAAGCATCATTTCTTTTGCGCGCAAGTCTAACGTTATTGAGTCAATGAGGGCTCTCGCTATGCCATCCCGCTTTGGAAAATGATCGTAAAAATGTTCAGGAAGTCAGGACCAAACGTATTGACCTTTGTAAATGGGTCAATTACAAACATTGCTTCCTAGGTTCGTTGTTTTACTCGCCTCGGATTGCGGCAGAATAAATAATTCATTTGAGGATTTGTACCGTTACCTTGTGTCTACGGTGCGGGAAATTGCTCTAGTTTATTCGATATTTCCCTGGATCATTGATGATAGTTACACATACACACTTGCCCGTAATATAACCATAGTAAAGAGAAGAAAATCTAAAAAACGTTTTTAATTAAAGAATATCACTCGGCATCAAACACTATAAACAATAACTTTAAGTCGCTGCTCTAGATACCTGTACCTATATCCCAATGAACTTCGGAGTCAATTTAAGTTGCCATCGACTTAAAATGGTGGTTTATTGGTAATTTCTGGCTTTTTTGGCTTGCTAGTAAGTATGTCTACCAAAAATAACCAAATTTGCCTTTACGCCTATTTACGATTGTCAATTATTTATTTTTAAAAAACAAACAACCGAATTGGGCCTCGCCCAAATGAAATATATTCAAAGTTGGCTGTTATACTATTTAATACATACTTAACCCGTAACATATACCAAGTCATTCGAGGCTTATCAATATGATATCTACGAGTACAATATTATATATTATAGAACTAGCAACTTTTATTAATTCGAACATAGATTTATTTTATACTTCTCTATTACGATAACCCAGTATTTTCGTAGGTGCGATTATTTAAATAGGTCAAAGTGAATCGCGATTATAAGGTTCCCATGTAAATCTTATAAACTATCGGGGTCGGGTTCGGGATTCGGGATAACAGTAAGCGCGTGTTTTAACTCGGTCAAGGATGATACGAAGTTTTTACTTTTTGAAGTTTACATAAACGCTTGTTTCAGTAGCGGGTCATATATATGGTCATGATGATGATGATTTAAGTTATAAATGGTTGTTTGTTTAAAAAAAATGTATAATATGGTAATTATGTAGTGTTATCACTGTTACGTCTGATGTAAAAAATCCACAAAATATTTATATATGGATTAAATACAAGACACTATCAGTCTCTTTTCTTAGTAACTTCGAATATTTTTTTAACTTTTCAATATGTTTCTCAAAAATGGCCCAATATACGTAGGGAATTTAGGCACCAGTCTATAGTTAGCGGGTTCCTCTCGTCGTGCTATTTACTTATCAAACTAGATCTGAATTCATGAATACTAATAGAGTTTTGGTGCGTGGACACAATGTGCCTAAGATATTATTCCATGAAATTATTAAATTCTTAGAATTCCAAGTATTAAACTTCTAACTAGCCGATGACTTTAGAAGGTCTTTACAAAACTTGTATAGACAACTAGAAAAGCGGAGTTAGGAAAAATCGTTTTATATCTTGTTTGTATTACCTGCCCATAGATGACTCACTGCACCCTCAGCTTGGAATGGAGTATGACACCACTGACACTATGTATTTTAAATCCGTCACCAGACGGACGAAAAATAGACACAATAATATTGGTATTACACCGTTACCATACAGACTAAATCCTAACAAATTTAGCGGCAGCAATTACAGTTAATGATCTAGAAAGTTCAATGTATTTTTACATGTTATTAAATACAAAATTTAAAGGCCAAAGATCACCGGTATTCTAAATCCGTCACTACACGGACTAATCTTGGTTATATTTCGGCGTGTATTATATCTCAAACATATTTATTTATTTATATTTATTTATACAATTGTTTACACAGGTTCTATGCTAAGTGTAACATGCGAAACAAATAAATATAGTATATTCTAAATCATAGTACAATCTTTATTACAAAATTGAGCTACGAGCTTTGGTATATTCTAGTACGAATGAATTCTGAGCCAAAGCTAGCTGAGTAGTAGTAATAAAACTGACGAGCATAATGGTTTGTCGTGTCATAGTGTTTGTAATTAAACTCCTCCGAAATGGCTCGACCGATTTTCGTTAAATTTTGTTTGCGAACAGGTTAGGTCTGCGAACTGTAGAAATTCCATTTCATCCCCATAATTACTGTTAATACCTAATGCATTTTGGTTTGCGTTAAAGATACAGCATACAAAAATACATACAACCCTAATTTTTCTAGTTCTATTTCTAGTTACATTTACCGTTTTTAAAGGTACAACTAAATACAAGAAGCATTTAGTTCCAAGGTTGCGGAGCGTTCTCCCCCGGCGAACGGAAGGAGTGAATCGCGCGGCCCTGGAATCTTGCAGTCGATAATCGCCGTCGGTTTTAGTGGGTAGGCCGGGGCGCAATTTACCATCTCTATACGCCCATGAGTCCCACATAACCCGGCCTGATCCCAACGGTCGGGTATCCATGAGGAGCTCCGACGTAAAAAAGGATTTTGTTGTACGACTGCCTCGTTGGTCTAGTGGTTAGAGGTGCCGCCTTTGGATCAACGGGTCCCGGGTTCGATTCTGGGGTCGGGCAAGTGTCTTTGTCTAAACCAGAGGCACTGGCTCGGAGTCTGGGTGTCATTTCTATCTATAATATGTATGTATTTACAAAAAAAAAATGTATATAAGTAGTTTATCATCCATCTCGTTACCATAACACAGACATTAAGTTGTTTAGCTTGGGACGAGATGGCGTTGTGTGAAATGTCCAAGGATATTTATTTATTTACTATTTATTTATTTTACAGACTCCATACATACATAAACTACAGGCGGTTGGTAATACATAAAAACCCCTGAAAGACAATGTCAGTATATAATATTTACTTCTTGTTCATTTGAATAAATTGGTTCCATCACTGATCGATGAAAAGATGCATTCGGAATAATGTTATTGAAAAGCTACAGTATTTCTATAATATGATTATTAATCAAGAAGGTTGTGGCGTGCAGATTTTTGTCGAATTTATCTTAGCCATATCTATTTTTAACAATATGATTTAACATAATGATGAATCTGTGTGTGTATCATATGTTTGTTTCTGTGTAATGTATCAACTTACACAAAGAGTTATTTATTCAAAACACGTTGCATGTCGTTTTGGTGATGGATTAGAATACATAGCAAGCATCAGTAATCAGCCAGGGGCCAAATATGAAGAATCTTGTGGTTTATTTTGATGACATTCAAATGCATGTATTGTTTTTTTTATTTAGTTGTACACCCGTGTAGTGCATATTTTTCCAGTTTCTCCTACCTATACAAGGTAATTTTTAAGGTATAACTACTGACTATATGTACGAGTATATGCACAACTTAGGCTGTCATCTTATTTCTTTCTTTCTTCATGGCAGTGGTGGCGTCGTGTGGCGGGTCGTTCTCTTCCCTGCAATATGGTTGAGGAGGGCAATGCCTTTCGCATGCGTCATGCTTGTGAACATGTGCCGTTGCTGGGGGTCGTTTGGCTCGGGCATATTGTTGACTGGATCTGGCTGATGCTTGGCCCTTTGCAACTATTGCGCGAGTTTTCTCTCACAAATCTGTCTTATATCCAGTCTTGTACCCAAAAATGGCGATCTAAAAAAAACAACTACAGGGTTTCTTGCCGGCTCTTCTCTGTAGAGGTGCATTCCGAAGCGGTGGTAGATGGTAAATAATTAATTTTAAATGGTAAATTTTAAATTTTATTTTATTGTTTGACTTGTCAAAAGATCTCTAATGAGCCAACTTGATTAAATGAGTTTTGATTTTCTTCACTTCTTCCGACTTTGTCTGTCTCTATTTCAAACTACCTTTTCCTCTGTTATATTTTTACAATGTTGATATGGAGTTACTCATACAAGTTAATTTCCCTATTCCGATTAAACAACTACTAATACTTCTCAGCCCATAAATGACCCACTGCTGAGCCGAGCCTCCTAAAACTACATGGAGAGCAATTAGCCTAATCTCCCACGCTAGCCAAACGGGTTGGCAAAGTGTTTCGTATATTGTTTTTCCTTCTCCTGCAGCTCGGCTTTCGGCCTTGTCATTTCCTTTTGTCGGCTCTTGCGACACCGTCAGCATAAAATGGGATGGCGTCACTATTTTTTCTAAATTCCGATCACAATAATGAGAAGTTAAGTAACAAATTACCAAGCCTAGAAACTTGTAAATATTTTTTGTACCTGTTGCAGTCATCTGCTGTTGCATGCATCTGCAGTAATCTGTTGCAGTTAGGTTGTAAATCACTAGCAGACTTGTCACACTGCTATCACTGAACTTGTATAAGGAATAGTTATTCAAAGGTTGCCGTATAATTTACATGCAACCTTCACTTATCTCCTCCTGGAGGCGGGGCCATCTCCATAATATGACCATCTGTAGTCAGGCGGTATCACCCTGCAGTTTTGTAGTATGTACTATCTGTGTACTATCTTTATGAGATATTGTTATCAAGGATTATAATTTGAACGTGAAAACGTGGTGATCGTGATTAAGTTAAGGTGAATGAACTATTTCATGTGGTGACGGACTTAGAATACTCAATGTCACCAATCCATAGCTACACCCTCTGTGTCGTAACTGAAACTAAAGGAACACAAGTTGGTGATCACCTAGCCACAGGAGAAGGAAAACTTGATACAAACCCAGTTCCAACCAGTCTTGCCAACGTCGCACAGTAGGTTTATTCCTCTCCATGAATTAGGAGGATTCGGTAGTCATTTATGGGCTGAAATGACGTATACCGTGTACGTACGACGTAGAAGTAAACGACGAACTTGATGCTTTTAATTATTTTAAAGAACGCTTGGGTTAGTCGTGTGTATCAACACATTCATAGTCCTTAGGTCAGGCTTAGGCTTGGGTAGGAAAATTATGTGAACGCGCGCTAAAAATAAAAAGATGAGCCTCAGTTTTTGGTACGTTTCGCAAGCGTCTTTGGTGTAGAGTGGACTCAAGATGGAGAATATTGATACAAATTTATTTGTCGGTTCCAACACTTATCGAACGCCTGTCGAAATGCTGAGCGCTCAATATGTACAAGCCCTTAGAGCCATTATATGCTTGCAACATCGAGCCAGAACAACGTTATGACTGACAATGTGCTTTCGTTCGTTTCAGCAGATGAATGACCCACTACTGAGTCGGGCCGCCTCCAAATTCATGGAGGGAAATTAGCCTACTGTGCCACGCTGGCAATGTGCTTTAACCGATCTCAAAAGAGGAGAAGATTCTCGACTGTAATTTTTTTCATTTTAATGTTTATCGTCCACAAATGTACCTAACCACCAACTAACATCACCCTTGGGCGACGATGTGTTACTACGCGTGAGAAAGCAAATAATTGGCAGAGTTATTTCTTACATTTTCGCGATTATTACACCTTGTCGTGGCCATGGACTGCTGCAAAGCATTCGAGTCGTCGGTAATTAAATAATTTAATATACACGCGATAAATCCGTTAAAAGGTGTTTAATTTCAAGATTGGCGGAGCTCAACAGGGAAAGCTCGCTGTTGGCAGCTGATGGAATCAACTTTCCGTCTGCTATCAGCATCATGCATTTACTCTCTTTTTACAGAGTCAGTGAAAGGTGAGTAACACCTTGGCTGATAAATTTCCATGGGTGGCGATATCCGCTTACCATCATGCAGCATGCATAAACGCCACCTATTAAACATATCCCTAGGCAAAAAACTGCCAAATTACATTTTTTAAGAATTATACCAGTAGGTATTATGTTTGTCCTGAAAACGTGTGAAACCGTAGTCCCACAGAGTGGCGGTAAACTATAATACTTTATAATTGATGAATGTTGGTCTGTATGTCCTTTATAGAAACATTAACTATGCATTTGATCATGGGATGATCTTGAACAATTATATCTATCTTTATCTTCTTCATAAAAATAAAAATGAATATATATTGCTGTTCGTTAGTCTCGCTAAAACTCGAGAATTGCTGGACCGATTCGCTCTATTCGTGGAAGTCCAGGGAAGGTTTAAAAGATGAGAAAATGTGAAAAAATATCATTCAGGTTTTTTATTTATTGATTCTGAGGCGGTACGAAGTTTGCCGGGTCAGCTAGTTAACAAATAAATGTTTGTGTGCAATGCGCGCAGTGTACAGTTAGTGCTTTAAAATTGAAAACAGAAAAACATTTAGTCACTAAGTAATACATCGTATATTATTAGACAGGCTACGACAATAGGTAAGCAGAGGTATAAATTGACACATATTCAAATAAAAAGGTTATAATGGCCAGACATCATAGAGTTTATACAAAAACAGTTCCTATTCGCAACAAAAAGCTTGTTCTGTACCTAGTGTGCACGGTCCCTAATCGAACGTTGCTATCCCACTTGCAATGCAGGACGCGATGCCCGTGGGTACGCGTCCTAATGAAATATGACGCCAATGTGTTCCCTCGAATGTGACTCGTTCTTTTTACAATGTATTGTGGAGCTATTTACGTTCTTTTGAACTCCCACAATTATTTGGAGGGAAGCGTGCACGTTTCGCATCAAGTTTTTTCTCTCGTGATATTAGGTTTTCTGCCTTGTTTCCTATAGTATGATTTCGACGACACCCTGAGGATTGAATGGGGTGTTCTTAAAACATCGTTGTTTAAAACCATAAGTTAGTTAGGTAGGTAGTAATTAGGGCCTTCTCAAAATTCACGGCTTCACGGTTGGTTTGTTTTCCTTCTCTTGCGGCTAGGTGACATGCTTCTTGCGTTGTCTCGTTGCGAGTTGGTGACATTGTGTATTCTAAATCTGTCACCACCCATGGTCTCACAACATATTTGTAGGTAATTATTGTAATTGATATTCGAGTTGGAAGCTAAATGCAGAAAGCACATAAATGCACCGAATCAATTAGAAAGCCACTTTTTTAAAGATACAATTCCACCTGGATGGCTCTGTAATGTAAAAATCTTTAGAATTAGGCAGACTGTAGCAACTTTCCTAAGACCTAAAACATCTTTACGTGCTCAAAGTCCAATGGTTCTCAGACGCCCTTTGAAGCTGTCACTCCACCTTTATAAGAGTATCACGTACTGGCCTGGGTACCTAAGTACCTGGGGCACTTAAAATTTACTTTCTTTGTTATTTAAATATTACATCAATATGTAATTCGGAATAAAAAATATGCAAAGATAATGTTTTCTGTAACGATTAAAATCAATCAATGAAATAATAACGGTAAATAAAATAAAAATCTGAATTAAGCTTCTTCGGTTGAAACTAAAAATGTTTTTTTTTACAAAATACGGTTATTAGCGTACCATTGATTGGCAATTTTCTATGTTTCCGTGGTGTTTTATATCCCAAATATCGAACTAAAAAAAGCTGATGGGTTTCCTGACAGTTCTTCTCTATGGAATGGCATTCCAAACCTGTGGTGATTTCATGTTTAACGTATATTTCTCCTGACATATTACCGTGAATATTTTAGCCAAATTAAAACCTAATAAGTTTCTTGACAGATCTTCTCTATAGAACAGCAGTTCTGTGCCAATTTTGCTACAATAAAACAAAGTAATTTGTTCAAAAACGAAACTAAACATAAATACATAACATTTAAATATATATAAAATAAATAAAAAGCCACTAAACTAATAAATAGTTTTGTATAAACCCCATTTGAAGGAAACAAAAGACGCTGTCCTTTGACAATACAAGTTTTCTTTTATGTTTGAAAGGAGCTTTTATGCAATCCAAGCATAATATTTTATATATATGCGTCAGCTAGAATTGCGAATATTTATGATGGTTTTATTTTTTTATACTCTTCGTTTTACCTTACGTTGGTTGATTATATGAAGCCCGTTGAAAATATTAATTAATATGCACCTTATTTTTACTTTGGAAATCCTCATGGATACTCGACCGGTAATCGCCAACCAGGTTATGTAGGGCTCCGGGGTACGGAAAGATGGTAATTGCGCCCCAACCTATCGACTAAAATCAAAGGTGCCCGAAACAGGGCCACGGGTTTCACCTCCAAATGGCAGAGCATGCTCTGCGATCGGCTCGTCCGTTAGCGCGACCCTACTTTCAAGCTCTCGCCAACCCCACCGAGAGGCACATGCGGGACATTGCACGTGCCTCCGTCAGGCGCAGTTTCCCCTCCATTGCCAATAGCGGTGGCCACAATGCCTGGCCGTTCCACCGCCCCCACCACTGCGATGTGTATCGCGGTAGTTTAAGGCTCCCGACGCAACTCTGAGGACAGAGAAGTCCTCGGAACCAAAACCCACCATGGCACTATGTGTCGATCTTCGTCTGGCCTTCCCCGTGGGTCCACACAGTATGGCCCCAACCCTAAAGGCACGCAAGCCCCCTCACCACAATAAGGTGGCAGCACGGTCGAGGGGGTATTAATATACACCTAGAATACAGATTAAAATCAATACGTTTACATTTTGATAAATCATTGGTCGTCGAGAATTAGCAGACTGAAGTGGCAGTGGGCTGGTCATATTTGTAGAAGAACCGACAACCGCTGGGGTAGACGAGTTCTTGAGTGGAGACCGCGAATCGGCAAGCGTAGTGTGGGACGGCCCTCTGCTAGATGGAGCGACGATCTGCGAAAGGTTGCGGGCAGCAGCTGGATGCGTCAAGCTGAAGACAGGGCGCTATGGCGCTCTTTAGGGGAGGCCTATGTCCAGCAGTGGACTAATGTGGGCTGATGATGATGATGATTGGTCGTTATGCCTATGTATATACGAGTAAGTATACTGAGTCAACAATAAGGTTCGGGCCACACATGGAGGGTAATTAGCTTACTGTGCTACGCTGGCCAGACAGGTTGGCACAGGGTTGTGTAACTAATTTTCCTTTTCTTGCGGCTAAGTTATCGGCCTTGCCATTTCTTTTTGTCGGCTCTTACGACACCCTCAGCATAGAATGAGGTGGTGACACTATGTATTCTAAATCCGTCACCATATACATTCGGTTCGGTTCATTGCTTAGCAGTAATTGAATTAGATTTCAAAATACAAAGATCTTTTCAAGACTGCTTTCAAATTAATTTCGTACCTTCAAATATGTGTTGAGTGATTCAAAATTAGGAAACGCGTTAATTAAACAAGTTTCTTTATTTTATATAATTCTTGCGATACGAACTTACAACCCATTCGCAATACACTAAAAACTAACAGACAAATCTATATGAACATCGAAAAACCAGTACTGTACTGCGATAATGATATCTCAACTCCAAACCCATAGCCAATGTAAACCTGCTAAAATCCTTAACATTGTCCCACTTAAAATGTTAAAGTCACCCTACATCGCGGCAACTTTTAATAACATAAATCTCTCACACATAACGCTTCGACTGGTAACACCACTCTCTGGCAACCCCACCGTTGCTCCGAGTACGGAGTGTTTATTCTGCCGCGTATATCGACCGGCCCGGCGCGCGCCGACGGCTCAGTCGCGACCGGTACGCGCTGTTGAACACACGTCTCCTACACCTCTACATGACAGCCGACTAACCGTGCTACCAATAAACTGTCACTCAATACAAAAGAATAAACAACACTTGTGAAACTGTGATCAGTGAGTGCAACGGACGCGGCTGTCTGAATGGTAAGTAATTTTTAAGACTAAACAGGAATAGTTCAAAGCATGTGAGGTCGTGTTGTAAACATATTACGTTCAGATCATTGATAAGAGTTTACGGTGGTCATAAAATATGAGAATGTTTTTACGATTATGCCTTACGTAGGTAATTTTATGTTGTGAGTCTATTAATTGGGGTAATTAAAATTAATTTCGTGTACACGAAAAGTTCATTCCATAAATGAATTTATTAGTAACTAGATTGGAATCTTTATTATTTACTTAGCTATGTAAATGATCAATAAACGCTACGCGAAACTACAACCGGCTACGGAAGTGTAAGTCTACGGCGTAGTGGTAGCGTAGCATCGCGTAGCAATTAGCGTAATTTGGCGGGATATTTACGATGGGGGAATCTAGTCACTTAAAATGTTTCCTTTATGCTTACGAATAAAAGCTTGAACGAATGTGGAAATCAGTTTATAAATACCCTGATGAATCCAGCGTTAGCGGTTAGGAAAATATTATTAAATTGAAGTTATATTAAAATCACTTAATAATATTTAGTGATATTATTTATTTATTTATTTTTGACGCTTAGTTTTACTGTAAATATGTACATAGTTTTAGTTTACTTTTATTGTTATTTTATATGTAGTTAGATTTCTCCTAATTTCTTTTATATGATTTCAACAAAATAAAGTAATATTCTCATCAAACCGAACATATTTAATAATATTATTGTTTGGAAAAATGGATATTTGTTTATAATTAAGTTTTTCCTTGCATTGAATGAATGTTAACCAAGAAATGTTTCAAAATGATATATTACTTTTTTTTAAAGTTTGGCTATTTTCATATATATATAAAATATATATATATACTATTTAAATTCCAACGTTTGAGACATTTTGCAGTGTCCGTGGTCGCGGAACAGAACAGAACCGTCAAGAAATCATTCCTGCAAGGAATCATACAAATGGAATGTACACATCATTTATGTAAATTCTATTTGTAGCTGTGTTCTATTTGTAACCTCCTCCGTAGGTCCGTAATTACCCCTAGATGGATCGCAGAGGGCAGACGGCAATTTACTACTACTACACAGCCCATAAATGGCCCACTGCTGAGACTGGCTTCCCCCGATACAAGGAGGGTAATTAGCCTACTGTGCCACGCTGGCCAACCCATCTGGGGTTGGCACAGGGTTTTGTAACAAGTTTTCCTTGTCTGGCGGCTAGGTTTTCGGCCTTGTCGTTTCCTTTTGTCGGCTCTTACGACACCCTTAGGATGGAATGGGGTGGTATGTATTCTGAATCTGTCACCACACGGAGACGGCAATCGCTCGGTGTATAATACTGGTAGTTTTCCAAATCTGGTTAGATCAGTGCTGAACCCAATGAAATAGGGGAAAAGGGCAAGGGAGATTTAAATTACTATTTACAAATCACTATCACTACATAGTATAAAACACAGTCGCTGTCGTCCATCTGTCCCTATGTATGCTTAAATCTTTAAAACTACGCAACGGATTTTAAAGCGGTTTTTATAGACAGAGTGATTCAAGAGGAATGTTTTATGTATAACTAGCGACCCGCCCCCGCTTCGCACGGGTGCAATGATGAACCTCTAAATTTATCAGTGTTTGTCTACAATATTATGGATGTTTTATGCATATAAACCTTGCTCTTGAATCACTCTATCTATTAAAAAAACCACTTCAAAATCCGTTGCGTAGTTTTAAAGATTTAAGCATACATAGGGACGGACAAACGACAGCGACTTTGTTTTATACTAAGTAGTGATGATGATACATCCTTAATATTGTAGAGAAACACTGATAAATGTAAAGGTCCATTATTGCACCCGTGCGAAGCCGGGGCAGGTCTTTAGTTTTTTTATAAAACGGATTTGTTCTAAAAATCACTTTCACAATAACAAACATTCTAGAACAATCCGACATTAGTCGAGCTATCAGTAGTCAAGTGCCACGCTACCAAAAGTTTTTTTTTATAATGTCTATAATTTTAAATTTTCCAATTTTTAAAACTAATTTGTGTCTCGACTGCTAAATACATATATACGATCGAGTGACAGGCTGAATTGAGGGCACGTACGTGCCTTCCGAAGCACGAACGTAAACATATGTTACAACTAAAACTGTTATAAAGAAAGCTGCGAAATTTCTTTCACAATGTTACCGTCGCCGTAGTCTATAACAAGATCTATTTATTAGTTGAAATAAAACAACCACATACTAATGTATGTGTATAATGTATGCATCTGCAATAATTAGTAGGCTTATACTCAGCGGTAGATCTACACTGAAATATTCAAAAGCATGTGCCATTATACTGGCTGTAACAAAAAGACTATAGCGAACTCTTAACTGTTTGCTAAGTTACAGGAAAAACATGGCAACAATTTTTTCTTAGTGTCATAATCAGAGACACCCTAAGGAATCTTGATCAACTAAGATTACTAAGCTTGTAAGTTAATAATAGTAACTATAGCTAGATGGTTGGATGTCACTGATATTCATATTTTATAATTAAAATAAGGTCGAAAAACACATCGATATCTCACTCACACTTTATAATCAATCTTTAAATTAACACCATTGATATACATGATTAATACGTGAAGAAAAAACTTGTACCTACCTTTGTTTTTACGGAAATTACGCGGAAAGAGGAGTACAAAATTTCGCACACTTATAATTTGGAGTATAATACTTACAATTATACTTATAATGTAACTAGTGGCCCGCCCCGGCTTCGCCCGTGCAAAGCGGGGGTGGGTTATACATATAAACCTTCCTCTTGAATCACTCTATATATTAATAAAAACCGCTTCAAAATCCGTTGCGTAGTTTTAAAGATATAAGCATACATAGGGACGGACAGACGACAGCGACTTTGTTTTATAATATGTAGTGATTAGTAATATGGAGGCGAAAGGAGTGCAGAATACTAATATTTTTATTTTAGTAACATGTATGTAACAATAGCTCAACTGTGCAAGCTAAACTAAACTAACTTATTTTAGCTGACATTGGACTTATACATATATGCATAAAAACCATTATACAGTAAAAAACATTACGCAGACTACCATGTATTTGTGTGGTAGTGTATGTTATATACTCTTTTGTTTATTAATAAAGTCTGTGGTTAAATTAAGAATATATTATGAATACATGATTGATGATACAGAATATAACAATAAGTATTTTAAACACGAAACTATGTGAATTGATGGTATTGATTAGTTCAATACCATCAATTTGTATAGCTATTGGCTATTTGGTTTTAAGTTAAATTAAACTAATAATCTTCAAAATTATTTTTAAAGAATATTCTTTAAGCCTAAATATTTAAAAATATTCCCGCACGGAAGAAATATCTGTACGACCTACAAGTATTTGTTCCGGGTCTGGGTGTTTTCTATCTCTAATATGTATGTAGTTTATCATCCATCTCGTTACCATAAAACAAGTATTAAGTTACTTAGCTTGGGACGAGATGGCGTTGTGTGAAATGTCCAAGGATATATTATTTATATTATATTATTTTTACACTCTGTATATATTTCGATTAATTGATATACGATGGTCACCGATCCAAAAACCAGCTGAGCCTAATGGCTACGACCTTCTGAAGTAGTTCATACCTTCATGTAACCTCTACATTGGTTCGTGGCTGAAACTTGCATACATTTCTGCATTTACTCACGCAAGTTGATTGTTTGCATCGCTCTAAGTTATTTCTTTTATTGTCTTGAGAAATTGCCTGTGCTCACGTCTGATAGGTCTGTGCATGCTATTTCTACATTATAGAAGAAACAATTTAAACTTTATTGCTATTGTTGGTTTACAAAAACATTAGATTTACGATGCCTCGTCCAATTCAACGAATAGGTTATAGTTTCTGAATCTCACTTTCAATAACTACAATATACAATATCTTATATTTGAATATACTGGGTGTAATAAAAACCCTGTATATTGATAAAAGGATCTATTACTATACGACGATATATAAGATACTATACGCATACAAATACTGTGTACAAATTTTAGGAAAAACATAGAAAAAAAGAAATGATTTTTTATAAAGAAAAATGATACCAGAGCACACAGTATCATAACTCGAGAATAGTCAAGAGAAACTCCAATAAATATTATGGCACTCAGTTTACTAAGCTTGTGGGACAATAATAATGACAGTTATTTCATTGATTTTCACTAGAACCCATGTTTTGTAGTAAAATATATATAGTACAGTATATCTCGCTCATACCTACTTCTAGATAGAGACATTTTTTTAACATCGAATTGATACATTTTATTCGCTCTATGCATCATCTATCTATCTATGCACATTCTGTATACATCATCACAATCATCACCATTATATCATATACCATTTTATGAGGTGAATTAGATAGAAACATGACCATGAGAGAAGGAAAACTTGATAAGAAATCCTGCGACAGTCCGTCTGTGCCACTAGAGGCTGTCATAAGCGGCGATTAAAAGAACGCAACAGACAGACCCTGGCCGCAAGAGTAGGAAGTCTTAACAGAAACCCAGTACCGACCCAGTTGGCCAGCGTGGTACAGTAGGCTAATTACCCTCTTTGATTGTGGAGGACGCCTGTATAGTTGTGGGAAATATAAGGGCTAAAACGACGATGATGAGAAACATTTACATCGGAATTCATATCGTTTAATAAAAAGTAAACAAGGGCGACATATGGTACACAAATGTGGTCGCTCACAATGGTCTCCGTTAAAAGGCTCAAGGTCACCCAAAAGGCAAAGAGTTCAAATCAGAAATGATGAGATACATAGGCGAACTAGAGTTACTGATATAGCCCCAAGATGGCCAATTTCAAGTGGCATTGCGCACATAGCTCGTATGACAGACGGCCGATGGTGCAGAAAGATTCTCAAGGGGCGACCGCGTTACTCCTAAGCCTCCCACACCGAGGACTTGAAAACGATGGATGCGGGCGGCAGACATGAAAATCCTTACGGGAAAATCCTTAAGTGTTTTTTCTGAAATGATGGTGACTATGAAAGAAGGCGCCATGATACAATCTAACCTATTTATACTTCAGATTATAAACGAGACATGTACTTTTAAAGAAAGTGCCGTTGCATTCTGAGACAACCCCTTAGAGAATCAGTCGTTTGAACTTCGAATCTACAGCAATTTTCCATTACTGTGTGTTGCAATATGGTTCTTTGTTTTATTACAAAGCTAGTTTAAAATGTCTCTGTATAGCCAGAAGAAATTTATTTTAAATTCAAAAGGAACGTTACTTCTTGTGATTCTATACATAAATACGTAAAGCAGTAGCTTTAAACACCTTTTCACAAAAAATACGAGGATCAAGACGGATGATTGTGCCCCCTCTTTCAAAATAAATATGGAGAAGGAATGTAGAAAGATAATGTATCAACTACTACTAATCAGGCTTTAAATAATAATAAATAATAATAATAAATATCCTTGGACATTTCACACAACGCCATCTCGTCCCAAGCTAAGCAAGACCCGGAACAAATACTTGTAGGTCGTACAAATATTTCTTCTGTGCGGGAATCGAACCCGCGAAATGGGACACCTTCTCCCATTACATCGAGGGTACATGCCTACTGTGCCACGATGGCGAAGACTGGTTGGCACAAGGTCACGTTTCAAGTTTTCCTTCACTTGCGGCCTGGTTTACGGCCTTCTCGGTCACCTCACAGAATATGTATATGATGTTAGTTTTATTGTAATAAAATTGTTTTGCGACGTCAGAAGAAAGATATACGTTTCCCTCTCTAGAATATAAAAAATTTCATTACTGAAAATTTCGCATTAGATCATAAGAATTGAATTTGAAAAGTAAAATTCATTGTTCGAATGTAATTTATCGTTCACACCAAAATATAGTTATTTGTGCAACAAGAGAGCAGTCGTTTTTTGCTGCGAGTGGTGATATTGAATCGCGAGTAAGCGAAGGAATCAATGATTGAATCACGAGCGTAGCGAGTGATTCTAAAGTTGATTCCTGAGTGCTGCGAGGGATTCAAAGGCACGAGATGCGAAAAATGTTGCCCTCGTGTAACACAACGTGTTCCCATAATATTGCTCTATCAATTTAATATTTATAATCTGTACTTTAATGCTTTGTATTGTTTTCTATAGCGCTACCTGCTAACATTTAACTTCTTAACTCTAACGCAACTTATAACCAATTAATTTAACTTGCATAATCACACGAAATTTCTAACACAACACACTTGTCGTTGGCAAAATCATCGGTATAACGATGGAATCCAAAACCTAAATGAAGAAGAAGAAGAAAAATCGGAGCTGTTGATGCTGGCCGCTGGGGCTTTGTCTCTCTCTCTTTTCTATTGGCGGGAAAGAGATAGAGTGTCAATGTTTCGAATTAGAATTAAAAAGTTACTTTGTCTCACTCAGTGAGCAAAATCGCATTTTGCCCACTGTTTTCAGTGAGCAAAACCTATATGTTTGAGCTACTGAAGTGAAAAAATAATTTCATAGAAGTGCAAATGTAATATTATTTTAATAATTCATCATTTCAAATGTTTTCAATAAAATACAAGCTTTCATTCGCACGTGAATAGAAATTGAAATCTGAAAAGTGTTTTATAAATTTACTAGTAAACTGAATAGCATTCGTTATAACTGAGGGTTATTATGAATACATTGAATTTCTCCTAAAATGCAATTGAAGTTTAGAGAAATCCAATTATTTTCAATAAATACGAATGGTTCGTATAGCAACTTGTCACTCGAAGTCTAGACAGATACTCGAATTGCTGCGATTATGTCTAGATACAAATCAATTATAAAACACGATGCAATGAAATTTAGATATTATGTATTCAACAATAGTGTTTAATTCAGCTATATTTTCGTCTTCTACACTAATACCTATTATATAAACTTAAACTTAATTTAACTCATCTAATTTTAGGGACTGAATTAAATTTGAAAATTGATTTTGCGATTTGACCCGAGTCGAGTCATTTATGGACTGTAACGATTGGACGAACATAGCATCTACTATTCCTCAGCCCATATATGACCCACTGCTGAGTCGGGTCGCCTCCCATTCCATGGAGGGGAATTAGTCTACACACGTTTCAAAGTTGGACACGATTTCGTTTCAAATTTTCCTTCCCTTGCGGCTAACTTTTCGGCCTTGTCATTTCCTTTTGTCGGTACATACGACACCCTCAGGATGGAATCAGGATTGAGCAGTGTTCCGTATGGTGACGGATCTAGAATACATAGTGTCACCATCCCATTCCATGCGGGGGTGTCGTAAGAGCCGATAAATTCAAATTCAAAATTAAATTCAAATTCAAATCATTTATTTTGCTTGGGTCACGATGGACACTTACAAAAAGTCAACACAATATTCATAAAGATTCTATATAATACAAATGGTCTACCGTCTACCACCAGTTCGGAACGCGACCACTCTTGAGAAGAACTGGCAAGAAACTCAGAGGGCTTGTCATTTTTTTTTTTTTGCATTGCGGTCCTATTTCTTATGTATACATATATACAATAACATAATTGAATAACGTAAAAATACTGACACTGGATAAAAGGCGACTGGCCGCAAGCCAAGGAAAACTTGATACGAAACCCTTTGCCAACCCGTCCGGCCAGCCGGGCACAATAAGCCGATTACCCTCCACGTAACTGGAGGTGGCCCGACTCAGCAGTGGGTCATAAATGAGCCGAGTGGTAGTGTACCATAGTGATATTAATGTCCATCTATTAGCGTCCCCCATTAATGGTGTTATGACTTTGTAGTGTGTATATGTATGTATGTGTGTGTGTCTGTGTCATCGTATGCCCTTATGGCATGAATCGATTTTAATTTAGTTCTTTGTGTTCGAAAATAATTTGTATGAATCTTCTTAGCCATAAATTTCAGGAACGATGGCACCTAATAATATTGAGAAACAAACTATATAGAAGCCTCTAATTTGTGTTTCCTGTAACCCGTCAAAACCACATTAACGTGATGTTCCTTTACTTCCCTTTGCAGCTAAGCAACAGGAATCCAAAAGGAAAAACATGGGGTGTATTTTTTTTGATGATTCCTTTCATTATTTGATCCCGTTCGTACTTGGCGTTTCTATTCACATTTTGATGAGTCTCCTCATATTTGGTGATTGTTATTTGTATTCCCCTTGTTAGGAAGTTCTTTGTTCATGTTATTACGTATACGTTAGTACCACCCACTGTACAAATTATTAATGAACAAGACTAGGCATTTTAAAGGAGCTACATAACATGGCCACTACATCAGGTCAAGGTCGCCCGACAGTACCTCACCTTTTCAATATTATAGATGTAAATGTGGATTAAAGCTAGCGTATAGTATCGTCCGGTTGGCGCCATAGAAGTTTACCCAGATAAGTCAAGTAGTTTTGTAGAAAACTTGAAATATGTGAAACATAGATATTGTATTGTCAAAGATATTGCAATTCAACTCTATTACAAAAAAATATATTTGCACAAAAAATAAACAAAATGACTACAAAAAACGGCACAAGATTCGAAATATGATCTATAGGTAATTGTTTGTCGTCGGTGTCAACTTAAATTGACATAGATGTTAATTAAGAAATAGGTAAGATACCGATTACAAAGGGTTGTCAATTCGTAACTTTTCCTTTTTAGTGCCGTTTTTAAAAGTCAGACCGACTTTAGACTTATTTTGGTTAATAAGCTTTTCTTCTCTATTTCCGATACTACTAAAAGAGAGGATATAAAACCGCTGACCTGATGTTATTTAAACGCAGTTAAGTTTCCACAAACTCACTTGTTTGACTGAAAAAGACTTATTTCAAAATCGGTTTACGCGTTTAGGAGCAGTGATACCACAGAGAGATAGACAATCAACTTCCCAGCAGGTCAGGCCGGAATTAGGGTTTTACTGAGGAGGAGTCTCACATAACTCAGCCATCTCCCACGCGGCTGGGTATGATGGATCCCCCAAAAAAAGGCTCGTCTCAGCAGTGGGTCATTTATTGGGTGAGACGTAGAAACTGCCCCGCGATACTGGTTATACCTAGAGTAAGGGTTAGGGGCAAAGGGATGATCATCCAGCCAGACGAGGTGATATGGCCGGCAGGGGGCCGCGGTGCCTATGCCCCTATAACTGTAGTCCGGGATTTCTTATCCGTGCAAATTGCTCTGTAAACTTCGCTATCGCGGTGTAGGACTTTATACGTGATTCTCGCATTTTGTAGGCGATATTTCTTGATGTTATTAGTTCAAATATATAATATAGCATGCTGGTCCACAACAAAAAAGAAGACTAATTAACGAAAAGGTGTACTGAATAGGTCACAATCATGCAGAATAGACGAAAAGTTCTTACAAAAGCCTCGGTAATGGGCTCAGAAAGTAGACGCACTTTAAGGAGAACCCTTAGGTTTGAAACATTTGGAAACAACCAGCTTTCACTTAGGCAGGTACATTATATTCACACACAAAATTCAATTTGTCCAATTTCCCTGAGTCTAAGCGCAAAAACATCCCTAGGGCGCTAAAATTCCGCCTCTGAAAAACATATTACTGTGCGATGGAAAAAAACATTTCTTGGTACACAAAGATAAGCCGGTTATCTTTGCCTGTATCGCCGACTTTCCCGCTGATGTCATCGAAAACCACTCAAACATTTACAAACATTTTGGCATTATATATAATGCAAAATGTTGTTTTAAAATCTTCTTTTTTCTGTCCGTCTTTTAGCCAATTTTAGAGCCGTTTAATACGGCCACTATAGCATTCTCGAATCTTATATCTCGAAGCTCACTTTTAGGAATCTCATCATCATCATATCAGTTCATAGATTAATTTTTTTTTAAATATCCTTGGAAATTTCCCACAACGCCATCTCGTCCCAAGCTAAGCAACTTAATGCTTGTGTTATGGTAACGAGATGGATGATAAACTACTTATATATATATTTTTTTTTGTAAATACATACATATTATAGATAGAAATGACACCCAGACTCCGAGCCAGTGCCTCTGGTTTAGACAAAGACACTTGCCCGACCCCGGAATCGAACCCGGGACCCGTTGATCCAAAGCCGGCACATCTAACCACTAGACCAACGAGGCAGTCAGAGACCCAGTGCTGAGTCGGACCTCCTCCAATTACTGGAGGCAAACTAACCTACTGTGCCACGCTGTCCAGACAAGTCTGGAACGTTTTCCTTCACTTGCAGCTAGGTTTTCTGCCATGTAATTTCCTTTAGTCGGCTCATGCGACACACTCAGGACAGAATGGGGTGGTGACATTATATATTCGAAATCCTTCACCGCATGAAATCTGATCTCGTTAATTAGTACTTGAAACTTGAATCGAGTAGGTAGGGTACACTAGAACGTTACTTCAAAAGCTAAACTGTAATGTTCTAGAAACTCGTTGCCGAAAGATTAATTGTAACATAGGTTCCAATTAAACAACTTTGCCAAACTTATATTACGAGTACATGCAAAGGATACGTACGTAATTCCGAAGATAATAACTATTAACCATCTAAATTAGAACTTGTCTAAAGTATTAATAATACTTTTGGGTTAGGGTTGACAAAAATAATAATACTGAAGAGATTTTCCACAGTTCATCACCATCATCATGACAGCCCATAAATGACCCACCACTGAGTCGGGTCTCCTCCGAATTCATGGAGGGAATTCGGCCTACTAGGTATGCCACGACACGCCATTCCGTATGGTGACGGATAGAATACATCCTATTTAACGACACCCTCAGGATGGTATGGGTTGGTGACATTTCGTATTCTAAATCCTTCACCACACAAAAAAAGGTTTCCCGTTGCAAAAGATTAAATTAAAAAAATATGCACGATAAATCTTATGATACAAATATAATTAAAAATGTTTGATAACAAAATGTTCAACAGAAAAATTGTCATTTTTTGTTCTAGCCAGTTTATTGGATTGTAAACGATTCCATAATTCCCCTTAGAGGGAATATTTCCTGGAAAATTCCATCAACATTTTTATTTAACTTTTCCATACTATACGTATTTTTTGCTCCATATAAATCATATTGAATGTTTTATCAGAAAGCAAAAATACATTTGGAATGATATTGTCAAAAGGCCTTTATATTGTTACTAGCGACCCGCTCCGGCTTCGCACGGGTGCAATTATGATTATATTATACATATATAAACCTTCCACTTGAATCACTTTATCTATTTAAAAAAAACGCTTTAAAATCCGTTGCGTAGTTTTAATGATTTAAGTATACATAGGGACGGACAGACGACAGCGACTTTGTTTTACACTATGTAGTGATGATGATGAAATGTATGCGAACCTTTTCGGAATAATTTGTGGGGTACGCCGCCTTTGAGCACGAATAGTAACTGTAAATATGATGATTTATAAGAGTTTTGTGATAAAACCTAAGTAAATAAAGTTAATTTTGAGTTTGAGTTATAATACATCCATAATATTGTAGAGAAACACTGATAAATTTAGAGGTTTACCATTGCACCCGTGCGAAACCGGGGCGGGTCGCTAGTTACTATATAAGTAGTTAGAGGAGGCCAGATTCCGTTGTGGGGCATTTATGTCGCCAGCCTTTTGCATCGTGAGAGTGCCGTAAGAGTTGGCTTCACGAGCTAGATTGACAGATTTTCCCGAAAAATTAGGTAGCTTATATGAAACTTGGTGCTAACTCGTGTGGTCGACACGATAAGCTATAATTTACCTCCATCAAAATTAGAGACGACCAAATTCGAAGTGTCAACCCATACGTATTCTGAAGTTTCCCATCTTGCAATATTTGAAGCAACTACATGACGATTTAACTAGTAAGAGAAATCTTGATCGCGTGCTCTCTAATTAATAAAGGTCATTGTTCTCGTTCTTTCTCGTTGGTATAGTGGTCAGATGTGCCGCCTTTGGATCAACGGGTCCCGGGTTCGATTCCGGGGTCGGGCCAGTGTCTTTGTCTAAACCAGAGGCACTGGCTCGGAGTCTGGGTGTCATTTCTATCTATAATATGTATGTATTTACAAAAAAAAAAGTATATAAGTAGTTTATCATCCATCTCGTTACCATAACACAAGCATTAAATTGCTTAGCTTGGGACGAGATGGCGTTGTGTGAAATGTCCAAGGATATTTTATTTATATTTCAGCCCCTAAATGACCTACTACTTTTCTGGCCTCCTCCAAATTCATTAATTAGCCCTCTGTGTCACGCTGTTAAGACGGGTTGGCACAAGGTTTGAGCATGCTCCCGTAATGGAAGTGAATCCCGTGGCCCTGGCTTGGGCAGTCGAGGATCGCCGTCGGTTTTAGTGGGTAGGACAGGGCGCAATTCACCATCTCTACGCGCCCCGGCCAGTCCCCAACGGCCGGGTATCCATGAGGATCAACGACGTAAAAAAAAAACAAAAAAAAAGGTTTGTGTAAGTTTTCCTTCTTTCACGGCTAGGTGTTCTGCCTTTTGCGTTCATTTAGTCGACTCTTACGAGACTCTCAGGATGGTATGGGTTGGTGACTTAATATCAAGATGTCCTCTTGAACCTAATCTTTGATTTTTATAGTTGCTTTAATCACACCACTTTATGGATGAAATAGATTATGAACTTACGACATTGTACTCAAAATCTGCCACCAAACCAGTAGCTGGTATAATACCTCGTCGTGACAGATCATAAATGACCCACTACTGGGTCGAGTCTCCTCCAAATTCATGGAGGGAAATTAGCCTACTGTCTCACGCTGGCAAGACGGGTTGGCACAGGGTTTGTATCAAGTTTTCCTTCTCTTGCAGCTAGGTGATTTGCGTCTTGCGTTCTTTTAGTCGCCTCTTACGACACCCTAAAGACGGTATGGGTTGGTGACTTTGCGTATTCTAAATCTGTCACCACACGGATATGTACGGTATACGTATAATACCTAGTATACACTAATTACCTAGTATACACCAATAGAATACTTTGGTAATACATAGCTGATACTTTGGTTGTGACTTTCATAGGTTAAAGTTCAACATCTTTATCTATCGCCAAATAGCAGTGCTTACTGCAAAACTTTTTAACAGATAGGTAAAGTAAAGCAACTTCAAAGCGAAATCTAAAGAGCGATTTGAAGACCTGAACCGATTTTGTTAAAATTATATGTGACTAATCTAGAACCACTACAAATCGAATAACAACATTTTCGAATTGGTTTACGTCACCATACGAAATCACACAATTTAGATAATATTTTGTCACCAACCAATCTTAGAAATGTTCTCTTAAGGGGTCGCGGAGGAGTAAAACCTTTGACCCTGGCCCGGCAGGCTGAGGAACGATGTGGGAGTTAGTTAGTACGCCGGTACGCCTTCATATCCCCGAATGACGACTGAGAGTTCTACGAAACCCGGCTAAGGGCCAAACCCCAATAAAAAACTGTCCTAAGTGGCGCAGAAATCTTATACACAAAAAGCTAATGACGATATTTGTAATCAATCTCCTCCAAAACGGCTTGACCAATATATTTTTTTTGTGTATATTTGGAGGCGTCTTGTTTGGAGCTGTGCTGATAGCCGCAGGTGGATATGATCAGTGTGAACGTGGTGTAAAGGATGGGCGAGTGTCGTCACAATTTGCGCTTCAGCATTTGGAAGGTCTGATAAATATCTTAGGCTATTTTTATATAGCACTAGTGGCCCGCCCCGGCTTCGCCCGTGCATAGCGGGGGTAGGTTATACATATAAACCTTCCCCTTGAATCACTCTATCTATAAAAAAAAACCGCTTCAAAATCCGTTGCGAAGTTTTAAAGATTTATGCATACATAGGGACGGACAGAAGAATGCGACTTTGTTTTATACTATGTAGTGATAGTGATAGTGATAGTGAAGACAACGTTTGTCGGGTCAGTTCATCATCATCATCATCAGCCCACATTAGTCCACTGCTGGACATAGGCCTCCCCTAAAGAGCGCCATAGCGCCCTGTCTTCAGCTTGACGCATCCAGCTGCTGCCCGCAACCTTTCGTAGATCGTCGCGAAATTTCGGGTCAGTTGGTGAAGAGAAAATTGGGATTATAAAGCCCTTAGTGGTGATTATTGGCACCCTGGCTACTAAAAACGTCATGGCGGCATTGGGGCTACTTATTCTGCCCCCAGGACTTACCTAGCCACTTGGGGAATATGCTCATGTAACTTAACTTACGTTCTTCTCAAGAGAGCAGCATTTCCAACCAATTTCTAATTCGATGTATAGAACATATCTACTATATATAATGAAGTGAACGTACTTGAACAAAACATAATTGGAATTTTGAATTTTAATTGGACTAATAAGTGTAGGCTACGGTAAAATTATTCAAGCTATTAGCATTTTTGTTTTGAAGGCCCTTTATTTTATAAGCAAACCATTATAATCTTGGCTTCACGTATATAGCCTATGTTACTTAATGACAATGTAGCCTAATGGCGAAAGAATGTTTTTAGGTAATTCCAGTTTTTTAGGCTTTTTAATTTATTTTACACAGACAATATTATAAAGTATGACAAAATTGCTTAGGTGGTTTTTCTATGAGATCGCTATTATAAAAAAATATAGTAATTATAATATTCGATAGTTATTATTATTTTAATCAAAAAATTATAATATAATATTACACAATTGCTTAGGTGGTTTTTCTATGAGATCACTATTATAAAAAAATATAGTGATTATAATATTCGATAGTTATTATTATTTTAATCAACAAATTATAATACATATAATAATAAGTTAAATTACAATTAGATACCAATTTCATTACGGTGACATTTTAATTAGGTTATGTTTTATATTGTATTTAAATTTTCTTCGTTACAAACGTACAAATCTTTCCGTTTTAGAATATACCTACTATACATCAATAGTCTACTCTAACTTCCGTTGTGCGCTTATTGCACATTATAGTTAAAACTATATTTTATCATGCTAAAATATGCAATTGATAATTTACGCTCTGTTTTAAAGATCAGACATTTTCATATTTTCCATTAGGTACTATCGAGAGGGTAACTTAAATTTGGTGGAAGGTTCATTTTATGGGTTCCGCACTTTATGATAATAGGCTCGAACGTCGCATCCGATTCCACCCTCAAACTTGCAAATAACTTTCAATTTAATCGACATGTTATGACGTGTAATTACAATCTTCGAACTTGCGGGCGTTCAATATTGCGCAGGGATACTCCTCATTTCCATTAGGGAAGGGAAAAAGTTAAATACTTTCCCATTTAAAGTAAAATAAATTATCTATACAACGTGTTTTATAAATCCCATAACTCTACCATAAAGAGTTATGGTAGAGTTAGGTTAGGTTAGTCTGTCTGCGGCGGCGTGGTTCTGCATCAGATCCCACAATGCCGCAACAGGACGCGAGTTGGAGCACCCCGGGGAATTTTAGTGGGTAGGCCCCCACTATGGGGGAGAGTCCCACACTCCCCTCGCTGGCCATCCCCGTGGCCGGCGAGGAAGTCCATAAAGGATTTTACCCCGGGCGAACAAAAAAAAAAAAAAAGGTTAGTTTAGTCTACCATAAAGAGTTATGGTAGAGTTATGGCTAGAGTTAGTTAGAGGCTTAGAATATAGAGATATTCTCTAGGTATGTAAAAATAATACCAAAATCATGTGGTCCGAAAATGCACAGTTTCGAATATATAAACCATAATACTTTAGTTAAAAAATTATAGCAGATAGTGAAGAAAAAGTTTCGTTGATGAATACGAGTTATTCAAACTAATAATTCATAATTTAAGCTAATAAAATGCAATTTTTCACGTAATTAGTCTAGTCAACCAGTTCAAAAAAATTAAAAATAGAGATAAAGGTTATAAAAATCTGAGCGTTATAGTTATATTTTTCGGAATAGCTCATTGGATTCGGAATCATCTGTAGAAACAGATTTTTGAAGGATTTTGGTGCAGGCAAAATGTTGCAAAATAATGTTATTAAAAAAATTAGATGAAAAAAAATGATATGTAGTTTTTAGTTAATTACTCCAAAAATATCTACGTCTATACTCCCGGAACTCTCCATTATTTTTAATTTTACCTTTAAATTAGGGCTCCGGGTGGCTGTTACGCCATGCCCGCCGCTAAAGAGAGTTCGTCAGATAAAATAATTATTTAATAACATAAAATGTCTTTTTAAAAATTAAAAAAAAATCTAGTATCTTCTTAACACCTGAAAAAATCGAGCCCCATTGGAGAAAAGGTTTGTCACCATTTGTCGAAAAATTACGCAATTGTTAACTAAAATTTTTTTCCTAATCTCCGTTGGCGTATAAATAATAATAGTATAAAAGGAAAATAATGGAATAAAAGGTCTAAATAATTGCATGCATATACTTCATAAGATCCTGCATAAAGATTTCGTAAAAGTTTATTAATTTGTTACGGTTTTTTATAACAATTGTAAAATAAATATCTGAATATACTTGATACGAAACCCTGTGCCAACCCGTCTACCATCGTGGCACAGTTGGCTAATTAACATCCATGCAAATTTCCATGTACTTGGAGGAGGCCCGACTCAGCAGTGGGTCATGAACAGGCTGAGTAGTAATAGTGTATACCATCTTTGTCACATCCTGTGTAACTAACATTTTACACGTATACCCGGCCGCTGTATGTACATTTTCTATTGTAAGGTCTACCGTCTAACAAGCCGCTGTCGTTGACTGGAGACCGCTATTATAGCAGAAAGGCCACAAGCTCAATACCAGAAGGTCACGTGTTGTATGCATCTTTATTGGGAACGCCTTTGTACAAAAGAGCGCTGTTTTTATTTGTTGAAGAAAAGTTTTATTCTTCTTTTAGCTACGGAAAATGTGCCGTCACTGGTAAATCGTTTACTTCACCGGTTTACCAATCCGGGACATAATTTGCGGGTATTTAAAGTTGCTTTGATAAAACTTCTGCATTAACGTTTCTTTTCATGACTTTAGTTTTAATTAATCAATCTTTTAGAGCAACTTTCGTTATAACAGTTACTTTAGTGGTTTTTAAATAATATTTTTTACTATTATATTAAAAATAAATAATAATTTGTATATGAATGTTTTTTTATATTTTATTCATCATCATTCTTAAAAAGTTGTGGGATTCCCTCAGGTCGGAATGGCTTAGTTTCTCACTAACCTATTATAATCGTTTATTTAAAATGAGTCGGGATACAACTATAATTATTTTGCATGCTCTTCACAGAGGAGTATAACGAAACATCTGACGGTTTTACTTAGATCAAATTAATTTACAATTACATTATTTACTTGGTGACGAATTTAGAATACACAATGTCACCAACCCATACGATTCTAAGGGGGCTAGCTACAAGAGTAGAAAATCTTGATACGAACCCTGTGCCAACTTGCCAGCGTAGCACAGTAATGCCCCTCCGTAAACATGGAGGAGACACTCATCAGTGGGTCATTTATGGGCTGAAATGACGATAGTGATGATGAATATGCAATTCAATAACGAACTAGTTGGAGGAGGGCCGACTTAGCTATGAGTCATTTATGGCCTGAGAACTAAGCCCCGCCGCACATGCTCACACTCGCATTGGCTGTCACGAGCTGGGTGCGAGTGGCAGTATTTAATACCTATGGCGCCGTACCAAGCTCCGCATTTTCTCCCACGCATCGACGCACTCGCGTACATGAGCGAGTACGCGCGTGTCAGTTAGTTGACCGTGACATTGTTTTCGAGTGGCAGTGGCGCGAGTGTTTCCAAACGATCATCTAAATCTAAAGCAATCTTTGCATGTACTTCTTAAAAATAGTTCCTAGTCATTCTAGAATATTTTTAAAAATTCTCGGCCGAAAACTCAGAAGTTAATTTGAATTCTCCATGTGTTTTACTTTTGGACGTGCAAGAGCTTCCATATCTTTTTCCGGACAATTTCCTTATTAACAATAATCTATTTAAAAACTCGTTATCACTGTCGGATTCTGAACATATATGAATCGCGTCTATCTTGCTTCGTTTTCGTCTACTAAGGTTGAACGAGAGACACTGACTGATGTACGACTCGTTATAGCAATTGCGGACACACACGTGTCCACCAATGTCAATGCGACATTGGCGCAGATTCGTGAACGAGTGCGAGTGGGTGCATGTGCGGCGGGGCTAAGAAATAGATTTTATGTATGACTTTTTCAACAACGATGGCGCTTAATGTGTTATAAGCGAATACGTATACCCAAATGCTACAATAACCAAAACACGCGAGGAAGATCACAAGACCGAAAATAATTTAAATTACACAATACGGCAAACATAATCTTATCTTATAATATTTATTCAATTTTCAGTAGCAATTTCTGTCGTCCATGCTGAAAAAGGCCAGCCTTATTTCGCTACACACCATTATTTTCAATTTATTCATGAATGCATTAGACCGGCTATTGTGCCTCTAAAGTAACCCTTGCAAGGACGCGCAACACAAAGCGAGGCGTTCGCAGCACTTGCCATAGTAAAATACGGAAATATGAACACGCAATGTATATTACGGAACCCTGTCAACGTCATCTCAATCCTTTTTAACACCCGACAAAAACAAGTGTGTTATAAGTTTGACGTGAGTGCCTGACTCAGTGCATCACAGTGAATCAGTCTGCTCCTAAAAGATTTCCGTGTGGTGACGGATTAAGAATACATAGTGTCACTACCCCATTCCATGCTGAAGGTGTCGTTGCAAGGCCGAATACCTAGCCGCTAGAGAAGGAAATCTTGAAAGGAAACCCTGTGCCAACCCGTCTGGCCAGCGTGGCACAGTAGGCTAATAACCCTCCCTGTGATGGGAGGAGGCCCGACTCAGTAGTGGGTCATTTATGAGCTGAGTGTAACCCTGTACCATTTACTGTGATTTAGTATGCTGTATGTGTGCTAGTCCCTCTGGCCAGCGACGAACAAATGGTATTCCTCCAAACCATTGTTTAAGACTGCTTAGTTTATTATCAAGAAAAATGTTGCCATCCATACACCCATCGCAATAAGCATTAATTATGCGTCCGTAAGTGGACTGATTAAGATAATTTCACCACCCCATTCCATCTTGAGGGTGTCATAATAGCTGACAAAAGGTTGACAAGAAACCCGTTGCCAACCCTTCTGGGCAGCGTCCCACATTAGGCTAATGACCTTCCATGTAACTGGACTCAACATTGGCTCACCTATGGGTTGAGTAGTAAGTAGTAACGGATAGAAAATTTGTCAAACAAAAAATTTCAAACATAGATAGTATACGAATAGCGCTCATGAAGGGCCAGCCAGTAGCTAGTTCAAGAAGAAGTGATGACTTACCTAATGATTTCTTAGATTTTTGAGATTATTACACATTGAAATTAAACACTTTAACGGATTTATCGCATGTATGTGACGGGAGAGACTAGATGACAGTTGTCTTCAAAAGTACAAAAAAAACTGTTTAATCTACAGCCTATAATAATTTTGTTTTATTGATAACGTACCCCGTGCACACAGTAATCAAGTGATGACTTCATCATCAAGAATACATTAGTCCACTGTCCACTGCTGGCCATAGGCCTCCCATAAAGAGCATAGCGCCCTGTCTTCTGCTTGACGTATCCAGCTGCTGCCCGCAACCTTTCGCAGATCGTCGCTCAAGTATGGATGCTAGATAGCAGAGGGCCTTCCCACACTACGCTTGCCGATTCGCGGTATCCACTCAAGAACTCGTCTATCTCAACGGTTGTCGGTTCTTCTACTGATATATAGCCAGCCTACTGCCTCTTCAGTCTGCTAATTTTCTGAGCTATGTCGGTGACTTATTATCTATTAAATATTTATTTTAATTTAATGCATGCATTTTTGTTCCTTTTGTGAAATCTTTACCCTTCATTTGGACCCCCAACTAATTTTGATACAGGGGCAAGGCACGCTACACAAATGATTTCAGCATCGTAGAAAAAAAAACGGCGTTCAACAGTCCAAAATTGTTAGTCCAAATAGACGATGAATAATGAAACACATCGCCCGAATGCATTGTCATTTTGTCGTCCGTCACAGCCGAAATCCTGGAGCTGTGAATTTAATTTCCCAAATAAAACGAAGCCGCGTAAAAATTCACCGTAGGTAGGTAGCTTTATGCTTTACTCTAAAAGCCTCTTTTATGATTGCTCGTAAAAAGAGAGCCTCCGCGAGCCAATTCCGTTCTTTAATTAGGCTACATTCGTGTTTTACAAGGGGCTAGCTTTAAAACGCGTGTTCGCCTGCGAAATAGGCCAAGTCGGAATATAAAAAAATAATAGAACTTTGACTGCATTTTATGTGTGTAGTGACGGATTTAGGGCCTCCGCGCATTATGCGGCCAGGTCGCGCGGCCAAGTCGCTGCGGCCAACTAATTCTTCTACGATGTATGTAGCTGCGCGCATTAAGCGGCCAGATCGCGACACACCAGCGGCCAACCTAGGCCGCGCGACTGGCCGCGCGGCCTGGCCGCCTAATGCGCTTTCGCCACACAGATAGTCTAGAGCCAGAGAAACGTCATAGTCTTTAGACATACTTTATAATGGGAAAAAGAGGTTGAAATGCTATACAAAGACACTCATCTACGCGCACGAAGTTGTGGGCACAACTAGTAAATAAATAACTGAAATCGACTTTTAATTAGGGTAACATTGGTGTTGAAAATAGAACATGTTTCTAGGTTTGTATATTTATTTACATGACACACTATGTAGATACAGGATGTTTTTTTTTCAATTGTGCGAGGATTAAACTACAAGGTATATCGCATAATGCCCAAAGAAGTCTAGAGTCCGATTTTGATGAAGACAATAACTAATAACATCAAATATGCGAAACTAATAAAAAAATGCTCATCTTTGACCAAATATAATCAATATTAAATAACCCAAAGCCATACAATTTGTTGATCAAATTAATTGTGAGTCATAACAATCAGACACAGCTATTATCGCGATATTATTATGATATCATTTACATAAAGGTTAACTACCTATTTAATATATATCATGCCGAAGAATAAAGTCCAAAAGAATTTGAAGCATAAAAATATGTTTAATTTCTTTTTGATATTTATTATTAGTATTGAAGATACTTACCTGTTTTCCTTCTCTTGTCTCTTTTATGTCGTAGATAGGACTATATTCTTCAGAAAATACGATTTTTTTAAAACACCCTGTATATACTAGAGCGGTATTTGATACATTAGCCCGAAGCGACATTAGTGTAAGTGGAACTAACATGAACCTAATCGTTACAGTTCGCTCTCCAGCCCTCGTTACTGACTGTCGATGTTTGCGTATACTAGTAAAGTACTTACGTAATTCCAGTATTTAAGGGCCTTGACAGGGGGGTTGGTGTCCAACTATAGGTATTTGTGCAAACATGTTGGCCCAATATTCGTGTAATGTTGAAATGACACAGTTTTTAACGGACGCGTGTATCATCACTATCACTATCACTACATATTATAAAAAGACGCTGTTGTTATGCTTATGTTTGCTTAAATTTTTAAAACTACACAACGGATTTAGAAGCGGTTTTTTAATAGATCGAGTGATTCAAGAGGATGGTTTACATGTGTATTTAATGCGTTATATTGTAGAGAATCACTGATAAATTTAAGGTCTGGGCAAACAGCGGACGGGGCGGGACGGCGACGCGACGCTGGCGGGACGTGAAGAGTTGTAATGTATTAGTTAATGTAGAATATGTCACACAGAGCCGACCTATTCTACATTAACTAATACATTACAACTCTTCACGTCCCGCCAGCGTCGCGTCGCCGTCCCGCCCCGTCCGCTGTTTGCCCAGACCTTTAGAGGTTCCCTGTTATAATCATGCCACCCGTGCGAAGCCGGGGCGGGTCGCTGGTATATTATTACAATAGAAATGTGAAGAAAATGACTTTTCTATTTTGCGTTGTTAATTACGTCCCAAAAACATTTTTGATGAATCCGACTACATTATAAATGTCGAAATTCACATGAAATATGAAATCGAACCTTCATTACTTCTCAGTAACGGCTAGGCCCCTTTTAATGTTTATTAAGGCACAGATGCGACCATTTTTATAGTCATTTCTAAGAAAATAATCTTCACAGTTTTTCTCGTAAAATATTTAAGACCATCATTTTTTTATTGCTCGATGTAAAAGCCGAGAAACAATTCGGATATCGTGTTTAGGGCTTTGATGTTAGAATCTTTTAGTGAGTTTAGTCAGTAATTGCTACGCTTGCCGAGATATTATGGAATGATGTTAGTGACGTAAAATTGTTGTGATTAATGAATTATACATAGTGTCGCCATTTCACCCTAAGGGTGTCGTAAAGGACCGCAAGTGCAGATTACCTAGCCGCAAGAGAAGGACAACTTGATATGAAACCCCTTTTTTATGCCAACCCTTGTTTCCTGTGTGACTCAGTAGGCTAGCTACCCTCCATGTAGGGGAAGGAGGCCCGCTGAGAAGTAGTAGTGTTTAATGAAACATGAGATATGAAGTGAAATCTCTTTATTTCAGAGATCCGTGTTTGGGGATCTTGGGGATTAAAATTCTAACACAGAGATAATGTACGAGTAGAATACGAGATTTAGAGTAGGCGTGATATAAAAATGTATCAATTTAAATTATTTTATTCATTATAAATATAGTGTACAAGTCCTTATAATCAATTTGGTCTGTTTAAGGCGTGTGAGTCGCCTCTAACGATACCCTCAGGATGGAATGGATTCGTGACAATAATGTGTATTTTAAATCCGTCACCCCACAAATAAGTAATTAACTATTTCATTAAAATGTTATTTTATAAATCTTTTTATATTCCATAAAATTTATTTTACCCTAAATATAAATTAACTCTTACAATACAAAGCAAAGGTATTTGTAAAGATTATTGTAGATATGCTAGTAATTAATGCCAGTCATAAGAAACATTTTCCTATCAATGATGCTGACAATGATTAATACGTATTCGGTTCAGGAGATATCGACCGTCTGACACTTATCATGGGAGTAATGAAAGTGGACGAAGCGAAACAAGTATGTAAGGATCGTAGCAAGTGGAAAGAACTGGTCTCTGCCTACCCCTTCGGGAAGGAGGCGTGATTATATGTATGTATATAATTCTACTGTACGTGTGTATGTCATTGAACGCCTCCTAAACGGCTAGACCGATTTAAATGTTTTTTTTGTATGCGTTTGGGTGGCACCGAGGAGGGTTAAGATTCACAAATTAGCCCCACAGATGGCGCTGCAGTGGTTTAACGAATATCTTGAAGGTCAACGTCTGCCGGGTCAGCTAGCAATATATAAATAAATAAGTATTTTTAGGCACGTAAAATAAGCAACGTTTGTGTTCGAGGTTATAAAATAACTTCCTGACTGGTATTACCACAGTATTTCTTTAAATATTTCACTAGCAATCCTGCTACTTCCGTGTTGATGCAATCAGTTGATACGTTATTAATATAAGCGGTGCACCAGCCTTGACCTAGCCTTGGCTTGCAATGTCACTCGGTTTATGCACTGCGACCCTGGGAAGCTACATTTCATCATAACTTTTATACTGCCAAGTAGATTTATTACCGAAGCTTTATTTTCTTTATGTTTTTAATGTCAAACTTTAGTCTTAGAACTCCCTCGAAACTTTTCACATATCCACAGAACTAGAGGTCGCGTAACTGCAAAATGCTGAAGTTTTTTAAACCAGGACTGTCTTAATCTACGTGGAACCGCTGCTGGTATCCAAATAATTTTGCACAATATGCACACAATTGTAAAGTCATCAAAAATATATTGTTTCACTTTTAAGTGACTTAAAAACTATAGTAATTTCGACTGCCTCGTTGGTCTAGTGGTTAGATGTGCCGGATTTGGATCAACGGGTCCCGGGTTCGATTCCGGGGTCGGACAAGTGTCTTTGTCTAAACCAGAGGCACTGGCTCGGAGTCTGGGTGTCATTTCTATCTATAATAAGTATGTATTTACAAAAAAAAATGTATATAAGTAGTCTATCATCCATCTCGTTACCATAACACAAGCATTAAGTTGCTTAGCTTGGGACGAGATGGCGTTGTGTGAAATGTCCAAGGATATTTATTTATTTAAAAAAAAAAACAGTTCCAGATTGTCAAATAAAATTATACACTATTATCTCAGCCCAAACATTACCCACTGCAGAGTCAGGCCTCCTCCAATTTCATGGATGACAGACAGACAGACTGGAGAGACGTTCAACGTGGCAATATATAGGCTAGACCAAGCCTCCTGGTTTGATACAGAGTTTGTATCAATCCTTCCTTCTCTTGCTAGGTTATCTGCCGGTTCTGTTCGTATAGGCGCATAATGACGACACTCTGAGGATGGAATAGTTTGGTGACATTATCTTAAATCCATCACCACCCCGACAAAATTATATTTCGGAGCTTTAAAAGTTGCAATTTCCTTTTTAATGTGAAAGTTAATACAATTCATTAGCCGTACCTTTTTTATTTGGAAATCCTCGTGGATGCCCGTCTGTTGGTGACTGGCCGGGGTATAGGGAAGTCTTTGTATATTACTCATGTTAATTCAAAAACTCAAATCATTTATTTCAATTGAACCTATTTACAGGTGTTTTTGAAACTTCGAAAGTGAAGTTAGGAAGCTAGTTGCTTGTTCCAAAAGTAGATCCTATGGAGAAGAACAGACAAGAAACTCCATGGACACTCTTTTTATCATATTTTCTGTTAGCGCCTCGACCTACCCACTAAATCGAACGGCGTTCTTCGACTATCCGCTTCAAGGCAGTGGGGTGCACTCCACAGTGAGGAACATGCTCCACGACTTAACCGTACCCTAGAATGCTGAAATTGAAATACCAAAGTACGATTGCTCCGGTTGAACTAAATGTCAAAGGTCACATTGTGCACGTAGTAAATGCAATCCGGATGTCAGGTCAAGGCTGCACTACATATTATTAGAATACGAGTCGATCACGTGAGAGCAGAGCTATTTTAACGTCAAGGACGGTCCCAGTTTGCAATATGTGTCAGATAATTTAAATATAGACTTTAAACTTTTTACATAATTTAAATATGGACATTTAAATAAGCAGAAATGTGGAGATACGCAAGAGAACCAGGGTTACCGACATAGCCCACAGGATTGCTAAATTTAAGTGGCGAATTTAGGATAATTGAACAAAATTTTATTATCCTAAATTCTCAAGGCTGACCAGGTATCATTTCAGCCCACAACACAGTCGGGCCTCTTCCAAATTCACGGCGGGCTATTAACCTACTGTGCCACGCTGGCAAAACGGGTCGACACAGGGTTTGTATCAAGTTTTCTTTCACATACGGCTAGAATAAAAATAAATGTATTTTACATCTATAAATTAGTCCGTGTGATGACGGATTTAGAAAACATTGTATCGCCACCCCGTTCCATCCTGAGGGTGTCGTAAGAGCCGACAAAAAGAAATGACAAGACCGAAACCCTGTGCCAACCCGTCTGGCCAGCGTGGCACAGTAGGCCAATTGCCCTCCATGTGATGGGAGGAGGCCCGACTCTATAAATTTGTTTGAACCAAAAGGGAATATCACTGAACGTTTTACATTTAAACTGATTGTTGAATAAATGATAACACAATATACAACAAAGTTCAAAGTGGAAAAGGTTGTCGCATCGAAATAAAGGTAGATGGCGATAGTATTAGGTGTGGTGTATGCGGTACCAATAAATTGAAGTATCGGAAATAACCACAAAATCTTTGAATGCAATTAGCCTTCAAATACGGTAGTTTCGAACAATGTATTACAGGACTTGGTTGTCCATTGGTTGCATTCTGTGAACTTATATTATAACTAGCTGACTGTTAAAAATAGGGGTTGATCGTAGAGGGGTGAAAATTTTGGGTTGTATGCATTTTAGCATGCTGTATCATAAAAAAATTAAAAAAAATTTTGGCCAATCAAAAAATCTAAAATTTTGGGGTGGACCACCCTTAACATTTAGGGGGATGAAAAATTAATGTAGTCCGAATCGCAGAGCTATCAAATGTGAATATAAAATTTCATCAAAATCAGTCGAGCCATTTCGGAGGAGTTCAATAACATACACCGTGATACGAGTACGAGTATTTTATATATTAGACTAGAGACCCGCCCCGGCTTCGCACGGGTGCAATGATGAACCTCTTAATTTATCACTGTTTCTCAACAATATTATGCATGTATTATACATATAAATCTTCCTCTTGAATCACTCTATCTATTAAAAAACCCGCTTCAAAATCCGTTGGGTAGTTTTAATGATTTAAGCATACATAGGGACGGACATACGAAAGCGACTTTGTTTTATACTATGTAGTGAAGTGAAGTGATGTACATTAATAACCCACTGATGAAACAGATTTTAAATTTCGATTTCATATTTGGAAATATCTTGCTCAAAGACAAAAGTCTTCAACCAATGTGTGTTGCCAGTGATGACATATGGAACAGAGACGTGGTCGCTCACTATGGGCTCCATCAGGAGGCTCAAAGTCACCCAAAGGGCAATGGAGAGGGCTATGCTCGGAGTTTCCCTGCGAGATCGAATCAGAAATGAGGAGATACGCAGGAAAACCAGGGTCACCGACATAGCCCACTGGATTGCCAAACTTAAGTGGCAGTGGGCAGGGCACATAGCTCGCAGGACCGACGCCCGATGGGGCAGAAAAGTCCTCGAGTGGCGAACGCGTTCCGGAAGGCGCAGTGCTGGTAGGCCTCCCACACGGTGGACCGACGACCTGGTTAAGGTCGCCGGAAAGCAGTGGATGCGGGCGGCCCAGGACCGGCCTTTGTGGAGATCCTTGGGGGAGGCCTATGTCCAGCAGTGGACGTCTTTTGGCTGAAATGATGATGATGATGAAATATCTTGGATTCGATTTAATAAATAATTGCTCATTATATTCGTGCCGCGGGATGAAACTAGCATATTACATATTTTAAACTGTGGATTACATTCATCGATTATTTAAGTCTTTGCTCTAGTTGTTATTATTAAGCCGCGATAAGAAGAGGCGTCAAATAAGTTCAGTTTGTCTATCTGTCTGTCGTTGACATCATTAACCTTGAACAATTAACCGACTTTTTTTTCTTTTGGTTCTTCGTTGTGGTGGATTCGCCTTGATGGTGTGTTCAAAACTAATTCGCTGTTCTAGACCTCTCCCGATAGCTATGTCGGTCTTTTCTCAATTTTTGTTTTAATTTTTTTTTACCATAAGCCCTTTGAGCCTTATATACAATTCATTGCCGGTAAAATAAAACGATTCGCACCACTTGGTCCAAACGTAATTAAAAATATAAGTCTCAGACTATACGTCCATACCAGAGGGCAATATTGAGAAGACAAATAAAAATATTTTTTGCAGGCGCCTTGAATCTAAATGAAAGTCGTAACTCTCTCGTCCTTACCTCGACGTCAAATTACATTTCCAATCTGCATAGTTAATAAAATACCAATTTTTGTTTTCTTGTTTACCTTTGACTTCAAATATTTCATTTCATGTATCAGTCTTATAGAAGAGGCCGTTTTTCAAATGCATTATTTTGGGGAAATGTTAAAGGGACGGACTTTCTGTGTGGTGACAGATTTTCCGTGTGGTGACGGATTTAGAATACGCAGTGTCACCAATCCCTACCATTCCAAGGGTGTCGTTAGAGGTCACTAAGGGAACGCAAAAGGCAAATCACAAGCCGCAAGAGAAGGAAAACTTGATACGAACCCTGTGCCAACTCGTCTTTCCATCGTGGCGCAGAAGGCTTATTTCCCTCCATGAATTTGGAGGAGGCCCAACTCAGTAGTGGGTAAATCATGGACCGAAACGACGTTCAAGGAAATCAATAAATATCCTATAAATAAATATCCTTGGACATTTCACACAACGCCATCTCGTCCCAAGCTAAGCAACTTAATGCTTGTGTTATGGTAAAGAGATGGAAGATAAACTACTTATATACTTTTTTTTTTTTTTGTAAATACATACATATTATAGATAGAAATGACACCCAGACTCCGAGCCAGTGCCTCTGGTTTAGACAAAGACACTCGCCCGACTCCGGAATCGAACCCGGGACCCGTTGATCCAAAGGCGGCACATCTAACCACTAGACCAACGAGGCAGTCGAAATCAAGTGGGTTATGTATGGGCTGAATAGTGGCAGTAATAGATTTCCTGTGCAGTAAAAAAAATATTACCGTACGTGTTACATTTCAAGAAATAAGGGCGTTGTCTGGTAAACAAAGAAATAAACAAAAAAACAGCACTTCAATGACAAATTAGCATGCAGTATAAAGATACAACGACACACAAGTTGACACAGGTTACAAATACGTACGTACATAAAAGGTGATATTGAACACAATTGGTAAATAAAGTACACGAGTGATAGTATGTCACCTGTCTCTCGGCTGCTGTGCGGAAAAGGTCTAAGTCACCAATAATTCAGGCAAGCCTGACGCTGTTTTACAATTATACCAATCTTGTTTCCAAACTAAATTCAGTCAAATTTGAATACCAAAATTCAAATGTCAGTTGAAAATCTCAAAGTCAGCCCACAAATATCCCTGAGAATTTCGACCCCCGTAGCCCACCACCAATTAAGAACCCACTTTAAAACTTGTTGTAATTGATTATTGAAATTTAAAAAAAAATACGGATTTATCGCATGTGTCGACAACTGTCATCAAGTCACTCCCGTGACCAGACGGGAGTGACTTGATGACAGTTGTCTTTAATATTTTGCGTTGGTCCGTATTTCTGCGTGCACAGGGAACGTTATCAATCAAACAAAATTATTGGCGGTCGATTTAATTGCTTTTGTACTTCTAAACCTAAGACCTGAACATTTTCTTTTTATTTGGTTTATTCACAAACAGTGGATACATGCATTTATTTTAGTACATAAACATCTTATTCTTCTTCGATCTTTAATTTACATTAAAGGATAGGTACATAATATTATATTTCATCATAATTTTTGAAGAGTATGTCTGTAACAACTATGATAAAGAAGTATTTTAAATTACTATTCGTATTAAATATCTTTCAGTCTTTTCTTTAATGTTACAATACTACATACTATCCTTTGAAGCATGCCTTATAGAATCTACTTTATTAGCGTCCATGGTTGCCTTTCATTTTTGTTTTACTTTTTTTCTAACCAAATATTTATGTAGTCTAATCTGTAATTGTTTTAAAGGATCCAGTTGTGTTTTGAATGTAAGTCCGTAACTGCTTAGTCCATATCCAATTAATGACTACGAGTACATAAGCACTTTTCTGCTCATAAATCCACTAAGGTGAAAGAATTTGCCTAAGATTGATTGCTGTCTAATACGTACCCCATTGACGTGCTGATTCCAATTGAGATCACAATCTACTGTCAAGCCCAAATATCGGTATGTTTCTACTACTTCTATGTTAGTGCCTTCTACGACACGGTTTGCGCAGTGGTTGAGCGATCGACTGCTGCGCGGCATGTCGCGGGTTCGATTCCCGCACAGAAGAAATATTTGTACGATCTACAAGTATTTGTTCCGGGTCTGGGTGTTTTCTATCTATAATATGTATGTATTTACAAAAAAAAATAGTTTATCATCCATCTCGTTACCATAACACAAGCATTAATTTGCTTAGGTTGGGACGAGATGGCGTTGTGTGAAATGTCCAAGGATATTTATATTCTACAGAGTTTCTTGTCGGCTCTTCTCTGTAGAGCAGCCTTCCGGACCGATGGTAGTTTCAGCATGAATGTGAGTGGACGCAGGGATTGGATGGAAGGATTGTAAGAGTGAGGAATTGTGTATGAAAGGTGTGAATGTAGGTATCACGACTGATAGGTGTCTGTGGAGACTATCACCTAGGGTGGGACAGGGGTCGTAAGATAATGGTATTTTTAAATATGACCTATGTAAATAAAGTTCCTTTTGAGTTTGAGTTGGCAGCCCAATTTATTTTGATGTAGACATTCACATGTGTGCCTAATTATATCAATGTTTAATTATCATTCCTTTTTGTATTTACTGAACAGTGAACTTATATACATCGCCTTTGTTTTACAAAAGTTGATTACGTACGCACATTAACGCTCTTACAATACCAATTCATCATGTGATTAATTTATTAGCCTTCAAAGTTCAGCGCTTACGTACGTGCGACTAACCGATCAAAGCAATATACAAAATTACTGTTTGATTTCCTATACATAGTGACTACGTAGCTCAACGATTTGTAGTAACGAGAACATTTACGGATATTCATTACATCGGTTTTGTATTGTTTGGCATAAATTGCATTACGGGATTTTAAAATATTTCGATTACTGGAACGTGCTTATAATATATCACTGCCTTGTTGGTCTAGTGGTTGGATACGCCGCCTTTAGATCTACGGGTCCCGGGTTGATTCCGGGTTCGGCAATTCAATATCTTCATCATCATTTCACCCAAAAGACGTCCACTGCTGGACATAGGCCTCCCCCAAGGATCTCCACAAAGGCCGGTCCTGGGCCGCCCGCATCCACTGCTTTCCGGCGACCTTAACCAGGTCGTCGGTCCACCGTGTGAGAGGCCTACCAGCACTGCACCTTCCAGAACGCGGTCGCCACACGAGGACTTTTCTGCCCCATCGGGCGTCGGTCCTGCGAGCTATGGGCCCTGCCCACTGCCACTTAAGTTTGGCAATCCGGTGGGCTATGTCGGTGACCCTGGTTTTCCTGCGTATCTCCTCATTTCTGATTCGGCTATTCGCGTAGGGAAACTCCGAGCATAGCCCTCTCCATTGCCCTTTGGGTGACTATGAGCCTTCTGATGGAGCCCATAGTGAGCGACCACGTCTCTGTTCCCTATGTCATCACTGGCAACACACATTGGTTGAAGACTTTTGTCTTCAAACACTGCGGTATTGTGGACGAGAAGATCTTTCGCAGCTTCCCGAACGCTGCCCAGCCGAGTTGGATCCGACGATTGAACTCTTTCTCGAAGTTGGACTTACCTAACTGGACAGTGTGTCCCAGGTAAATATAATGGTCAACAACTTCGAGGGTAGAACCTCCGATGTTAACAGGAGTGGCTTCAACATGGCATTCGGTATTCGGCAATTATCATTCTGCTCTGAGGCTGGGTGTCGTTTGTATTCGTCAATTAAATGTTTGTAAACAGCCCGCGCCATACAGGTTATACCTAGTAGAGCAACATATTAAAAAAAAACTGTTGCCCTGTGTAAAATAAGCCAAATCAGGTTAGACTGGTGCCTACCTCAACACAGTACGAAATGGCGACTTTTAATTTAAAGCAAAAGCAAAGCAAGCAAGGGTAGATGTTATCTCCCGATAGCGTAGGGCTCCCGCAAAGCTTCCCCTCGCTTGTGTGCCTTCATGATCCGTTAGGGCCATACCGGCTCAGGGTCATCCATTCCGGGCGGGCCCACGGGGAGAGGCCAGACGAAGAGCACCACACGGTGTCGTAGTGTGTCTCCTCTGATGCAGGGTAGAGCTGCGAGCCCTAAACCACTGCGGTTGATCGCTACGTCGACGGCTAGCGCGGCATCCTCCTGCGACTCGCGAAGGAGGGAGTTCCGGCTGACCCACGCCATGCATGCCCCCCTTCTACCCTCGCCTTAGAGATCAGTGGAGGGTCGGGGAACCTACCACCGACACAAGCCTCATTGACTGAGGTCGTCCCAGGTCGCTAGCCTCCAACGGCTGGGTAACCAAGAAGATTTCCTATATAAAAGGAAAAAACGGTTAGATGTGTACCATCATCGTCATCAGCCCAGTCTTGTCCACTGCAGGAATATTTTGCTGGTTCACGGGTAGATGCGTTTTTTTTAAATTACCAACTTTTTTTAAATACTTGCTACGTTTCATTGCCAGTACTCTTTAGTTATTGACTGCCTCGTTGGTCTAGTGGTCAGATGTGCCGCCTTTGGATCAACGGGTCCCGGGTTCGATTCCGGGGTCGGGCCAGTATCTTTGTCTAAACCTGAGGCACTAGCTCGGAGTCTGGGTGTCATTTCTATCTATAATATGTATGTATTTACAAAAAAAAAATGTATATAAGTAGTTTATCATCCATCTCGTTAGCATAACACAAGCATTAAGTTGCTTAACTTGGGACGAGATGGCGTTGTGTGAAATGTCCAAGGATATTTATTTATTATTTATTTATGAAATAAACAATCGTCATTCGATTCCGATTCGGTGTTGACTAACAAAATGATTTAAAAATTCGAACCGTGCGATCCATTAGCAACATAACACGCTACACAAAACACGGGGTAACTATATTAATATTTTGTTCCTCATAATAGCCCCTGTTCTTGGGTTATCTGATTATTTGGTTATTGTTTTTTGTTACTCTGGTCACTCCTGAGTAACTATGCGGGGAGATCTAGTTAAGTTTGCGATAGATAAGGCACGAAAGTACCTGTTCCGTCAAGTTTTGGAAACCTCTGGAGCGGCTTGTGTGGATAAAAGGCCTTACAGAGATAAATAAAATTGGGGAATTATTTTGAATACCCGTACGCGAGTTAACTTACACAGAACTCAAGAAGTGCACTATTGTTGTACAGTAATTGCAGGCTTTTTGATTGGCATTTGATTTAAGGCCGGATTCACACGGCATTGTACTGCACGCGTTTTTTTCTGTATACGTATTAACGAATAAACAGTAGCGCATACAATGTACATAGAACCATTCACACGTCGTTTGTACTGCAAACTTTTTTGCAGGTATACTTATCTTACTAATATTATAAACGTGAAAGTTTGTAAGTATGGATGGATGGATGGATGTTTGTTACTCTTTCACGTAAAAACTACTGAATGGATTTTAATGAAACTTTACAATAATATAGCGTATACTTCAGAATAACACATAGGCTACAAGTTATAAAGATATTATGTGAATTACAACAATATAAACAAGTCGAATCCAAAATTTCTAATTGTCAAATTTTCGGCCATATGAAACTATAGACAACATAACGTTTCGCTGTCAGTTGCGTTTTGTTAAAGTAGGTTTTATGCGGACGGGATAAAAATCTCAGGTATCCTATGTCCAACTTTCTTTTTGTTTTAAATATTTATAATGCGGAACAAAGTTCGCCGGGTCAGCTAGTACTGCATAAAACGTGCAATACAATGCCGTGTGAATCCGGCCTAAGGCTAAAAAGCACGTAGGCGATGCTTTGTTTACTTCTTATTTAGACCCAGAAGCGGTTCCAGCAGACAATGCGGATCGCAATCGAACTGCAGATATGCAACATTTGGCTCTGCTGGAAGTTGGATGGATGTACATCATGTGACCTGACCTCCTTCGTGCTTCTTGCTATTGTACCATCACTTTAGCCGTTTGTTTTAACACCATCTACACATTTGCCTGACTGCCTCGTTGGTCTAGTGGTCAGATGGGCCGCCTTTGGATCCACGGGTCCCGGGTTCGATTCCGGGGTCGGGCCAGTGTCTTTGTCTAAACCAGAGGCACTGGCTCGGAGTCTGGGTGTCATTTCTGTCTATAATATGTATGTATTTACAAAAAAAAAATGTATTTATGTAGTTTGTCATCCATCTCGTTACCATAACACAAGCATTAAGTTGCTTAGCTTGGGACGAGATGGCGTTGTGTGAAATGTCCAAGGATATTTATTATTTATTATTATTTATTTCTTGCAACATTTTCACAGACGCACGCGCGCACCCACACTCACGCACTAAGCCGAAAATATGGTGCTACCATTCTCTCTTCCCACTAATTCCACCAACTATAATGCGTACTCCAAAAAATAATTTCTGGTATATTCGTTCCCCCACTATTTCATTCATATTATCTACATTCGTCTGTCTGCCACTCCTCTACTCTCTAACTTAAACTTAGCTCTCCCAACTTACCATTATTACTATCTATCTCATTAGCCGTTGTCACGTTTTCAGTAGGGTGAAAACTGATAGATGGTCTAACCATACAATGACTGATGGTCCCAATATATGGTTCGCAGAGGGCAGATGGCACTAAATACTGGTTAGCCAAATTAGGATAGGACCCAATTAAATTGGATAAAATCGAGGAAATATCAAATCATCGTTGTCTCTAGCGACACGTAGTAGCTTGGTACATTTCAGTGATATCCATTATTATTATTAGTGATAAGTTGACTTTCGTTTTCATTCTAAGTGCCGTTTACCACGCACCTATTTAATTATACGGAACTGTTTCTTGGTAATCTTTATTGTCGTGTTCTCAGAAACGGTCCTTAACGATATAACTATTGGATTGCAAGAAAGCTCTTAGAATTATAATGTCATCACTTAGCTTCCATTTTAGCTTGAACTCAAGTTACCATTGTTTCCATATGCAACTGACACTTAAAAGTTGACGTTTCTTCGATTTCTTTAACTGATGTCTGTACGTTGCTCATGGATTAGAAAAAAACATTGTCTACAATTTCAGATGTACATATATATTATGTGTGTGTAATATTACAGGAGGAACTTGTGTATATTATGCCACGCTGGGCAAGTGTACTGGCACAAGGTTATGTGTAAAATTTTCCACTTGCTGCCATGTAATTTCCTTTAGTCGACTTCGTGTCACTCTCAGTATGGAAGGCTTAGTTTTCGCTACACTACATTTATTTATTTGGGAAAACAGTTTATCTTCTCCACAATACGACAAAAACAATTCAAAGAAAAACACTATACGAGTACAAGACATAGCAGTAAAATTGTCATACATGTATACCTTGTGCTACCACGTCGTAAAATATGCGGTACTTTTTCTTTAACTTACTTTTTCCGTGTGGCAGATTTAGACAGATTTAGAATACGTAGTGTAGTACCTTCCATCCTAAGGGTGTCGAAGCGAAATTACAAGGCCAATAACCTAGCCGTAAGAGAAGGAATACATAATAAGAAACCCTTTTTTTTTGTTTTTTGTTGTCGCTGTGGAAATGCTTTATGCATACCACCGCCCCCCGGGGGAGAGGTCGGTGATTATGTAGGACTCCGACAAGGGTCGTCTACCCGAGAGTCGTCTACCCACTAAAACCCCAGCGGTATACCCTCACACGGCGCGCTTGGGGCGCCACAAGTTTGCGTAAACGCATTCTACTGTGACGCCCCGGCGTGGCGCCCGCAACGGGCAAGCGACTGTCGGAGAGGGCGTCCCGGTACACTGGGACGCCCTCAGTCATCGAGGCTTTCGTCGGTGGCTGTTCCCCCGTCCCACCACCGGCCTCTCAGGCGAGGGCTGAAGGGGTTCGCATTGTCACGACCCCCCTCCACCCCTGCCTCCGTCTGCGGCGCGGGTCAGCCGGAGCTCCCTCCTTTGCGACCCGCCCCGCAGCCTCCTTCTGCGACATAACGGCCTCGCAGAAGGAGGCCCGTCAGCCCTCGGGTTAGCGACAACCCAAGGACGTTGGTGCACCGCAGCGGTCCAGGACTCGCAGGGTAACTCTGAGGACAGAGGAGTCCCTGGAGCCCCAGTCCACTGCGGCGCTGGGTGCCGCTCTTCGTCTCACTTCTCCCCGTGGGCCCGCCTGGCATGGGAGGCCCTGGCCGGTATGGCTCCACGGATCATTGAGGCACTCAAGCCCCCTCACCACGACAAGGTGGCAGCACAGTCGAGGGGGATAATATGAAACCCTGTGCCAACCCGTCTAGTCAGCGTGCAACAGTAGGTTTACCCTCTATGGGTCTGGAGGAGGCCCGACTCAGCAGTGGGTTATATACGGGCTGAGTAGTTGTAGTACTCAGTGACGTAGCGATCCAGTGGTGGAGCTAGCAGTAAGCTGGGGCAGCGAAAAACTGTCACCTTGTACAACAAATCTTGACAATTTTTGAATCATGTCTTTAATTCAAATTCAAATCATTTATTTTGCTTAGGTCACGGTGGACACTTACAAAAAGTCAACACAGTCATAGTGATATCACTACATAGTATAAAACAAAGTCCTATATATGCTTAAATCTTTAAAACTACGCAACGGACTTTAAAGCGGTTTTTTGTAATAGATAGAGTGATTCAAGAGGAAGGTTTATGAGTTTAATATATGCATCATATTGTTGAGAAACACTCACAACTTTATATGTTAACCATTGCACCTGGGCGAAGCCGGGGCGGGTCGCTAGTTATATAGTTAATAAAATAGGTCTACCGTCTACCACCAGTTCGGAACGCGACCACTGCTGAGAAGAACTGGCAAGAAACTCAGAGGACTTGTCATTTTTTTTTTATTGCGGTCCTATTTCTTATTTTTATGTACAATAACATAAAATACTGGCACTGAACAGCTTAGTCCCAAGCAGCTGTGTCGTTTATATAATCATATTGTTTCTTTGTTACAGGTGTAGGAGGAGGTTTTCGTGGTTGTTTAGTATGGTATGTAATATTTGTATGTAATTGAGGAACCAATACCACGCTTGCTTTCATTACTAGCATTATTTTTAAATTTCGATCAGTCAAAGTTTTGTATAAATGCTATTAATAAAATAAGTGATTTCATTAATAGCATTTATACAAAAAATACTCATTTCAAGCAGAAAACTCGATTTTTAATTTCTATACTTAAAATGAAAGCTGAACCCACAGATGACCTACTCTTGACTCGGGCCTCCTCCAGTTACATGGAGGATAATTAGCCTACTGTGTCATGATGGCCAGACGGGTTGGCACAAGGTTTCGTATCAAGTTTTCGTTCTCTTGCGGCTAGGTTTTCGGCCTTGTCATTTCCTTCTGTCGGCTCTTACGGCACTCTCAGGTTGGAATGGAGTGGTGACACTATGTATAACAAATCCGTCACCACGCGGACGAGAAAGTCACAATAATATAAATATTACACTTTGGTCAATACAGACTAAATCCTTACCAATTAACCGCAATTGCTTGCGGTGACGATGGCGTGACATTATAAGATGTTGATGAAAAATTGAAAATGTCACCCAGATGTCACGTCGTAACGTGAAGATGCGCTTCATACTTAGCCACGGACTTGATACAAGTCACCGTGACGAAACAGTCACGGTGACAAAAGTCACCCGTGCGCGCCTACCCTTACGGTCTAGAAAGTTCAATGTATATTGTACATGTTATTTTAAATACATTTTGTTAAGGCCAAAGATCACCGGCAAATACCCTTAAGTAACCAGACTTTATCAACATCGTGCTTGTTTAAGCCGATAGATACACGTGGTTTATATTAAAAATAAACAATGTTGCTTACGCAAACAGCTAGCCAATCAACCCTGCCTTGAGGCAACGGTGTTTTGTTACAGATTCTAATAAATCGATTTACTTGGAGAAAATGAAACACTGCCTTCGGGCTGTCGCTGAAAAGCTTAAATTAATCGGCGCAAGACCAATGACGTAGGTTTAGAAGATGTCCTAAAACAAGTGGAAGGCTATTTATTGCTGGTGCATGAAGACTTAGGAGTAGTTGCAACTGTATTATGGGAGCCGCATGGAGTCACGTGTGCAGATGAGTCACTCTATATCATCAAAACTTCGCCCGGAGGCAACTTACAGGAGTTGCTCGCAGTCCTTGCCGCTAGATATCCTGTAAGTATATAAGAGCTTTTGTTTTATGGCAACTCGCACGGTACGTCCGTATTGCAGTGGGTCTGTGCTCGTAAAATATGGAATTTACGCACACAAACCACATCCCAACTTGGGGAAGTGTCTCTGGCTTACACAAAGGCAGCTGATGACCCCGATTTGGAACCAGGGACCCGTGGTTCAAGGGGCAGCCTCTTAGTTATTTTTGTGTAATATGTCATACCTGTTTACCCGTATTTTTAGACACAACTTTGTTTTTGGTCTCTTAATGATACACATTACAGTTGAACATTTGTGATAGGTTTATGTCGATTGTATTCTATTTATTTAATTAACAATAGAATAAACTAAACACTTTTTTTTATTTTCATACCTGATCTAGGTATATCGGTAGTATCGCGAACATAAATGACACCCAGACTCAGAGCAAGTGCCTCTAGTTTACACAAAGACACATGCTCGGCCTCGTAATCGGACCCGGGACCGCGTGATCTAAAGGCTGCCCATCCAACCCCTAGACCAACAAGGCAGTAAATATTGTTCCACAATATAAAAATAATTGAGAATTAAAGAAAGTAAAATATTACTATTAATGCTTAGTGTGTTAAGTTTAGCTTGGTTTAACACCCGGCAAATTACATTAATTATTGTTTTTGAAAAGACGTATTTTTTGTCGTGTGGCTGTAGGTTTAATGTAGGTTAAATCAACACGATTGGTTGATGACTTGTGAGAACTTACCATTAGCACAGCCGTTTTTGGTCAAGGTGTTTGCCGCCTAGTAAAAAAAGCTCACTTGGCGAGTAAACACATCCTTTGGATAAACTATTGTGTACTCTTGTGGGACTTTGTACATACATACAGCATATTAAATACACTGAAGTAAAATGTAATTTTCCTAATATATCTTGGCTAGTACCAGATATTTTATTAAAGGGAATTTCACGTTGCGGGACAAATTAGACGACTGGGCCCTCGATACAACGAGACTTTGAAGTTTACTTACGACTTTAATTAAGTTTCCTTGATTTAGACTTAAGTTCTGACATCAAGGCACGCTAATTCAATTTAAGAGGTCGCCCAAACAACGTAGCTACTGGATTTCAAGGTTTTAAAGGGTCCGTACGTTTTATATCAAGGGCAGATATTATGTTGTACATACAACTATATCCTTTACTGTATGATAATATATTTGATAAACAATTTGATAAACAACTCACTACTGAGTCGACCCTCCTCCTAATTCATGGAGGGAAATTAGACTCAGAGCATCTGCATTACACAAAAACACTTTCCCGATCTTGGAATCGAACCGGAAACATGATTCAAAGGCGGAATCCAAACCAACAATGCCATTGCTTAAAAGGACCATTAATACCAATGTCATAAATTCGAGCATGCTGACACATACAACTTTTAGGTCATCATCATTCGTCATTTCAGCCCATAAATGACCCAGTGCTGAGTCGGGCTTCCTCCGAATTCATGGAGAGAAATTAGCCTACTCTGCCACGCTGGCAAGACCGGTTGGCACAGGATTTGCATCAAGTTTTCCTTCTCTTGCGGCTAGGTGATCTGTCACGTGCGTTCCTTCAGTCGCCTCGTACGACACCCTCAGGATGGCATGGGTTGGTAACCTTGTGTATTCTAAATCCGTCACCACACTACTTTTAGGTGTTGAAAGGGTATTAACACAGATTTTATTACCCATGCGGGTAAAGTAACTGGCGCTAATCCTGGCTTATGTACAGATGGTTGCCACGGTCGTCATTCCGGCCGGCAGAAGGCGAGCTGGCGGACTGCGTGCTGGTAGTCGGAGTGTCGCGGCCAAAGCTCGCCGCCGCGCTTCTATCCGTCACACTGCTCTCACTGTTCCTGACTTTCCACGTGTTATATGATAGTGCACTCTACAGCATTCAGGTATTTTTCTTATAATTACATAGCAAGCACAGAGGTTGAGTAAGATACGCTCTTACATGTTAAGTAGAACTTACATATTGTTCGAATGTGCAATCTTAATTAATATTGGTCTAATCTGAAAAAAAAAATTGGATTGGATATAAAACTGATAAGGTTCTGACGACCTGGTTAAGGTCGCCGGAAAGCAGTGGATGCGGGTGGCCCAGGACCGGCCTTTGTGGAGATCCTTGGGGGAGGCCTATGTCCAGCAGTAGACGTCTTTTGGCTGAAATGATGATGATGATGATAAAACTGTTATTTTTGATACGCCATAAGTCTAGGGTTATATTCTTTATGTAAATTATACAACATGTCCTAGAATATGTAGTTCAAAAATACATAGATACGAAGGTTATCTTAGGTAAAAAATATCAACCGAATGACGTCTTTAGTTACGTACAGATAAAGTAAAACTACTTTTGTGACGTTAGTAAACTTCGCAGTAGTGTAGTAAAGTATGTAGCAGATAGCGCAGCTTGTAAAAAATATTTATGTGTGTAAGTGTCGGGTTTCCCCGTAGTATCCGTAGTTCCGTAGTGAAGGGAAAGCCAGAATGAATTACGGGTCATTGATAAATACGAGTAATTTAATCAATCATATTTAAAGCTAAGAAAATGTAATGGTGTCATTTTTCACATAAGGGTTACAACTGTCGAATTGTATTGTATGAAAGATTAAAAATAAATTGAGAAGTATTTCATGTGCCAGTTGATTCTTTGAAATGGTCTCATTCATACCATAGACTTATGGTATGTATAAAAGGTTATATAACTAGTTTATAAATTTCCTTTGTATACTCTGTCTATTCAAAAAGGCTGTTAGCTACATATCATCACGCTACTGCCCAAAGGAGTGGAGCAGTAAGCATAAACGTCAACAAAGAGTCGAGGAGAGCACATGTTCGATACGAACTCTGGCACAGCCGTAAATAGACGCTAGTAGGCTAGATTTTTCCAAATAATATATTAATTGTCACCATCTATTTTACCAGGGGCAGCCAATGTCCAGCAGTGGACGTCTTTTGGCTGATATGATGATGAGCTATTTTAATTAACGATAGTTTACTATATGTCTTAAAAGATGACCTATCGTTAAAGTGTGCCCATGAAACCTCATAATAGCGAAGTGCGTTCCGTCACATTCAAGAACGATAAAGTTCACAATCTCATAGTTGATTATTTCTATACCTAATTAAAAGAACTATTATGCCCAATAATAGGTGGTATTGATATTAAACACTTTTTAACTACTTATCTCGTGTATACGAGTATTATATGGAAAGTTACCAATAAACCAAAATGAAAGGCTGTTTCTTTGTACTTTTGAAGACAACCGTCACCAAGTCTCTCCAGTGACCACGACTGCTTCAAAACGTCAGGAATTTAATAATGTCATGTACAAGCAAAACCTATGACATCATAGTAGGCGGTCATATTAGGCGTTCTACGTGGAGACTGGACGTCATTACCAGTCAATGATTTATTGACTGTGGTAATTTATTGCCTCCACCTAATGCACTGTACAACTTTTTTTGTGTACGGCTATGGCGAGCTTTGCGTCCCACGACAACATTTCAATTTGCCCTCAACAAACACGCCTGTTTGTTTTTTATCGAATCATGTCGCCAGAAATTTCGCACACAATTAGTTTACAGAGCCGGATATTTTTCGTTCCATGATTTCCCATAGGACACAAAATCAACAACAATAAAGCCAAAACGTAGGGAAATATGTCTTGTTTTGGTTAGGACGTTGCGTGACGCCAACGGCGGCAGCGAGCCCGTGACCGAGTTCATAATGCCCTTGTTTATTGTCATAGTGTTCCAAATTAATAAGCGAAATATAGTTTATTCGGTCGCCTTTACTACTTTCGTACATTATTACGCAATCACTTGTAATCACTTATAATGTGAATTTGTGGCAAAAACAATAGGAGCGTTGACATGTTGTTGATTGAGCGTGACATACATTGAACGTTTTGGGTTTCTATACCACAGCAGTTTTCATTACACTGCTTATTAATATTTTACTAGCGGTCAGCCCTGACTTCGCCTTCGCCTTCGCCGGTAACTTAATGTACCAGGACAGACAGGTTGGCCGAGGGTTTCGTATCAATTTTTCCTTCTGTTCCGGCCAGGTTTTGGGCCTTTCTTTTTGTCGGCTGTTATAACACCTTGTGTATTCTAAATCCGTTACCACACGGAACGTGTGTAAGCTATATTATTGTAAAGTTTCATCAAAATCCATCCAGTAGTTTTTGCATGAAAGGGATAAATACTTACAAACTTTCGCGTTTATACTATTAGTAAGATTTGGACCCGTTAGCAAAGGCTTGCGTTAGAAAGAGACCTGTTCTCAAAGCCTAGATGTTCCAGTGCCGATGCGTGCAACGTCAAGGTGCGCCCGCCAAGCCCTCTTGCGGCCTATCGCGAAACTCGTAATCCTAATTAATGTTCTGCCTTCCCCCTTAGATAACGGTGTGCCCTTTTTATGACACCCTTGTTTTACAATGTCGCGAGAGTTTAACGATGCAAATAATGGGTTGATATAGCGCGTTTATAGTGGTGACTTTTACTATGAGCTATACCGGTTCTTTTGGCTTTATTGTACCTTACTTCAAAGCCCATAAATTACCTACTGCTGAGTTGGGCCTCCTCCAACTACATGGTTGAGCGATCGACTGCTGCGCAGCATGTCGCGGGTTCGATCCCCGCACGGAAGAAACATTTGTACGACCTACACGTATTTGTACCGGGTCTGGGTGTTTTCTATCTATAATATATATGTATTTACAAAAAAAGTATATAAGTAGTTTATCATCCATCTCGTTACCATAACACAAGCATTAAGTTGCTTAGCTTGGGACGAGATGGCGTTGTGTGAAATGACCAATGATATTTATTTATCTTATCTTATATCTTTAAATGAGCAATTCTTGTATATATATATAATTGGAATCTCGGAATCGGCTCCAACGATTTTCATGAAATTTAGTATATAGGGGGTTTCGGGGGCGATAAATCGATCTAGCTAGGAATCATTTTTAGAAAATGTCATTTGATTCTGGTTTCGGGGGCGATAAATCGATCTAGCTAGGAATCCTGACATCTATTGGCGAATAATAATTGCCGAATAATAATACTACTTTTTTGTGAGCACAAGAGCAGATGGCGTTGTTAAGTAATACGAAGTCAATGAGTGTTTGCTTTGAGGTTAGACTTAATTCCTGACATCTATTGGCGAATAATAATACTATTTTTTTGTGAGCACAACAGCAGATGGCGTTGTTAAGTAACACGAAGTCAATGAGTGTTTGCGTAATTCGTACTTAAATATAATTTCCAAAAAACACAATTTATAAAAAAGAAAAAATATTTTTCGGTCTTCCACATATTTTATTTAATTAGCCTACTGTGCATACGGCTGACCAGACGGTACATGCTGACCAGACGGTATTCTCATCAAGTTTTCCTTTTCTTGCGGCTAGGTTTTCGGCCTAATCATTTCCTTTAGTCGGCTTGTACGAAACCCTCCAGCTGAAGTGGGGTGGTGACAATGTATTCTATATCCGTCAGCACACGGACTTACTATCTAATATATATATGATTTCCACCTAGAACGATAAGACCCCGAGACTTGAAATTTGCTAGGAATATTTCTTTCGTCGAGTAGAGGTCAGCTAAAAATGGACTTTGAAAAATTTCAATTGCACCCACAGTGTTGGCGGCGTGTTACTTATTTATATGGCAAAACAACGTTTACTGAACCAGCTAGTATATATAATGTAGCATACGCATTTTGAAAGGCTAACAATTGCACCGTGTCGGATGGGCACTTTAACAAGTCCAAGGCTCCGGACTAACAGTATCAACAATCTTAAAAACATTCCGGGCACTGTACTCTATCACTATCACTATCATCACTACATATTATAAAACAAAGTCGCTGTCGACTGTCCGTCCCTATGTATGCTTAAATCTTAAAAACTACGCAACAGATTTTGAAGCGGTTTTGTTATTAGATAGAGTGATTCAAGAGGAAGGTTTACAAGTATAATTCATCCATAATATAGTAGAGAAACACTAATAAATTTTGTGGTTCATCATTACACCCGTGCGAAGCTGGGGCGGGTCGCTAGTATCTTTTAAAAAACCCATTTTCCCGACCTCAAAATTGAACGGCTGATTCAATAGAAGCGATTGCAGCCCGTAAACCCACGGGTCGATTGTTTATCACTAACTAATTATAAGCTCGCGCAAAGATATAAGCTCCCACTACACGGAATCACCACAGATATTTCATATCTAAAATTCGCTACCGCATCCGCGGATGTAGAGTCCACATCCGTTACACTAGTTTATACACCACTATATACCAATTCTCGGAACTTTATTAAATAACCATGTACTGCTTGCTATACAGGTCATGTTTCAACATCGGAGTTCATTATGAATTACATGTACGCACTGTCTGAAAACCGTGTAAAGTAATTAGTGTTTGTAGTTAATCAGAATCAAACATGCACTGATTGGAAATTGACTATCTACACAATTATTCAAACAGTACTTGTTTTTTAAACGACTCGTTGACGCTAAGTGAATATGTTATGTGGATTTCGGGAACATCTCAAATCTCAAACTAACGAAACAGAATCGGGTTTCTTCCAATCGAATCGAAAACAGACTATAAATTACCGACTGAAGAGCCAGGCCACCTCCAATTTAATCGAGGGAAGACTAATGTAGCCATTGTAGAGTCAGGAATCTTGCAATCTAATCGAGGGCAGACTATGAACTGTTCATTGAAGAGTCACGCCTTCACTAATTTAATCGAAGGCGCACTGTAAACTACCCGTTGTAGAGTCAAGTTTTCTCTAATTTAATCGAGGGCGGACTGTAAACTAGCCATTGTAGATTCAGGAATCCTCCAATCTCATCGAGGGCAGACTATAAACTACCCATTATACTATCAGGTCTCCTCAAATTTAATTGAGGTGAGATAAACCCATTGTAGAGGCGGGCCTCCTCCCGTTAAGACCGAGGGAAATTAGCCTCACTCAATATTTCTGAATTTTGGCGTTTGATTTTCGAATTGGATGTACAAAAGCTTATATTAAAGTCATAAACATACTACATCACGAGGCTGTTATGAAAACAATATAAGGTGGCACATTAACTAGACATCGATGTGTATGTTGTGTTCATTACAGTAAAGTAACTGTCGATACGGGTGACACGGGTAAATTAATTCCATATTTCAACGGAACGCAATAAATTGGAAGTAGCTTATCGGCGTGGTGACCGATTTAGAATCTATAGTGTCACCTCACCTCAACTCAACTTTTAACAGATTAGTGGCAAAGGAAATACTAGAAGAACTACATACGTCTGGCGCAACAAAAATGTTTAAGGATATAATACGTGTGCAAAAATTCAGGAAAACGTAATAGCCAGGAAAGGGCTTTAAATAAAAAATATAATCACAGAAACCCCAAGAACAATTGTGGGGCACAGATAATTAAGCACTTACTGTAAGAAACAATTGTATTTATAACTCCAAGTGTTTTAATTCACCCTGTATAGACTAATAAGCATGATGTGAAATCATGGTCAGCTCGGGCATTAGAAGGCATTACTATTGTTGACTAGATCTGGCTGATGTTTGACCTCACAAATCTGTCTTAAATCCAGTCTTGTATCTAAAAATGGCGATCTAAAAAGAGCAACTACCGAGTTTCTTGCCAGCTCCTCTCTGTAGAGCTGCATTTCCGAACCGGTGGTAGATGGAAAATAATCAATTTTCAATTTTATGTGGTAAATTTTATTTTGTTGTTTGACTTGTCAAAAGAGATCTATTGAGCCAACCTGATTAGTGAGTTTTAATTTTGACATGACCCACCCGTTGAGAAAGTAAGCTGACGTGAAACCAATAGGGTTCCTGGAGACTGGAGTCAAGAGTTTATGGGCTGAGATGAAATCGGTATATGGGTGGTAAATCTCTGGTCGCCATGACTTTCTACTTAAAGTTTCAGAACTCGTAAATTGTTTACGACGTCGTAAAACATTTTTTTTATATCTCAGCCATATTATGATATTGAGAATATGTTTTATTGATGTTAAGCGCCATTATTTTACTGGGTACTTAGATTATTGTTAAATATCTGTTTCCAAAGAAAATCGGTCCTTGGGACGACGGATTAGTAATAATACATAGTGTCACCACCCTATTACATCTTGAGGGTATCGTATGGACCGACAAAAGGAAACGACAAGGCCGTTTGTATCAAGATTTCCTTTTCTTGCGACTAAGTTTTTTGCTTTGTCTTAAGTCGGCTGTTACGACACCCACAGAATGGAACGGGGTTGCGACACTACTATTACTCAACCCACAAATGACCCACTGGGTTATCACAGGGTTGCGTATCATTTATTTCCTTCTTTTGTAATTAACTTAAGTCGTTATATTTGTAACTAGCTTTTGGCCGCGGCTTCGCTCGCGTGGACTTCGAACCCGTGCATTATTTTTTATGAATCTAAAAGTGGTTATTGTGACTAAACTATGATAGTTAGATATGTGCTCTCGACGACTTTTTTGTAGATTTTAATAAGACCTACAAACTCGTAGTACTTCATTTTGTTCTATTGTCAATCGTTTTTGCAGCGCACGCATAAATAGGTTTTCGATTTTACACCTTGGGTTACAAAATCGCAATTTTCATACGGATCCCTAATTCTTTTGAAAATAAAATATAGCCTATAACCTTTCTCGATAAATGGACTATCTAACACTGAAAGAATTTTTGAAATCGGACCAGTAGTTCCTGAGATTAGCGCGTTCAAACAAACAAACAAACAAACAAACAAACTCTGCAGCTTTATATATTAGTATAGATTATCACATTACCAGTTAAATCACCATTTTTTTATAAGTTTACTCTGCCAACACTTCTGTCTATGTTTATAGAACATCACTTTGGTAAGAACCTTATCTATAAAGTGGTTCTTAGTTTTATTTAATACTAGCTGGACAAGGCGCTTGCTACGCCACTAAGTAAAAAAAGTTGAAGGAAAGACATTACACAATTTTTTTTTTGTTCAAAAGCCTTTGTGGGCTCATGCACGACACTTTGCTAAAGATTATCACATGATCAAATGCATAGTTTATGATTCTATAAAGGACATACGAAAAACATTCATTTTTATTTATGTAATAGATTACACTGCTCTCTCTTCTGACAGGCGGCTAGCATGGTGTCTGCGGCGAGCGAACGCAAAATACTCCAAAGCCAAGATAGTAACAGTCGAACCATCAACCATCCGATGGCACTCCGAAAGCGGATACGGCAACCGAGACAGCCTAAGCCGGCGCGGAGACTTCCTCAGGTGAATCATACAATTATTATAATACATAATCATTCATTCAAATATCCAAATATTCTTCAAGCTACATATAAATAAGAGAAGAGAGTTCAAATAACAATAACCTAAATTAAAGCTTGAAGGTTGATCACCATGAAAAGGCTGAACTTTAAAACATGCGTTCAGTAATGTCATAGAGTATCTGTACTTTATGATAATGCCTGTCACAGACGTAGCTATAATATGTATTAAGATATCGAGATGTAAATTAAAGTATAGCAACCAACCACACACGGGAGCTATACCATAATATATATTTTGCCCTCTCTCGGTCTGCGGTTGTCCTTGCAAGCGCAGCTTAATTTTTGTATATTAATATGCCAAAATAATATAAATAATATGTCGACATATTTTTGTGATGTCATAGAAATATATATTATTTTTAAATGCGTGTGCGGTTACTCGAAAATTTATATGAAAAATATGTCGTAATATGCCTTGCTATGATTCTTAATAATATATGTTATAGATACGTCTGTTAAGAGGAAAGATTTGTGTAACTAGTATGAGTTAACTGATAACTACTGCGCCAATTTGAATAGTTATTTCATCATTGGAATGCTACATTAGGCCCGAGTAACATAGGCTATACTCAGGGATTTGAAGAGCACGCGGGCCAAGACGCACGCATAAGCTAGTTATATGTATACTTTCAGAAGTAATGTCAACATGATTAATCTAGTGGAATATCTGTACTACAGTATTATTTTTTTTACGTTTAGGTATATATATACGTTTTTAACCTCCACAACTAAGGGGTGTTATAAATTGAATGTATCTGATTCCTAAAATGTTTTCGATTTTGTTCATCTTAGGTTCTAATCTAATCAGTTTTTTATTTAAAAACAGATTATCTAGCTGTGGAGTATATTAGATCAGTAATTTGCTTTTTTCTAGATGAATTGAAGGTACTATAAAATCTAATTGTGTTTATAAAATCGTATTTGATTATCTTCTAAAAGTTGGCCTTTATTAACAGGCGTTAATAATCGGAGTCAGAAAATGTGGAACTCGCGCCCTTCTCGAAATGCTATACTTACACCCAATGGTACAGAAAGCTTCGGGAGAAGTCCACTTCTTCGATAGGGACGAGAACTATGCCCTGGGCTTGGAATGGTACCAAAGTAAAATGCCACTATCCTTCAAAGGGCAGATAACCATAGAAAAGAGCCCTAGTTACTTCGTGACGCCTGAGGTAAGCTATTTTGTCTTTTTGGTACTTATATCTAACTAGCTGACCCGGCGAACTTTGTTCCGCATTATATATATTTAAAACAAAAAGAAAGTTGGACATAGGATACTTGAGATTTTTATCCCGTCCGTATAAAACCTACTTTAACAAAACGCAACTGACAGCGAAACGTTATGTTGTCTATAGTTTAATATGGTCGAAAATTTGACAATTAGAAATTTTGAAATCGACTTGTTTATATTGTTGTAATTAACATAATATCTTTATAACTTGTAGCCTATGTGTTATTCTGATGTATAAGCTATATTATTGTAAAGTTTCATTAAAATCCATTCAGTAGTTTTTACGTGAAAGAGTAACAAACATCCATCCATCCATCCATACTTACAAACTTTCACGTTTATAATATTAGTAAGATTAGAATAGAATACTTTGTTCCGTTTGGTGACGGATTTAGAATATATAGTGTCGCCACCAAATCTCATACTGGAAGCCGACAAAAGGAAATGTTAATGCGGAAAACCTGGAAGCAAGAGAAGGAAAACTTGATACGAAACCCTTTGGCCAGCATGGCACTCCATGTAGTTGGGAGAGGCCCGACTCAACATAGGGTTATTTATGGGCAGATAGTTGTAGTAGTTCTAATACTACTACTTCTCTACCATTTAATGTACACCAATAATAAAAAGGTTAACATGGTATCAAACCCATCAAATGTAACCCAATCAGATGCTTGTAAACGAAAATATGATAAAAAGAGTGTCCATGGAGTTTCTTGCCTGTTCTTCTCCATAGGATCTACTTTTTGGAACATGCAACTAGATTCCTAACTTCACTTTTGACTTTTCAAAAACACCAGTAAACAGGGTCAATTTAAAAAAAAAAAAAGAAAAAAACAAATACAAGAAATAACCTATAAAATTACGGAATATTAAGCCGTCTTTAGTAATAGTAAGTTTGAAAGATGAAATGTCACGCATATCTAAACAATTAATCTAATTTTGATAACCTTTTGGCTTCTAGAACTTAAAAATGGTTGAAACGTAGGATGAAACTATATATATACTATATAAAAAAGTTATTTTTCAATTAAAGTTATTTTTGAATAATTCCTATATACATTTCAATTTAGTTTAATAAACTTTTGTGTGCTTAGTTTACTCGGAAAAGGTTAGTTCTTTGTAAATCCCAGTTTTTTAACGTCTAACGAGATTTTTTAAATTATAATTTGGCTTATTCTCGAAGGTACCAGAACGTGTGCGAGCTATGAACTCCTCAGTACGTCTACTCCTCATAGTCCGAGAGCCAGTGACGCGAGCTATCTCGGACTACACTCAACTACGAAGCCGAGCCACGCCATCGGCGCCCGCTCAGCCAGCACTGCCCGGTCATACATTGCCAGATGCTGCGAAGCCTTTTGAGAACCTTGCCATATCTGCTGACGGATCTATCAATGTTGCTTACAGGTAAATGTTGTTTGAGACCAAATTTAGCTTTGGCTTTGGCTCATGTAATATGTGAGGCTAGTTGCAATGGAGCACAGTTTATTATAATCCAGTAGTCACTCATCGACTAATTCTAGAAATAGTGATTTGGTATAAAGTTCCGTGTGGTGAAGGAATTAGAATACATAATGTCACCACCACATTCCATCCTGAGGGTGTCGTAAGAGCCGACAAAAGGAAATGACAAGGCCGGTAACCTAGCCGCAAGAGAAGGAAAACTGGCAAGACGGGCTGGCACAGGGTTTGTATCAAACCCTGTGCCAGCCCGTCTTGCCAGCGTGACACAGTAGGCTAATTAACCTCCACGAATATGGAGGAGGCCCGACTTATATTTGAGCTGAAACGACGATATCTTTTTTTATTTATGTTTTGGTTAATTAGTACGTAGTATAGTTTAAGTTTTTCTCTGTTTAATTTGGCTTTACTTTTTCCCAACGACATTTGAATTTGCTCAATACAAACTCAATAAAAGATGCGATAAGAATAGTATTCAAAATATGTATAACTCGAATTCCTTTATATATTGACTTAATATACTTCAATTTCCTACTTATATACTTCAATAAAATATCATATATACTGTACCAATTTCATCCAATAGAGATGACAATTACAGTGAACTAAGTGTCAGCCTTTATCCACTGATCAATTAGACCCAATAATTGAAATCTAGCACGGTTTTCACATTAGCTAGACGTGATTAGTTTAGAATGCCTATCCAAATCGCACCATTTCTTGCCTCCTTTACGTTCCATGGTCATTACTTTGAGATTTTTTTTTTGTCTTAGTTTTAGTCTAAAAAATTCATTTTTCTCTTTTAATAAATCTCGTAGAAGACAAAATTCTTCGATCAATCTGTGTTGCCCGAGATTACTAAATTGTAGACATGTGGTCGCTCTATAAGAGCTCCAATAAAATGCTTAAAGTATGGGTCACTTTGAGCATTTAAATGCTCTTCATTGATGAAAGGATGAAAGGGAGTGTAGAAGTCGACAGTGGACCGACAACCTGATTAAGGTAGCCAGGAACCCACGGAATGGGCAGCATAGGACCGGTTTTTGTGAAAATCCTTGGGGGAGGTCAATAACCTCCAGTGGACTTCTTTTGGGAGAATTGATGATGATGTAAAAATTCGTCACCGACACTCAGAATTTTCGTATATCATAAAAATAAATGAATGATGTCACCATCTTAGGGTTTTGTAAGAGCCGACTAAACAACCGACTGTACAATAGAGCGCAGGTAAGCTTATTTCGTGTGGTGACTACTAAAACATAGTGTTGCCAACGCATTGCGTCCTGAGGGTGTCGTAAGATTCGACAAAAGGAATTGATAAGGCCGAACATCCAGCTAAAAATCTAACGAAAACTTTCCTAGCTAACAGTTTAACCAGCGTGGCATAGTAGGCTAATTGCCCTCCATGTAGTTGGCAGAGGCCCGACTCAGCAATAGGTCATTTATAGACTGAGAAGTATGTAGAAGCTAATTTCCCTCCTTGAATTGGAGTGGCTTGGAGAATCAAGTCAGGCTCAAAAGCTGCATGGTTTATGGGTAAAGATGATGATGATAAATATTTGTCAACAGGCCTATAGCCATATCACTGTACCATGCGTATCTCCACCGGTGGCTTGAAGTGTTCCCCCGGGAACAGATCCTGGTGGTAAACGGTGACCTCCTTATTGAAGACCCTGTGCCTCAACTGCGCCGCATTGAAAAGTTTCTTGGTCTCGAGCATAAGATTGGTAAGACCATCATACAAATTAACAAGATAACGTAACAATCATTTGTACATTAAAAAACTGAAGGTAAATTACCTTTAATGGGTTTTGGATCATGTTATTTTTATTTAAATCTCAACGACTGCAAGCTGTCTAAAACACGATTAAAGTAAGACATCGTTGGAAATATTTCGTGTCTGTTTTAGTATACCCATAAATCTGTAGATTTATTCTATAATTACTTATAGAATAAATCTACAGATTTATGGGTATACTATATTATATTACAAAAAGTCCTAGAATGCAAAAACGCATAGTTTCTAAGAGATATCATCAATCTTAATTGGTTTGAGTAAAAAAAAATAGCAGTTAGTCCAAGGAAACTTTCATTGATAAATACGAGTACATAATTAAAACGAATAATTAATATTTAAAGTAAAAAAATGCGATGACTGCCGAAATATTTTGAAAATAACAAAAAACATAATTGAAAAATACTTGCAGTTGATCCTTTGATATGGTCTTGTTCAGACCATAAAATTATGGAATATAAAAAACAGGTTGTATACCTACTCAAAATACTGAGAGAGAGACATTAATTTATATTAATTTTAGCTACACTTGACCCGCTGTCCAGACCTTCGTAATGAAAAGTTCACAAACACACATTTGTTCAAATTAAATTGTATGTACAGATGTCAAATGAACGCGATAAATAATTGTCCGTACACAAACATATGAAATACACTAGATACTGCCCGCGTATTCGGCGGCGTGTAATTCACTCAACTTTTATATACTTCAAGTAAAATTTCACACACAACATAGCTACACCACTACATTCGATATTAAAATAAACCCGTTTCCATGCAGGAAGAAAGAATTTCTATTTCAACGAAACGAAAGGATTTTACTGCCTTCGCAACGACACCACTGACAAGTGTCTCCGGGAGACGAAAGGTCGTAAGCACCCTCGGGTTGACCCTGCAGTTGTTACCAAATTGAGGAAGTTCTTCATACAGCACAATCAGAGGTTTTACGACCTTATCGGAGAAGACCTAGGTTGGCCAGAAGATTAGGGTTCTACGTCATTGGTATTAATCACATTAAGAATTAACTATATATTTTACTTTTCGGTGTATCGTAAGCTTAATAATATATTGGCTAAACTATAAAATCACGAATAAATAAGTAAATATCTATATTTCTTTCAATTTTGTTTTTATCTTTATATAATATATCCTTTCGACGTTGGTAATTTTCCAAACAAAGAGAGACTATTTAACTAGAGACTATTTTCCGTAATCCCAATTCTACAGTATATTGTTAAGCATGCGATAAATTTGAGTATAGTGCGTTGTTCAATATGTTGTAATAAAACAGACAAGGTGATATTTAATTCATTTAGCGGCGAAAAAACGTTATTAATTTTACAAAGTTTTTAGATTAATACCTCTATTATTTAGATTAATCTATTAGATATTTGAGCTATTCTTCTTCTTTACTCAAGTTAATTTGAGTACAGAAGAATTATATGCGAATAGGGCTTAACACAAATTTAGTGGAAGCCACTGTTGTGATCAACATAAAGGCACATATCCTAAAGACATATCATTAGTCCGTAATTTTTTTAAAGTTGTTTATGTATACATTATCGAGTATACATCTAGCGTAATATAGATTAAGAAATATGAGGGGAGGAGCAATTATTTTATCTTTAACTTGTAACTTTTAAACAGAGAGGCTTCAATTACAGGACAGGTTTTTGGTTGATTAGTATTTTAATGAGTTTACATTAAAATAAAAGGGAACAACTTGAAACTCAGAAACGCGTTGTTTTATATTATTACTCAATAACAGTTTATTTAATTTAGTGAACACCATGATAAATGTTAAATTATTCACAAGTACTGATTTGATAGACCGACCCACTGAAATCCTGAGCAATATATTTTTATATATAATTAAGTATTAATTATACAGCTTTTATTATACAGAATGTGGATTTTTTAAATATTTGTGATACTTTAATTTGTAGGGTTAATGAATTTTATATAGCGTAAGTTGTAAAAATAAGTGATCTTAAAATTACGTTCAAATGAATGGATGTTGTACATTTTCGCTACAATTTTAGATGTCGTAATTTTTGGTCGTACGTTTTTTCTTTAATAGTGAATGTGGTTTTCCAAATCTTAGATACTAAAACTTTATCGGTCAACTAATAAATTTGAAATTCAATATTTAAACTAGATGAAATAGTTAAACTACCTTTTTAGAGCAGAAATTACGAAATTTATTGAATGTTGTGCGTGATCCCTAGTCACTATTGTATTGTATATTACTTTTGTTATGTGACGCTAAAATAAATACGCATTTTTTTTAAATAAAAAAAACGGCTATTTTGTACCTTGTAGTGTGTAGTGTTACTCAGAAAATGTTATTATACAAAAAATCTTTCAATTATACAACTATGGCTAAAAATTCAAATTATAACAATTATACAGTCACATAAGTTACAGAAAAGAAAAGAACACGTATTTCAAAAATACAATATTTATCTTTGGTATTTATACCTTTTACTATTTTGAGCAACTATATTGGTACACTATAGCCCTGTAAAGCCCTTTTTAATTTAAACCTTTGAAGAGATGTATTCGACGCGGGTTTTAGAGTATTCTATTTAAGTGTAACGTCCAAGACTGAGGAGTTAGTTGATTAAGTCTAAGTAATACCTAGCATAAATGTCCATAGGTAATACGCGAGACAATGAACTCTGAACACAGCTTTTAAAGGCTTAGATAAGCTGGCGAATATATGAAATGGTGAGATAAATTGTATGACAAAAATATAAATCTACAAAAATGTTCTAATAACTGATATTCTGGAAAATAATAAAATGGGTCTCGATGTTTCATGTTTTTAAGATCTCAGAAGAGTATGTGACAATTTAAATTTCGGCTCATCTTTTTTTCTAAAAACAATTTTAACATTTACAAAAATATTTAGGTACAAAAATAAGAAGTTGTGATGTATCTAAATACTAATATATACCACAGTATAGCTAAAAAAATACACAGTTTGGAAGCAAGAAAATCTTAACTCAATACATAATCACGCTACCTTATTACAAAAGCAACTTGCACCCCCTATTAATAGTTGGCAGTGTAGGCCACGTATGAAAAGATTATCTACATTGGTACACATAAAATTATGACCGTTGTGTAATAATCAGTCATAGAAAGGTTAATTGTTTTATTTATTTATAAGATAATCATTTTCAGAACTGAAATTTGTTTTGCGCGTGTTTGTACCTATGTATGTTAATGTTTGTTAACGTTTGGAATGCTATTACATAATTACATTCCAAACGGAATGCCGTTTTACAATCTTCTCATGAAATAAAGAGAATGTTTAATAGACAAGAATGTGGGTTTCAGTTCCATACTTAACTAGGCGCAATTTATAGTACTTAAAATGGGGAACAGGAGAGCCAAAATTGATATGTGGGCACAGTATTTGCAAAGATACAGTCCGCGCCAATCTTTATGGCCGCTCTGAATGTAGCCGCAATTCGGTGCGCAGAACACAAAATCAGGTATCTACTAAGCTACGTTCGTATTGGTTAAAAAATGTACGATGCGCAAGTTCGTACCCACGGCTACATTCAGAGCGGTCATAAAGATTGGCGCGGAATGTATGTCTCGACAGTTAGTCAATCGGAGTAAAGAAAGAAATCGGTGTAAGGGTGAAATTAATTTAAGTAGAATATTTGCTTCCAGAATCCAAACTTCAAAGTCAACGAATATATTTTACTGTCCCAATATAGTAATGGTCAAGTATTAAATTATGTATTACGATGATTTTATTAAATCTAAGAGATAAACAAAAAGACTAGCGGAAAGCACTTGCGGCTACAACGTTTAAAACAGTTTTTTGGAGCGTTTCCTAAATACAAATAAATAAAATAGGAGTGTTTTTTTGTAATATTAGAATAATCGTTTTATACTACGAGCATTTTGATGTTTACACGGTACGTACTCGCATACCAAAACAACATTATTAACAATTTTTGTCTGTTTGGTTAGGCTCATCTTTGAAATGTCTGGACCGATTTTGCCAGGACTTTCATTGGCAGATAGCTTTTTTTACGTCGGAAATCCTCATGGAATCCCGGCCGTTGGCGACTTGGGTTATGTGGGACTCCGGGGTGCGTGGAGATGGTATCACTGGCAGATAGCTGATGTAACAAGGAGTAACTTAGGCTAATTTTATGTACACCCCCTTCCCGCTGTTCAGGAGTCTATAGCTACTGAGTTTCCACATAATTAAAGAAATCGGTGTAAGGGTGAAATTAATTTAAGTAGAATATTTGCTTCCAGAATCCAAACTTCAAAGTCAACGAATATATTTTACTGTCCCAATATAGTAATGGTCAAGTATTAAATTATGTAAAACTTAGCCGGTTTTTTTCCAAATTTTTATTGTTTTTTTCGCGAAATAAATTAATGAGTTATCGTAAATTCTGTGAACTGAACAATATTTTTATTGTTAAATACCACGCAGACGAAGTTGCGGGTGGTCAATATTAAAAGAACTAAGTGAGATCGAATCGAGACGGTCTAAAAGGTAGCAAGTGGATGTACGCCTTTGCCGGTTTTATCGGGGTACTGGATGGGCGAAGGAACGTGACCACGGTCGACGCCATCCATTCTGGGAAGTGTTGGGAAAATAAAACTGCCCAATAAAAGTCTTTTAAATCACTACCGCGATTTAAACCTGTGTCAACTCTATATTTACAAACGATTGAGTATCCTCCATCGCTCGTAATTAGAGGGTGTCGTAAGACTAAAGACGACGACTACAGGACGCAGGAGGGAGATAGACCAGCCGCTAGAGAAGGAAAACCTGTTACAAACCCACCCATCTTGCCAGCGTGGCACAGTAGGCTAATTTCTCTCATAAATCTGGAGGAGGCCCGACTCAGTAGTGGGTCATTTAGATGAGTTTTGAATCGGCGTGATCCCTTCTGTCCCAGTGAGTTTCCTTCTTCTGTACCATGCACTGACTGTTAGATACGATGCTGTATTTACATACTCGTATAGTTTGATAATGCTAGAAGAGCTTTAGCAACATTATATATTTTTGAGAAAACTCATTGTTTTGCATGTTCATCATTTCTGCAAAATCAGTGTTTAATCAAGTTTCTGAGTTGTTACGAAACTGTTTTCTAACGTCAAGCTTAATTTTTATAAAAATCGAAGCTCCAGTACAAAGTATAATCTATATCGCGGGGATGTTTACAAATATGTAATTCACGAACACAAATGGCAACCTGACTCAGAGCAAGTGCCTTTCGCTGCTCGACTCCGGAATCCAAACAGGTCCCCGCGATCCAAAGGCGGTACATCCAATCCCTAAACCAACAAGGTAGCTATTTGTATTTTTCAATTCATAATTGGGTATATGAAGTTTTTTTTATAAATACCCAATTGTTTATACCATACACACAACGCTTCAAAAAACTGTATTATAACAAGAATATCAAGCATATCAAAAAATATTATTAATGTAAGTTTTATATTGGTGTAAAATATCTTTAATAGATTTAATCCTTTGAATTAAGATTCTTTGTTTAGGTAAATATTAGTTTATAGATAACTATAATCACTGTTAAATGTTGTGCACGTTGATAAAGAGTAGTTAAAGTTTTAATTAGGGCAATAATTTTTATAGTTATAATTAGTATTTGTTGTTTAGTGGCGGCGATGTCTTGAATAAATTTATTATTTCTTCTTTATGTTACTATGTATACTTCTTTAAAGATGTGTCTTTAATTTTAGTAGATTTTCGTTGAATGTCTTCTCGTTTTCTTAGTCGAAAGTTTTAAAAGTGTTGTCTAAATCTTATTCTCATTACCCTGTAAATATCTTCTTTATCTCCTTTCTGTAATTAATATCATACCTACATCTTCAATAAATGAAATACAAGCAAGTAGTCGTTTCATTGAATAAAGACGTCACTAAATAAAAATCGAATAACTTATTTGAAGATTCATATTCTGTGAAAACAAACATTAAAAATACAGGGTTGATACGACATAGGGGCATTTTTTTAACTGCCTATACTAGGTATCATTTCCAGGCTCTGTACCAAAAATCAATTAAATTGGAGCAATAGTTTAGCCGCAACGGTTTTTTTTAATTATTGCCTCATTTGAACATGATGTATCTTTCCTAACAGATGTTTATGCCTAACGCATCGTTTATTAACCTTAGGGGCTGTCCATTAATCACGTGATGTTTTTTAACATTTTTTAACCCCTCCCTCCCCCTTGGTGATACATGGTGAGGTTTAAGACTACCCCTCCACCCCCCATGAAAAATCACGTGTATTTTTTTTTGTACCGTTTCGAATTCATACTAGTCACATATAGTATACGTAGTGTAATTTAATGCCCCTCTGTCATATCAACTCTGTATAAATCCTTTTCAAAGTCCGTCGGACACATGACACTAATCACCGAAACTATGTTGGGAGGCTCTTCACATAGCTACTACTATTCAGCTCATAATGACCCACTGCTGAGTCGGGACTTCTCCAATTACATGGAGGGATATTAGCTTACTGTGCTACACTGACGTTTCGTATCAAGTTTTCCTTCCCTTACAGCTAGGTTATCGGCCTTGTTATTTCCTCTTATCGGCTCTTACGACACTCTCAGGATGAAATGGGGTGATGACACTATGTATTCAAAATCTCGTCACCACGCGGACGTGGAGTACTCGTAATAGCTAGGTATTAATGTAAAATACTAGGTATTCATGCAATTTTCAAGCTATTTTTTTTCCTTTACCGCTGATCGGGCTTTGGTTGGTGAGTAGTCATGCTCACTAAATTACTCTGAGCAGCGGTAGCGACATGTGACGGGTCGGTTACTTCCCTTTAATATGGTTGAGGAGATCGATGGCTGTCACATGCGTTATACTTGTGAACAGGTGCTGCTGTTTGGGGTTGGTCGGCTCACTAGACCAAGGAAGTTTTAGTTTATTTTAATAAAGTTGTATTGTTTTAATATTCACGTTCCAGTTGACGCTTTTCAGATCCAATAAAACAGTTTGTATATGGAATTTGTTGGGCAATATACATATATATATATTAAATTCTAAATAGGACCGCAAAGTAATAAAAAATAAAAAGAATCACAAGCCCTCTGAGTCTCTTGCCAGTTCTTCTCAGCAGTGGTCGCGTTCCGAACTGGTGGTAGACTATAATACTTTGCTTTGTATAAATTTTATTAATATGTTGACAATTCGTAAGTGTCCATTGTGTCCTATGCAAAATAAATGACTTGACTTTGACTTTGAATAAAACATTATCATGTATGTAGGTAAAATTGATTCGTATACGAATAAATAATCTAAAAGTTCTATAAAGCGTCAGAAGCAAAATCAAAAATGTATGTATTAATGCTGTATATTTTTATACACTGGGCCAGTAAATGACTAGTCCAAAATTCGGTTATAACTTGAATTTATTTAGGTGTTAACAGGGAGGTGGTCGTGAGCCAATTGAATGAGATTTGATTCTATACAATGCAACTGGGGTAAAAATCTTCCACGGATTGCCTCTTCAATCATCGTTTTGCTTTGAATAATATGTAAGGCGCTCCGCCGCAACATATTCCCCGCCGTTGAAAGCATCCGCTTTCAACACTTCAATTCTTCAGCAGTAGGCAGTGGGCACAGGCGAGTGAAAGGGCGCCGCACACAACCTCTTGATGTTTGCACTTCTGCAACTCGAGCCAAACCATCAGGCCCAGGAAATAGCCGAAGAACTCTCCCCAATCGCCAACATAATGGGGGCGTGTTGTCTTCCGCTAACAGCACCATAGTGCCAATTTCGAGCGTAGCCTCGCCTTTACGCCATTTCGTTCTCTGCTGCAGCTCGGACAAGTATTCCCGTTGCCATCTATTCCAAAAATGACGTCTTATGGTTTCCAATCGCTCATAGCGATTTTTGGGGGTTGTGACTCTTTCTTCATCTGTGTTGGGTGCAGGCAATGCGGTTAGTGGCCGACCAATGATGAAGTGTCCTGGGGACAAGGAGAGGAGGTCATCAGGCGAGGAAGAAAGGGGGCATAAGGGACGACTATTGAGAATCGCCTCTATTTGTGCAAACAAAGTTGTGATCTCCTCAAAAGTTAAGTGAGTGTTGCCGATAACTCTCTTTATGCAAAATTTCGCCGATTTGAACCCGGCCTCCCAAAGACCACCGAAATGGGGAGCGTAGCTTGGTATAAAATTGAATTTAATACCCTGATGACTTGCAAAATCAGTCAGGTGATCCTTGGCCTTATCTATAAAAATGCCAATTTCCTTAGACGCGGCAACAAAATTGCGACCATTATCGCAAAAAATCTCTACAGGCTTACCACGACGTGCAATAAAACGCCTCAGAGTCATTACAAATGCGTCCTTGGTTAAATCACTGACCGCTTCTAAATGAACACATTTGTACCGAAAACACACAAAGATACACATATAACATTTAATTAATTTTGATCCTCGTCCCCTTTTACTTAAAATCATAAATGGGCCTGCAAAGTCTAATCCTACTGTTAAATATGGAAAATCTGGATTTACTCGTGGGGATGGTAAGTTACCCATTTTAGGGCATAAGGTTTTGCCACGTAACCTTCTACACCGAACACAATTATTTACGGTGCGGCGGGCAAGCAACCTGCCATTCACTGGCCATACGGTTTCCCTAACCGTTGCTAGTAACAACTGCGGCCCCGCATGTAGGTTGGCAATATGCTCTTTGGCAAAATACAATTTGGTTAGCCTATGCGACGCGTGCAAAAGTATAGGATGCCGTTTTTCATAGCTACACGCAGATGCATCTATTCTACCACCAACACGAATCAATTTATCCTCGTTTATAAACGGAGACAGTGATAAAATTTTACTTTTAGCAGGCAACGGTTTATTTTTTATAAGTAAATCGTATTCCTCGAATGAATCTCGCTGCGCGATGCGACACAACGTATGAAAGGAAGCTAATAGCTCCTCAGACGTAAACATGCCTACACGCTTATCATATGGATGACTCATGTTAAACAGGAATCTGCGCACATAACCAAGTGTGTGTAAAAGTTTGTTGAATGAGGAACAGTTTTCAAAGCTAATTAATGGATCGCTATTTACAACTACGCTATGCGACTTAACCTCAGGTAAATTTTCCATTCGATTTACGTTTATTACTGGCCAAACTGATTCATTTTGTAAGAGAAAGCTTGGGCCATTCCACCATATGGCTGTTAACAACAAATCTTTGGCATCTATTCCTCTAGAAATCAGATCAGCAGGGTTCATAGCCGTAGGAACGTAACGCCATGATGACGCCTGAGTTAATTCACCTATTTCACAAACACGATTGGCGACAAACATTTTTAACTTCGCCGGATCGGTATTTATCCAGCTTAAAACAACACTAGAATCGCACCAGTGGACTATTCTTCCCGGCCGGTGCCGGAGGGATTCCAAAACCAATTTACAAAGCCTGCTTGCCAATAATGCAGCCACCAATTCGAGACGAGGTACGGTAGACGGTCTTAGAGGCGCCAGTTTCGATTTAGCGCAGAGCAACCTAACCATGACGTCACCATTGCTATTTACCGACCTTAGGTATACACATGCACCCATTGCACTAAGAGAGGCATCACTGAAGGTGTGCAATTCTATTTGGTTAGGGTTGTCACACAAAGTTAATCTCGGGATTTGAAATGTATCTAAACAAAGCAAATTTCTTGCAAATTTGTCCCAGTCATTACGCAGTTCTTGGGTGACAGGCTCGTCCCAGTCTAACTTTAGCTGCCACATTTTTTGTAACATCATTTTAGCCTGAATTATTACCGGACTTAAAATACCTAAGGGATCGAAAATTTTAAAGGAGTTTGACATTACAAATCTTTTGGTTACGTCGGCCTCTTTATCTATACAAAAACCCTTCATTGGAAAATATAACGTGTCGCTAGACGGAGTCCATCCCAGACCAAGTGTATTGGAGGAGTCACTAAATGTTAAATTTTCTTCATTAAGATTGAGATTTTTAAATATCGATGGATTATTCGTTTTGAATTTTCTTAAATTAAAACAACCCTTATATAATGCGTTAGTGACACTTTGTTGTATGTAAATTAATTGCTTTTCATCATTTGCACCCGTGATTAGGTCATCAACATAAAAATCTTTCTGAATTATATTTTTAATTAAGTTGTCACTATGCTCTTCACCTAGTTGCCATAAACAGCGAGTAGCTCGCGGTGCCGTATGACAACGTATTTAGCTCTAACGTTTGAATAGGCTGAGACTCATTTTCTCGCCATAAAATTCTCTGTAAGCTACGGTCTTCTTCATTTACGATTACTTGCCGATACATTTTCTCAATGTCGCCGGTCAAGAGATACTTATATTGTCTGGCTCGTATGAGAATTGCAAAAAGCGAATCTTGTAGGGTAGGACCCACCATCAAAATATCGTTTAACGAGTAGCCCGAAGTCGAAGCTGCCGACCCGTCAAACACTACCCGCAGCTTAGTGGATTCACTTTCCTGTTTAATCACGGCGTGGTGACACAAATGGTATGCTACAAGTGGCTTGTCGTTAACTAAAGATAAATGTCTTAACTCAAAGTATTCGTTAATGAATTTAGTGTATTCAGCCTTTAGTGTCGTATTTTTTCTGAACCGTTTTTCTAAGCAAAGTAAGCGCCGTTTTGCTAGACTATAACTATCCCCTAGGCAATCCGGCGTGTCCCTTAAAGGTAGTTTCACACAAAACCTACCTGTAATTTCTCTACGAGTGTTGGCAATAAAATGCTGCTCACAAAATTTTTCGCCTTCGCTCATAATACGTTTTTCGGGAAGCTCTTCTATCTCCCAGAACTTGGCAAGTGACTTTTCTATGCCACACTGGCTCGCAAGAGAACTACAAAAAGCTTGTTTAATTTTAGTAGCATTGACATGCGGACCTATCGGACCAGCGACTATGTAGCCTAGCTTTGTGCTTCTTAAATTTGGATTTTTAAGACCGACGGACCGCTGCTCTGTATCTAAAATTTCCCAAAATAAGTCAGCTCCAATTATGATATCAACGGGACCTGGCTGATAAAAGTTTTCATCTGCAAGCACTATATTTTTAGGTAACTTTAGTGAATTTATATTAACCGTAGACTTTGGCATTTGTCCGGTCAGTTCCTTTAATACAAGACACGAACAACTAGTGTTATACTTCTCATCTAGAGAACTTAACTTAATGTTACAGCCCTTCGTCAATTTGGAAGCAACTGTATTTCCTATTCCTATGACCGTTAGACAGTCACTTGGGAATGTTTTTAAGGAAAGTATATTTTTTATTCTTTCGCTAATAAAAGTGGATTGACTTCCACAGTCAAGCAGTGCTCGAACCTTCACGCGCTGCTGAGACAGTGGATTCGAGACAATAACTTTCGCGGTTGACAACAACACTTGTGTTGAACTACGTTTTGAAAAGTTAACCATGGTTTCATTATTAGAATCCGGTTGCTCATCTAACGTAGCGATATTATGATGTTCAGACGAGGCATCGGGGCGATGCAGCAATGAGTGGTGCGTTTTGTTACACTCTCGGCACGGACCCATTCGACATGCACTCGAATGGTGACCCTGTCTAAGACAGTTGGAACACAACTTATATTTGTGTACATCCTTTAATCGTTCACCTACCGCCTTTCCTTTGAAGGTGGGACAATCGTAAATTCTATGATTTTCATTGCAAATAATGCATAAATAAACATTAGACACTTTAGTATTATTAAATTTGCTTGATTTAGTACTAACTGATAATGATCTGACAGGCATACTTTGATTATGTTTGCTAAGGGTATTAGGTGCACTATTGTTACGGACACTAGTTGACTGATTTTTTGGCAGTCCACTATCACGCTTATTGCGATTTAAAGACTCCAGCACATCTGCGCGGTCAACCAGAAATTTGTAAAATTGATCTAATGTAGGAGTTTCCTGTTCTAAATTATTTCGGTATTCCTCCCACTTAGTGAGGGTGTTAGCGTCCAACTTTGATGACGACATAAAAATTATAAGCACATCCCAGCTTTCTGTGGGTTGCCCTAGACTGGATAAAGCACGCAAATTTTTATTTAGGTGGTCAACTAGAAATCGCAATGACCCCTCTGATTCTCGTTGGATAGGCCTCACATTATACAATGAACTTAAATGATGATTTATTAGCATTCGTTTATTGTTGTAGCGATTGCAAAGCAAGCTCCACGCTTCCGTATAATTAGCAGAAGATACCTCCAAGTTCGAGATTATTCTCGCGGCCTCACCCTCCAGGTAGGATCGTAGATAATGGAACTTGTGTATCGATGTCATATGTGCATCATTGTGTATCAAAGTCTCAAATGTGTCACGAAACTCTAACCAGCGAAAATATGCCCCATCAAATTTGGCTATTTGGAGTTGAGGCAACTTTAGACCAGGGAATTGATGGCTGGATGAAAAAAGATTTTCATGTGTAGAAGCGCGCCTTTGCTCGCTTTCTAATTGAGCGTATTCATCTAGAATATTTTTTGCAGTGGCGATATTTAAAATGATATCTCTATCGATATTGTCACGCTCATCAATTTCCTGGTCCAAATTAGTCTCATTTAAAACCTCAATCTCATTTTGCAAGTCATCTATTCTGACGGACAATGCCTCGAACTTTATTAATTTTAGTCTTAATTCTGTTAACTGTATACTGCTTAACTCGGTTACCTTAGAAACAATGTCTAAATAATTCTTAAATTTAGTGATTTGACCTTTGATAGACGCGCGTTTAGTCATCAACTCTCTTAAACGACCTTTGTCCGACACGTATTCGTTAGGCATTATGCGCAAGAAGATATAAAACTCAACAAGTCAACGAAAGCACTGAATGACTAGCTAATAGATATATTGTAGTTTTGAATAAATAATGAATGGCTCACGCTCCTCAGTTCAATGGTAGTTATCGGGCGTCCCTTAGCAAACCGGTTCTGCTCGGACAGCTGTTTGCATTCACGGCGATTAAACGACAATCTGAAATTATTACAACTTATGTTAGAATATGCCGTCAATTTACCAAGTAGAAGTTGTAGGAATGTAATTAGTAATTATTTTTACAACTATGTATCTTTAAGATCTTTTTTTTAACTACCTGATAGTTAGGATTATAAATATAATTTAAAATTGGTTTTAACTTCTTCAAACTAAAATGTACAATAAATATAGATATAAGCTTTATGATTTGAAAAGGTTCAGTTATATTTAAAAATCTACCACCCTACTCTACTGATTCTACTATTTTACCAAAGCCGCACCAATTGCACAATTACCTTTCTTTGCACTAATAGATTTGATTCTCTACAGGCTTGGGAATTGTATTTAAGGATTTTAGTGAATAGGACAGTTAGGAAACACAGGACACTTATCTTAGCTCAGAAGTCTGATGCACGATGTGAGACTTTCGCCGACTCACTGCTCGTTACAGCTCAGGACTCGTTGATGATCCTGCTGGCTGCGCCTTATGGCCACACCTTCTAAGCTTCGACGCCTTTCTTCTCCTCTTCAAGCTGCCACTGGATCCTCCGTCACGCCGGGGGTGCAATTTTCTCCAGATATTTTCAGTTTGATGTCCTTTCTTCTTTTCTTCTAATCTTCTTTTTTTTTTATTATGTTCCCCTCATGGGCCACCAGCATGTATATTTTTATACACTGGGCCAGTAAATGACTAGTCCAAAATTCGGTTATAACTTGAATTTATTTAGGTGTTAACAGGGAGGTGGTCGTGAGCCAATTGAATGAGATTTGATTCTATACAATGCAACTGGGGTAAAAATCTTCCACGGATTGCCTCTTCAATCATCGTTTTGCTTTGAATAATATGTAAGGCGCTCCGCCGCAACAAATGCAATATAATGTCGTTTTTTTATCTATATTTTAAAAACATGCGGTGCACTAATGCTGTGATAGCTGAGATTTCCCATTTTCTTACCACATCTACAACACTTACAGTTGAAGATTTTGTATGACGATATGCAGTTTCGAACTAAAGATAGGCGCACTTGCGAACCCGAGCTTGGCCCGAGCGTGGCCCGAGGGTAGTTTCGGAAATATGCGAAACAAGTTTTCCCTAACTTTCGGAGATCGTCTTTAAATCTTTCCAAAGCTAACCAGGTCAAAGTCTGAATATAAAATGTATTCTAAAGGTTCTTTATATTAAGGTGAGGTTACCTGAGATTTGAAAGTTTTATAGGTGATTTGGAGATAAAACTTTATGTTTTACTTTATCAAACGCCTGCCGAAATTCAGATTTAGGTTAGGTTATGTATATTCACAAGAAAGGTTTGGAACAAATAAGAAATCATCCAAAACCAATTTAAAATAATTATATTTACTTTATCCGTTATCTATACTCGAATTACATTTCAGTTTATGAACGTCGTTTCCAAATGTGATAAACCAAACTAGATCAAACGACTAGGCTAACTACCATTTACAAGAAGAAATTGCCTTCCGAAACCAGTGGAGCGGGTCAATCGGCTATTAAATTTTAGGCTACCTCATGGTATCGACTGTTGATTTTAGTAAGTAGCAGGAACCAATTGATGCAGGTGACCTCTAAAGCACGAAGGAAGTTAAATGTTGCAAATAATGAACACCCATACAACATGTAACACTTAACATTTTGATTGGCCCTGTAAATTGTATTCGTCATTCACTGCGTAAATGTGTAGCGTGTTTCTCTCATCTGGCGAACTGGCTCTCACTATGCTGTTTAGTACTTTTGTAAACAAGACCAATAATTTGAAAAAAAACAACTGTGTGTGTGGAGACTACCATCTAGTGTGGGACAAGACCTGTAAGATGATAATGGTAATTATAAATATGACGATTTATAAGAGTTTTGTGATAAAACCTACGTAAATAAAGTTCTTTTTTAGTTTGAGTTTGAACAGAGTCAGACCTGTAAATCAATTGCGATTCGCATTAATACATTTATCATATGATCGTATGAGGATAGAAGAGCTAAATGCTTTAAGCAAAACTATTACAGACTCCACAATGAGGTAAACATGATGATAATTTGATACCAACTTAATATCATCCATGCCAGTGCTAAGCCCCCAGCGATTGCTACATATCACGTCGGAATTTGCATACACTATTCATTATCCGTGCCGCACTAATTAGGCAATGTATCCCGAGTTTGTATTTCACCCACTGAGGAATAGATGCATGGTACGAGCATTTGATATAATCCACAATATCAATGAAATTTATCTTCCATTTAAGATTTATCATTACAGGATTCCAAAAATGTTCCAAATTTAAACCATGCAACGAAAAAAAAATGAAAACCTTTTTTTCACCAACGTTCCACTTTTAAAGCATCTAATCAAATTCACTTGCACCGACATTAATGCCAAAGTTTGGGCCCGACTTTATTACGGGCCAATACTAGCGGAATTACTCTGGATCCCATTGTATCTTTTGGGATTCCGGAGTAGGCCCCTTGGGGTTGACCCTCCCACACATGCATTGCGCCTACATGCAAGAAAGTTTAGGATTCCCTTTTATTGACTTAATATTTCAACGTGGATCTGCTTTTAAACTACTGATATTGGCGAATTTTATAGGATGAGCTTGGGACTGTTGCCATGTTTTTTTTCGGAACAGTGTGATTATCACTACATAGTATAAAACAAAGTCGCTATCGTCTGTCCGTCCCTATGTATGCTTAAATCTTCAAAACTACGCAACGGATTTTGAAGCGGTTTTTTTTAATAGATAGAGTTATTCAAGAAGAAGGTTTTTATGTTTAACCACCCCCGCTTTGCACGGGCGAAGCCGGGGCGGGCCACTAGTACTATATAAGAGGTTGAAAGAAAGTGTGTCTGTAGCGAGCAACATGCTAAATACTTTACACAGTTTACCCGAAAAATCGTAACTAATCACATCAAGAAATATCGAATACAAATGCGATAATTACACCTACACTGCGATAGCGAAATTTCAAGAGCAATTCGCACAGTCAAGATTTCCCCGACTAGAACTATCGGGGGATAGGCGCTGCGACCCCAAGCCAGACATACCACCTCGTCTGGCTGGATGACCATCCCTTTGTGTCGAAATAAATCCATGTGGCGACAGATTTAGATTACGTAGTGTCACCGCCCCATTCCAACCCGAGGGTGTCTAAAGAGCCGGCAAAAGGATATTACAAGGCCGATAACCTACCCGCAAGATAAGGAAAACTTGATACGAAACCCTGTGTCAACCCATCTGGCCAGCGTGGAACAGTAAACTAATTATCCTTCATGTACTTGAAGAAGGTCCGACACAGCAGTGGGTCAATTATGAGCTGAGAAGTATATAAGTAAATATTCATCCATTAGTATTCATATTTTCATAAATATCAATCTGTGATATAGAAATGCTCCAATATTTTTACATCACAAATCTTTGCCTGACATCGGAAATTATGTAGACATAAAGGTCGTAGTCCGGACATTAAAATGTCTGACAAATCTTTAAACTTATTACTCTCCTGTTACTCACGGGAAACTAGTTATCTACTAAAATTGCTTCATAAACAAGTTGTGAGCTAACTTGTAATATGCTGGATTGAATAAATAGACGTAAAGTAATAAAGTGGCGGAGTTGGAATGCAAAATAAAGTGCAACAAAACTTTATTCAATATAGGTTTAACACACGGCAACACTATAACATCATCTTTCACAGGAGGTTATAATAAAACTTTTTTTAACCATATCAAAGCTAATCCCGGACTAGTTAAATTGGATTAAGCTCAATTGTGCTGCCTCTGCACAGAATTAATGTCGTTACTGCCTTGCAATATAATTAAGACTTTATTATTTATAGCAACAAAGTTTAATTTCTCTTGCACAGTGTGATTTGAGAGATAAATAAAAATTTAGTTTAGTTTTATCCATCATACACAGACCCTTAGCAGACCTAACGGAAAGTTATATCACGTACACTTAATACTTGTATGTAAAGTGAATGTCGATATGTTGTTTTAAATATAATGAACTTGAGAATCTAATAAAATAATGATTTTTGAAGTTTTCGCGATTATTACACATTTGTTTAGGTCTATCAAAGTGAATGTAGTGGTTGGTTTTGTGGTATGTGTGCTCACAAACTGCAGATTGTGAGCACACACAGGCTATTGAGATTTACAACATCCAAATTTCAATAGAGAGGATGGTTGGCAATTACCCCCTGCTTGGGATCCACTCATTAAATTGATCAAATCTCAAGCACAACACTCATCTACAAGACCTCTGAACACCATGAGCGATTTCTGCGTGCACAGGGAACGTTATCAATAAAACAAAATTATAGGCGGTAGATTTTAACTGTTTCTTTGTACTGTTGAAGATTACTATCATCTAGTCCACTACTGCTTTAAAGCATTCGAAACGTGGGGAATTAAATAATACACGCAATAAATCCGTAAAAAAAGTTTAATTTCAACTAACAAAATATTCTCTTCATTAAGTTTGTAAACTAATTTCCTTTGTCATTCAAGTTGATGAAGTCCTTTGACGTAATTTTGAAAGGTGTTACGTAATACTCTTTAATAAACAGAAGGAATAATTGAATTTAGTTAAAGGCGATTGACGGTTTAAAGTTCCATTACCAAGTGGCGTCAGTTGATCGCCAAGATGAATGGACGCCCACGCGGTTCGTAGCCGCCTACGCGCTACGCACCGCCTACGGCCTACGACTGCTACGATCACGATGCGTAGGTGGTGTATTTTATTTTTATCTGGAACCGTCTGTAAAACAAAATAATGTCTATCTTCAAGCGAGCGTAGTGCTTTTTTTTAAATCAGCTGTTGATTTAGTGTACGATAATTCCTACTAATAAATAAATATTGTTACATTTAGAATACACAAATGTGTCCGTCTGCTGATGGATTTAAAATACATAGCGTCACCACCCCATTCCACCTTGGGGGTGTCGTAAGAGCCGATAAAAGGAAATGCCGAAAACCTAGCCGCAAGAGAAGGAAAACTTGAAACGAAACCCTGTGCCAAACCGTCTGGCTAGCGTGGCGCAGTAGCTAAGTACCCTCCCTCAAACTCAAACTCAAAAAGAACTTTATTTACGGAGGTTTTATCACGAAACTCTTATAAATCAACATATTCACAATCACCATCATCATCTTACGGTTCCTGTCCCACGCTAGGTGATAGTCTCCATACACACCTATCAGCCGTGATATCTACAGTAACACCTTTCATACACAATTCCTCATTCTTACAATCCATCCATCTCTTTTGATCATCCACAACCCTAGTGTCCATCCACGTTCATGCTGAAACTACCACCGGTTCGGAAAGCTGCTCTACAGAGAAGAGCTGGAAAGAAACTCTGTGGTGTTTTTTTTTCTAAACATTGGTCTTGTTTATAAAAAGCACTAAACAGCATAGAGAGCAAATTCGCCGGATGAGAGCAACACGTTAACGCAATGAACGACGAATAGGCCTTGACAGGGCCAATTATATACAAATCCGGAAATAAATAGCTATCCATTACGTCATTGCTTACACATACAGTGTACAATTTATGACATTATCTAAATGCTACGTACAAGTTCTTTCGCCAGTGAGATATATTATTCAAGAGGCCAAAGGAACAAGAGGCCCACATAAACCTGATGATATTCTGTCTCACAAATATGATATTAGCAAGGATAAATTTTGACTGTGGCATCGCAGGCCACTGTCAAAATTCCTCCATAGCAAAACTTTTTTCTAAATGATTATTTGGGTCCTACATTGTAAATGGAGCGCACAGCATGCTTTTGTAATACAATAACTGTTTCAATGTCTGCAGCGTTGCTCCCAAGCAAAGTACCATAAGACATGACGCTATGGGAGTAACCAAAGTAGACAAGACTCGAGGTATCCACGTCGATGAGCTGTCTTACCTGTCTCACAGCATAAGCTGCTGAGTTAAGTTTATCAGCGAGTTTAAGGCCCATTGTAACTTCGAATCTAAATTAATGCCCAAAAACTTTGTAGATTCCTCTAGGTCCAAAAATTTTTCCCATTTAATATCAATTTAGTATTGATACTTTTTGGGTAAGAGGTAGTAAAGCTAATGCATTTTATCTTAGCTGCATTCAACAATAAAATGTGTACATCGAACCACTGTGATAACTGCACGAGTGTGCTATTTACATCGTAAAAATTTGTCTTCTTACGTCCAACTTAAATAAATAATAGTTTTAAAAAGTAAAAAAACACGCTTTTATAGAAAATCGAACTAAAAAATAGAAAATAAATTTTAATAAATTTGAATTAAAAATAGTGTCAGAAAAAATGATTTTATTGTAAAAGCGTGGGGTACTTTTCAGGCTATTATCAAAATAACCCTTCTAGTCATATCTGTTCATAAAATATTTAGAACTATTGATACCATGCACCCCATTTAGATAAACGGTTTAAAATATGGAAATATCATCGGTCCTTAATAAGTATGCCAAATTTCGAGTTATTCCGACGTTCTGAAGTGGGTCAAAATCATGTTCAAAGATTCCGTTACATACATTCATACATACGAGTACATACAAGCGAAGCTAATAAAAGTGTATTAAAAATAAGGAATGAATCATCAGCAAAGAAACAAAGTGTTGGGAGGACGCCTGACTTAGCAGTGAGTAATTTGCGGGCCTAGTAGTAGTAGAAGACACACTGTTACCACCCCATTGCACCTTAAGGGTGTTGTAAGAGCCGACAAAAGATCACCTATCCGCAATAGAACCAAAACTTGACATAAACCTTGTGCCAACCCGTGGTGCCAGCGTGGGATGGTAGGCTAATCTCACGTCATGATTTGTAGGAGACTCAGTAGTAGGTCAATTATGGGCTGAAACGATGACTAACCAACCGGAGTACTGTTAGGTATCATTGTCTTATCATTGCAGTTATTTACTAAAAACCCACATGTGATAAATCAAAGTGCATAAATTTACTTTATTTATTCATACATACGAGTATGTATTCCCTGTTTTTAAAAAACTGGTAATAGAACACTTTTATAACCTACCTGTCGTGTGACAGGTAGGTTATAAAAGTGTTCTATTACCAGTGTGTACTAGGCACATATCCTATCACTTGTTAAAATTTTGGTATATATTTATATATGTATATATTGTATGAATATCTATGTACTATTTGTATGTATCTATTATAATTTATACAATCATTTATATAATAAAGAGTATTCATTCTATCAAGTATTTCTTTTTTCCTTTCCATATTGCTTAATAACATTAAATAATTAATCGTATATGTATTATTGTACCTTTTACTACCCTTTCTTAAATTCTAATTAATGTCCATCCCAAGGTTGTCTGTAAGAAATCGCATTTAGCGATAAGACCGCCCTTTGTACTAAGCGTTGTATTTTTTTTTGTGTTCTGTCTTTTTTCACGTGTGCAATAAAGAGTATATCTATCTATCTATCTATCTGTAGGTAAAGTAATAATAGTACCTGCTTCTTCTAAATACATTTCCTTTATCAGACTGTGCCACGCTGGCCAGACGGGTTGGCACAGGTTTTTGTATCAAGTTTTCTTTCTCTTGCGGCTAGGTTCTCGGGCTTGTCATTTCATTTGTCGGCTCTTACGACACCTTCAGAATGTAACTTGGGTGGTGACACCACCATTCTACATCCGTCACCACACAAAGTAAGAATGCGGGGACTAAATTACAATCCAAATGAACGACATTATCACAAAAATGTCACATTTGCTTTTCATCTCCCCACAAAATCATACCCGTTACTCCCCGTTATTCTGTAATGGCACATTATAAAAGAACCTTAAACGTTAACATGATACCTTTTCGACAACCCTAATATTTCTCGCCCACGCCATGCGTACGTGACTTGTTTTATATCTGGATCGCACCTAAGGTAGAGGCGCCTAATTCTGCGGCTTCTAAAATGACAACAATTTCTGAAGTATTTAGAACAACTCTTTTTATTTTCTATCGATTTAGAAATTATGATTTAGATACATACTGTCAACAACCAATCATGTGTGCGAATCATAAATGTCAAGATTTTTTCGTAATCCACGTGTGTGAAAAAGTGGGCGCAACTAATAATAATTAATAAAAATCTTTATCTGTATAGTGACGCATTAAGAATACAATGGTGTCTTAAATAACAAGGCCGAAAGCAAGAGAAAAAACCTTCATACGAAACCATGTGTCAACCCATTTGGCTAGCGTGGCCAGGAAAATTAGCCTACTGTGCAGGCTTTCCTTCTGTGATTGGAGGAAGCCTGACTCAACAGTGGGTCCCTGTGGGTCATGTATGGGGTTTCATTTCAACCGCACCGAATTTTGGTTTACATGATTACTTTCAGTAACCAAAAAAAATAGCTGTGTGTGTAAGTAGATGTGTTGTTGTGTGTGTATTTTAGGCATAGAACATGCATCGTAAGGTGACTTTACCTTATAGGGGCCACGGAACAAATTATTCACAAGTCCAGCGAAATTAGCCGACAAAAGATACCCAGGACTCGCTCAAACAAAAGATTGTTGGCGAGATTTTATACCGCGTTGTTTCCCGGCGAGTTTCTTGCTGATTGTAATAAGATAACAATGTTTGTTTTATAGCAGAGGGGAGTCGAAATTGAGTTTTTATAGGTAGATAGAATACTACTTCTCAGTCTACAAATGACCCACTGCTGAGTTGGGCCTCTTCCAATTACATAGAGGGTAATTACCGTACTGTGCCATGCTGGCCATGTTGGCATAGGGTTTCGTATCTAGTTTTTATTCTCTTGTTGTTCGGTTATCAGCCTTTTTTTTCTTAAACCATACCGCTGCACTAGGTATAAGATGTATTGCGGGGGCAGTTTACAAATGTCTAGTTCACGAACACAAATGACACCCAGACTCAGAGCAAGTGCCTCTGGTTTGGACAAAGACACTTGCCTGACCCCGGAATCGTACCCGGGACCCGTTCCTTTTGTCGGCAATTACGACACCCTGAGGATGAAATGGGGTGGCGACGAAATCCGTCACACGGATAGAATACTCTTTATTAATGACTTTAGGAAATATGTATAGGAAATTTACCTCGAGGCACAGAAACGAAATTCATAGCTTACTATATTTTTTGAACCAGTATTTTTTCCAGACTTAACTAATTTAAGACGTGTTATTATTTCATTACAGGTCTTCTTTAATCTAATTTATTCGACGTTATTTTTTTCATTTTCTTCCTTTCGTGTTTTACAATACACATTAAATATATTTGTGTTCGTGAATAAATATACATGTTTGTAAACTGACCCCGGGATACATGTGGTATCAAGTGCCGAGAATTAATTTCTAAAATATTATAGAAAAATATTCTTAATCGCGCGTGAACCGATCTAGATGAAACTTGGCGTAAGGTTTATTTAACAATAATTATATACATTATACAGAGGGCTTCTGGTGTCGGGCAAGTGTCTTTGTGTAAACCAGAGGCACTTGCTCTGCGTGTGGGAGTCATTTGTATTTATGAACTACAGTTTTGTGATACATGTTGCACCTAGTGCAGGCGATTCGTTTGTTAAAAAATCTTATTTTTAAATATCGTTGTTTCAGCCGATAAATGAGCCTCTACCGTATCGGGCCTCCTCAAAATTCATGGTGGGAATATAGCCTATTGGGCCGCGCTGGCAAGACGGGTTGGCACAAGATTAGTATCAAGATTTCCTTCTCTTGCGGCTACGTGATCTGCCTCTTTTAATATCACGTGTGCGTAATAAGTAACCATGTCAATATTTCAAGAAACTAAAACTATTGCGGTCGTGTTTCTGGGAAGGGGGTGGGGCTTCGGGTTAAGACCATCAATCTTGTCAGATTTACGCGCCGACTATCTCGCGACCCCTGGCTGGGATTACTGGAGTTGTAGGCTCGGTTATGACGGCAGGGCCACCTTTTATATTCACGCGAACTGTACATTGCACGATCAAACTGAGATTTTAAAGTGATTTTTGAGCTGAAGGTAATTTTTACACGAAATTAAAGATATTTTGTTCTCCTTTTAATATATTACATCTTTATAACCGACTTAAAAAAGGCAGAGGTTCTCAATCCAGGTTTATTTTTTTTAATGTTTGTAACCGCATTTCTTTTTTTATTTTTGAACCGCATAAAAATTTTCTTGGGTTGGCTTGGGTAATTAACTTCGTCTTCGGCGGGTGAAATCGTATATTTATGAAATGGTTTAACATTTTTTTTAAATATACCATACTCAATAATGTGAATCTTTTCGTCATTGACTCTTGTTTCATTCTGTATTATTAACATTGGCAACAATGGAATGTTCCTAAAGATAGAGTACCAGTAAAAAACGTCGCTTCAGATACAGAATTGTCGGTGGGAGCTGTTCCGCATGGACGGCGCGTAATGAACGCCAAAGGTCATTAGTTAGGTGGCCGGGGGAAAAATGTGCGGTCGTCGAGCCCGTGTGTATCCCCAACAAAAATACACTTTCATTTATATATGTATGTGCGGTAACAGCCTGCCTAATAAGTAGCCATTTTATATGCTTTCCAACAGTGTATAACGATATAACACTGCGCTGGCCAAAGTTTTTATAAAGTTCTTTTTTCTCTCTCAGCTAGGTTCTGCCTCTTGCGTTCTTTTAGTCGCCTCATAGCGCAGCTTGAATTAGGAGTGAGGCAAGATCCCCCTCGACTGTGCTGCCACCTTGCTGTGGTGAGGGGGCTTGAGTGCCTCAATGATCCGTGGGGCCATACCGGCCAGGGCCTCCCATGCCGGGCGGGCCCACGGGGAGAGGTGAGACGAAGAGCGGCACCCAGCGTCGTGGCGGGTTGCGGCTCCAGGGACTCCTCTGTTCTCAGAGCTGCCTTGCGAGTCGTAAACCGCTGCGGCGCATCATGAGGTCCTCGGGTTGGCGCTCAACTTAGTTGGCCGTCAAACCGAGTCCTCACTAAACGTCCTCGGGTTGGCGCCGGCCGAGGGCTGACGGGCCTCCTCTGCGAGGCCGTATGTCGCAGAAGGGGGCTCCGGGACGGATCGCTGGTGCGCTGCGGTAGATTGGGGCTGCGGGGACTTGGGTGGATGGGGACCCTGTCCCCAGTGTCTCGCTGCGAGCCCTGGACGGGGGCTCCGGGGACCTGGGTTGACGGTGGACCCTGTCCTAAGGGTTTCCCTGCGGGCCCTGGACGGCTGCGGTGCGCCGGTGTCCTCTGGTTGGCGCCGGCCCGAGGGCTGACGGGCCTCCTTCTGCGGGGCCGATGTCGCAGAAGGGGGCAGCGGGGCGGGTCGCAAGGGAGGGAGCTCCGGGTGACCCGCGCCGCGGACGGAGGCGGGGGTGGAGGGGGGTTCGTGACGATGCGGGCCCCTTCTGCCCTCGCCTAGGAGGCCGGTGGTGGTTCGGGGGAGCCACCACCGACGAAAGCCTCGATGACTGAGGGCGTCCCAGTATACCGGGGCGCCCTCTCTGATAGTCGCTTGCCCGCGTTGCGGGCACCACGCCGGGGCGTCACAGTAGAATGCGTTTACGCGAACTTGTGGCGCCCCAAGCGCCTCGTGTGAGGGTATGCCGCTGGGGTTTTAGTGGGTAAACGACTCTTGGGTAGACGACCCTTGTCGGAGTCCCACATAATCACCGACCTTTCCCCCGGGGTGCGGTGGTATGCATAAAGCATTTCCCCAGCGAAACCAAAAAAAAAAAACAAAAAAAAAAAAAAGGAGTGAGGCAAGATACTGAATCGCTGTTATCACTTCACTATCACTATCACTATCACTACATAGTATAAAACAAAGTCGCATTCTTCTGTCCGTCCCTATGTATGCATAAATCTTTAAAACTACGCAACAGATTTTGAAGCGGTTTTTTTTAATACATACAGTGATTCAAGGGGAAGGTTTATATGTATGACCCACCCCCGCTTTGCACGGGCGAAGCCGGGGCGGGCCACTAGTAGTTTTATAAAAAAATATCCAACCCAATCCAAACTGGGGGTGTTTTAAGAAGGTGCCTTACGACAAGTCCGCCATGGAATGGGCTGGTCAATATGCGTATTTTAGAATAAAGTAGATTTGATAGCATATTATTAAATTCACGCCTATATAATAATTTGTATCTAATTGGCAAAGTCTATCCTGAGAACGGAGAATCTATCCGGAGAAATTTTTATAGGCGAAATATTCCAGAAGTGACTAGTGTCTATATATCTTGTAATGGTACAATAGGTTTATCTTCCGCCTTTATTTGGGGGAAGCCGCCTCAACGGTGGGTATTAGCTAACAGATGAATAAACTGCAGCAGAAACCACAAATAGAAAAGTATGTTTATTTTATCGACAAAAACAATAAAATATTAAATTGAAACATTCAATTGATCTTTTCGTATCAAAAGCACCAAACCAAATTATGTTAAGCCAAATAATGTTGTCAAAGCAAGAGAAACTTTGCGAGGAAGGATCATAATTAGTAAAGAAAATTCATCAACATTAACATTGACAGAAGAGTCGTTTCCTAATAAATCATAAGACAAAGGGAACGATGAATTGGGAGTACGTTTGCGTAATAATAATTTATGCACGCTTTTATTAAATAATGATGTTTTATAAGCATTCAATTTATATGTAGGTACGGTTGGCGCAGTGGTTGAGCGATCGACTGCTGCGCAGCATATTTTGGGTTCGATGCCCGCACGGAAGAAATATTTGTACGACCTACAAGTATTTGTTCCGGGTCTGGGTGTTTTCTATCTATAATATGTATGTATTTACAAAAAAAATTTATACAAGTAGCTTATCATCCATCTCGTTACCATAACACAAGCATTAAGTTGCTTAGCTTGGGACGAGATGGCGTTGTGTGAAATGACCAAGAATATTTATATTATATGTATATTATCATCACCATCATCATTTCAGCCTATAAATAACCACCTAACGAGTCGGGCCCTCCTCTAAATTCACGGAGTGAAATTAGTCTACTGTGCCCCGCGAGGCAGATTGGCATAGGATTTGTACCAAGTTTGTCTTGCGGCTAAGTGACCTGCCTCTTGCGTTTTATTAGTTGCCTCTTACGACACCTTTAGGATGGTATGGGTTGGTTGGTCGTTGACAGTGTGTATTCATAAGCCGTCACCACACAGAAATAGGTATACGATCAGGGGGTCTGCGAAATACGGAGCGCGGATCAAACCTCAACTAGTTCTATATCCGTACGCTTGAAGAGCACATAAAATCTAACTTCGCAATGTATAATTCACAACGCAACATATTCTTCAATAAGATTTAACAGTATCTGTACCGCACTTAAAATTTAAAATACTTGATGACCCCTGGCTTAGAGCTTTCCCTGGCTCCGTTCTGTGTTGTTCTGTTTTAAATTATTGAAAATCTGACGTCTATCAGAATCGATGCCTAGTTGGTCTAGGGGTTGGATGATTCCTGCGGCGGCGTGGTTCTGCATCAGATCCCACAATGCCGCAACAGGACGCGAGTTGGAGCACTCCGGGGATGTTTGTTTGGGTAGGCCCCCACTCTGGGGGAGAGTCCCACTCGCCCGCCCTCGGCCATCCCCGTGGCCGACGGGGATAGTCCATAAAGAGGATTTTACCCCGGGCGAACAAAAAAAAAGTGATTGGATGATTCCGGGATCGGTCTTGTATCTTTGGGTAAAATAGAGGCACTTGCTCTGTGTCTCGGTGTCATTTGTGTTCGTGAATTTCATGTCTCTAATCTGCCCCCGTAATGCAGGTTACATTTAATGCACGAGTTTCATTTCATTCAAAAAAAAATAGAATCTATTTATTTAACCGTCTTTTACTATGCTTTAGGGTCCTCTATGCTGAATTCAGGAACAAATTTATCGGTTGACATTATATTTTATTAAAATGTTCACATGAAAATTTCCTACTCGGATTACCATGTCTTTTGAACATTTTAAATCCCTACATTTTTGTTTCTCTTGCTCTAACAACTCATAAAATAATCATGAGTTCGCTATCAGCGTTCCGCATACAGTTAACTATATAAATCGCAAAAAGGTTTACAAAACCCGACCTGGTACCTGGTTAGCAACAAGCTTTATATTTTGTATACATATAAAGTTTGAACATTCATGATTAATGAAAAAATGGCTTAAGTAATTTAGTCTGAAATTCTACAATTGATAATGGTTTTGATTGGGTTTCTTAGAAAAAAACTACTTTGAATTTATAGAAGATCAGTCGAACTTGCGTTACACTTCCGACGTAAAATTGCAATAATCTTTATGCCGGCTCTACACTCACGCGTGACGTCGCGCCGAGAATTCACGCCGTGAATAAACGCCGTGATCCGCGTGTTCGCGACTATGATGGACGACGACGCGCTTTCTAAAGCAAATCCTTTGACGCGGGCCAAAAACCGACCCTGATCGGGGAACGGTGCGAAGCGCGAACGAGAAGGCGTGAACAACATCTACACTCGTGATTCGCAGTTTTCGCGGGCTATCGCGGCCGTTCGCAGCGCGAGTGTAGAGCCGGCTTTAGATCGATACGTGAAGCAAAAACTATGTACCCATTTTTGCGAAAATTGTGCAGACGGAGGAGTATACAATTTCCCACACATATAGTTTTTATAGAGAAGGATGCTATTTTATACCGAAATATTAGTTTAACACGGAACCGTCCACCTATGAGCGTCTCGGGCAAATCCAGATTATCTAAGATATAACAAAGTTTCGATTGTATTACCTCAAGAACCCCTAGGAAGTAATAATTCATGCGCGTCGTCGTAAAAATACAAAGTTAACAAACTCTCTTTATGAATATTAACGGCACCTACTTCGGGACATAAATATGTATTTCGAAAGTAAATTAGGTGCTTAGACGCTGTTGTCTTATTTCGCGAGGTTTCTGTGTTCCACTCCGCGCTCGTTCAGTTACCGATATACCCTACTAGTTAGCCCATACGTGACCCACTGCTGAGTCGGGCCTCCACCACTTACAATAAAAAATAATAAATAAATATCCTCGGACATTTCACACAACGCCATCTCGTCACAAGCTAAGCAACTTAATGCTTGTGTTATGGTAACGAGATGGATGATAAACTACTTAAATACATATTTTTTTTGTAAATACATACATATTATAGATAGAAAACACCCAGACCCGGAACAAATACCTGTAGGTCGTACAAATATTTCTTCCGTGCGGGAATCGAACCCGCGACATGCTGCGCAGTCCATCGCTCAACCACTGCGCCAATCGTGTCGCCAACTTACATGGAGGGTCATTTCGTTTCAAGTTTTCCTTCTCTTACGGCTAGGTTATCAACCGTCATTTCCTTTTGTCGACTCTTATGACACCCTCAGGATGGAATGGGATGATGACACTATGTATTCTAAATCCGTCACCACACGCACTACCTACGCTATAGGGTTTTTTTGCGTAATACATCGTGGATGGTGTCTCATTTAGAAAATTGACAGGAAACGAGTCCATCTTGAAGTAGTCTTCAGTATAAACGATACGAGAGAGAGCTTACCGAAATAGTAAACTTGACCGTTTGTGCATAAACTCCATTCCAGCGGTTTTCAGAGACTACTGTCTTTTTTGTTTGACTGCCTCGTTGGTCTAGTGGTTAGATGTGCCGCCTTTGGATCAACGGGTCCCGGGTTCGATTCCCGGGTCGGGCAAGTGTCTTTGTCTAAACCAGAGGCACTGGCTCGGAGTCTGGGTGTCATTTCTATCTATAATATGTATGTATTTACAAAAAAAAAATTATATAAGTAGTTTATCATCCATCTCGTTACCATAACACAAGCATTAAGTTGCTTAGCTTGGGACGAGATGGCGTTGTGTGAAATGTCCAAGGATATTTATATTTATATTTACTGTGTGATTTTTACTACTATTACTACAACTCAGCCCATAAATGACCCACTGCTGAGTCGGGCCTCCTCCAGTTGTATGGAGGGTAATTAGCCTACTGTGCCATGCTGGCCAGACGATCCATCTTATATTAACAACATTGGCTTTAGGTAGCATAGAGAACCCTCAGAATGATAGTCCTCAAGGGATTACTAACTAATGAATAACTTTATACAAAACTAAAACTCATTTAATCAAGTTGGCTCATTACAGCCAAACAATAAGTTTAATTACATAGCCACATTTAAGTCAAACAATAAAATATACAATTTACCATTTAAAATTAGCTCCACAGAGAAGAGTCGTCAAGAAACACTGTAGTTGTTCTTTTTTAGATCGCCATTTTTAGGTACAAACCCGGGGTTAGACAGACTTGTGAGAGCAAACTCGCGCAATAGTCGAATATAACAAGAATCAGCAAGATCTAGTCAACATAATATACCTGTCTACGATATGCGACCCCTTCCAGTCGTGATAATAATAAGAAGGAGTGTACAGTCGTGTCCAGTTTCATGAGGAATCCTTTAAAACCATAACTTCAATGCAAGAAGATCTACTAATTTCGCCTCCCTTTACAGACCCTCTCATGTTTCACTATTTCAACGTAATTACAGTAAATTATCTTCATAACGTTACAATCCGTTTGCAAGTTCAGCACGAAGCTAATTTTTAACACAAAGTAATGTTTGAATTGATTGGCGAATGAATTTAGATAGGAATTGTCACATACGGCACCAAGAGAGATCACGTTCGGTTTTTTCTAGTTGAAAGGTATTTTTTATAGCTTCCTCGTATTTTGTGTTACTTTACATGTCACTTAATATTTTTTTAAATAATTTAGGCATGAACCCTTCAACCGCGTCACCTTTTTTTTGTCGGAAATCCTCATGGATTGCTGTTGCGGACTGGCCGGGTTATTAATAAATTGCACCCCGACCTACCCCCTTTAACCAATGGCGATCCTCGACTACCTGAGCCCAGGGCCACGGGGTTCACTCCTCCCGATGCCCTGCCCATTTCGGCCTCTTCCTTGGCCAACATTACGGTTTCGGCGAAGGAGGCCGCTGCACGCCAAGCACTCTTGCTCCGAATCATGGAACTTACGAGGTCCGGTAGCAAGAGGCTTCTCGCAATCCGGACAAGCGCCCTGCGCGGCTCTACCCACGCTTGGCAGACGTGTAATGTGTGGTCTGCCGAGCTTTTGTTGTACAGATATCCATTACGTGAACATGGTATACGTCCATGTACGTGAACCACAAGTTTCGTTTTTTCGAAAATAGATATAGTTTAAATAGAGAATACGTTTTTTTATTATGCATCAGAAATACACACAAATCAATAAAAAAACATAACACACACGCATAATATAAACTCTTTTCTTTATTGTTAAAGTCTGTGGTCATATTGAGAATAGAACTATATTTAATTTAAATGTATGTAATTTTATTTAATTATTGTCTACTTTCGGCCGCTGTACAACATACGACCGCTATCTTTTGTTAAGGTACCCTCTATACTATATAGTACATCTGTGGTTTTCTATGGCACGTAAAGGATTCTTGTTCGAAATTAAAGTTATCGCATTTTACATTACCAATCTCATATTTATATTTTATTCATATTCTGAGATAAATTCAATATATTTATATATTTACGTTTTCACTGGAGAGGTAAGTTAGCTGGTGTGTAATTGCGCAAGGGCAGTAGGCGGCGCAGTTGTGTATGTTCTTGGATAGGAACTCCTGTTGTATTTTTCATAAATCATCACTTCACATACTCTGTAAATATCTCGGTTGGCACTATTCGGTTACCTTCCGTACATTTAGAAAGATTACAGAATTCGTTGGCAATTTCTTGGAGGAAAGAATTTATGACATTTTTAAATATCGTAAAAGTGAACGACAAATACGACAATCTTTCATACAAATAATGCAAGTTGGTGCTACTTCATTAAGAGCGCTGGAAACTCGCCAGGGGGGGAGTACCTCGAGGAGCGAACATTACATTAATTGCACTGGATAATTGTTTGGCCTACTTCATAACGTTTTCTCTCCTATTAAATATGCAAGATGCTCCTTTGTAGACAACGTTCTAAATACAGACTTAATTAAAGTGCATCGCCCATGGCAATTTTTCATCTTTTAGTTGTAATGGGTGAGACGATGGGGCCTCCGTATGATGCTCGATGGCCTCTGTTGAGCCTCCGAACGACTAGGAATTAGAACATGGAAAAGATGAACACCCATGTTCAAACCACTCCTGTTAACATCGGAGACTGTAATCTCAGTTAGGTAACGATTGGAAAGCTACGAAAGGATTTGACAAAAATTAAAACTGTATCCTTACATTTTTTTATAATATTTCCTAGCCAGGAATGGAAGGCGCACATTTTGAAAAAGTCTCTTTGCAGTCACTCCCTGTACTCCATCTGAAAGTGTCCCTATTAGGGAACAAATTCTTGAAAGCCATTTTATATGTCAATAAAAATCTGTCTTGATAGTCTAGGGGTTGGATGTGCCGCCTTTGTAACACTAGTCTATAGTTCGAATCTGGGATCCGGTAAGTGTCTTCGTGTAAACCAGAGACTCTTGTTCCGAGTCTGAATGTCATATGTGGCCGTGAATTTTATATTTGTAAACAGCCCCCGTGCTACCTAGACTCTAGAGTTAGAAGAAATAATCTTTCAAAAATCCAATGATGCATTTTTAGTTTTCGTCAAAATCCTTGCTCGAGTCTCTAAAGAGAGTAATTACATAGGTATACCTAAAAGATATATGTAAAATTTTAAATATATGATTTCTTAAATGTACAAGTAACATCTTAAGCCTTTCAATAATATATGAAGTCGATATAACGCACCACATACATTTCCAAGAACAAAAAGGTTAAATCCTATAGGATTTAAACTTTTTTTTTCTGTGACAAAGAACGTTCTGGAAATAATACCACTCAAAATATATTAATATCAAAGCTAAAATAAATTCAAATGAAAAGTAAGAGCGGTGATAAACGACTTACAAAGCTTATTGCAAAGTAGAATTTATGAATTTCAACATGGTACAAAATATTTTGAACGTGCCCAAGATCCGTAACTTAGCGTTTATTCTTTTTTATTGTAGCTTTGCAAGATTAATTACCACTTATTCAATCCTTATATATGTCCGAGGATATCTCAGTAATAAGACGAATGTACTGTACTCTTATTATTTAGATATTTATCACATTTTTTTACATTAATACTATATGCATAAAACATAGTTAAAAAGTAACAGATAAAGTCAGGCGGCCTTATCGCTAACAAGCGATCTCTTCCAGGCAACCATAAGGCGAAAATTTTATCTATACATACTATAAATAAATAAAATTGGAGTGTCTGTTTGTAATAATAAAATAACCACTTTTTACTAAATGCATAAGTAAGTATACATAGTAGGTACATAGACCAAAATAACATCTTTGAAAATGTTTGTCTGTCTGTCTGTTTGTTCCGGCTAATCTCTGGAATGGCTAGACCGATTTTGACTGGACTTTCACTGATGGATAGCTGATGATATAAGGAGTAACATCAACAGTGTACGTCAAACTAGGAGCAATGTTTAATGTGTTCAGGTATACTTACTATATGTTATTGATGTGTGTCACATGTGTGTCATGTTGCACACATTATATAATATAAATAAATAAATATCCTTGGACATTTCACACAACGCCATCTCATCCCAAGCTAAGCAACTTAATGCTTGTGTTATGGTAACGAGATGGATGATAAACTACTTATATAATTATTTTTTTGTAAATACGTACATATTATAAATAGAAAACACCCAGACCCGGAACAAATACTTGTAGGTCGCACAAATATTTCTTCCGATCGGGGATCGAACCCGCGTCATGCTGCGCGGCAGTCGATCGCTCAACCACTGCGCCAACCGTGTCGTCAAACATTGATCAATGAGTACAGAGACAAAGGGTACGGGGACGTGGTCGCTCCATCAGAAACTCCAAGTCACCAAAGGGAAATGGAGAGGCTTGGAGTTTTCCTGCGAGATCGAATCAGAAGTAAGGAGTTACGCAGACGAACTAGGGTAACCAACATAGCTCACAAGATTGCCAAACTTAAGTGGCTGCGGGGACGGCTCATAGCTCGCAGGACTAACGGCTGATGGGGCAGCAAGATCCTCGAGTGGCGAACGTATACCGAAAAGCGTAGTGCTTGTAGGCCTCCCAAATGGAGGACCAATGACCTGGTTAAGGGTGCCGGAGTCCGACAGATGCGGGCGGTTCAGGACCGGCCTGTGTGGAAGTCTCTGTCGTTGTCCGTAGTGTCTTTCATACATCAGTTCAGAGAAACCCTAACGGTCTTATTCTACTACTCAGCCCATAAATGACCCACTGTTGAGTCGAGCCTCCTCTATATGGAGGGTAATTAAGGTTAATTACCCTGTAGTCACTGTGTCACGCTGGCCAGACGGGTTGGCTCAGGATTTCATATCAAGTTTTCCTTCTCTTGCGGCTAGGTTATCGGCCGTGTCAATTTCTATTGTCGGCTCTTATGCCATCCTTAGAGTGGAATGGGGTGGTAATATATATTTGATTCCTAAAAGTTTAATAAGCCTTTGGCCAGTGTTCCATTCGTTTGTCTGTTCAATAACAAGATCAGAGATCATTTCTAAACCATTTAAAATAACAACAGCTAACTATTTTAAAAAGACCGAAGAAGAAAAAGAAAAATGTTTGTATAATGGATTATCCAAATCGACAGATATTTTTCCGGTCTTACTATACTTACTATAAAAATATAACTAGTATAAAAAATATTAACATCGGGATAGTACAATAACCAGAGGCATAGCCAAATGACTTACAAAACGCACGCCTTGGTAGAATAGAAGAGGAAAACAAAGGATTCACGAACTATCAATTTAATTATCAGACATTTTTGTTTCTGTTCTACCAAAAACAAATGAATAGAAAAAGGATAATAAACTATCTCAAACTGAAGCCGATTTTCAACACTATCTCCGAACACAAAAGGGCAGGCTTATTACATTAGTTGACATATAGGGACGCTTATTCTTTCTCCCTCTATCATGTCTGCTAAAGGACACAATGGCAAAGTGTTTCCGTCTGAAGCCCATTTACTACGAATTACCGGAGACCATCGGACGCGTACGTCTGTCTGTAATGACCTGTAATGAACCGATCGATTCCAGTGATAGAAACAAACGGAAAACGTTTGCTCGTTATTTAAAAAATGAAATAGCTGAGACTGTTCTTGGAAGTCTTTAATCAATCCATTTGCAGTAGGCTATAAACAAATTTACACGAAAAATCGAGATCGACAAATGCGGAAATAAACAAAAGTCCAACATCGCGATAGCGAAGTTTACAGAGCCAAATTCCCGACTACCTCCTCGTCTTGCTGGATGATTATCTCTTTGCACCAAAAATATATATTACACATATAAATGAACAACTAACTGACAAGGTTTATGTCACGTAGGTTTAGGTTTATAGAAATTTATTATCAGCAAAGACAATTGTCACTTATGTGATAGGTTATTTGTGTTCGTCGTCGCATTAATACATATTATTACACGTTTGTTGTGACCCATTTCACGCATCACGCAGTTTATCATCAATAATATATTGAGCTAATTGCTTCTTAAAAGCGTGAAATGAGTTTACATTTTTTATTTTCGAGGGTATTTTGTTATAGACCCGCGCTCCTTCAATAGTGAGCATTGTCTTGCCGTAGTTCGTTCTGTGTGTGGGTATGACGAGGAAGCTAGCACACCGAGTTCGTCACGTTTTCCTTCTATTGCGGCAAGGTTTCCTGCATGTAGCGTTACTTTAGTCACATCCCTAGGATGGAATGATAAAATGGACCACACGTTTGTGTGGTGAACAAATTTAGAACACATAGCGTCACCAACCGATATCACCCTAAGGGTCGTAAGAACCGTAAGAGGGAAATGATAAGGCCGAAAAGCTTGCCACAAGGAATCTTGAAACGAAACCCTTTTTTTGTTGTCTCTGGGGAAATGCTTTATGCATACTACCTACTACTAGTACCTACCCCCAGGGGAGAGGTCGGTGATTATGTGGGACTCCGGAGTCGTCTCACTAAAACCCCAGCGGTATACCCTCACACGGCGCGCTTGGGGCGCCACAAGTTTGCGTAATCGCAGTTTACTGTGATGCCCCGGCGTGGTGCCCTCTCGGTCACCGAGGCCTTTGTCGGTTCACACCACCGGCCTCCTAGGCGAGGGCAGAAGGGGTTTATATCGTCACGACCCCCCTCCACCCCTGCCTCTTCTTTGTGACCCGCCCCGCAGCTCCCATCTGCGACATAACGCCCTCGGGTTATCGTCAACCCGAGAGGCCGGTGCACCGGTGTGGTCCAGGACTCGCAGGGCAACTCTGAGGACAGAGGAGTCCCTGGAGCCTCAATCCACTGCGGCGCTGGGTGCCGCTCTTCGTCTCACCTCTCCCCGTGGGCCCGCCCGACATGGGAGGCCCTGGCCGGTATGGCCCCACGGATCATTGAGGCACTCAAGCCCCCTCACCACGACAAGGTGGCAGCACAGTCGAGGGGGGTCTTGAAACGAAACCCTGTGCCAACCCGTCCGGCCAGCGTGGCATGGTAGGCTAACTACCCTCAATGTAGTTCAAGGAAGCCCGACTTAGCAGTGGGTAATTTATGAACTGAGTAGTAACAGTACCACACGTCTCTTTCGGCGGGAATTTAAATCAGCTGCCACTACCCAGTGCAGAATGTAACCTAAATAACTGAAAACTCGTAGTAATTACATAGAGCCGTACTTCACGTATTCCGTTGGCCGGGATTCAAGAGCTAACTCAATTCCACGTGTTGGGCCGCCTGACGTGTTGTGACGAAGTTGCGCGAACCAGTTCACAATACTGCCAGTTTTATTTCGACAAATTGTGTTCCAAAATTTGAAATTACTTAACCATGTTGGGAATGTTTTGGGTTGAAGCACGTTTAGTTCACAGAATATTGACGAAGGTAACCAAGTTGCTAGGCAAGGACTATGGTCTGTAGCTAATTGGCTTTCGTATCGCACGCTTGGGTAGAATAGAAAAACAAATGCATGGGATTTACACAATCTGTACCACACTACAATAATGGTCAATTTAGCCTTTCTAAATCAGAGGAGAATGATGCGTAATGAGTGCAAAAATATTTATTGCCAAAACAATAAATTTTGAAAATGTTTTTTTTATATATTTTTTTAATTTAGAGGCTTGGTCGCTAAGCCATCTAATCGCCTCATAAATGTACATTTGTTGTTACAATTCACTATAGGAAACAATAGAAAGCTTTTAAAAAACGGATTTTATTGAGATAGTAACACAATAGTCTGAATGGTGACGGATTTATAATACATAATGTCACCACCGCATTACTTCCTGAAGGTGTCAATAGGAAATGGAACAATAGGAAATGACAAGGCCGGAAACTTAGCCGCAAGAGAAGGAAAACTTGAAACGTAAACCTGTGCCATCCCTTCTGGCCAGCGTGGCATAGTAATCTAATTACCCTCCCTGTGGTGAGAGGAAGACGGACTCGGACACAGCAGTGGGTCATTTATGGGCAGAGTAATTATGATACACAATACATTAAAAATGCCACATGACATTGACACATTCATCTGATAAATAAATAGTCACATTGACCGAACGGTCTGATAATAATAAATAAATATCCTTGGACATTGCACACAACGCCATCTCGTCCCAAGCTAAGCAACTTAATGCTTGTGTTATGGTAACGAGATGGATGATAAACTACTTATATAAATTTTTTTTTGTAAATACATATATATTATAGATAGAAATGACACCCAGACTCCGAGCCAGTGCCTCTGGTTTAGACAAAGACACTTGCCCGACCCGGGAATCGAACCCGGGACCCTTTGATCCAAAGGCGGCACATCTGACCAATATAAATGGCAATCTGGGTTGATATATCACTACATAGTATAAAACAAAGTCGCTGTCGCCTGTCCGTCGCTATATATGCTTAAATCTTTACTAAACTACGCAACGGATTTTGAAATAGATAGAGTGTTTCAAGAGGAAGGTTTATATGTATAATACATGTATAATTGCACCCGGGCGAAGCCGGGCCGGGTCGCTAGTGTATAATAAAATACTAACTTCAGGAATACATTTTCCTATTGAATACGTTCGATTAAGATCTTTATCATGTCATCTTCTTAACTGGTCCCTTGAGTCGGGTGACAAATCGAAATCAAAATTAACTTTCTTCCGCTTTGGAATGCTGTTCTACAGAGAACAAACTCTGTAGCTGTTTTCAACTGTTCAGATTTGGTTACGTATACTTGCAAAGTACCGAATTATGAGCGCAAGTTCGCTAATCCGTCAGACTGAGAGAAACGTTTTCAATTACATCATAAACCTAGATAAACTGCATTTGGTCACGTAAATCTACTATCACGCACTGTGTACAATATCATGCAAATAAAATGAATTGGCGCTCATGAAGTAATGGGACGGGTCACAGACAAAATTAATGCTTTAACTTAATTATCAGAAACTTCACACAACACAAAACCGAATGTTTCGAAACTAAAACAAAACAAAAGGCAACGTTATGCTAATTCAAATATCCTGCGCAGTTACCATAAATAAAGTATTTTAATATTCAAAAACAAGAGCACCGCGATATCCCTCGCAACCACGACCTTGTCTTTAAAGCCCTAATTAAGGCAAATAGATGCACAGACTTAATTAATAAAGCTGCGCAGGTATATTACGGAGGTACTAAAAACGCTCGGTCTGGTTATAACAGTTTCAGGCGACCCTCCGAAGGCCCAAGGACACACGTCCACGCGACCTGAGTGTGGTACGTCAATATACATTGTGGCTTATCAAATTGTGCATGTTTATGAGTTTGTTTGTAAATTTTGAAATTGGAAGGCGTAACTTTTTTTTCAATAATATTGTAAAGTGCCAGCCACATTAGAATTTGAACGAATTATGACGCATATCAGATATGTTCTTTTTGTTTTCTGTATAGTTTAGCATCCATTACTGGATACATGATTTCGTAACAAGACTAATTAATGATGTCTTTGATTTTCACGATCCTTGCACATTGTGGTTAATAACATAACACGATTAAAACCGTAAAAGCATTTTAAGCAATTTACTGCAAGACTAATTAAAATATTTTTCAAATTTTGATCCTAAAACATCATAATATTGTTTGGCCGCCAATATTATGACTATAAATATATCCTATGTTAAGATTATCTAAAGTCATTTAATCATAACATGCTTCTTTCAATTATTCACTGTATACACAACTATATCTACTACAACTACAACTCAACAGCACATAGATAACACACTGTGCTCCTCCCGTTACATAGGTAAATCCGTCACCATACGGAATTATTCATTTAAGAACAAAAACAAACCCCAAGAAAGCTTTTTTCAAAATTAAGCATTTCCCATCCTTTACCGTCCGAAAAATGTATTTCTTTTTATCATCGTCATCATCATCATTTCAGCCAAAAGACGTCCACTGCTGGACATAGGCCTCCCTCAAGGATTTCCACAAAGGCCGGTCCTGGGCCGCCCGCATCTATCGTTTTCCGGCGACCTTAATCAGGTCATCGGTCCACCGTGTGGGAGACCTACCAGCACTGCGCTTTCCGGAACGCGGTCGCCATTCGAGGACTTTTCCCCCCAGCGGGCGTCGGTCCTGCGCGCTATGTGCCCTGCCCACTGCCACTTAAGTTTGGCAATCCTGTGGGCTATGTCGGTGACCCTGCTTTTCCTGCGTATCTCCTCATTTCTGCTTCGATCTCGCAGGGAAACTCTGAGCATAGCCCTCTCCATTGCCATTTGGGTGACTTTGAGCCTTCTGATGGATTTCTCTTTATATTGTATTGGAATTAACTAATATCAATTTCCTTGTGGAGTACAATATCTGCGGGTCGATGGACTGAGGATACACCGCACCATTCCATCCTGAGGGCGTCGCAAGAGTAGGCTATAAAAATTAAAAGACTAGTCCCGAGAGAAAGAAAACCAGGGTACCATAGTAGCCTATTTCCCGAGTAACTCGAGGAGGAGGACCTGTTGTCTTATACTATTGTTGTACAAGAAAGAGTTATCTATATATCTATCTATCTTTTACTTTAAATAGCGAACGAAGTAGATGGCGAAGGTAGTACGAAATAGAGGTTGTGTATACAGTGCGTGCACAAAATGTACTATGTCGCGTGTTGACGGAATACGATGAAGTTTTATAGTTTAATAACTGGAAATGGTTTGCGTTGCCCTTGAACTGCTACCAAATAGGAAACCTATGAATGTCTCATCTACAAGGTGCGATACAAAGGGTAGTTTATCGCTAGTTTATTGTCCCTTGTTGGTCTAGGGGTTGGATGCGCCGGCTGACGGGCCTCCTTCTACAGGGCCGATGTCGCAGAAGGGGGCAGCGGGGCGGGTCGCAAGGGAGGGAGCTCCGGCTGACCCGCGCCGCGGACGGAGGCAGGGGTGGAGGGGGGTTCGTGACGGTGCGGGCCTTCTGCCCTCGCCTAGGAGGCCGGTGGTGGTTCGGGGGAGCCGCCACCGACAAAACCCTCGATGACTGAGGGCGTCCCAGTGCACCAGGACGCCCTCTCTGATAGTCGCTTGCCCGCGTTGCGGGCACCACGCCGGGGCGTCACAGTAGAATGCGTTTACGCGAACTTGTGCGGGTATGCCGCCGGGGTTTTAGTGGGTAAACGACTCTTGGGTAGACGACCCTTGTCGGAGTCTCTGGTTTAGACAAAGACACTTGACCGACCCCGGAATCGAACCCGGGACCCGTTGATCCAAAGGCGGCACATCTAACCACTAGACCAACATGATACTACACCCTGTGCCAACCAGCCTGGCTAGCGTGGCGCAGTAGTCTAATTTCTCTCCATGAATTTAGAGGAGATCCAACTCAGTAGTGGGTCGGGCCGAAACGACAACGATATTATGAAGATTCCTCGTAGCCTAGTGGATTGTATCGCTATCGATGTTCAAGTTCAGCATCATCTGGCTTTTTTTTTACCAAATACTTGAATGCCTTTGACTCTAGGCTTGCGTGATGGAAAACAACGCCAGGGTCTAAGATGGGGCAGGCAGTTCAAGGAAATACCCTGTCGGGCACCGGCTCTCACATACACACGACGGAACACATTAAACCTCTTGGCGCTGGACTTAGATGCAAGCGTGGAAGCCAGCCGGGCGGACCATTGGATCCTACCATCAAGCGTGCTGGGTTTTGTTGACTTTTACACACGCGTTATTTCCCAGCGTGCGGTGGGGTGTCTAATATTCTGTCCCGTCACCACACGGGTACGGGAATATAGGATGGGTGTCCACCATGTCCATCACTTGTGTGTAATATCTAATCCCCTCCGTGTTAATCTGTAGCAGTCGTTAGATGTAGTCAGTGGAGTGAAACTGGACAGCAGATCTAAATACCGGTGATCCCACTAACCGTAGGGCAGTCGAGTTGGCATTGGGTTTTGTATCAAGTTTTCCTTCTCTTGCGGCTAGGATTTCGACCTTGTCATTTCCTTTTGTCGACTTTTACTACACCCTCAGGATGGAACGAGGTATTAATACTATCTTACTAATATTATAAACGTGAAAGTTTGTAAGTATGGATGGATGGATGGATGTTTATTACTCTTTCACGTAAAAACTACTGAATGGATTTTAATGAAACTTTACAATAATATAGCTTATACATCAGAATAACACATAGGCTACAAGTTATAAAGATATTATGTGAATTACAACAATTTAAACAAGTCGAATTCATAATTTCTAATTGTCAAATTTTTGACTATATTAAACTACTAGCTGACGCGGCGAACTTTGTTCCGCATTATAAATATTTAAATCAAAAAGAAAGTCGGGCAAAGGATACCTGAGATTTTTATCCCGTCCGTATAAAACCTACTTTAACAAAACACAATTGACAGCGAAATGTTATGTATATATCCAAATATAGCACGTGTTTGACAGTGGTAGAAAATACTAGATACTGTGTTAATGCACTGAATAAATCTAAAACAAAAAATGTTTATATTCATTTCAGTTTTTGTCGCTACTATTCATGATTACATTCCCAAGGTAAGTCATAGTAAGCAGTCGAGACTGTGCAGTAAATCAAATTATACTTCCGCGGAGGAAAAAGTGTACTGAAAAGGATAACAAAATAAAAAGAAATTTTATTCAGACATTTTCCCAGTTGCCAACCGTGGTTGCGCCCATGTGATTCTCGGGCTCGTAATAATTCGGCATTTTCCGCGGTACCTTTATTTTTTTACATAGTTCTTGTGTCTTATCCGCTTATATCCCAAATTAATTGGGGTTGGCACCAATCTAAGTTAAGTTGGATAACTACCAGTATTTATACAGGGTGAGGTACAGAGTACATGTTCTGGGAGAACCGGTAATTATTTGGTTAAACCAGCTGTCAGCTTTTATTCTACTACTACTACTCAGCCCATAAATGACCCACTGCTGAGTCGGGCCTCCTCCCATCACAGGGGAAGTAATTAGACTACTGTGCCAGGCTGGCTAGACGGGTTGGCACAGGGTTTTGTATCAAGTTTTCCTTCTCTTTTGGCTAGGTTAGCGCAGTGGTTGAGCGATCGACTGCTGCGCAGCAAGTCGCGGGTTCAATCCCCGCACGGAAGAAATATTTGTACGACCTACAAGTATTTACAAAAAAAATATGTATATAAGTAGTTTAACATCCAGCTCGTTACCATAACACAAGCAATAAGTTGCTTAGCTTGGGACGAGATGGCGTTGTGTGAACTGTCCAAGGATATTTATTTATAATTGGGTCGGCTCTCACGACACCCTCAGTATGGAATGGGGTGGTGACACTATGCATTGCAAATCCGTCATCACACGGACAATTTTCTGGTCAGTTTTTATTCTATTGACATTGAAATTTCTATTGACAGTTGCAGATTGATTGCGCCCCGCACTATCCGCATACAGCATAATAGTTAAATAACTTCTTGTACTTAATATAAAATATAACTATCTGTAATACAATTTCTTTCCGACAGTCTTTATAACTATCACTACATAGTATAAAACAAAGTCACTGTCGTCTGTCCGTCCCTATGTATGCTTAAATCTTTAAAACTACGCAACGGATTTTGAAGCGGTTTTTTTTTATAGATAGAGTGATTCAAGAAGACGGTTTATATGTATATTACATGCATAATCGCACGCGTGCGAAGCTGGGACGGGTCACTAGTTATTATACATAAGATTCATACAAATACAGACACATACATAATCAATCACCTACAAGCGATAATATATTCTAAGACTTAAAAAGACAGTGGCTGGTCTATAGCTTAGCAGAGCGTACAAGACATGATTTGACTTCGCGTAGCCCGAGACCGTTTCGTTTTAAATTCTGTGATGTCAACTGAAGTAGTTTTCCAGGCGACATCCACTTAAGAGCAGTTAACATGATGTGAGTGCTCTCTACACGAAATAAAAACGATTTCTGCGCATCTCCTCTCGGGTTTGTTCATTTAAGGTTATAAGTATAATACTTACCACAGTCATCATTCCAGCCCATGAATGACCCACTACTGAGTCGGGCCTCCTCCAAATTCATGGAGGGAAATTAGCCTTCTATGCCATGCTGGCAAGACGGGTTGGCACAGGGTTTGTGTCAAGTTTTCCTTCTCTTACTACTCTCGGCTACATGATTTGCATCTTGCGTTCCCTTAGTCGCCGCTTACGACACCCAGGAGATGTTATGGGTTGGTGACACTGCGTATCCTAAATCTGATACCACACACACTTTACCACAGTATCTGCAAGTATTTAAAGAGCATTCATTACCTTTTTTTTTTTTTCTGAACACCAGCTCGAGCTTTTGTTCTGTGAGTTGTCATGCTCACTAAAATACAGAGCAGCGTTAGCGACATGTGACGGGCCGGTCACTTCCAATTAATATGGTTGAGGAGATCAATGGCTGTCACATGCTATATACTTGTGAACAGGTGCTGCTGTTTGAGGTTAGTCGGCTCACTGGACCAAAAACTTTTTTATTTAAGTGTTTTGTATTGTTTTAATATCCACGTTTTCGCCTTCCGGATTCAATGAAATAGTTTATTAAATGAATTTTGTTGAGAAAATTAATATTTACGTTATTAAATATATAAATACCACCAAATAGTACAATAAAGAATGACAAGCCGTACACGGAACTACCACGGGTTTTGAATGCGGCTCTACAGAGAAGAGCCGCATTCGGAACCTGCAAGACTGGCAACTCTGTAGTTGATTTTTCTAAATTATCGATTTTGTTTACAAAAATGACTAAACAGCATAGTGAGAGCAATTACGCCAGATGAGAAAAATAGTCTACACTTACGCAATGGATGCCGAATAGGCCTTGAAATTTCTCGAAATGTAGCGCATTTACATCTTGTGATATTTGTTGTTATTACAATTTATGTAAGAATACAATTACGCTGATTCCGTAAATACTTACTGTAACTAGTTTGGATTCAACAGAAATAAAAAGTGTATCGCTCCGACGAGTTCTTTCCGGTTATTTACTGTGAAAAAAGGAAACTTTTCCGAACTAAATACTAACAACCCCAAGTTAGTTCTGTCCGTGATCAACTGAGACTCGATTTCTTTTTTATGTTATGTTATTATTACAGTCCACTTCATTAATGCTAGTTGCAAAGTTTCTATTTCGATTAATAATAATAGTCATAACAGTTTGCTAGTAGAGCAGAACTTTGAATTTATTATTATAGCAAACATATTTTTGGTTAGCTTGCGTTCAGACAAGTGCCAGTCTGATCCATTGTTATGCATACTGGACAGCATTTGCAGATAACCATCATTCAGCATTTCATTCAAAAGACGTCCACTGTTCATAGGCCATAGGTGCATAGGCCTCCCCCAAGGATTTCCACAAAAGCCAGTTCTGCGCTGCCCGCATCCATCGTTTTTCGGCAACCTTAACTAGGTCATCGGTTCACCGTGTGGGTCTACCAGCACTGCGCTTACCGGATCGCGGTCGCCTGTCGAGGACTATTCTGCCCCATCGGGCGTCGGTCCTGCGCGCTATGTACCCTACCCACTGCCACTAAAGTTTGGGAATCCTGTGGGCTATGTTGGTGCCCCTGGTTTGCCTGCGTATCTCCTCATCTCTGATACGATTGCTCTTTAGGTTATGTCTGCACGTAATGCAGCAAAACAGTGCCAGTAAATGTATGTGACGTCACAAAATATCTTCAGTTCATTGGTTCATTTAGAAATCTAGTTCGTACATTCTGAACAATTACTTCATATCCACCAGAATTATCATAATCATAATGGTGATCATAATCAAATTATACACAAATGCTCCAATTTTACTGGAGGAAATGTATCATACTGCATTTACCAAATTAGACAGTGATACCAACCCATACCATCGTGAGGGTATCGCAAGAGGCGAGTAAAACAATAACTACTACTAGGTACTAACCTACGGAGCTAAAAGTCGCTCAGCGAGCTATGGAGCCGGCTATGCTCGGTGTCTAACTACGAGATAGAATTCGTAATGAAGTCATCCGAGCGAGAACGCGTGTCATCAACATAGCCCATATGATCAGCAAGCTGAAGTGGCTGGCCACATCTGTCGTAGAACTGACGGCCACTGGGGCAAACAGGTGCTACAGTGGAGACCACGTACTGGCAAACGTAGGGTGGGACGCCCCCCTGCCAGATGGAGCGACGATCTGCGACGGGCAGCCGGCAGCAACTGGATGCATAGAACCGAAGACCGGGTTCAGTGGCGAGCCATGGGGGAGGCCTACGTCCAGCAGTGGACTGAAATAGGCTGATGATGATGATGAGTAAAACAACCTAGCACCTAGCTACAAGAGACAGAAATCATGATCCCAATGTGCCACCCCGTCTTGCCAGCATGGCACAGTAGGCTAATTTTCTTCCACGAAATTATAGGAGGCCGTATTCAGTTCTAGACTTAAACGAAGATTAACCAACGAGGCTACTATCAGGTATCATAGTATTTTTTTTAATTCTACTTGTACTAATTACTCGCTGGTACATTGTGCAAATAACTGGTGAAAGTAAAGATGTGGACTACTTGCGTAAGGCGTCCGCACAAGTTATTTGCTTATGGTCGAAAGGAGGCCCCACGTGACCAGCGCATTAATGAACGGGTGGCTCGATCTGGTACATAATGGAGTTGTTATACCCACACTTGTGGTTGCACGGTAGTTTTCATGTAAAATGGTATCTGCATGCACAAGCCCTTGCACCGTGTATACGTTTCCAATGGCACGCTGCATATCTGATTTCTTTATAACCCGCACTATTCTGAGCCTGGCGTAAGAGACGACTAAAGGAAAGCAAACGGCAGATCACCTTTCCGCAGGAGAAGGAAAACTTGATATAAAACCTGTTCCAACCCGCCTTGCCTTGAATATTGAGGAGGCTCGATTCAGAAGTGGGTTATTTATGGACTGAATGATGATGATGAAAACCATCAAAGATTTTCATCATCATCATCCAGTCCATAAATAACCCACTTCTGAACCGGACCTCCTCAAAATTCATGGTGGGAAATTAGCCAACCGTGCCATGCTGGCAAGGCGGGTGCACTCACTCTCGGAACACACTCTCGGAATCTTTTCCGAGGTACAACACTTGGGACTAAGCTGTTCAGTGCCAGTATTTTATGCTATTGTACATAAACATAAGAAATAAGACTGCAATGAAAAAAAAAATGACAAGCCCTCTAAATTTCTGGCCAGTTCTTCTCAGCAGTGGTCGCGTTCCGAACTGGTGGTAGACGGTAGACCTTTTTTAATATATAATATCACTATGACTGTGTTGACTTTTTGTAAGTGTCCACCGTGACCTAAACAAAATAAATGATTTGAATTTGTATATTCTAAATCCGTCACTGGACGGACTTACTACATTTAAAAATGGAACACGCAAAATAGTAACATAGCCTAGACATAATATAACATAACGCGGCATTGCCTTGATAACATATTTCAACATGACAGCAGACGAAATGACCCTAAATAGAATGGCACAAAGTCTACAAAGGCTTGAAATAGTTCAATTTGGTATGGAGTCGATTGTGCCACTCCAGGAGACAGGTGACGGATCGCAGCGTGCAATTTGCCACGCTGCCCTACTTTATATACGGATGGAGTCATTCCGATGACAAAGCAGTATCAGCCGTCATTACTCACCTGTGTTTATCTTGAACAAAACGATGTCTTCCAGGGAAGGGAAAGATGGGAAGACCGATATACTAAAAACAAATAATATAAGATTTTACGGTACCTAGTACGGACAGTTTTTTGATTAATATCGTGATTTTATTGAAGTATGAAAAGCCGTTTTATACTTTATCATCATCATCTTTATTATTTCAGCCCATACATGACCCACTGTTAAGTTAAGCCTTCTCCAATTACAGGAGGGAAATTAGCCTACTGTGTCACGCTGGCCAGACGGGTTAGCACAGAGTTTCGTTTCAAGTTTTCCTTCTCTTGTGGCCAGGTAATTTCCTTTAGTTGGCACTTACTAGATCCTTAGAATGGAATGGGGTGGTGACATCGTGTATTCTAAACCCATCACCGGCTCGATAAATGTCGTTCGATTTTGGTAGTCAAAGTTAATCGATAGTTTAGTCATTTTAAATCGATTCAAAAATATCATGAAATGCTTGTCGACCTTAGAACCTATTAATAGGACAGATTAAGGTAAACAGCGTAACTGGGGGAGGCCTGACTCAGCAGTGGGTCATACTAAGGCTGATTAGTAGTAGATAAACAGAGCATTCGTAGGTCATAAATGCAAATTTCAATCGTTAATAACATACTTTTCAACCAATGCATCTTCAGTTTATTGTTTCAGAGAAACCATATCTGAAACTGGATACAGTTCCTCGAAAGACTCGAATCCGTTCAATTACTCGACATCCCTATTTGGTCTTTCATCAAATTACTAACTAAGAGTGTGTTTTTGGCGCTTAATTAATCTCTGCTTAAACGTACATTTAACAAAGGCGTTTGCTCGTTTTAACAAAGTAAATACGAACCTTGTGCTTGTGAACACTCTGCTATAAATCGAAACAATCCTTATAGGTACTGATTTTAATAAACGCCGCCTTTAGCCCATGGCCAGCGTAGTACTCGTATATGTATTTCTACAAAACTTCATCTAATATTTATAGATACTCGTACATCGAAAGTAGTTTCAGATACAAGGAAGTCTTAACATAATTTATTATTAGTACGCACTTATTGTTTGTGCTTTGAATTACGTGGTAGCCATTATAAACACTTAGTAGCTAATTTTCAGTGTGGTGACGGATTTGGAATACATAGTGTCACCACCCCATTCCATCCTGTGGGTGTCGTAAGAACGGATAAAATGAAATAGCAATGCAGAAAACCTAGCTGCAAGAGAAGAAGAATTTGAAACGAAACCTTCTGGCCCGTCTGGCCAGCGTGGCACAGTAGGCTATTATTACACTTTTTTTTTTTTTTTTTTAATAAATATCCTTGGTCATTTCACACAACGCCATCTCGTCCCAAGCTAAGCAACTTAATGCTTGTGTTATGGTAACGAGATGGATGATAAACTACATATATACATTTTTTTTTGTAAATACATTCATATTATAGATAGTAATATAATTACTAGCCATTAGACTACTACACACTAGAGTGTGGTCGGCGCTGTACCGTTGTTACCATCGGGCTCGTGCATAATTAAATATTAAAAATGTTTAACTAGTGAAAACCAACGTGAAAAGTGCAAAAACCATCTTAACAGTGGATAAACTATTGTGGACATTATAAATAAAACCGAATATAATTAGTAAATACTAGATAATAATCATAAACTTTATTACACTAATGAAATTGAAAAATATGCCAAGAAACTAATAAATACGAAAACATAAACTTGAAAAATAGTGCTATAGGCCTGTGTGTTGAAGATAAAATTAAATCAATAAACAAAAACTGTTTATACTGTTAAATAATGTTATCATAACCTAAAAAGTGCAAAGTAACGATCAGTGCATACTCTAATTATGTGAAACATTTATAACGATAACTGCCATCTATCGAAATTCCTCGATACCATCCAACAAATCTTAAATTCAAGTAGTGACCTGCCATCTAGTAATCATCATCAGCACTACTTAATACGAATCGATAGCCTAATCAACAGGACCAGAAAAAAGTTTCCATCCCTTTTTATAGAGGTCATTAGTAGCACGGTTATAATAAAATACACTATGGAAGAAATCAAGAACTTACTACTAAATATGCAACATGCTATCAAACAACAGAAACAAGATATGCTCGATATGCAAGAAGACATAAAAAACACCATAATTAACAGCTTTAGTGAAAAGTTTAATAACCTGCAACTAAAGAACGATATGCTGGAGAAAACACTGGAGACACAAAGAACTAAAATAAGCAACTTGGAAAGACAGTCTAGGCGTAGAAACTTAGTCTTGTTTGGTGTGGAAGAATTGGAGAAGTCATATCAAGAATTCGAGAAAATGATATGTAATATAATAAATACATATTTAAAAGTTTCATGTGACATTACTTACATCGAAGCAGCTAGGAGACTGGGGAAAAAAGGGGAGAAGGTGAAACCGATTGTTATTACATTTAATACATTATACCTAAAATTAAAAATTCAAAAAAACAAATCATTTCTAAAAGATACAGCATATTATTTAAAAGAAGACTATCCCATTGATGTCCTAAACAAGCGCAAAGAACTTCAACTACAACTACAGAGGGAAAAAGAAGCAGGAAATACAGCTTTCATAAAATATGACAAGCTTATCATTTTGGAAAACAAGCATCCTTCGCGCAATCAAGTGAACAAAAGAAACATATCTGAATCCCCGGATATACCTCTTCCCTCTAGCAAAAAAGAAATAAAACATAATAAGCCATTGAAGAAAAACAAAACGGAAAACATGGAAAATTATTTAATAACAAGTCCTAAACTCATTCTCGCTCATACAGAACGATCTAAATGCCAACCAAAATTATCAAAGTATACATAGCCCAGCACAGCAAACAAAATTAGACCCTCTTCAGTTCATCTCCCAGTGCGGCTGGTCACCGTGGGAGAGGTCGACCAAAACCCTCCAAGGAAAGGATTCTAAGGATTTATTTGGACTCTCAGCGTAAAATCAAGCACTACAAGATATTAAATGCAATGCACTGGATTACTACGCCGTCCATATAGAATTATAAAAATTAAAAATGTAAATTCTATATCCCCACACACTGGTACCAACAAATACAACACACATGACATTTGTATTAAAAAAAAAATACAAATTAATCGAATCATCACACGAATAAACATCATTGTAATCAAGAAGCAAATACCTACCCAAATCATTATTTATCAGTATCTAATAACTCAAAGATAGAAAGAAGTGGGATATCTTGGAGGAGGCTTTTACCCGAAAGGGATCCATAAAGCAACAAATTAAATTCCAAATTTTACCAAAAGTAAGCAAATAATTGATAACTAATTCTGATAATTTAGTTTTAACAATGAATTCAATCTACTTTAATTATAGCGAATTTATTCTCATCATAGCGTGATTTACCTAATTCTTCTATTGTATAAAAGTAAAATATACAATTTTTTATTTAAAAAAAAATTTATCACACTTGCTGCTTATTATTATGTCAATCGAAATTTAATATGTAATTGTATTCATAAATGGGAATTGTTTTTATTTAAATGTAACATAATCGAATGTAAAACCATTATTGTTCTGTAATAATGTACTTTACTGCATGGATTAAATAAAGCTTTATTATTCAGACTACAGAATTTGAAAATTGCATACAATACAAGCAATTTACTATACAACAAATCTACACGGGATAATATCGTATTTTAATTATACTGGGAACAGAAATGCAGACTGATTTATTACACTTCTACGGACCCAAGTGGCATGCTATGAAATAGTAGCTCATTTTATACCAAGACTCGGCTTTAGTGATTAACAATATGAAGTATACAACTTTCAAAAGAAATTTATAGTCGTAGTGTGAATGGAAACGTTGGAAGGGACAGGCCAAGAAGGACATTCCGTGACCAAATAGATGATGCCTTAACGAAAGGTCATGTCAGAAGCACCCTAAGCCGACGAGCATGAATGAAGAGCTTGATGAAAGTGGAAGAAGCGAAAGTTGTGAGCTAGGCTCGTAGCAGCGGGAAAAAGGCGTGACTTTATATATGTATGTAATAAACAAATATTGTATTAAAAATGATCGATTATATATCGATATCTATAATATACTATTCGATCGATTAGATATCGATCTTTAAGGAATATTACAAACTGTTGTGAGCTCGCCTCGGCCAAACGAAGCGGGCCGAAGCCCCCGGGGTAATGGAGGATGCTCTTCCATCGAACCGGTGACCCTGGTTCAGGTAGTCGAGGATCGCCGTGCCATTTCCTTTTGTCGGCTCTTACGACACGAACGGGTTGGTGACACAATGCCTTCTAAATATGTCACCACACCAAATATGGGGATGTTGGTCCGAAATGCAGTCCAGGAGATACGAAGCACCTTTCTCCAGTACCACATCCCAAAGGTCAATGTGTTTGCCATCTGTATCATTTAGTGTTTAAGTCTCAGCGCCAGTCTTCATGAGTCTGGTCTTGGTTTTGGAGAGGCTTATGCTAATGTTAAGTGTACATCGGGCGGTCTTATCGCTGTTTGTGATCTCTACCAGACAACCTAACAATTATCGACGATGAAGTCAATTACTATGCGATGTTTACTTTGAATTTTCCCCGGCATACCTAAGCTGTACAAGATAAATGTCAGTTGTGGCGTGGGCGGGCGCGTGGGCGTACGCTACCATTTATTTGCATTTGTTGTAAAAAATGATCGCACCCCAAAATGCTTTTCTAACGCCACAAAGGTTGACGAAGGTACATTGTTTTTGGGCAATTCAATTACAACATATCCGTGTGGTGATGGATTTAGAATACATAGAGTCACCACACCATTTCATCCTGAGGGTGTCGTAAGAGGACAAAAGGAAACAACAAGGCCGAAAAACTAGTCGCAAGAGAAGGAGAACTTGAAACTAAATCCTGTGCCAACCCGTCGGGCCAACATAGCACAATAGGCCAATTACCCTCTCTGTGTTGGGAGGAGGCCCGACTCAGCAGTGGGTCATATATGGGCTGAGTAGTAGTTAGCTAACCCACACTCCGCAGTTTCAGAATTAATATAATATCTGTACCCATGTATCTGTATGATATCGTAGGTGGTTTCCACGATACAATAATTGTATTACTTCCGAAACTGCGGAGGCATATGCGTAGGTGTAAGTTAGTGGCAGTCATCATATTCAAATTATTTGCCTTACGTCACACTTACAAGTTGTCAACATATTATAACATATATTCATAACATTCAATTAATTCATCATTCGACCTTTTTGCGTACGACAGGACAGTTCATTCCCCTCAACTGGGCAGTGTTGAGGGGGCTTGCATGGTTTTACGATCCGTTGGGGCCGTCCCACCTCAGCGTCTCCCATACCAGGCGAGCCAACAGGAAGAGGCTCCGGGGACTTCCCTGTCCTCAGAATTATTTGGAAGCCTTAAATTGCCCCGGTAACAGCGAGACTGGAGGAGCGGCCAGGGACCTAAGCTGTGTCAGTTGCACACATGGCTTCTGAAAGATGCACGTGCAATGTTTCGCCCGTGGGTCTTTGTAACCGGCCAAAACCCACCAGAGGGATGCGGTGTATATTTCCCAACTAGGCAGCGGTACCCGTGACCCTGGTTCGAGCAGTCGAGGAATATCGTTGGTTTTAGTGTAAAAATAGCGACCTGCACGCTAATTTCGACTTTACGCGCCCCGGAGTCCCACATAACCCGGCTAGATCCCAACGTCCGGGATTCCATTCAAGATCAAGAGTTCCACCGTGAAAAAAGGATAGATTTATCAAGTATCGCACTTAAGTTGTTCTTTTCACCTCCAAAGGTGAGGAAAGTGGAGGAGGTAAACAAGAAGTACAATCTACTTGTAAAATTCAAAAAACAAGGAACATTGATCAAATGTTTGAACGAAAAAAGTGTTGGGTATGTCAATACACGGTGACTGAGTTACGGATTTCAATAAATTATATGTTTATTATTTCAGGTAAAGTCAGAAGACAACAACGTAGAACTCCGAGGCCTACTAACGCAAAGCTCGAATAAAACAGAATCTATTGTTAAAAAAGTCTGTCTTTGCAAAGAGTTCCGACAAATATCTATGACAACACAAATGGTTGACAGTCGGAACAAGTTGCAATGACGGTTCCGCACGTGTACTGAACAACTAATTTTTTAATACAGTTGCTCAAAAAGTGGCGTTCACAGGGACGTATAGCGTTCGGGAAGTGGGCTATATTACACACTCGTGCTTTTTTTTTTGCCATTCCCGCACTAGTGCGTTCTCTTTACCAACGGTCAAAATAATGTCTATTATAAGGAAAAACCAACCATGAAGGTTTTACTAAAAAAATCATAGAAGTTTTTATGATTCATGCAAATACGTATATTTCTAAAAAGAAACTACTTACTAATTTGTTTCAATATCAGATTTAATGATTTGATTGAATGAGTTAGGTTAGGATTTATTTCATTTTCATCTCATATCAATAAAAAAATTATACTGAAGACTTGGCTGTATCGGCAGATCCTTTTGCCTACAAAAATGGGTGCAGAATAAAAAAATAGTAAGTAGATTCTTTTTAGAAATATACGTATTTGCATGAATCATAAAAACTTCTATGATTTTTTTTATGTAAAAACTTCATGGTCGGTTTTTTCTTTAAAGTAGACATAATTTTGACAGTTGGGAAAGAGAACGCACGAGTTCGGGAAAGGTAAAAAAAAGCACGAGAGTGTTATAGCCCACATCCCGAACGCGGTTTCTGGCATAAGACCAGGCCTACTTGAACCGAGGCAAGCAGTTGAGCATAAGTTGAGCAGTTAGCATCTAGTGCCCTCCGTCAGAAACGTGCCTCGGACTTACGCCAACTTTGTACGGAATTTTAATTGCACGATTTCATCTTAGCCTTTGCTTCCCAGCTTCATAGCGGAGACACAAATCGTAGACTTTCTAAATGGCTTTGTTGCTGGCGAGGGAGAGACGTGGTCGCTCGCTATTGGCTCTATCAGACGGCTCGAAGGCAAGAAGATCCCTGCGTGACCCAATCAGAAATGAGAAGATACGCGGGTGAACCAGAGTTACCGACATACATCACAGGATTTCCAAACACTAGTGGGAAGGGCACAAAGCTCGCAGGACCGACTCCTGATCGGGCAGAAAAGTCCTCAAGTGGCGACCTCGTTCCGGAAAGCGCAGTGTTAGTATGCTATCCCACACGGTGGACCGATGACCTGGTTAAGGTCGCTGGAAAACGGTGGCCTGTATTCTTGGGGGAGGCCTAAGTCCAACAGATTGTAGTATCTCATCACTACGTTTGCTGTCACTATGCGTAACTACGCTTGTTGGTAGAAACAGTGTCTTATTGTAAACATCTAGATTTCAGATTAAAAGCTAATGCTATTTAACATGTTTATTATGCTACAGTGATGACCCGAAATTCAACTTTATTTCAAGTATATTAGGTATGAAGTTATAGAAAAGCATATACTCGTAGATAGACCGCCATTGTAGACCTCTCTATTTGAAACCTATAATAGTTTACGGTGACATATACACACCACTCAGAGTATTTCGAGAAAATAAAAGGGGCTTTTAGAAATTCTGCCTTCATATTCATTACTTTTTCTAGATTATTATTCTAGAGGCCCACCCCGACTTCACACGTGTATTTCACACAAAGTACAAAAATCTGTTTTATTTAGAGGGTTAGAAATTTTTCTATAGTGGACGACAAAGGGTTTAAAAAATTCGTTGAAGCTTTGCGTTCGGACAACGCAATACCCGATAAAAGAATAAATAATAGTTTTAAAGTAACTAAAAAATATGATTAGTGTCAGAAAAAATGATTTTATTGTAAAAGCGCATGGTATCAATAGTTCTAAATATTTTATGAACAGATATGACTAGAAGGGTTATTTTGATTATATTCTGAAAAGCACCCCACGCTTTTTACAATAAAATCATTTTTTCTGACACTATTTTTAATTTAAGATTATTAAAATTTATTTTCTATTTTTTAGTTCGATTTTCTATAAAAGCGTATTTTTTAGTTTTTTGAAACTATTATTTATTTTTTATTTTGTAGTTGAAATATCATAAAGCTTTTGCTAATTTAGCAATAAAAATATAGGAATAGGTTTATGATATTTACATCTCTATTAGCTATTGCATCGAAGAGCGGTGTTCCACCTTGATCACCGTTAATTATTATATTCTAATAATGATAACGGGTCAAAATGTTTAAAATTTTGTATTGTCATCGGTCCATAATAAGTATGCCAAATTTCGTGTTAATCCGACGTTTTGAAGTTTGTCAAAATCATGTTCAAAGATTCCGTTACATACATACAAGCGAAGCTTATAAAAGCGAAGTAAAATTTTAATATGAAATATTACCTCAATTAGATAAACCTGCGCACGCCCAACTAAAAGTTGTATTACAAGACACCGGGTATTTGTCCCTCACGACTGCTTTATGAAGTAGTAGTAATTTAGATTCATTTTTAACAGTGACGGCCCATTTTTTTTAGTGGCGTATTCAAAGTTGTGTATTTTATTTAATGCTATAACTATGCCTGTATGTGACGGCGGAAAATCTTGCACATGGAATCAGAAACATAACAAATGAATGGCAAATTAGAGAAAAAAAAAATGCATCGTGACTGATATGATGCCACTAATATGTTAAAGAAATTAAATTAACAACTTAAATAAACCCCCGGCACAATGACCTAAGTTCTAAGGTTCTAAACTTTTTTTTTCTGCTTTTTATAGGTACACGCTTATTATGATGTAGATGTTGTTAAGTTATCAATTCTTGTCGCATCCTCATTTTCTCCCCACCACATATGTTTGCAGACTAGCTTATGCGCGCGGCTTCGCCCGCGTGGGCTTCGAACCCGTGCATATTTTTTATGAACATAAAATCGGTTATTGTGACTAAACTATGATAGTTAGATATGTGCTCTCGCTCTCGGGACTTTTTTGTAGATCTTTATAAGACCTACAAACCCGTCAATAGTTTTTGCAGCGCACGCATAAATAGGTTTTCGATTTAACACCTTGGTTTACAAAATCGCAATTTTCATACGGATTGACACCTTGGTTTACAGAATCGCAATTTTCATACGGATCCCTAATTCTTTTGAAAATAAAATATAGCCTATAACCTTCCTCGATAAATGGACTATCTAACACTGAAAGATTTTTTGAAATAGGACCAATTCCTGAGATTAGCGCGTTCAAACAAACAAACAAACTCTGCACCTTTATATATTAGTAAAGAGTATAGATATTGGGTATCCCCCCCGTTTACCCCCAGAGTTTTTTCAGGGCTCAACTGATTTTCATGGAACATATTATTTTGTAATGTGCACGTGATGCGCTTTCATTTGAGACCCCACTTTCACCCCCCATAACTTTTAAACGACTCAACCGATCTTCGACATGTATAATGGCGCATTTACATTAGGTCGGTCACCGAAGGCGGCGACTTGATTGATGCGGCGATTGTCTAATGAACAGTCGGGTTCCAAGCATCGTCATGAACAGTCTTGTGTTAGAAGGATTTTTAACTGTGTGCGATGCAACGGGCTCGACCGAATACGGCCAAACGAATACCTGTTTATATTAGTCGGTGACCGAAAACGGCCTCCAGCCGAATACGGTCTAAACGACTAATGTAAATCAGCCATAAGAAAACTCGCCCGTAACTCACCTGTCATACAAAAAAAAACTGTATTGAAATGCTTCATCCGTTCGCGAGCTACGGAGCCACAGACAGACAGACCGACAGGCAGACACGTCAAACTTATAACACCCCTCTTTTTGCGTCGGGGGTTAAAAATGTGTCAGTTGTTATTTTCTTATAATCGATTGTTTATTATAATTTGTTATAGTATGTAATATTATGTATAAATATGTAATAATGTATATAAATAAAAGAAAGTCGTGTTACTTACACTATTTATAACTCAAGATCGGCTGAACCGATTTGGCTGAAAATTGGCGGAGAGGTAGCTTAGGACCAGGAGACGGACATTAGATTTTATCCTGTTTCTGTGGGGTCTGATATAAAACGTGGTATAACAAAACGCAACTGACCTGGAATAACAATACGCAATTGACAGCGAAACGTCTATAGTTTGACAAATTTGTCAATTATGAATTTTGAAGTTGAACGGTTGATGTATTTGTTTCGAGTTTCATGATATATGAGATATATCATTAACAATGACGTGACCAAGACTTACCAGATACAGCCGTAACGCAGCTAGGATTCGAAACATTGCGAATGAAAGGACTAAATAAGAACAAGAAATTGCACGTGAAGATTGCCGCATTAGTATGGCTCGACTTCGTGTTTATCAATCGCCTAAATTCGACACACAAGAAGAAATTTATCAAGTACTACATAATTTGAATCGAGCAAAGTTTAGATATATGACGATGGTAGCATGGTAGCACTGATTGCTGCTTGCATACGAGCGTCCGCATTGGGCCAATAGATGGCATGTAATATTGCAAAACACTCCGCAACGGCCAAAGTTTGATCAACATCGAAAATCATCATCTGGGACGAATGTACAATAGCGCATAACCGTACACTTGAAGTACTCAACCGATCCAACCGAAGATCTACGCAATAAGTCGAGTTGTTTTGGAGGCGCAATGATTTCCTATCTGGCGATTTCCGCCAAACACTGCTGGTGAGTGTGATATAATTGTTGCCGTTGTTGATAACCAATAAAAAGGTCTTCTAACCGTTAAAAAAACTAAAATGTAACCGTAATCTAAAACAGGAGTTGTCCAGTCCCATTTTGGCATTTTTAATAAATTTGATATTAGTTTTAGTTTTTGACACAATTTTTAGTTTGTCATTTTGTTGCGATGCTCGTCATTTCATTTTAATAAATAAAACGTTTAATAGTACTAATAATTGTATGTATCAATAATGCTATTTGGTTTCCTAATTGGTACCTTGAAATTTTTAAGGAATATTACCTTTGATTTTTTTTTTCTTCTTTGTGGCTCTCACGGTTTGTGTTTAGCCAATGTCAAGTCACTTTGTATCATTTCAATATTATTTCTCTCCATCATCATGGGTTTGCCATTTCCCTGTTAGCCACTCATAAGTAATTTCATTTTGAGTGTCCCCCTCCCACGTGGCTAAGATGTTCTGCACGGACGTGGGGTTGGCCTTTGGGAGGGCCCTTTGATTTTTAGTTATGAATTGGTTATTTATTTATTCTTAAAAAAAAAAACAAATTTTACTTTATTTTTAATCTGGTACATTTTTCATATGAATCTTAAGTTTATTATTGGAATATGAAAAGCATGTACAAAAATTATCGCAATTCGCAAAATCGAATATAATTTTTGACAAAATCGAATTTTATTTATTCGATTCTTTCTTTTCCATTAAATTAATCTCCGTACTTCCTCTACGACACAAACAAGTCTAACACAGACAATAATATGATTATGAAATAACTTTAGCCATGTTTGACGTTTGCGTGCGTGGTTAACATATCTGTCTGTACACATACACAACCAACACAACACATGCATCATCGTCGCATGTGTATTAAAAAATTCGTTTCTTTAATTAAAACACACAATCGTCTTAATAAGACTTCCTATGTCAAAAATATTTCGATAGTAACATATAAATATTTCATGAACAAAACCATACTGTCATCTAATTCGTCTGTAGCGCCATCTAGGTTCACAAATATCAACTAACTATTATGCATTTTTAAACATGCAAATTCTTTTTCATAATTCATGATTTTCTTCTCGTAGGTATTTCTTCTCGAATTTGTTTAACCTTGTTTCTGGGCTCTCCGTTTCATAAATTAAAGAATCGACAATCGACATGGGCAACATCAACTTTTGAGGTTGAGTTCGTGAATTTGGCTGAGGCCATGAAAGCGGCTATGTACCTAAACAGTTTGATGAAGGTTGGGTCTAAACGGTATTTTTGCATGCAGATAACTTAGGTGCCATTGGCGTTTCCGATGATACTTCTTCGCTAGGGATGTGCGGCAGTGTGGCGGGGCTCATAAATCATAGCTTTACTTACTTGTAAAGCTATGATTTTTATTTGAGATTTTTATTGTTTCTGAAACATTCTGCGATGGGGAGGCATTGCTTACATTCAACACTCCACATCTACTTCTGAGGCTGAGTTCTAATTTGGCTGAGGCCATGAAAGTGGTATGTACCTAAATAGTCTGATGTGGGAATTAGGTCTACACAGTTTTTCTATGTGAGAATGCATGTGATATCGCGTCGGTTTTTTATTGCACACATAATATTCGGGATGCCGAATATTCACATACAAAAACTGGCAGGTCACAAACAGCGGTCTCATTGCACCTATTAATAGCCCGGTACACAAACATTTTACTAATACCAAGCGCATGGAGAGTTTTAAAAATTACATTTGGCTACATACCTAATTTGTGTAATGCAATCACAGCGATTCGGTTCTCTCTATCACCGCACTCCAATTTAATATCGCGTATTATTAATATACGCGATATTAAATTGGTATAAATAATGTATTGGCGCCAAAATGAGCAAACTCAAGTCAACAAAGTCAAATGTAATATTTTCCAATTAAGTAAGTACCTTAAATATAGATCAATATGGCCCTTTACAGGATGTAATTTAAATGAATATTTGCGACGATATTACAGGTCTAAAATATAATCACAGGGACAAACTTAGATTTGAGTGTTTTTCTCATGGTCAATTAATTATAATGTCGCTCTTTCAAGAGTAACCTCTAAATAAAATATGTTTGTATTGTCTAATAACAAAAAGCTGTAAACGCCCCCTGAGAATGGGTCCCTGGGCATGGGCCCCGTGTGCCCTTATGGTGAAGACAGTATTGTATACTGCTACTTCTAAATAAAACACCTCAGTATATTAACATTTGAATTTCCCTATGTAGGAGCTACTGCAAGCCAACAAAAGAATTTAAGCAAAAAGTATAAATTGACTTCAAACTGTAAATAAGTACAAATATACAACAATTTGAAGTCCTTTTGAGTTTTATTTTATAGGTTTGTAAATCACGGCTTTACGCGGTACCAAACATATAGACATACAACCGAATAAATAACCTTCTGCTTATAAAAGTAAATGTAATTATGACACTTCTTTGGTAAGTTAATTTCGTCAAGTGAATTATTACTGAACTACAACAGCAATCTTAGGACGTTCAAGTAAATTTGAAAAGAATCATTGATATAAATTTACCTATTTCGACAAAGTCTTGTTTGTTGTTTAATTATTGTTTGCTTAATGCAAGAGTTACCAAGGCGGACTTAATGCTATAAGGCACTCTCTCCCAGTCTCCATAAGGTGGAGTACAACAACATGAGAGGTGGATGCATTATTTTTGTGAAACAAAGAGCTGATAGTACAAAAACCATACTAATTTACTATAATCATCACTTCAATATCACTATCATCACTACATATTATAAAACAAAGTCGCTGTCATCTGTCCGTTCCTATTTATGCTTAAATCTTTAAAACTAGGCAACGGATTTTGGAGCGGTTTTTTTAAATAGACAGAGCGATTCAAGAACTTCCCCACCGCACGCTGGGAAATAACGCGTGTTGTAAAAGTCAACAAAACCCAGCACGCTTGGTGGTAGGATCGAACGGTCCGCCCGGCTGGCTACCACCCTCACATTTAAGTACGACGCCAAGCAGTTTTACTGTGTTCCGTCGTGTGTATGGTAGAGCCGGTGCCCGACAGGGCAATTCCTTGAATTGCCTGCTCCATCTTAGACCCTGGCGTAGCTTTCCACCACGCAAGCCTAGGGCCAAAGGCATTCAGTCACTGATAAAAAAAAAGAGAAACACTGATAAATTTAGAGGTTCATCATTGCACCCGTGCTATGCCGGGGCGAGTCGCTAGTAAATAAATAAATAAAAACGTAATTCTTGTGGGAGACCACGAATGTACAAGCGTAGTGGACACCCTTCCGCTAGATGGAGCTGCGATCTGCGAAAGGTTGCAGCAGCAGGATGCGACTAGCTGAGGACAGGGTGCTATTGCTCTTCAGGAGAGGCCTGTGTCCAGCAGTAGTTTAGAGTCAAAATGGCGTTTTACCGCATCATACTCTTCAGATCCGTGTGGTGACGAATGTAGAATACACAATGTCACCAACCCACACTATCTTGGGGGTGTCGTAAGAGGCGACTAAAGGATCGTAAGAGGCAGGTCACCTAGCCGTATGAGAAGGAAAACTTGATACAATGCCTGTGCCAATCCGTCTTGCCATCGTGGCACAGTAGGCTAATTTCCCTCCATGAATTTGGAGGAGGCCCGACCCAGTAGTGGATCATTTATGGGCTGAAACGACGACTCTTCAGATTAAATAGCGTCCCAATAATTTGCTAGTACACGGAACAAGTTAGAACTCTATCATTTGTTTGAACTTGCCTCACTACTGCACTATTATATGTGCTCTGAACCTCACACCTCTCCTGAACGAACCACTGCGGATGAACCCTGGTAGTTCATTAAACTATACGTGGCAATGTCACTCTGTAAAGACCAACGTAAAGTGGACACGTCCACGTACAGTACATGTTTTTGAAACAGTTTCCTGAAAGTGGAGCATGGTTGGAAAGCTTCAATTATTTATTTAACTACATCTCCGCTAGAAAAATTGGTTCACGTTGATTAAACTTTTGACTAAATAAAAAGTGAAAAAGTTGGTAGATCTGAACCTATACTTTATTCTTTTACTCTTAACACGAGACTGTCGACGATCTGTCTTGAGTTATATACGTACGTTGAATTTCTGTTGTTCCGTTGTTCGATGAGCATGAAAGTCGAATACGATCTAACCAAACATTACCCGTAGTCTTTTAGGCGCAAAGGGATGATCCAGCCAGACGAGGTGTGATGTCTGGCTAGGGTCGCAGCGCCTATCCCCCATAGTTGTAGTCGGGGATATCTTAACCTTGCGAATTGCTCTTGAAATTTCGCTATCGCTGTCTAGGACTTTTTCGTGATTATTGCATTTGTAGGCGATATTTCTTGATGCAATTAGTTTAGATATTTCGGGTAAATTGTGTAAAGTATGTAGCATGCGGTCGCTATAGTCTCATTAGTTAAGTCTCATAATTACTTCCCAGCTAAATGTTGACAAGCAACGTGACAAATTATGTGTTGAAATAAACCCGTAAATAATCATAAAGCTGTAAGAGCAAATTCAAGAACCAGTCATTAACCGAATTCAAAAAAGGAGGACGAAAGATTACAAATTCCTGCCTAATCATAAAATCAAATTATGTACATAGTATTTATTGTCGCACAAAATATCTAGAGATGTCTGGAATGTCTTGTATTACTATTACTACTCAGCCCGATTGATGACCCGCTGCTGAGGCGGGCCTCCTCCCAATAATGGGGGGTAATATGCTTACTGTTCCACGCTGGCCAGACATAGGCCTTCTATTTTATTTCCTTTTATCTTTCTTCTTTCCTTTTATCCTTTTATCTTATTTCCTTTTGTCGGCTCTAACGACGCCCTCGGGATAGCATGGGGTGGTTACACTATAGTATATTTTAAGCCTGTCACCACACGCATACCTATAACAACGGAACTGAATTGGCGACACTTTATGTCCAACTAGCTGCGCCCCGCGGTTTTACCGAGGTACTACAATAACCGCGGGTAACATCGCGGGAATCAGCTAAGTAGGTACTAAAACTTATATCAATAATGCTATTTGGTTTCATAATTCCTTACCTTGAAATTTTAAAGGAACATTGCCTTTGATTTTAAGTATTGAATTGGTTATTTTTTATTCATATAATTTTATTTAATTTAATCTGATAAACTGGTAATATAAATATCTTAGGTTTACTATAGGAATATAATATACATGTACTTTTAATTTTAAATAATACAAAAGAATAAAGTTTTTTTCGCAGAAGTCGATTACTTATTTCTACTAAAATCTAATAATTTTGAATAAAGACAAACAAATCTATATTCTATTGTTGTTATTTCATCGATTCTTTTCCATTAATGTCACATCCCCAGTGCGTTCGTACATTATATTATTATTTAAGTGTATATCGAGATCGACTATATCGCAATTCGCTAATATTTCACATTTTATTTTATATTTTACACATGTATCACCATCACATGTGCATCTAAAAATTACAATGAAAGCAAAGATAGCGATCACTGTGTATGTTCTTGTTTCATAAACCAATATTGGTAAAGGTAGGTAAGGTATGTAGTAACAATTGGATTTTTCAATAATAACACACAAATATTTCATGAACAAAACCATACTGACATCTAACTCGACTGTAGCGCCATCTAGGTTCACAAAGGTCAACTAACTGGCCAAAATTTACGGCAGACTGACAGAGAAAAAGAAAAAAATACAAAAGTATATCAAAAATACAAAATAAGATATAGCGAATAAGATATAGATATATACAAAAGTATATCCACTATATCTTAAAAAATAATCCGACATATAAAATGGAAGAGCGTTAAAATAGCCGACAAGCTTAGACACACACGGAAAAGCCCCTCTTCGGTCCTTCTTCCTTTTTACTGGCCACACACCATCCATCCGTCCAGGCACCAGGAAGATATAATTCAGTATATTGAAATATAAGTACGTATGCATTACGTATGTAATAAATATAACATATTTTTATTACATACTAGCAACCCGCCCGGCTTCGCACGGGTGCAATTATATTATACCTATAAACCTTCCTCTTGAATTACTCTATCTATTAAAAAAAAACCGCTTCAAAATCCGTTGCGTAGTTTTAAAGATTTATGCATACATAGGGACGGACAGAAAAATGCGACTTTGTTTTATACTATGTAGTGACAAAAGCCGCACGTCCTCCGTCAGCTAAAATAAGTTAGTTTATTTAGCTTGCATAGTTGAGCCAGTTTTTCATACATGCTAGTTCACCGTTGGTGGACGCACATGTACGAAAAACTGGCTAAATGCTTGCGGTAGACGTTCGGCTTTAAGCTTAATATCGTGTGGTGACGGATTTATAATACACAATTCCACCAGCCTAAATCATCCTGTGGGTGTCGTAAGAGGCGACTAAAGCAACGCAAGAGGTAGATTACCTTCTTTTTTTGTTGCCGTGGAAATGCTTTATGTATACCACCACCCCCGGGGGAGAGGTCCGTAATTATGTGGGACTCCGACAAGGGTCGTCTACCCTGTCTAAAACCCCAGCGGTATACCCTCACACGGCGCGCTTGTGGCGCCACAAGTTCGCGTAAACGCAGTCGACTTTGACGTCCCGGCGTGGTGCCCACAACGCGGGCAAGCGACTGTCAGAGACGGCATCCCGGCAACTGGGACGCCCTCTCAGTCAACGAGGCTTTTGTCGGTGGCGGTTCCCCCGACCCCCCACCGGCCTCCTAGGCGAGGGCAGAAGGGGTTTGTTTCTTGACGCGCCCCCCTCCACCCCTTCCTCCGTCCGCAACGTGGGGCAGCCGGAGCTCCCTCCTTTGCAACCCGCCCCGCAGCCCCCGTGTGCGACGTAACGGCCTCGCAGAAGGAGGCCCGTCAGCCCGTTGGCGACGTTGGTGCACCGCAGTGGTCCAGGACTCGCAGGGCAACTCTAAGGGCAGAGGAGTCACTGGAGCCCCAATCCACTGCGGCGCTGGGTGCCGCTCTTCGTCTAACATCTCCCCGTGGGCCCGCCCGGTATGGCACTCAAGCCCCCTCACCACGACAAGGTGGCAGCATAGTCGAGGGGGAAGAGTTAGATTACCTAGCTGCAAGAGAAGGAAATCTTGACATTAACCCTGTGCCAACCTGTGTCTTGCCATCGTGGCACAGTAGGCTAATTTCCCTCCATGAAATTGGAGGAGACCCGACTGTAGTGGGTAATTTATGGGCCGATGATGATGATGTAAACTTCATCATGTTACCATAATGAAGCCAAAACAGCTGCTGGTCGGACTTTACTTATGTTTGACACATTTTTAGGGCAATCAAAGGAGAAAAAGACAGAGGGAATTTGTATAATCAATTAGAGCAAACTGCGGCGGACCTTTGGAGGACTCACTTAATCATCAATGAGTATGAACACATATCATTAGTTAATTAGCACCTCCCGTTTCAAAAGTTCAAGTTATTCCAACGCGATCCCAAAGTCGAACATCTGGTTTCATTTAACCAGAGGTGTGGCCGTGAGAAAGAACAAACGTAAATACAAAGTATATCTGTTAAAATTTGACTCACACGAATCGTGGTAATATTATAAATGTGCAGGTGTTGTATTTGAAATACAACAAATACAATGTGCGCTTTCATACCATCCATTATGTATTTAAAGTGATATTTTATAGAGGAAAGATTTGACTGTTTGTTGGGAATCTCAGACAAAACCATTTCTCTTACTTGGTGTCACTATTCGAAAAAAGTTTTTAAATTAATATGTATAATATGTAGGTATATAAAACATATCTTACAGATAAGATATGTTTTATATATTATACATATTAATTTAAAAACTACTCATAAAACACACTGTATAAACTGTATATAAAACAATTACAATTACTTTAAGAATCCAAGTTAGGCTAAAAAGAACAATAAAAACACAACATTCTTTGATCACGTCTTCTCGATGCATAAATACTTCGTGATGCGCGTTCGAGTATCAAAATTAATAAATATTGTTCTAATATTAAATAGAAAAATGTATAACACACATACTGACACACACTCTCGTAAGGTGCATATTTCATAATTGAAGACGTCTACGTACAAAATATAGAATAATAAAACGCATAAATTAATACAATAATTTTTAAAAGTTCAGGTGTCTGGTTCAATAATAGAGTCGTGAAGACAGCGATAGTTTTGCTGTAAAACACTCCAGGGAGCAATGTCTGTCTACGAAAATTGCTGACTATTACATAACATTATCCAGACACTTCTAGGCACCTTCGGGGCTACTTACAAGATCAAACTGCAATTGACCAGTTTTGAGATTTAGCCCCCGTACACACTAGCGGCTAGCCGCGCGGCCTGCCGCTTTTCTAGTTTAATATGCAACCTCGATGAAATCGCGTTAAGCTGGTTTTTTTTAAGAGTCGAACATTCAAGTTGGAGTCGGCATCCTTCCTCTGATATAAAGTCTGAGTCTATGTTTGGCTATCTCTCCTTTCTATCTCTTTCGCACTTAGCATTCATTCTTCCATTGTTCTTATCTTACTAATATTATAAACGTGAAAGTTTGTAAGTATGGATGGATGGATGGATGGATGGATGGATAGATGGATGGATGGATGGATGTTTGTTACTCTTTCACGTAAAAACTACTGAATGGATTTTAATGAAACTTTACAATAATGTAGCTCATACATCAGAATAACACATAGGCTACAAGTTATAAAGATATTATGTGAATTACAACAATATAAACAAGTCGAATTCAAAATTTCTAATTGTCAAATTTTCGACCATATTAAACTATAGACAACTAACGTTTCGCTGTCAGTTGCGTTTTGTTAAAGTAGGTTTTATACGGACGGGATAAAAATCTCAGGTATCCTATGTCCAACTTTCTTTTTGTTTTAAATATATATAATGCGGAACAAAGTTCGCCGGGTCAGCTAGTACCAAATACTTTCATTCATCAGTATCATTCCGATTTGACTATTTTATCATTAACTTTAAATCTATTTCAATTTTAACTATAGTGTCCAAAATCTATACTAATCTATACTAATATATAAAGCTGCAGAGTTTGTTTGTTTGTTTGTTTGTTTGAACGCGCTAATCTCAGGAACTACTAGTCCGATTTCAAAAAATCTTTCAGTGTTAGATAGTCCTTTTATCGAGGAAGGTTATAGGCAATATATTATTTTCAAAAGAATTAGGGATCCGTATGAAATTTGCGATTTTGTAAACCAAGGTGTAAAATCGAAAATCTATTCATGCGTGCGCTGCAAAAACTATTAACAATAGAACAAAATGATGTACTACGGGTTTGTAGGTCTTATAAAGATCTACAAAAAAGTCCGCGAGAGCACATATCTAACTATCATAGTTTAGTCACAATAATAGAGATAAGCACGCGTTCGAAGCCCACGCGGGCGAATCCGCGCGCAAAAGTTAGTATACAATAAATCTATACTAACATATAAAGCTGCAGAGTTTGTTTGTTTGTTTGAACGCGCTAATCTCAGGAACTACTGGTCCGATTTCAAAAAATCTTTCAGTGTTAGATAGTCCATTTATCGAGGAAGGTTATAGGCCATATTTTATTTTCAAAAGAATTAGGGATTTTGTAAACCAAGGTGTAAAATCGAAAACCTATTTATGCGTGCGCTGCAAAAACTATTAACAATAGAACAAAATGATGTAGCGCATATCTAACTATCATAGTTTAGTCACAATAACCGCTTATAAGTTCATAAAAAATATGCATAGAGATAAGCACGGGTTCGAAGCCTACGCCGGCGAAGCCGCGCGCAAAAGCTAGTCCAAAATATACGCGTTAAGCGGTTGGACCGCGGTTGCATATTAAATCTATACTAATATAATAAAGCTGCAGAGTTTGTTTGTTTGTTTGTTTGTTTGAACAAGCTAATCTCAGGAACTACTGGTCCGATTTCAAAAAATCTTTCAGTGTTAGATAGTCCATTTATCGAGGAAGGTTATAGGCCATATTTTATTTTCAAAAGAATTAGGGATTTTGTAAACCAAGGTGTAAAATCGAAAACCTATTTATGCGTGCGCTGCAAAAACTATTAACAATAGAACAAAATGATGTAAGCACGGGTTCGAAGCCCACGCCGGCGAAGCCGCGCGCAAAAGCTAGTCCAAAATATACGCGTTAAGCGGTTGGACCGCGGTTGCATATTAAACTAGGAAAGCGGCAGGCCACGCGGCTAGCCGCTAGTGCGTAAGGGGGCTTACTGTTATCTATTAGCCGCGGCCTGTTCAAGTGGCAGTATAAAAAAGAGGAAACTTTCTTGCACGCTTGTCGTCATTGAATTCCATCAGAAGACCTTTTGATACCGGGTATTAGGCGTAATTGTAAAGTTCAACACTTTCCATTTCCCGAGCCACCAAGGGACCTGGAAGTTTTCGCACGTCCCACGTAATGAATCGCATTCAATTACTAGTTTCGGCTCAATCACTAACGAGAACCAGCCATCGCCCCCACTTACACTGTAGTTAAGCTCTGACATGAATATTTATGCTTTTTTATCCCCCAACTACACGCGTAAGCGAGTGAACTAACATATTCATATGGTCTTATTTCTTCTACATATACGTTAATTATCCGGTTCACTATCACTATTCACTATCACTACATAGTATAAAACAAAGTCGCTGCCGTCTGTCCGTCCCTTTGTATGCTTAGATCTTTAAAACTACGCAACGGATTTGATGCGGTTTTCTTTAATAGATATAGTGGTTCAAGAGGAAGGTTTATATGTATAATACATGCATAATATTGTAGAGAAACACTGATAAATTTAGATGTTCATCATTGCACCTGTGCGAAGCCGGGGCGGGTCGCTAGTATATAATAAAGCTGCAGAATTTGTTTGTTTGAACACGCTAATCTCAGGAACTACTGATCCGATTTCAAGTGTTTGATGCATCAATTTCAATGTTGGATAGTCCATTTATCGAGGAAGGTTTCTTTTGCGAAATAAAAAAATTTCGTCACCCCGCGGGTGACACAGCGAGTGCAGCTAGTCTATTTATTCAAGCGTTACTCTTTAACCTTTTAATTCTTATGCATAATGGATTTTCAATTTATCCACCCATACTAACAATGCTTAGTCAAGCTTCCTCCAGTTGCATGGAGGGTAATTAGCCCACTGTGCCACGCTGCCACTTTTTCTTCTCTTGCGACTCGGTTGTCGGCCTTGTCATGTCCTTTTGTCGGCTCTTACGACACCCTCACGTTGGAATTGGGTGGTGACACTATTTGTTCTAAATCCACCTTGTAAGGGTGTAGTAGTTATAATAATAATACATCTACCTTTAAACTATGTACTCAACACTATATTTATATTCTACTAGTCACTACATATTATAACACAAAGTCGCTGTCGTCTGTCCGTCCCTATATATGCTTAAATCTTTAAAACTACGCAACGGATTTTGAAGCGGCTTTTTTAATAGATAGAGTGATGCAAGAGGAAGGTTTATAATGTATAATACATTCATAATATTGCAGTGAAACACTGATAAATTTAGAGGTTCATCATTGCACCCGTGCGAAGCCGGGGCGGGTCGCTAGTTACTAATAAACAGTTTAGTTCTTATTCAGCAGTCAAGTGTTTGATTCAACCTCACAACCTAACGGAAAGTCATTATATGTGTAGTGTAAGCAAACCATTCCATTTATGCTGTTCGAGGCTACAGATAACCAAAGTAGAATCGAAAATATTTGCATTCAAGATGTAGGTACCGTTGCCAAAACATTGGCAAAGATCTTTTTCGTCGGCGGTTAATGACCCAGATAAATGAAGGGTCACGAAGCCTGCCTCAACATGAAACCAAAGCATGTAATTGTAGCAGGCCCGATTCAGTTGTAGGCCTTTTACGGGCTGAGGTGTGATGATAACATCAACGATGACTGCCTCGTTGGTCTAGTGGTTAGATGTGCCGCCTTTGGATCAACGGGTCCCGGGTTCGATTCTGGGGTCGGGCAAGTGTCTTTGTCTAAAACCAGAGGCACTGGCTCCGAGTCTGGGTGTCATTTCTATCTGAAAATATGCATGTATTTACAAAAAAAAAATGTATGTAAGTAGTTCATAATCCATCGCGTTACTATAACACAAGCATTAAGTTGCTTACCTTGGGACGAGATGGCGTTGTGTGAAATGTCCAAGGATATTTATTTATTTAACGTATTTTAAAAATATCTTGCAAGTCTCGTCTACCTTACATAAAAGTCCGTTTTTGTTAAAGTAAAAAAAAAGTAGCCTTTATTGCTGCTTTTTTTTTAATTACACTTAGTATGTACATGCCTATTTACTAAACACTTAGTTCATTTAATTTAATATATTATTTAAACTATCGGCAACTGGATGTTTGTTTATGACAGCTTGTCTGTCGACAAAGACCTCCTCTAAATATTTCCACATATTCCTGTCTCTTGCCAAATGAGTCCATACCGGACCAGCCACTTTCTTGAGGTCATCTTCCCATCTTTTACTAAACCACAGCACTTCTGATTGTGTTTTTTACTATTCACCGTGTCGAACCGCCCGTAATTATATTTTAATTACAATAAGTTTGAGGATTGCACCACAACGATGTTTACACTTCGAGCACCGGAACCGGATTCTTTAAAATATATATTATGTAAAGTATCTAATCCACAAATTCGCATAACTGCGCATAATGCTGAGTAGTTCCAGATTTCGGGCGTTTTCAACAATATGCTTATCATCATTATTTCAGCCAAAAGATGTCCACTGCTGGGTAATGTCCTCCCTAAACCGATTATCTCCACACCCTTCAGCGGAGACAAAAGTGGACTAGCAAATATCGCAACCTCAGTGTAGGAAAGCTCGTTTTATTTCATTCCGAATCATCACCGTTACAGTGACATCTCGGCCGTGTGATGGAACTTTTCCCAGGATGCGACGGTGTTGTACGTGTCGCTAAAGTCCGTACTAATTGACTAGACCTGTTGTCGAACTAAGTCCACTTCCAATAGATTCCGAAACGCAATAGTTCACGTATTATCTAACTAATTTCTCAATTATATATGTATTAACTAGCTGACCGGGCTAGTTAATACGATATAGTTAAGACGTTGTCCTGCATGATGTTCGTTTACCGACTGTAGGGCCATCTGTCGGACTGATGTCTGAATCTAAATCAAACCTTAACTTAGTTGCAACATCAATAAAAAACACAGAACATATCAGAATGTTTACATTAAGTATTTATAAATATATACAGTCCACTCTTCTCTACACTTACACTATACCTAGTGTGTTAACTGGGAAATCTGGGGTGGATTCACTATGGGGGTATGTTTTTTTTTTTTTATGTAAGAGCAGGCAGATGACTGCATTCCGCCTGATGTTAAGTGGAAATGCCGTCCAGAAGTGGGGATACCTAGTGCTAGACTGTAAGTATAGCATTAGCCATCCCCACCCTGCCGGCCCGCAAGATGCCTCTTCACGCTTCGTTTGAAAGACCCCATATTGTAGGTAGGTGGAAATACGTGCGCAGGGAGGGAGTTCCATGCTTTTAGGGTGCGACAAAGGAACGAGTTGCTAAATTTCTTCGTTCGCGATGGAATGGCGGCTACGGTGTAACTGTGGCACTGAAGGCCCGCACGCGTATTACGGCAAAGGAAAGGAGAGGGAGGGATAAGGGAGACAAGCTCTTCTGAGCACTCCCCGTGGTACAGTCGGTAGAATGCACTCAGAGCAGCAATATCACGACGGAGTTGTAAGGGCTCGAACTTCATGATTACATTTTCATCACCTATAATGCGAATTGCTCGACGCTGCATCCGATCCAAAGCTTCAAGTAGATACTTAGCGGAGCCGTCCCAGAGGTGTGAGCAATACTCGGCGGAGGACCGCACCTGAGTTTTATACAACAGGTACAGCTGCTCAGCCGAGAAAAAGCGCCGCACCTTGTTCAGGACTCCGAGTTTACGTGAGGCTGTTTTGATCACAGCCTCGATGTAATTTTTAGGATTTAGGTCGCAGCAGATTTCCATTCCAAGCAAGGTGATGTTACTCTGTAACGCAAGTGTCGTGCCCAGAAGAGACGGGAGAGGAAGAAATGGTGACTTTTTAGCGGAGAACGCGCATGTTTGAGTTTTTTTTGGAATTAAACTCAACCAGGTTGTTAGATCCCCATTCTGAAATGTGGTTCAACGTCTGGTTAAGTTCAATCACCAAATTGACTCGTTTTTCGGCAGTCTCCACTGGCCCTGCCCCCGGATGTCCGAAGTATCCCGCATGAACTGTACTATCATCTGCATAGCAATGAATGTTACCTAATGGAAGCATGTCATTGATATGCAGAAGAAACAGGGTGGGGGATAACACGGAACCCTGAGGTACACCAGCGTTAACTGGTAGGAGTTGCGATGAGCATCCATCCGAAACAACAAGTATTCTACGCCCGTGGAGGAAGCTCGCAATCCACGTGCAGAGCTGAGCAGGCAGACCATATGCCGGAAGCTTGGAAAGAAGGCTTTTGTGCCAAACGCTATCAAAAGCTTTGGCGATATCTAGGCTGATTGCTAGCGTTTCACCACGCTTGTCCATAGCCTCACCCCAGAGATGTGTGATGTACGCTAGAAGATCACCTGTGGACCGATTCGGCCTGAAGCCATATTGGCGATCGTTTATTACGTGGTGATCTTCTAGGTAATGGATTAGTTGATTATTTGTTCCATTGTTTTGCACATCACTGAGGTGATAGCTATTGGCCGGTAGTAGGCCGGGTCGGCGCGATCTCCCTTTTTGGGTATCGGCTGCACAATGGCTTCCTTCCAAGATTCCGGGACTCTTCCCAAGCTAAGGGAAAGCCGAAAAAGACGCGTGAGCACAGGAGACAACTCAGCTGCGCACCTCCTTAGTACTATAGGCGGTACTCCGTCGGGCTCACTAGCTTTCCGTGTATCAAGTAACTGTAGTGCAGTGCGTACATCACGTTGCCTGATTTTTAGGTCAGGCATTGAAAAGCCACAGTGAGGAAGCGTTGGTGGCGATGCATTACAGTCATCGACTCGGGAGTTAGCCGCAAAGAGTTGCACCAGAAGATCGGCCTTCTCCTGAGGCTTGTGGGCCAGTAACCCGTATGGACGCCTGAGAGGTGGTAGCGAAGGTTGGCAGAAATTGCTCTGCACGTTTTTGGCCAAACGCCAGAAGCTACGTGAACCTGTGGGGTGCGAAAGCAATTCCTGGCCAATCCGCGCAATGCGCTGGGCATCCGCCCTAATGTAGGCCTTTTTGCAGGACTTGGAAGCTTTATTGTAAGCTGCCTTCAGAGAGTCTATAGCAGGGTCGCCATTAGCACGACCTCTGATCCAAGCGCGATAGGCCAACTGTTTCGTGGAAACAGCATCAGCGCATTCGCGGTTAAACCAGAGGTTACGTCTATCCTTACTGATGATATCCGAGAACGGAATGTAGTATTCCATACCTAACTTGATCTCCTCAGTAAGGGCAGCGGTGGATAATGTCGGATCACTCTCTCTGAAGCAGCGTTGCTTCCAGGGGACAGAAGCGAAGTAGTCACGCATTCCATCCCAGTCTGCAGAGCCATAGTGCAAAATGCGACGAGTACTTGCTACTGGTCGTGGAGGGCTGGCCCACGGGACTTTGGTGGATATTAGGCAGTGATCGGAAGAACCTAGGGGCGCCTGGACCTCGACCTGGTATTCTGCCGGGTGTGTTGTTAGTAGGAGGTCCAGCAAAGAAGGCGCATGACTGGCTATGTCCGGAATCCTGGTAGGCCTATCGACCAGCTGCGTCAGATCGTGCGTCAGAGCGAATGCATGAGCAGATTTTCCCGCATGGTCTGTTTTATGGGATTTCAGCCACATATCATGGTGTGCGTTGAAATCGCCTAAAAATACCAATTCTGCGTTCGGAAATTGCTCCTGCGCGGCATCTGCCACTTGGCTAAGGTGATTGAAAAGTTGGGTTGTCTCCATATCGCCGCTATGGGATCTATGGAGGCCAACGTACACTCGACTCTGAAGACCCAAGTCCACGTGAACCCCAAGGATAGAGAAGGAAGGGTCTTCCAAGCAGCGGAGACGTCGACAACAGATACCCGCCCTGACAAACAAGCATACCCCGGCCTTGGCTTTGAAGGACTCTTCTAGTACGTAGCCAGGATAGTCAAGGTAGCTTGCATCGGCAGGGCAGGGTGGTATTTGAGTCTCCGTAAGAAACAACATTGCTGGCCGTGCTGTCTCAAGGTGTTGGTGGACGGCGACGAGGTTAGCATGGAGTCCGCGAATGTTGCAGAACTCCACCTTAAAAAGCGATGATTTGGTGGGGCTGTGCACCGTTGAACGACCAATATTCATTGTTTGTGCTGCCATGTTAAAAGAGAAAAACGAAGAGAAGCGTGAAGTGAGGAAAACTTTGCCACGACTGAAATAAACAAATTATAAGGGTGTGTGTGTGTGTGTGTATGTGTATGAGTGTAAGTGTGTGTGAAAGGTGTTTCACCGAAGGGTTGTACGGAGAGAAGAAGTGCTGAACCGCCGGACGGAAGGGCCCCCGAACCCCCCCAGAAGTGGCAGCCGGGACCCCACCTTCCGGTCACCAACCGGCACGACCGTCCACCCCGGGATTATGCGTGACATGATAGGGCAGCCAACGCGAGCTGGTTAAGCACGGTTGGGCCCCTGTACTGTGCCACGGGCGGCCAGCGGAACAGCCGTTTCATCGGGTCTCCCTGGCCGGCGGATCAACGCAATTCTCCCCATACATTAGTTTGGCAGACACCCCTAACGGCTCAGTCAGTCGTAACAACGCTGCCTCAAGCGCTGGTAGTATGCCGGCTGATCTCGAAACGCGGCTGACAAGCAGCCACTTCACGAGTTTTTCGTCGTGCATACGGTGGTAACAAACCAGGCGGGTAAACCCTACCACCAGTTGAGCAGTTACCAGCTCTGTATTCCCATTAGTCGCCTCTTACGACACCCATAGGGAGGAAGGGGCAGTGATTTGTATTCTTGCTACGTCACGGAATGTATGTATATATACGATTTTACATCTACTTAAATTAAAAACTTGGGTTCGAAACGCGCCAGCCGGTCACGTGACAATTAAACCACGTTTTATAGCACATCCAACGGGAAAGGGATAAAACACACTTACACTTCCACTTAGGGACAATTTTATGAATTTATGATTATTATGATTTTATGAATCGGATAATTCATAAAATCCTACTACTTAGTATTATAAAATTGGAAGTGTAATAAAAGAAAGTCGGATTCCCGTGGGATGTGATATTTATCGTGGTTTATGAAAACGCAACTGACAACGAAACCTTATGTTTTATAGGATATTATGGTTGAAAATTTGACAATTAGAACTTTTGAATTTGACTTGTTTACGTATTGTTGTAATTCACACAATATCATTACAAATTGTAGCCTAAGGTGTTATTCTGATGTTTAAGCTATATTATTGTAAATAGGGATGTGAAAAAATAATCGATTTAAAATCTTACTTTTTTAAAGTAAACATCGATTTTATTACGTGATTTTATTTTTATGATATATCGATTTTTTTATATTCAATTTTTTATAATCGTTTTATCAATTATTACATATTTCTCAATTGCAATTAAGTTTGGTTTTTTGGCCCGGAGCCCGGAATGCGAACTGCCAATGAATACTATCTCAATTAAATTACATTAACGCCTTATGTGCATCTGTGATGGCATTCCTTCTGCTGTGCTTTTGAAACAGTTTAGTAAATTTATATAATCAAACATTCAGTAGATACAGTCAACAAACTGTACCATTTTAAATTTTACCGATATTTGGTTATTAAGTCATTCATTATTCGTTAGTGAAATAAGGATTTCTAGTTTTTGAATTATGTTATACCTACAATTTTTTATTTGAATAATTTTATGTTTGTTCATTTTGGTATGTGACAAACATTTTAATTTGAACCTTTTATAATTTGATTGTTCTAAAACTTTAATTTGGGTTGATGATCTAAGAACTTACTATTACTGTTGTTTATTTTTAATTAATAAATCTACATATGGCGTTTATTTATAATTGGCAAATTAGGAAAACATCGATTAATATAATAAAATCGATTATTTTATTAAGAACAATCGAATATTTATTAACCGATTTTTCATTAAAAACAAAAAAAAATGCGAATTTAATAATAATCGAGTTTTTATGAACAAACAATGTCACATTTGTAAAGTAAAATCCATTCAGCAGTAGTTGGTTTTTACGTGTAAGAGTAACTAAACTAACATTCAACATCCGTCTATACTTACAAACAAACTAACTTTCACACATATAATGTTAGTATTAGCAAACACAGGCAGTGCTGCCATCCCCAACATAGAGTTAAACTGTAGATATGCCGAAATAAAACTGTAGAAAACTGTAAATATCAAATTAAAACCAGTAAATCTCCAGTTTTATTTATAATGTTAGTTATATAAACATATATATTATTTATATATTTATTATATTATTTGATATAATATATTATATTATATATATGTATATATATATATATTATATGAAATAAAATTAGTAATACATATTTAAAAGCTAGTATTGCAACACTTCAGGAAATGAGACAAGCGATTTTTGAGGAATTCAAAAATAAAAACTGTTTTTAAATGTCCATAATTATCAATGAACCATGACAATGAAATTTACCTCCGGTTCGATGATAGTTGGTTTTACCGAAGCTGACATAGGGCACGGACTACTACGTGGCAAATAAAAATTTTAGATTTCGAGGCCTAAACTAAAAACTGAATTTCCATAAAACTGTAGATCTACAGTTAAATTAAAATTTAAAACTGAAGTTGGCTTTGGCTACACAGCAGTTCACCTTCACTGTGCACCGAGTGCACACATTAGTATAGTAGGACAAACATGAAACAACACAAAACATGTATAATCAACACGTGTTTTTAAAAATTACAAAGGATTAAATATAGCGTATACCTTGGGAATATGATAGTAATGTAATTCACTAATAAAATATAATCAGTTCATGAACAAAACCATACTGACATCTAATTCGACTGTAGCGCCATCTAGGTTCACAAACATCAACTAACTCTTTACGTAAAAAAGCTATGTAAATTTTCCTTTCTTTGAAATTTATTCAACAAATATGATTTGATTAGCTATGATTTTCTTCTCGTTGGTATTTCTTTTCGTTTAACCTTGTTTCTGGCCTCTCCATTGCGTATATTCAACTCTCGACATGGGCAACATCAACTCGTGAGGCTGAGTTCGTAAATTTGGCTGAGGCCATGAAAGAGGCTATCTATGTGCCTGAATAGTCTGATGAAGGAGTTAGGTCTACACGGTTTTACTATATGTAAGAATGCATGCTGATAACATATGTGCCATTGGCGTTTCCGATGATAATTCTTCGTTAGGCATGTGCTGTGGTGGGGTTACGAAAGCCTTGGTCCGTTTGCAAATGAATTCCTTTTTCACACCACACTCTTAGCTTCTGAATTGAATTTAGAGTACTGAACGGACAAATTTTACCGCCACGGTATGTGATAGCGCGTCGGTTTTTTATTGCACACAGCATAATTATTCGGAAGTTCAAATATTTGTCACGGTGGAGATACACAGAAACACACCTCCTACCTTTATGGCAATGAAGATAGAGTACAGTTATAGATAACTGAGAAACGATATAGCTGATACGATTAAACTATTAAATAGGGGGTCCCCGCGCGATAGAGATCTACAGACCAATAAGCCAATTCCCATGCTTGTACAAACTCTTCTCATCGTTAATAATTCAACGAATAAGAACTACACTAGACGCTGAACAACCAATCGAACAGGCGGGTTTCAGAAAGGCTTCTCAACTATAGACCATTATCTACACCTTGGAATTACTAATCGAAAAATATCCTACTAATATTATAAACGTGAAAGTTTGTATGTATGGATGGATGGATGTTTGTTACTCTTTCACGTAAAAACGACTGAATGGATTTTAATGAAACTTTACAATAATATAGCTTATACATCAGAATAATACATAGGCTACAATTTATAACGATACTAGCTGACCCGGCGAACTTTGTTCCGCATTATATATATTTAAAACAAAAAGAAAGTTGGACATAGGAAACCTGAGATTTTTATCCCGTCCGTATAAAACCTACTTTAACAAAACGCAACTGACAGCGAAACGTTATGTTGTCTATAGTTTAATATGGTCGAAAATTTGACAATTACAAATTTTGAATTCGACTTGTTTATATTGTTGTAATTCACATAATATCTTTATAACTTGTAGCCTATGTGTTATTCTGATGTATAAGCTATATTATTGTAAAGTTTCATTAAAATCCATTCAGTAGTTTTTACGTGAAAGAGTAACAAACATCCATCCATACATCCATCCATCCATCCATACTTACAAACTTTCACGTTTATAATATTAGTAAGAAGTAAGATTGTGTGTAAATTTATAGAGAAGTTAAATTCAAAATTCTAACTGTCAAATTTTCAGCCATATTTAAATATAGACAACATAAGGTTTCGCTGTCAGTTGCGTTTTGTTATACCACGTATTATATCACATGCCACGGAAACGGGATAAAAATCTCAGTTATCCTATGTCCGACTTTCTTTTATATATAAAGATGTTGGACAATTCACAAAATCATACATACTACATTATTACTTATACTAAATACATTAAAAAGAATACCTGATTATTTGACCTTATTTGTTTATATTTATTTTCCTAATAAAAAATTGAACTTAATACAATCCAAAATCTGCTCATTGATTGCCTTTATGGCGAAACAAAGTTCGCCGGGTCAGCTAGTTATATCATGAACGAGAGAGCTCCGCATTTGATCTCACGTGTCGACTGTCAACGCACACGCGTACGTGCTGAGTTTGGTACTGCGCCCTAAGTTTTAAATACTGCCACTCGCACGCGGCGCATGACAGCCAATGCGAGTCTGACCATGTGCGGCGGGGCTTTAGATAGCTTTCATAGTCTACAAAAAAGCATTCGACACAGTTTCCCACCAAAGCATCTGGGAAACGTTGGAAGAGCAGGGCGTAGAAAACGTTTACATAAAAGTAATAAAAAATATATATTCGAAAGTAGTAGGGATTCGACGGTTCTGGCTCACCAATCAGAAGGGTGGATCGCGACTGATCAGAATGGTGAAATTACAAAAAAAAAAAAAAAAGGTTGGTGTCTTTTTGTATTATTTGTCATGCGCTGATCACGATTCTGCAATCCATTTATGTGTAGGATCAACGGTTCCAGAGATGACTAGTTGATTCCGGTGTCTGCGGCCCAATCGTCGATAAAACGACCCTTTTTTATGTTCCCTCGACCCTTATTTTTTGCTTGAACCTTTTTTTTAATCGATCTCGTCTCGCATCGTCGTTACTTGATGATTTATATTCTGAATAATTATTAAAAGACATTATACTTAAATGTTGTTACAATTCTTATTTCAGAATTTAATTACTACATCTCTAACCTAACCTACAAAAACTAAAACCTAAACAGAAAACCAAAAAAGGAGAAAAAAAAAATTGGTGTCTTTTTGTATGTTTTGCCATGCGCTGATCACGATTCTGCAATCCATTTTTGCGTAGGATCAACGTTCCAGAGATGCTAGTCATCAAGTAACTTATTCCTAATTGATTTCTGATGTCTGCTGACTAAGCCGACTCCATTTTTTTATGTTCACCCGACCCTTATTTTTTGCTTGAACCTGCAAGTGCCTTGCAATTTTGAATCATAAATAAAAGACAATATTTCAGTGTTGCTAGAATTTTTATTCCAGAATTTTATTACCTACTTCGTACCTATAAAATATGAGCGGAACATCTCATCCACTAAAATATCGTTGTACAGTGTGTTCCCCGTAAATATATTCGTGAAACTATTCGTTGAACATCTCTGAAACTTATATAGCAAATACATTAAGCAATATTCACCACAAACTGAAGTCCAATCATTCTGAATCCGATCAATATTCCAGTTCCACCTTTTGCAATTTCTTTTCAGGAACTCGAGATGATATTGTGCAGGTGTTCGCCCATATGAATCAAAATATTGACCGATGCCATTCGTATCGATATGTACAGCTACCCAATGTGAACCTGGTTTATCATCCGCATCCAAATTGCATATTATATACGTTGGTACATGGGTATGCATAGCTAGTCTATTAGCAGCATAAACATTATTTTCTAGAGTGGGATGAATCTTTTTCAAATGTTTTTGTATTTCTAGTGTATCCATGATATTACTGCCATTAGCAGATTATTACAGTACCAATCTATTCAATGGTTGTCGTAGGAATGTTCAATTATAGTGATTTGTAAATATTTAATTGCATTCAGTCACAAAACAGGTTGATTCCTGTTACCAAGGAACGTGAGATAAATGTTTGTAGACACATTTATTTTTTTAGGATTCGTCGGATCGGCCCCACCTGTCACATAAATTTGTTTATTTATGGATTTGCTTTAGATAACAATGGTATTTCATTAATTTTTTTAGGATTCGCCGGGTCCGGGCCGCCCATTACGAGGGTTGATTTGTAGGATCACAAAAAGCATGTAGCAACCTGTTGCGAACGAATACCCCATAACTTTGATTATTTATGGATTTGCTTTTGCTATAAAAGATCAAACCGTTGCAGCCATGCAGTTAGTCTACGATCGTGTCACCGTTTGTGACCATCGCGCTCCAATACTACGTCAGCGCATCAATGGCCATGGAGGTAAGTGTTTATTCTATTGACAAACTTATTTGTATTTCTGTTGTTGTTTCTTATGGTGTATGTGTGTATAATAGGTAATATTGTAACAGTGCATTAGGGTAAGAAACATAATTGTAAACTACTGTCCGAATAAAAGGCTATTATTATGTATGTGTGTATGTGTATGATTAAGTGTAAACAAATTGATATTAACATTATAACTCTGTTGTTGCAGAGATCATTCAGCTTCGCAGACGATAATGAAAATACCTATAAACAGTATTACTACTCACCGCTCTCCCCTCAACATGAAGAAGAGACTAATGACATCGTCAATAATAACACATGCGATGCTGGAAAAAGGAAATCGCAACCGATTGATATTTTTTTTGAAGTGGCACCTAAAATGAAAAAGAAGAAACCGGTATCGTCAACCGTTGCCCGAGCCGCTAGAGATGGTGTGTCATATATTTCTACTAATTCTGACGATGAAGACCAAGCGACGCATCTCATAAAAATTGAAATGTACGATATGAAGAAGCTATGTAAGATTCCAACTAGTGATCATTGGAAACACGCCACCACGAGGATCAAATATTATGTAAAGAATAATAAGGATAGCATCTACGACAACACAAACAGCCTCGTATACAATATTACAAAGACAATAGCAGAAAGTGAAAAAGTTAAAAAATACTTTTATAACAATGACACTCAGTAGCTGATTACTTAGTGAATGTGATTCTGTTTACTTAAATTACTTGTGTGTACTTATTAGATTATTGCTGACTTTTTTAGCTGAGAGAAAGCCAACAGCAGAAGAAAGAGACGTGTGTGGTATACGTGTGCAGAACACATCATTGAATAGTGAAGCTATGACACTGAGTGTAGAAGAAAAAGAGAACAATATGCAGTACTCAAGAGCGGAATATCCATTCTTCAGTTCAAAATCTAGACGGTTGCTCAGTTTCGAATTCTGGCCTCTGGTTATGCGACAAAACCCTGAAGATCTTGTAGAAGCCGGTTTCTTTTATACTGGCCATGGAGACAGGACCAAGTGTTTCCATTGTGGTGGCGGTTTAAAAGATTGGGAAGATGATGATGATCCTTGGCAGCAACATGTTCAGTGGTTTAGTCAATGTGCTTATGTAAAGTTTAAAATGGAACAGTGTTTTGTATAAGATTAAATGGGGGGTTTATATATAAATAAAAAATGCTATTTTACATACAATTTGCTTTATTTAATTTTACATTTTTTTTTTTTTTTTCTATAATTACATACGCTCAATATGCATTACACATAACACATAAATCTAACATACTACATACATTATGATCTTAACTACTATAGTCTACAGTAACATTTCTGTTTTTATCTATTTCAATAATGTTATCAAACTCAGCATAAACTATACAGTTAATTGTTTGTATTAGTGAGGATTCAAATCGTACTTCTAATCTTACACTACCATGCCTTACGAGATTCCAATGAGCTGATGAGTTAGCTGATAAATCGGGAGTTAAGTCAAATGCTAATAGACAGTACCTTTGTCATATTGTTCATAAGAGATTGCATTTCCTTCATTAAGAAAGTAAATACCAGTTCCAGAGAACAAAGTATGATATGCCGATGTATACACACTATTATTAAAAGATGGTTGCAAGGCTTTTGAAGGTATTTGTTGACCATCAATATATAAGCTGAAAGAATTAATACCAAAGTTTGCAAAATTAAATGGATTTTTGGAAAGGGAGCCATTAAATGCAGAATTGTTCACAAACCCAATTATACATCTTTTGGGTACCTGTCCTAAGAATATATTATCAAGAGTTTTTCCTTGAACAACTTTGACTTCAGCTCGAGTAATAGGATATTTTGCAGTGGTAGTACTTAAAACTTTCTGATGTGCAAGCAATACACTTGGATTAATTCGTGCTCTTCGTACAATAAGGGTTGCATCAGTAATACAAGCTTTAAACTTTACATCGTTTGAACCAGCAATTAAATTAAAACTTTCTCTTGATCGAACTAATTTTACACTCATTTCAACACCATTAATTAAAAATTTATCTTGATTGAAAATGTCACCATGAAGGTGTCCGATCATTTCTACTTCCCTACTTTCAGCAACTAAATCCTGTCTTTTAGCAAATCCAATATTTTTACCATCTGTAGAATCCATTTTTCCTGCTGTGTCCTCATACCAAAGACTACAAGTAAGATGAGATTGTTTAGCAGCAGGTGCATAATTCAGAAGGGTTTCCATGTATGCTCGATAGGTATATAAATTATTCGCGTCAAAATATGTTAGATACGAATTAGGTTTTTCACTACCATAATCCTCCATAAATTTATTATTAGCTCTAGCAAAACGATTGCTACACTGAGATACACCCCCTCTAATGCCAGCTTTAAAAAAAGCAATTTTGTCATAGTCCGTTAACAATTCTATTTCTATTTTCGTAAATTTTAACATTGCGTCCCAACTTAAGCCTGGAGCAGTATAGTAATGGGCAGGATCTAAACCTTAAGTTTGAATACAAAGCTTTCTAAAGTTTTCAAATACATCGGTCAAAAGTAAAACATCAGTTTTTAAATACAAATTGGAATAATCGGACATACTACTACACTTAAAATGTTGCCAAATATCTTTTGCGTGATTATAATCATCATTTGAAATATTTGAATCTGTGAGTGAACTATAAAACTGGTGTTGATCAGGAAGTGATAGATGTTTCAAACAATCACTATTACTCATAAATTCATAAGGATAAATTCCTTTCCATTTTAAACGTAAAAAATCTTCAGTATTAGGATAGTTTCTTTTTAATTCAGTAAACTGATCATCATTAAGATTTTTAGCTAGTTGATCTAAACTACATGATAAAAATTTCAATGAATCTACGAATTTTAGACTTACTGGTTGATTATTTATTGTTAACTGTTTTGAAAATGATATGTATCTCTCTTTATTTTGTGGAATAACTTCAACCTTGCCATCTTCGAGGTTTAATGCGTGGACAATAAAATGAGCATCGTAGTGACTGAGGTTATGTAAAAATATTGGAACATGATGAGGGGTTCTGAACTTAGAACTACACACTTGATGTGCAACACCCCTAAAACTACCAGTGTGCCAATCAAAATCGTAAAAAGGATCTTCATTTAACTCAGATTCACAAATATGGCAAATGTTTGATTTAGAAATTTTAATGTTATCTTCATCTGATAATAAAACGGGACATTTTTGGAAACTATTTTTTTTTACTATTGTTTTCACATCTTCACAAAGATGATTCATAAACACCTGTGCGCAGTTTGCCCCACTATACGTCTCATATTTTGACAGTCTATCATCATATGAACATTTAATGTAATATCCGAAACTATACACTTCATGTTTTTGAATATTACTTGTACTAGGTCTGGATGGATCGTTACTGCATGATTCTATAGGGTTCAAAAATGCTTCGAAGTCTGCATAAACCACAAAGGGCATTTTCAACTTTCTCACGAATTTATCAAATTTTAATTTATTATTTGATGTTGCTTTACCAAACCAATCCTTTTTGGAATGTTCACCATTTGGTAATTCCGTGCAAATGTGAGTGCAATCATATTGTTGATGGTTATTAAGTCTTTCCTCTGATGGGAAATGAAGTAAACATGAATCACATATATATATTGCATGATGATGACTTGATATTTGTGAACTAACTAATCGCGATAAGTTTTTAATATAACAGTAATGATTGTTAGTACCATTCGATATATATAGTAGGTTGATATGATTAGGCATACGACATTTTGTTAAATATAAAGGACCTACAACAGAATTACAGTTTTTTTCTTTATTATACTCTAACCCAAAAACATTTACTTTTGATATATCTACTATTTTAACTGGAAAAGAAATACCAGCAAATTTTAGTTTATTTCCGTATATTGCGTAAGATGTTACCCGATCTTTATTTTTACATACAGGATATAAACCAGAGAGTAATGCCCATTTGAAACACATATTATCATTATTTTTAACATTGATTACAGCTTTTTTTGATTTAATATCTTGAGGAAGGTCTATATATGAACTACCACGTAAGGGGTTGAATTTGTTAACATTCATATCTATGTATTTAATTTGATTAAGACTCCAACCACTATCTTTTTTTTCAAATTGAGATATTTTACCGACTACAGTGTCTATTAATGATGAAAAAAAAATATTTAAGTCATCACCCTGACAAATTATGTAATTAAACGATTGAAAATCAAAAGTATTTTTAATATCTTTAGTTTGTTGTATGAAATAAGCATGCAATATGAAGTTTATTTTAAAAATTGTATGTTTTTTAATACATTCGTTTATCAAAAATAAAATATCAATTTTTAAAGAATTTAAAAACGATTCCGGTGTTTCAAAATATTGCCCCGATTGAGCTATTTTACGATTAATTCTATGTGTTAAAATTCGGTTCCCAAAAGCGGTTTCAATATTTGTAACATTTGTTAATGAATTATGCGATTTAAAAAGATTATTTTTGTGAGCATTGCTTTTTATGTGGTTATATAGATACCTTTTATTAATAAAAACATGACAAGTGTCACATTCCACCATACTGTTGTTCATGGTTTCGATTGATGATGTAGAAGCTCCTTCATCAAATGCTGGTTTCTTGGTAACCTTATTTTCGCCAGTAGTGATACCTCGTTTGATACCTCTTCCAACTTGTGGTTGACTGCAACAAAAGAGCAAGAAAATTATTAGACATATCTTAAAATAACATATTTCTGCAATAATATTTCTTATCGAGTTTGTACTTCTAATACTTACATCAACATTGTTTCAACTTTCGCACAGTGATTATACAACTCTTCATCATACGATGAATCGAGCAGGTCACCTTTTTCCATTTTATCACAAACTTTAGACAGCTCCTGATCGAATTCACTGTTGTATAGTTCCATATTCTCTTCTATAGAGGCTGGGGAAAAGATAGCACTGGTGCACACTTTACTTAAGTTTTCCATCTTTATAACAAAGAAGAAAGTAGGTAGCACAGTCAGTTACAGTTAATGTTCAATATTTATATTCTAACAAACTTATTAGAAAATCAAGTAGAATCTAATAAGTACACACAAGTAATTTAAGTAAACAGAATCACATTCACTAAGTAATCAGCTACTGAGTGTCATTGTTATAAAAGTATTTTTTAACTTTTTCACTTTCTGCTATTGTCTTTGTAATATTGTATACGAGGCTGTTTGTGTTGTCGTAGATGCTATCCTTATTATTCTTTACATAATATTTGATCCTCGTGGTGGCGTGTTTCCAATGATCACTAGTTGGAATCTTACATAGCTTCTTCATATCGTACATTTCAATTTTTATGAGGTGCGTCGCTTGGTCTCCATCGTCAGAATTAGTAGAAATATATGACACACCATCTCTAGCGGCTCGGGCAACGGTTGACGATACCGGTTTCTTCTTTTTCATTTTAGGTGCCACTTCAAAAAAATTATCAATCGGTTGCGATTTCCTTTTTCCAGCATCGCATGTGTTATTATTGACGATGTCATTAGTTTCTTCTTCATGTTGAGGGGAGAGCGGTGAGTAGTAATACTGTTTATAGGTATTTTCATTATCGTCTGCGAAGCTGAATGATCTCTGCAACAACAGAGTTATAATGTTAACATCAATTTGTTTACACTTAATCATACACATACACACATACATAATAATAGCCTTTTATTCGGACAGTAGTTTACAATTATGTTTCTTACACTAATGCACTGTTACAATATTACCTATTATACACACATACACCATAAGAAACAACAACAGAAATACAAATAAGTTTGTCAATAAACACTTACCTCCATGGCCATTGATGCGCTGACGTAGTATTGGAGCGCGATGGTCACAAACGGTGACACGATCGTAGACTAACTGCATGGCTGCAACGGTTCGATCTTTTATAGCAAAAGCAAATCCATAAATAATGAAAGTTATGGGGTATTCGTTCGCAACAGGTTGCTACATGCTTTTTGTGATCCTACAAACCAACCCTCGTAATGGGCGGCCCGGACCCGGCGAATCCTAAAAAAATTAATGAAATACCATTGTTATCTAAAGTAAATCCATAAATAAACAAATTTATGTGACAGGTGGGGCCGATCCGACGAATCCTAAAAAAATAAATGTGTCTACAAACATTTATCTCACGTTCCTTGGTAACAGGAATCAACCTGTTTTGTGACTGAATGCAATTAAATATTTACAAATCACTATAATTGAACATTCCTACGACAACCATTGAATAGATTGGTACTGTAATAATCTGCTAAAGGCAGTAATATCATGGATACACTAGAAATACAAAAACATTTGAAAAAGATTCATCCCATTCTAGAAAATAATGTTTATGCTGCTAATAGACTACCTATGCATACCCATGTACCAACGTATATAATATGCAATTTGGATGCGGATGATAAACCAGGTTCACATTGGGTAGCTGTACATATCGATACGAATGGCATCGGTCAATATTTTGATTCATATGGGCGAACACCTGCGCAATATCATCTCGAGTTCCTGAAAAGAAATTGCAAAAGGTGGAACTGGAATATTGATCGGATTCAGAATGATTGGACTTCAGTTTGTGGTGAATATTGCTTAATGTATTTGCTATATAAGTTTCAGAGATGTTCAATGAATAGTTTCACGAATATATTTACGGGGAACACACTGTACAACGATATTTTAGTGGATGAGATGTTCCGCTCATATTTTATAGGTACGAAGTAGGTAATAAAATTCTGGAATAAAAATTCTTGCAACACTGAAATATTGTCTTTTATTTATGATTCAAAATTGCAAGGCACTTGCAGGTTCAAGCAAAAAATAAGGGTCGGGTGAACATAAAAAAATGGAGTCGGCTTAGTCAGCAGACATCAGAAATCAATTAGGAATAAGTTACTTGATGACTAGCATCTCTGGAACGTTGATCCTACGCAAAAATGGATTGCAGAATCGTGATCAGCGCATGGCAAAACATACAAAAAGACACCAATTTTTTTTTTCTCCTTTTTTGGTTTTCTGTTTAGGTTTTAGTTTTTGTAGGTTAGGTTAGAGATAACCGACGACACTCCCATTGAGAGCGCCGCGGCCGAGGCAGAGTGGCTACGCCAGACTTTCACGCGTATCTGTGATGCTGCAATGCCGAGACTGCGCAATGGTAAACCTCGGCGCTGGGCGTACTGGTGGTGTGACGAAGTCGCCCAGCTACGAGCCCAGAGTGTTGCGGACAGACGGGTGTATACCCGCTACAGACGCCGGAGGCGAAGAGACGAAACGGAAGAGGCGCGTATATATGCGGTCTACAGAGAGACCATCAAGGCTCTAGGTGACGCCATAGTCCGATCTAAGGCAAGGGCTTATGAAGAGTGGCTAGAGTCCCTAAACAATAATCCTTGGGGACAGCCCTATAAGCAAGTGCGGGAGAAATTAAGGTCGTGGGCTCCCCCACTGACCTTGTCCCTAGAGCCGGAACAACTCGACGCGATTATAACAACCCTCTTCCCCCCCGCGGAAGAGCGATTCATCCCACCAATGGCCCCTCCGGACCGACCGGAGGGTGCCGAGCTTCCGGCGATAGGTGACGAGGAGATCAGCGCGGCTTTACAAAAGACCCGAGGGAAGCGCAGGGCCCCAGGCTTGGACGGTGTATCAGGCCAAGTACTGGTGGCCGTAATGGATATAATGGGTTATAGGGTCAAGGCATTGCTCAACGCGTGCCTCGCACAAGGTCAATTCCCTTCCCAGTGGAAGACTGGGAAGCTGGTGCTCCTCCACAAGGAAGGCAGGCCAAGAGAGTCACCATCGGCCTACCGACCGATCGTCCTGCTGGACGAAGTCGGGAAGCTATTCGAGAGGATCATAGCTAACCGACTCGTCCAGCATCTAGAGACGGTCGGGCCTAACCTGTGCGAGGCACAATTTGGATTCCGACGCGAACGATCAACCATTGACGCTATAGGTCGCGTCAAGCGATTGGCGGTGGAGACGATCGCCCAAAGTAAAGTGATGTTGGCAGTGTCAATTGATATTGCCAACGCTTTCAACACACTCCCCTGGGCGGTCATTTTGGAAGCGTTGAGGTACCATGGTTTCCCACGATACCTACGGGAAATCATAGGTTCATACCTATCGGACAGGTCGATCAAAGTCCCCACCAAAGATGGGTGGGTAACTAAGAGCATAACGCGCGGTGTTCCACAGGGGTCGGTGCTGGGACCACTCCTGTGGAACATCGGTTTCGACTGGGTGCTCAGAGGGGAGTTCCTAAGGGGGGTCGCTGTGACCTGCTACGCTGATGACACGTTAGTCACGGCACGTGGCAGCGACTACCAGGACGCACGAGAAAGGGCCACGGCAGGAGTGGCACAGGTCGTGCAGAGAGTTGAGATGCTGGGCCTGAGAGTGGCTCTTGAAAAAACAGAGGCCCTGTGCTTTTATGGGCCGCGGAGAAGGCCACCAGCCGACGCACATTTAAACGTGGGTGGGGTGAGAATTGACATCGGGTTCGCCATGCGGTACCTTGGTGTCACACTGGACTCTCGCCTCACCTTCACAGAACACTTCACTCGGCTGGTGCCCAAACTGATGAGAGCAGCAGGGGCCCTCAGTGGCCTGCTGAGAAATGTGGGTGGACCCAATGAGGCGTGTCGCAGACTTTACGCGACCGTCATCAGGTCCATGGCGCTTTATGGGGCGCCTATCTGGGCGGACGCCCTCACCGCGAAGAACAGGGCAATTCTTCGTCACCCACAACGTGTAATGGCGACAAGAATAATCCGAGGGTATCGCAGCGTCTCGTTTGAGGCGGCGTGCGTACTCGCTGGTACCCCGCCATGGGAATTGGAAGTCAGGGTCCTCGCAGCCTTACATGTCCGCGTCGCTGAGGCCCGGGCCAACGGCGAACACCCCATGGTGGAGACCATTGCCAATTGGCGAGTCGAAGAGCGAAGCACGCTCCTCATCGACTGGATCGAGACGCTGCAGGAGCCCAGCGCCGGGCACAAGACCATCGAGGCCATTAGGCCGGTAATGGAGTACTGGCTAACGCGGCGACACGGTGAACTTTCGTATCATCTAACGCAGGTCCTCTCGAGGCATGGCTGCTTCGGGAGGTACCTGTACAAAGTGGCGAGGCGGGAGCCCCTTCCAAACTGCCACCACTGTGCCGCCGCGGAGGACACCGCTGAGCATACTTTTGAAGAGTGCCCGGCCTGGTCCGAGGAGAGAGCGACATTGGTCGCCGTGATAGGACTCGACTTGTCGCTACCTTCTGTGGTAGCGGCCATCACCGGACGTGACAGAGCCTGGACTGCGTTCCAAACCTTCGCCGAATCCGTAATGTCAAAGAAGGAAGACGCAGAAAGGGAACGGGAAAGGGCACCTGACGCCCCCCTGCAGAGACGAGCCCGCAATGGGCGCAGAAGATTGGCGCACACACGCAATCTGCCACCCTAACGGCAGCCTCCGGTCGGGGGAGTAGGGAACGCCCCCGCCCATCGGAGTGACTAGTTCCCGAGTTGGTTAGTGGTTTCTGGACCACTCGTGGCTGTCTACAGCCGAGTTCAGTTGTGACCCGCACGATCACGGGTATACAATAGGACCAGAACATGGGTAGGGACACCCTGTTCTTACGCAAGGTCCTAGAGGGAAGCGCTTCCAAGCGCTTTGGTCCAACATCTGAGGGTAGAGCAAGGCTCCCCTCGCTAAGCCACTGTCGAATGGATCGATTACGAAGTTTCCCAAACGACAGATGGCCCGCGCAGACAATTTTGTGGTAGGTTTTAGTGGGTAAACCGTTCGCAATCACCATCTCATCGCGACCGGGACTCCCACATACCCCAGCCCCGTCCCTGGGCTGGGGACCTATAAAAGGTTTCCCCCACAATAAAAAAAAAAAAAAAGGTTAGGTTAGAGATGTAGTAATAAAATTCTGAAATAAGAATTGTAACAACATTTAAGTATAATGTCTTTTAATAATTATTCAGAATATAAATCATCAAGTAACGACGATGCGAGACGAGATCGATTAAAAAAAAGGTTCAAGCAAAAAATAAGGGTCGAGGGAACATAAAAAAGGGTCGTTTTATCGACGGTTGGGCCGCAGACACCGGAATCAACTAGTCATCTCTGGAACCGTTGATCCTACACATAAATGGATTGTGATCAGCACATGACAAATAATACAAAAAGACACCAAACTTTTTTTTTTTTTTTTTGGAATTTCTCCATTCTGATCAGTCGCGATCCACCCTTCTGATTGGTGAGCCAGAACCGTCGAATCCCTACTACTTTCGAACAAAAAAGGTAGAGTAAAATCAGAAAAAGTCGGACAAAGCTTTCCTATTGATAAAGGGGTGAGACAAGGTTGTAGAACAGTGGAGGTTTTAGTGGGTACATCGACCGCAACGCACCATCTTACCGCGGTCGGGATTCCCACATACCCCAGCCCCGTCCCCTGGCTGGGGACCTATAAAAGGTTTCCCCCAATTAAAAAAAAAAACAAAAAAAAAAAAAAGGTTGTTATTCTAGAATCAACAATGCCGAAGCTGGACTGGAAAAAATGGTTTTGCTTTCAGAAACAGGCACAGAACTACGAGTAGGTACAGCTCATGATCCATTCTCTAAATGAAGTTATTTTTATTTATTTTATAGAACGTAACCCCTGCGCTCGGTATTATAACCTGTATCGCGGGGGCAGTTTACAAACATGAAATTCACGAATACAAATGACACCCAGACTCAGAGTAAGTGCGTCTGGTTTACACAAACGCACTTGCCCGGCCCAGGAATCCAACCCGGGACCCCATGATAAAAAGGCGGCGCAGTATGTTTTAGAAGTTGGTTTATATAAATAAATAAATAAATATCCTTGGACATTTCACACAACGCCATCTCGTCCCAAGCTAAGCAACTTAATGCTTGTGTTATGGTAACGAGATGGATGATAAACTACTTATATACATTTTTTTTTTGTAAATACACACATATTATAGATAGAAATTACACCCAGACTCCGAGCCAGTGCCTCTGGTTTAGACAAAGACACTTGCCCGAACCCGGGACCCGTTGATCCAAAGGCTTCTAGACCAAAGAGGGAGTTTAAAAATGAACCTGTCAAAAACAATGCTTATGACAAACAGCAAAGAATATAATGGTAGTCGTCAATATTAAATTGACCTACACAGAAAACTACATCTACCTGGGGAAAGAAATATCATTTGACAGGACAAACAATGAGCCAGAATAAGAACGAAGTATACAAAAAATCTTGGAATAAGTACTGCAGCTTAAAGGAAATACTCAAAGGAGATATGCCAGCCAGTAAAGGTTAAAACTCAAACGATGAATACGAGTACATATCTCCTACCTTGTTTGACCTACGCCTGTCAGACTTGGAGTACTCAGGTAAAATAAGAAAAAAAATCGTGAGCTGCCAACGCCTTATGGAACGCAGCATGCTAAACATAAAAAAACGACAATAATAAAACATACCGAAATTAGAAATATTTCGAAGGCCTAACCATGCACAACGACATAAATGGAAATGGGCAGGCCATCTTTTTTTTTGTTTGGTTTCGCTGGGGAAATGCTTTATGCTACCGCCGCCCCTCGGGGCACTCAGTGAAACTACTCGTCTACCCACTAAAATTCCAGCGGTATAACCTCACACGACACTCTTGGGGCGCTACAGATTAGCGTGAACGCAATTCACGGTAGCGCCCCGACGTGGTGCTTGCTACGCGGGCAAGTGACTATCGGAGGGTGTCCCGGGCAACTGGGACGCCCTCAGACATTGAGGCCTTCGTCGGTGACGGGACTAAGGCGAGCGTAGAAAGGGGGCTCAACGTCACACCTCTACCCCAGGCCTACGTCCGCGGAGTGGGTCAGCCGGAGCTCCCTCCTCTGCGGACAGAGGAGTCCCCGGAGCCCAAACCCGCTACGACACCGTATGTTGCTCTTCGTCTGGCCCCCGAGGGCCCATCGCGCATGGGTGCCCCTGAGCCGGTATGGCCCCAACGGATCAAGAAATTGTCTTTTTTTAATAAAACTTGATAGAATTCGAAAAAATCTACAGCCTGTATCTTATTTATAATTTTCACTAGACTGGTACTGATGAGTCCTTTCGTTAGACATACCATTTATGGTAGTTTATTGGGTGTGTTGAAGATAATATTTAGTTTTCCGAAAGCAATAATTCTTAAATCAAAACTAGTTATTTACTTCCGACCCCACTGTGAAAAAAAATACTCTACAGAAAAGTGCCCCTGTATCACAATTTTTGGCGAATTTAATAGGGATTCTAAAAAGGTATTATACATGGCTATGCGTGGCTTCGATATCTTTCGAGGACGATCATTCGTAGCAAGGCCAGAGTTAATTCATACATAAAACTCGGTTAGGCCTACTAACCTAACCTTACCTGAGCGTGATCGTTTTCCGGACTACAGGGTCTTTATCTTCGTTTCAGCCCATAAATGACCCACTACTGAGTCGGGCCTCCTCTAAGTTAATCCTCAATATCTCCTCAATATGGTAACCCATACCATATTGAGGGTGTCGTAAGAAGCGACTAAAAGAACGCATTAGGCAGATCACCTAGCCGCAACAGAAGGAAAACTTGATGCAAACCCTGTGTCAACCCGTCTTGGCTGCGTGGCACAGTAGGCTAATTTCCCAAAATGAACTTCCTTAGCCTCATAGCTAAATACACACATTAGGATGTAAAAAAAAATATTGATTTTTATTTAAATCGATTATAATTTTTTAATTTATATATATCTTATTCGATTTTCAGAAACAGCTACTGTCTATGCGACGGATGAAAAAATCGCGAATTAAGTTTATACAAATAAGTTGATTTAATAAAAACTACACCATCTGTAGGCCTGTATGTATGCGTGTAAATTATTTTCAATTTAGTGATGAGTGAGTTAAAGTTATTGCCGTTTATCTATCTATCTATCTAAATAAATAAAAATGAATTGCTGTTCGTTAGTCTCGCTAAAACTCGAGAACGGCTGGACCGATTTGGCTAATTTTGGTCTTGAAATATTCGTGTGAGTCCAGGGAAGGTTTAAAAGGTAGAAAATATGAAAAATATCCTTCAGGTTTTTTATTCATTGATTCTGAGGCGGTACGAAGTTTCCGGGAGAGCTAGTAAACTATAAAAATGTCGTATATCCGTAAAACTCTGGACATTTATGGCTTTTATTTTACTTGATTTATATTTTAGTTTTTGAGACAATAAGTTTAACATTTTGTTGAGATGCTCATCATTTCATTGTTATTATAATAAACTAACTAAAGGGGGGGGGAAGCTAGTCTAAAAAAGTAACCTAAGTTACTCCTTATATCATCAGCTACCTATCAGAGAAAGTCCCGTCAAAATCGTTCCAGCCGTTCCAGAGATTAACCGGAACAAACAGACAGACGAATATTTAAAAAATGTTGTTTTAGTATACTTTTATACTGTGTATACATACTTACGCATTTACTAAAAAGTGGTTATTTTAAAGTAAAAGTGTTTTTTATAGTATTGATTCTGAGGCGTTACGAAGTTTGCCGGGTCAGGTAGTACGTTACATTACAAAGTAAGGTGGGTGGACTATAGATGGCCACTGTAACGAATAAACCGTTCTTATGAGTTAATTAACAAATAATTACTTACCAATTTGTTTTATTGTGTAACTTAAAAAATACTTTTCTTTACTCTAAATGTTATGACTATTTAGTAAACTTCACTTTTATTGAGCTCTTCCAAAGGGCCTTCCAAGGAACAGGGCCCCATACAAGGTAGGGATGTGAAAAAATAGATAGATTTTTTTACAAGAAATAATCGATTTGTATGCGCGATTTTATTTTTATAAATAATCGATTAATAACTATCATTAACGCCATAAGTGCATCTATGATGGCATTCTTTCTGTGTTTTTGAAACAGTTTTGTAAATTAATTTAATCCAATATTCAGTAGATGGAGTCAACGAACAGTCATCATTTATCATTAGCCTTCATTCGGACATGCCATTACTTTAATATTCGCAGTTTATCCGTTTGTTCCACTTTTGCGTGTCCGTTTGCCATGTGGCAAAGGCTTCCTCCAATCTTTTCCATTCTGGCCTTTCTATGGCCACTCTACCCCAAGTTGTTCCTGCGACTTGTTTGATGTCATCGTCCCATCTCCTTTGTGGTCTACCTCTCTTTCTCTTTCCATCTCTTGGCTACCATTGTGTGACCAGTTTACTCCATTTATCTTTTCCCCTGATCAGGTGGCCTGCCCATTTCCACTTTTGTCTCCTTATTTTCAGAGTTATGTCCTGGACCTTAGTCTTGCTTCTGTTATTGCTATTCTTTACTTTGTCTTTTCTTTTGATCCCAGACATACTCCTTTCCATAGCATGTTGACGAACCATCTTAAATTTTACGGATATTTGGTTGCTAAGTCAATAAATTATTCGTTGGTGAAAAACGGATTTCTAGATTTTGAATAATTTAATTTATTTTTGTCTATTTGAATAATTTAATTTATTAAACTCAAACTCAAAAGGAACTTTATTTACGTAGGTTTCATCACAAAACTCTTATAAATCGTCATATTAATAAACACCATTATCATCTTACGGCCCCTGTCCCACACTAGGTGGTAGTCTCTACACACACCTATCAGTCGTCATACCTACATTCACACCTTTCACACACAACTCCTCATTCCTGCAATCCCTCCATCTCCCCTGATCACTCACAATCCCTGTGTTCACTCACATTCATGCCGAAACTACCACCGGTTCGGAAGGCTGCTCTACAGAGAAGAGCCGGCAAGAAACTCTGTAGTTGTTTTTTTAAAATTATTGGTCTCGTTTACAAAAAGCACTAAACAGCATAGTGAGAGCAAGTTCGCAAGATGGAGAAACACGCTACATATTCTTTTAGGTATGCGAAAATCTTTTTAATTTGAACCTTTTATAATTGGAATTATCTAAAACTTACTATTTGTGTTGTTTATAGGGATGTGAAATAATCGATTTTTATTTTAATCGATTATTATTTTCTAATAATCGATTTTTATAGTAATATTAATCGATTTTTAATAAATCGATTATAAAAATTATGGGTGTTAATCGATTTTCAGAAATAGGTCGCATGTATGCGACGAATGAAAAAACTTGAATTAATTTCATACGTATAAGTTGTTTAAATAAAAACGGCGACCTCTATAGGCTTTTATGTATGCGTTTAAAGTAGTTTCAGTGTAGTGGTGAGTGAAATAACATTGTTGCCGTTATTGATAAACAATAAAAATGTCTTGTAACCGTAAAAAAAAACCTAAAATGTAACCGTAATGTAAAATAGGACTAGACATTTTCGGCTTTTAATATAATTGTATCAATAATACTACATATTTGGTTTCCTAATTGCTACCTTGATATTTTAAAGGAACATCCAGGCCTTTGATTTTTAATTTTGGCTATTGGTTGATTATTGGAATATGAAAAGCATGATTTTTTTAAATAATACCACAAAAATCGATTTTTTTGAAACAATCAGTTATATTTTACAATAATCGATTATTGAAAAATCGATTAATTCTGATTATAGAAAAATCGATTTTTATTTAATCGATTCTTTTTCATTCATGTCACATCCCTAGTTGTTTATTTATAATTAATGAATCTGTTTATAATTATAACGTTTATTTTGAAAATAATTGGAATATTAGGAAAAAATCGATTGATTTAAAAAAATCGATTATTTATTAATCGATGTTTCATTGTAACCAAAAAAATCGATTATTTAAAAATCGATTTTTTATGTACAAACAATGTCACATGAATGTTGGCCTGGCAAGGCAACACTGCCAGTTGCCACTCACATTGAGACACAAACACACCACCACTCAACACACACATGTATATTGTATCATAAAATCATCCATCACGTTTTTAAAAAAGTTACAATGAACGCAAATATAAAATAGCGATCATTGTGAGAGCATAGACAATCGTCTGGTGCGTACGATTATCTGTTTGTGTTGTGCAACTATAATAGCGCCCATAATAAGATACAAATATTGCATACACAAACCATACTGACATCTAATTCGACTGTAGCGCCATCTAGGTTTACAAAGGTCAACTAAAACTTAACATAAGTGATAAAAACTATATGTAAAGCTATGATTGAGGTGAAATCTATACTAATATTATAAAGCTGCAGAGTTTGTTTGTTTGTTTGTTTGAACGCGCTAATCTCAGGAACTACTGGTCCGATTTCAAAAAATCTTTCAGTGTTAGATAGTCTATTTATCGAGGAAGGTTATAGGCTATATTTTATTTTCAAACTAGCGACCCGCCCCAGCTGCGCACGGGTGCAATGATGATTATCTAAATTTATCAGTGATTCTGTACAAAATTATGCATGCATTAGGTATACTTAAAAACCTTCCTCTTGAATCACTATCTATTAAAAAAACCGCTTCAAAATCCGTTGCGTAGTTTTAAAGATTAAAGCATACATAGGGACGGACAGACGAAAGCGACTTTGTTTTAAATTAAGTAGTGATAGTGAAATGAGGAGAATGAAGAATTAGGGATCCGTATGAAAATTGCGATTTTGTAACCCAAGGTGTAAAATCGAAAACCTATTTATGCGTGCGCTGCAAAAACTATACACAATATATCAAAATAATGTAGTTACTACGAGTTTGTAGGTCTTATTAACTATAATAGTTTAGCCACAATAACTGCATTTATGTTCATAAAAAATATTCATAGTGATAACCACGGCGGGCGAAGCCGCGCTCAAAAGCTAGTACCTAATATAAATAATAATACTTCTCGAATTTGTCGAACCTTGTTTCTGGCCTCTCCATTGCCTATATTCATCACTAGATATGGGCAACATTTATTTATTTATAATTACGTAAATAACACCTTCACAGCTTTGGCGCCAATGCTATGTTACTACCACCAATACAAATAAAAAAAACACAAATAAAAATACATTTGAAATACCTAAAATTAAAAATAAAAACATCTATGTACAATTAAAAATAAAAAAAATCATCTAAGGCTTTCAATGCACTCCAGTGCTACTACTGTGAATTTCATCAAGCTACAGTGAAATATATCAACCTCATCTGAAATAATATATAGCAGTCCTCACGGGGGTTCCAAACCTCGTTTCAAGATGACTCCGTACCAGCGCATTGTACATGATTCGAAACCCTGCCGTATTATGAAAGTCTTTGCAATGTCCGAGTATAAATGCAAGATTTCGTAAGGACTTGTTCCACATTAGTCCACTGCTGGACATAGGCCTCCCCTAAAGAGCGCCATAGCGCCCTGTCTTCAGCTTGACGCATCCAACTGCTGCCCGCGACCTTTCGCAGATCGTCGCTCCATCTAGCAGAGGGCCGTCCCACACTACGCTTGCCGATTCGCGGTCTCCACTCAAGAACTCGTCTACCCCAGCGGTTAAGGCTATGTATGTACCTAAATCGTCTGATGACAGAATTACTAGGCTACACGGTTTTTCTTTAACTAAGAATGCATAGGTACTAATAACTAAAGTGCGATTGGCCTTTCCGCCGATAATTCTTCGTTAGGAATGTGCTGCGGTGGTCCTACGAAAGCCTTGGTCGTTTTTCAAATGAATTACTTTTTCACACCACACTCTTAGCATCTGAGTTGAATTTAAAGTATTGAACGAACAATGTTTACCGCCACAGTATGTGACAGCGCGTCGGTTTTTTACTGCACACCACATATTCGGAATTTCGAATATTTGACACGGTGGAGATACACAAAAACTGGCAGGTATAAATGGCGGTCAAATATTTTGGAAAACACTTACAGGTCACTAGAATTTGGCGTAAATTTATCGAATAATCGATAAATGTCTGCCATTGTGTTTTATTCGAATATGGAAACAGTGTGATCTTTGATGTCTTTGTTTCCGCGGTTATTACACAATTAAATTAAACACTGTTTTACCGTATTTCTCGCGTGTATATTACATTATTTAATTCCCGACGCTTCGAATGCGAAATCAGTTGTATAGTATTTAATTTTAAAGTGTATATATTTTTCCAGGATAGTGCATTACAACATACTACTCTGTCAAGAAAGTACCGGAAAAAGATCAATATGTGTATTATGTATTGATCTTTTCCCGGTACTTTCTAAAAATCTAAAAATGTAAAATGTTGTTAATCATCTGAATTTATTTTATAACCTTCAAAGTATGCTCGTTCAGACACGATAGACTTACGCCAACGAATAATCCAATCCTCAAAACATGTTTTAACCGCTGTTTCCGGAATTGAGTTCAGTTCCGGAAAACGGGTGCCATATCTGGTGAATATGGTGGTTGCACGATGGTATAAGTTGAGTGTTAAGTATAAGGTATAAGTATAAGTAGTATATAAATCCGTTCATCAAGAGGTATAAGTTGTGTATATAAATCCGTTCACAATGATGGTCTTGTGCGAAGGTCGTGGTCGTGGTGCAAAATCCAAGAATTTTCTTTCCACAAATCTGGCCATTTTTCTCGAATTTGCTCTCTTAAACGCCATTTGAGTGGTCGACAATCTATACTTAAAAAAACTGAATTATAATCATTTTAATCTAACTTTTATAAAACGTGTGGTTTAGAACCACCCCATTCCAAATGCATAAAGAGATATAGGAAATGACTAGGTTGAAAACCTACCTGCTAGAGAAGGAGACCTTGGTACGAAACCCTATGCCAACACGTCTCGCCTGTATGGTCGTGCCTCCTCTAGTTACGTAGAGGGTAATTAGCCTACTCTGCCTCGCTGGCCTGACAGGTTGGATCAAGTTTTACTTCTCTTGCAGCTAGGTAATCGGCCTTATACCCTTCACACACATCTTTCTGACGCTAAATTGCGTTTCATCCGTAAAAAATGTATCCTCATATGTCTAAAGATTTTCACTTTAATAAAATGTGTTGCCAGTTTACAACAAACACGCGCCCTTGGGCAAATGCCTATTTTACCTTGAGATAAACTACCGTTACATTTAATGTGAAATCGCGCAGATTAGATGATCAAGATGAGTTTCTAAATCCCCCGAAAACAAAAACTCGTTAGTTAACATTTCATATCAATTTATCTCCTATCTATTTTTTTTAATTACTACAGGTTTTCTCGCAGAATACGAAATGTGAAATTTAACTGTCACACGACTCATAGACACTGGATTGCATCTGTGGGCAAATGACAATCAATGTGTTTATTAGCGAATAGTTCGTAAATTGTATCGATGATTTTTATATCACTATCACTACATATTATAAAACAAAGTCACTGTCGTCGTCTGTCCGTCCCTATGTATGCTTCAATCTTTCAAACTACGCAACGGATTTTGAAACGGGTTTTTTTAATAGATAGTGATTCAAGAGGAAGGTTAATATGTATAATACATCCATAATATTGTAGAGAAACACTGATAAATTTAGAGGTTCATCATTGCATCCGTTCAAAGCCGTGGTGGGTCGCTAGTATAATATATAAAGAAGATTTGCTGCATTAGACGGTCCTTGTGTAATACTTGCTGCGGGCCTGGGTGTCTTAGAGCCCCGCGATACAATGTTATATCTTCGTCTTTAGTAAACACTCAGCGTACCACTCATTTTAAAATCAATAAATCTTTATCTTTATAGAATATAATAGAATAGAATACTCTTTATTGTACACCAATAATATCAAAGGTTAACATAGCATTCGATTTAAATAACAAAGAAATGTACAATGGGCGGTCTTATCGCACTAGGTGATTTCTTCCAGACAACCTTTGGATGGATAGGAGTTGTGCACGTTACAGCGGTAGGTAGCGGTGTGCAATAAATTAAACAAGTATGACAAATACATGTAGTACATGAACAATAAATATAGTATATTCTAATACATAAATAACTTTTAAATACTATAGATATATGTAATAACAATAATATGATATTATACATGTCGCAGTAGGGCCGAGATGTGAAGCATCTGGTCTTCATTATGCTCCGATATAGTTTAACATGGATGTGGGCACTGACTTGGGTAGTTGAACTAAAGATAATTTAAATCAAAGTAACTTTATTTTTCTTTTACTAACGACTATCTACAATATGGAAACAAACACGTGCGTCGGCACCGAGCGTAATGCAAGACAGACCGGCCGACGTAGACAGCGCACCACAATAAAGACAGTACTGATTGTCTGAGGCAGTGGTCCGTACCCCGAGACGTCTCCGATAGAAATGTGTCTCGATTCAACAGCGCAGCTCCTTATAAAGGCGATCGCTGTCAATGGTGCATCCGGTGCACGTTCTACTAGCGCCATCTAGCCGCCGTCTCTTGCTACATCCGCTCAATCGACGATCGTGTCCAAGCGGAAGGTACTGCGCCGCTTGCGTTTCCGGTGACGATTTATTATTTAATTAAAATAATTAAACTTCATCAATCCCCGACACGGCCATCTCTGACTAGCACCCGTCCTCGGGTGTGGTACCTGTGGACAACATATACTCTGAGAGTAAACAAGCTCGGCTATCCTGCCAAAGGTAGCTATTTCTCACTGGTACTTGATTTCTCCTAAATCAAGGGACAATAATCAATTTTCATGACTTTAAATTATTAAGTTTACATACACAGTGCTCTCTGCACAATATAATTTAATAGAAAAGATCTGACCAACAAGTTAAAAGACCAAACAAGGTAGCTTTAACAATTCCGGTATTTTTTAACATTAGCAATGCATACTCAACTCGTCAAACTCTCAACATCACTGTGCACCAGCACAGAACAGAAATCGCACCAACGATTTCTTTCGGTCTTTCTTTTTTTCTTTCGGTCTTTCTTTTTTTTGTCTTTCTTCGAGTATGAGTATACAAGCCATTCTTAATAAAATGTGGTGTCACTACCACTGTCATCAACTATGACATTTAATTCTCGAGGAACTTGGTGATCGGGGATCTTTCTCACGCGATCATGGGGAAATTTTTACGTTAGAGTAAAAAATAAAGTTAGATAAAGTTTATCTTTGATCAAATAGATTTTAATCACAATTTGCATTTTGCTCAATATTCTGTGTCGCTTTGCTCTCTAATCGTAAATCACCAATCACCAAAGTTGTGGGTTACTTTTCACACTACTATAACTGATACCTGTCAAACTGACAATGTTATTTACCCGCTTTCCAGTAAGCTTTGAACACAATCTTTGATGAGAGAGCATTCGGCACCCGAATCATAATAAAATGGATACGACTCACAAGTGTTCATCAGCGAACCGCAGGCATTGCTGACATAGCAAACTTCCACACGCCTCTCGTTACTCGCCGCCGCTGCAGGCGTTGCTCCGGAACTGCCTGCGCCTCCTGCCGCGCCAGCTCCTCTGCTGTTGCCACGTGGACACTTCGTAGCCAACAGTCCGGCGTTGCCGCATCTGAAACAGATTATGTCCGACCGCAGCCGCGGTCCCGCAGAGCCTGACGCTGAAGTGGCAGCACAGCTAGTGCCTTTCACCTCCCTTTTGGAACGGCAATCGGACGCTCGGTGACTTATTTCACCGCAGTTGTGACATTTTACCGTTGCCGACTGAAACTTCGATCGCTTGAAATCTGGTTCTGAAATCTAAATCTGATTAAATAGACACCCCTCAAATTTTGCTACTAATTATGGTGTCCGACTAGCGACACCCTCCCACTATGTCAGAATTCTGGTCATCAGGATCAAACGGAGCCAATACCGTCAAAGTATGTAGTGGTGCATTGAACCGGGGTAGTAACATCAGTTAATTTCAGTAGCGGAATATTTTCCTGCTCATTTGTGATGAAGTGCCTGTGGGGGGGAAATCCTATCCCAATCTACCTTACCGATGCAAATCAAGGCATATAATGGTGCCATAATCTTGGAAAACTGATATAAACTGCCGAAAATATGACGCTAGACCGATGAACTCAAGCCTAACGCTAAAACATCCCGTCCAATCTAAATTTCGTATCGCAAGTAATTAACAGGTAAAACATGTAAAAGAATTTCAAATAATATTTTGTTAAGTTGTTTTTTTTTTAACATACTGGCTAAACGGTCAAACGTTTTTACACTTGCCTTTGTATAAATTCACAATGTTGTAGATTTAGCTTGGTGTCACTATAAATGTCAGTCTGTTGGACGTCAGTCTCTGACAGCTAGTGGCGCCACCTGGCCAGTTTGATGTGGTAGTTTTGACCCATATTATTTAGTTGTTTTTAACAAATCGAGGTGTAATTATTAAAAAGTTGTTATAAAATCAAACCTTAATTAATTTACTGCTATTGGCAAATATTATTTAATTATTTTTTCACAATAACCGGAAGTGAAATTAGTTTTTAATATCGGCTTGTGTTCTAGCAACTTTACGAACGCGCAATCCCTATTTAATCTGTGGGGTTGTTTACGATGTATGACGGCCAGTAGAGTAATTACAAATTACCCCAAGTAAAACATCAACGTTAAGTTTGAAATTTGCCAGTGAAATTGGCGGACGCGTCGCCGGCTGGTTAGAGCAGAGAGAAGCGTCTCCGCCACTGTTTTTAACCTAACCTAACTGCAACACGGCAAAGTTTTTGTATGCACAGTAACAATAAGTGATTGATACTAGAAGAGTCAACATTGTGCAATTTCATATTTGATTAACAGTGAGTTTTACACGCATTATAACTAATCCTTGGTATTACTTATTGTCTCGCCACGCCGGGTTATGCAAATGGACCGCGAGGCTCATTGTGATGTGTTGGCGGACGGCCACGTGGACTGGCTAAAGTTTTGACCTTTGGACTTCCCGTTTAGGCCCTTGTATGTAACAATTTTATCAACTTGAACAGAGAGAGATCTAAATTCCATTAACAATAAGATTCAGTTTAATATGGAACCAGAGAGTAGCAATTCATTAGCCTTTCTTGACATATTAATCACCAGGAATCCTGACAACTCATTAGGCCATACTGTATATAGGAAACCTACCCATACAGACAGGTATCTCAATGGCAATTCACACCACCATCCATGTCAGTTAGCTACCGTAGGCAAATCTTTGTTACAGAGAGCACGGGGCATCTGTGATAGCAACCATCTGGAGGAGGAGCTTCTGCATGTCAAATCTGTCCTGCGGAGCAACAACCTTAAACTCCCACGTATGCGTCACAGAAGCCAGCCCAAAGCACCTACAGTTGAGCGACTACCTGCTGTCTTGCCATATATCAAGGGTATCACTGATAAAGTTGGAAATATTCTGAAACGTGCTTCAATGAAAACTTATTTCAAGCCACACAGGAAGATCAGCCAACTTTTAAGACCAGTGAAGTCTAACATCCCCCTACAAGATGCTGGTGTGTATAAACTTGACTGTGAGTGTGGATTATCTATATGGATACATTGGGCAAACAAAGAAAAGTGTCGGTATCCGCATAAAAGAACATATAGCTGACATGAAAAACAGACGCTCGACCAAGTCTGCAGTTTGTGAGCACACATTCAACAAGACCAACCACTACATTCACTTTGATAGACCTCAAATCCTTGCCAAGGAAAATCATTACATTCCAAGAATGATCCGCGAGGCTATTGAGATTAAAAAACATCCAAATTTCAATAGACAGGATGGTTGGCAAGTACCACCTGCCTGGGATCCAGTCATTAAATTCATCAAATCTCAAGCAAAATACTCATCTGCAAGACCTCTGGACACCGTGAGCGATTTCTGCGTGCACATGGAACGTTATCAATAAAAACAAAATAGATTAGATTTTAACTGTTTCTTTGTACTTTTGAAGACAACTGTCATCTAGTCTCCCCCGCGACCACGACTGCCGCAAAGCATTCGAAACGTCGGGAATTAAACAATGCAATACACACGCGATAAATCCGCCAAAAAGTGCCCAATTTCAATGTGTAATAATCGCGAAAACCTAAGAAATCATTAACTTGAACAGTGACCAAAATTTATGAAGTTGACGTGATAGAAGTTTGTCTCATACGGTCAAAGTCACTATCGTAAAGTCGTATACCATACAATTTACCCGAGTAATAAAATGGAAACTGCTCACCGGAGTGACGTAAAATTCCAGCTGGTGCGCTTACTACAGATCCACTCGCTATTCTTTGACCTGGCTGACCGCAGTACTGTTGCTCGCCTTCCTGCTGCTCCGCTCAGGGCAGTTAGACGCGTAGTTTCCTTGTCCATCACAATGAAAGCAAGTGATCCCCACTTGGTTAATCGCCGCACTATGACTGCCGCTTCTGATCTTCAGTTTAGAACAATCTTCATGTAGCTTAATGTCTCCTATATAGTGACAATGAATCGCCATTATCGGTTATTTCCATCGCGTACAGAAGCACACACATTATCACTACACTGTTTCTCGTTAAATTCACTGTTTTCTCCACGTGGGCTGACTGAGTTACATACCACTTCTGATGTCGCAGTAGGGCCCAGATGTGAAGCATCTGGTCTTCATTATGCTCCGATATAGTTTAACATGGATGTGGGCACTAGGGTTCATGATTTCTCGAGCTTTTCAATTTCTCGGGTCTCGAGAATTCTCGAGGCTCATTTCTCGGGACTCTCGGGTTGTCGAGAAATTTACATTTACGTACGTTTTCTCATATTATTTGGTTCCAATTGCGTCTAAAAATCTGTGGTTTTCCTCTCAAATAAAAGTATCAAATTAATTATAAAACTTTCATCGATGTTATTCAAAAACATTAATCTTATAAATATTGTTTTTTAAAATATTTGAGAATAAATATTATTCCGGCTCATAATCATAATGACAGGACCATTTTTAGTTGGTTATTTAGAACCGTATCAGCCGTATCAATTATACGGGGCCCCCGGTCATCATATAATTCATAAAGTCTAAAGTCATCATCAGCTAAAAATCATTTAATAAATCAGTTTGCCGAAAAAAAGGAATTTATTTTCTTTTGTGAGAAATGTTTCACTTCGTTGGTTTTTTTACCCTTCATGGGGCCCATGAAGGGTAAAAAAAACAACGAAGTGAAACATATAACATAAACAAATGAAACATATGATTCATGGGCAAATAAATTTTTATACGGGGCCCCACCAAGGCACGCTACGCTCCTGGTCTCTTCAGAATTGACTGCCTCGTTGGTCTAGTGGTTAGATGTGCCGCCTTTGGATCAACGGGTCCCGGGTTCGATTCCGGGGTCGGGCGAGTGTCTTTGTTTAAACCAGAGGCACTGGCTCGGAGTCTGGGTGTCATTTCTATCTATAATATGTATGTATTTACAAAAAAAAAATGTATATAAGTATAAGTTTATCAGCCATCTCGTTACCATAACACAAGCATTAAGTTGCTTAGCTTGGGACGAGATGGCGTTGTGTGAAATGTCCAAGGATATTTATATATTTATTATATTAGAATTCTCTAGGCAGTGTCAGGTTAACATCACGAGATTACTGCCAAAACCACTTGTCGCGGTATTTTGATCAGTAGTCCCAAAATTTCTATAGCAATGGGATCATGTCCCTACCTACAAGATGGCAAAAAGTTATCGAACAAAATGGTAGCTACATACTTTAGTTAAATGTAAATAAACGATTTCTTAAAAAATGCGACGAAACTTTTTCCCCAACCTATTATATTAACTTACATTACATTTGGATCACGGCACAATTTTAGGCTGGTTATTTAGAAAAAAAAATCAACTTAAACAAAATAGCTTCTATAAAACACGAAAGAAATCTTTAATATCTTTAACTCGGGTAGAAAGTAAATGTAAATTATAATTACATTACAATCATAGCACCATTTATGGCATGTTAATAGAATATAAACAAATTAAAACTCTGCAAGTTTATTTTCTACAAACGTACATGATTTCTCGAGTTCTCGACTTTTCTCGAGCTAGATTTCCCGGGAACAAAGCCCAACGATTTCCCGGGAATTCTCGGTTCGAGAATTCCCGGGAATGAACCCTAGTGGGCACTGACTTGGGTAGTTGAACTAAAGATAATTTAAATCAAAGTAACTTTATTTTTCTTTTCCTAACGACTATCTACAATATGGAAACAAACACGTGCGTCGGCACCGAGCGTAATGCAAGACCGGCCGACGTAGACAGCGCACCACAATAAAGACAGTACTGATTGTCTGAGGCAGTGGTCCGTACCCCGAGACGTCTCCGATAGAAATGTGTCTCGATTCAACAGCGCAGCTCCTTATAAAGGCGATCGCTGTCAATGGTGCATCCGGTGCACGTTCTACTAGCGCCATCTAGCCGCCGTCTCTTGCTACATCCGCTCAATCGACGATCGTGTCCAAGCGGAAGGTACTGCGCCGCTTGCGTTTCCGGTGACGATTTATTATTTAATTAAAATAATTAAACTTCATCAATCCCCGACATACATATATACGAAATATATTATACATAAAACATATTATATACAAATAGAGATAACAGATAACATTATAACTCTAAGTAATGTTCCTTAAGAAGCTTATTGAAGGTTTCTAAAGACTGTGCACATCTTATTGTGATAGGTAAAGCATTCCACAAACGTATTGCTGTAACCGTAAACGACTTGTCCATAAACACAGATGTATGTTCAGGGAAATGCAGCCTAAGGTTATTTGATGATCTTAGGGACCTCAAATGTGTGTCACAAAGGAACTCGAAACGTTCTTTAAGATAAATTTCCCCCGAAATGGGATTAAATAAAATGTTGTACAACAACGAGACAATATGAGCATTCCGGCGATGACGAATTGGCAACCACTTGAGCTTTAAGCGAAAAGAGGAAACGTGGTCATATTTGCGGAGTCCAAATATGAACCTTATGCAAAGATTTTGGAGTCTCTCAAGTTTATTTAGTTGCTCTTCAGTTAGATCAAGATAGCTGACATCGGCGTAATCGAGTATTGGTAAAAGGAGCGTTTGTGCGAGCACAATTTTAGTGGTAATTGGTAGGAAGTTACGAAGACGCCTGAGAGATCCTGCTGCCGCGAATAGTTTACGACTTAGAGTTTTGAGTTGTGGGGCCCATGATAATGTATTGTCAAATATAATACCCAGATTCTTGACGTAACTTGCGAATGGTATAATGGCCCCATCGTAGCGAACTTGGGGAAGTTGTGACGAATCTACCCTGGCAAACATTCGAGGGCTGCCGATTATGATGGCTTGCGACTTGGCTGGGTTTATTTTGAGGCCGTATGCGTGACTCCAGTCTTTTATTCTGGCTAAGTCATCATTTAAGGTCTCGACAACAGCTGGCAACTTAGCAAGTGGACCTTGAGAGTAAATTTGAAGATTGTCTGCATAAAGATGGTAAGAAGAAGAAAGATTATTTGAAATGGTATTTATAAAAATAGCAAAAAGTAACGGGGATAGAACGCCACCCTGCGGCACGCCAGCAATCAAGTTTACCCATGTTGAATATGAGTTATCAATACGGACTCTTTGCCGACGGCCAGACAGGTAAGACTGAAACCAATCAATTGCCATTGGAGATATGTTAAGGGCACCCAGGACTGCCAGGAGAATGTCAAAATCTACAGTATTAAAGGCATTGCTGAAATCAAGTAATAAAAGAACTGTGAGTTTGCCACACTCCATGGCACCCCTGATGTCATCCGTAATTTTGACTAGGGCAGTTACGGTACTGTGTCCGGGACGGAACCCAGATTGCATAGGATTTAGGAGATTATTTGTACACACAAAGGAATTGAGTTGGATATGGATAAGACGTTCCAGGACTTTGGACAGGAAGGGAAGAATGGATATGGGGCGGTAGTCAGAGAAGGAAGTGGGATTTTTATTTTTGGGCAAAGGAGTAACTTGAGCTTCTTTCCATGTACAATATAAATCTGTAGTTTTATTCTCATGCCTTCCAGCCAAGTTACTATTGAACACGCAGACTGCATGGCAACCGTAGGCTGAGACCACACACGGAGAAATCGAAGTGTCGATTGCGTCGTATTTATACCATTCTTAAAACTAAAATTATATAAGGCACCTAAATAAGGTAATTACATAATGTATTGCTGGCTCATCATTGTAAAGCAGCGTTCCAAAGTCGATGATTCAAAAACATTTTGTAACCAAACGACCCTTACCTATTATGTGGCGCCATCTATTGTTCAGAAAGCAAATTTTAGTATAGCTTTATATCATAAATCATTCAAGGGTGTCGTCTTCTTATAAGATAAAAGCATTTTGTAATTCCTCGGTGTAATTGAAGGAAGCCCGCCTCCGCCGTGCCGCCCGCCGATCTTTTTTGAGCTACGTTACGGTTTTACAGTGACGGATTTATAATACATCATATTGTCACCACCCCATTCCGTCCTCAAGGCGTCGTAATAGGCGACAAAAAGTAATACAAACCCGGAAACCTAGCTGCAAGGGAAGGAAAAGATATTACGAAACCCTGCGCCAACACGTCTGCTGGCCAGATATGCGTGGCTCAATAGGCTGGTAGATGGAGTCATCTACAGGCTGAGTAGCAGTAGAAGCAGTAGATAGGTAAAATACGAAATTTCATTTGATTGTACAGCTCAGTTGTGTCAGTTAACTCACCCTATGAACACAGCCTTAGACACACGTAGATACGTCACTCTATAGAGTATACAGCGTAATAGTCCTGCCCCCTTTACGTACAGAAACCCTTTAAACCCAAGTGCCAGTTCCGACACTTGGAATTAATTAGAGGGAATGCTAGCTGTGCATGCTCCTTTGTTATTACGTAACGAACGTTTTCACGTAACATAATACTTGTATAGATGTTCTAATGCTTTAGGCGTCGTCGGATGCTTTTAGGAGCTTATCTAATAGCACCGTTTATGCATAGAAATAAAACACTTGCATTTTAAAAAAACTAAGAAGCCTATTCAGACAAGAACATTCCAAAGAGGTTGCAGGCAAACTTTTGTTTAATTATTTATTTATTTATTTAAAACTTTGTGCACATGATAAGTACAGAGGCGAATTAATGAATATTGATTGATTTGAACCGGTGTCCGTATTTCTAATAAACCGGCTAACTTTGTGTTTTCTTTAGCCTTGCTTTTTCATATTTTCTCCTAGGTAAATATTTAAAGTTGTTTTATTTTTACTAGATTGTAGTAAATTAACTTCATGTTAAATTAAATTAATCTATAGGTATTGTAGGTATAGTGATACCTATAAAAACAAAAATGTCTGACTCGTAGTACAACATAGAATTGGAAGAAAATAAAACAGTCTTATTATAATAGACATAATCATTAATTATCTTTCGGCCCACGCTTATCCCACTCTAGGTGGTACCCTCCATACACACAATCCATTCCTCTCTCTTTTACACACAACCCTTTCGTCCATCCAAATTCATACTGAAACCACCATCGGTTAGAATAGTCAGTATTTTCACTTAAATCCTGTGCCCAAAAATATTTTTTTACAATCGTCTTACACCTTGTTGATACCCCGTATTGTAAATATACATAATATAATGTTACAAGCCTATTCCGTCCGGGGAGTGTCTAATATATAATAATATGTAAATGTAATGGGGTTTAGGGGAGGCCTATGTCCAGCAGTGGACTAAAGTGGGCTGATGATGATGAAATGTAATGGAAGAAGTAGCCACAAGAGAAGTAAAACTTGCGAAAAAACTTTTGACAACCCGTCTGGCCAGCGTGGCACAGGAGGGCCTATGTCCAGCAGTGGACTAATGTGGGCTGATGATGATGAAATGTAATGGAAGAAGTAGCCACAAGAGAAGTAAAACTTGCGAAAAAACTTTTGACAACCCGTCTGGCCAGCGTGGCACAGGAGGGCCTATGTCCAGCAGTGGACTAATGTGGGCTGATGATGATGAAATGTAATGGAAGAAGTAGCCACAAGAGAAGTAAAACTTGCGAAAAACCTTTTGACAACCCGTCTGGCCAGCGTGGCACAGGAGGGCCTATGTCCAGCAGTGGACTAATGTGGGCTGATTATGATGAAATGTAATGGAAGAAGTAGCCACAAGAGAAGTAAAACTTGCGAAAAAACTTTTGACAACCCGTCTGGCCGGCGTGGCACAGGAGGGCCTATGTCCAGCAGTGGACTAATGTGGGCTGATGATGATGAAATGTAATGGAAGAAGTAGCCACAAGAGAAGTAAAACTTGCGAAAAAACTTTTGACAACCCGTCTGGCCGGCGTGGCACAGGAGGGCCTATGTCCAGCAGTGGACTAATGTGGGCTGATGATGATGAAATGTAATGGAAGAAGTAGCCACAAGAGAAGTAAAACTTGCGAAAAACCTTTTGACAACCCGTCTGGCCAGCGTGGCACAGGAGGGCCTATGTCCAGCAGTGGACTAATGTGGGCTGATTATGATGAAATGTAATGGAAGAAGTAGCCACAAGAGAAGTAAAACTTGCGAAAAAACTTTTGACAACCCGTCTGGCCGGCGTGGCACAGGAGGGCCTATGTCCAGCAGTGGACTAATGTGGGCTGATGATGATGAAATGTAATGGAAGAAGTAGCCACAAGAGAAGTAAAACTTGCGAAAAAACTTTTGACAACCCGTCTGGCCGGCGTGGCACAGGAGGGCCTATGTCCAGCAGTGGACTAATGTGGGCTGATGATGATGAAATGTAATGGAAGAAGTAGCCACAAGAGAAGTAAAACTTGCGAAAAAACTTTTGACAACCCGTCTGGCCGGCGTGGCACAGGAGGGCCTATGTCCAGCAGTGGACTAATGTGGGCTGATGATGATGAAATGTAATGGAAGAAGTAGCCACAAGAGAAGTAAAACTGGAAGTTCTGGTTTTACTAATTGATTAATCTTGTTTTCCTCTACTTTTCAGTCTGTGCTGGTCTAGATTACGTATTTTTTATTTCGTATTTCAATTAAAAATAGCTAAAATACTGTATTTTATATTTCAAATACCTTACTCAAAGATATTTTGTGTTTCTTATTTTAATTACTTGCGTCACAGTATTTTGCAATTTGTATTTCAATTAAAGCAAAGGAAGTATTTTGCCCAGCCCTGCCCTGCCCTTAAGTAAAAAAAAAACTCTTTAAAAACTATATTTATTTTGGTATACAAAAGCCAAGGAAACTAAATACCGCTAAACAGTTGCGAAGTAAACCGAACAGCTACTCAAAAGCTTCATAGAACGCTGTGAATATTGTGATTTAGACCGGGAACCGGCGCTGCGAGACATGAATTCAAATCCGCAGACTCAATCCAAACAAGTATGGCGAATGGAACAATATCCCCGTATTTCAGAGCAATCCACGACTTGAATATTTCACGACACACAACCCACTTATATGCGCACGTGGGTAATGCAATGCTAGTTTATGTTGATCCTGGATACGATTCCGCTTTCTTACACCTAGACTCTAAACGGAGTTTCAGTGTAATGGCGTTTGTGTTCTGGATGATATTATTCGAAACTGTCCAAAACTAGATATGGTCTATAGGTTAAAGAAAATATATTCATACTTATATTAACTACTGTCAAAATGATTTCTTAGGTATTCGCGATTATTTCACATTGAAATTAAACACTTTTTATCGCGTGTTTATTACATTATTTAATTCCCGACGTCAGACCATATAGCTGACATGAAGAATAGACGCTCGACCAAGTCTGCAGTATGTGAACACACATTCAATAAAACCAACCACTACATTCATTTTGATAGACCTCAAATCCTTGCCAAAGAAAATCATTACATTCCATTCGACACCACACCGTGAACGATTTCTGCGTGCACAGGGAACGTTATTAATAAAACAAGATTTTAACTGTTTCTTTGTACTTTTGAAGACCACTGTCGTCTAGTCTCTCCCGCGACCACTACTGTTGCAAAGCATTCGAAACGTCTGGGAAGGGGGCGTGTGGCGCTGAGGTCTACCCACGCGCATGCTGCGAGGAGCGTCCCCCTACCTACTAATCATCCCCCGTGTGCCGTCCCGCGCTGACTGCCTGGTGGGTCCTTACTATATCTCCACGCAATCAGCGTGCTCTAAGGGAGCCAGTAATAGAGCTCAACCCATTTTCTTTGTGGTACCTTGTGGAGAAAGAAAGAAAGAAAATAATTTTATTTTAGTAGCTCACAATTGACATGAAGTTACAATCTTGCATGGAGCAACCTCCTCTTGGTGCTCTATGAGTCCGACGATGCTATGCCCGGTACACGTAGCATGGCAACATTTGATCCGGGGCTTAGTCCACGCTGGCCAGACGGGTTTCGTATCAAGGTGACTCTTCTGTTACGACACGATGTATTCCAAATCCGTCACCACAGAGAACTGCTATACTCGTAGGCCAACAAACGAAGTATGTATTCGATACAACTATCGATGTTATTTAGTCAGGGCACGCAAAAATATGCTATTGCTAAGTCATATCTACACCTTGCACAGAATGTAGGTTATCTACTTAATTGCAAATATTCAGATGAGTTGGCGACTGTGGCTAGGCATGAATCTCGGATTAGAGACACATGCAGCCCACGCTCCAGTGATAGCTCATGATTCAATGAACGTCGGTATTCCTATGATTTATTCTGTATGTGCGCAAATGACATGATAACGAGATGTCCATGAATAACGCAGATTTAGATATTTTCAAACCTCTTTAGAATTCGCTGTTGCGAATCCTAAAACCAAACTTTTTAGCTAGGTACAATGAATTATTATTGGTAACATTAACATTAATTAACTATACTTATTTATGTTTTATAATGATGTGTGGAAAGTAATCTAGCCCATGTAGGTACCTAAATTTTTATAAAATGTTGCTATTTACCTCATTATGTTCTGTTCCATTTACCAAATAAATTTAAAAAATGCGAATTTAGGCGTCACCAAAACGTTGCTCTTTTTAAAGATTGAAGGACACGATAGTTAAAGGTCATTGTAATTTATGTAAAATAGAAAAAAGTTAGATTCAGATTCAGATTCATTTATTCCACATAAAATAGAGTACATTGTAATGATCTTAATTTAAGTTAGTCTCATCTATTTAGCTAGTAATTAGCATGTGAAATTTTAAGCTTATACTCGTAATAGTTCAGGCATTTACTACTTAATAATATTTCTAGAGCACAAAGTTCCCCTTAAAGATTACCTATATATATTATAATAAATTCATTTAATTAATTATACATTAGATTAGAAAAAGTTAGAATAATTCATTAACAGAATAGAAACAGTTCTCAATAAGCCAATGTTTAAGTACCTTTTTAAATTTTAACAGGGGAAGATCTTTAAAACTTTGCGGTAGGGAATTATACACTTTTACACACATAGCGTATGAATTTTTTTGGAACAATGTAGTTCTTGATATACAGTTCAATACAAGTCTATCTCCATTTCTTGTGTTGCGAGGATATACTTCCGATGCCCTAGTAAATAATTCTGGATGTGTTTTTACAAATACACCAATCTCAAAAATGTACATACCCGCTAGTGTCAAAATATTTAATCTTTTGAATAGGGGCTTACAGGAGTCATAAGAAGGAGTTCCAGTAATGGCCCTTAGACACTTCTTTTGTAGTAAGAATGCTCTAGATATATTCGTAGAATTCCCCCATAGCAGAATACCGTATTTTAGAATTGAACCTACGTAACCATGATATGCCATAATTACAGTATCCATCGATGTAGTTTTACTTAGTCTTGCCAATACATATACAAATCTGTTTATCCTGCTGCTGATATCTTCAATATGGGTTTTCCAATCGCAAAACTTGTCCAAAGATATGCCCAAAAATTTTACACTATCTGTATCTTTTATAACATTATCATTATACGTAATATTTAGAGCCGTTGAATTATTATTACTCTTAGATCTGAATTGTATATAGTGTGTCTTACTTAAATTTACTTTCAAATTATTATCGTGAAGCCATTTAATTATTAGATTGATAGTATTATTTATTTCCATGTCAAAAGTTTCTGGATTATTTGATGTCACGACTATAGAGATATCATCAGCAAATAATGTACATTTATGATTTATTATGTCTGGTATGTCATTTATATAGAAAAGAAATAGTAGTGGTCCCAATACGCTACCTTGTGGGACGCCATGTTTGTTAACTAGATATGTGGACCTGTAGTGTTGAATTATAGAGTGCGTATCTAAATTGCTTATTTCCACACATTGTTCACGAGATGATAAGTAGCTATCTATCCAGTCCAGAGCAACTCCTCTTATTCCGTAGTTCTCTAGTTTCTTAAGCAACAGTTTATGTAAAACAAAGTCAAACGCCTTGGACATGTCAAAAAAGACTGCTACAGTCAGCTGTTTCTTATTTATGCTGTTAATTATGCTTTGTGTAAGATTAAAGGCAGCTAACGTCGTTGATTTCCCTTTTTGAAATCCATTTTGTTCAGGTTTTAAAGTATGTTCTTTATTTGCAAAACAGACGAGCCTTTTATACATGGCCTTTTCAAAGATCTTAGATATTATTGGTATTAAAGTTATTGGTCTATAATTATGCAGATCGGTTTTATCTCCTTTTTTATGCAACGGCTTAACAATCGATTTTTTTAAAGCGTCTGGGAACTTGCCTTGTACAAAAGAAAGATTAATTAAGTGTGTTATGACGGGAGTAATTATATTACTACAAAATTTAAGCACCTTTGTTGCAATTTCATCGTAGCCGATGGAGTTCGTATTCTTTAAAGACATGATTATATTTTTTGTTTCATTTAACGTTAATGCTGTTAAAAATATAGAATTGCTGATATGTAACTTATTTGTATTAGTATCTTGTTTTTTTTCATCAGTTAAGTTTAAAAGAAACTCATTCAGCTTTGTAGCGATTTCGACTGGTTCCTTAATAATTTTATCATCGATTTTAATTTCTTGTATGTGCTCATGACTATTATTATTATCTGAATCATCATTTATTATTTTCCACGCTGCTTTACACTTATTTTTTGACCCGGCTATAATTCTGTGATGGCATATTTTTTGTGATTTTGTGATACACAATCGTAGAAGCTTAGAGTAATTTTTAAATTTAAGTTTATTATCAACAGTTCTATTTTTATAAAATTTGAACCGCAGCGACCTTTTTGTTTGGCTACTCCGTTTGATGCCATCCGTTATCCATTTTGCACCGTGTCCATGATTTTTTACCCTATGTTTAAGTAACGGGAAACACAAGTCATAAAATACCTTAAATTCTTGGTGGAAAATATTAAAGGCTTTATTTACGTCATTTTCACTATATACTTCGTTAAAAGACAAACTCCTTATGCATTCATAGAATTTATTTGTATTTTCGTCACTTAGGTCCCTTTTCATGGTGTACATTTTATGTGGTTTTGTTATATTTTTAGTGGTTGGAATGCGTAGCAGCTGTGCTGTGTCATGATCTGACAGTCCCAGCCGTAGGGTTTCGCCAGTAGCTTTTTTTACATTACTCACCATATGATCAATGCAGGAATTGAGACGTGTTGGTTCTTTAATGTGCAGAGTCATGTTGTAGCTGGTAATAATATCAGTTAAGGTAGTCACTATTTTATTAGTCTTAAGGGTATTGATATTTATATCACCCACCAAAACTATTTTCTTCTTAGTGTCAAAACACAATCTAAACAATAGGGTATCTAAATGTTTAAAGAAAGCATCAATATTGGACTGTGGAGTGCGATACACAGTTATTAGAATTAGTTTTACAATAGGGATCTCTATACCACAACATTCGAACACGTTAGTGCAGGAATAATTTTTGATATAATTAAGTTCTACGAACCTAATATCTTTCTGCACTAATATGCATACACCACCCCGCGGTTTATCTCTGCAATATGAAGATGCAAGGACATACCCTGATATCTTGATATTCTTTTCGTTGCCTTTTTTGATAAACGTTTCGGATAAACATATCACATTAGGCATGGTACCTTTAGAATTAAGTTCAGAAATGGTAATATCTAGAATATCTCTTTTCGAACAAAAACCCGCTATATTTTGGTGCAATATTTTAAAGTCTGTCGCTTTATGTGCTTGTGGAGGAACGAAAACAATTGTGTTGGTCTTTGACGGATTCTTTGGACTTTATTATTTTTTGAAAATAAAATGGAATTGTCCCTTTTTTGGGTTTCGTGATATTGATTGGTTGTTTGTTTTCCCTACCAGAACCCCTATGAACCTTATTCGCCTGGAAGTAGTAAGGGATAGTACCTTTGAGAGGAGTATGGTGTACCTTTGCGTGTAGTACATTTTTGATACTGTTTTGAGTCATTTGTACTTTTTTTTTGTTTTTAATGTTATAGTAATTTAAGTATTTACAATTGTAATCATGACTATCAATATTTAAATTAATTTTATTACATATATCATAATTTTTAGAGTTAAAACTCATGTCAATATATTTACAATTTGGAAAATAGTCACATATTTTTTTAAATAAATTATTTAACATTATTTCATTTAAGAAAGCGTTTTTACGTACACCTAATATAAGTATTTGACGATTTTTCATACTGTTTACTAATGTGCTTAGTTCAATCTCAATATGCAACGGATTATTATCATGTTCACCGACAAATAATATAACTTTGTCCTGTTCTTGAATGTTAAACATCTTTGTTGACGCGAGGATATCTCGTGTACTTGCTTCTGGTTTGACGAAAGAAGTAACTTCATATTTTTCATACATGTTGTTATGTCTTGATGCTATTAACATTGATGATAGTTATTATTACTACTACTACTTCAGCCCATAGATGACCCACTGCTAAGTCGGGCCTCCTTCATGAACGTAGAAGGCTATTAGCCTACTGCACGCTGGCCAGACGAGTTGTCACCGGGTTTTCTTTTCAAGTTTTCCTTTTCTTGCGGTTAGGTTTACGGCCTTATAATTTCCTTTTGGCGGGTTTTACGACACCCTCAGGATGGAACGGGGTGGTTCTTTCTAGTCGCTTCTTAAGGGACCCATATAGATCCCATAAGAATATGTACCCAGATGTGTTGGGCACATGTTTTCTTTTCTGGTATCTGCCTACACTGAGCATTCAGATGGTGAGAATGGAGAACTCATAAGTCGACAGAATATGTCGAATAGCTATTGTTGGGTTAATTAATGTATTGTTAAACATATTCATAACATTGTTTAAACACAATCATGGATCCACAAACAATTTCAATATACATACATTCAAACTGAATAAATAGTTTTACTTTTTGAGCTATTCCAGACCAACAACGAAGTCAATGAAAGAGTAATTTGATTCCTAAAACAATTTATTTTGTAATTTCATATTCTGTGTTCGGTGGACAATTTATTGAGCGGTTTCGGAGCTCTAAACCAATTATTTGCCAAAGTAGGGATGTGATAGCAGGTACATTTGAAGTGTACTTAACAAGTTTTCAAATCGGTTTTCAAATAACGGAGTTATGCGGTAACAAACATTAAATAAATGTGCGTGTGGTGACGGATTTAGGATATATAGTATCACCACCTCATTCCATCCTGAGGGTGTCGTAAGAGCCGACAAAAGGAAATGACAAGGCAGATAATAACCTCGCCGCAAGAGAAGGAAAACTTGATACGAAAGCCAATGCCAACCCGTGTCACTAGCGTGGCACAATAGGCTCATTACCCTCCATGTAACTGGAGGTAAGTCTGACTCAGGAGTGGGTCATTTCACACAGGACTGCCTCGTTGGTCTAGTGGTTAGATGTGCCGCCTTTGGATCAACGGGTCCCGGGTTCGATTCCGGGGTCGGGCAAGTGTCTTTGTCTAAACCAGAGGCACTGGCTCGGAGTCTGGGTGTCATTTCTATCTATAATATGTATGTATTTAAAAAAAAATGTATATAAGTAGTTTATCATCCATCTCGTTACCATAACACAAGCATTAAGTTGCTTAACTTGGGACGAGATGGCGTTGTCTGAAATGTCCAAGGATATTTATTATATTTATTTATTTATGGGCCGAATAGTGGTAATAGTAGAATATGGTTTATAAATGACGGAGTTTTGCAGTAACAAATGTAAAAAACATATCTACAACCGGAGTGAGAACCTCCTTTTTTAAGTCAGTTGAAAATGACACAGTTTCGAAAGGAAATCTCCGATCTCCCTAATCTGCCGTCCCAGTTTTATGGCAAATTTGCATAACTCTGAAGTTCAAACCTAACTGTTCGTATGAATATTGTGCGCGCGTAAAGCGAGCTTGGAACAAAATGTGGAATATAATTCAATTTTCTCTTGATGAATATTATACGCGTATGACACGATTTTGTGTCAGTATTTCATTTCATGGGTAATAAATAACGATATTGCCGTGAGGAAATAATTTGAACTAACAAAGTTGTTTTCAGCACTGTAAAATTGCAAATGACTTAGCATGTTCAATTTATAATCAAGACTAGCGACCCGCCCCGGCTTCGCACGGGTGCAATGATGAACCTCAAAATTTGTCAGTGTTACTCTACTATATTATGGATGCATTATACATATAAACCTTCCTCTTGAATGCTTAGCTTAGCTTGGGACGAGATGGCGTTGTGTGAAATGTCCAATGATATACATATAAACATTTGAACATAAATGGTGACGGATTTAGAATACACAATGTCACCAACCCATACCGTCTTGATGGTGTCGTAAGAGACAACTAAGAGAACGCAAGAGGCAGATCACCTAGCCGTAAGAGAAGGAAAACTTGATACAAACCCTGTACCAGACGGTTTCTTGCCAGCGTGGCATAGTAGGCTAATTTCCCTCCATGAATTTGGAGGAGGCCCGACTCAGTAGTGGATAATTTATGACTGAAACGAACGAGGAACATAAATCTCTAACATCTTCTAAACCGCTACGTCTGGTACAAATATTCTTTGTCCCAAAATGTCGCTAACTTAGTAACACGGTTCAGTGATCTTGTGTGACAATACCAACGGAATGTTTATGTGTCGAAATTGGTATTCCAAGCCATAGGCAAGGAACTACAATGATTCCCGGTTTAATCGAATAAGTGGGGACAAAGGCGAAGTTATCTGGTCCACGGCACTAAAAAGTTAAATTGCATCAGCTCGACCCCGCTACATAAAGCGCAGTATGTGCCTCGCGCCCCAATATCGCCCTTACTGCATAAAATATAAGAGTGAAACGCTACAGCAAATTTTTCTGTTCAACAGGACAACGTCCTAAGATAGTTCGGAGTAAAAAGGATTGTTAGGTTAGGGCGTTAAGTGAAAAGGCTGTGCTGTGAAGTCAGATTATAGTTGTCTGACGTTTGCCACTTAATGAAAGTGTAGGTTTTTGAGATACTTTTTTTCGTTGGGATTCCTCATGGATACCGGCCGTTGGGGGCTGTCCATTAATCACGTGAGGTTCGAAAGGGGGGAGGGGTTCGGCAAAAATCACGAAATATCACAAGGGGGTAGGGGGGTATAGGAAAATATCACGTGTATTCATTTTTACGTTAAACGCGTAATTTCTAAACCGAAAAGCTTTGAGTGTAAGATTCTTTGTAGTTAGTAAAAAATACACGTGATTTGAATGGGGGGTGGGGGGGTAGTGTTAAACCTCACCATGCATCACCAAGGGGGACGGAGGGGTTAAAAAATGTTAAAAAAAACATCACTTGATTAATGGACAGCCCCTTGTGGACTAGCCGGGGTAGCGCCTACGAATAAATAGTTAGTTATTGTTATAACATCTATAATATATAGATATTATTAACAAGACTTATTATTTATTCGTAGGCTTGCGCTCCCCAATCCCCATTGTGACACCCATTGAACACGTCTCGATTAACATAGCCTAAAGCTCCGAGGCATGCAGGCTTGTGAGTGCCTGCCATTAATTTACTTTAAAAAAAAGGAGAAGTTCTAAAGTATAAATTACGATTTTTAATCGAGCTACATTGTCCCATGGGACTATGTAGCTCGATTGCGATTTGCGTATTATTGCGATTGCGTAGCTTAACAAAAAACTTGATTGTCATGACAATCAAGTTTTTTGTTAAGCTACGCATAAATGCGGATTTTTATAATGTGTACAAGTTAAATGGTAGTTTCTTTTACTTTTTTCAGGGCTATGACTAAATAGTTAAAATTCTGTTCGTTCTAGTCCAATTTTTGGCATGGCTTCGGAGGCTTTTGTGCCTGTCCTGCGCAATAACGATTTTGGTTAACTTTAGCAAGCGGTGACTGGCGGAGTAGGTAGGCGTTAGCTACGCGATTAGTTGATGACATTCGCGAACTTTCTCCCATCAGGGCACATTTAATTCAAGATGTTTTAAGCTACTGTAACACTTTTTATAATTATTTAGCTTACTTAAACACATATAAGGTTACATTTAACATTTAAAGTAAACTATATCCTGTTCTTAGGCTAGAAACAATAGATATATGTTTAAGTTGTAAGTAATGTTTAAGCGGAAAACAACAAGAACCGGAAAATTATAAATTTCCTAGGAAATTTATAAACGTCCGTAGGATTCCAAACGAGAGATAAATTGTATTATTTTACGCCCACATTATCGGAAATTTATAAACTTACGACGTCTCGTCGTAAATTTATAAACTAACGGATATCCGTAAGATTCTAAACGAAGGATAAATTCGTAAGATTCTAAACGGTTCAACCAATCACAGTAGAGCTTTTAATTTTACGCTTCTCTAAGATACGGCAAATATCACACTGTTCTCTGATTGGTCGATGTTGATAGTGGCATGCTTGTGTCCATAGACATAGATACAATTAGACTTGCCAAACTATAAATTTATCAGTACTTAACAGTATTTTTACTTTAAAACTAGGTAAGTACCTATATTAAAGGGTTACTGTTTTATAATATGCTAATAACCCCTACTTCACTCTACCAAAATAAAACAATGGAAATCGTGTGAAGTTATAGAGGTTTATTTAAAAAAAAATATAAAGTTTAATTTCAAAAATTTCCGTTGGCCTCAGGCGAATTGCCAAACAGGCGCTAAGTACTTAATAAAAAAATGCTTAAAAACATGTAACAAATTAAACATAATAAAATAAGTATATAACTTACTTATTTTAAAAACTTAACTTAAAAAACCCCTGACATCGGACTGCAATATGGCTGAGTACACTCTCAATGTTCACTACATTGAGAGTCTACTCAGCCATAAATGTCGGGTACTTAACTTTTTTATATCTGTTTCATTGATACCGTTACAATGAGTCCAAACACGATACATTTAATGTAATTTGGTAAGGAGTTGGGTATCCTATAGATTCCTGATGATGCAGCAGTATCAGGTCTAGGTTACTACAAGTAGACAATATCGAACAATGGCGCAAGGGCGGATCCAGGGGGGGGGGGTCATGGGGGTCATGACCCCCCCCTGAGCTGGTTCCAGGACTTAGGTGGACCACTAATTGAACATAACGATTTTATTTATATATTTTATCACCATACAGATTTTATGTAAAACAATACCTTATTAAGGAACAAAAGAAACAAGGACTAATTATTACAAATATATCTATAACTAGCTGACCCGGCGAACTTTGTTCCGCATTATAAATATTTAAAACAAAGTTTTTACGTGAAAGAGTAACAAACATCCATCCATCCATCCATCCATACTTACAAACTTTCACGTTTATAATATTAGTAAGATCTAAGGAAACAAAGATGCTGCCACCACATATTTAATTTTTATTTTCAAGTAATTATAATTGCATGCAGTCGGGATTTCATTATTTATATAAATTGTCGTATATTTATATTAATTTATTAGATATTATTGGTATTTTAATACAAATGTAATCATTATGTTTAATGTTTTTAAGTATTGTCGGTTTTTTATTTATTGTACTTAATCATTTTTTTTATTATTGAATGAATTTGATGTATTTTTTTTGTAGTCTATTTAATTATATAACTACTACACGTCACACGAACTATTCGAAGCAAAAGCATAGACCCCACTTACTTAGATTTACGTTAGACCTCAAGTGCTTGCAGCTTGGTATCCGTATGCCACTACTGGGATTCAGCAGATTATCAGCGTACTGCACTTGACATATGCTGAGCTGGATACCCTTTCAGTGCAGTTTCGAGACAGAGAAAGCTAATTCAGAAAATTTATTCTTTTTTGGTCTTTTTTTTATTATTTGGTTTTTTGGGGTGGCCAAGTTACACAAAAATTTGCCATTAAAACACGGACAACGTAATAAAAAAAAATGTATTGTTCGAAATTGTAATGTTTAAGTCAAAGTCAAATAATTTATTTTGTATAGGACACAATGGACACTTACAAATTATCAACATATTAAAAAAATGTATAGAATGCATATATTGTAGTTTACCACCAGTTCGGAACGCGACCACTGCTGAAAAGAACTGGCAAGAAAATCAGAGGGCTCGTTATTCTTTTTTTAATAATTTGCGGTCCTATTTAATTTAGAAGGTTAGTATTGTTGATTAGATCTGGCTGATGTTTGGCCCTTTGCGACTATTGCGCGCGTTTGCTCTCACAAACTGTCTTATCACGGCCTTGTACCTAAAAATGGCGATCTAAAAAGAGCAACTACAGAGTTTCTTGCCGGCTCTTCTCTGTAGAATTGCATTCCGAACCGGTGGTAGATGGTAAATTTTAAATTAAATATTATTTTGTTGTTTGACTTGTCAAAAGAGCTCTAATGAGCCAACTTGATTAAATGAGTTTTTAATTTTTAATTTATTATCCCAAATGCTGAGTATTTTTTTTATAATAATGTCTTTTGTGTAATAATCTCTTTTTTTATTTATAGTCGGTAGCTAGTTGTTTGCCCAGGGTGTTAGAAAAAGTTCGCGCAAGACGACCAAAAAGCCGCGTTCTCCTACATCATGACAACGCTTCTTCACACACGGCCAACAAAACAAAGTCATTTTAGCTTCCGGAAAAGTACAACTCGTCACCATCCTGCGCATAGCCTCGATCTAGCACCCTGTGATTTCTGTATTTTCCCCAAAATCAAACATTTCACTTTTACCAACTCCGAAGAGGCAGTGATAGCGTTCAATCATCACGTAGAAAACATACATTCAGATCTGTGGTCCTCCTGTTTAATTAAAAAAACGGTTCAATCGCATGAAAAATGTTTGTAATGTAGTCTTTTGAAAAGCAATAAACACAATATTATAGTTATAACATTTTTTTTAAGTTACGCAAAACTTATAGTGTGACCTACGTATGTATTTTGTCTGTTTCTATTTTGTTTGTTGGAAACCCTTGTCGTACCACCTCTTCAATTTTGCGGAGTTTTGCGTCATGTCATGTCGAGGGGTGACATACCTCTAGCTGTTATGACAAAATCATTAACCACGGTTACGGAGTTTAAATAGGCTGCCTCATTCAGTGCGTGATAGTGGTTCTCTGGGTGTCTTCAAGAGGGCAATATGTACGTGGATATGTACAAGTTATTATGTGTGGAGTTTTTCAAGTGTACAATACGTACATTAATAAATAAATAAATAAATATCCTTGGACATTTCACACAACGCCATCTCGTCCCAAGCTAAGCAACTTAATGCTTGTGTTATGGTAACGAGATGGATGATAAACTACTTATATACATTTTTTTTTTGTAAATACATAGGTACATATTATTTAAAGAAATGACACCCAGACTCCGAGCCAGTGCCTCTGCTTTAGACAAAGACACTTGCCCGACCCCGGAATCGAACCGTACTTCATTTGTATCTATTGTTATCAAAATTAAATTATAAGTTCTTGACTTGACCACGACTATGTGACCCCCTCCTGGCGCCAAAGCTGGATCCGCCCTTGCAATGGCGGCGGAGAGGACGGAGAAGGAACACGTGACTTATTCAACCAATCAGAGCGCCCATGGCGTTTGGTTATTGGAATCGTGTTGAAGAGGCTATTGAACGCAACAGGGGCTCCAAGGTTTTTGCCAGGGATCTGTCTATTGGGCAAAGCCAGCTCGTCAGGCTGAAGACTGATGACGGCAGGATCGTCACGTCGAAGTCCGAGATTTTGGGTGAGGTCGAGAGTTTCTATGGACAACTGTACACGTCTACACAGGAACCCGTCATAAATCTAGCAGACGACCCACGAGCTAGATTAACCCGGCACTACACCGAAGACCTACCGGACGTCAGCCTGTGTGAGATCGGGATGGCTCTCGAGCAACTTAAAAACAACAAGGCGGCGGGTGATGACGGAATTACCGCAGAACTTCTGAAGGCGGGTGGAGAACCGATCCTTAGGGCCCTTCAGAAGTTATTCAATTCCGTCATACTCGAAGGACGAACGCCAAAGGCATGGAACAGAAGTGTGGTGGTGCTGTTCTTCAAGAAGGGAGATAACACCTTATTGAAGAACTACAGACCCATCTCACTTCTGAGCCATGTCTACAAGTTGTTCTCGAGGGTCATCACGAATCGACTCGCGTGCAGGCTTGACGATTCCCAGCCTCCCGAACAAGCCGGTTTCCGAAAAGGCTTCAGTACCGTAGACCATATTTTAACGCTACGGCAGGTTATACAGAAGACCGAGGAGTATAACCTGCCCCTTTGTCTGGCGTTCGTGGACTACGAGAAAGCCTTCGATTCGATCGAGACGTGGGCAGTATTGCAGGCTCTCCAGAGGTGCCAAGTCGACTATCGGTACATCGAAGTGTTGAAGTGCTTGTATGAAAACGCCACCATGTCAGTCCGACTCCAGGACCAGACCTCGAAACCGATCCAGTTGCAGCGAGGTGTTAGACAGGGAGACGTTATCTCTCCGAAACTGTTCTCCGCTGCACTGGAAGATGTTTTCAAGGTTCTGGACTGGAAAGGGCTGGGCATTAACGTGAACGGCGAGTACATCACTCACCTTCGATTCGCTGACGACATAGTCGTAATGGCTGAGACCATGGAGGGCCTCACTACGATGCTCGATGGCCTCTGTGGAGCCTCCGAACGAGTCGGCCTTAAGATGAACATGGAGAAGACGAAGATCATGTCTAATATCCATGTTCAAGCCACTCCTGTTAACATCGGAGGTTCTACCCTCGAAGTTGTTGACCATTACATTTACCTGGGACACACTGTCCAGTTAGGTAAGTCCAACTTCGAGAAAGAGGTCAATCGTCGGATCCAACTCGGCTGGGCAGCGTTCGGGAAGCTGCGAAAGATCTTCTCGTCCACAATACCGCAGTGTCTGAAGACAAAAGTCTTCAACCAATGTGTGTTGCCAGTGATGGCATATGGAACAGAGACGTGGTCGCTCACTATGGGCTCCATCAGAAGGCTCAAAGTCACCCAAAGGGCAATGGAGAGGGCTATGCTCGGAGTTTCCCTGCGAGATCGAATCAGAAATGAGGAGATACGCAGGAAAACCAGGGTCACCGACATAGCCCACCGGATTGCCAAACTTAAGTGGCAGTGGGCAGGGCACATAGCTCGCAGGACCGACGCCCGATGGGGCAGAAAAGTCCTCGAGTGGCGACCGCGTTCCGGAAGGCGCAGTGCTGGTAGGCCTCCCACACGGTGGACCGACGACCTGGTTAAGATCGCCGGAAAGCAGTGGATGCGGGCGGCCCAGGACCGGCCTTTGTGGAAATCCTTGGGGGAGGCCTATGTCCAGCAGTGGACGTCTTTTGGCTGAAATGATGATGATGATGATGATGATTTTACGCGTGAGTTCAGTAAGTTTATAAGTTTCCGAAAATGTGGGCGTAAAATAATACAATTTATCTCTCGTTTGGAATCCTACGGACGTTTATAAATTTCCTAGGAAATTTATAAATTTCCGGTCCTTGTTGTTTTCCGTTGACATATATATTTTACTAGCTTTTGCGCGCGGCTTCGCCCGCGTGGGCTTCGAACCCGTGCATATTTTTTATGAACATAAAATCGGTTATTGTGAATAAACTATGATAGTTAGATATGTGCACTTTTTTGTAGATCTTTATAAGACCTACAAACCCGTACTACATCATTTTGTTCTATTGTCAATAGTTTTTGCAGCGCACGCATAAATAGGTTTTCGATTTTACACCTTGGTTTACAAAATCGTAATTTTCATACGGATCCCTAATTCTTTTGAAAATAAAATATAGCCTATAACCTTCCTCGATAAATGGACTATCTAACACTGAAAGATTTTTTGAAATCGGACCAGTAGTTCCTGAGATTAGCGCGTTCAAACAAACAAATAAACAAACAAACAAACTCTGCAGCTTTATATATTAGTATAGATATAGATAACCTGTACAAAGTTCGGGTGTTGGCGAATTTGAATTTATAGTGTCACAAACTCATTTCACCCTGAGGAGATCGTAAGAGTAATTGTAAAGCCGACAAAAGAAAACAACTAAGCGACTAACTGAAACTTTGTGAACAATCGCGTCAACAACAATGCCAGCATGGCATAGTAATAATTACCCTTCAAGTAATATGAGGAAGCCCGACTTAGCAGTGGGTTATCTTACTAGACTTACTTATCTATGGACTGAGTAGTAGTAGTACAGGCATAAATATATATTATGTACTACCGATACATTATGATTGTCATAAATTCATGACGAACACGAAATCAGACTAGATCCTCTCTGATTGCGCATTGTGCAACACATTCAAGTTAATTAACTGATTGAGTGATCAAATAAGCGAGTCCGCTCCGTTCAACTCAGCCATTTAATATTGTTATAGCCATTTTATATTCTGTTTTATTTTTAACGAAGTAATTAATATTACGATTCAGCGATAATTTTAATGAAAAATCTAGCTGTATACGACGAGGCGCTGGGATCTCGGCAGGCGGTGATGAAAAGAAAATAAAGCTTGGGAAACTATTACCGGCTCGATCGCCCGTTTATTCAAGTTCACATAATATTAAAATAAAAATATAAAATCTATATATATAAAAGAAAGTCGTGTTAGTTACTCCACTTATAACTCAAGAACGGCTGAACCGATTTAGCTGAAAATTGGCAGGGAGGTAGTTTAGAGCCAGGAGAAGGACATAGGATACTTTTTTTAGGACATAGGATTTAAGAATATCAAACCGCTATAAAAAGTATTTCTTATTTAACCTTAAAAATAATGTAACCTCATGACGTTTGTCATAGAATTGTCTGAATGCAAGCTGCAAATATCGTTAGAGAGGATGTAAAAAAACGAAACATCGTTTAAAACAGATGCTTCGGTCGGAGTTATTTTAAAGATAAAATACATGTTTATCAATTAATTTATTATTCCTAACAAAAAGTATGTAAGAAAACCGAATTACTCAGTGCACATCATGGTTAGGTCAGATCCATCATGCCTAATATTAAAAGTTCAATGTAATATGGAGTTTTGGTACGTTTGGATAGACTAAGGCGGCAATATTACGCATTGTGCAATATTATTGACTGTCTAAGGTTAATATTGAAGTTTGCGCAATGATTGAACGTAAGTTTGAGCGAGTTTAATTTTTATTGCACAATATTTTTCCATGGCATCGTGAAGGGTCAATACTATTCTCCGACTGAACACCAAAACATTGCGCAATTCGTATTATTGTGCAATATAATTGATCGTTTGGATTCAAAGCGCCTTTCAATCTTATTGTACAATGTTAGGTATTGTAGGTCTAGGGGCCCAACATAAACATAACATAAACGTCATAAACGGCCTAACGTAAACGTTGATATTTGGTTTTTCATTACTTTACATTTAAATTTTCTACATATTTTCTCTCGAAATAGTCACAAAATTGACATCAAAATTGATAAGACGCCTTCAGGACAATACGTTTTAATGCGCTAACAATTAGCTGGGTCCACACCGGACGATCCGTTTTGGATCGGTCGGATCCAGGATCACGGAGCGTGGATCGTGTTAGAGCGGAGCGCGCGCTCCAATAATGCGCATGGATCGCGCGCGGCACGACCACACGGCCTGCACATTTGGATCGCGCTCCTGACGCCGCGGGCCAGCTAATGACGAAATCGCTATAGTCGTTGTGGGTGAAAATTTAGAAACCCGAGATATAGGGTGTTTTGCATTGGCGTAGCAATCGACTGCAGCGTGTGTCCGGAACACATCGATTAGGTATATCATCATTTCAGCCAAAAGACGTCCACTGCTGGACATAGGCCTCCCCCAAGGATCTCCACAAAGGCTGGTCCTGGGCCGTCCGCATCCATTGCTTTCCGGCGACCTTAACCAGGTCGTCGCTCCACCGTGTGGGACGCCTACCAGCACTCAATTAGGATCGATTATATGATGCTTTACAATATCTTATTTTGGAAAGGTGAAGATGGACATCATTTTTAAATGAAGATGAGAACTCCAGTTACAGTTTCCGAACTAACAAAAAACAACAACGGGTTGCACTCCGGGAGTGCCGGCAGAAGTGAAAACTTGAACCTTTGTAGTTTATAGTTAGGACAGGACAACGTATGTCGGGTCAGCTAGTTAAAACATAAAATTACACCATATTTTTACTCAAATGATAGAACTCAATATTTAAACATAAGACGTTTTCTTCGCCTAGCATAAAATATACAAAAAGTTATAAGTTATGAGGTTATATAATAATAATAAAAAATAACGGCTGTTGCCGCTCACCATCGCCAACATTAAAAAATTACTGACTAATCAAATGGAACACGCTGCGAAAGAGAAGAATTTTATTTTTTCTTGTAATTATGTTGAAGAGCTATTTTTTTATAACCATCGAAAATTCTATTTTTATTTCCATGGACGATTTCACTTAAATATTAAATATTAATCCAAATTCCAATCTATGATCGTTATCCATTTTTACAAGAATAGGTAAATATACCATAATTCTTAACAAAAGAGAAAAGTATTTTGTAAATCATTTCTAATGAGAAACTTATAGAAACGATATACACCTACAAACGTTATAAAAAGTTTAGTTTTTGTGATGTATATTGACCAAATTACGTATAGTACTGCTTCTCACAAATCCTGAAAAATTAAACAAAACATTATTTTCTGAAAAATTGCAGAGGGAATGAAGGCACAATGAGGTTAAAACATAATTACGTTTAAGGAGGCGCCCGTGTCTGTTATCCTGTAATTAATACCTTCAGTAGCGTATCCTTATTTGGTTGAATAATTTATTTTGCGGTGTCGAGTTTTTGATAAGGCATCAGCATCCTAATTATAAAATTATATTTAAAAAGTATGGGTAGGCTCAATTTTGACAATACTAGAAATTTTGAAAGACCAGTAAATGTATCTTAAACCAGCCCACAAAGAATTCATCGGATTTTTTATTAGTTTTCGCCATTACTCGAAGAAGCCTGAAAAGGGTATATTAAAAAAGTAAAAAGCTTATCTATACAAACTCCGACGTTCATTACGATATAGGAATACCCAAGGCACTGGCTTCAAATGAATATACCAAAATGTCTATAATCATACCATGCCTCGTTGGTCTAGCTAGAGGTTAGGTGTGCCGTCTTAGGATCAACGGGCCCCGGGTTCTATTCCGGGGTCGTGCAAGTGTCTTTGTCCAGAGGCACTTGCTCGGAGTCCGGGTATAATTTGTGTTCGTGAATTAAATGTTTGTAAACTGCCCCCGCGACACAGGTCCATGTTCGTTCCTAGTGCAGGTATCGTATTGTTTGTAAAAAATAAAATTTAAAAAAAGAATCCTAAGTCACTGATATACTGTCAGAGGAAATATAGCAAGGTCAGGCTAACAATTTAGTCACTGTGACGAGTTCTTCCAGCGCATTAGGTGCTCATGCACCGTCCATTTGTTCGACCTTCGTCGCCCCTATACCACTTGATGGTATATTGCCCAATGAACCGCACTCAAAGCCATCGAACAAGCGTCGGAACCACGTTCATTTTTATAAGATAATAAATCACGCTATAAACTATTTACCTAGCAGTATTTAGAATACACAATGTCACCAACCCGGAATGGGTTGGTGACATTGTGTATATATCCTGAGGGTGTCGTATGATTCGATAGCCACGCAATTCTAATAAATTAACAGTCATAATCACCATTAGTGAAGGAGCTGGGACCTATGGCCCGCCTGATATAATGTCTAAAAAACTAAATCGATCATAATAATATTCGTCATCTCAACCCATAAATTGCCCACTACTGAGTCGGGCCTCCTACAGTTGCAATTAGGGTAATTAGCCTATATTAATCTCAATATGAAACCGTGTCGTGATGGATTTAGAATACATGGTGTCACCGCCTCATTCATTCCTCAGGGTCTCGTAAGAGTGGACATAAAGAAATGACAATGCCGAAAACCTAGCCGCAAGAAAAGGAAATCTTGATACGAAACCCGAAACCCAGTGCCAACCCGTCTTGCCAGCGTGGCACAGTAGGCTAATTACCCTGTGTCCAACTCAGCAGTTGGTTATGTATGAGCTGAGCAGTATAGTAGCAGGTGGTAGGTAAGATGGTAGTAGAAGTCTACTTCTTCAAGCTAACCCTGCTAACCTAAGCTCATTTAGTGAAATATAATTTTAAGGCGCTATATGGCACTTATGTTCTACCGACCACTTACAGCGCAAGCCGTAAAAGCTCCGCATAAACCGCACAGTGGCACTTAATGTTGTATAACTTTAAATATTATGGTGAACAATAGGAATTTTAAATAATTATTTTAATGTGCTGGCCTACACTTTTATTACTAGGGACCACAAGTTAAGACAATTATGAAACTAAAAATTGTAAAGCGACGATGAAATAGGATCGTATCCGTAATTCTTACCTACCGCAACAAAACTTTTAATAGAGGAAAGAAATATTGGTTAGATAAATGTATAAATGTTAAGTAAAGGTCGTAGCTTAGCGCACAATGTAGAATCACTGATGAAACTAAATGCTTGCCGATAGCCCCATTAGTTGGGCTGCGAAGGGCAGATGAATTAGTAAAACAGGTGTGCTGGACTCATAACAAAATGGATAGAAAAAAAAAGCACCTAAATTTCGTTCACTTTAAAGATACGTAGGTATACCCTATTCAAGATAGCGTGATCGATTTGGCAGATTCCAATTTTCTGATCGACAAAAAGGTATGATTCCAAACTACGTCGCGGTAATCGGGACCAGTAGTGCCGAGGTAGCACTTCTGCGTGCAGCGTACTTCGGAATCATACCTTTACTTTGCAATGGTGAATAGTGGTGGGAAACAGATAATAACTAGTAGTCCAAAAAATAACGGTTTAAAATACTTGTAACGGTGACGAGATGGTGTATTATGTGTGAAATTCTTTATCACTTTTTCTTAAATTTTTAAGACAATATTCGAAAAAAAAAACTTTTTCGTTTTGAAATAAAATTCGTTGGCTTTAGCGCATTGAAATTTAACACTTTTACAACTATTATTTTCTTTTCTTTTTTGTTTACTTTCATTGTCTGAACCACCTTAAATTTGGCGGAAGGTCAAAAAATAACCCTGTAATATTAAATAGGAACTTATTATGAATATTGACCCACCATCGCTTATCTACCCAATGTTCTATATGTCTAGTGCAATAAAGAATTTCACACTTATTACACCCACGCCAACTTGTCACTGTTACAAGTATTTTAAAACGTTATTTTTGGACTACTGGATATTTTCTGTTTCCCATCACTAGCCCATCTGTCAAATCGATCAAGCTATGTTGAACGGGGTATAATAAACGGCTTTTGGCATAGCATTTAAATTACCAAATGTTAAATATTAAATAAGAACAGCTTTTGCAGACTACATAAATTATAATGGGAAGCTTGTTCGTTCTGCGCGCTTAGTGAGGACTCATCTTCTATCGTGGTAAATTGGGAACTTCGATAATGCAATTGTTCATTACAATGTATCAATATTGAAAATTGCTATCTTTTAGTTTGATTAAAGGTACTGAGAAAGGATGCAAAATATATAATTATGATAAAAGACTTGGCTGTATGTTGTATTCTTTTGCTGGTTTAATAGAAGTGACAAAAATAATTGGGCTTTATTTTACGGAAGTGCCAACATTAAAACCACCTGACAGCTTTGATTAGACGACTGACACTTTGCCTGTTTGCTTGTCGCTTCAGTCACACACCTATTCAATTCAAAACAAACATTTTTCCATGTATTTATTTTGACATGAATTAACCATATTTTCGAAGAAATGGTACGCAGACAACGTGAGCAGAGCACTTCAGATGATGAAATAGTCATTGGTCAGTTTATTGTTGTGGATTTTATTTCAATATTATGGTTTCATAAAAGACTATACTTACAACTAAATTTTCAGACACGCCTCCAAAAAAACACAAAAGACACAAACATAAGAAGCACAAGAAGAGAAAAATTGAAAATGAATTCGACAGTGATACGTCCATTGATGTCTCGTACGAAGATGCACCTGAAAAAGTATATAAAATAAAAATGAAAGGCCGAGATAACCCTGGCACCTCAGCTGCGGACATTTTAAAAGCCCAAACTATGAAAACCTCATCAGATCCTCGAAAACCAATTCCAGGATCATCATCAAGTACACCACCTAAAGCTACTTCATCAAAGAAGAAGAAAAAAGGCAGAGAGAGTGGCACTTCCAGTGAGGAAGAACGCTGGCTTGATGCCATAAAATCTGGTAAATTAGAAGAGGTAAGCAGTGTATGCTTTTGAGATAAATATAATTATCTACAGAGGAAAATGCATTACTGTTCTCACTAACATTGTGATAAAAACAGACTAGGAACAGGTAATGCCTACCACAATACCTGTTGTGTACCAGTACCTAGTCTGTTGGTGTATCATTAAACAATGAAATATAGTAAATAAATATAATAAAATTCAATTATAACTTTTTATTATACACATCATGGTTTTTTAATTATTAAAACAACTTCCAAGTATGTCCTTGTTATAGTTGAGATGTTTCTGAAGTTTGTGTACGCATTTGATTTAACTGTCTTCATACAGGTTGATGAAGAGTTGAAAAAAATAAAACCAAAGGACCCAAAAATGATGACAGCGAGACAAAGGGCTATGTATGAAAGAGGCACAGACAAGGAAACTAGCCCAGGACGTGAGGTACTTCTTGCCCTACCATCTGGATATAAAGAAAAGGTAATGACCGAAGAGGCTATACAAAAAGCTGCACTTAAATCCCAGAAGCGAAAACAATTGGCAGATGAAAAAAGAGAAAAGGACAAAAAGAAAACAATGGATAGATTACTAAAAAAACAAGAATCCAAAAACTTGAAGAATGCCCAAAAGGGTAAACCTATTAAGAAGCAGGAGCCAATGATTGTGTACAAAAATAATAATAATGAGATTTCATTCTCACTTCCTGTTGGAGTTCAATTCCCATTGGAGAAGAAACCTCCACTTGCATACCCAAAACCTATACCTTGTGGGGTGCAGGGTTGTCAAAATTTGAAAAAATACAACTGCTCTAAAACTGGTATCCCATTATGTAGTTTAGAATGTTATAAAAGAAATTTGATATCTGCTGAATAAATGATGTGAATTTAGGTCTTTTTTATTAGCAAGAATACCTAAAGAGTAATGTAATAGTGAAACTTGTAGTGTTGATCTATCATTGTTCACTTGCTGACGTAAAGCAGACTATATTTTGGGAAATATAAATAAAATACCAAAAACCTAATAGTGAGCACATTCATTAAACTTGTGAATAATAATTATAACAAACTAGTATGTAAAGTACAATATTTAGCTATATTTATGAGAAAATGATTACATGAAATTATAAAAAAGCAGTCTTGCAATAATATATATAGAATGCAACTATTTCATGAATACAGAGTTAACATATTTATAATCATAAAACAGCCTCTTACTTGTATTGTACAATGAATCAAATATGTATGCCCACATATAACAAATAGGTAATAGATTTTAAATATTTTACATTTATTTATTAGGTATGTAGTTTATTTATACCTCAATTATACATGTTGCAATAAAGACCCGCGACCCGTTGATCCAAAGGCGGCACATCTAACCTGTAGACCAACGAGGCAGTATGATGGGTAATTAATTTAGCCTACTGTGCCTCCATGGCCAAACAGGTTGTTATAGGGTTACATCCTCTTAAGATGGCTTTATGGTTTTTCTTATATCCTGTATAATTAAGCTGATAAACATATCGGACTAGTTTTGTATTTATCAGGCATAAGACAAGTTAATTTTTTCATAACTTGCTAGAAAACTTTCACACAACATTTATTATAATACATAATTATATTAATACTAACGGAATAGGTAGAGTAGTAGGTATTCATATTACTTTCTAATAGTATTCCTAATATTTCACCAATATATTTGTGTTTAAGTCCTATAACATGTGACACTACCCTGTCCTTCATCTAATTGTAGTGTCTTCACTTGTTGCCACTATTATAATTTAAGTGGTGCCAGGAAGGGCAAACACCCATTAATAAGATGATTTTGAAAACATTCCTAGCCCAAAACAATCTGAACTGATTAAGTATACACAATCAAATGAACTTAAATGTCTCAAAATGAAATATTTTCAGTTGTATGTTCTTTGTCTTAGCATGATGAGATTTTAAAAATAGAAATTTAATCAGCCACCTGTTTTTACTGCTTTTTCATTTTTACCAACTATAAGCTCAGCTGCAAAGCATAGCTTCTGCCGACTTTTTTTCACAAACTTTAGTAAACCCAACCGAAACCCATAAATGTATATATTTAAGGGTTTGGGTTGATAGCTATAGCATTATCAGTGTAATAATGCCATGTAGGTATTAAATACGGATATAAGGGTGATTACCACTAATACTAAACAACAATTTGGCAAGTTCCTTGAGCCTAGTAAAGTCGACACAGATTTTGATATAGATAGTTTACAGATTACCAATATATAGTCTAAGAATGAAAGACATTTTTATGTTTATACGTGACAATTCAATGTAATATTACTACTACTCAAAGACTAGGGTATGTTATGCTCATTTGGTGTTTGGAATAATTTTACTGCAGGGATGCTCATTAACTTCGACTTTCAATACAATTTAATATTTCTGCCAAAACTGTACATTATTATTTATAGAAAGTAAATAATATACTGCAATGTTTCACTGATGACCAAAAATATGAATAAAAATATTTTTAAATAACAATTTCTGTCTAATTGTAAATTCAAACAATACATACAGATAGCACTGTATGTATTGTTTGAATGCATTCCCCATCTATTCATTGACCCTACAGATTTGTACAACACACTCAGATAGGTTTCTTTATATCTACATGTTACATCCACATACACTATTGACTTAAACTCTGTAGAAATACATTACTAAACATAGAGTAGATGTAGACACGTTCATAGTATTATTTGTTGAAAATTGTCCATAGTGATTGTATAATCCATCATAAATGCTTTATGCTTAACCATTCCTCCACAAATCCAAGAGAGCTTTAGAAGAGAGGTCCACAGTTGGACACAGCTCTGTAAGTCTACAGACCAAAGCAAGGTAGCCAGCAGAATGGCGAAAAGTAGCTAGCTTGATATCAGACATTCGTCCGTTTCGAGCTCCGAAGGCGCGCCAAGCCCGACTGTAACCGCTAAGATTGATTATTTTGCTTGTTTGATCTGAGTCGTGCTAGGCCAGAGCGCTCCTCCTCTTCATCACTTGTGCATGACAACCCTCCAACTGTGCCACGAGAGGATGTTGCCTGTATTAAATCTTGATCTGGACCATTTCTGCTCTCATATAGCAAAATACCTAAAGTCTCTTCATATATTCTGGCCTCAGGGAATTCAACTTTAGTATGCTTTTTGTCTGTGGCATAAACAATTGATGTGCAACACACTTCGGCACATTTCTTGCCATGACCAAAAAATGACCAGCAGCAAATCTCATTGGAGCCAATCACATCTTTTATAAACAGTACACGACCACTGAAGCGCAGCGATAGCTTGTCAAATAGTTCAATGTTCTTCAGGAGATTGTCATCAGATGTACTGGTATATGAATATTTGTTGTTATGCCTGTTGATTAACAACTTCACCACAGGCTGAAACACCATTATCATAAAGTTATTTTCAACCTCAGAAATGTTTGAGAGGAAATAAAGATGGTATTAAAAGGTAGATTTTGTTTGAAGTAACTTAATGAATTGCTAGACCTTCTTTAACTACTTAATGCCACACACAACTCCAAGGTTTAAGTAGTGTTAGCTATGTGATCATTTATCATGTATTTGGTAACTATAACAAATAAATTTATAAGTAAATGGAAAGGGGCTATAAGTAAATGAAGATAGGATGTAATCATTATTATTAACAACAATAACATTTACCTTGGAGGTTGACATTATAAGCAACTGTTCTTCCTTGTGTGAAGTTATCAATGGTACTCTACAAATTGGCTCAGCCTCTCGCTCCTTTTTGGCCAAAGCTTGCTGACAAGAGTCAGTTAATTCCTCAATCAAGAAGTATTTTGCTTCAGCCAACAGCTCCATAATTTCACGATAACTATCTGGTAATGCTACAGTTCCATCTCGAAGGTAATTAAGTATCATACCAAAATGCTTCCCACAGCGATCAATGAGTATCCATCCTGAATTTTTTAAGGTTGTTTTAGTATGTTTAAGGTTAAAAATAGAATATCAATAGTATTAAGTGGAGCAGAGGCTGGAAGTATAAAAACATTTTACATATTTTAAATCATTTTAGTAATTTTAAGTAAGATGTATTATACAAGTTTAATGACAATATTGAGATTAAAATCAATCTTAATCAAGGAATAATCTGGATACAAGCAGTTTCACCTAAAGACTAAGTCCACCTGCACAGCATTGGAACAATATTATATTCATTTACTACTTTAACTCTGCCCATAGAATTCCCACTGCTGAGTCACACTTCCTCCAGTTGCAAGGGTAATTAGCCCAAATTACTTAATTATTAGGAAACTGTTTGCAGCAAAGATAAATCAGACATCCGCTCACAGGTGGTTTCATTCAATAACTTTTTAATACCTACCTTCAGAATCAGTAAGAACCTCCATTCTACCACTGAACATTGTCCTCAGCATGTTATCGCTTTTCGTGAGAGTACCGATAGTGGTATAAAACAGTGTTCCCCCAACATTCAGCTTCACATATTGCGAAGGACTGCCTTTTATTAAGGTTTTGTGATCCCCCGACATTTTAAGAACCGATATCACCAAATCTAAAAAATCAAATTACATCCAGTGAACGGTTCAAATGTTGAGTATTCACTGGTGAGAAGGAAATTTAACTCTTATGAATGTGTTTACATATTTTATAGCTATTTCGTCTAAAGCCTTTTCCTATTGATTTACACAATTTTCTACAGATCTAAATCAAAACGCTCGCTTGACAGCAGCTTGAGCTGACCAGACAGAAGAATCTGGCTTGACATCATGCAAAACATTTACGATCTATATAATCGAGTTGTTGGACATGAACAAGTTGTTCATGTGAAATTAACTAATGAAATTCTATTATAAAAAATATTATAATAAATTATTAGAAATATTTAGATTTTAAAATAGTGTTACAAACTAATGTATTGAAATTGTTCATGACGTGAACTATTTTTTGATAAGGATGGCAACAATTTTAAGCGACATTTCACAGGTTCTTAATTCAATCACATCATTTCAAACTAAGCTCAAATTTGTTGACAGAAATTATAAGTTTAAAATCTAATTAAAATTCTGGTGTATTTTATAATTAAAATTACTTATTTTTCATTAATATTATTTCAGAAGTAATACTTACCATAATCAATTTATTGTAAAGTATATGAGTATATGAAGACGCTCTCATTTAATTATTTAAATTTAATAAAGTTTTTTGAATACGTTTTGTTACATTTATTCTTTTTTTTTCTCATCATTCATCATTTATTCTCTTTCTGCGAAATAACGCCCTCGCAGGGGGTGGAGCGGGTCAGAGAGGAGCTCTAACTGACTCGCGTCGTAGAGGGCGCCCCGGTTGGCGCACAAACCGGACGTGTGAGTGTATACCACTGAAATTTAGTGGGTAGAAATGGTTCCAAATAACCACCGTCCCCAGTATGGCCGGTATGCGTATATAGCGTGATGTCACCACTGTCACAATATGGGATAGATTTTGAGGGTGTCTATGAGCCAACAAAAGAAAATGTCAAGCCTAAAAACCGCAAAAGGGCAACTTTGTAGGAAACCGTATGCCAACCTGTCTGGCCAGCCATTTACCGTCCATGTAATTGGAGGAGCCCCGTTTCAGCATTGGGTAATGTATGGGTTGAGTAAGTGAAGTGTAATACATATGATACAATATAAGAAATATTCGACCCGATTACACTTACATTTTCACTGGACAAAAATATTTGGTTTTTAAACATTAATCATTAGACTAGCTAACCCAGCAAACCTGGTTTTGCCATAAAATATTTAGTAAACGAATTTTGCGTGGAGGGGTGAAATTTTGCACAATCAGACTTCCACCGAATCCACCTTAGCTTCCCTCTACTCGTTGATAGTAACATTCCTACCAAATTTCATGTCCCCAGGAAATTATGATGGCCTTATGGTTCCAGAGATATCGTGATGATATATGCTTTAGTAGAAATCTCTTTTAAAAAGAAGATAATTATGGTACTAGTTTTAAGAGTGTTCCCTATGAATGCATATATTTAGAAGGTTTCGTTATGAAAAAGAAAGTTCAAAAATAATAATACAAAATGATCTATATTTTTTTTTAATGACTACAATGGGAATTATTTAGTAACAGAGCAGCATGAGAAAATTGGCCCTCCAAATTTTTTCGCATCCTCCATTGTGGCAGGCAACGTTACATTCAAGGTCTCTGGTAAAAATAATGTGGACATTAATCCTAAAACTAAACTGATCCCCGCCAATACAGCACCTGGGTATCGTGGATCAAATCTTCTTCCCTGAAATCAAAAATACAAAATTTACTGTTTCAAATCATTTGTATTTTTAGCACAGCGTTTGACTTATTGTATGTCAAACTTCCCCTTTTTCAGCCATACTGGAGTATTTTAGGATGGGTTTGTGCCATGGCATATGCGTTATAAAAACGCTCATTATTTATATTTTGTGTATATATATAAATAAATTAAAATAGCGTATTTCATCCTAAAATGGCTGCCTTAACTCTTATGCAACATTGCACTCTACTATTCTACTTCTACTACTAATCATTTATGGGCAGAAATGACCCATAAGTACTTATAAAACCTTCTATCAAATAGCTCACCAAAAATAAAATGTAAGGTGCTAGTGCCGAAGCTCCACCAGATATAACGTTTCCTAGTGACATTCCTGATTGTCGTAGGCATGTAGGATATAGTTCCATGTTGTATAAGTTAATAATGTAGTATGCAATAGTTATTGATATTCTGTTAACCATAACCATAAATAACCTCAGCCACCCATTATTCAGCCAAGACGTTACACCTGCAACCGTAAGTAATATTCAGAACAATTCTAAAAGTCTACAATTTCACAAACAAACAATAATTTAGGAATGCTTTATAAATTAGGATTTTATATAATATAATCTTTGAAGTTACGTACTGGTTTCTTGGAAGCTGTACAAAGCCCAAAGGAACGTTGTTAAAGCTGATGCTGAAATACCCGTATACCGCCGTCCAATAGTGTCAGCTAACCATGCTGCTACTACGTATCCCGGGATTTCAACTAAAGATTGCCAAGCAAATTCCCAAAATGGATTCCCATCTGATTTTTCACCAGAAGTCATCAGTATAGCAGTGTAATTAACTGATACAGAAACCCTAAAAGAAATTAAATTTTAAGATCAAGACGAGTTTATTTATCTAACACCACAAAGTGTGACAAGTGAGACATTGCATATAACTATACCAATAATATTTATATCCATAATGATGATATATTTTTTTAAAAACGCAGGAAGTCCTTCTTTAGATGATTCTTTAAAGCATTTCACAACATCGCTAGTATACTTCCAAAATAGCTAAGATGAAATCATATCTAATAGTATTAGACCATTTACCATAAACATAACTGCAGTATTGTATTTAAAGCTAGTTTTGATCCAGAAAATAATGCCAAAAACCCAAATACTTCTGTTTTATCTGTATTTGATGGATGCATCCGAATATCGGCCACAGTTTCTAGACTCATTTCTTTTCTATTGGCTTTAGCTATAATGTTTAGTTGTACAATGCATTGTTTGTATTTCTGATTTATCCATAGCCATTGCGGTGATTCTATCATTTTCCTAAAAAAGAAAAAACACACGTTGTTCAAGTATATAATTGTAATTTTTTTATTCGGTTCTAGAATTACTGTTAACTTACCAAGAAAACACCAAGAACGGCAGTTGAGTTGCGGTAGTAACAATCATGAACAATTTCCAGTCTCTGAGCCACCAATATAATAACGGCATTAAGCACATTCCTAATGCACACGATACAAGGCGTTGCTTTGCTACAGTGGATCGCCTTTGTGGTGATGATATTTCTAGTGATATAATAGATGTAGTTTGGGTGGCAGTCCATGATGGGAATGCTGATAAAATACATCCGATAGAAAATAAAGAAAAAGAAGATTTAGCCAGTAGAGAAAAAGATCGTCCCAATACGAGAAGAGCCAAAGAAATAATATATACAGGTTTTCGTCCATATCTATAAAAAAAAAGTGATTAGAAGATTTCGTCTACTCGTGTCATTACGAGTAGATGGTTGCGAAATATTGAGTGTTATTTTTGAAATATTATATTGTATAATGATAAAAGTTGATAAAAGTAATACAGACATATCACCAAACCATCCAAACAATAGTGAACCAACTATTTCGCCCAATTTTGTATAAGCAAAGATGTTAGCCACGTTTAATTCATTTTTGCAAACCCAGTTATTCTCAGAAGGAATCGTAGTTTCGTACCAGGTTCTATCAAAAGTATATTGACTGCATTCTGAAAAATATAATACATAATCTTAGGGGCCTCCGCGCATTATGCGGCCAGGCCGCGCGGCCAAGTCGCTGCGGCCAACTAATTCTTCTACGATGTATATAGCTGCGCGCATTACGTGGCCAGGCCGCGCGGCCAAGTTTTGGTCGCGCGGCCAAGGAAAAACATCGCGTCACATATGCGGCCTTTTGGCCGCCGCCACCAATCCGCGCATTATGCTGGCCGCCTAAATGCGCGGGGGCCCTAAACTTTTAATAATACTAATTATTCTTATTTTAATCACTGACTGGTAACTGCTAGCTACACACGATATACTATTTACTATAAACTTCGGTTAACATATAGTAAAAAAGACATAATCACACATTATCAATTTTAATATATGTAATTCTCTTCTTGATTTTTCTATTGTTTTATTGTCTTACCAATGAAACTATTCATCAAGTTGTTTATTTGCCGTAATAAGTATATAGGCCGTTTATTCCAAAGAATTGTATTTGGGTAACTATACAGTTGGTGTGTGTTTAAATATATAAGTTATTTAACTTCTAAAACTACTTTGTTTTCTAATGCACTGCAGGACTGTGAACTTATAGCCACATCATATTTTCTTATATGTATTAGATTATCAATATAGATGGAGCGCTATGTTTCTTACATGTCATACAAGAAAGTCCTCTGGACACATTTATGATAATCTAAAACTGAGATACTGCACTGAATTGGATGCGATTTTTACCTATCGATAGTGGTTCTAGAAGTAAACTAATTAGTACGTAGGTATGTAATGTGTTATATGAAGAGAATGCACTTGAAAACAAAATGCGTAGAAGCTTACTCCATGTATCTTAAAAATGTAATCAGTTCGTAAACATATAAGAAAGTAAACTGATTAAATTCTTACCTGCTGTTAAGTTTTTCTCTTTGTTTGTATAAATTAAACATTCACTGAATTTAGTTTGACCCGCTACGTTGTCGATTCTGAGTAAATAGTAAAAACACTTCAAATTCAAGAATATTAATTATACTATCATCTTATTCGTAACATATGACCTTTTTATGATAAAACCTTACTTTGGAATATGTTGCAATTTCCACACATCTTCACTTATATTCTCTGGATTATTTGGTAGCTCGCAATGATGTGGTGTAATAACAAGAATTAGTAGTATATTATTATAGCACATTACCCATGCGGCCGCAAATATAAAATTGTAAATGATATCAAATCGTTTCTGAAATTTTCCACTCGAACCAATTTCAGAAAGTGCATGTTCGTACGGTGAATTCATATTGTAAAGAATACAATTATGTATATTATTTTGAGTACTTAAATAAAATGTGTTTCAAGATAAGTACCTTGTGTCGGAGCTACTGTTCTCTTATATAAACTGATAAATTTTTTTACCGATATAGACATAAATAAGTTATCTATGCAGAGGGGTATAGTCAAGAACGTTTGAAGTGTTAATTAAGTTAAACAATAAAAAATTAAGTACTGTTACTTAATGAAACTTAAGTGTTAATGTTTTGTTAGGGTTTTTATGTTACTTCTTTAGAACTAAGATTTAAACCTTGACTATTTCTGGCTCTCAGTTGTCGCATTTATAACAAAATTAATCCCCTCTTTGAAATATGTATATACGATTTGTTATTTGTTTTTTTAACGTTAGAAATCCTCATGGATACCTGACCGCAAAACGCGAGCTAGGTTATGTGGGACTTCGGGATGTGGAAATTGGTAATTGCGCCCCAACCTACCCACTAAACCAACGGTATCCATCAACTGCCCGAAACAGGGCCACGGGTTTCATTCACCAATGGGAGCATGCTCCGTGACCCTGATAGGGCCTTGGCCCGCTTATACAAGCGGGTGCCACGCTATGATGAACGCTCCCCAACCCACCGAGAGGTACGTACGGGGCATTGCCAGTGGCCCCGCCAGTCGCCGGATGACGTGGCGCCCGACCCACGCGGTTGCGACGGCAGCCGTGGCACTCCTGCCTGGCCACCCTCCGCTGAAAGTGGTGGCAGCCCTGGCCTTAACGCCTAGCCTCCCACTGCATCACCACGCCGTTTGTCGTAGCAGGTTAAGGCTACCGATGCAACTCTGAGGATAGAGGAGTCCCCAGAGCCAAAACCTACCAAGACTCCGTGTGCCACTCTTCATCTGGCCTCTCCCCGTGGGCCCAGCCAGCATGGGTGACCCTGAGCCGGTAGTAAAAAGTTCTACAAATTTAGTGTTTGCATTTTTTCACATACCCACAAAATTTATGTGAAATGTTCAAATAACCAAGTTTTGGTCATTGAGTTAAATGTACTTCGTACTAGAGGAGACACCTCAACTAGATTGTTTGTAACACGCGTTGGAGCGCGCGCTCTCCATCTCATTTAGTCTGTGACAAGCGCTTGCTGCAACATCACGCGTTTGAGTGTTGTTTTGTTTTTTAAACTATGCCTTCGTGTGTATTGAGATACTGTTCAAACAATTCGAGAAATACAAGTAAAAGTCAAGGAGTAACTTTCAACATTATTATCTTTAAGACACGTTTAATTTAGTCATATTTTATCAATTTATTGTAACTCTTGACGACGCCTCACTGCGGCGGCCATGTTTATGTGAATATCAAAGAGTAAGAACATTTGAATGCGCAGAGTTGACACTATCGACGTTAAATAATTAAGGACACTAAATAATAATAGGGTTTACTGCGAAAACCAGCTAAGTGCAGTCAAGTTAGTTTTACAATCTAGGACCCAAAGAATCACTTAGGAATAAGTTTTGTGATATAGGAATTTTGACTGTGGCATCGCAGTTTATCCTTGCTAATATCTTATTTGTGAGACAGAATATCAGTCAGTATAAGACCAACTGTGATGTCACTACGTCCACTATCCGGACAAGGAATAGGCATAAACTAGTGATAGATGATCTTTTGTAGGCCTCGGTGTTCGCTTGTTTAATAAAATTCCTGACGCTATTGTCAGTCTACCTTTCATAAAGTTTAAAAATGTTGTTAAATCTACTTTAATTAATAAAGGGTACTACCGCGTCAATGACTATCTGTGTGACATTGATGCCTGGAAGTAACTGTCATTTTGTGCCTGTGCTCTGTTCCTTTAGCCTCTTGAATAATATATCTCACTTGTACGTGGCATTTAGACAATGTCATATATTGTACACTGTATGTGTGAGCAACGACGCAATGGATAGCTATTAATTCGCGGACTTGTATTTGATTGGCCCTGACCCAAGGCCTAGTTGTCATTCATGCGTTAACGTGTTGTGTGTTTCTCTCATCTGGCGAACTTGCTCCCACTATGCTGTTAAGTGCTTTTTGTAAACAAACCCATTGATTTGAAAAAAGCAACTACAGAGTTTCTTGCCGGCTCTTCTCTGTAGAGCAGCATTCCGAACCGGTGGTAGTTTCAGCATGTATGTGGATGGACGTAAGGGTTGTGGAAGATCAAGAGAGATGGATGGATGGATTGTAGACATGAGAAATTGTGTATGAAAGGTGTGACTGTAGATATGACGACTGATAGGTGTGTATGGAGACTACCACCTAGCGTGGGACAGGGATCGTAAGATGATGATGATGATGATAATGGTAACTGTAAATATGACGATTTATAAGAGTTTTGTGATAAACCTACGTAAATAAAGTTAATTTTGAGTTTGAGTTTGAGTTTTTTGAGATATTGCGTTTTAAAGTATAAGACTAATACAATGAGTTTTGAAATATTGCGTTTTTTAAAGATTATTTAAAATACAAATGCTATAGTTTTAGTAGGCCTTGTATCCAATATACAGTAGGTATATTTTAGTAGTTAGGGTATTATGTAAAATAAAGATTTTATGTTTGTTTGTTTTTATCATTATTTATCTCGTAAACCACACCATACATTTTGTGTTGAACTAAAGTCTTTCATTTTTCAAGTAGTTCGGTTTTGCTCAAAATAAGTCAGTAAATTAGTCAGTTGTGGCAGTAAACTCTCGATATTATCACGTTATGAATAGTTCATCCATATTAAAATAAATTAATATATTGATTGGATTTTAGATTTACAGATTTACATTTACAGTACACACAGTAACTAGTAGGCAGAATAATAAAATAAAGTCGCGTCTCTCGCGTCTGCGCGTTTTGATTTTATCTATGAAAACATCACACCCCCCGCTTGCCCCGCTGTCATCAAGTTACGCGATACTTTTTGTTTGAAATAGCTTCTCTATATATTTAACTCAATGGTTTTGGTTTTTTATTTTTATCTTACACATAAAATATAGTTTTTACACGAAATTTGGTGAATATTTGTCTTCCTATGTCCCAAATACACCGTTTTTTTATTTCATTTTGACTTATCTTCGAAAAAGCACCCTAATTTTCAATCGAAAATACTCGAGACAAAATTTCAGATTTTTTAAAAAAGTCTGTGTGTTTTTGTTCCTCGAAATCAAAATGCAAAGAAAATTTTACTGATTAAAAAGCAAAATGTCTGACGGAAACATTGAGTTAAATATATAGAGAAGCTATTTCAAACAAAAAGTATCGCGTAACTTGATGACAGCGGGGCAAGCGGGGGGTGTGATGTTTTCATAGATAAAATCAAAACGCGCAGACGCGAGAGACGCGACTTTATTTTATTATTCTGCCTACTAGTTACTGTGTGTACTGTAAATGTAAATCTGTAAATCTAAAATCCAATCAATATATTAATTTATTTTAATATGGATGAACTATTCATAACGTGATAATATCGAGAGTTTACTGCCACAACTGACTAATTTACTGACTTATTTTGAGCAAAACCGAACTACTTGAAAAATGAAAGACTTTAGTTCAACACAAAATTTATGGTGTGGTTTACGAGATAAATAATGATAAAAACAAACAAACATAAAATCTTTATTTTACATAATACCCTAACTACTAAAATATACCTACTGTATACTGGATACAAGGCCTACTAAAACTATAGCATTTGTATTTTAAATAATCTTTAAAAAACGCAATATTTCAAAACTCATTGTATTAGTCTTATACTTTAAAACGCAATATCTCAAAACTAACTTGACTGCACTTAGCTGGTTTTCGCAGTAAACCCTATTATTATTTAGTGTCCTTAATTATTTAACGTCGATAGTGTCAACTCTGCGCATTCAAATGTTCTTACTCTTTGATATTCACATAAACATGGCCGCCGCAGTGAGGCGTCGTCAAGAGTTACAATAAATTGATAAAATATGACTAAATTAAGCGTGTCTTAAAGATAATAATGTTGAAAGTTACTCCTTGACTTTTACGTGTATTTCTCGAATTGTTTGAACAGTATCTCAATACACACGAAGGCATAGTTTAAAAAACAAAACAACACTCAAACGTGTGATGTTGCAGCAAGCGCTTGTCACAGACTAAATGAGTTGGAGTGCGCGCGCTCCAACGCGTGTTACAAACAATCTAGTTGAGGTGTCTCCTCAAAGTGTTCGGGAGTATTGACGATTAATTTTTAACAATATTGTAACATACGTGAAACTCAGCCAGGAGAATTTACGTGGAGTAAGCATTGAGTTAAATGTACTTCGTACTAGAGGAGACACCTCAACTAGATTGTTTGTAACACGCGTTGGAGCGCGCGCACTCCAACTCATTTAGTCTGTGACAAGCGCTTGCTGCAACATCACACGTTTGAGTGTTGTTTTGTTTTTTAAACTATGCCTTCGTGTGTATTGAGATACTGTTCAAACAATTCGAGAAATACAAGTAAAAGTCAAGGAGTAACTTTCAACATTATTATCTTTAAGACACGCTTAATTTAGTCATATTTTATCAATTTATTGTAACTCTTGACGACGCCTCACTGCGGCGGCCATTTTTATGTGAATATCAAAGAGTAAGAACATTTGAATGCGCAGAGTTGACACTATCGACGTTAAATAATTAAGGACACTAAATAATAATAGGGTTTACTACGAAAACCAGCTAAGTGCAGTCAAGTTAGTTTTGAGATATTGCGTTTTAAAGTATAAGACTAATACAATGAGTTTTGAAATATTGCGTTTTTTAAAGATTATTTAAAATACAAATGCTATAGTTTTAGTAGGCCTTGTATCCAGTATACAGTAGGTATATTTTAGTAGTTAGGGTATTATGTAAAATAAAGATTTTATGTTTGTTTGTTTTTATCATTATTTATCTCGTAAACCACACCATAAATTTTGTGTTGAACTAAAGTTTTTAATTTTTCAAGTAGTTCGGTTTTGCTCAAAATAAGTCAGTAAATTAGTCAGTTGTCGCAGTAAACTCTCGATATTATCACGTTATGAATAGTTCATCCATATTAAAATAAATTAATATATTGATTGGATTTTAGATTTACAGATTTACATTTACAGTACACACAGTAACTAGTAGGCAGAATAATAAAATAAAGTCGCGTCTCTCGCGTCTGCGCGTTTTGATTTTATCTATGAAAACATCACACCCCCCGCTTGCCCCGCTGTCATCAAGTTACGCGATACTTTTTGTTTGAAATAGCTTCTCTATATATTTAACTCAATGGGAGTAAGTAACGATTTTAAGTACCTTCATCACCTGATACCTTAAAATTGACCGTTTCACCAAGCTAGCAGGCATGCGATCGTAGTACATACTAAAACAAATCAATCGTCCACATTTCATTCCTCAGAAAATACGTGATTACTGGCGGCCCTGGGATCTTGGACTTGGACTATGACAAACACAATTAAAATATGCAGGTACTTAAAAGCAACAAAAAAAAAAGTCAAGTTTTAGGCCTACACCCTACACTTACAAAATATCACAAAACATAAATTGGTCCATTTCACGAACTTATTAAATATTTTCAATTCAATTCAATAGGATTTCTAAATAAAATTATTTTTATTAAATACTCAACAAAACATTCCTGGCAATTCCAATTCTATAATTATTTACGTATATTTTAGCATTGCATAGCACATATCGAAGCATGGGACGTAGGAAAAATTTTTATTATTCTCAGAATTGCTGTGAATTCATATGTTATAAAATGGTTTCATTTTTAATTTGATCAGAATTTGTGTCATTACTACAAATTGAGCTTAGTTTAGAATTTTAGATTGGGAAAATAAACATTTTATATGGCAACTTATAATCTTGGCGGCGGTTGACTGAATTGACTTTGGCTAGCTTGCCGCCTGCGCGAATTATTGGGCATCGAAGGTTTTCGCGCCTCTGATTTTTATTTTTAGGTAATACGATTTTATGTGTTCAACATTCCAATATGGGTGCGTATTTATCTGAGCCTGTAACCGAAAAAGTATCCAACGATGAAGCCAATGATAAACTCGAGTGCGGTGCAAGCTCCATGCAGGGATGGCGTGTCAACCAAGAGGTAAGTATTATAACGTTTCTTACAATTTTCCGTTTCGTTTCTAAGGAATATACAAAATTATTCATACGATTTTTCTGTTTTAATCACTATACACGTCCTGCCGATTTCGTATTTCAATGCTTTACCTAATTTTTGGTTATTGCTTCTTCCGTCTTGGCGCTTACTTTGTGAATAATTAGTTGATTGTTTAGGCTTATAGCTGTACCTACCTTGGATATTTAAGTATCCAATTTTGTATAATCACGTATGATATAGGTCTGGCGTAACTTATGAGTGGCTGGTATCTAAAACAATCATAAAATAGACTAAACCGTCAGAATATGTCTGTAAAATGTAAACGGGCACCTCTGGGTAGTTATTCTGAGGTATAAAACCTATTAAATAAATATATATATACCGTCGGGGATAGTGCAAATCCGCGAATCTACCATACGTAAAGTGTGCGTATCTCCACAGCCTGAAGGTTTACAGGAGATGGTTTTAAGTTTATATTTTTTGTTATTTCAACGGCTTTTGACATCATTTTTACAGAGAGAGTAATAGTTTATGTGTTCTATTTATTGTTAAAAGTAGAAATATATTAAAGTCTTATAAAAAATAGGATATTGTGTGCATTTTGTGCGACATTTCAAATTGGCTACATTTGTCAGATACACGGAATTATCCAATGCTAGTTCCGCAGATTTGCACTATCCCCGACGATACCTTTCAATAAAATCATATGTATAATTAAAGTAGTTTGCTTATAGCTATGTATGTCTAAGTAATTGTACTTGATGGTTCAAACTTTCAATTAGAATTGACGGCGACTCACCTCTGTAAATGCACTGTTTGAATTATATGTTGCATCTAACAATTATAATAGCATTTCATGATTATATTTTTTATAGGATGCACATAACACTATTCTTGACTTTGATGTCAATACATCAATGTTTGCTGTATATGATGGTCATGGTGGAGCAGAAGTGGCCACATATTGTTCACAAAACCTGCCAAACTTCATAAAAGATACAGAAGCATACAAAAGTGGTGAGCTTACAAAGGCACTGGAAGATGCATTCTTGGGATTTGATAGCACTATTGCCACCAAAGAGGTTATGGACATTCTCAAAGAACTGGCTGGTAAGTTTACAAAATTTAAAAAAATCGCTGTTTAGAACATATTTCTACATACATATAAAAAAAAATGTATAATATTTATTAAAATAAAATTAATAAGATGCTTGTTCAATTTATAATAATTGATTACAACTAAATATACCATTTATGAAATGATTTTATACTGTGAGGTGGTTTCTTAATAGTTTTTATGTGTTGCATTTTGAATGAAAACCTTTTTAGGTGAAATCAATCCACCAGGCCCTAGTGACAATGAAGAAGAATCAGAAGATGAAAATGTGGGCAATTTGTATCAAGAAGCAAGGCTCCCATTACAGGTGAACTTTATTTCTGACCATGTGATGGTTTTATGCCACCAAAAGCATATTAGCGTAATGTAAACACAATATTTAAGTACACAAATAACAATAGTTATATTTTAAATTCATTGAAACCCACAGACATGGATATCTCTATTTGCATCAAACTATTTTATATTACTTTAATACACTATCTTTTATAAATAAATGTAAAAACATGTACAATTCTCAGCCTTATTGCTAAAGATTTCTTCAAGGCACTGTGCCTTGAAGAATTTTTATATTCCCTACTAGCTGACCCGGCGAACTTTGTTTCGCATTATATATATTTAAAACAAAAAGAAAGTTGGACATAGGATACCTGAGATTTTTATCCCGTCTGTATAAAACCTACTTTAACAAAACGCAACTGACAGCGAAACGTTATGTTGTCTATAGTTTAATATGGTCGAAAATTTGACAATTAGAAATTTTGAATTCGACTTGTTTTTAATGTTGTAATTCACATAATATCTTTATAACTTGTAGCCTATGTGTTATTCTGATGTATAAGCTATATTATTGTAAAGTTTCATTAAAATCCATTCAGTAGTTTTAACGTGAAAGAGTAACAAACATCCATCCATCCATCCATCCATACTTACAAACTTTCACGTTTATAATATTAGTAAGATAAACATTTTTAATTTTAAAAACATTTCAGGAAGTCTTGGCCAAGTATGAGAATAAGTTAAGCACTTTACACCGCAACCGGCTGGGTGATACAGCTACACCTTTATCACCATGCCTCCGTGCCAAAAGGAACACTGATGAGCCTGGAGGATCAGGTATTTTCAAGCATAAAAGTTTTCTGATAATTCATAGTTCAATTTTCATTTAAAACTGTATATTCTTCTTTTGTTTTGACAAAGACTTTCAATTTTTTTATTTGTGGTCTGTGTAAATAATAGCAATAAAGAGGCTTGAGTTAATTCAGTATATATATATATATGTATATATATAAATGTATATACAGGGTGGTCAAAAAGTCGTGGATCAAACGAAACCAGCGGTTAGATGGGGCCATCAGCAGCAAAAAAATGTTCTACGGGAGGTCCTTAGGGTCAACCCCTTCAGAGTTACAATAGATTTTGTGTTTTTATGAGAAATTGTCTTTTTTTTAATAAAACTTGATAAAATTCGGAAAAATCTACACACTGTATCTTTTTTATAATTTTCAATAGATTGGTACTGATGAGCCCTTTCGTTAGACATGCTATTTATGGTAGTTTATTGGGTGTGTTAAAGATAACATTAAGTTTTCCGAAAGACATAATTCTTAAATCAAAACCTGTTGCTTACTTCGGACCCCACTGTGAAAAAAAAATACTCTACAGAAAAGTGCCACTGTGTCACAATTTTTGGCGCATTTAATAGGGATTCTAAAAAGGTATTACACATGGCTATGCGTGGCTTCGATATCTTTCAAGGACGACCTTTCGTAGCAAAGCCAGAGTTAATTCATACATAAAACTCGGTTAGGCCTACTAACCTAACCTTACCCAAGCGTGATCGTTTTCCGGACTACAGGGTCTTTATCGTCGTTTCAGCTCATAAATGACCCACTACTGAGTCGGGCCTCCTCTAAGTTCATATTGGGAGATTAGCCTACTGTGCCACGCAGCCACGACACCCTCAATATGGTATGGGCTGGTGACACCACACGGAAAATTTATTAGAATGGTATTCTTTATGTGCGTACATAATTCGTACATGGAGGGAGTCTTACCGGGTCAGCAAACCCTGTGCCAACCAGGTTTGCCAGCGTGGCACAGTAGGCTAATGTCCTTCCATGAATTGTGAGTAGGCCCGACACAGTAGTGGGTCATTTATGGGCGGAAACGAAGACGATAAAGAATAAACAATGTCACCAACCCATACCATATTGAAGGTGTCGTAAGAGGCGACTAAAAGAACGCATTAGGCAGATCACCTAGCCGCAACAGAAGGAAAACTTGAAGCAAACCCTGTGTCAACCCGTCTTGGCTGCGTGGCACAGTAGGCTAATCTCCAAACATGAACTTAGAGGAGGCCCGACTCAGTAGTGGGTCATTTATGGGCTGAAACGACGATAAAGACCCTGTAGTCCGGAAAACGATCACGCATAGGTAAGGTTAGGTTAGTAGGCCTAACAGAGTTTTATGTATGAATTAACTCTGGCCATGCTACGAAAGATCGTCCTTGAAAGATATCGAAGCCACGCATAGCCATGTGTAATACCTTTTTAGAATCCCTATTAAATGCGCCAAAAATTGTGACACAGTGGCACTTTTCTGTAGAGTATTTCTTTTTCACAGTGGGGTCCGAAGTAAGTAACAAGTTTTGATTTAAGAATTATTGCTTTCGTAAAACTTAATATTATCTTCAACACACTCAATAAACTACCATAAATAGCATGTCTAATGAAAGGACTCATCAGTACCAATCTACTGAAAATTATAAAAAAGATACAGGGTGTAGATTTTTCCGAATTTTATCAAGTTTTAGTAAAAAAAAGACAATTTCTCATAAAAACACAAAATCTATTGTAACTCTGAAGGGGTTGACCCTAAGGACCTCCCGTAGAACAATTTTTTGCTGCTGTTGGCCCCATCTAACCGCTGGTTTCGTTTGATCCACGACTTTTTGACCACCCTGTATATAATAAACTGTGTTGGAGTTAGTGCCGATTGTGGACCTTTTTTGGTTGTTTTGGATTATGACATTACTCTGTATTACTTAAAACTGTTAATTGATTCATGTTCATTTTTACTGAATTAGGTGTGGGGATATCTAGTGCTGGTTCCAGTTCCGAGGCACCAGCAGAAGGTGCCTCATCCAGTGCAAATGGGAATGCAGAAGAAGACACTGGCGGTGTCTCATCCACAAATTCTAATGAAGAAGACAAAGAAGTGAATGGAGAAGTAAGCAAAATTCCATTATACAATTCTTCCTTTGATGTTTCAAAGTTAGAAATATCTTCAAGATTCTTTGGACAGAGTGAGCTCCAAAATGTACCAACTGCATAAAATTAAGACAGTTTAAAGTTAGAACAGCTGTGTGTGTTTTTTGTTTTAACATTGAGTAAAAGGTTAAGCTATTTTTTATAAATATTGCTCCTCTAAATAGTTATTATTTCTTTGGCAGGTTTCAACGAGTGTGCCACTGGAACCAGCAAAAGACGCACTCGTAATGGAAGTGGATAAGGCAACACCGGACAGTTCTGAAGATAATTGTATTGAACCCGAACAAAGTGAACCAGTGAAACCAGTCAACAATGGACCAACTTCTGAAATCAGCAATGGCGAGGTCACAGATTCCAAGCAAGCAGATGTTGAGGAGAGCAACATCACATCTTCCAATGGATCTGCCACACCAGTCAAATCAGGAAAAGCCAAAGGTAATTAATACAACAATGTGATATAGGCATGTTTTGATATAATTATTAAAAGTAATTCAATGCAAAAGGGTAATGGTATCTAGGCATAAGTAGGTATACATGCAATGACCTCCACCATAACTACTACTACCACGCCCATAAATGACCCACTGCTGAGTCGGCCCTCCTGCCACTACATGGGGGGTAATTAGCCTACTGTGCCAGGGTTTTGTATCAAGTTTTCCTTCTCTTGCAGCTAGCTTTTCGGCCTTGTAGTTTCCTTCTGCCTCGTTGGTCTAGTGGTTAGATGTGCCGCCTTTGGATCAACGGGTCCAGGGTTCAATTCCCGGGTCGGGCAAGTGTCTTTGTCTAAACCAGAGGCACTGGCTCGGAGTCTGGGTGTCATTTCTATCTATAATATGTATGTATTTACAAAAAAAAAATGTATATAAGTAGTTTATCATCCATCTCGTTACCATAACACAAGCATTAAGTTGCTTAACTTGGGACGAGATGGCGTTGTGTGAAATGTCCAAGAATATTTATATATTTATTCTGTCGGCTCTTACGGCACCCTCAGGATTGAATGGGATGGTGCAGTGGTGGATTTACAGATTTGCCGCCCGATGCCGCCTCTACAGTTCTTAGACAACCTTTTTTTTAGACGCGCTTTGATGTTGCGACCTTTTTTTAGACGTCCTAAATCTGCCGCCCCTTAAAACATGCCGCCCTAGGCTCCAGCCTACTCAGGGGTGGTGAAACTGTATTCTAAATCCATCGCCAAACGGATGAGTGCTAGTGTTGCGTAGCGTATATTTAAACTCTGTGATTGTTTATAAGAAAACATATTTTTGCACAGAAACAGCATAACAAACTTGTTATGTCATTCAGCTCCCACTATTAGGGCCGAGTCACAACGGAATGGCAGCGGCGCGGCGAGCACTTTCAGTGTGAAATAATTTGAAACTTTATCTACATACTTAAAAGATCAGTATCGCTTGAAAAGCTTGAAACTCAAAAGGAACTTTATTTACGTAGGTTTCATCACAAAACGTTTATAAATCGTCATATTTATAAATACCATTATCATCCTACGGCCCCTGTCCCACACTAGGTGGTAGTCTCCAGACACACCTATCAGTCGTCATACCTACATTCACACCTTTCGCACTCAACTCCTCACTCCTACAATCCCAAAAAGATCGCGACGCAGCCGCGGTGCCGCGATCAGCCGCGCGCCACCTGCGTCTTGTCGGTGGTGATAGCAATACTGATCTTGTACACTCTTTATGGCCATGTAGATAAAGTTTCAAATTATTTCACACTGAAAGTGCTCGCCGCGCCCCTGCCGACCGCTGCCATTCCGGTGTGTCTCGGCCCTTATGGTTGAGTATAATGGTTGTTTTGTTGTGATGCATGAACCTAAAGTAATTATTTATGGGTTAAAATGAGCATTGTCTTTTGTTTGAAGCGTCCAGAACGCATCAAATCCACGTTGTCGTATCTCAATATTATTGCGACGCTGCTTAGCCTACAATGTAGGGTAACACTTTTTTTCAGATAAAACATCGCCAGTTTCCAGTTCAGACAATAAAGCGAGACCAAAAGAAGCCAAGATCAGGCGCGCCGCGGCTGCTGTATACGAGTCACTGCTTCGTCAAGCCGCTCAGGAAGACGATGATGAGGAGAGTGACTCTAATGACGAAACCTTCGAAGGTGGAGAGATCAACACATCGGATGATGAAAATGTCAATGGGGTGGAAGAGTCATCTAATGATGGTAATTAATCAATGTTGATAGAAGCAGCGTCTATTAATAAAGATGGTGAAGGTAGTTTTGATTAGACATCATCATTTTAGCCCATAAATTACAAGAGGGAAATTTGTCTAGACCATAGGCCGTGTGGTGAGGGATTTAGAATACACAGTGTCACCATCCTGAGGGTGTCGTAAGAGCCGACAAAAGGACAAGGCCGCAAACATAGCCGGGAAGATGGGTACTGACCGGCGTTACGGGGCGTAATGTAACGTGTTACGTAGCGAACATTCGTGCAGTCAGTACGTCGTTCGTCGCTGGTTACCCCGCAACATGACGTACTGACTGCTTTAATCCTCGCTGTGTAAAACTTACATTACCACATAATGTTGGTCAGTACCTTTAGAGAAGGAAAATTTGTTACAAAGCCCTGTGCCAACCCATCTGGCCAGCATGGTACAATAGGCTTATTACCCTCCATGTAATAGGAGGAGGCCCAACTCAGCAGTGGGTCATGTATGAGTTGAGTAGTAGGCTCAGGGTTTGTATCAAAATTTATTTCTCTTGGCTAGGTGCCTTTAGTCAACTTGTACATTCAACATGGGTTGGTGACATTATGTACCTTAATCACTCACCAGAGGTCCGTATCCTATAGTAATCTGTCTTCTTTGAACATCAAAATTGTTTTGTATTATGTTTAGGAGATGGAGAGGAAGAAGAGGAGGAAGATTATGAAGCTGATTCTAGTGACGATGATGGAGAAGAAGATCTTTCAATGACAGAAGAACCTGGAAACGATAGCGGATGCACTGCGGTTGTAGCTCTGCTTAGAGGTACCTTTTGAAATCTATACTAATACTAGCTGATCCCGCAAACGTTGATTTGCCAAATAATTAACCCCCCGCGACCCCCCTTTTTTTGGATATTCCTACCAAATTTCAAGTCTCTAGGTCTTATGGTTCCAGAGATATCGTGATGACTCAATCTATCTATACAACATCTCCTATCGCAAACGTTGTTTTGCCATGTAATTAAATAGGGGTTGATCGTAGAGGGGTGAAAATTTAGGGTTGTTTGTATTTTTGTATGCTGAATCTTAAAAATATAAAAGCAAAAAATTTTCTCTATAAAATAAACAATTATTTTTGTTTTGGACCCCCCCCCCTTAAAATTTAGGGGGATGAAAAATAGATGTTGGCCTATTCTCAGACCTACTCAACATGCTCACAAAATTTCATCAAAATCGGTCAAGCCGTTTCGGAGGAGTATGGCAACGAAAACTGTGACACGAGAATTTTATATATTAGATTATAAAGATGATATTATAAAGCGTTGTTGGTTTGTTTGTACGCGCCAATCTGTTTAATGTTGTTAAATTACTGTTGTGGAATTGAATATTAATTTTGTGTTTACTACTACTACTCAGACCATAAATAAACTGGGCCAATATTGTTAGCTAAAGGTATATTTATTAACCAACTACCGTAAAGATATATTTACTAAATCAGCTGTTTAGAGTGACCACACACAGTGACCATTATATTATGGATATTACTTCTAAAAGTTTACTAATTAATAGAAATTGTTTTTGCGCGATATTTATGGTGTGGCGGGGGAACGGCAATGACGCGGTCAGACGACTGCGGGCGGGGTGGGGGAAGAGGTCGCTCCAATGGCTGGAAGGACTTTCACGGTTTTTGAATTGTTGGATTTGTCTCTGTCCCAAATAGCATATTAATACAAACACATTGAAAAAATAACGATTTTCTTTCATCATTATCACAATTTTCCATCACCACGTGGGTGAAAACGCGGGTTATCTTTAAATGATCTTTAAAGATAACCCGCGATCTTTAAAGATCTCAATTGCACCCATGTGTATGTAATTTAAAGTACTTAATATGGAGATTTACATTGAAATTGTGCATTTAGTGATTAAAACACATCAATAAAAATAAATAAATAACAAATGTAAATCTCCATAATGATTTCTTAGGTTTCCGCGATTATCACACATTGAAATTAAACACTTTTTTAACGGATTTATCGCGTGTATATTACATTATTTAATTCCCGACGTTTCGAATGTTTTGCAACATTCGTGGTCGCGAGAGAGACTAGATGACAATTGTCTTCAAAGGTACAAGAAACAGTTAAAATGTACCGCCTATAATTTTGTTTTATTGATAAATCCGTTAAAAAATTGTTTAATTTCAATGTCAAATGTAATCGTGAAAACCTAAGAAATCATTATGGAGATTTGCATTCCTTATAATACTTTTACAGACTGCAAGTGCCCCAAAATGCGTTTTAATCACTAAATGCTTGTACAGCCCGTAAAAGACCCACTACTGAGTGAGGCCTACAATTTCATGAGGAAAATAACCCAAATCTATTTATTTTGTCTACAGGCTGTGAGCTGTATGTCGCAAACGCTGGAGACTCCCGCTGTATCATCTGCAGAGAGGGCAAAGCAATCGACATGTCGATAGACCATAAACCCGAGGACACACCAGAGCTGGAAAGAATCACAAAAGCCGGTGGAAAAGTCTCTAATGACGGCCGAATCAATGGTGGTCTCAACTTGTCGCGGGCAATTGGAGATCATTCGTACAAACAAAATAAGGTTAGTTGTAACAAAGAAGAACTCAAGTGTAACTTAGCGTTAGCTTTAACTCATTCCATTTTAAGGTCCCGTAAGAGGATGGAAGGACTAAAGAACCAAAGGGCCCCCGCGCATTGAGGCGGCCAGGCCGCGCGGCCTGGCCGCATAATGCGCGGGTTGGTCGCGGCGGCCAATAGGCCGCATATGTGACGCGATGTTTTTCGTTGGCCGCGCGACCAAAACTTGGCCGCGTAATGCGCGCTGCTATATACATCGTAGAAGAATTAGTTGCCGCAGCGACTTGGCCGCGCGGCCTGGCATCATAATGCGCGGAGGCCCTAAAGAGAAAAGATGGCCCTTTGACAACACGGTCTGGCCAGTGTCGTACAGTAGGCTTATTTCCTATATTAGCGGGTCCTTTGAAGGCTGAGACTAGATGATCATTTAATAAGTTTTTTTGGTATTTGTTACTTCTCAAGAGATAGTTCAAAATCAAAAGGAACTTTATTTACGTAGGTTTTATCACAAAACTCTTATATATCGTCATATTTAAAATTATCATCTTACGGCCCCTGTCCCACACTAGTTAGCAACGCGCGCTGGGTACAGCTAGTAATCTATACAAATAAATAAAATTGGAGTGTCTGTTTGTAACAATAAAATAACCACTTTTTACTAAATGCGTAAGTATGTATACACAGTACATATATAGACCGAAATAACATATGTTTTCATTTTTGTCTGTCTGTTGTTTGTTCCGGCTAACCTCTGGAACGGCTGGACCGATTTTGACGGGACTTTCACTGATAGGCAGCTGATTATATAAGGAGTAACTTAGGCTACTTTTATTTGACTAGCTTCGCTCCCGCGGCGTCACCCGCGCGTAACACCGCTAGTTTATAAATAAATAACTAAACTCAATTAAATACTTGTTTCCAAGGATTTGGGGCCTAAAGAGCAGATGATCACAGCACTGCCTGATGTGAAGACATTGACAATTGATCCCGGTAAAGATCAGTTCATGGTGCTGGCCTGCGATGGTATTTGGAATTTCATGTCCAGCCAAGATGTCTGCGACTTCATTCTACCAAGGCTGACTGAAGGGAGGGAGAGGCTCTCACAGATCTGTGAAGAGGTAAGTTCACGGGAAATATGGACATGCGTCAACGCGTTAACGCGACTGGTTAATGTGTTTTAGTCCATGTTTATTGTGAGGTTTGAAGATTTTAGAACATATAAATCCGAATTTAGAATACATCATGACACCATACCGTTCAATCCTCGAGAGGCGTAAGCGCCGACTTATGGAAACAGCAAGACTAATCACTATTATTAGCTCGAGTTTATATGCGTGTGTATGCAGTTTCAAATGCAGGTAAATCGCATGCTACGTGAACTAATTTATTTTCCGGGGTTCATAATGTATACTGTTCCACTGCTGAGCAAACGCCACCTCCAACAATGTCTCCAAAAAAAAAGTTAAGTCATTTAATCAAGTTGGCTCATTAGAGATCTTTTTACAAGTCAAACAAAATTAAACTAATTATTTACCATGTACCACCGATTCGGAATTCAGCTCTACAGAGAAGAGCCGGCATGAAACTCTGTAGTTGCTCTTTTTTAGATCGCCATTTTTAAGTACAAGGCCGGGATTAGACAGGTTTGTGAGAGCAAACTCGCGCAATAATCGCAAAGGGCCAACACCAGCCAGATGTAGTCAACAATAGTAACCTTTTAATTCCATTCCCTTTTAAATGCCAATTTGTGCCAGTCGCCACAGAAACCGTCCAGGTGCTCTCCCCATATCATCCTCGGTCTTTTACTCTTCGACCGTGCCCCTAAATGACCCAATACTGGGTCGGGCTTCCTCCAAATTCGTGGAGGGAAATTAGCCTACTGTACCACGCTGCCAAGACGGGTTGGCACAGGGTTTGTATCAAGTTTTCCTCTTAGGGCTAGGTGATCTGCCTCTTGCGTTCTTTTAGTCGCGTCTTACGACCCCCTAAAGACGGTATGGGTTGGTGACATTGTGTATTCTAAATCCGTGACCACACGGACTGGTATCTGCACACAATTAGAGCTTTTTTTTTTCCTAGTCATAAGTTCTGTTGTATTTGCACAGATGTTTGACCACTGCTTGGCGCCAAGCACAATGGGTGATGGCACCGGCTGCGACAACATGACTGCCATTATCGTCCGATTCAAAGATGGCGTTATCACCGAAGTGGGCCAGCACACTGAGGGCGCCAAGAAGCGCGCAGCAGAAGACCTCGGCCACGACGAGCAGCAGGAAGCAAAGAAACAGAAGACAGACGACCCACTCTCCAGTGCAGTGGTCACATCCAGTGTGTAATTCACAGACAAAAGTGTTCAAACCACACATAGTATTGTGATGTATGGTGACTTTAATTTATATAATGAATAAGCAGGATGATGAATGATGTATCTCACTGGTTTGTTGTTTTGCAAAATTGACAGGTTTCTAAAGTGAACATTATTTAGAACACTGCGACACTGGCAGAATAGCGAGAAACGTACAAAACACCCTAAGAAGGGCAAATTTTGGTCACTATGCCTCGAACTAGTTTAAAAAATATATATATAAAGTAGTGTTTATATTATGAGTAAAGTTGAATTGTTCATCAGCTAAAAGGCATCCACTGCTGCCTCCCCCAAGATTCTTAGCGACTGGTCTAGTGCCTTCTGCGACTATTAGTCTGTCAATTTCAACAGATTATTCAGCAGTCGCCTTATGGGAGGCGTGCCAGCATGATACACTAGAAGATGCAGTCCAGTTAATAAAAGCAGAAAATAACTTTCATGATAAGGTGTCGAGTTAGTGGTGCCTCTGGTTTTGCAACAGTCCTCAGGTGACGGTATCCCCTTTTCATAAGGCAGGCCATATGCCGCGCCACTCTACTGGCGAAACAAAAGGTTATGTTAAAAAATGTTACTTTTTTTCAACATTGTCAATGCATTATTCTTATAGACAATTAGTCCAAGCGCTTGCAATGTTAACATTCCTCTGAGATACACAGATACATCCTTGAGGTTTCATCACGCATTCTACTTATTAATTGGAATTATTTATCATTTTGGCGGTAAAAATATCTCCCTCTTGGTTTGTTAACAATAATAATATTTGACATCTCTCAATCGTGTCTCGCGCGCATTTTAGTCACGGATGTGGCCCGTCACCTCTGAGCATACTATGGCGTGTTCGGTAACCAAATGAATGTGAACATGATTAATGTTGTTAATTACTACGCAAGAATTTTGTCAAGTAAAGAACTTGATTTATCAGATGTGTCAAGATGGATAGAACGTCGTTTTATGGGATGAAAAATTACATGTAATTTTTTATAGTAAAATATATTCCCCGAATCGGACCCGTATCGGTGCTTTAAAATGATTAAACCATTTAATTTGGTATTCTTAAATGATTAGTGCCAAAAGTTATTCATTTGCTAACTACTTACGTCATATGATTGTAACTCATTGATTGTACTCAATAGATCTACCGCATATTTTGTGTTCAAAGTTCAAGGTTGTCACACGGGGTTCTATACTGTTAGAACAGTCGTTTCCCAGTGAATTCTACAGCAATTTGAAGCAAAAGTATTATGCTTAAAGTATGTAGGATTTAGAAGTTTAACAACATAGTATATTGCATACCATCCGAGAGGGAGAGGAGAATGAAATGATAAATTCCAGAACTGATTCGTTGGTGATAGTTTATAAGTGTAAGTTACAGAAATCAATATCTATGGTTTAGTTATTTGAATCCATCCCACTATGTTACAAGTGAAGGTACGTACGCGTTTTTTTTTGGCTGAAGTGGCATTTTCCTTTTTTCTTATTTACACTTTTCAAATAAAAAATGCCAAGGGATACTAAAATGAGGGGAATTAAATGAATGAACGAATGGATAGGGTGATATCTAAATGCATCTTTAAAAATATACATCGTATACAAAAATCTAATAAAATCCGCATTGGAATTTATTAGATTATTTACATTAGTAGTTGCCTGAGCGATTAGGTATAAGTTCAATAGCCTTAGAACTGAAATAACAAGAGTTTCGAGGCGCAGTACCTCGCCAGCTATTAATTATTATCTGTATATTTGCTCGTATTTTTTTACTGCAAAAATCAATTTAATTGCTTATAGAATATCATCCACAAGATGCAGTGAGCATACAGATTTCGTGGCATCAAAATCTTAACTTGGTTTTTTTATATTATGACTTAATCATGACGTGATTGATTTCGAAAATCGTCTTTATCTTATGTTATTATTATAAATTAATCATATTATTCTATGTCTTATATGAAATCTCAAAACGTTACTTGTTCCCAATTGAAATAAACAAAATTTGGTGTCTGGTAAAGAATAATTGGCATGTTCCTAATTAAAATTAAATGTTATAGGATTCGGCATCGAGGGAATGTATGTATATTTCAATTATTTATCTGTGTTATTCTGTAGTCGTAAGTAGTTATATTTTTGTAACCACAGGTATTGTATAAAATTAAATTTCCTCATACTTAGTTGTGATTAAGTTGACATAATTCCGAATGGTGACATAGTATAATAGTAATTTATTCAATAATCTGGTTAAGTGATTCGAATACCCCACAACAATGACATGTTACAGTTTGAGTATAGCAACTGTTAATTTCATGTGTGTTTCAGTGAAAATTACATTTTTACAGACTGATATATATAGTTTTATTGTGACAACATCCGTAGATATTTATTATAAATTTTGAATTTTCCGGTTTATCAAAATTTATTTTTAAATATGTATTTACTATCACCCGCCCTGTTTTCGGTCGGATTATATAGATAACGTAAAAAATTATTTTCCTTTTTCGGCTATCCCAATGGTATGGACAGCTTCATCGATATATGCTCCTAGACGATTGATTTTATCTTCAACCAATTCACAGAAATTTTAAAGGTAAACTCACATTTATACGTGCCGAACAAATGGAACTACCACACATTCGGGCAGTTGTGCGAGGATTTGATTGATGCAAAAAAAAAAACGATCCGTTCGACGCGTTAAGGTCGAATCGAATATCGTGGTGCAAATTATTTTTTTATATATCGGAGTGCAAATTCTACAGTAAAAGTAGTACAAAATATTATGTAATTTAAAAAGACAATTGCATTTTCAAAATATTTTAGTGTCAATATTCTTCATTTATCTAAGCTGTGTCAAATATTCAATCGTCTCCATTTGTGTAGCCTCCAAAATCTGTAGCGCATCGTATTCACTATCCAGTTGTTCCAGAATCATGGTTCTTTCATTGATCTCCGCCTAGAAGAATGTTTGACAGAATTATGAAATTATTATATCCGAGTACCAATATTATGTACAGGTTTTGACTTAATATATGCGTGGATGTAGGCAACATTGAAACTACAAGGAATAGCAAAATACGGCTCATTAAAGTTAGCCCCCAAAAATGATTTTTTACTATTTTTGACTTTTTTTCTATTAAGTCGTTTGTTATTAATTGTTAGCTATTAATAATTGTTTGTTCTCTATTTATTAATTTTAAAAGAAATAATTAAAAATAAACCTTGAAGTTAGCCCCCCACTTGCAATTTATAATATATTTAAATATATTTAGAATTTAATCATTAATTTAAGTATTGTTCCTTCAGGATTTATGTTTTCTTTTTACGATTAAAACCGCGTTGAAAGTTTAGGTTTAGGTTAGTTGACGCATGCGCAGTACATATAAATTTCATACATATATTCAGCTAATTAAAATAGTTAATTAAACATAAACTGAGTAATTTCGAAAGACAACAAACGTATTTTATGTACGAACAATCGAAAATACATATTTACGAATTATTGACGGAAAAATATTATAAATTGCAAGTGGGAGGCTAACCTGAAGGTATATTTTTAATTATTATTTTTTATATTAATAAACGGAGAACAAACAATTATTAACAGCTAACAAATAATAACAAACGACTTAATAGAAAAAAAGAAAATTGTAAAAAAACATTTATTTGGGGAAATACACTCAAACGAGTTGCGATTCGATGAGAACCCATTTTTTTTTATTATATTACAGCCTTTAAATTATTTGCACCAAAGGTCACTCGGTGAATTAATGTCAAAAGCCAATTTAATAAAAAAGCTAGCATAAAGGGCATTATCTATAACGAACGGGTCGTAAATAGTATTCCGTTGTCATCATTAAGAAATAACTAAACCAAGAAAAAAATTGGCGACAATTCTATTGTCTGCGCTTTCGGCATGGTGTTTGGTTTGGCCCTGCCCACAATAAATAATTAGGTAACATTTTGCTCGAGTCTTAAGACCCTTATTTGAAATCTACAATCTTATAAAATGCATCATGTCATGTTACATACTTGAAGCTTAGCATGTTCAGATTCCCTTTCTTTTGCAATGGATTTTAATAAATTCATTGACCCTATAGCCTCCATTTTCTTTTTTTCCACATTGTCTCCAAGTTCTTTTAACATTTCCAGTAGAGAGCTGATGAGTTTTCCGAAATCTTGCACCTCTAGAATAAAAATCATGAAACATTTTATGAGGTATTCAATCTTTATAAATAAAAATTAATTTTATTGCTGTTAAATGCTAAAACTCGAGAACGGCTGGACCGATTTCGGTAATTTTGGTCTTTAAATGTTCGTGGAAGTCCAGGGATGGTTTAAAAAATGGAAATGCTCGGATTAAATAAAAACAAAAAACGCTTTTGCATGACGTGGCGCTTGACGATTCTTTTTGTTAGTTTTAAGTTTATTTTATACAAAAGTTTAGGTCTTCTATTTATCGATTACGGTAGTACGAAGTCTGCTGGGTCAGCTATCTTTACATAGTATAAAACAAAGTCGCTGTCGTCTGTCCGTCCTTATGTATGCTTACATCTTTAAAACTACGCAACGGATTTTGATACGGTTTTTTTAATAGATAGAGTGATTCAAGAGGAAGGTTTATAAGTATAACCCACCCCCGCTTTGCACGGGCGAAGCCGGGGCGGGCCACTAGTATAGTATATTAATATATTTTAGGAATCTATGGTCCACCGACCAAGACTGATAGACTCTAAAATCCACAAATTAAAGAACACTGAAGGTGCGCTTCCTACACCCACATCTTGCACAAGTAAAATAAATGCCGGTTTTAAATTAAATGTGATCTGTGGTTATAGTAATTTCTCGTAAATAAAGCAGAATAACAACGCTTACTTGTCTCATAATCTCTGGATGTATTCTTAAGATCTTCCGTTTCTTTCATAAGATTTGTTTCCAAAATTCGGATTTTATTAATATCGTCATAATAAAGATGGACATTTTCCAATTCCTCAGCCATTTACAACTGATTTCTCAGAGTAGCGTTCTATCTAATTAAAAGTATATTATTTTACTCTTTGGGTACTAACTACAATTCAATAATTTATAATTGTTTACATAAGCTCGTTACCTAGCAACTATTTCGAACTATTATCAAGGAGTCTAAAAATAAAATATTTTTTGAATACTTAAAACTAATAAGTTTAAAGTATTATAATATTTTGCTACCAACAGTACTTAACGGATAATACAAATTAATTTCAGGATGGAGCTAATCTGACTTTATTTACCTCTAATTTTCTTATCGAATATATTTTATTTAAATATAAGGTAGAACCTTAGCTATCAGCGCACTTAGATGGCAGTTTTGCTGGAAGTGCTGGAACTGGAAATTAGACTATTTTGTGGCTATCTTCCACTTGCTAAAATAATTGTTAGCGCAACAAAAATACTGTCAATGTCAGACGGACGTTTGATAGTAGGATCAGCTGACAGTACGCTTTCTGATACAGCAACAAAATTAAACTTTAATGCTTGGGCATAAGTGCTAATTTAGTTTTGTTAAGCATAACAAAAGGATGGGTAAGGTGTTTAGCAACACCAAATCGCTATAGACTCGGACTGTATTTTTCACGTATTTTTGTTGTGAATAGATCGTCACTCACTGAATTTATCTGGTGGCCAATTTAAAAAAAAAAAGTGTATTAATGGTGCATCGAGTATGGAAGGGTTGACTCAAAATGAGAAGATTATCTGGTCGTGTTGGGAAGCGAAGTCTCCGCGTGAAGTTGTGCGGGAGGCGGCTGCGAAAGGCACTCATATAAATTTAGCTATCAGTTATCTCATGGCGAAGAATAGTTGGAATGAACCCACAGCTAGAGATTGGTTTCTAGCCGAGGTGAATGACCTTTTATATTTGTTTTTCTTGTCAGAAATTTAACTATATCAAACAATGGTTCAAAGATTACATTTCGAAGTGTTTAATAATTTTTAATATAAACACCAACTTTTGTACCAACATAACTCACTTGTTTATTCAACTGTTTCAGGTGAAAGCATGGACAATTCAACTGTTGCTTCGAAAACAGATATTCAAAGTACTACACATATTGAATAAAGTCAAAATTGATCCTGCAGAACACCTAATGACTCTTGCACAGGCTTCACCTCAAATTGAATACAGAGATTTCATCGTTCAACATCTAGAGAAATTAAGCAATGAATTGACAGGAGATACACTATCAAAATGGTTAAATTTTAAACTGCATTGGAATTTATTACGTCATCTTGAAAAATCATTTGAAAGTAATGGCACTTTTAAACAGAACAGCGTCTTTGGGGTGGGTAAAGAAAGAATTGTTGTTAATGAAAGTGAAATTAAAGCTCTTACAATAGAAAAGATAGAAACTTACCCTCAAGAATGGAAAAGTAAAATTGCTACATCACTGTTTTTTAACACATTTGGTGAGTGACCTGTTTATGAAAACAATTCCACAATTAACCAAAACTAATTATTACTACTACTACTCCATCCTACTACCCCATTCCATCCTGAGGGTGTCATAAGAGCTTAAAATGGGAAATAACTAGGCCTAAAATCCAGCCACAAAACTTAAAATAAAATCCTGTGCCAACCCATGCAGCCAGTGTGGCACAGTTGTAGCTACAGCAGTAGCTACATGAAGTAATTAAATATAAATAAATAAATAGTGGCAGTGGGCGTCCTTTGGCTGAGATGATGATGATGATGATGATGAAATATCCTTGGACATTTCACACAACACCATCTCGTCCCAAGCTAAGCAACTTAATGCTTGTGTTATGGTAACGAGATGGATGATAAACTACTTATATACATTTTTTTTTGTAAATACATTTATATTATAGATAGAAATGACACCCAGACTCCGAGCCAGTGCCTCTGGTTTAGACAAAGACACTTGCCCGACCCCGGAATCGAACCCGGGACCCGTTGATCCAAAGGCGGCACATCTAACCACTAGACCCACGAGGCAGTTAATCAATTCTTTCACCACCAGCTAGAACATGCTGGGTGTTTTATTGCGAGTATACATGTTCTATTCCCAGTAGTGGTTTATGATAGCCTGACTACTAATACTATTGGGCCCATAAATGACACACTGCTGACTAGGGCCTCTTCCAATTACATGGAGAGTAATTAGCCTACTGTGCCTCATTGGCCAGATGGGTTGGCACATGGTATCAGATCATTTTTTCCTTCTCTTATGGCTAGTTTATCAGCCTCGTTATTTCTTTTTGTCAGCTCATACAACACCCGCAGGATGGAATGAGGTGGTGACACAATGTATTGTAAATCCGTCACCACACGGATTACATTGGCGACATTTATTTAGTCATCATCCACTATCAGTTACATCATCAGCCATCAGATATGCATTTATGTGGTTGAGTTACATGTGACTTCCATCACTGCTGTCATTGGATAACATTTACTTTGATTATGTTTATTTAATGCCAATGATAACATTATTTGAGAGAACCAATTATGAAACAGTGTATCTGTGCTAGTGTTGATAAGGGGATATTTATGTTACAATATACTTTGCCTGATATATATTTATATGTCTGGAATACTGTATCAGTTTTTGTTCAGTTGTACCATACCATGGTTCATGCAGGGTCTTCAAGCAGCCACTGCCAAATGGGCAGATTTGCCGAATGGTAGATGGATACTGTCCTGAGGGTGTCGTAAGAGGTGACTAGAGGAATGCAAGAGGAAGATCACCTAGCCGCAAAAGAAGGAAAACTTGATACATATCCTGTACCAAACCGTCATGCCAGCTTGGCACAGTATGCTAATTTCCCGCCATGAATTAGGAGGCTGGACTCAGTAGTGGGTCATTTATAGGCTGAAGCGAGAAGCGTCGACAAAAACATGGTAGGTTTTAGTGCGCAGATGGGAAACATCTTATCGCTCACGCACCCCGTCCCTTGGCTGGTCACCTATAAAAGGTTTCCAACACGGACAAAAGGGTCTTCAAGCAACTTTAAAAAGGAGGTCATTAATTCGATTGTTTTTTTAATTCTGTTTTTTTTTGAGCCGTTTCCAAATGTTCTTTTTATACCATTCGATATTGTTCCAATGTAACATTATCGGTATAGAAGTTGGGCAGAAAAATAGATTTGATTTATTATTCTTTACATAGCACAGTTACATATCTATGCTACGTAATTTATATTGTTTATGTGGGACTCCGGGGCGCGGAACGGCCATCCTTGACTGCCCAAAGCAGGGCCACGGGTTTCACTCCCCGACGGGGTAGCATGAGCCCTGGGGGCCTTGCCCCGCCTTCTTTAGTGGAGCCCCAAGGACCGAGGCAGGCCCCTCCCGTAAGCGGCATTGATACGAACCCTGCTAACCCTTCTGCCAGCGTAGCACAGTAAGCTAATTTCCTTCTATGAATTTGGAGGCGGCTCGACCCAGTACCGCGGAGGCCCGACTTAGTGATGCATAGGTTTTCTAAAGATAACCCTGAGGTTTTCTTAAGCCAGTGCAAGCTAATTGACATAGACTTCTCTATTTCAGAATTTTCACTGCTCGATTTCTCTGGACCAACTGAAATGTGGAACTTTTTACTGGTAAATAACAAAGCCATGATTCTGGTGCGCTGGATCAATGTACAGACGTCGGAAGTGGTGCGTGATATGAACGCACGATATAATTTTTTTAACAACGAAGGGTTCGTTAAAAAACTTCTCAACGTTGATACCACGGGGTTTGGTGTCCAGGTGTTGGAACAGTTAGACGAGATATTCAGAAAATGGTCTATTACACCTGAAATGATTGATAACGTATCTAAGTGCAATTGTTTTCCGTATACAAAGATGTGCATATATGATACCCTGTGTTCATATGGGATAGTAAATGATGACGAACGCAACAATCTATGTGAAATTATATCTAGACTGGCACGCACACAGAATCTTAAACTTATCGATGACATTTTCACTGAATCCTGTTCGACCATAACGAAGGAACATTTTTATGTGCAACTTGCAAAATATTGCGTTAAAAATAAACTTTATAAAATGTTGACAATGTGTGTTGAAGGCAACATTCTAGATACCGACTTGTCTGATGTGGAAAAAGAAGCCAAAGATTGTATTGAACTTTGGTTGTTGTTCAAAAGCATCGAACAAACTTCGGACAGACAGAGTCACGTGCTTCCCGTATACAAGACCTGTGTTCAAATAGCCGATGAAAATATTGACGACTACATTTCGTTGAATCCTCATTTAGTTCTTGGCATGATACTACTCGAAGATGCCAAAAATTTGTTTGATATATTCTCAAAAGACGAATTTTTGCAATTCAAAGACTTTAAATTGCCAAATATGAAATATAAAGATAAGCTTCCCCATTTGTATAGTGTTTATAAAAAGTATATTGATGCTAATCAAGCCCATGAATGTAAAGATGTTAATGTTTATCAACTTCTTTCCGGGTATCGGGGACTAGATGTATCTAAAATCTTTGAATTTCAATTAGTAAATCAAAGTACTATCAATTTAGTTGCCGATAAGCCAGACCGGCGTAGTTTGGGAAGCCTGTTAGGAAATGATGTAGATGTGAACGCAGCTAGCATAAAAATTTTAACTCAGAGAGCTATGGAAATGCCAGACTTTGCAAACGAAAAGTTAATGAAAAGGTATGGCTACGTTGCCAAATTGAACCATGTTTATTATTTGAAACAGTATAGACCTTGCAACGCTAGCCAGGCGTTTGTTGCCCAGCAATATCAGACCTATAATCGTTTGCAAGATAAAAGTATTAAGAGCGCTTGTTGTGAAGCACACGCTCTTGCTTTACAGTACTGGTTTGATGATGCTATGACTGCTTGTGCCGTGTCCTTTATAGCAATGATCGGATGTAACCCAGTGAGATGTAGGGTTCATATTTCAGCAGCAAAGATGATTAAACATTATTTGGTTGCAAATAAAGGTGTATCTGAAGATAAAGCCCACAAGATTGTGAACGAATATATGGCGAAATTAATACAATGTAATGATGAAGCCGAAAAAGAAATGTTGGGACATTTAGAGGAAATTACTTTTTATAAACTTAAACAAAAGCAAGACGTAGATGGGAAAATTGATATGCCTACTGTACTTTATGAATGTCAAACGATGCTTAAGTTTGCGATGCTGCATAATTTATCTTTTCCGGAACATCAACTAAAAGAGTTCGTAAAGACGAATTCCTGGTTTAACTTTCTGTTATTTGGTGACGTTTTTCGTTATCCTTTGAGCCAAATGTTGCAACTCTCGCAAGAATTCACAAAGAGATCTTATGCGGAGCATTTAAAACATATATTGTTGCACAGAAATTCAGAGGATGGCTCTGATAAAGATTATAAATCAGGTTTTAACAATGGACAACGGAGAGCTTCGAGAATGAACTCATTGGATTTGGTGAGAGAGAATTGAAAGTAACAATTTGGTATTCAATGATTTTCTTTTATAATATAACTAGTGGCCCGCCCCGGCTTCGCCCGTGCAAAGCGGGGGTGTGTTATACATATAAACCTTCCTCGTGAACCACTCTATCTAATAAAAAAAACCGCTTCAAAATCCGTTGCGTAGTTTTAAAGATTTAAGCATACATAGGGACGGACAGAAAACATCGACTTTGTTTTATACTATGTAGTGATTTTAAATCTATTTACAAATTTCAGAGCCCGACACATAGTTCTTCATCCTTCGAGTTTCCTTCAAGTGCATATTTGGGTCGTGAGTTATGGGAAGTAGCTGCAGCTTGCCATGGTCCTGAAGACCCGCCAGCAGCATTACTTAAAGCTGCTGATATATGCCGTGAGCCGTTACTGGTCTTAATAGCAAGTTGTTATGAGGTATGCTTGTGATTATCCGTATACTATAAAAGCATTTTTAAATAATGTATAAAACTAGGACCACTTAATAATTGTTGTAATTGTGTCATATTTGTGTCTAGCCAAACGCTGTAGAGCTGTTATGGGCTCAATGGGTCCTTTGCTCGCTGGGTCCGAATTCTAAATCGCAGAACATACTTCAAAATTCTATGATACAGCAGCATGTTACTGCGGAGCAATTCCAAGAAATAGCAGAGTTATGCCTTTTCGAGGGGTACGTCACGACGTTACATGAATCCATTCTAATATTTATGCCGGTAAGATTCTACTCGTACTAAGTTGCCTCCTTGAATACTTACTTTTGTATATGTGAATTTGTGTTAATTTTAGGAAAGCCCATTGACGCTACTGTCTTCATTTCTTCATCGCTGTATTCAACAGCATAATTTTGACGATGAGACTACCAAGCTCCTGTTAAGTTTCCTTCAACATTGCCAACGCAAATATAGCATAAGTGGCAATGGGCAACCGAGCCAACTTTCCAAAGAAGCTATGCAAAAAATTGCAGTTTCTCTTATCAAGATTGCACTTTGCCGTAACTTTGATAGCGCTTTTCATCAGAGAGAATTTCTAAGATGCTTATCTACCACGCAATTAGAAAAAGCATTTATGGGTGAGTTTTTAAATATTGCATATATGTCTAGTAAATCATAAAGTACGATCATTAATTTACCGTTTACAATTTCAGTGCCAACGCCAAATTATGTAACATTATACGAAATTTTGAAAATATCTATGGAGACTTCTTTGACTTTGAACATATCAAAACTATTGCAGGAGGATTCCGAATTATATGTTCAAGAATGTATTGATATGTATATTGAAAATAAGAATTACAATATTGCCCTTAATATTGCCAGACTAGCTGGACTGCCTGTTAATAGTATTCTAGTAGCAGAATGGGCAAATAAATATAATAATTTACAAATGAAAGAAGATATTTTAGAAGATAAGGATATTACCTGTTTTATAGCTGAATGTAGTAAAACTTTTAAAAAAGCCTCCGTGAGTTTTAAAGATGCTACTGAATTTCTATTGGCGTACGTCGGTAATATTACCGACAAAGTACAGAAATTTTACTCGTATAGAATCATTATGAGTTGGTTTGAGGACAACTTAGAATATGGACGCAAAAGAGAAGAAATAGAGCACGTGATGTGGGACGCTTACTTCAAAAATGAATCCCACACTCCTATATTCTTAAATAACTACCAAAATACTTTGTGCTTTGTTCTAAGTGGACAAAAGGATGCGAATATATCTAAAAGGTCTGACAACGATAATTCAGACAAACCATTTTCTATGACGCTCCACGAGATTGAAATTGAATCTGATGTTAGCAATATTGAAAACGTGGTACTACTAGAAGAACCTGACGCTATTGATAATTGGAGACGCGTTATGAATCAGTTACTTGAATTAAAATTACTTGTAGATTCTTTCCGCTTATCAGCGTTGTTCAAAACTCCTCCTGAGTACAGATACCGGCCACCGGCGTGCCCTGTTCAGATTATGAGGACGTGCTTGAAGCTGGCTGAGGGTACTTGTTCACCGTATGAACTACCTCAGGAGTTGAGACTCGTTATATCATCGCCTGTCCTACAAAATAAATTATCGTGTAAGTTTCTAATGATTTCTTTACATCAAAAACCTATGACCCCTGGCTTTAATTAAAAAACTTTTGAATGTTGGCTGTATTTATATTTAGTGTCGGGTGTATCGGATGCAAGCTTTGAGGAGCTGGTGGTTATACAAGAGAAACAAGAACACACATCAGAGAGTGGTCATTTGGCAGCACGTGAAGAAGCTGACCGACTTTCGGCCCTTGAAGCATTGGCAGTACGCAGTGGATTAAGCCTTGGTAAACAGGTATAATATTATTTCTCCAAAGCCGTGTAAATACAAGACATTTAAGTATGGTATTGAAATATATATATACAAACAGGTGGCAAGCTACTTTCGTATAGCGCTGCAAATTGGATGGAATTATACCTCCGTTCTGAAATATCAGAATCGTGCTTTGGACTTTATCAATCTTGTGAGCGGTCGGTCTAGAATGACACTGGCAAATCTAGTGTTCAAAACATTCAATATACCTTCAAAACAGGTGGGTTTATTTTGCATCGTTATTATTTCTATCGCTATACAACATAATATTTATTATAATATAAAATATTTTCCCCATATTTTAGGTGGCTGAATACATCTGTCGCGAAATGGTAGCTGCAATAATATCGCCGCATTTGGTTAAAACATCTACTTTCCGTCAAAAAGAACATTTCCAATACACATTATGGGGTTACACTCTTAACTCGGACATAGAAATGTTCTTAAATATGCGCCCAGATGCATGTAGTATTATAGGGAGACTAATATTAGACAATCTAATGGCGTTTCAAAAGATTTATAAGGCTACGCCTGCGACGAAACTTCCCGAGAATCAATTAGACGACAGTTGTTTAGATGTTGATACCTTGATTGACGAAGAGTATCAGAATGTAGAAGGAGATGAGGCGGAATCAATACTAACAGAAGAAGGTACTATAATGTCTGCTGAGACTGAATCTTTATGTTCGGTATCCACAGTGTATACTATAGGAAATAAAATGTCTAGGGATTCTAGAAGGAATCTATTTGACGTTATTAACAAAAGTAACGTGAATATTCGATGTGAAGTGAAATCTAATATACGGAGAATAACTAAAGGAGCAAAATTATCAACAAAACAGGTTCGTAGAAAATAGTTGTCAAGATATTTGAAAGTTTGCATTAGGAGGTACGTCATTTGTTATTTTTATTATAGGTGAATATAATATCGATTGAGCTGCTTGTAATAGCGCATGAATGGTTTTCATGTGCGTGTGATACTGAAGGCGTGGCCACCGTGTTGCGTTCTGCTCAAGCTCTTGCTTCCCGTCTCCTAGTAGCGCGCTCGTGGCGGTTAATGGTGCGTCTGCTTACTGGGCTGGCTCGATACACCGAATGTGCATATATTCTTCAGGTAATATTTGAGTAATATTTATGTAAACTATCCTGTGTATGGTTTATGAATGGAATTAAGTCTAAAATTCTGAATATTGGATCTACTCTCCGACGTTTGTCATGTAAAAGTTTCAAATTGTGCTACGCTCAGATTTAAAATTTAGTATGAGCATTTGTTACATGCTTATTTTTAGGTTAATATAGAGAAAATTGCTCTACCCCAAGGCATCAGAGCCGTTAAATTCGTTTCCATTTGTTTATGGATACGTCGTTGTTTTAGTATATGTAGATGATGTATTTGTTATTACTATTGCAGGCATTACGGGATAATCATCAATTCGAGTTCCTGCTTGGACAGTTTGATTATATGCTTGGACAACAACCCGATAAAATAGCTGAATTCAAACAAGGTCTATTAGACTTTCTCAAAACTCACTGTCCCGGAGACACTGATACATACATTATGGTAGCATTACACTTCAATATGTATGCTGAAGCAGCTAATGTGAAAAGAAAACAAGCGTTGAATTTAATTCATGATTTGGGGAAAATGGCTTTGGATTCTGCTAAGGTGTGTAAGACATTTGATAAGGTATTATACGCGCGCGAGTTCATCTCCATCTTGAGGGATGCTGTAATGCTGTTACCTAATTAGTTATGGTAATGTCGATAATAACTACCGGTTTAGTCAACAGCTGTCAATTTGGTTTATTGTAATCTAAGGTAATTTTGCAGATTATAAAATAAAATCAATGTGATAAGTAATTATTTATTTAGGCCCCGATGGACATGAACTCGCGCGTGTAATATAGCTATTATTTGGTAGGCTAGTGGTGACAAATTCAGTATCACTCATAACTGAAAAGGAACTTTATTTACGTAAGTTTCATCACAAAACTCTTATAAATCGTCATATTTAAAATTACTAATATCATCTTACGGCCCCAGTCCCACGCCTATCAGTCGTCATATGATTCACACCTTTCATACACAATTCCTCAGTCTCACAATCCTTAATTTCTTTTGATCTTGCACAACCCTTGCGCCTCCCACATTCATGCGTAAACTACCACCGGATCGAAATGTTGCTCCACAGAGAAAAGCAGGCAAGAAATATTTTTGTTGTTGCTTTTAAAAAAATATCGGTCTTGTTTACAAAAAGCACTAAACAGCATAGTGAGAGCAATTTCGCTAAATGAGACAACCTACATAATATGTAGGTTGTCTCATTTAGCGAAATTATATATTATATCCTGAATCTGTCGCAGGAGACGGTAAATCGTTTTAAAAATACTGCTGACCGTATGAATTATATAATTCGCGGGCACAACAGACACCCGAACCGAATTCGACTAGATTACCTAAAATATACTTCTAATCAGAAAAATCGAAGCACTTCCCTTCCACCAACCATATAGTTGTAAACAAAATACGAAACTTATTAAAGTCTAATTTTAAGTTTTGTAATTTTAAGATTTGAAAACCTTTTAATGTTCACTATTAAACGACATTTGACATATGTATATTCCTAAATATATATATATTTTTCTGATAATCCTTACAAATCGTAAACTTGCAAGGTGTTTAGATTTTTCTGATGAGAAGTGTATTTAAAACAAGACAAGGTGTGCCGACCATTATTTTAGCCAAGGGCCGATGGCGTAGTTATGACTAAGAGGCAAGGTGAGATATAATATCTTGCACATTGTGTTTTTGTTTCAGGCAACATCGAAAAGACCGTTTCAACCCCCGGCGTGGCTTCAAATACATGATAATGTGCCTACTAGATCACTTCTCGAGACTGCATTAAATCATTGCACAGATGCAGCAGAGTTGTACCTACAGGGTGGATGCACAGGGTTCGCTGGAGAAATGGCCGCGCTCGCACAGCAAATTGCTTTGCAAATATCACTTTTGAACGCTTCGCCCACTAGGCTGATACTGAATAGACCAACTGAACAGATGTATAGACTTGTCAGTGAATATTTAACGTGAGTTTAGAATAAATTAAGGCTTGGTAATTTTCAGTTCAATTTGAACACCATCACCGTCTCACGGTTTAAAATGCATATGTCGACTAGTTGCCGCCCACGGAATCACTTGCGTGGAATTATATCTGGGATCTATTGTTCTAGCGTACCTAAATTACTACTACTCACCCTACACATTGCCCCGTGCTGAGTCAGGCGTCTTCCAATTACATGGAGGGTAATTATCCAACTGTGCCACGCTGGCCAGACGGGTTGCCACATGTTTTCGTATCAAGTTTTCCTTCCCTTGCAGCTAGGTTTTCGGCCTTGTCATTTCCTTCCGTCGACTCCTTCGACACCCTTAGGATGGTATGTGGTGGTGACATTTATTAATTCATCATCCACCATCAGTTACATCATCAGCAGCCCTCTGATATGCATTTATGTGGTCGAGAACTTCGATCACTGCTCTCAGTTGGACGCTCAGAATAACCAATAGTTTTTGTGTTATTTTTAAATCCTTAAAGTTTCATATTGGCATCAAGAGAGAATCGAGTGACAGGATCCTGGATTCAATTATGTGTTAGCCAAGTTATTCGTGTCGGAATTTCGAGGTTTATATATATATTGGTGGAACGCTCAGGACAATCCTAACTTTTCAGTTTCATGGAGGGACTCGTGCTTCTAGCGGGACGTAGTGGCGAGGCCTGGCGGGAATTGGCCTATAGACGCGCTCTGGCAAACGACCAAGCGTACCTGCGCGACATGGCAGCGTATAGACCAGATGTCGCCCATGATTTTCTTGCTAGGTAACTAAACTGATTTGTTCCCTTCGCCTTTTTACATTTTTTTCCACCCAGCTGTCAGTTTTCACGCTACTGACTACGTGTAACGACTGCCATAGATGCTAGAATGTCAGCCACGACCCTTTTACGTGCTATCCGAAGCACGGACGACCCCATAAATCATGCATGGATAGAGAAGTCGTCTTTGGTCCTGGTATTCTGCTTGACCGCAACGCGTTGTCACAGGCAAGAGAATTTGAAAAGATTAGGGTTTTTTTCTTTTATCCTCCATGTAGTTGTAGGTGGCCCGGCTCAGCAGCAGATTTATGGGCTGAGAAGAAGAAGAAATGTTTTTAGCCTGTCACTAAAAGGGATGACATACGTCCTGAACGGTTTATTTTGATGTAGTATTTCGTTTAAAGAGTATTAATACGAGTACGTTATGTACTCGTATTTATTACATAACGTCACTTTGTAGCAAACTAAATGTTACCGAAATGCCGTTCCTAGGCCTCACTGAAAATCAGCGCTGCGGCACCCAGATGGTTGCGCAACACCATGTTGAGTGAGGTCGTTTCGTTAAATATAGTGTATACATGTATTTGTTACCCTCAGAAGGGATGATGAATAGTATTGTTGTTGTCCTAGTTAAATTTGCTATGTTATCCTTACGATGTTTATACTACTTTTATGTACCTACCTATACTTTTGTGTTTGTGAATAAACTTCTTTATTTATTTCTTTGTGTGAAATTTGAAGTCTATTTATCTATCAGCCGCATACGTCTACTGCTGATAATAGGACTGTGGATCGCCACAAGTAATGATGCTGTGCTGACGCATCCACTAACCTTTATAAGGTCGTCCTCCCACTTTGTCAAGAGTCGTCCCATGCTTAGTTTTCTCATCTGAAGATAATATTATAATAGCTGTATATGCATTTGTAAGCTTAAAAGACTTTTTCTCATTGAAAGGTACAAAACAGAAAGGAACAAGACTTCTGCTTCGCAAGCCGCAATGACGGAGCTTCGAAACTTGTGCCGGTGATATCAGACCAAATGCCGATCGAATGATCTCATTTATTACGTTAAATGCTCATACTAGGATTAAAAAAATATATAAATCCTATTTACTAAAAAACTTTTTTATGTGGCAACATTAAAAATACAACAGCTCTAAAATTAAATAAGAAGTAGACATAAAACAAATATGAAATAGTTTTTTACGGCCTTGCCAAAAACCGACCCAGACTCAGTGTGTTGCTAGTTGCCAATATTTCCACCAATCAACGCTTCTCAACTCCATACCTTTAGGTATTTATAGCTTTCACGTTTAAACATTTTCTTTTTATACGTATCACTATCAGCCCTTTAATTGACCCACTGCTGAGCCAGGTTTTGCCCTGTAGGGTAATAGCGTACTGTGCTCACAGTGATTTATATTTTTCATATCTTACGGCTACATTTTTAGACGATCTAATTTCTTTATCTTTTCTTACGAATCCCTCAGGATCGAATAGGTTGAGGCATCATGGATTCTATGTGTCTGATCCCACGACACCCGTTTCCTACGTGATACCTTGTAAATAATCTACTACGGTACGTAATATAAATTTTTGATAAGTGTTATTTTGCATGTAAAATTCGCCCTGTAAATCCTAATACAAACTGCTCTGCATTTGGTAGATTAGACCTTTTTACATAATATTTACTTGTTTCAAAAAATATTCATGTTGATAAAAAAGAACTTTATATGTTTATGATCGCAATTTACGAAATGAGTTGAACTTGAAGAGTTGGTCCGAAGTACCAATGGAAGGGGATTATTGGTATCTTAAGGAGACTCGTATATTTTATTCACTGTTTATTGATACTCGTACTTGAGATTGTGTTTAAAATAATATATAAAACTTTGTTATTAGTACTGTGATATTTTTATGACTGATAATCTAGCTTTAGTACAGTCCTCGCCAATATGTATGGCCGCTCTGAATGTAGCCGTGCGTACGAACTTGCGCATCGTATATTTCATAACCAATACGAACGTAGATCACTCACACTAACACGCGGGTGGCGAGGACGGTTGCGGGTGAAAAACGGCGCGCGCGGGCGTGTTCTGCCTCCTAGCCCCGTGTACCTACCGCTGATACGTGGTTTTGCGTTGTGCGCAGCGTAACGCGGCTACATTCAGAGCGACCATAAAGATTGGCGAGGACTGTAATTCATGTCATTGTTATAGTTGAATTGCGAAGCTTGGAATATATGTATTTTTATAAATTGGCTTTTAAATAAAGTTCACGAAATATAAATAAGCGTACCTATTATCCGCTCGCCCTACAACTTTTTTTCATCTCGGCCTTTTAATGAATCGCTGTCGAATAACGGAAATTATAAATATCCTTGGACATTTCACGCAACGCCATCTCGTCCCAAGTTAAGCAACTTAATGCTTGTGTTATGGTAACGAGATGGATGATAAACTACTTATATACATTTTTTTTGTAAATACATACATATTATAGATAGAAATGACACCCAGACTCCGAGCCAGTGCCTCTGGTTTAGACAAAGACACTGGCCCGACCCCGGAATCGAACCCGGGGACCCGTTGATCCAAAGGCGGCAGATCTGACCACTAGACCTTCATTAAGAGAAAATAGCCTGCTAGATAACCGACTGTTATGTCGCCTCCTCCAGTCACATGGAGGGTGATTCGTCTACTGTCCTACGCTAGCCAGACTGGATAGCACAAGGTTTCCTATCAATTTTTCCTTCCCTTGCGGCTAGGTAGGCTATGCCGCGCTAGCAGAGTGATACGTGATTGCATAGCAAGATTTTCTTTCTTGTGTGGCCCTAGGCAAATAGTGCTAAATACTCAGAATAGAAAAAGATACTGACATTAGTATTCTAATGCTCAAGTACGGACTAGAAACGATAATAAATAAAATAACGATTAATTACTTAAAATAAATTTTATTCATAAATTAACACAAAATCCCAACACAAGACATTGTCTAAATCTATAGATACACTATACATAAAGTGAGAAAAATAAGCCCTAATTTAGGGTACAAGTGAAAAGAACATCAGTCCTTCTAATACTTGAATATACACAAATTATTACAAACATACAAAAAAGCGTACAAGTACAAATGTATGTAGTGGTTGGTGGCACCCAATGCTCAGATCCCTTACGAGTTATTAGTATATTAACCTCCCTATGTACCTGCGGAAATATTATCGTATCTAAGACCTTTTAAATCTATGGCGAAACCTCTATCTGACTTTAGGGAAAATTTTATTTGGAACTGGGGCTCACCACATTGGCATTTTTTTTGTTTGCTTCTCAGCCCGTAAAAAGTCCTGCTAAGCCCAATGCTTTTTATCTATCAGCATTAAGATAAGAAAGATCGCGAGAAAAATCTATAAGTCGCATCCGTATAATAGAAGTACCTGAATTTATTTTTGTAATACAATAAGCTGATGTGTGATGACGCAATTAATATCTATATCTACACAGTGGCACCAACTAAGTCCTCTAAACGTCTATAGATAACAGTGAGTTATATAACTTACTTCGCACAAAGTGTAAGTACTTTATTAAAAGACCTTAATCCCAACATTAACAAGTACAGTTTGCTCATTAAAAAAGAAATACTTTTAACGGATTTATCGCGTGTATATTACATTATTTAATTCCCGATGTTTCGAATGCTTTGCAGCAGTCGTGGTCAAGGGATTAATCAATGTAGTTAATATACACAGGCTAACTCCGTTAAGTGTTTAATTTCAATGTGTAATAATCGCGAAAACCTACGAAATCATCAATAAAAAACATAAATTAATACAATGAAACAACCAACTACATACATCATGTAAACCCATATTTGGTACGTACTTACAGTTTAGTAATAAAATGTTATAATTTAATTACCAAGGTAACATACTGAAGGGATGGACTGAGGATATAGAATACTAATTGGAATGTAAACGATTAAAAACTATAAGCTATATTTACAACATATTCACTATTTATTCTACAGAGCCGTCGAATGCAGTAAAATCAGAAGACATTAAGATTTTGATCCCGAATTTTATATACATGACCTTCTAAAATTGAAGAAGTCTTTAAACGTGATCAAAAGTAGGTCCCAAGTGAAATAGAAATGCTCGTATAATAGTTATCTTAGAGTTTTAGAATTATACATAACGTTAAAGAAGTACTGTTCGTGTATGTACCTACATAACAGGCAAGTATGAGATAATAGATAGGTACATCAATGAAGAAGAAGAACATAATATAGTTTCTAAAAAATTACATTGAAAAACATCGTGATGTGATTTACACACACGTGTAAATCGAAAACCGCTGTATTTCGCGAAATAATCGCTAAATACCGATTAGATTATTACGGTAGACAGAACTACAAAAAGATAGTCAAAAAGCTTCTTATTTTCACTTATTTGAGGTTGTAACGGCGTGTGAGTGAACCCTTAAACTAGAAATCACGTTCTGTGTCGAGCTAGTAGTATTTTTTTTAAAGAAATAGAGTTGAATCGATTTCTGTTTCAGAGAGAAATAAAAGTCCTTTGTTGCAGGCAGCACTAACAGTAGATAATTTTGTATAACTAATTGAAACCTGAGGATTATTACATCTAGGTACTTACATACATAATAAGCACCTATCTAATACTCGTGACCGTAATTTTAAGATTCATAAGCAACGATTTTTCTGAAATTTGAGTTATTCACTTATGGTACAATACAAATGTACTTAACTAATCGATACATTTTATATGCTCACTATTCAACTAAATTAGGCTCAAAACATACTTAATAAAAGTAGAGAATACGATTTTGATACTTATATTTTATGTAGTAGGTAGTTTAGTAGGTTCTGCTTTGTTTCATAGGACAATTGACTATTTTACTCGTTAGACTACTGCCTAACGACTAACTACCTTGATAGAAACCCTGTCCCACCCCGTCTTGCCAGCGTGGTACTGGCACAGTAGCCTAATTAACTACTGTTGGTAATTTATGGGCTGAAACGACGAACAAGAATACCTACGCTATGGTATAATTTGTAGGCAAACTTCAAGATTTTTGTTTAAACAAAAACCATCAAATAAAAGAAATGTACTATTTTACTGAGTAAATGGTTGCTTAATTTACACCGCAAATTAAAACTTATTCATCAGTATACACATTAATGTTTAGCGTCACCAGTTAAACATTTCACACAAAAAATACCCTAGGTACTATAATTCATATGTCCCTAGGTACTATTTTATTTATTGTACTTTTAGTGGTAGCTATGTAAGTCTTAATTAATTAATTTTCCTTCACAACTTTGTTTTAATATTTTTTGTTGTTGTGAAGGTTGATGCGAATACTGCAATTATGGAAATGTATTTTATTTAGTATTTAATGCTCGCACTTCACATGCCCCTTATTTTGCAATAAACGTTTGTTGTATACGAATAGCGAAATGAAGTACCACCATAAAAAACCAGATCATTGCTCCATTTGGCACTATGAAGTGTTTGCATTTAAAAAAAATAGGGTTTTTAACACATAAGGAACTCAGTACCAAATAGTAATTAACAACTATAATTAGTAAGTTAATACTTTTTGACAGTAAGATCTACAACAACCATTAATCCACAAACAAACATTGAGCAAATAAATTAATTTGTGTGTTTTATGCCAAAAATGGCAGAAGGTTTTATATCGATGATTGCTGCTCGATGATCGATGATTGCATGTTTCTAATTTTACCGTTGACAATACATTGAGATCGACGGCAGGTATTTGGGAGGTATGTATTGAGTAGGATCAAAACGAGGCTTTCATTGTAAGTTCTTAGTTGTGAATAGTGAGAATATTATTAACCATCAGATGGCTCAAAGTCACCCAAAGGGCAATGGAGAGGGCTATGCTCGGAGTTTCCCTGCGAGATCGAATCAGAAGTACACCACAGGAAAACCAGGGTGACCGACATAGCCCACATGATTGCCAAACTTAAGTGGCAGTGGGCAGGGCACATAGCGCGCAGGACCGACGCCCGATGGGGCAGAAAAGTCCTCGAGTGGCGACCGCGTTCCGGAACGCGCAGTGGTAGCCTCTCACACGGTGGAGCGACGACCTGGTTAAAAAGTCGCCGGAAAGCGATGGAAGAGAGCGACTCAGACCGGCCTTCGTGGAAATCCTTGGGGGAGGCCTATGTCCAGCAGTGGAAGTCTTTTGGCTGAAATGATGATGATGAGATCGTGTTGTTTTCACATGATCGGCAACCCTTTACCTAACATGTAACTAAACTTTGGAAACTGATTATTTATTTATGCTTTTATGCTGGTGTTGAGAACTTTTTAATCTACACCCACAACGAAAATAATCGTCATTTCATCCTAATTAAATATTATGTACAAATGATAAGTAAAAATATGCTAAATGTGAGATTTTGACCATTTTAAATAAATTTCAGAAAGATTTTAAATCCTTTTACACAGGCCCTGGTATGAGTATTACTAAAAAATGCGTGTAAAATTATTTTACCTAGAATTAGTAATCCCAAAAGAGTCAAAATGTCACTTAAGTTCTACCATTGTGACGTCATGTCTCTCATACACACATTTCGCTTAGACTAATTTTTCATACTATCGTCATCACAGTCTTCTCACATAACATTATAGTAGCTTATTCTTATATTAGGTTTACACTGATTTTTATCAGTATGTACATCTTTTAAAATAATTCAAAAGCTAATATTTACAAAAGTTTCGTACTCAAAACGTCGACATTTATTTTAGATAATTAAGTTGTAGTTCAAGAAAATAGGAACAATATGAAAACAAATGTCATGAGTGCTCAACAAACTGCAAATAAAAAAATATAAAACATACATAGGTCAAAACTTATTTTTTTTTAAGATCATAGACAATATGTCTTGTCATAATTCAGTGTGTCATTTCTATAAAATACGTTTTTTTTTTCGATTAAATAGTTGAAGAGGTGGTCCCTTGTCGTATTTATTTGCAAGCAATACACAAATGTTGAGTATTTCTTTTCAGATCCATGTTAACATACATTTTATGAATTTAGTACATTATCAGAGATTTTGTAACACGAAATCTGTGTTTTATCTACGAATATTCATCTACGCCAAATAGCAGCCTTACTACCAATACTCTAGGCTTTAATATATTAGACTGCATAAGTTGTTTGTTATTAATAACCAATTAAATCACTTACTCTAACCACTCATTTGAAAATTCAAGATTTCTTCTGTTTACGTTTTATTGTGTAGGTAACGATATAAATTAGGTTATTAATATTTAAAAAATATTTGTCCATATTATTATACGTAGCGTAATTAGGTTAATAGTTACTGATGTTTGGAGTTATTTTCAGCAGAGTTAGATAATCGCGTCAAACGTCTTTAAATATATTTCAGTAGGTCACAGTTTATAATTAGCACTACTCTTGGCTCTTGAATCTTTCTGCTGAAGTTGTCACTTTTTAAATCTAATATTGCGTAATCATTATTTTAGCACTTTAACATAAAGTGTCTTGATAGAAGCTTCTCAATTTAATATCCATGTTACTGTATTTTCACAGCCCGGTCATTATATCAAAATTAGAATAAGTATTTAAGTTTTATCACTGGCAATGTCATACAAATTCAAGCCCATAAAATTACAGTGTTTTGTTAGATTCCGTAGAAATTAGAACATTAATAATTCCATGTCAATTAGCCAACACATAATAAAATAGGGCTATACAGGTATAATGGTCAGTATAACGTGGCCTACAGTGTATTTACACTGTGTGTGTGACCCGATACCTATGTCTCTCTTCGAGAACAGTTTGCATTGTACGATGCACGTTTTCTGGCAGGTGGTCGAGTAACATGCGGGGCATCACTTGTAACTCCATGAAGTCTTCGGGACAGGCCCACCGCATTTCATATGTGGGCTCCTGTGTGCGCACTTTTCTGTAATGCAAGTGGAATGTTCAATTTAAGATGCTTATAAAAGATGAGTTAAAGATGACATACTGTATGGCATGAGCTAATAGACGAACAATATAGATGCCAAAATTTCCATAGATGGACATTTGTTACTCAATTGCGCCAGAATGGTTGAACGGGTCCTGATGAAATTTGACACTAAGATAAATTACAATCTCGGAAGATATAGTAATGGAGTTTAACAGATTAAGAGGTATATAACAAGCATTTATTAATATCGATAATAAGTAGTAAACATGGCGTTGTAACCTAAGGGGGCGAAGTCGGGGGAGAAGGGTGTTTGATTACTAGAAAATGAAGAATTTTAAAAAGTGATTTTGAATGAATATCTACGTGTTTTAAGTTATGCCGAACAAAATTTACCTCTCCTCATCACCTTCATTGCTAGACATATGAACAAAGACGGTGTTATTCAGTGACAGTGGAAAAAACTGCGTGATAAAATGAAAAATGTTTCAATTTAGTAGATAGTAGTAGAGTTTCAATTTAGTAGATAGTAGTTGTAGAGGACTATTAGTCCTTGTAACATATATGTGTTGAAGATATTTTGTGCCCGAACTTCCGTCATGTTTTTCGGGCACTTTATTTAATAATGTGATGTGTGTTAATGCTTGTTGCACAGCCATATTTATGAAAAGTGCCCGAAACTGTCATACTGCTGCGTTTTTGACATGGCGGACGCGCCAGCGCTATGCGAACTATAAAAAGGCCTATTGCATTTGCTTGCGGATTGGCAACATAATTCGCATTAGATTTGTCACGAATATGTCAAACCAATTTGTTTTAATCATGTCATGATTAAAACAAATTGGTTTGACATACTCATATTGTTATATTGTTATACACATATATTCTATATGACAATAAATAAAATTAATTCATTTTGAAGGTGTCGTAAAGCGACAAAAGGAAATTACAAGGCCGAAATCTGGCGCAAGAGAAGTAAAACTTGATACGAAACTATATGCTAACCAGCCTGGCCGGAGTCGCACAGTAGGCTAGTTCCCCTCCGTGTAACTGGAGGAGGCCCGACTCAGCAGTGGGTTATTTACGGGCTATGTAACAATAGCTATACTCGTAACATATAGGCACATGAGTGTTGGTGGAGAAATTAGCATTGCAATTCCGAACGTCAGCTACAAAGTCATGCATTCCAGCTTTATAAAGTCATCATAACATGGTTTAATAAAAACCCAACATATATCCAACATGATGTTAAAGAGCTGATAAAAAGAAAGAGGTCTGCGTTTAAACAAAATGCTTATCTATCTTGAATTGTGACGGAGCTATAAACAATACTCTTAACCACATTTTTATTACAATATAAGTATGGTTTCCAATGAATACAAACTAATTAGCAAGCAATTATTTTACAAGCTTAGTAATCCGAGTTCCTTTATGTTTCTTGGCTTCTCAGTGTTTCTTTTTCAAGTTTGTTATAACATCACAAACTGGTGGTTTCAAGGAAGAAAGTTGCTTTTTTTCCCTCAAAATTTGCACACAGTATCTACATTAGTAGTGCCTTATTGGTCTAGGGGTTGAACTACGGGTCTCCGGTTCGAATTTGAAGTCTGGCAAGTGTCTTTGTGTAAACCAGAGGCAATTGCTTTGGGTCATTTGTTTTCGTGACTTTGACTTTTGTAAACCGACCCTGCGGTACCCAGTGCCCCTTGCACTTTTGTTTCACTTTGTTTTTTTAAGATAAGAGACTATCCATCCCTTTGTTATGGGCTTTTGGTAATAAAAAGGGGATATACATGTTACCTCATCACATGGAGCAGTTCTGTCATAGAATGCCTGTATATTTATAAATTAATCTACCTTTAAGTTTAGGGAAGAATCAATGCTGTATCATTTCTTGATGAGAATATGTACTATTTTGTAGAAAAATATGCTTATTATTTTGGTCGCAATTTGGCAGAATATCTGAGCACTATCGATCTTTCCGTTATGAGTTTCCAATAATATACCCGCTTTATTTAATTACACGCTGTAGAGTAGAAATAAGAATAACTTGTCATAATCTTACTTCTCAATTCCCATGCGCTTGCGGCGCACTATATGTAGAATGCGTCCCGCCGTAAACAGTCGTGCTGAGGAAAATCGCCTTGCAAACACATCACGTGACACTAACGCTGCCTCCTATAAAACAATAGACATTAAAAATAGTACCTATTTATTTCTCTATACCACGTACCTACCTCCTCAACCAAGTCACGAGAGAAATATAACTGAATAAGACTATATTAACCAGACGAGTTTGCCAGTAAATTGTGATTCACGCATAGCGTCAATCATTTTTAAACCTTCGCCTCTTAGACAAATAAATAAAAAATAATAATAAATAAAAACAATTTCGACGTAGTCGACATTTTCCTCAAATATTCATGAAATTGATCTAATTTGAGGATAGTTTCATACATTTGGTAGAAAAACAGTTATTTTTACGTAGGTATAGCCAATTGCCATATCTATACTTCCATGTTATACGGGTAATAATAGAATAAAGCTGTGGTATATTCTCAAAAAATATACCGGAAATCCTAAAGTAAGAACAACACTGATGTAATGTTAGTAACTATTGAATCGATATACTTAGGTTACTTAAATTCTACTTGAACTACTGATGTTAACACAAAACGTATATATTTAAAGCCAGCAAATCGACAGCGCTCGCAAATGAAAACTCTTACACGCGTTCTCACAAAATATATATTTTTTAACGTAGCATTAACTCATGATAACGCCAACGTTGATTGTACCAGAGTTTTTTATATGTTTTATACTAACAGACTGATTTGATATTTATTGTGTTTGACACAAAAAGTTTTAAGTGTGTTGTAATATTTTATTTCACTTCGACCGGGTTTTAAAAAAGGTGTTATAAGTTTGAAGTGTTTGTGTATCTCTCTTTGGCATCGTAGCTTCTAAACGAAAGGACAGATTTTAGTGTGATTTTTTTTATTTAAAGGTAGGTACGGTCTTTACACATTATTATCAAAATCGATTCAGCTGTTAAGTTGATTATGTTATTCAATAAATGAATGAGCCTGGTAAAAAAGTGTTGGATAAATAAGTTAAAAACGTGATGAAAGAATCTCTGACTACATTTTGTTCTTTTCTCGCATATAATTTAACATACTAGTATGTACTTATAGCAAATAAGAACAAGAATACACTTACGACTAGACTAATAATATAGTAAATTTGAAAACATTATCTATTAAAAGTTAGTTAATAACAGTTATAAAGGTCATCAGGTCTTCATCAAGGTTTTAATTAAAAACAGTCGTTTTTATATCTAAATATATGATTTGTCTTAGAAACATTCTTTTACCAGTGAATAGGGCCCTGTTCATCAATTGACACAAGTAGAAATGCGAAGCTATGGTCATTATAGTAAGGAGAATTTGATTCAACTGTGTGCTCATCGCGTAGTATATTAATGAACAAGACCCAGTGATGTGACGTGAAAAAAAGCATCATTAAGCTTTGTAGCAAGCGTGGCACACGTCACATAATATGAAGGTTTGAACTGACAGCACTCACGGTGGAGACGCTCTGCACGAGGAGTGCGTCTGTGGAGTCATCCGAGTGGTTCGCCTCCAGGTCCTCAGGCCTGCGCCACGTGGACTCTAGATCCCTTGCCGGGACTCCGAAGAGAGCGTAGCCGAATCCGTTCAACATTATTCGGTACTGGAATCAATAGGGATCGTCTTTCATCCAACTGCCAATTATTATGATTACATCGCTGAAGAAATTAGTTTTTATTTTATTTAGCCAAGGCACGAAACTATAATAAGTTAGGGGGCGAGTGATTTCAGATGGTAATCTATAGACTTACATGTATTCATTAATGAATTGGCGCGTATTTCTGTTTAATATGATAAGCTTTAAAGGCCTTTTTGGACACCAGTTTTAAGTCCGTAGTTTTACATGGAAATATAGGTGCAATTTAAGTCCTATTGCGACCCGTTCTAGACGTTTCGTTATGCATCCTAAACTTATTTAGCCGCACAGTCATACGAGTATAGTTCTTACCTTTGGCAATTTAGTGGCGTGGATGGTTTGTATGATCTTGGTCCTAAGGTTTTCTATGCTGTGCACACTTAGCCTCATCACCAGATCATCGCCAACACCCACCGTCATTATAAATGTTTCCGTAAAACGTGCAGCTTCCCGGCTTATTAGGCCAGCTAAAATAAAATGTTCAAAACTTTTAATTTTTTTGTTATCAGTGACTTGAATGCCTTTGACCCTAGGCTTGCGTGATGGAAAGCCCGACAGGGACTATGACGGAGCAGGCAATGCAAGGCCCTGTCGGGCCGGCTATCACATACACATGACGAAACACGGTAAAACTGTTTGGCGCCGGACTGAGATGTGAGGGTGGTAGCTAGCCGTTACATCCTACTACCACTACCAAGGGTGCTTTCCTTACTACCAAGGACTTTTACAACACGCGTTATTTCCCAGCGTGCGATGGAGAAGTTTTATATTCTGCCCCGTCCCCACACGGGGAATATTACATAAGCAAATTGAGGTAATTAGACAAATCGTTTCTCTTGAAACCACAAATACTGCGAGGATAAATTTTAAGACGCTCGTTTAATTTACACTTAGTTACATAATAAAAATGTAATCTTATTGCACGGTAGATACCAAATATAGTTAACAAAATGTTCGTATAAAAACAAATGCTCAGTGAATTTCTTTTACCATATCGTTTCACTACCCTAAGCTTGACTTGGCTATATCATTTGAGGACACCTACACAAAATGTACGAGATATTTAAACGTGTACATGTCCCGGGCTGACCCACAGAATCCCTTTCAAATAATAACTTAAATGCTTAGCGTGGGTACTGGATATTGAATACAAAAATGACACCGAACACTTTACTGAATACATAACGGTTTGTTCCGGACAATAATGTTACATTGTACAATAATTGTTTTATCAGTGTAGCTTTTTTTTCATCATGGTTCTGAGAGCATGTATTAAGGCTTCGTCAAACAGAACGCATACGTAGCGCGCGTCAGAGCGGTAAACTGACGGCGCGCTATGTCGCGAAGACGCCGCTAGCGCTGGGGCGGCATCATAGCGCGCCGTCAGTTTAGCGCTCTGACGCGCGCTAAGTAGGTGCGCGTTCTGTTTGACGAGGCCATTATTCGTTATTGTGAATAAACACGGTTGCACAGCTTCACCATAGTCAAAACTCTCAGGGATCTTCATGATATATAATTGCGCTAAGAACTGTTTTTTTTAAGAATACCTTTCACTATTTATAAGCTGTTTACACGTGTAATTCACGAGACACGAGAGCGAGTGCCTTTGGTTTACACAAACACACTTGCCTGACTCTTAGTTCTCATGCTAATTAAACAGTGTTCTTTAAGGGAAATACATGTCTTAAACCAGAAACCACTATGGCACACCAACTGAATCCTTATTTTATTACGCAGGAAACTTCAAAAAGGAACCTAACCATTGCTTCCAGGTTCATTGCGAAAATTGCAACATGCGTTACCTTAAAGATCGGAATAAAAAAAAATACTAACATACAATGAACATGGTGATAAGGGTCAAGCCATTATACTTAATACTTACTTATTGCTCAGTAAATCAATTAATGGTAAAACGTTAAACAAAATTCTTACCTGGGGTTGAAAATGCGAATACTTTGAGGTGTGGATACCTCGGCCTTAATTTTAAAGCTACTAATACTGCTACTCCCGCACCAAGGCTGTGACCTGAAAAAGGTTCGGAAGACGATAGGCATTGAATTGGGAACATTTTAATATCGCAAGAAACGATGCTTTCGCCGTGATATACAAGGCGTTTACACGATAAATGAGAAATGGCAAAGGAAATACAAGGTATCCTTAAGGTCCATAAAGACTTCGGAGCCTACTAGACAGTAAAGAACGCTACCTGGTTGGACGGTCGTCCATTTATTACCATGAACTCTTCGGAGGGCACGTAATAGCTACCCTTTACGGGTTTCCATGGCAGTCAATAGTGTGACAACTGATCTAAACATAATAATTACCGGTTGTCGCCGAGATGTTTGTTGGTTGCAAAAGCTCCTCAAACCAATCTCTCCGTGTTAATACTGGTAGGTAGTAACCCAAATTAGGTTAGACTAGCACCGGTCGTCGGTGTGGTGAGGGATTTAGAATAAATAGTGTCAACACTCCATTTCATCCTGAACGTGTCGTAAGAGGCGACTAATGGAACGTAAAAGGCAGATCACCTCGTGCCAAGAGAAAGAAAACTTGACACAAACCCTGTGCCAACCCGTCTGGCTAGCGTGGCACAGTACTCGTATTACCCTCCATGCAACTAGAGGAGGCCCGACTCAGCAGTGGACTTTAATGGGCTGAGTAGTACCGATCGCAATGAATTAGGGAAAAAATCGAGGAAAAGTAGGATACCGCACAATCTAGCCGGATAGTAACCAACATTAGATATGGTTTTCCGTGTGCTGACGGTTACCTAATAATACATAGGAAATGACAAGACCGATAACCTAGACGAAAGAGCAGGAATAGTATATTTCATTACAAGTGCGGAAAGGCTGTCATTGCAAAGAGTTCCGACAAATGTCTACCCGAGCCGAGGCGCAGCCGAAGGCGAGGGTTGACAGTCGGAACAAGTTGCAATGACGGTTCCGCACGTGTACTGAACGACTATTTTTAATACAGTTGCGAAAAAATGAAGCAATTTAATAACATAATAAAAACACAATAAACTCAAATAAATACTTCATGGTTGGTTTTTCCTTATAATAGACATTATTTTGACAGTTGGGAAAGAGAACGCACTAGTGCGGGAATGGTAAAAAAAAGCACGCGTGTGTAATAGCCCCCTTCCTGAACGCTATACGTCCCTGCAATATGCCACTTTTTGAGCAACTGTATTAAAAAACTTAATACAAAACTCTGCCAACCCGTCTGCGTGCGTGGCAACCTGTTAGTGTGGCACTTAGACTAATTACCCTCCATTTAATTGGAGGAGGTCCGACTCAGCAGTGAGTTCTGTATGGGCTGTAGTATTAATATATTAGTAGATATGGTGCCCTGTAAGAATTTGGCGAGTTTGGCATGTTAACGGTGTTTTGCTTATACAAATTGAAGAAGGCGCGAAGCAGTGAGTCATTTATTGATTGACATGATGGTGCATCATAGTTAAGGTGGATTAGGCAACCATTCCATCATGAGGGTGTCGTAAGAGCCGTCGAAAGGAAATGACAACCGCAAGAGCTAGCCGCAAGAGAAGGAAAACTTGATACGAAACCCTGTGCCAACACGTCTGGCCAGCGTGGCACAGTAGGCCAATTACCCTCCCTGTGATGAGAGGAGGCCCGACTCAGCAGTGGTTCATTTATGGGCTGAGTCGTAAGCACCATTTGAGCTACTAGACTACTCTTCACCTGTCAGGATGAGGTCGTAATGAGGATACTGTTGGAAGCTGCGATCCAAAACCGGCAGAAGTCTCCTCAGCATCTTCGATGCACCCATGGACATTCCCTTATGAGCTGCTGTGTCTTCTGGTAGACCTATGGCAATGTTTGCACATTATAAACGCTGGTTTAATGAATTAATTAAGCAAATGCATAGTTATATCTTAATATTTTAGAATATATGTCCTTGGTGGGCGGTATGTTTAATGTCAAGTCGCTGTCATCTGTCCGTCCTTATGTATGCTTAAATCTTGAAAATTAGGCAACGGATTTTAAAGCGGTTTCTTTTAATAGATAGAGTGATTCAAGAGGAAGGTTTATATGTATTATACATGCACAATTGCAACCGTGCGAAGCCGGGCGGGTCACTAGTGTGCAATAAAGTGTTATCTATCTATCTATTTAACTATATGGTTTTGATTTTTAAGTTAAATTGGTGTTAGGTTTAAATTTTTTCGTTACGGAATTTCTTGATTCGGTGTCCGCGCTCAAGACCGCGATAAAAGCTATACAATAGCTTAAAAATAAAATGAAAATCTTACCATCAGCTTCAAACTTTTCTGAGCCCGCAGTGAAGTCCGTAAAAATGTCCCTTAGTGAAATCGACCCTCGTATCGCTACAACGATACTCTCTCGTTCGTGGTCCGCTATGACGCAGAACGGTAGCTGTATATAAAGAAACCACATTATTTATGCATGAATAACTAAAACAAGGTTTGGTTATTTACACTATTTCATCATCGCTTTAACAGATGATATTCATTTCAATATGTAATTAATCTACTTTAAAAAATCTTCAGGAATACAGGGCAAAATTAAGATATAGCTTCCAATTTTTATTTTCTTTATTTTTATTTTTAATTAGAAGTTATACGTATACAATCCCCGCCAATCTTTATGGCCCGTCTGAATGTAGCCGTAGGTACGAACTTGCGCATCGTACATTTATTAACCAATACGAACGTAGCGCTCACTCACACTAACACGCGGGTGGCGAGGACAATAATAAAATTGCGGATGAAAAACGGCGCGCGCGGGCGTCCTGCTGTTACCAAATTTTTTGTTGTGCGCAGCGCAATGCGGCTACATTCAGAGCGGCCATACAGATTGGCGGGGACTGTGTCTTTTAGATATTTATATTTCTTTTCTTGAGATAAGAGAATTGAGAAAGGTATGCTGAGATGGTTTGGCCATGTCGAGAGAATGAATGAAGAACGATTGACGAAAAAAGTGTATAAGGCGAGTGTGAATGAAAGTGTTGGAAGGGGAAGACCTAGTCGGACGCTTCAAGACCAAATCAGGGTCTTGAAAAAAGGCCAGGTCAAGAGTACCCTAAACCGAAGAGCATGTATGAAGGGAATAATGAAAGTGGACGAAGCGAAATAAGTATGTAAGGATCGTAGCAAGTGGAAAGAAGTGGTCTCTGCCTACCCCTACGGGAAAGAGGCGTGATTATATGTATGTATGGAAGCATTATATCGTTTTTTAAAGAATTTTGGCCTTCTTGATTTCCACAATATTTTGATACATTGTTTGTTGTTGAGAAGAAAGAGTTACGAAATGTTCTCATTTTTTCGTTCTGGGCTCTCGCAAACTTGCTCACAGAAAATGCAATACCTACTACAACGCTGAGTCATTCCTAATGGCATATATGGACGGGAAGCCTACTGTACCATGTTGGCCAAACGGGTTGGCAAATGTTTCGTTTCAAGTTTTCCTTCTCTTGCGGCTCGCTTATCGCCTCGTCATTTCCTACGACACCCTCAGAATAGAATGAGGTGGTGACACTATTACGTAATAGATGTAGTAATACTTTAAATTTAGAACAGGTTTCGCCAATCGGCTTCTTAGTTGTTATGCTGGCACTTCATAAAGCGTTATGTTAAAGCTATTTTCGTATGCATCATTAATATTAATGATAAACATTGTATCCACAGCGACAGATTATTCATCAAACATGAATAAGAATAACGAAATGACACTATAATGACTTGTTTTTAAACTTACAAAAATACAAATACCAATCCACGAATTTAAGCAATACTACTTTTTTTTTAACGAAACCCCTTCACTATGTATAACCTGCATCGCGGAGGCAGTTTACAAACATTTAATTCACAAACACAAATGACACCGAGACTCGGAGCTAGTGCCTCTGGTTTAGACAAAGACACTTGCCTGATCCCGGAATCGAACCCGGGACCCCGTGATCCAAAGGCACTTACCCTTTTTTTTTGTTTTGTTCGCCCGGTGTAAAATCCTTTATGGACTTCCTCGCCGGCCACGGGAATGGCCAGCGAGGGGAGTATGGGACTCTCCCCCATAGTGGGGGTCTACCTCCTCGGGGTGCTCCAACTCGCGTCCTGAGACCAACGAGGCACTACTACGCAGCCCTTAAACGACCCACTGCTGAGTCGGGCCTCCTACAACTGTATGGAGGTTAATTAGCCTGCTGTGCCACGCTGACCAGACGGGTTGGCACAGGGTTTCGTTTCTAGTTTTCCTTCTCTTGCCTCTAGTGACACTATGTATTATAAATATGTCACCACACGGAGCTGACTGTTGACGATGAGTCCAGTGGCGGTTTTGAGTAAGCAAAAAAACTTCTTGTAGGTTTCTCTTCTTTTATTTCCAAAATGATACGTAATTACAAAGACAGCGCGTCGTTATAGTTCGTAATTGACAAAAGTATGTAGAATGAGGGCGGAACGAACGAACGCGTGAACTTCGCTCGCTACGGTGTCACGTCTCGGCCCACTAGCGCCGTACACGGCAGCGGGAAGTTGCCAGCGTCAACACTGACTAACCCATATCTTTTTGAGGGTGTCGTAAGAGGCTACTAAAGAACTCGAGAGAAACTTACCCGCAAAAGAAGTAAAACTTGATACAAACCCTGTGCCAACCCGTTTCGTCAGCGTGTCACATTAGGCTAATTTCCCTCCTTGAATTTGGAGGAGACACGACTCAGTAGTGGGTAATGGTAATGAGCTATTTAATGTTACTGTCTTTCTAGTGGCTATGTGGTAATTTATGGGCTTGCAAAATTATGCTGATGAAAATAATGTTATTCGAAGCTTGCAACTTTATGTCAACAAACAGACTCATGATTGATAGTTAATCGTTGGGATTCTCATCAGTGAAGTAGGTCACACTGAAGGTTGAGATGTCCTATTAATTAAAACGGCAAAGGGACACGACGAACTGGCCGTTTGTCTTTGTCATTTCTTCACGTCTAAATGAACACTCCTTTGCTAATGAGTTAAAGAAACACAAGCTGCTGCTTCGACTTCACCCGTGTGCATTTCGAACTTGTTCTCATTTTGAATTTACCGATTTGATATGATTACTGCTTCGCTCTCTTGTGATAAGCATGAAATATGCCTAAGTAACTCATGAATAATACAATGACATATTCTGATGGTGAAATCGTTTTTGAAATTAGTTCAGCAGTTCTTGATAAATCAAAAATTGTTCAATTATCTGACCAACTGTTAACTTATAACTAATCTATTTTCAGCAACTTTTTGCCGGCCAGGTTGTCATCCGATATAGGTCTCTTCTAATGACTTCCATTTTCCCTATCTTTAGGGAAACAATTATACAAAAAATCGAATTGTCTTTACACTCGTAGTATTATTGTAGACTACGTTTCAGCAAAACTTCGTAGTTGTTTTCAAGTATTAATTTTAGTTTATGGAACTAACTCAAGTTGGTTCAGAATTGTAAAACTGATTGCGAGGATTGAAATAGCGAACATTTTGAAAAGCGGAGAACGGTTAAACGAATGAGTTTGCAACGAACTTAAAATGGAGAATTTCCTAGAAATATACTTGACTTTGCGTTGGTAATCGTGCATTCCCTTTACAGCAAATTGGTACCAACTGAGTTGGTACTTTAATATTAAGATTAGAACTTGAAAATCACTTACTTCAAACACACGGTTGTTGAATGAGGCGAATATGATGTCGTCAGCTTGTAAATTGGACATGTACTTGATGCCAGCAAAATTACACATGCAGCAATTGTCGTCTGTCACTATCGAGTTTTTTGGCCTGTAACAATAACACTATGTAGCTATAATAGCGTAATTGCTTTTTAAGTTAGGCGTACGGTACGTACGGTAGTTAGAAGTACGGAAAATGAGCGTAATATGATAAAATAAAGAATTGGTGCGGAAGCATATGGAATTCACACGTTTTTTTTAAAATACTTCATGGGTCTATTGCGTCGAAAGCCCGCGCCGCTTCTAGGAATGTGCATAGTATACCTTAGGCCAGTGCCGGATTAACCACGTAGCAAGAGTAGCAAATGACACGGGCCCCGCGCGAAAGGGGGCCCCGCATATTTAAACTCACTCATTTCTGCCTCAGCGTAATTTTTGAGTGAAACTTATTAAGGTATTAAGGTGGTATGTATTATTTACCCACAAAATTGTAACTTAAAGATAGCAAATAAACGTATTGAATTGTATTTCTACCACTTTATACCCATAGCAGATCAAGGGCTCTTTGAAAGAATTTGCTACGGGCCCCGCGCTTGCTTAATCCGGCACTGCCTTAAGGATAACTATTATTTATTGGTTGCTATGTGAAAATTATTAACACATTTCAATAGATTGCACCAATCAGGGTCACTCGCAGAGTCAGTGATTAACAAAGCAGACGACTTCAAAAAGATACATTAATTTAACATTTAAGATGGCTTGGCTGGCACCGTCTTCGTATAGTAGTTTTAGGTTTATTTTTCCCTTTTTAAACCGGTTCGCCTTTTGCGTTAATATTTTTCGAATTTACAGGATAGAATAAAATAGAATAGATTTTTTTTATAGTTTTTTTTTAGAAGATCTGTCGGAAGGAATTTAGTGGTTTCTTTGTATACATATGTAACTAACTTGTTTTCTTTGGTTCCGAAAGGCGCTCAACTGAAATATGAATGTTGAAAATTTAATAAAATAAATAAAATGAGTCTTGATTACAGTAAGCCGACCAACCCCAAACGGCGGCACCTGGTAACAAGCAAACTGCATGTGGCAGCTACTTTGGTGCAACTTAACTCAATTTTTAGTGCAAGTAATATCGTTGAACATAATATATAAATAATGTCGAACATAGAACCTTCTATTTTTTTTAAATTCGAAACAAAATAATTTCGAAACGCCAAAATGTAAATAAGGCCTTCACAAATTTACGATAAGATTCAGTAATACTCATCATAAAACTCGAATTTAAAAGAAGTGACCATGTAAAACTGCTTTGAATTAATGTATATAGGCATTATAAATAATAATGTACCACACTGTTCATTCAGTCACTAATGAGTATTTATTTAAAAATGTTTGATAAAAAATAACAATGGCACATTTTGCAAGGGTACGCCATCACGGTCACCGCAGTGACTTATCAATTTCATAACTTTGTTACCTGCCAAATCTACTATGATCTTAACCTCATAGTTGGCCAGCGTCTGTTTTGGAGACATGAGAATCTATCAGCTTTTATAAATAATTGACGAAGTTCTGGCAGGTACGGCGTCTATATGATATTCCTCATATCTTCTACTACTCAGCTCATAAAATGACCCACGCGGGTATCTTCCAGTTACACGGAGGGTAATCAGCCTACTGTGCGACGCTGGCCAGGCGGATTGGCAAAGGAATTCGTATCAAGTTTTCCTTCTCTTACGGTAGGTTATGTCATTTCTTTTTGTCGGCTCTTACTGCAAATCTTTTTACTCAATCTTATATAAAAAAATGAATTGCTGTTCGTTAGTCTCGCTAAAACTCGAGAATGGCTGGAGCATTTTGGCTAATTTTGGTCTTGAAATATTCGTGTGAGTCCAGGGAAGGTTTAAAAGGTGAGTAAATATGAAAAAATATCATTCAGGTTTTTTATTTATTCATTCTGAGGCGGTACGAAGTTTGCCTGGTCAGCTAGTCTTTAATATTTCTAAACCTATTATATATAATAAATTAACTAAACCCGTAAAAGTCTGCAATTTTGTGTGTGAGCACAATGTTTTTTTGCTTCATGTCATGTCATTAAGTGTATTTATAATAATTATGTACAGGTTTTTTTTAATTCTAGGTATCATCAGATCGAGAGACTTATAGTCTATTATGGTGTCAGCATATTAGGTTTCTTCTAGGTCATAATAAAATCTAAAACTGACGTAATAACGAAGCAAATGAAATTATTTGATGTGATTGAACTAGTGCATAGTCATATTAAAATTATACATCTCACTGAATGCGTAGGACAAAATTAAAAAGATTTTGAATTTTCGAATTCGAGTTCCAAAATTCGTCTCCTTTACATCTGACATTAAAATAACCAATAAACAACCATCTGAAGTAGGTGTAAACTTAAATTGATACTGACGTTATTTAGGATTTCTATTAATGATGATTCCAGAATTTTCTTTTTAAGAGCGGGTAATGTATGGTAGAATATTTTAATATCACTGATTTCAATGTTGAGCTTATTGTATTGCGTTACCATCCTTATCTAGGTAGAATTGAGACCAAGGTTAGTCCTAACTTGAGGAATTCTTATTGCTTAAGATATCGCTAAATTACAAAAAAAGTCGGGTAACGGCAATTTAGCTTCAGGACGTCAATTTAATGCTCCTCCATATTTGCATCTTCACTACATAGTCATGGACGTATAATTTTTATACGTCCATGTACATAGTATAAAACAAAGTCGCTGTCGTCTGTCCGTCCCTATGTATGCTTAAATCTTCAAAACTACGCAACGGATTTTGAAGCGGTTTTTTTTAATAGATAGAGTGATTCAAGAGGAAGGTTTATATGTATAACCCACCCCCGCTTTGCACGGGCGAAGCCGGGGCGGGCCACTAGTTATATAATAAACAGGAACATCTATTATGGTACAAAGGACATAACATCAATTGTTCCTACATATTGTTAGTTCTATGAGTATGAGCAATTTCCGTAAATGCGATTTCATTGTCACACTGATCTCATAATGATGATATAAAACCACAAAGCATTGTTTGCTAACTAGGATTATAAATAGCTTCTACAAATCTGAAAACATAACTTTAAATTGTAAATGAAGAAGTTATTCCAGTAACAAACAACTATTTAATTACTTTAGGTTAATTTCCGTTACGATTGCGCATGGATTTGAAACGCATGGTATTTATTATAGTTCCTTTAACCATTCAGCACCGCAAGTTTCAATATGCCTCAAAAAATATTTATTTATTAGTTTTACACACTTAAACTGCAACACGAAAATGGATACACACGATTGCGACCTTGTTTATCTACTTGATTAATTTTACTAAGCACCATAGGAAATTTTATTTTTTTAGTTTTTACGTTTTCACGCGGTTTTAGTAAGTCGGGGCGCTATTTACCATCATCCCGCGCCCCGGAGACCCCGTATACCGTCATACTACACTATAGAACATCATGGTATCATCCGAAAGACAATATTTAGTTCATCATTTCAATCCATAAATGACCCACTACTGAGTTGAGTCTCCTAAAAATTGATACACAGAAATTAGCCTGCTGTGCCAAGCTGGCAAGACGGCACAGGGTTTGTATCAAGATTTCCTTCTCTTGGGGCTAGGTGATCTGCCTCTTGCGTTCCTTTAGTCCTCTTACGACACCCTCAGGAAACGATCAGAATTAAGTTCATCATCATCATTTCAGCCAAAAGACGTCCACTGCTGGGCATAGGCCTCCAAGGATTTCCACAAAGGTCGGTCCTGGGCCACCCGCATCCATCGTTTTCCGGCGACCTTAACCAGGTCATCGGTCCACCGTGTGGGAGGCCTACCAGTACTGCGCTTTCCGGAACGCGGTCGCCACTCGAGGACTTTTCTGCCCAATCGGGCGTCGGTCCTGCGCGCTATGTGCCCTGCCCACTGCCACTTAAGTTTGGCAATCCTGTGGGCTATGTCAGTGACCCTGGTTTTCCTGCGTATCTCCTCATTTCTGATTCGATCTCGCAGGGAAACTCCGAGCATAGCCCTCTCCATTGCCCTTTGGGTGACTTTGAGACTTCTGATGGAGCCCATAGTGAGCGACCACGTCTTTGTTCCATAAATCATCACTGGCAACACACATTGGTTGAAGACTTTTGTCTTCAGACACTGCGGTATTGGGGACGAGAAGATCGTTCGCAGCTTCCCAATTAAGTTACTATTATCTAATATACGTCGTCGTCGTCGTTTCAGCCCACGTATGACCCACTACTATAATTATCTAATATACGAATCTCTTCAAAATATTCAGAATAATAACAAACTGCAAAGAGCAAGACTCACCGGCAACAACAGCACGTTAGATGTCTGGCTAGTTTGCAGAACCCAGTGAAACAGTGCCGGTACAATACGTAAGGCCAGCCATAGGCTGCTATTGACAGCCGCAGGTAATGCAATGCGTCTTCCAGGTTCATCCAGGGAGGAGTCTCTGAGAAGATCTTGTTGACGTCCGTAGTATATATTGGTTCTTCGTCATTCAGCATTTGAATTCGTCTCATTTCCCTCGTCTCTCTTTTCTGTCGGACTCTGAGGAGCACGCAGCCGGCGACCACGTCCGAAGGCACGAGATCAGTAGACCTGAACAGCGCGCTAAGAAGTGCTGCAAACGATAATCAACATTATTTTTATACCACTAAGGTACAAGGGCAAGAGTTTAGCGTTGCTTATGGACGTTAGCCGAGCCGTTGCTCCGTGTGGTGACGGATTTAGAATACATACTGTAACCACCCCATTCCTTCCTGTGGGTGTCGTAAGAACCGACAAAAGGAAATAACAAGGCCGAAAAGCTAGCCACAAGAGAAGGAAAACTTGATATGAAACCCTATGCCAACCTGTCTTGTCAGCGTGGCATAGTAGGCTAATGACCCTCCCTGTGATGGGAGGAGGCCGGACTCGGTAGTGGCTCATATATGGGCTGAATGGTAGTAGTATCTGTAAATCTATATGCTCTCTTACCAGCCACCTGTTGAAACGCCTCTTTCCCATGCTCATCACGCTTCAACCAGCAGAATGCCCATCGGAATCTTCGAGACCAAAGCCCCGTGACTTTCCTATGGTGTCGCACTTGGTTGGGTGTGTCTTGCATATCATCATAGTTCACAGAACCCAAAGGATCGAAGACCATGAAGAGACCGAAAATGGTGAGGCCTAGTTGGACCCAGTTGAAGAGTACTATACCTGTAGAAACAAAATTATTATTGAAAATGAAAGTTTCAATGTAACAGTAAGTAGTTTCGCTCGGTAATCCTAGATCTGGACAAATGTGAACGTTCTAAATTGACGCCATGACAATTTGAGTTTGAATTTAATAAAACAGACAGACGCCTCGTCTGTGAAAATTCGGTGTTAAAATTTACAAATGTCTTGTTTTGAAGAAATAGGTAGTCATTGATTTGTATAAATTAATTAACTGTAGTGTACTAAGGATACTCAGTGAACACTACCTCATTTTACCTTGAGGTTATCGTAAGAGCCGACGAAAGGAAATGATAAGGCCGAAGACCTAGCCGCAAGAGAAGAAAAACATAATACGAAACCCTGTGCGGACCCGTTTGGCCAGCGTGGCACAGCAGTCTAATTGTATCCATGTAACTGGAGGAGGCCCGACTCAGCAATGGGTAATGTATAAGCTTAATAGTAGTAAAAGATTATTAATCTGTTGCATCTGTGAATCTGGTAGACTATATCTTTAGGCTACAAACGGGATATATTCGGAGTACTCTCCGGCTCTTCTCTGTAACACACTTCACCCGTGATAATGCCAGATCATCAATAGAACTTTATGAAAAGCTAATTAAGAATCTATCAGCCACAGAAGTCCACTGCTTAACATAGGCCTCACCCCATAGATTTCCACAATGCACGATATCGTGCAGACCGCATCCACGAACTCCCAGCGACTTTCACAAGGTCGTCCGTCCACCTAGTCGAGGATCGTCCCACGCTTCACTTTCCCATACGTGGACGCCACTCCAAGACGTGAGAGACGTGAAGAGTTAAATATCAGGTCATTGTCTTAAAAGCGTGAATGCTTGTAACTTACTTTGTATGACAATGCTGGAAAACTTATCTTCGATCGAGCACTCAATGACGTCGCAGAACATCCACATTGTACCCATTACGTTTAAGGCAGTCTCTGGAAACACTAGCAGTACTCTGAAACAAAATAAACGTATGTCATCTATGGGAATAGAATATAGTGTCATAGCATAGAGTCATCACCCCTTTCCAAACTGAGGGTGTTGGATGAGCCGACAAAAGGAAATAACAAGGCTGATACCGTTGCCGCAAGAGAAGGAAACTTGATACGGAACCATGTGCCAACTCGTCGGGCCAGCGTGACACGGTAGGCTTATTACCCTACATCTAAAAGGAGGAAGTACGACTTAGCAGTGGGTTCTCAATGAGCCGAATATTAGTAGTAGTCATCAATACCGTCACCATTAAATGTTTTTTATCTTTCTTTTTTTATAAAACGAAATTCACGAACACAAGTGACACTCAGACTCAGAGCAAGTGCATCTGGTTTTTTTTTTTTTTTTTTTTTCCAAACATTTATTCATCGTCATTCATACTTTCCGGTTGGGGTTTCCGGTTCCTACTTTTCTAAGCCTATTTTATTTCCTAATTTATTCTACTGCTTATTTTACTGCCTTTATACTAATAGGTTTTCATCCTCGTCTTTGGTCCTCATCGTCGTTTCTCGGGGCCTCTGGTTTACACAAAGACACTTGCCCCACCCTGGAATCGAACCAGGGACCCGTTAATCCGAAGGCGGCACATCTAACCACTAGACCAACGAGGCAGTGGCATTTTGTATAAATATTATTTTTATTATTTCACTCTATGAGTCTCCATCAATTTATTTCTTAATAGATGTGCCCGCGACCTTGGTGCGCTTGGAATAGTATCCTTTGGGTAGCATTTTCATGCCCCCTTTCAACCCAGGTGTGCCAAATTTTATTTAAATTAGTTTCTGCAGTTTTGGCGTGAAAGCACGACAGACAGATTACTTTCGCATTTATAATATTAATAAAGATTTCTTCCCGCCTCTGTGCAAAAACTAGTAGTTAAACAAATAAGGTTAGACTGGTAGTACAGCCCAATAAAATTTGGAATTAGACTACGTAGATAATATCGAATAAATAAAAACCACCTACTCACATACCCTCCGCCTTATAATATTCCCCTCCAAACCTCCAAATTTGGTTCAGATTCTTTTATGGCACAGAGTGTACGTACGGCTTTGGAACTCGCTGCCCGAGCCAATAAGACGGGCTGGTAGGATATGGGTTTTCCAGGGTAAAGTAAAAACGCACTTTCGCCAACAAGAATTGCGGTAAATGTTGGCTGTTAAAAACTGTCGTATCGCTTCTTCTTATACTTGTGGTTGTTGATTATAATGCTTTATTTATTTGTTAAATATATGTATGTGTGTATATATTTATTTGATATATAAGTAGTCTATTTATCGAGTATGTATGTATGTTTATATGAATTAATTAGATTTCTGTTAAATGGTTAGTTAGTAGATTTTTCTGTTATTTTTTTTATTCTGGCATTACTACCTACTGTATTTCTTGACTGTTCCACATAAGGTTGCCTGGAAGAAATCGCTTTAGCGATAAGGCCGCCTAACTGTGCATTGTCTGTTTTTGCTTTTAATTCTCGTGTTTTGTATGTTTACATGTGCAAAGAAGAATAAATAAATAAATAAAAAAATAAAAGAAATCACTCTAAACCTTATAGCAGAGCATAGAGAAATGTTTAGTACCGTAACGTAACGTAGCAAAATTTAGCACGATGTTTTATAAATAGCGTGCAATCGATTTTATCTCTAAAGATATTTCTAGCGTGGCCAACAACTTTCTATAATTACGGAGTAGCATTAATACAATGGAAACGAAAAAAAAAGTCGGAAAAGCCACCATGCCTATGATGGTCCCACGGCCGAGCCGGCCTCTTGCAATGGAAGAAAATTACCCGACTGTGCCACGCTGGTTTAATTTAATACTGCTGGCTAGACGGGTTGGTTCAAGAACGGCTAGACCGATTTGAATGGTCTCTGATTAGTGATCGTCTCTGCCCTGAATAGCAGAACTATTACGATACTAGCTGCGCCTCACGGTTTCGCGACTGCTATAGATGCGTCAAGCTGAAGACAGGGCGCTATGGCGCTCTTTAGGGGAGGCCTATGTCCGGCAGTGGTTGAGCGATCGACTGTTGCGCAGCATGTCGCGGGTTCGATCCCCGCACGGAAGAAATATTTGTACGACCTACAAGTATTTGTTCCGGGTCTGGGTGTTTTCTATTTATAATATGTATGTATTTACAAAAAAAATAATGTACATAAGTAGTTTATCATCCATCTTGTTACCATAACACAAGCATTAAGTTGCTTAGCTTGGGACGAGATGGCGTTGTGTGAAATGTCCAAGGATATTTATTATTTATTTAATGTGGGCTGATGATGATGATTGATGTAAGGATGACAACTAGGATGGTGGCTGCATCGTCTTCGAAGCACGGAAGATTACAGACGTAATATAATGGACACCCATCCAACTATACGGATTTAGATTACATAATGTCACGACTTCATCCCATCCTCAGGGTGTCGTAAAACTTAAGGGTAGCAGAAATCCTAGCCGTAAGAGAAGGAACACCCGCCTGGCCAGCGTGGCATAGGCTAATTTCCCTCGTGTAATTAGAGGATGCCCGACTCAACAGAGGCTCTTTTACGGGCTGAGAAGAAGGAGAAGTACTACTGCTACTCAGCCCATAAATGACCCATTGCTGAGTGCTTACAATTACATGGAGGGTAATCTGCCTTCAATGCCAAGCTGGCCAGACGGTATCGCACAGGGATTTTTTATGAAATTTCCTTCTCTTGCTGCTAGCTTTTCGGCCTTGTAATTTCTTTTGTCAGCTCTTGCGGCACCCTCAGGACGGAATGGGGTGGTGACACTATGTATTCTAAATCCATCACCACACGGACAAGGAGCAGTACCTACAAATATATATATATGACGTGATGCGGCATAGGCTTGCTCCTTGACCAATGGGTGGCCAGTATTCAAAATCGCGTTGGTCTTGAAAAACAATTGAAAGGCGATTGTCTGTTGTTTTAACATTGGCGTGTACGGCGTACTGCTCTGTGCAACAAAATTATATTTTAATAACTTTCTTAATATTCTCGTGCGAATTGTGTGCTGAAGTTAAGTGAACGTTGCTGACCGGCGCCGTGCGATCTAAGACCGACACCACTAGCTGCCGATGTTGGCACACTCCAGAGGGAAGGTGAGTGGGTTCTGTGTTGCTCGCGTTCTATTTCGTAATACGCCGGAGTATTGGAGACGTTCTCCAAGGATAACCGTGTTATCTTGTACCGCCGTACCAACTTGCCAATCCATTTCCTATATAACTACAGTCCACTGCGACCAGTGTGAGTCCGTGATTCAAATTCAAATCATTTATTTTGTGTGGGTCACGATGGACACATACAAATAGTCAACACATTGTCATATTATACAATAAAAAAAATCGACCGTCTACCACCAGTTCGGAACGCGACCACTGCTGAGAAGAACTGGCAAGAAACTCAGAGGACTTGTAATTTTTTTTTTTTCATTGCTGTCCATTCATACACATATACTAACTTGACAATTAGCAGCGGCGACACCATTTTCCGCGCATCTATGTCTGTGATCGTCCCCTTAGCAGACTGCTGTGCTATTGCTGCGAGTAGCAACATTAGTGCAGCTTGCAACGTCAGCATTCCGCACAGGTACAGGCGCACGAACGAGCCCCCGTGCCAGCCCTCCGACTGGCACTGCCATGTCACAGGGTACAGAACTTCCACGACCAGAGCTATTAACACCAGCCTGTGGACAACAAAACAATGTATTAATAACTAGCTTACACACGCAATCTTACACACGCAAGATTTAGAATACATAGGTACTGTCAACACCCTATTCCAGCCTGAGGGTGTCGTATAAGCCGAGAAAAGGAAATGACAAGGCCGAAGAGCTTGCCGCAAGAAAAGGAAAACTGGAAATGAAACCCTGTGCCAACCCGTCTGGCCAGCGTGGCACAGTAGGCTAATTGCCCTCCATGTAATTGGACTCGGTGTTGGGTCGTGTATGAACTGAGTAGTAGTAGTAGTAATGTAGTTAAGCTTTTAATAAAAGAAAAATAAATAAGTAAATAGTATATGTAGAATATTAATATAACACTCACATACACACATACACACATTTGTGGGTTAGGATATGATATATAATAATAAGCTATAAAATAGGTTTTGTAAAACCAAAACCTATTTTATAGCTTTCCTTTTACTTAAGGAAAATAAAAATATTTTGTTCTTTGTCACTTTCAAACAAAGCCATGTAAAAATCAACAACTATTTTTACTAATTGTTTCCAACATTTTCCTTTTCATCCGAGAGTAAATGCGTCTGTGAGTGACGGATTAGGCAATTGGCACATAATAAAGAAAACTTGATATAAAACCGTTTAACATGTCTGGTGAGAGTGCCATAACTAATATAAATTACCCACTGCCCAGTCGGGCCTCCTCCAATTATATGGAGAGTAATAAGCCTACTGTTTCACGGTGGCGAGACGGTTTGGCACAGGGTTTCGTATCAAGTTATCCTTCTATATACAATATCAGCCTTGGCATTTCCTTTTGTCAGCTCTTACGATACCCTCGAGGTGAAATGGGGTGGCGACACTAAGTATTCTAAATGCGTCACCATAAATTCCCCACCTTCATATGGGAGGAGGCCCCGGTGGTCCGTTATAACTACACAAAGGATGGGTGTCTTGACAAAATACGAACCAAGTCAGAAATCTTCTAATATTATAAAATTCTCGTGACGCGGTGTTTGTTACTGAACTCCTCCGAAATGGCTCGACCGATTTTGATGAAATTTTGTATTCAAATTTGGTAGGTCCGCGAATCGGACAACATCTATTTTTCATCCCCCTAAATGTTAAGGGTGGTCCACACCTAAATATTTCTTATTATTTTTTAGACAATAAAAAATGATTTTATTTTTTTATGATACAGCATACAAAAATACATACATCCCAAATTTTTCACCCCTGTACGATCTAACCCTATTTATGATAGCGATAGTCAGCTAGTTATTCTGTATGAATCAGAAATGAGAGTGCCGCCTTTGGATCACGGGGTCCCGGGTTCGATTCCGGGGCCGGGCAAGTGTCTTTGTGTAAACCAGAGGCACTTGGTCTGAGTCTGGGTGTCATTTGTGTTCGTGAATTTCATGTTTGTAAACTGCCCCTGCGACACAGGTTAACCTACAGCAGGGGTTACGTTTTTAAATATATATATGCATACACGAACGACCTTGATTACATGGTTTATGCATATAAAAAGTATATATACTTTACATATGTACATTGTATGGTAAAATGGAAGACGGTAGGGCATGTACCCCAACGAATAGATGAGTGTTAGTTGAGACATTCAATCTTCAAACCGGCGACAACTTATAACTCAGCGCAATGAGAAATGGCTGTCTACTATATGGATGATCGACCTTGTGAAGGTCGCTGGGGGTCAGAGGATGCAATCATCACTTGACAGACCGACTGATATATTTTGTATGGGCGGAGATGATATCATAGTTTGTAAAATATTTTATGGAACAGTTGGCTCGCCTGCACTTCCCACGGGTGCAATACACTACAATTTAGAAACATATGACGGATTTATACAATATCACCCCTTTGGCGGCGTCTGCGGTCAAAGTAGTTTTGAAAAAAAAATTCAGGCGTCCCAATGTCACAGAACGCACACAGTAGTATAAATAACAAAAAATTTAAGATATGGTAATTTTTAGTTTTCAAAGGAGAAATGTACTCCAACTCTAAACACGCATTTGTCTCAGAACAGTGAATTATTTAATTTATAGGATAATAATAATAATTTATTTCAGACAACATAACAATCCTTATGGCACAAAATCAGATTACACTAAACAAAACTATTTTAATTAAATTTAAACAAGAGAAATTCTAATTTTGAATTTACAATTTTCGCTTATCACTGTAATGGCCAAACTGTCAACTATACAATCATGTGATTATTTCATGGAATGAAAACTCCTTTGTGATAAATTAGCACAGAAACCATAAAAAGGGAAGTTTCGATTTTTCTGATGAGAAGTGTATTTTATTTAAGACAAGGTTTTTTGAATGAGAAGTATTGCGATTTTTTCAGTTTATTTGTTCAGTAATTTGTACATTAAAAATAACTTTCCTACAGGACAAAAGGCAGAAAGCGGCAAATAGCATAGGCGCAGCCATTCTTGGAATTCCGGGTTGAACATTACAAAGGGCGACTGTAACAAGGACTTCTATTAATTAAATTCCGTTGAAAACGATTTATTTAAAATGACTTCTAAAGCGGGAAAATTTCACAGTACGAATGTAATTTAAGATTTAGACATGCGTACATTTTAATAAATTTCATATTCCGATGACGTACCTATACAGCAACCCATAAAAATTAAAATATCTCGGTTTAAAAAAAAACAAGCCCACAAATTACCCATTTCTGAGTCGGGCCTCTTCCCCTTACATAAAGGGTAAATAGCCTACAGGGCCACGTAGGCCAGACGGGTTGGCACAGAGTTTCGTGTCAAGTCCATCTTCGCTCTAGGTTTTCGGTTTTCGCTATTTCCGTCCGTCGGCCAATAAATAGTTCATATAAATATCCTAGCTCTTTCGGATTTAGAATAGATTGCGCCCTTTAATTAGCATTTTTATTCTGTGGGTGTCTTATGCGGCGACTAATTCAATGACACCGAACTTGACACAAAATGATGGTCGTAATTTTCGGTTGTATTTTACCTCCTCTAGTTTGGAGGAAGCTCGACTGAGTAGTCGATGATTTATCGTCCATTCTGATGATAATGATGTACACCAAGAAGGTAAAACATCATCATCATCATTTCAGCCAAAAGACGTCCACTGCTGGACAGAGGCCTCCCCCAAAGGATCTCCAATAAGGCCGGTCCTGGGCCGCTCGCATCCACTGCTTTCCGGTGACCTTAACCAGGTCGTCGGTCCACTGTGTGGGAGGCCTACCAGCACTGCGCCTTCCGGAATGCGGTCGCCACCCGATGACTTTTCTGCCCCATCCGGCGTCGGTCCTGCGAGCTATGTGCCCTGCCCACTGCCACTTAAGTTTGGCAATCCGGTGGGCTATGTCGGTGACCCAGGTTTTCCTGCGTATCTCCTCATTTCTGATTACATCTCGCAGGGAAACTCCGAGCATAGCCCTCTCCATTGCCCTTTGGGTGACTTTGAGCCTTCTGATGGAGCCCATAGTGAGCGACCACGTCTCTGTTCATATGTCATCAGGTAAAACATAAAAAGATTCAAGATTCAATTCAAGAACTACATACCGATGTAGTTTGTTGATCTAATTTAAACGAGTTTTGTTTAGATTTCGTTATAGTAAACACGAATTTTATTATAACGTAAACTATAGTGAAGTCTATTTGATTAAAATGTAAACTATTAACCGGCATGAATGAATAGAAACATAAACAAAACATCTCGATGTTTGTAGCGTGTTCGAATTTAATTCGTGATCTAATTTTGGAACTATTACGAGGATAATACAGACTGCGCGGCGTTGTCTCCTATGTACAGGATGACACAAAACGCATTATATTCTTAGCGACAGGGCCGATTTGATATAAATCCTGTGTGATTATTCTAGAACTTAGTCACCAACTGGTAATAAAGTGTCCTAAAGAGAAATAAGCTTTTAAAACCCAGATTACTAAGCTTGTAGAATAATAATAACACTATCAAGTTGGTTTTTATTGGAATCCAACCAGAAAAACGACGACATATCCAAAATTAAAGAAAAAACATTTTTATCAGCAATCTGCCTTGATTACCTCTATACCTCCACTTTAGAGGGATATTGTTGCAGCCGGTACACTCCAATTTGAGCATTAAATTTTAAAATAAAGACATGTCGTTCGTTGTCAGTTTGCTTCTGTTCATTGAGGTCATCTTCCCACGCTTTCTTTGTCTCCCATTAAGCCTTTTCCTATCACATGGGTACCACTGCTATGTTTTACGCATAAGAATTAGTGTCCTTAGCTATTTAAAAAAAAATGCTCAATCCTTTAGAAATCAGGCATTTTTAGTTATAAAAAGTAAATATTTATCTAACGGAATATTATACGCATTTATCTATACACTTACACAGAATCGTTAACAATACACATGCTGATTTAAAAGCAGTGCAGTAAAATGCTGTAAATTATCAGGATCTAAGTAATTCTCCAAGGTAGATAAAGTTTCCTGTCTATGCGCGATTTCCCAGAGGACGACCATATCCCTATCCTAAAAATCGCAAGGTCGAGAGCACTGCTGGCATTGGCCTGTATTATTTTTATTTTATTATTAGCATCAATAACTGTTCCTACTACAACCCACTGCTGAGGCGGCCCTCCCCCAATTCAAATATAGAGCAAAACATAGAGGGTAATTTTAGCCTTGTCATTTCCTTTATGAGTTCTTACGACCTCCTCAGGAGGAATTGCGATGGAGACACAGTATATTCTCAATTCTTCACCACATGGAGACCAAAAATATACACTATCAACCAAACATAGGTTTTGCTTAGTTTAAGATATAATTTATACATATTTTGTATTTTATTACGAACTAAATACGTAACTCTGTTTGGTTGCCAGTTTTGATTTCACGCATAAACCAAGCACGGAAACTTCCCGAAGAAAGCTCTTGTGTTCTGAAAAAATCTCTGGGCCTAAAATAAGTGAGTAAGGGAAACTACAATTAACCTATATTATCGTAATTGGTAGTTAATAATTTTAATTAAAACTTAATTCATACAACATTTATGGACAAGACTAATAATTTCTAAAGGGTTCATTTTCATGCCAAACTTTGTTCAGATTTATAGTGAACAACTCCGGAGTGTTCGTCTTTTGTTCGTTCCGTTTCAAGTTTCTCAATAAGAGTCTTTGTGCCTCTGGTGAACCATTGTTTTTGTATTCGCTGTTGAAATGATTTCGCCTTTCCTTGCAACTTTATTTATTGCTCCAGGTTCCCCTTTCTCCGTGTTCTTAGTCAATATCTGTACTGATTGAGCCAAGTTTTTAGGGTGCAATGTTTTGATGTGAGTTTTTATAGTTTTGTGTCTCCTCTTGTTTATGTTTGGTACAATAACTGCCTCGTTGGTCTAGGGGTTAGATGTCCCGCTTTTAGACCAACGGGTCCCGGGTTTGATTCCGGGGTCGGGCAAGTGTCTCTTTCTAAACCAGAGGTACTTGTTCTGAGTCTGGTTGGCATTTGTGTTCGTGAATTACATATTTGTAAACTGCCCCGCGATACAGGTACCCAGCGCTGGGATTCGTATTTTTAAAGAAGAAGGATATTTCTGACATACTTTTATTTGTCTACTTTCATTGTTCTTTTTTCTTCTATCCATATGTTAGCTACAGACGTATACTTCTAAACATTGGTCTATGGCATAGATCTCCACAACATAAAATCTAGTGCAGACTGCATTCACCGACTACTAATCAACTACTACTACTTTACCAGATCGTCCTACGCCTAGTTGGGGGTCTTTCCACGGTTTACTTTCCCATACCTACACGCCACTAGGACCTCTACGACAAGAACCCAACGGCCATCCGTTCTTCTGAGCACGTGGCCAGTTCATTGCCACTTCAACTGTGCAATTTTTCGAGTCGCTCTGGTTCAAATAAACATGCTAAATCACTACATAGTATAAAACAAAGTCGTTGTCGTCTGTCCGTCCCTATCTATGCTTAAATCTTTAAAACTACGCAACGGATTTTGATACGGTTTTTTTAATAGATAGAGTGATTCAAGAGGATGTTTATATGTAAAACCAACCCCCGCTTTGCACGGGCGAAGCCGGGGCGGGCTACTAGTTATATATAATTTAATATATAATTATATATAAAACTAAAACGCCTAAAACGCCCGGCTTCGCATGGGTGCAATGATGAACCTCTAAATTTATAAATGTTATAATTTAATGTTTCTCTACTATATTCAGGATGTATTATACATATAAACCTTCCTCTTGAATCACTATATCCATTAAAGGTCCACTTCGAAACGGAAAGCGCTTCAAAATCCGTTGCGTAGTTTTAAAGATTTAAGCATACATAGGGACGGACAGACGACAGCGACTTTGTTTTATAATATTATTATGATGTAGTGATAGTGAAGATAATTAACTTAATTTTATTAAAATTAAAAAACTAAAATCGATATAGTATAAAGGCATAACAAAACATGGCTAATGCTCCCGCCACGCCATGTGAAAAGTGGAAAGAAGTCATTTCCAAGAAAAAAAGATTATTATACAATATACTTTTTGCAACATATATCTACAATATAACTAGACCTATAGTTATAGCTTTATCGACATATTGCGGGTAACAAATTGGCAGTGAAAGTAAGGCACTGATGTAATTTGCGGAGGTTCGCGGTCGTCTACATGTTGCATCGCGGGTGCCGACAGCACTCACCATATTGCATGTCATTTCAATGATTTTTTATTATTACTAGCTGTTATATAAAAATGTCGAAAACTCAGTTAGTTTGGGCTCCTCAAAAGTAGGAGTGTCAATAAAAGTAGCCTCCTCCGTGCCTACTCTTTGTTACATCAGGTATCTGCCAGTGAAAGTATCGTCAAAATCGGTCCAGCCATTTCAGACATTAGCCGAAACAAACAAACTTGTAAAACATGCACTTAGGTTTTCGGCATTTCCTTCTGTCTTCTGTGTGCTCTTACGAAAACCTCAGGCTGGAATAGGGTGGTGACACTATGTATTCTAAATCCGTCACCATACGGACGCTATTGTGATTAAACCTACCAAGTAAATAAAAAATCGTTTCGAGTTTCACATACCACACGAATCGGAACAGCAGCTCGAATATGCTGGGGAACACCAGGTCGTCGGAGGCTGCCAGCCATTTTCGCCCCAGCAGCCGAAGCGCTGGCATTCTGTAGGAAACAAAAATGTCTTGTTAATTTACGTTCTCTTATACTTTTTTTATAAACCACCTGCCTAGCTGATGGTTACCGTCGCCCGTGGCCGGTTATATCACCGGAGGTGCCAGTCATATTGGACTTGAGGGGGCAGTTGATTAAAAAAAAAATTCCAGTTGTGAGGTCGGTGATTATGCGGGACTCCGACAAGGGTCGTCTGCCCACTAAAACCCCCTCACCTCTCCCCGTGGGCCCGCCCGGCATGGGAGGCCCTGCCCGGTATGGCCCCACGGATCATTGAGGAACTCAAGCCTCATGACAAGGCGACTGTGGCCCACAGTCGAGGGGGTCCGGAGTGGAACCTGGGACCCGTGTTTCAATGGCAGCACAACGAATCTTTCTCAGCCCATAATTTGCCTACTGTGCTGAGGTTAGCACACGGTTTCGTATCAAGTTTTCCTACTCTTGCGGCTCGGTTGTCCGCTCTTACGACACGCTCAGAATGGAATGGGGTGGTGTAGTGTAGTGTAGTGTGGATTCTAAATCCATCTCCGTTTAATTGGAAGAGGGCAGTTGGTTACTAGCAGGCTGAAACCATGAACAATATCAAATATCCCTAAATAGAATTTATGCGATGTGAATCTTTAACTTAATCAGTATTCATGTCACGAATTTATTCGATTTGTACGTGCCAATCAATGATAATTCTATTTGAGAAGAGCAATTTATTCATATCGGCTCTATTCCGTTTGAAAACGACACCAGTGGTTATTTATATGGGCGACTTGAAAGGACTCAATTGTGAAAGCCTCTTCCCATAAATATGTATTTTGCTTTTCAGTATTCGGAGGAAGTTTTGTGTGGTGACGGATTACGAATACACAATGTCACCAACTCATAGCATCCTGAGGGTGTCTTAAGAGTCGACTAAAGGAAAAGGCAGATCATCTAGCCGCGAAAGAAGGAAAAAAATATACAAACCCTGTGCCAACGCATCTTGCCAGCGTGACACAGTAGGCTAATATCCCTCCATGAATTTGGAGGAAGACCGACTCAGGAGTGGGTAATTTAAGGACTGAAACGACGCCGACATCACTGAAGTTTTTTTTTTAAAAACGTAACCCCCTTTTTTTTGTTTTTATAGTGGGGGAAACCTTTTATAGGTCCCTAGCCCAGGGACGGGGCTGGGGTATGTGGGAGCCGGTCGCGATTTGCTTCGTTGGTCTAGGAGTTGGATGCGCCACCTTTGGATCACGGAGTCCCGGGTTCGATTCCAGGGCCGGGCAAGTGTCTTTGTGGAAGCCAGAGGCACTTGCTCTCAGTCTGGGTGTTATTGGTGTTCGTGAATTTCATGTTTGTAAACTGCCCCCGCGATACAGGATAAACATAGTGCAGGGGTTCCGTTTATTAAAAAACTAGCTTTTGGGCGCGGCTTCGCTCGCGTGGACTTCGAACCCGTGCTTATCTCTATGCATTTTTTTTATGAATATAAAAGTGGTTATTGTGACTAAACTATGATAGTTAAATATGTGCTCTCGCGGACTTTTTTGTAGATTTTAATAAGACCTACAAACTCGTAGTACTTCATTTTGTTCTATTGTTAATCGTTTTTGCAGCGCACGCATAAATAGGTTTTCGATTTTACACCTTGACTTACAAAATCGCAATTTTCATACGGATCCCTAATTCTTTTGAAAATAAAATATAGCTTCCTCGATAAATGGACTATCTAACACTGAAAGAATTTTTGAAATCGGACCAGTAGTTCCTGAGATTAGCGCGTTCAAACAAACAAACAAACAAACTCTGCAGCTTTATATATTAGTATAGATAAATAAAGAGGTTAATTTAAGGGTTAATATTATAATGTCAATTTTCAATTAATGCACCAACAAAATCAAAATCAAAATCAAAATCAAAATGTTTTTTATTCGAATAAATTCTTGCGAATGCTTTCAAATAGTCAAAGATTTAAGAGAAAAAAAAAATTAAAAATAAAAATCATAAAATTAAATTAATAATTTAGTTTTTACCACCGGTTCGGAATGCCATTCCATAGAGAAGAGCCGGCAAGAAACTCCATGGTTGCTCTTTTAAATAAGAGGGTTACAATGATGGTGGTACAAACCTCCAAGCGACCATCTTGTAACAATTCTGCTTCGCTGGCGGCTAATCAAGAAAAGGTCGGCATTAAGTCTTACTTACGCAAGTCTAACCTGAAGACTTATAAGACTGCAGAGGTGAGCCTCTAATGGTGAATTATCCAAGTTAAAAGCCACTCATTCCACTTATATCGGCTTCTACATGCCAGAGGCTTATACTAGTGTTCAAATGCTTTCAAGATTTGTTTTACGAGAAGTCTAAAGAATTAAGTTTATTTTTTATTTTATTCACTCGTCATTAGTTTGTTTAGTTTTTGAACCGTAGTGGCTGTAATAAACGTGTTTACTTCTTTCTTTCATTTAAGTTTCTTTTTGGAGTTCATATCTTTTTTGTATATTTTTTTTATTTACAAAAATGAAATTTCTGCGCTAGGTATAACCTGTACCGCGGTACAATTTCCTCTGGTTTACATAAAAACCTGCTCGAGGGTGTCGGTAAGAGGCAACAAAAGGAAATAACAAGGTCGAAAACCTAGCCGCAGGAGGAGGAAAACTTGATACGAAACCCTGTGCTAACCCGTCTGGCCAGCATGGCACAGTAGGCTAATGACCTGTGATGGGAGGAGGCCCGACTCAGCAGTGGGTGAGTAGTAGTAGTATTAGATTCAGGCTACAAACTGCATCGTGTCAGATGGACCCTTCTAGAGAAAATAGTAGGACCCAGGACGGTTCAGGAGATGTCTCTTTAACGCCCCGTCCTCTTCCCTGCAATATGTTCGAAGATGGAGATGACATGCGTCATGCTTGTGAACAGGTGCCGTTGCGGGGTACGGTTGGCTTAGGCAATAAAAGGTTATTATTATTGACTCTTGTTTGCTCTCACAAATCAGTCTTATCCCGGCCTTGTAGCTAAAAATGGCGATATAAAAAAAAAAGCAACTAGAGAGTTTCTTGCCGGCTCTTCTCTGTAGAGCTGCATTTCGAACCGGGGTGGTAAATTTTATTTTATTGTTAGACTTGTCAAGAGCTCTAATGAGTCATCTTGATTAAATTATTTGATTTGAACACCTTGTAAAAGTGTATTTACGGCTCACAATCAATTAAAAAAAGGGTAAATAGTACGCGTCATAAGTCTACGTGAGCGAAGATGTGGGCAGCGAGGGCTCTATGATATTTCATGCGATAAAAATAGAAGACGTCGTTTCAACGCAAGTGACAAGGATACACGAGAAGGATACACCTACTAAACTTACAAATAGAGTAGAAAGATAAACGATAGGATGTAACAAAAACCTCTGCAACGTTTCAGGAAAATATATCAAATTTATTTTCTTCAAATATTAGTCGTGCTGGTGACATAACCAGAGAAAAACTATGTTATTTAAGCCAAAAAACGTAGCGGAACACAGATGATGAATCTTGTGGAGTAAAGCTCAGCCCATAAATGACTCGTTTCAGCCCATGAATGACCCACTACTGAGTCGGGCCTCCTCCAAATTCATGGAGGTAAATTAGCCTACTGTGTCACGCTGGCAAGACGGGTTGGCACAGGGTTTGTATCAAGTTTTCCTTCTCTTGCGGCTAGGTGATTTGCCTCTTTTGTTCCCTTAGTCGCCTCTTACGACACCCTCGGGATGGTATGGGTTGGTGACACTGCGTATTCTAAATTCATAATGACTCAAGGGAGGGCAATTAGTCTAATGTGCCACGCTGGGGTTGACACAGAGTTTCGTATCAAGTTTTCCTTCTCTAGCAGCTAAGTTTTTGGCCTTGTCATTTCCTTATAACGGCTCTTACGCCCTCTGGATGAAATGGGGTGGCGACACAATGTATTCTAAATCCGTCAACACACGGAACATAGAATTAACATTACATTAAAATCTTCTTTAAAAATAAAATGAATTGCTGTTCGTTAGTCTTGCTAAAACTTAAGAAATTGGCTAATTTTGGTCTTGAAATATCCGTGGAAGTCCAGAGAAGGTTTATTATTTTTGTTCCAGTTCACGTTTCTAATAATAATAAATAATAAATATCCTTGGACATTTCACACAACGCCATCTCGTCCCAAGCTAAGCAACTTAATGCTTGTGTTGTGGTAACGAGATGGATGATAAACTTATATACATTTTTTTTTGTAAATACATACATATTATGGATAGAAATGACACCCAGACTCCGAGCCAGTGCCTCTGGTTTAGACAAACACACTTGCCCGACCTCGGAATCGAACCCGGGACCCGTTGATCCAAAGGCGGCACACCTAACCACTAGACCATATTATGATAATGTTGAAACATGCTGGAATTAAAATCAGGGTTTTTATTTATTGATTCTGAGGCGGTACGAAGTTTGCCGGGTCAGCTGGTTTTAGATTAAAATTAAACGCAACTAGACCACGCATTAAATCTAAACCAACATATTACCATAATACCAAACGTACCTCGTACTAAGCAAACATAGAAATTTAAATGACGTTTGCGTGACCAACCTTGGCATTGTAAGAACAAAGCCAAGTAAGCTTTGCATTTTTAATATCTTTCGAAGTTTACTAGGGTTCCGTGAACATGAAGTTAATAAATTTAAGTAGAGAAGGAAAACCTTGATACAAACTCTGTACCACCGCTTCTTGCCCGCGTGGCACAGTAGACTAATTACCCACCTTGAATTTGGAGGAGGCCTGCCTCAGTAGTAGGTCCTTTATGGGCTGAACTGATAATGATAACAAAATTTTAAACGTTTCAACGTTTTATAGATTGACATTATACACATTCGTTTTCCGTGTAATCTTAAAACCTTCATTATTTATTGAAGAAACAAATGTTTTTCCTTTTGCACCTTACCTTAGTTGCAGTTTTATTATTCTTATTTTATACAGTAAACCGAAAAACTTATCGACGTAATATTAAATATACAAAGCGATCATAACCCACAATTAATACCTTTTTTTAAATATGGTGTTGTCAAATTTTTAAATTCTTTTTAAATAATCACTAGAAATAATATAATTAATTTGTTTTTGCTTTACCCACAAATGACAATAGTAGTCTAATTCCTTCCTAAATGGAGTTCTTCCTAATTTCCGTTATAATATCTACGTATCGCCAACTGTCTGACCTGATTAGCTAACTACCAACAACACGAAGCGATGGCCATCTGCTGGGACTACCGATAATTATACGGTTAGACCAGCTGTCCGTTTTCGCGCTACCGAGTGATCATCACGCCACATTAGCCTTATACATATAATGATACTGCTATAGATGTTTGAATGACAGATGGGACCGAGACGGCTCTGCGTGCGTTCTGAAGCACGGAGGAGGTCAGATATGACACACAAATGATGGACATGATGTACGCCCATCCAACAACAGGCAGACGTAGAAGTTGCTTAGCATACAATTGGGTTAATCATCATCATCATTTCCGCCCATAAATGTCCCACGTTACATAAATAAATTAAGATGCAAGCTTTACCATTGTTAAACTCTTCGCTCAAATCTTTTTGGCGGTTAGAAACAAATAAATATAGGTACCCAGAAACTTGTTTTTTTTTCTATTTACGTATAGACGGTTAATACGAACACAACTTGTAATTTTCTTCTTCAGAAACCCTTATAATTGGCCAGTGATATGCTTTTTTTACATTGTGCAACTAATATTTTCCAGTCACCGTGATCACTGTAACATATTGGAAACTATAAATATCCTTGGACATTTCACACAACGCCATCTCGTCCCAAGCTAAGCAACCTAATGCTTGTGTTATGGTAACGAGATGGATGATAAACTACTTATATACAATTTTTTTTGTAAATACATACATATTATAGATAGAAAACACCCGGAACAAATACTTGTAGGTCGTACAAATATTACTTCCGTGCGGGGATCGAACCCGCGACATGCTGCGCAGCAGTCGATCGCTCAACCACCGCGCCAACAATTTTCTCCTTATAAGCAATGGTGGTTAGAAGATATATAACCACAATTGCTTTTAAGGAGAAAACTACCACTACTCAGTCCACATTCATATGAGTGTGACATCCCACTGCTGAATCGAAGCTCCTGAATGAAGGGTAATTGGCGTACAGTGCCACGCTGGCCAGACTCGTTGGCACAGGGTTTCGTATAAAATGTTCCTTCCCTTCGCCTAGATTACCAGCAGTCATTTCCTTTTGTCGGCTCTTGCGAAATGGGATGATGACACTATATATTCCAAATCCGTCACCGCACATTATTTAACTACCAAACGTTAAACTTAAATTAAATGAAGTACACGTCGATCATCACTATCACTATCATCATCATCACTACATAGCATAAAACAAAGTCGCTGTCGTCTGTTCGTCCCTATGTATGCTTAAATCTTTAAAACTACGCAATGGATTTAGTAGCGGTTTTTTTAATAGATAGAGTGACTCAAGAGGAAGATTTTTAGGTTTAGGGTATTTTAAGTATAATACATCCATAATATTGTGTAGAAACACTGATAAATTTAGAGGTTCATCATTGCACCCGTGCGAAGCCGGGGAGGGTCGCTAGTATATAATGTAATTAATCACGAAATCGACTGGTAAGACATGTTGCGATTGAATTAATGGATGAAGTAAACAAAACGACTGACATTATTGTGGAAAATTTTGATTCACTCCTAAGAGACACCAGTATTCTAATTGTGATTTATACGGTCATAAAACGGTCCATTAATTTCGGTATTAATGTTAGATTTTAGTAAAGCTGGGCATAATTGAGGCAATTTGAACTAATATGCGAATGAGGGTACAAATGGCGTGTTGACCGTTGTTAAGAACGATTCGGTAAGGCCGTTTGTCCACCGCCCGCCGTCACCGAACCGTCACCGAGAACGAGATTATTGCGGGCCGAGTTTAAGATGACGTGACGGCGATCGTTTGTCCACCGCGACGATATATCGGTAGGTACAGTTAAAAGTTAAAACAAAAAACCAGGCGAACGACGCGGTGCGACGGTAGTGTGTGGACAAGAACCAACCTGTTTTGTATTGCCGGCACATCGGCCCGTCATAAAACCGTGCGGCGTTCTAGCGGTCACGCCGAACTACACGAAACATCGGCGGCCGGGATGACGATTCTCGGGTGATGGGCGTGCGGTGGACAGATGGCCATAGTAAATGTATGTATTGCTATCTCGGCGCCGTCATCTCGTTCTCGGTGACGGCCCGGTGACGGCGGCGCGTCGGCGGTGGACAAACGGCCTTACGGTCACTTACAAAAAAGGTCACAGACGGATTTAGAATACACAATGTCACCAACCCATTGCATCCTGACTGTGTCCAGCAAAATACCTAGTAGCCGCAAGAGAAGGAAAACTTGATACAAACCCTGTCAACCCGTCTTGCCAGCGTGGCATAGTAGGCTTATTTCCCTCCAAGAACGTGGAACAGACCTGACTCAGCAGTGGGTAATTTATGGGATGAAATCATAATAATGATAACGAACTCCTATGATCTTGACTTGCTGACCTCTCCTCTATTACATTTATATGTACTGTATAGCTATAAATACCGTAGGTTTTTTTATTATTTATTTAGATTAAATTATGTCACCACCTCATTCCATCTTGCAGGTGTCGTACGAGGCGATTAAAGAAGATACCGAAGCTAAGAACCGGTCCCAGCCCGCCAGTGTGGCACGGCAATTATCCTCTTTGTTATTGGCGGAGGCTCGGCTCAGCAGTGGGTCTTTTATGGGATGCGACGATGATGTATGTACGAGGGTGAATCAAAAAGTTCTTAGAAGTGCATATATATGAAACCTTTTTGGATCAAGTTCGATATTCAAATTAAAGAGTGTCTATCACACTATATTTATGCAGACTGTCACTTGTTTTTGTCAGTTCGTTCGCATGTAATAAATTTTTTTGTGCAACGAGTTGCTAAAAAGTCAAAATTATGGATAAAAGTGAGTTACGTGCGGTGATAAAATATCTCAGTTTGAAAAAAATGTCTACGAAGGAAATTTTTTTGGACATTCAGCAGACATTAGGGGGTAATGCTGTACGGTTGCGTACTGGGTGGCTGAATTTAAAAGAGGTAGATCAAGCTGTAAAGATGACCCGCGTTCTGGGCGGCCTTCAACCTCCGTTACAGAAGAAAATGTCAAAAAGGTTGAGAATCTGGTTTTGGAAGACAGAAGAATGACTATAAAACATATAGCTGAGATCCTAAAGATATCTTTTGGTAGCGTTCAATCCATTTTAATTGATTCACTGGGGTTCAAAAAAGTGTCTGCAAGATGGGTGCCACGAATGTTAACCGACGAAAACAAAAAGCGACGTTTGGAAATTTCCAAGCGTAATCTCGAAATGTTCCAGCGTGATTCGGATAATTTTTGCCGTCGTCTTGTCACCATGGATGAAACGTGGGTCCACCATTTTGATCCTGAAACTAAAAGACAAAGCATGTCTTGGAAACGACCATCCTCTCCATCCATTAAGAAATTTCGAGTTGCTCCTTCCGCTGGCAAAGTTATGGCCTCTGTGTTCTGGGATAGTGAAGGAATCCTTTTTATTGATTACATGCCAAAAGGCCAGACGATAACTGGACCCTATTATGCAAATTTAATCCCGAAAGTGCGTGAAGCGATTAAAGAAAAACGTCGTGGAAAACTGTCGTTGGGCGTGTTGTTCCTTCAAGATAACGCTCCTGCCCATCGATCGGAAGTTGCGCTCAACGCAATCCGCTGTGCTGGCTTCAATCTCCTTGACCACCCACCATATTCTCCGGACTTAGCCCCAAGTGATTTTCACTTATTTCCAAAATGAAAAGAGGAAATTCGTGGAACAAAATTTCACGATAATGACGCGGTTATAGCTGCCGTAGAGGACTTTTTCGAGAGTCAAGAAAATAATTTTTTTTCACAAGGAATAATGAAGTTAGAAACGCGTTATTCTAAATGCATTGCATTGGAGGGAGATTATGTAGAAAAATAAAATATTATTATTTAAATCTTTGCATTTTTTAATATTGATTCCAAGAATTTTTTGATTCACCCTCGTATGTAAAAATGTATGTGTAAATACATAGCGTCACCACCCCATTCCAGCCTAAGGGTGTCGTAAGAGCCGACAGAAGGAAGTGATATGGTCTAAAACCTAGTTGCAAGAAAAGGATAACTTGAAACGCAACCCTGTGCCAATCCGTCTGGCCAGCGTGGCACAGTAGGTTAATTACCCTCCACGTAGTTGGAGGAGGACCGACTCAACAGTGGGTCATTTATAGGTATACCACAAGGATGTTTTTTTATATTACAATCAAACCGTTTAATTACCTTTGTAGGTTTCAGGTACCTAAAGATATAAATAGGCTTCAAAATCAACCAATGGCAGAACGTTATTGTGTAAAGGGTTGGTTAATTGGAGTCAGATAAAATCGGTACCAATGTCGTTTAAATATATTTTTAAACGTTAAAGGGATTTTATTACCTATGGACCTTACAAAAATAGTTTCGAGGCCAGGTATATTTATCCCACACACAAGGTCATCAACCCATACCATCTTGCGGCCGTAAAAGGAGGAAAACTTGACACAAACCCTGCGCCAATCCGTCTTGTTAGCGTGGCATAGAAGGCTACTTTTCCACCACGAATGTGGAAGAGGCCCGACCAGGGTTGGGTCATTTATTTTTTCTTTTATCATCATTCGATCTTTGTTTATAACTTTTGATCAACGATTACCATACTGGAGACTAATACGGTGACGCGGTGAATAATCGTACTCTCAGTTAAAATAAGTTCGCAGTAGAACATTGGCCATCCCCAAGGATTTCGACAACGAGCGTACGAGGGCCACATATATTTTTTTGGTTTCGCTGGGGAATGGCTTTTTGCATACCGCCACCCCTTGGGGGTGGGGCTGGAACTCCGGAAACTACTAGTCTACCCACTAAAACCTCAGCGGTATATCCTCACACGACATGCTTGGGGCGCTACAGGTTCCCGTAAACACATTCTACTGTGACTCCTGAGCGGTCGAAGAGGTGTGACGACTGTCAGTGAGGCTTTCGTCGGCGGCGGGTCCCCGACCTACCAATCGAGGGCCACCTGCCTAAATCGAATTCGACATTCGTTACGGCCGCAAACCTGACACGAAAGTCTGCTAAAATCAAAAGTTCTGCGAACTACTTGTGTCAAAACCATGTGGCATACGTCCTGGAATGACACTATAGCATCAGTAGGTTACTAGCACTATCAAAATCGACATTAAATAGCATGTTGACTGTCGATTTTTACTCTGTCGAATCGGCATTGTTTGGGGCTAATGGCATTGGTCCACAGTGTGACATCTTTTTCTTTCTCTTTTTCGTCCCAATTGGTCATTAGTCTAACCTGATTTGAATAACTACCAGAATTACACGAAGCGTTTACCGTCTGCCCTCCGCGACCCATCTAGTGGGACTACTGGTAATTATTTTGTTAGCTGTCAATTTTCACGCTACTAACTATGTTTAACGACTGCCGTAGATGGTACGGGCCGTGACCGACCGCGGCCCTACGTGCCGTTCTTATACCATCTAGCTGCACCCTGGGGCTTTGCTACGCCACTAACTGAAATAAATTTGAAGGAAAGATATTACAATTTTTAATATTTTTTTGTTCAGTTACCTTCCTTGTCTCTTGCACAACACTTTTCTGAACACCATTACATGATCAAATCATAGATTACGACGATACGATAGACAACCATTAATATCCAGCAGAGACGTTGCTAAACCTGAACATCCATCGCTTTCCTCATTACGGCTTTAGAGTTACTAACCATTATATAGCGAGCATATAGCGATGATTTTTTTATGAACATTGCGAATGCTCAAACTACAATCCTACGTAATTATGATATGGTCGATGTACAATATTAAAGTTATAATGGTGTGCTTAACGATAGCAGTCACCAAGCTCTTGTTCACAGTTTTATGCGTGTTAGTATGATATTTCGTGATCTACTTATTAGAGAGATCGCTATTTAGTTTAAGTTCAATGTTAGTGGACGTAGAGTGGTCCAAATGTACATTTATTATTATGTAACATGCATCTCGTTATGTAAAGGTCATGTCTGTGGAATTGCGATTGTTTATTTTTAATACAGTTGCTCAAAAAGTGGCATATTGCAGGGCCGTATAGCGTTCGGGAAGTGGGCCCTTACACACGCGTGCTTTTTTTTACCATTCCCGCACTAGTGCGTTTTCTTTCCCAACTGTCAAAATAATGTCTATTATAAGGAAAAACCAACCATGAAGTTTTTACTAAAAAAAATCATAGAAGTTTTTATGATTCATGCAAATACGAATTAGTACGTATTTTCTTTGAAGAAATATACATTTCTAAAAAAAACTACGTACTAATTTGTTTCAATATCAGATTTAATGAGTTAGGTTATGTTTTATTTCATTTCATTACATCTCATTAAATTTCATTTTCATTTCATATCAATAAAAAATGTCTACTGAAGACTTGGCTGTATGGGCATAGTTGCTTTTGCCTACTAGAATGGGTGAAGAAAAAATAAATCTCTGATTATATTCAACGGTTGGCGCCATTTTGCAGAAATGATTAGTTACTTATTAGTTATTGTGTTTTATTATTTTATTAAATTGCTTCATTTTTTCGCAACTGTATTAAAAATAGTCATTCAGTACACGTGCCGAACCGTCATTGCAACTTGTTCCGACAAATGTCTACCCAACCTTCGGCTGCGCCTCAGCTCGGGTAGACATTTGTCGGAACTCTTTGCAATGACAGCCTTTCCGCACTTGTAATGAAATATATACTATTATTATCATTAAAAAGTTAAAATATAAAAAGTATTAATTTGTAGTATGTATGTATGTAGTATTAATTAATTTGAAATCAGCAAGCATAGAGGGTAAAGGTATAATTTTTGATGGCTCACTATGGTCTCCATTAAAAGGCTCGAAGTCACCCAAAGGGCAATGGAGAGGGGTATGGTTGGAGTTTCCCTGCGAGATCGAATCAGAAGTGAGATACGCAGGGAACCAGAGTTAACAACATAGACCAAAGGATTGCCAAACTTAAGCGGCAGTGGACAGGGCACAAAGCTCGGAGGACTGACACGCGAATGCGGTAGAAAAGTCCTTGAGTGGCGAAAGCGTTCCGGAAAGCGGCGTGCTGGTAGGCCTCCCATACGGGGAACCGACGACCTGGTTACTACTACTACTCAGCCCATAAATGACCCACTGCCGAGTCGGGCTTCCTCCCATCACAGGGAGCGAAAATAGCTACTGTGGCACGCTCGCCAGATGGCTTGTCACAGGGTATCATTTCAAGATTTCCTTCTCTTACGGCCAGGCTATCGACCTTAACATTTTCTTTTGGCGGCTCTTACGACACCCTCAGGACGAAATGGGGTGGCGACACTAAAATAAAAATTCGATTACAACAAATCGATACACATAATATAAGTCTCTCTCTTATCGATTATCAAACTAACTGCTGCCCGTAGTTTCACTCTCATAGATATTATTGACCTTTAAAAATAGCTGAACCCACGGATCATAATGGAGCCTACATTTATTTTTATGGCCATCGGCCTGTGAAAGTCTCAATAACAAGAATCATTACAAAGTATTTATCACAAAGAAACATTTCAAATTTAAGTACATATGTATAAGGTAAAAGCATAGGGTAGTCAAAATCGCTCCCTATTACGGTGGTATTTCTATTTTCGAGTTTTATTCAGTTTAAGTACACCAAAACGTAAAGTATTTATTCTTAATCTATTACTTGATGACTTTAGTTTAGCACACAGACAACATAACAAGATCAATCAGTTTGTGTAACGGCATCGACCTGAGAGGGGTTGCCATACAAACGCGGATCAACAAAAGTACACTTATTGTAAGTACGAGGCCCTAAAACTCATTAACAAAGTTATGGAAAACTCCCACGTTTTTTTTAATTGAATCCCTGTGCGCTGTCTCGTGGCATACACGGTCGCTCAACTTACAAATTAAATTAAGTTCAGTAAACATGCAAAACCTTCGTACAGAAATGGACTTGTAAATTTTGCATGCGCGATTTAAACTACGGAGCGCCACGTGACGTCTCTTAAAATATTTCATTTTCTTTAGTGAGTATTTCAAAACCATTGTCCCCATTTTCCACAAAATCACGGTACTGTATAAGCACTTCGTTTTTTTTTAATCTTAACTTTATCTATTCCTTTTTTACGTTGGAAATCCTCATGGATACCCGACCGGGTTATGTTGGACTCCGAGCCAACCATGCCTCTGTGTGCCGCTCTTCGTCTGGCTTCTCCCCGTGGGCCCACCCGGCATGGGTGACCCTAAGCCGGTATGGCCCCAACGGATCCTAAAGGAACGCAAGTCCCCTTACCACAACAATGTGGCAGCACGGTCGAAGGGGAAAATATTATCCCTGCATTAATTATAACCTGTATGGCGGGGGCACTTTACAAATATGTAATTCACGAACACAAATGACACCCAGACTTGGAGCAAAGACACTCTGGTGTACACAAAGATACTTGCCCGGAATCGAACCGTGAAAAAAAAACTCTGTGAAGGATACAAGAGGACCGTATCTTTATAGGTGAAAATTGGTATCCAGCATAATATGGGGTTTGAGTTGTTACGCTGTTATCGCAAAGAGCAGACTTATGCAGCATTAAAATCGATTAGTATCGTTTTGACATTCGATATTTCTACCGAGATTGTTATAAGACGTATTTCAATCATTACGTCAGATGCGTCAGACAAGTCTTGATAGCCAATAATTTGATCACTCCCACAGAATCACATCGTCACTTTTTGCCCATCTTGCGTCACTGGTGTACGTAATTACGAACTAAGAGATTATTATCGCCCACACAAAATTAATTTTCGTTATACTAGTCAATTTCATCGAAGGTCGTTTATTTTGGGGGCTAATGTCTCCTTTGGCTCTCAAGCTTGTTAAGAATATTAAGGCATCATAAATGAAGCCTTTTTTGACGTGGGAAGACCTTATGGATACCCGGCTGTTGTAGATAGCCGGGTTATGTGGGTTTTCGGGATGCGGAGAGGTGGATACTCGGGCCCCGACCTACCCACTGAAACCAACGGCGTTTCTCGACTACCCAAACCAGAGCTACGGGTTTCGCCCCCACAGGGGAGCATGCCCTGCGACTCTGGAACACGCTAAATGGAGCCCACGTCTTTCTGCGTCATTAAATAAAATATAAATAAATAAATATCTTTGGACATTTCACACAACGCCATCTCGTCCCAAGCTAAGCAACTTAATGCTTGTGTTATGGTAACGAGATGGATGATAAACTACTTATATAATTTTTTTTTGTAAATACATACATATCTATCTATAGATAGAAATGACACCCAGACTCCGAGCCAGTGCCTCTGGTTTAGACAAAGACACTTGCCCGACCCCGGAATCGAACGCGGGACCCGTTGATCCAAAGGCGGCACATTTAATCACTAGACCAACGAGGCAGTAGAATCTATTTCAAGTAGAAAGCAATTAGTCTACTCTCTGCTGGTCATTTATTATTTTTAGAGATATTTCTTTACTCGGCCCTTAAGATACCCTCAGGATAGAACGAGGTGACATTGTGAACGGACACGCTGTAGTCGCACTGAATTCTTAATTCGTCACCACATTAACAAAGTTTTCATCTGTAGTCTAATAAAGATCAGCTACTGTTTGTATATACAACGCCTAAACAAACATCGCTGAACACAATGTCGCTTAAGAAAACAAGAGCAACATTGTATACCTAATTGAATTAGCCGTTGTGTGCGCCAAACTCATTTAGAACAATCAATATGTGCGACCAGCAACTAAACTTTGCATCCGTACGTTCTACTGAAACTGATATATTTACTCTGTTGTTAAATTCAGAAACAATTGTGACGACTCCGATTGCAATTTTAATTTGGGTACTTTTTTAATTGGTCCGCGATCTGCGCCACGTGACCGAAATTAGATAAGGATCTTTTTTTCTCGTGTACGCAGTTATAGCTTTACCGAATTAGAAATAAAATAATAAAGTTAATAAAAAAAATACGAATCCCTTTCACTTGGAATAACCTGTGTCGGGCGGGCTGCTTACAAATACCTATGTAATTCATGAACACAAATTACGGCTAGACTCAGAGCAAGTGCCTCTGGCTTACAATTACTCATATAACACAGGTTATGCCCAGTGCAGGGGTTACGTTACTTTTTTATAAATATAATACACCTAGGTATAAAAGGCATTCGTTATATTTTTTCTCTGTTTCCTTACATATCCGTCTATCTTTATTGAATGATGAGATGTTATTGAAATAATAACGAATAAACTTCGGCGTCACCATTTCCTTTACAAACAATTTTGATTTTAGATACTGATTGGATTGTTACGTTAACATCATATTATTAAATTTTACGAGGTCCCAGAATAAACTCTGTTAATTTCTGCTCTTGGCTTTATACGATTTGTGTGTATAGCACAAGGCAAGTAAAGAGAAAGAAACCGCTTTGATTTAAAACGTTTTTAAGTTGTTTTTCATAACTTTAGTAAATATTTATTATTTATATATTAAACTAGTGGCCCGCCCCGGCTTCCCCCGTGCAAAGCGGGGGTGGGTTATACATATAAACCTTCCCCTTGAATCACTCTAACCGCTTCAAAATCCGTTGCGTTGTTTTAAAGATTTTTGCATACATAGGGACGAACAGAAGAATGCGAATTTTATTTATACTATGTAGTGACATACAAATATATGTTTAAAATATTTATATAATTAAACATATATTTGTTACAATTAGTGCCTATGCAGTGTTGTGAGGAATACTGTAAAAAAGTTGGGTTATGATTTTTTCCCGCCTGAAAATTTACTGCTCTGGGCATTTGGCCCGGGCCCCCTTTGCATCAATCTACGGGCTGTCGATAGGCCTATATTACAATAAATCATGACTTTACAATAACACGACATTCCCGCTAATGCTCTTAACGCGTACGCGAACGAAAAAAGAAAAGATTTTTCTTCTGAATTTATTCAATTTTGACTGCCTCGTTGGTCTAGTGGTCAGATGTGCCGCCTTTGGATCAACGGGTCCCGGGTTCGATTCCGGGGTCGGGCCAGTGTCTTTGTCTAAACCAGAGGCACTGGCTCGGAGTCTGGGTGTCATTTCTATCTATAATATGTATGTATTTACCAAAAAAAAATGTATATAAGTAGTTTATCATCCATCTCGTTACCATAACACAAGCATTAAGTTGCTTAACTTGGGACGAGATGGCGTTGTGTGAAATGTCCAAGAATATTTATTATTATTATTATAATTACTCTCAATTTCTCATTCGCTCGGGTTTTATAATTTTAAGTTGACTGGAACCTTTATCGTTCCAGTCAACTTAAAATTATAAAACCTCATTCTGTCAGGGTTCTCAAGAGTATTCTGCGGAATAATTGACACGCAATAGCACAATTGGGATTTTATTGTTAGGAGACCATTCAGATTTTATTGTTGATGGCACGGTGGCATTTTCCGCTCTGGCGTTTATGTAAACTGATTTCGCTGAAGGACAGGGTAAATTGTTTTATGGCAAAGCGAAGTGCGGTAATAAACTTTTCATTTCTGAATGCATTACGTTTTATATTCTAAAAAGGTTGGAATAGACGCTCGAGTTAAATCACTACATAGTATAAAACAAAGTCGCTGTCGTCTGTCCGTCCCTATGTATGCTTAAATCTTTAAAACTACGCGACGGATTTTGAAGCGATTTTTTTTAATAGATAGAGTGATACATTAGGAAGGTTTTTAAGTGTAATTTGAGCCGTGCGAAGCAGGGGCGAGTCGCTAGTAATACATATATAAACATTCCCCATGATAAAAAGAATGTGCAATTTAATAAATAATATATTTTTTAACTAAATATCTCTTATTTCCTTTTGAACAATACAGATAACATCACACATTAGGGATTCCAAGACATGCAATCCATCAATTGAAAGCATCTTAAGAAAGCAATAAACAGAGACACTCAAATTTGCACAAACTACTTGATGCTTCTCGTCCAAAATACCGCAGTGTCTGAATACAAAAGTCTTCAACCAATGTGTGTTGTGCCAGTGATGATATATGGCACAGAGTCATGGTCGCTTACTATGGGCTCCATCCAAGGCTCAAAGTCACCCAAAGGGCAACGGAGAGAGCTATGCTGGGAGTTTCCCTGCGAGATCGAATCAGAATTGAGGAGATACGTAGGCAAACCAGGGTCACCGACATGCCCACAGGATTGCCAAACTTAAGTGGCAGTGGGCAGGGCAGGACCGACGCCCGATGGGGCAGAAAACACCTCGAGTGGCGACCGCGTTCCGGAAAGCGAAGTGCTGGTAGGCCTCCCACACGGTGGACCGATGACCTGGTTAAGGTCGCCGGAAAGCGATGGATGCTGGCGACCCAGGACCGGCCTTTATGGAAATCCTTGGGGGAGGCCTATGTCCAGCAGTGGACGTCTTTTGGCTGAAATGATGATGATGACTAGATCCTTTTGTTAAACAAATCTTTAGATATTGTGATTCCGAAATATCTTGCTTAGTTTGCTCGCGTTGAACGAACGTGACTCTCTGCGTTCATTTGTTAAGCGGTTTTATACACATCACGTGGGCGCATGTTGACTCTCCGAAAGTAGCCTGTGTAAGGGAAAATTTATCGTAAATATTATGGCCAAAGTGACCGCTATAATCGCGTAAAGCTTTCCCGACTAGAAAGCCTCCATTAAATGTATAGCCAGACATTAAGTATAGCCATTAAGTAGCTATCCTTTTTACACGCACAATGTTTCAGGCCAGACTAAGCGTCTCTTGCAGATTAATTAGTAGTCTAAAGTTAAGGGAAAAACTTGGCATTTGACAAAGGCGTTATTTTGTTTTTATTAACCCCTGCTGTTTTTTACCTGCATCGCGGGGCAGTTTACAAACATGATATTCACGAACACAAAGAGTCATGCCTCTGGTTTACACATAGACACTTAAGGTGGCTGCTCCAGGGTAGCCCGCCAAATTCAAATTTTCTTACGTTTTTTGCAATTTGCAGGTCAGTGCTAGGTTGTATGTTGATTAAAATGTTATTCGCGGCTGTAAGACGTATGTAGTTATATAATTATAATCATCAAAATCATCAATACAACCCTCCAAGCTCATAAAAGTGTAAGAAAAACTTTTTCAACGTCAAAGTCATTCTTGCACCTTTAAGAGCTTGGAGGGTTGTATTGATGAGTTTGATGATTATAACTCTGTAACTACATACGTCTTACAGCCGCGAATCAAATGTTCAATATCATACAACCTAGCACTGACCTGCAAATTGCAAAAAACGTAAGAAAATTTGAATTTCGCGGGCTACCCTGGAACATCCACCTTAATTAAACTTATTTAGCTCAAACTACTTTTATTGGTGGTGTGAAGCTACATAGTATATGATAAATAGTTGAAAGTATTTAGGAATACTTGTATCCTTTTTCGATACAAAGATGCAACATTTCGATTGACGTCATACCGGGTCGGTGGCCGACTTCTCCGCAAGTGTAGAGTTAAAGGCAAGATATACAAAGATATATCATACCTATGACGTGTGCATAGCTGACGTCTTCCATGTATCCAGACGATGTGTCTATAAATCCTTGATAAGATGTGTCTATAAATTGTTGATTTACAATCTTGAATCTATACTAATCTATACTAATATATAAAGCTGCAGAGTTTGTTTGTTTGTTTGTTTATTTGTTTGTTTGTTTGTTTGAACGCGCTAATCTCAGGAACTACTGGTCCGATTTCAAAAATTCTTTCAGTGTTAGATAGTCCATTTATCGAGGAAGGTTATAGGCTATATTTTATTTTCAAAAGAATTAGGGATCCGTATGAAAATTGCGATTTTGTAACCCAAGGTGTAAAATCGAAAACCTATTTATGCGTGCGCTGCAAAAACGATTGACAATAGAACAAAATGAAGTACTACGAGTTTGTAGGTCTTATTAAAATCTACAAAAAAGTCCGCGAGAGCACATATCTAACTATCATAGTTTAGTCACAATAACCACTTTTATATTCATAAAAAAAAATGCATAGAGATAAGCACGGGTTCGAAGTCCACGCGAGCGAAGCCGCGCCCAAAAGCTAGTATGTAATATGACTAAATCATTCATTTTAATTCCCGCCAAAAGACGTCCAGTGTTTGATATCCACAAAAACCGGTCTTGAGCTGCCCGCCCGCATCCATCGCTTTCCGGCTTTGCGGTCTTAAACCAGGTTGTCGGTCCTCAGATAAAGGGTAGTTTATGTGATAAAGTGGCCAGACGGGTTGGCACAAGGGATTCTAACTAGCTTTCGTACACAACAAACATGGGATTGACACGTCCTGTCATGTACATATTTGATATGAAGTTTACTTACTCATAACATAGCGTTATGAGTAAGTAAACTTCATATCAAATAATTTGTTTGTGCATTAATGGTTTCATTTATCGCCTTGTACGATACCGTCGGGATTGAATTTTTCCCACATACACCTAATACTTTCAATTACAATTATACGTTTCTAATATGTACTAGGGATAATTCTTATAACTTATCACTTCATAGCATCATGCCTGAGATATAAATTTGTATTAAGGTTTCACTTGATATCATTTTGAGCTTAATTGGGCAGGCCGCGTGCTCCGGTAGGACGTAATTAATTAGTCAGTGTCCGAGAGTGCTCTGTGGCGGGCATGATGCAATTAACTCGATTAGACAGGGGTAAACAAGCAGTTAATCGAATAATTGAGCCAGTACAAGCTTTGATAGCTAAAGCCGAACGTCCACCGCCAGCTAAAAATGTTAGTTTAGTTTGCACAGTTGAGCCAGTTTTTCATACATGATAATTATATGATATTCATATCACTTCATAAACTGGCTCAACTATGCGAGGTAAACTAAACTAACTTATTTTAGCTGTGGCTTTATGATCAACTAGCTGTTACCCCCGATGTCAATTGCGTTTTTTATATTCCATTAATTACCAAAGCATGTTTTTTTTTGTGAATCAGTTTAATAATATACATACATAAATATATTGTTAAGTCTTTCTAGTAATACTGATTGAAAATATCCTATCTATATGTTAATTTTATGGTCAATTTAGACTTCAATTTTTTATATTGATCTAACAACGTAAGTAGGATTTGAATTTATTTATGTCCTTGTTTGGGTGACTGTGAGCCTGTGCGTGAGATATTTATCAGAGGAAGTATGATATTGGTAGCTAAAGGAAGTGTCTGCGCGACTATCATGCTTTCACTTTTTACAGGATCCGTGATCTGAGAGTGACATTTCTATTTGAGAGGAGAGATCCTTTTAATGTCCGTATGGTGACGAATTTAGAATACATAGTCTCATCACCTTATCCAGAGGGTGTCGTAAGAGCCGACAAAAGGTAATGGCAAGGCCGATAACATAGCCACAGGCGAAGCAATACTTTATAGGAAAGCCTGTACCAAACCGTCTGGTCAGCGTGGTACAGTAGGCTAATTACCTTGCATGTGATTCTCCTCCAATAACATGCTCCTCCAATTGCATGCCTGAATCAGCAGTGGGTAATATATAAATATCCTTGGACATTTCGCACAACGCCATCTCGTCCCAAGCTAAGCAACTTAATGCTTGGGTTATGGTAACGAGATGGATGATAAACTACTTATATACATTTTTTTTTTGTAAATACATACTTATTATAGATAGAAATGACACCCAGACTTCAAGCAAGTGCCTGTGGTTTAGACAAAGACACTTGCCCGACCCCGGAATCGAACCCGGGAGCCGTTGATCCAAAGGCGGCACATCTAACCACTAGACCAACGAGGCAGTCTATTACTATTACTATTAGTAGTAGATAGTTTGGCGACAGCCGTGGCCGGATTAGGTGCGGACTCAAGGGCACCGCGTCGGTGAGGAGCTGGGCCTGCCCCATTTAACCACTAAAACTCCCCCTCTGGCAAGAGTGACACCACATTGTAATGTAGCGTTTAATAAAAAGACAAGCCCCCCAAGTTCTTTCGCCAGATCTTCTCGGTTGGTGCCGCGTTCCGACCTGGTAGTAGTACTATGATGATGATGATGATGATGAGTAGTACTATAAAATCATGTAACCGCTGACGATTGTGAACGCCATAATTGGTTTATACAATAAAGCATTTTTCCATTCTATTATATTCCTCCGAAGTCGCGAACCTCCGTAGGCAACGGCAACGGCCGGGCCGCAAGCTTGAGCGCCAGTATAAAGAAAAAGAAATGCAACAGCAATGTTACTCGTAGGTAAGTAAATGAAACACAGTCAGCCCCCACTCCATCGACCTCCAGCCGGCAGAATAAACGATACAGCCGTACAAAATCAGATTACTTAGCAGAATACTGCGCAAATGGCAGAGGTCGCGAGTAAAAGCAATAAGTATATTTAGTTAGATACTTCTGCCTATACGAAATATCGGCTTCTGAAAATAGCTTTATTGGAAGCAGCGAAGGATGAAAATGGCGATGGGACTCGGCAATTGATTATATTTAATCGGAAAGGTTCTTGTATCGAATATTTCCAGTGACTCCTTCAAAGAGTAGGTAGGTACTGCGATGGTAAAATTATGCCACAGTTTGGTTTCTCGATTAAATTAATGTTTAAAAGCGATTTCGAACTTGTTTAAATCGATTTGCAGACGGCGCGGCGTATATTTATATTAAACTACATAGATGTTATATTAAACATTGACTTGACAGTAACTTTTACAAAATTTTAATTTCTTTCCATTTTAAGGAGGCACGTCTGGGCAATTGGTTATGAAAGAGAGAAAATGGTTTTTCATATTCTAGACTAGAAATTAATATGGTCCATAAATATTTATAACTAGCGACCCGCCCCGGCTTCGCACGGTTGAAATTATGATCATTCAAATTTATCAGTGTTTCTCTACAATATTATGTATGTATTACACATGTAAACCTTCCTCTTGAATCACTCTATCTATTAAAGAAACCCGCTTCAAAAACCGTTGCGTAGTTTTAAAGATTTAAGCATACATAGGGACGGACAGCCGACAGCGACTTTGTTTTATACTATGTAGTGATAGTGATGCATTGAAGAGGTCGTATCCTAACGGATAGTGCCGAACGAAGTCGATCTGAAGCATAAGTAACGCATGGCTCTGTTGGATGTTGGATGGGTGTCCAACATATATAATATCTGACCTCTTCCGTGCTACGAAGGAAGAAACTTCAAGCCGTTGGACCCCGTTGCCATTCAACCGTCTACGGCTGTTGATACCCCTATGTGTAGCGTGAAAACTGACTTCATATTTACCTATTTCAGTTAGATGAGCCGCAACCGGAGGACAGATAATGGCTCCGTGGTGCCAAATGCTGGTAGTTCCAAATAAGGATGGATTGGTGCCGAATGAATTTGGAAAACGCGAGGAAGAAGAGGAAGTAGACACATTCCATTCGTCGAGTGACGAGGGGCCAAGCCAATCAGTCTGGTTCGGATGATATATTATGCTAATTTCCTTCCATAAGATAACAGGGAACATATTTCAGTAGTGGGACACTTAAAGACTGTGATGAAAAATAATTTGTACTACATCGCATTTCTACACCCTTTTCTCATCATCAATTCACAAACATCGTCATGAATTCGTTCACTCCATTCGTAATTACATCATTTCTATAAGACAGCTTCTTGGAAATTTTCATAAGTATTCCTCAATGATAATGGAGACTTCCTACCTATGTATAGCCTGTTAACAATATTCCTGCACAAAATGAAGGGAAAGGTGCCTGTAAATTTTAAGCAACATTTGCCTGCTTTGGCCTTAATAGAATTTCATATTTGAGTAGCTAGTCGCAATATTACCTCCAAATAAGAATATTTTTGTATGCTGAGAGCTTTTTCACATTTCCCAAGATTTTGGCTGCTTGGCGTTTTATTCTCAGTGCGTGATGACTTTGTATTTAAATTTCAACCACTCTATATGGAATACGCTCTATACGCTGTTTTTACTCTGTCTGTCTTGAATTTGGGATCCTCAATTTTGTAGAGTTTCTGCTTAGATAGGAGTCAATTAAAACCTGATAAAGTACTTGTGAAAATCGAGTTTTAATTTGATAGAAGCGACATCTATTGAGAAAAGGCATTTTGGACTTTTGGCCGTGAGTTGAACGAGTAGCTGTCGTGACTTCATATCACGACGGTCATTTAAGGTGGAATGGTAATTATATTTTTTTATCCATAAAGAAATCTAGATTTAATTATTTACCTACGTCAATGTCTCTAGCGATCGTGACATTATAGTGTAAAGTTAGATTACTGTTTGCATACATACCCACTATGATTCAGCCAAATTCATTGAGTAATTAATCTTAGCTTGATTGATGTCATTATGTACACCTACAATAAAACTCTTGTAATTAATTTTAAACTATTAATCATTACTTCATGTCTATAAATAATTATCATTGTAGCTATTTTAATGTATTGTACTCTTGCACATACTACTACAACTTATAGAAAATTGCCTTTGGTTCAGTGAATCGACCCCTAACAGCGGCACCTATCGTAATATGGACCAGAAGTGGTACGCATTTAGCATTTTCAAAAAAATAATCCTTTCTTGCTCTGTATGATTCCGTAATGTCCGCTAGGCCGCGAAATACCTAAAAGGCATAAAAGGTAACGATGCCGCCGGGCGTCAAGTAGTCACGATAAATGGTTATGTCGTTGACATAATACTCGTTGGTAATGGTTATTTTTATTGGTTTCGTTAAAATACAGTGCGACGGCGAGTAAACAATATTTTTGAAGAGGCTATCACCGTGAACGCCGCAGGTTATATCACTTTTTACGATGTTTGTATCTACCACTCCGCCCATAGATGTCCCACTGCTGAGCCGTGCCTTCTCCTGTTACATGGGGGGTAATTAGCCTACTGTGCCACGCTGGCCAGATGGGTTGGCACACGTGTTAATGTCAAGTTTTCCTTTTCCTCGGCTAGGTTTTAGGCCTTGTCGGCGCTTTCGACATCCTCGGGATAGAATGGGTTGGTGACATTATTTATTCTAAATTCATCACCACATAGGCGCACTAGATAACTACAAGATATAGAACACGTAATATCACCACCTCATTCCATCCTCATGGTGTCGTAAGAGCCGACTAAAGGAAATCGCAAGGCAGAAAACGTTCCGCGTCATTTAATGAGAACGGTCGTATATTTATTGTAATTATAATATATAAACATTGCAGTTAATCATATGAACAGTTTTCTTTTGCCTACCATTAAAACAAGACAGGGCGCTATGGCGCTCTTTAGGGGAGGCCTATGTCCAGCAGTGGACTAATGTGGCCTGATGATGATATGAACAGTATCACAACATGTTATGTTTAAAACGTTAAATACGTTTGAGCGTGCCACTTTTTTAAATAGGTGTGACATATTAATATATCTGTCTTATTAAAACAGATTTCCACTTAACTCATCACGATATCTCTGGTCTCGGGGTCTATACAAGACCCCGAGACTTAGTATTACAGAATTTGGTAGGAAAATTTCTTTCGTCGAGTAGAGGTCAGCTAAGAACGAATTTTACAAAGGTCACCCCCATCGGAGCTGCGTTAATTTATTATTTGGCAAAACAACTCTCATCTGGCGAACTTGCTCTCACTATGCTGTTTAGTGCTTTTTGTAAACAAACCCATTGATTTGAAAAAAAATCAACTACAGAGTTTCTTGCCGGCTCTTCTCTGTAGAGCAGCATTCCGAACCGGTGGTAGTTTCAGCATGAATGTGGTTGGACGTAAGAGTTGTGGAAGATGAAGAGAGGTGGATGGATTGTAAGCATGAGAAATTGTGTATGAAAGGTGTGACTGTAGATATGACGACTGATACGTGTGTATGGAGACTGCCACCTGGCGTGGGACAGGGGTAGTAAGATGATGATAATGGTAACTGTAAATATGACGATTTATAAGAGTTTTGTGATAAAACCTACTTAAATAAAGTTAATTTTGAGTTGAGGTAAGCTAGATAAATAATAACTCTGGCAAATAACAAAAAACACGTTTATTGAATTGATTATTTTTATGAGTCATGTTTTATAAATATACCATTATATATCTGTTAACTGTTCGCTTACACCTCAAAATTGGGCCTAAGAAAGTTTTGTAACTAGATATCGCTATTACGACTATTAACTCGATATTCAATATTCACAAACTGCTGTTACGGACAGAATTAATTTAAGTTTGTCGATTTCAGAATTATAATATTGGTAACTAGAATAATTATCGTGTTTTGACTATATACGTATCTAAGCCAAAACGCCAAGATAGAATAAATCGATAAGAGTGATGGTATTTTTTTGTGTACCTAAGTATAAAAATCATCATCAGCCCACATTACTCCACTGCTGGACATAGGCCTCCCCTAAAGAGCGCCATAGCATGTCTTCAGCTTCGTGTTTTGACTATTTAAATATCTAAGCTAAAACACCAAGATAGAATAAATCGATATGAGTAATGGTATTTTTTAGTATAAGTATAAAATTACTCATCTCTAAGATGTAGGTACTTAAGCAATACGTGAAAAAAGACATGTAAAAATGATTCTGCGTAGGACGATATATTTCCAATCCCCCAAATAGAATATTCTGGAAGGTGTTAGAAAGATGTAATCTGTAATACCATTCGAAGGATTTGCTCGGTTAACCGTGAAAAATCTTGGTCCTTTTTCGATCCACAAAAGGGTGTTTGATCTAAACAATATTTTTGATGGAGAAGTGGATGAAGCTATGATGTAAAAGCAGTACAAAAACATAATTTTCTCGAGTTTTAGTTTTATCAAGGTAAATATCGTGAACTTATCACTACATAGTATAAAACAAAGTCGCTGTCGTCTGTCCGTCCCTATGTATGCTTAAAAATCTTAAAAACTACGCAACGGATTTTGTAGCGTTTTTTTTTAATAGGTAGAGTGATTCATGACGAAGGTTTATATGTCCCGTGCGAAGCCAGCGAGGCAGGTATAATTGCACCCGTGCGAAGCCGGGGGGGCTAGTGAAATATGAAAGGGAGACAAATATTAGGGTCGCTTTCTCCTTTTTTAAAAAATACATCCGCCAATATTAACGCCATAGTTACAAAATTTGATAATGAGTTTTGTAGTACCTAGTTATTATTTAAATACATGGAATAGGTGGACTAACGTGATGAAAAGGGAGTGAATGACAACAAAACAGCGGGCATAAGAGAATGGAAGTAGAAAACATACTGAAGTTTACAATAATATGACATTTTTTTTAAAGAATATTGATGATTCCTGTGTGTAATTAATATTAACCAAACCAATCCTTGACGTCTGAATAGAATCTAAATAGAAACAGAGAGACGAGTACATACATATAAGTAGTAGAACGCACTATAGAAATCAAGCAAGCAATGGTTGATCACATCGACACTTCAACAGTAGAACCTGTCTATACCAGTGTTGTAAGGCGTTGACTGGCGAGACGTGTTTGGTGACGTGTTCCGTTTACAATACATTGCTTTGCATCTTGTCTTGTCAATCGTAACAAGTCGTGATAATGTAACTAAACATAGATGTAGGTGTTCGAAATTTGCTTGGTTGTTACCAACCGTATAACGAGTTATACGCAACAGAGAGTTGTCCGTGTGGTGACGAGAATACAAGGTGTCACCACCCAATTCCATCCTGAGGGTGTTGCAAGAGCCGACAAAAGGAACTGACAAGGCGGATAACCTAGCAGCAAGAGAAGGAAAACCTGATACGAATCCTATGTCAACCCGCCTGGCCAGCGTGGCAAAGTAGGCTAATTACCGTCCATGTAGTTGGAGGCGGCCCAACTCAGTAGTGCTGGGTCATGTATGGGGTAAATAGTAGCTTAAGCAATAGCAACAAGCGTTTTTACAAGTCCAAAATAGACATTAGATGTGGGTGGAGAGGTCTTTTTTTATATAATAGGACGACACACGAGCAGGCGGTCCACCTGATGGAAAGTGGACACCGTCGCCCAGGACATCTGCGACCTAACGGGAGAAGATGCGTTGCCAGCCTTTAAGATGGCTCTAAACACCTCTTTTGAAGAGCCCCATGTTGTAGCGCAGAGGAACTACTACCTCGTTGGTCTAGTGGTCAGATTGTGCCGCCTTTGGATCAACGGGTCCCGGGTTCGATTCCGGGGTCGGGCCAGTGTCTTTGTCTAAACCAGAGGCACTGGCTCGGAGTCTGGGTGTCATTTCTATCTATAATATGTATGTATTTACAAAAAAAAAGTGTATATAAGTATTTTATCATCCATCTCGTTACCATAACACAAGCATTAAGTTGCTTAACTTGGGACGAGATGGCGTTGTGTGAAATGTCCAAGGATATTTATTTATTTATTATTTATTTATTTATTTATTCCACATCTTGCATGTGCGTGGTAAAAAGGGTTGCGATAGGTCTTCACGATATCAGATAACATGACGGCACTTTTTAACCATTTACCTATTCTAATATAATATATTTATAGAAAATATTTGCATGAATGTTGTGTAACGATGATCCTCGTACACTAATGGATCAAACAGTCTTACACTACTGACCTTGAATTCATTTTCACATCTCTGACATTCATCATATTCGTCATCTTTTCAACACTTCAGTCGGGCCTCCTCCCCAAATTCATAGAGCGAAATTAGCCCGCTATGTCACGCTGGCAAGACGGGGAGGCCTTTACTACACCCTCAGGTTGGTGACGACCCCACACGGACATTAAGTAACAAAGTATCAATGATTCCGAGGAAATCGTAAAAACTACGTCGAATGATTATGTTTATTACTCTAGCAATAAGTATATTGTCTTCTTAAACACTTTACTACTTTGTCATGCTCAGTCACGTTATGGAAATAACGGCAGTTCCGCGAAAACATTTAATTGTTATTTTATTATTGACATAAAACGTTAAAAGAGTTAATTTCCATAAACCTGACATGTGTTGGAGAAAATAAAAAAGCGAATAAGACTATTATTGGCATAACCAACTGGCCAAGGTTTACTACCTCATAAGGTGAGTATAGACTACAACATTTACTTGTAACAGAACATCGAGCTGCTCTATGATATGTTCTAGTGTATCATCCTATTACGAACTAAACGTCGAGCACGCTCGCCTCTTTGTTACTAACCAACGAGCATATTGGTGTAACATTTCGTCGAGCGTATTGGTGTGACATTGCGACGAGCCACGAGTGCGGGCGATGCGCGGTTGCGGGGTGACGCGGAGGGAGAGGCATTTACCCGTAACATAAGGGTCAGCGCGCACTATCGGAGTGGCGGCGAAGAGGCTTTTTCAGTAACAATTTTATTTCAACCTAAAGCGCTTCAGAATACGACTGTATTTAGAATACGAACGCCGCGCGAGGCTCGCCGCGCGTCGCCCGTCGTCATTGTATTTCGTTGTACCAAATACAGTCGTATTCTGAAGCACTTTAGGTTGAAATAAAATTGTTACTGAAAAAGCCTCTTCGCCGCCACTCCGATAGTGCGCGCTGACCCTAACGCCGAACATTCGCAGGAACGTTACATTACATAGAAAAACTTCGAAACTGAGCTTTTGCGTGTATTGTACCATTCGTAAGATCGTTACATTACACAGAATTGCTCCAGAAAATGTTGTAGTCTATACTCACCTTTACACAACACGTCTGGGCAGCATGGCACAGTAGGCTTACTACCCTCCATGTATTTGGAGGAGTCCGACCTCAGCAGTGGGTCATTTATGGGCTGAATAGATAGTTAATACCCTTTTTTACGTTGGTAATCGTCATGGATACCATCAATCGCTAAACGCCAGGCTCGTTAGGTGGGACTCCGGGGCGTAGAAAGGTATTGCGCCCCAACATACCCACTAAAACCAGCGGTGTCTCTCAACTGCCCGAAACAGGGCCACGGGTTTCACTCCACAATGGGGGAGCATGCTCCGCGATCCTGATGAGCCTAGTCCCGCCTCCACACTCGGTGGGGATAAGGAGCTCTGAACGCTCCCCAACCCCACCGAGAGGAACATTGCGTACGGGTTAGGCGCCGGTTGGTTGGAAATGATGATGATGATGAGCACGATTTTATTACAAGCTGTTACCCGTGACTTATGGTATTTAACAAAAAACATATGTATTTTTGTTCAGTTCCCAGAGTTTCCGATAACTTATTAATTCTGTATTTCGCGCGAAAAACACTCATAAATTTGGGTAACCGTATAAGAACCAAACAGATAGAATGTTTTAAAAATATGTTGTTTTGGTATTTCTACCGTATATATCTACATCCATATGCACTTAGTAAAAAGCGCGTAAGCCTGACTCGAATCTAACCACAAACTCGATGATCAAAGTCAGTATACACTGTAAATGAGAATGTGACGTAAAAATTTGGTGTTTTAACACAAAAAAAATAACTCGTCTAAAAGAATGTCAATAGAAAAAAATATCTTCTCCTATTAACCAAATTCTACAGACCCTTAAAATGATCTAAACAAAAGAAGAATATTATTACTTTGAATTGTAAGAAACAAAATTGCATACGACCTACTTTTGAAATGCTACTTTTAGTACAGTTGCCTGTTATGCAGTTAATATTAGCTTTACGTTATTGACGTCACAAATATGGCTGCTAATCAAAAAATCGATTTAACTGACTGAAGAAGGAATGCTAATGGAAATATTTTTTATCCATAGTAATACTACTACTCAGCCTATCCATGGCCCACTACTGAGTCAGGCCTCCTCCAAATTCATGGAGGGAAATTAGCCTACTGTGTCACGCTGGCAAGACTGGGTTGGCACAGGGTTTGCATCAAGTTTTCCTTCTCTTGGGGCTAGGTGATCTTTTAGTCGCCTCTTACGACACCCTAAATATGGTATGGGTTGGTGACATTGTGTATTCTAATTACGTCACCACACGGACAGTATTCGTTCTTGTACGTATACTTTTTTAAATTATAAAGGACTTTGCAAGACTACTGCGCATGAGCTAGCCAAAAACGATTAGACAAATTAAAATGTGTCAACTCATTGTAATAATTAAAACATCAGACCTAAAAGCCCTGTACGCCAAAAAGCAAAGTAACTTAAAGAACGTGTAATTAGCAATATAACTTGGCTACATACTTTATTTTATACTGGCAACACAAGCCATAATATATGTGCTATAAATGCCAGGGTCATTCCGTAAATATGCTATGGCAAATTTATTTGGGATACCAGCAATAAATTTCATGTATTTTTTAGTAATTCCTTGAACAAATTTAATTATTGTCTAATGTTATTAATTATTTAGTTTGTTGCGCTGTCGAATAACTGAAATTTGTGCATTAATACGACGATAGTTTAAAATTTGCCAGCTTCCTTGCTATTTATCCTGTATCGCGGCGGCTTTTTACTTCAATTCACTGTTGAATGTTTATGATCCGGTGGAAGGAGCCTAGCTATAAGGGAAGGCAAACTTGATCTGAGAAACGCTGTGCTGACCAGTCTCGCCAGCGAAGCACAATAGGTCGGTTGAGACAGAAGTGCTTGGTCTAACGAAATTCTTCTTATTGAAGAGTTCTAAAGTTTAAAACCACGATTTTAATTATAATGACGATCGTGGCGGCACCGTTTGTTGTCAAAGAAGGTGACTTACATTTTTGCCGCGGGTTGCAGCTATCGTGAATGCCACCCCATCGCTTTAATATGTTTATTTATACTATACCAAAGTCAAAAGATTCATTTAAAAAGTATCCCGATGCAATTTCCTTACAACAAACGTATAAGGTTCATCCACGTTCTAAACAAAAGAATATCAGCATACAATGCAAAAGCCTGACGTCTAATTTCAATGGATACTCGAGTTTGCACGAGAAAAATATACAACGAAGTTATAAATCAATACAGCATACTCTCAATTCTTCAACGAAAATAATTGAAAGCTTTCAGTTTGAAATAGCAGAGAAATAAATAACATGATGCTGAAAACAATAATAGAGTTTGCCAACATCATATTTGCTTTTTGCATAATACATTACGAGATGCAACACGGGACTTCGCACGCTATCAAGGTGGTATTTAGTGAGCCCTGAACTTGGCCATTACTACTACCAATGCACCCGCGTTAAAGTGCATTGGGAAATGGAGAGGGCTAAGCTCGGAGTTACCATGCGAGATCGAATCAGAAATGAGGAGAACGCCAGGCAAACCAGGGTCACCGACATAGCCCACAGAATTTGCCAAACTTAAGTGGCAGTGGACAGGACCGACGCCCGATGGGGCAGGAAAGTCTTCGAGTGGTGATCGCGTTCCGGAAGGCGCAGTGCCGGTAGGCTTCCTACACGATGGACCGACGACCTGGTTAAGGTCGGCGGAAAGCGGTGGATGCGGGCGGCCCAGGACTGGCTTTTGTGGAGATCCTTGGGCCAGCAGTGGATGTCCAGCAGTTGATGTCTGTTGGCTGAAATGATGATGATGATGACTACCAATGCTATAGCAGTAAATTATTTATAACTAGCGACCCGCCCGGCTTCGCACGGATGCAATTATGCATGTATTATACATATAAACCTTCCTCTTGAATCATTCTATCTATTAAAAAAACCCGCTTCAAAATCCGTTGCGTAGTTTTAAAGATTTAAGCATACATAGGGACGGACAGACGACAGCAACTTTGTTTTATACTATGTAGTGATAGTGAAGAATTGTGTTCATGGCTGGCTGTGGTAACAGTTGTTCCTGTAATTGTACAGGAACATGTATTACCACAGTTGTTGTTGCTGTGTCCCATTGTTTTCTTTATTCAATTATTCACTTGTTCAATTTAATCAATTATAGAGAATGCATAAGCAAGCAATTATTCGAAAGAAGTTATGTGTGGATCCATAATATGCATACGTTTTTTTTATGCACCAATATCTTAAATGAACAATGACAAGTGAACAAAGACAATAAAATAAATTAACTAGTACTTATTTTTTGGAGTTTATAGTTGGTACGAGACGTTATAAAGACAAATTAAACAACATTTCCTAGGTTTGTACTACTTTTTCTGATTTCTTAATTGTACTATTGTATGTACCTATGTATTTGTTTCCACCCACACTGTTTAGTATCCATTTCATCTTGAGTGTGTCGTCAGAGCCGATAAAAGGAAATGTTATGGCTGAAAACCAAGCCGCATGAGAAGGAAAACTTGTGCCAGCCCGTCTAGTATAGTTGGAGGAGGCTCGACTCAGCAGTTGTCATTTATGGGATGAGAAGTAAGTAAGGACTAACTAACGTGTTATATCAGGTACCTACCAAAGTTCGAATTTAATCTCAGAGACATTTAGTATTCCGTTATGGGGCTACTGTGTAAATTTACCCTCTTAAATTATGCGTTTCTTGCTAATCGATAGACCTGATTTATGAGCTGAGTAAGTAGATATATATTAGTATGTTTGTATCCATTTGTATTTTTACGTTGGTGTATCGTATTCGTTTGCAATTGACTTAGTGCCCATGTATATCCTTGTCATAAAAGCCTTATGAAAAATCTGCCTGGAAAAAATTGCTATAAACAATAAACCCGTCAAATGTATTTATAAAGGTTTATTTTGTATATGTATTAGGTTGTCAATAAAGTGAATGGTTGCCATATAGCGAGTTTAAAAGAACAAAATTAATCAAAACAAACTTTATTATTTAATCACTGTCGAAAGTTAAAATTTCTACAAAATTCTCCGTGACTGAGAATGTCAGGTGTACTCGCATCGCACTTGTAATCGATTTAACACGCCGTCAGAGATCATCGATGTCAACATCGCGTGAATTCAATTTCAGGAGGGAAATTTAAGAGACATATCGAATATCATTCGGAGTATTTTCCCGATCATTTGAGAATCGGATATTTGATGTTTTTTTAATAAAGTGCTGGGAGGAAATCGATTTGGTCTTCGAGTTAGTTTGCGATTTTCTGAGTGACAGAATATGTGATGTTTAAGGTCAAAGAACTTGAACTTTAAGGTCAGACAAAACATACATTTGTGTTGTTAATTTACCGTATAAAATCACGCCTTATATGCATTTTGTTAGAATACACAGTGTCATCACATCACCATAGTCAATAATGAGGAAAGAAATTTAAAAAGAAATTTATGGTATGTTTCCTTACATTAGCAGGCGAATATTCACTTAATTATTTACCTAAATAAATCTTAAGCGACTCGTAACGGGTTTTTTTTAGATTCGCAATTTTTAACGGGTTCCATTACATTAAAGTAATTTCAGTCCCTAACAAATATCTTGACACTTGACAGCCTCAATCTACATCGTTGTAACAACTCAAAGTAGAGAGCCTACGCTCAGAATCGGTACTTAAATGTGTGCAGGGATGTCACACATTCAAACAATATGAGCGTGAGTAACAGAGCTTTATCATCTCATACCAGTACAAAACACCCACTGTTATGCTGGGTGTTAGTTAAGCATGGGAGGAACGCTGTACCACGCTGTCCCGACGGGCGCTGGATGGTGTACCAAGATTTTCTTCTACTGCGACTAGTGCTCAAGTTTTATCGCTTTCTTTAGACAGAATGAAGAATGAATGAGATGGTAGTATGTACTATATACCACAAGAACGAAATAACCATCTAAATACATAATATTACTTAGTTGTGTTCGATATATAGTAATGCGCAGTCGTGCCATTAATACAAAAAATATTTGGTAGTTTTAATAAACGAACAAAGTCTAGAGAACTTTATTTATTTAGTTTTTATCACAAAACTCTTATATTGGACGTTATATCTACATCCACACCTATCTTTAAAATTTCTTCATTCATACAATCCATCAATATCTTTTGGTCTCCCTCATCCACCGTTTCACTGAAACTACCAGCGGTCCGGAATGTTATAGATTTTATTTAAATGTGATGTTTCGAACGGGGCGCCACACTATAATTAAACGTAGCGAATATAGAGACCAATGAAAATATTTTGTCTATTATTTCTAAGCGACTAAAAACCCCGAAAACAATTTATTAAAAAAACCTTTCACATATGTAAAACGTTTTCCATAATAGTGACTTACCTTGAACTCTCGTATCAACAAAATATAACGCTTCGCATTTTGACGATCGTCCTCAAAGACGACTATTATATAATCGTTTGGTTATGTCAATTATGCTTATTTTAATACGTTCTTAATAACCTTCGTCTGCATGTTTTTTGTAAGTATGTTGATTGGATTAATTGGTGATCAGTAAATTTCTGTTGGAATTTGAATACTTTGACTTATGAACTCTTGCGACACTGTTAGTGTGCTTATAATTAAATGCCCGTTTGTATAAATAAATGTTTTTTTTTTAAAGACAGACACTTGGATGTATGTTTATTTATAGATTTGCGAGACAAACAACTTTGATGTATTTTGCCTAACGAAGGTAAGTACTGAAGAGACGTGGCAGCATCATGAGAGAAAAAAATTGAGATATACGAGTAGCGTGCGGAACTAAAAATCCCATCTATGTCGATAATCCCGATAAGTCTGGTATAGCACCTCGCCTAGCTCTACAACGACTACTCAGCTCATAGATGGCCTCTGCTGTGTCGGGCCTCCTACGTCACAGGGAGGGTAGTTACCCTGTGCCAGACAGGTTGGCACACGGTTTCGTATCAAGTTTTCCTTCTTTTGCGGTTAGGTTATCGGACTTGTCATTTCCGTTTGTCGTCCTTTAGCGCGGCGTAGGAGAGGAAGTAATAACCCCTACTCTCGCGCATCCACGCTGGGTGACTGCTGATGGCTCGACCGTCCGTATACTCTTCCATTTTTTATGTAATATAAATTGTCATATTTGTGTACGATAGCGCAATAAATAAATATTGTTTTAACCACATAGATGCGAGTACAATTTACTGAAGAAATAAAGCAATTCGTGCGAAATTATTCCCTAACCATTCCAAAATATTCAAAAACATACTGTATATAGACCAGGTAGGAAGCCTGAGAAAGTGGTAGAAAGTGAAAAAAAAATAGTAGGATGAAACCCGTTTTAAAAGGAAGAGAGTATAACACTGTTCTTATAGCCATTGTGGTATATGGTTAGCTTGCCCGCTACTTAGACCGCGCGTGCGTTTCGTACGTGAACACTTGAATATTACGCCATATTTGATATTTCGTGACGGCGCCCGTGAGTCAACGTGAATGAACCTAAGCCCCGCCGCAGATGCTCACACTCGCATTGGCTGACACGAGCCGTGTGCAAGTGGAAGTATTTAAAACTTATCAAATTCCACCTATACGCGAGTGCGTCGACACGTGAGAGCAAATGCGGAGCTTCGTACTGCGCCATAGGTTGTAAATACTGCCACTCGCACGCGGCTCGTGACAGCCAATGCTAGTGTGAGCATTTGCGGCGGTTCAAGGTTCAACCCGTTGATTTATTATTTTTACTGAGCTGCTCGGCTGTTCGTATTCGGCTTAAACCACAGCTCGGCCTAGACCCTAGTTATTAGCCAAATCAGGTTAGACTTACCAGTTTAACCTTTATTACGAATAATTTATAAAATGACGAATGCATGGGTATTATTATCTAATTTGAGAGACAACCCTGACAATCCAATAAACACTTTATTTACATTAGCAGTACAAGCGGAATCAATACGTGAGCTTGCTTAACTTTACAGACTGTAGTGCGTGGGATCGGAGCACATAATAATATAATATATTATCATCATCATCATCATCATCATCATCATCATCATCAGCCCACATTAGTCCACTGCTGGACATAGGCCTCCCCTAAAGAGCGCCATAGCGCCCTGTCTTCAGCTTGACGCCTCCAGCTGCTGCCCGCAACCTTTCGCAGATCGTCGCTCCATCTAGCAGAGGGCCGTCCCACACTACGCTTGCCGATTCGCGGTCTCCACTCAAGAACTCGTCTAGCCCAGCGGTTGTCGGTTCTTCTACAGATATGACCAGCCCACTGCCACTTCAGTCTGCTAATTCTCTGAGCTATGTCGGTGACTTTGGTTCTCTGCCGGATACTCTCATTACGGAGCCTATCCTTCAGAGAAACTCCAAGCATAGCTCGCTCCATAGCACGCTGAGCGACTTTAAACTGGTGGACTAGTCTCACCGTGAGTGTCCACGTCTCGGCGCCGTAGGTCATGACGGGTAGGACGCACTGGTCGAAAACTTTAGTTTTCAAACTCTGCGGGATGGGCGACGGCGACGATTCAATATATTATCTTTACGGCAAATTTAAAGATGTAGGATGGATGTAGGTAAGAAATGTTGTTTCAAAATGGCTTTAGGTCCTTGGAAATATTTTAAGCCCCTGTTAATAAAAGGTAATTAATGTTACATGTTCAGTGATTTGTAAACGTGTCGAGTGCATGACACATTTAAACCCAAGTTTTAATGTTTTGATACGTTTTCTGTCGTTCGTTCTCTTCCCTGCAATATGGTTGAGGAGGGCGATGGCTGCCGCATGCGTCATGCTTGTGAACAAGTGCCGTTGCTGGGGGTCGGTTGGCTCGGGCATTAGAAGGTTACTATTGTTGACTAGATCTGGCTGATGTTTGGCCCTTTGCAACTATTGCGCGATTCCGGGGTTAGACAAGTGTCATCGTGTAAACCAGACACACTAGCTCTGAGTCTGGGAGTCTGGATTTGTATTCGTGAATTGCATGTTTGTCAACTACCATCACGATACAGGTTGCACTTAAATCCTTTATGGACTATCCCCGACAGCCTGGGGACGGCCAACAGGGGATATGTGGGAGTCCCCTCCGCCTCTGTGAGGAGACGGAGGCATACTCACTAAACGTCCCCGGCGTGTGCCGCCCCGCGCTTGCTATATCTCCACGGGACACAAGTTCTACCTAGTGCAAAAGTATAAATAGTAGATACTAGAACTGGGTATACCAGCTTTGAAACAAAGAAATGGTTTAATGACAAATGTCTAAATTTATTTTTGTAACTTTACATAGCGTTAAAACTCCAGGTAAGGTTTACGTAACTAGCACGAGAACAATCAATGTTTGCCGGTTGGTATAGAAGCATCCGTGACCCGTTTCTCTGGTATTAAACCATAAACCAGTATCTGCTAGATAACTCAGCAGTTTAATCCTGTTAGCTAACATTGTCAGGGTTGGAAGAGTGAGTAGGTATTTCTGTATAAACTTTACACTAGTCTTACTTCAAACTAGGTAATTCAATAGAGTCAAAATCGATAATCAACGCAACTTTTCATTGTCGATTTTTCCAGTTTTGTTAACCTACTCTGGATTTAGAATACGTAGTGTCACCACCCTATTCCGTCCTGAGGATGTCGCAAGAGCCGACATTATAAGGTCGATAACCTTGCCGCAAGAGAAGGCAAACTTGATACAAAACCCTGTGCCAACCCGTCTGCCCAGCGTTACACAATAGGCTATTACCCTCCATGCGACTGGAGGAGGCCCGACTCAGCAGTGGGTCATTTATGGGCTGAGAAGTAGTAGCAGATACCTTCATGGAGGGTAATTAGTCTACTATGCCAACCCTGTTATTTAGGAATAATGCTAAATTGGGTTCGATTCGTTGGTCTAGTGGTTAGATGTGCCGCCTTTGGATCAACGGGTCCCGGGTTCGATTCCGGGGTCGGGCAAGTGTCTTTGTCTAAACCAGAGGCACTGGCTCGGAGTCTGGGTGTCATTTCTATCTATTATAAGTAAGTATTTACAAAAAAAAAAATTATCTAAGTAGTTTATCATCCATCTCGTTACCATAACACAAGCATTAAGTTGCTTAGCTTGGGACGAGATGGCGTTGTGTGAAATGTCCAAGGATATTTATATTATTATTTATTATTCCCGCACGGAAGAAATATTTGTACGACCTACAAGTATTTGTTCCGGGTCTAGGTGTTTTCTATCTAATAATATGTATGTATTTACAAAAAAAAAATATCAGAGTTTATATCAGTGTATCATCTCGTTACCATAACACAAGCATTAAGTTGCTTAGCTTGGGACGAGATGGCGTTGTGTGAAATGTCCAAGGATATTTATTTATTTATATAGCAATAAGTATGTCCAACAGTATATTACAATTGACCTATGAATGTCAGTAACTTATTATCGTATGTAGATTGATTCTCAGTATTGAAGGCAGCCCTGAATATTAAAAAGTACCGCATTACGGTCTTCAGTGGTAATCAACAATCTACTTCAATTAAAATACGATTTCTGTTCAATAATACTCTTATCAAGATAATAATAAAATACATTTGCAAGTCTTGCCGCAACGTAATTATAGTAAACGCAATAAAATAAGTTGAATATAATTTTATTAATCTTGTACACGTTAGTATCTCAAGTTAAAGGGCTTGGAAATCTTGGAATAAAGATTTTAAGAATAATATTGGATGCATTCTGTCATTTGTGGAAGAATGCACCGCCACACTTAGTAGCGTCAAAACTGACAGCTGGTCTAACCATATAATTACCAGATGTTAAAGACTTATCCGTGTCCGTGTGGTGACGCATTGACACAGTGTCACCAACCCATACTATCCCGTACTATCCCGCAAGAGGCGACTAAGGGAACGAAAGAGCCAGATCAATTAGGGGCAAGAGAAGGAAAACTTGATACAAACCCTGCGTAGTAAGCTAATTTACCACCATGAATTTGGAGGAGGCCTGACTCAGTAGTGGGCCATTCATGGGCTAAAACGACAAACTTATATACAGAGGGTTATTGCGATTATTCATACAACAATGAATTTGGAAATTGAACGCATTTAGAATACGTAGTGTCGCCACTCCATTTCATCCTGAGGTTGTCGTTAGAGCCGACAAAATGATATGACAAGGCCCAAAACCTGTAAGAGAAGGAAAACTTGTGTCAACCCGTCTAGTATTGTTGGAGGAGGCCCGACTCAGCAGTTGTCATTTATGGGCGGAGAAGTAAGGAAGAACAAACTAACTGGTTATAATACCAAAGTACATACCAAAGTTCGAATGTAATATCGGTGCCATTTAATATTCCGTAATGGCGCTACTGTGTAAATTTACCTTCTTAAATTATGTAAACCGTTTTTTCCTAATCGATAGACGTGATTGTTAAGCAAATATTTTAACGGCCGTCGCTGTTAGGGATGTTTTGAGAGGCGTTCTAGTATGTGCCGTCATGAGCATTTATGACGTAGGAGACCAAGGGTACTGGTGAGAAACACTGGGATGTTGAAGGCACCAGATTATAAGCTATAAGCCTTTTTAAGGAAATAGCAAAAAGGTTAGTCGACATCACAGGAGACCGAAGAGCTGGTAGCTACCTTGGACAAAGAATCAGTCTAGCGATTCAAAGGGGGAACGCTGCCAGTATCTTCGGAACCTTGCCTAAAGGGACTCCTTTAAATAATATATTTTAGTATTTAAGTTTTAGGTTAATTGGTATTTTTAGTCTTGTTAATATGTACTTAAGTTAGTGTTTATGGAAATAAATTTTATTGTTAACTTCTCAGCCCATAAAGGACCCACTGCTGAGTCGGGCCTCCTCCAACTACATAGAGCGTAATTATTCTACTGTGCCCCGCTGCCCAGCCGGATTGGCAGAGGGTTTGTTACGTGCGTGGGGGCGCTTTCATACGATCTCATAGTCACCTTTTTTTGCGGGCGGTAAAATCCTATCTATCCGCGCCAGCCCGGGGAGGCCAGCGCGGGGCGTGTGGGACTCTCCTCCACCCCCGTGTAGAGGCAGAGGCATACCCACTAAACATGCTCCCGGTGTACCATCCTGCGCAGATCTGTCTCCTGGGTCCCGACGGTAGGTCCACAAGACAGACGCGCTGGGGGGAGCAAAGATGTTCGGGCTCTTCTCCAATTCTTAACGTAGGTGACGTTGTAACGTGGTATATTACAATTAATATTATCAAGTTTTCCGTCTCTTGCGGCAAGGTTGTTTCCTTTTGTCGGCGCTTACGACACCTTTAGGTTGGAAAGAGGTGGTGAGAGTATGTATTCTAAATCACCACACGGTTTTTATAATAACCGCGGCGCCGCCATTTTATTATTCGTCTGCTGTATAAAAATCCTTATTCAATTACATTCGAAATTTGAAACGTGCAAAATGTTCTTGGTATTACCATATTGAAATAATAAACGCATGTAAATTATTCTTTTGTAATAACCTATCTAATGACTATCAAATACTATCAATACTGTCTTCTTCTTCTAATTGTATATCTGTTTCATACTAACCTTTTGTTTACACACTGCACCGATAGCCCACACTTAAACTGCGTTTACAAGCTGCTGTGATAAGATATTTTAACCGATATTGTATTCATTTGTTTTATATGAATCACACAGATAGGCGGCGTAAATGTGTATTGTTTGTGTGTTCGTTCCTCATACATACAAAAACAGCCAATTTGATTGACACGTGATATCAATGAGTTTATGATGTACTTTTTATCACTGATATTTTGTTTTTGTTTATTGTTTATATGAACTCGATAGATGGCTACGTACCTATCGGTAAATGTAATCAATTCATTCAATCATCAATTCATCATATCATGATTTAAAATCAAAATGGTACTATATTCGAACAGCACGAAAGCGCTTTCGAAAAATCCATTCAATTTTGGTATTAGAGATAAGTCAGCCAGCTTCGTTCGTTTCAGCCCATGAATGACCCACTACTGAGTCGGGCCTCCTCCAAATTCATGGAGGGAAATTAGCCTACTGTACCACACTGGCAAGACGGGTTGGCACAGGTTTTGTATCAAGTTTTGCTTCTCTTGCGGCGAGCTGATTTGTCGTAAGAGGCGACTAAGGGTCAGCGCCGACCTACGGAGTGGCGGCGAAGAGACTAATTCAGTAACAATTTAATAATTCAATCTAAAAAGCTTCAGAATAAGACTGTATTTAGAATACGCTCGCCGCGCTTTATGACGCTCGCCGTCGTTGTATTTCCGTAGGTCGGCGCTGACCCTTAGTCGCCTCTTACGACACCCTCGGGATGGTATGGGTTGGTGACACTGCGTATTCTAAATCCGTCACCACCCTTAGTCAGGCCGCTTAGTGAGGGCAAAAATTTGAGGAGGCAATACTAAACCAGACTCTACAATGAAAATTGAGTTTTTAAAGCCAGCGCAAATAAAAGGCTCTTCTGATTAGGCTGATGATGATGATGATGATGTATTTTTGTGTCACACGGTCGTGTAATCTTCATCAGACCTTGACCAAACGCACAAAGGCTTTATGTAGCAGGTCATTGTGTCGCTCCATTTTCATTACTATAAAATACGAATCAGCTGCTTTAGGTAGGTAAAGCGGTTTAGTAACTTAACATTTATCTACAGAAATGACACGGGACACTTACCCGACCCAAGAATCATTGCGTTAACGTGTTGCGTGTTTTTCTCATCTGGCGAACTTGCTCTCACTATGCTGTTTAGTGCTTTTTTGTAATCAAGACCATTGATTTGAAAATATAAACACCTACAGAGTTTCTTGTCGGCTCTTCTCTGTAGGGCAGCATTCGAGAGCAGGTAGTTTCAGCATGAACGTGGACGCAAGGGTTGTGGGAGATCAAAAGAGATGGATGGATTGTAAGAATGAGGAATTGTGTATGAAAGGTGCGACTGTAGATTTTTTTTTTTCTCTCTTTATTTGTTTAGGGGCTTATCTCCCATTGGATAATATGATGACTGATACCTATCAGTCACACACAATACACACCTGTGTATGGAGACTACCACCTCGCGTGGGACAGAGGTCGTAAGATGATGATAATGGTAACTTTAAATAATACGATTTATAAGAGTTTTGTGATACAACCTGCGTAAAAAAAATGTACCACAGCCAGTTTTTGAAAACCGGTGCTAGCGGCCCGTAGACTGCCGGCGGCGAAGCCGGCGAAACCGGGGCGGGTCGCTAGTATTGTATAAAACTTATATTTATAGATTTGAAAACTTCTAAATTCTTTGTTGTTGAATATAGGATATAAAATTATAAATTTATTTATATGAAAACCAAACAGGTAACAACTAGCAACTAAACAAGTTATTCCAATAGACGGATCTAAGTAATTGGTTGGAAACCTTAAATATGTTGACACATCTAATGTTGTTGATTAGTTGATGACACGCGGGAACTTTGCCCCACAATGATACTTACTCAAGATGGTTGCCTCACTCTCACAGTAGCCCACTGTTCGTAAGCAGCTCTATCAATGGAAGCGATGTAGAAAGTATTGGCGGCGAAAGGAACTCAGTTGTTCTTTTTGCTGCCGGGCATCATACCTCCCTTTTTGCATGGTTAGCGTCGCGTGACACATCTGAAAACTTCCAGTGACGGACACCGCTTACCATCAACACAGATATAATCCATCGGGTCACAGGTATAATCGCGGTATGAATCATAATGATCGTGTAGTACGCTCAACCCGAGAAGATCCCGTTATGCACTCATAACATAAATTACTGTGAATAGTTTCGATAAGTGTCATGTCGATGTATGCCTGGTGTCGTATAATGATTGCTGACGCGCACGTGTGGTGCGTGCGCGCATGACATGAATAAAGTAAGCTACGGTGTAATGGACGCAATTTCGGACTAATTAATGGTGTTTAGAATTTTAACGGTAACACACCTTTTTTACGCATTAAAATAGAAAAGGATGGTTTCCATGATCAGCCCGGCAAGTTTATTCATTATATATTTAATAAAAGTGTATTAATCTCAAAACATCCATAGATAAATTCCACTCATTTTACGTTATCTTAAAAAATCTTCATCATCCTCAGCCCACATTAGTCCATTGCTGGACATAGGCCTCCCCTAAAGAACGCCATAGCGCCCTGTCTTCAGCTTGACGCATCTGCTGTCCGCAACCTTTCGCAGATCGTCGCTCCATCTAGCAGAGGGCCGTCCCACACTACGCTTGCCGATTCGCAAAAAATCTTACGATAATCTAAATACATACTTAAATTTTAAATGCGAAAGTTCTGATAGATGTTCATTTCCTAAGCTCGCTGAAGTAGCTGAACAGAACCTGCAAAAGTATAATACATGAAAAACATCTGGAACCAAAAGCGCCCTGGTGGGGAGATAGTTCGTGCATGTCATCAACCAATCGCGTGTCTTCCTCCTCCCTTCTCCGTCAATAACCGCAAAACATATCCATAAAATCGACTAGATACATAGGATATATTTTGGTTCAGGATGTTTCTTAACAAATATAACAATCGTCGTCGTTGTTGCAGCCCATGAATGACCCACTACTGAGTCCTCCAAATTTTCTTGGTTTTCTTTCTCTTGCGGCTAGGTAATTTGCCTCTTACGACACCCTCGGGATAGAATGAGTTGGTGACACTGCGTATTCTAAATCCGTCACCACGCGGAATAACAATAGTACTGGTCTGCAGTTCATGTGGTTGCGGTGATAGAATTTCCATTTTCAAACCTACCAATGCAGTGCCAGCGAAAATTGAATTTTAAATAACAAACTGAACCGAGACCTCCAAATCTGCATATTGTATTACATTCCAATATTGAGTTACGTTATTTGTATTTCTGTATCTATACAAGTTGTAACAAAAATCCTATAGCCATCTGAAGTGGGGGGGCTAATTAAAATAAGTAGTCTAAAGTTTAAAATCGTTTTTATCTTGTTGTTTAGAATAAATAGTGTCACTACCCTATTCCAACCTGAGGGTGTCGTATGAGCTGACAAAATTACATGACAAACCTGATAACTTAGCCGCAAGAGAAGGAAACTTGGTACAAAATAAAATCCTTTTTTCTTGACCCGGGGTAAAATCCTCCGCCGCTGTGAGGAGGCGAAGGCATACCCACTAAACGTCCCCGGGGTGTACCGTTCCGCTCATTGCTGCCCTTGTGAGTCCTGACTGTGTCTCCACGGGGACAGCGTGCGCTGGGGGAACAGTGAGAAACGTTCGACCCCATTTCGACACAGTTCCTTTAGGAGCATCCTCCTCTGGAGCTATATTTGCTCCGGTGCCATGCCCGGTACCCGTGGCGTGGCACCCTTCACCCCGGGGTCACTTATCCTATGGAGAGGACTGAGCCAACCCGTGTGGTACAGGCTAATCACCTCAACTCAACTCAAAAGGAACTTTATTTACGTAGGTTTCATCACAAAACTCTTATAAATCGTCATATTTATAAATACAATAATCATCTTACGTGCTCTAGTCACCGGCGCGTGATGTCACCAAACGGTTCCAACGGAAGACCAGCGTTGGCTGTATGGCTAACATTATGCTGAGTTGGGGCCGATTTGTGACACATACACTTATGTACATGTAATTGCTAGATTGTAATTTTTCTCTCCTTCGTTTATACTGTTTTTGTAACTGTATGTCATGCATGACTCATGAGTGTATTTGTTACAAATAAAACTTTTTCTATTCTATTCTATGTTACGGCCCCTGTCCCACACTAGGTGGTAGTCTCCACACACACCTATCAGTCGTCATACCTACATTCACACCTTTCACACACAACTCCTCACTCCTACAATCCCTCCATCTCCCCTGATCGCTCACAATCCCTGCCTGCCCATGTAACTGGGCGGAGGAGTAAAAGAACGCTATTTATTGCTAAGGTGAAATACTATGGTGAAACGTACTCATTTACTGAGTTTTGTACTCTTTTTTCGCAAACCGTAATCTTTAAAAATCCTGTACTCTGAAAGTACTCATTTGTATTGCTAAAGCTCTAAAGCACTTTTGACAGGTTCACAGTGCTTTAATGTCACGCGCGCATATTACCTTTTATATTTGTTTTTTTTTTTTGAGGTCCACTCTTTTTTAACACTGGCACAATGAAGGGGCCGTAGTAACCGACCTTTTTTTGGAGTAGTGTAGGTACTCTTTTCCAACGTAAAAAAGGTGGTCACCTTATTTATTGTCCTAATAATAGTACAATAATTTATGTAATGTCACCAACCCTCACTATTCTATGGGTATCGTAAGGACCGCCAGACGCAGATCACTGCACTAAAATATATAAGCAGTGTAATACTTCTTCAATATTTTAAAAGAAACATTAGCAGCGGTGACAAACATGAAAGTGTATATTATAAATAACCATACGTTGCCTAGCGACATAAAAATAGATAAAGGGCTTTCCATATTTCTATTTGAGTTCTTTCAGCTATATCGTTATAAGCCCAGAAAGGCTATAACGGGGAGTGAGCCATTTTCTTTTCAACTCAAATATGGACACGTATAACGGTAGAGGTCGCGTTACGTAATTTTCCGAACGTATTCGACCGAAAGGATCTAAATAAAAGATAAGGTCTAAAAATGTGAAGTAAAAATAATAATTTAACTACTTAGAAAACTTAGTGTCACCAACCCATACCATCTTTAGGGTGTCATAAGAGGCGACTAAAAGAACACAAAAGACAGATCACCTAGCCCCAAGAGAAGGAAAACTTAATACAAACCCTGTGCCAACCCGGCTGGCTAGCGTGGCACAGTAGGCTTATTTCCCTCCCTGAGTTTGGAGGAGGCCCGATCCAGTAGTGGGTCATTAATGGGCTGAAGCGACGATTAGCACAACTACTACTCAGCCCATACATAGCCCACTACTGGGTCAGGCATCCTCCGGTTACATATAGATTATTTAGTTTACTGTAATTGGTGGAGCCTTGACTCAGTAGTGGGTTATGTATGGGCCAAGTATTAGCCTACTGTGCCACGCTGGCAAGACAGGTTGGCACAGGGTTTTGTATGAAGTATTCCTTCTCTTACTCTTGCTAGGTATTCAGGACTGTCATTTCCTTTAGTCGGCTCTTGCGACACCCTCAGGGTGGAATGGGGTAGTGACACTGTGTGTTATAAATGCGTGGCCACACGGAATACAACCCACAATAACTACAATATATTTTTATACAATAATACATTGACTAAGTTTTAAGTGTTGGTTTAAGCTTTATATGCAACATCATCATCATCATCATCAGCCCACATTAGTCCACTGCTGGACATAGGCCACCCCTAAAGAGCGCCATAGCGCCCTGTCTTCAGCTTGACGCATCCAGCTGCTGCCCGCAACCTTTCGCAGATCGTCGCTCCATCTTTATACAACATACATACAATATATGTGCGAGTGCAATTTTCGGTAGATATACGTATAAAAATAAATATGTTTTATGTTTTTTTCCGTATTGACGCCGTCAATGTGTTTGAGCAATTAGAAATCTTTTTTTAAAAAGAATTAGAAATCTTTTGCAAATTCCCACACATATATGTATGAATCAAAATTAGACCAGCGATTTTAAACGGAATAGATAATGTACAAAGTAATGCTCGCAATGATAATTCGGATTTTAGAAATTAACTTTCTTTTTCTTGAGTATCTTCGTATTTAGCATTTGTAGTTTGTAGTTTTAAAATACCAAACTATTACATAAAACCTCTTAGCCCACTGCTGAGTCGTCGGGTCGTCCTCCTCCAATTACATAGCGGGTAATTAACATACTGTGCCACGCTGGCCAGACGGGTTGGCAAAGAGTTTCGTATAAGTTTTCCTTCCCTCAAGGCCAGGTTATCGGCTCTTACGACATTCTGGATAGAAAGGGGCTGATTACACTAAGTATTCTAAATCCGTCACCAAATGGACGCCAAAAAATGCCGAAATATAATATTTATTTCACATTCAATTTAGTAACATTAAAATAAAATAAATAAATAAAATAAATAAATATCCTTGGACATTTCACACAACGCCATCTCGTCCCAAGTTAAGCAACTTAATGCTTGTGTTATGGTAACGAGATGGATGATAAACTACTTATATACATTTTTTTTTGTAACACATACATATTATAGATAGAAATGACACCCAGACTCCGAGCCAGTGCCTCTGGTTTAGACAAAGACACTGGCCCGACCCCGGAATCGAACCCGGGACCCGTTGATCTAAAGGCGGCACATCTGACCACTAGACCAACGAGGCAGAAGTGTTGAATAAAAGACGTACGTAAAGGACGTCTTCACATAAATATCAAAGCAACCATTCATTACCGTTTTAAGCTCCGCAAGGCTTGAAAGAGCCATTCCGTGATCCTTCCCAAGGGGTTTGAGACTACGCAATTACAAATGGAGAGCTTTCATTATTACAATTTAAAGATACGACGTAGTATTCGTCTTCGTGCTTAAATTTTCCGTGTTTAAGAAAAATATATTCACAATACTCTTTGAAATAATATTTATTACCGTAGGTATAATACCTAGGTGACCTAAGACCTAGTGAGCCTAAGTTCTTTTTGAAGTTATGCAAAATATTAATAATTTAAAAAAAAAAAAATGTTTTTGTTAACTTTTTATTATGAAATCATTACCAGAATTAAACACTTACTAAGGACACTATTGCGACTGTTCCGAAGATTAAATACCTATCTGAAGTAATGCTTTGAGACCATTTTGAACTTCATATTATATTAAATAAATAAATATCCTTGGACATTTCACACAACGCCATCTCGTCCCAAGCTAAGCAACTTAATGCTTGTGTTATGGTAACGAGATGGATGATAAACTACTTATATACATTTTTTTTTGTATATACATACATATTATAGATAGAAATGACACCCAGACTCCGAGCCAGTGCCTCTGGTTTAGACAAAGACACTTGCCCGACCCGGGAATCGAACCCGGGACCCGTTGATCCAAAGGCGGCACATCTAACCACTAGACCAACGAGGCAGTCACTATATATTATTTAAATGAAGAATAGAGATCAAAATGGTTTCAAAGCAGTATTGCAGATAGGTCTTTATTCTACGGAACAGTCGATTGGTTGGAGGTATACTACTATAACTACTACTTAGCCCATACGCGACCCACTGCTGCGTCGGTCCTCCTTCCATTACATTAAGGGTATTAAGCATACTGTGCCACGCTGGCCAGACGAGATGGCACAGGAAAATCCAGCATGTATCAAAGTTTTCTTCTCTTGTGGCTGGCGTCCTTGTCATTTTCTTTTGCCCTTGTCCTTACAACACCCTCTGGTTGGAATGTGGTGGTGACACTGTGTATTTTATGTTGACACTATGTTACACTATATTACCTAAAATGTATATGTCAACTCTGTGCTTAACCTTCTAAGAATGCTATGCATACCTGTAATTAACATAATTACTATAGCAATGTTATATGCTAATAAAGTCAATGCAATTTATGTTGTTGGTGTACTCATGAAATAAATAAATCAATTTGGATTAAATATTTGGCTAAATATGATCACGTCAGTGTGTGCATATTTGAACATGAAGTTGCCACTCATCTCATAACAAGATTAAACCGTGACAGTGAGAGTATCTACTGCCAGTCGCTTACATCTTTTATTCAATTTTGAATCTTTTACTTTACGAAACTTTGGAGATTGGGAGGTTGCGCTAGGGTTGTGTAAATAAGATGTTGAAATTGATATTGGAAAGTATTTTAATACTACTACCATTATTACCCAGCCCGGTCGGGAGTCCTCCTGTTACATGGAGGGTAGTTTTTTAGTTTTTTTTAGTTTTAGCGTACTGTGCCACGCTGGCCGGATGAGCTTCGTATCAAGTTCCTTCTCATGCGGGAAGGTTATCGGCCTTGCGACACTATGTATTAGGCGACCTTAGAATATTAATCACGAACTATTACATAAATACTTTCTTCCGTCGGCAACCCTGCACAAAGAAAAGAAATAACTTTGCTCAAGAGTAAAGATATAAATGACTCTAATAAAATTTTAGAGTAACGAGACGTCAGAAGAACCGTCGCGCGCTTTAAGCAACTGAAGTGTGTATTAAATTGAGCTGTACTTTTGACTGGCAATATATCTTTTTGACATCTCTAGTCTATGTGGATTTAGACTACTTTGTCACCACCCCATTCCATTCTGCGAGTATCGTAAAGCGCCTCGCCCACGATATATTAAAATTACGGAGAGCGACTCTCATAGGGAAATCTAGGACATGTACACATTAGCGAGACTACCCTAGCTAATGTGTCACTACAGTCTACGTAGACAGGCTCGGCTACTCTCGTAAGGCGTCGTGGACGCAGGTACGCAGGCTGGAATGGGGTGGTGACAATATGTCTTCTAAATCCGTCACCACACAAAATAATTTGGATCTGCTGGATGTTAAATGCGTGTCCCTTTATAACACCTGAACTCCTGCATGCTCCAAGACCACGTGTTCTTGTCGTATTTCTTTATTAAATTTGAAATGTGTTTAAAATAATAGCCGGGAATCAAATAAAGAATACATTTCGTCCTGAGGGTCGTAACAGCCGACATAAGGAAATAACAAGGACGATAACCCAGCCACTAGAGAAGGAAAACTTGATACGGAAACCTGTGCCAACCAACGTGGCACAGTAGGCCAATTACCCTCCATGTAACTGGAGGAGGCCTCAGCAGTGGCATCTATACTTTAACAATGACCTTGACTGCGTAGTCGGTTTTTGCGACTCAATGGCGGAGAAGGGATGGGAAACTCACGCGATTGATTGACATGCACGAACTTTCCCCACCACAGCATTTTTTACTCAACATGTTTGCGGCTATTATAATAATGGTAGGCTCTTTTTTCCTCAAAGAAATATCTGCTTGTTCGCTCTTGCCCCAAGGGTCAGAGTTAGATAAGAATAGATACAAGAACCCACTGTTAAATTATTCAACTCTCAGGTAATTTACCAGTGAGTGATGTAATCCAAATTTAAAACATTTTAGTTATAATTCACGGTACACAAATGAGCATAGCAAACCCTAATTACCAAAAAAAAGCAACTAAAATACGCTATAAACATCTTATGGCGGATGTGAAAAAAAAAGTGATACGTACTTACGAGGCCTCGCAATATTTTTCGCAGGCCAAGTTTGTTTTATGAAAATTGTTACACAGAGCGGCATCGTTTTTCGTCTCTGACAGTAATGTATCACGTTTAAGGTGGGATAAGTAGGCCGTACAGCTTCCCTCAATATTTTACTTGATGTTAACATACCACCGTATGCCATCAACGAATTCTCTCGTATTTTTGGTGACATAGTTCGCACTATGACTAGACTAGAGACTAGAGAAGATGAAAGTCTGTAAAAACTGATCGTAATCGGGAACGGGAACTGATGGCAAACGAGCTCGAGGTCGATCCCCAACAAGATGGACCGATCAAATGGAAGACGCGTGCTCCTCCAAGTTTTGTTGTATTGCAAGGGAAGCCATGGATAGGACTCGATGGAGGCACATCATCTACTCCAAATGTAACGCATGCACTGATGACCACGATCCTCAGTCATGAGGGACCGACTAGAAAGAGAGAGGGAACATACTAAAATTATTCCGCGACTGTCTCATTGGTCTATAGGGATTGGATGTGACGCCTTTGGATCTCGGGGTGCCGGGTTCGATTCCGGGGCCGGGCAAGTGTCTTTGTGTAAACCAGAGGCACTTGCTCTGAGTCTGGGTGTCATTTGTGTTTCTGAATTTCATGTTTGTAAACTGCCTTCGCGATACAGGTTATACATATAGAAGATGCTGCAGGGGTAACCTTTTAAAAAATATGTAATAATAATAATAAATATCCTTGGACATTTCACACAACGCCATCTCGTCCCAAGTTAAGCAACTTAATGCTTGTGTTATGGTAACGAGATGGATGATAAACTACTTAGATACATTTTTTTTGTAAATACATACATTTTATAGATAGAAATGACACCCAGACTCCGAGCCAGTGCCTCTGGTTTAGGCAAAAACACTTGCCCGACCCCGGAATCGAACCCGGGACCCTTTGATCCAAAGGCATAGATTAGTTACATAGATAGTAGTGTGGTAACGGATTTACAATACATAGTGTCACCACCCGTACCAACCCGTCTGGCCAGCGTGGCACAGTAGGCTAATTACCTTCCAAGTAACTGGAGGGCCTCAACAGTGGGTCATCTATGGGCTGAGCAGTAGATAATACTGTGCCACGTTGGCATGTCTACACAGGGTTTCGTATCAAGACTGCCTCGTTGGTCTAGTGGTTAGATGTGCCGCCTTGGATCAACGGGTCCCCGGTTCGATTCCGGGGTCGGGCAAGTGTCTTTGTCTAAACCAGAGGCACTGGCTCGGAGTCTGGGTGTCATTTTCTAACTATAATATGTAGGTATTTACAAAAAAAAAATGTATATAAGTAGTTTATCATCCATCTCGTTACCATAACACAAGCATTAAGTTGCTTAGCTTGGGACGAGATGGCGTTGTGTGTAATGTCCAAGGATATTTATTTATTTATTATTTATTTATTTAAGTCTTCTTTCTCTAGGTTCTCGGCCTTGTCATTTCCTTTTATCGGCTCTTAGGACACCCTCAGGGTTGAATGGGTTGATGATTGTATTCTAAATTCGTCATGACAGGGACAGATAGATGACGTTTTACTGGAGAACGATATATAATAATGAACATTTGTACACTGTTAAAGATTAAAGGGCAAGCTCTGCAAGATATGTTTTCGTGACGCAAATTGTTTTTAAGGTATGTTTTTAAAGTAAATAATCTATATGACATATAAACTTATTTATTACGTTTGACGCAGTGGTTGAGCGATCGACTGCTGCGCAGCATGTCGCGGGTTCGATTCCCGCACGGAAGAAATATTTTTAAGACCTACAAGTATTTGTTCCGGGTCTGGGATTTTTCTATCTACCTATAATATGTATGTATTTACATAAAAAAAATATTTACGTAGTTTATCATCCATCTCGTTACCATAACACAAGCATTAAGTTGCTTAGCTTGGGACGAGATGGCGTTGTGTGAAAATGTCCAAGGATATTTTTTATTTATTGTTAAGACAAGTGACTAGCAACTAAACAAGTAATTCTAATACACGTATCTTATTCAGGTTGTAACCCTTAAATATGTCAGCAGTGGGTCATTTATGGGTTGAGTAGTAGTAGTACATGTATAGTGGAAATAATGATGCGCTATTGTAAGCAAGATTTACATACACACAATAGTATGAAGTCATGTGAATACATGAAGTCATGACTTTAATGCATATTTTTGCCACTAGTTAGGTAGGTCAAGAATTATCTATACTAATATATAAAGCTGCAGAGTTTGTTTGTTTGTTTGTTTGTTTGAACGCGCTAATCTCAGGAACTACTGGTCCGATTTCAAAAATTCTTTCAGTGTTAGATAGTCCATTTGTCGAGGAAGGTTATAGGCTATATTTTATTTTCAAAAGAATTAGGGATCCGTATGTAAATTGCGATTTTGTAACCTAAGGTGTAAAATCGAAAACCTATTTATGCGTGCGCTGCAAAAACGATTGACAATAGAACAAAATGAAGTACTACGAGTTTGTAGGTCTTATTAAAATCTACAAAAAAGTCCGCGAGAGCACATATCTTACTACATATCATAGTTTAGTCACAATAACCACTTTTATATTCATAAAAAAAAATGCATAGAGATAAGCACGGGTTCGAAGTCCACGCGAGCGAAGCCGCGCCCAAAAGCTAGTTTTAGTATACGAGTGTAAAGTTAATTTCTATCTAAAATCATTATCACTATCACTACATATTTTCAAACAAAGTCGCTGTCGTCTGTCCGTCCCTATGCATGCTTAAATCTTTAAAACTACGCAACGGATTTTGATGCGGTTTTTTTAATAGATAGAGTGATTCAAGAGGAAGGTTTATATGTATAGCGACCCGCCCCGGCTTCGCACGGGTGGAATTATGCGTGTATTATACCTATAAATACTATAATGAATACGATTGTAAAGTGGAAAGTACTTTTACGTTAGCTCCGATAACATTTCGTTGAATAATAACGAAAGTGCGGAACAGTTTCGTGACCAAGATAGATAAATTTGAAAGTGATAAAGATACGGTAAACGATATCGCGCGGTTGCTTGGGCAACTTGAAATTATTGGAACGCAATTAAATAAAATTTTATAAATTTAACAAATAACAATATTATGTATTTCGTAGATTTCTATAGATGCCACCCATTCCATCCAGAGTGTCGTAAGAGCCGACAAAAGGAAATGACGAAGCCGAACCTAAACTTTTTTTTTTGTTCCCCGGGGTAGAATCCTTTATGGACTTCGTCACCGGCCACGGGGATGGCCAGCGAGGGGAGTGTGGGACTCTCCCCCATAGTGGGGGCCTAACCACTAAACCTCCCCGGGGTGATCCAACTCGCGTCCTGTTGCGGCATTGTGGGATCTGATGCAGAACCACGAGCCGAACCTAACCTAACCATGTGCCCACCCGTCTGGCCAGCGTGGCACAGTATTCTAATTACCCTCTCTGTGATGGGAGGAGGCCTGCCTCAGCAGTGGGTCATTTATGGCCTGAGTTGTAGTGGTAGTAGATATCTACTACACTGTTCATATTTGGCCCATCCATTTTTTACTACGTTTATTTTTTTGTGTGACATCAGTAGGTACTGCTTCGTGTGGTGGCAGTCCATGATCGATGTGGAGATGGATCTCACCATCCCATTGCATCCTGAGGGTGTCGTAAGAGCGGACAAAAAGATATGACAAGGCAGAACACCTAGCCGAAGGAGAAGAAAAGCTTAAAACGAAACGCCTGGAGGCACACTGTAGGCTAAATTCCCTTCTTAAATTGGAGGAGGTCCGATACAGCAGTGGGACTTTTACGGGCTAAGAAGTAAATTGTACATTTTTAAGATAGGACAGGGTTGCCAACACTGTCATTTAATTACAAGCTCAGCGATACCTAATACTGATTCTGAGGTATTAGCACGAGAACCACATGATTACATTAAAATTATTAAAATAAAGAATTATAATCACCAAACTCATCAATACAACCCTCCAAGCTCATAGAGGTGCAAGAATGACTTTGAGCTTGAAAAAGTTTTTCTTGCACCTTTATGAGCTTGGAGGGTTGTATTGATGATTTTAATGATTATAATTCTATAACTACATACGTCTTACAGCCGCGAATAACATTTTAATCAACATACAACCTAGCACTGACCCACAAATTGCAAAAAACGTAAGAAAATTTGAATTTCGCGGGCTACCCTGGAACATTCACCTTAATCAGGCAATTAAATAGCAAAACAATAACTTCAGAAGAAACAATAATAACTATGGAATCATGAAATACTTTTGTTGTCTAACAAATACACTAACCTGCAATACTAGGTACTACACTTTTAATACATATACCTATTTTTTTTCTAAACTACAGAAGTAAGGGTTTTAAAATAAAAACGTTTTAAAGCAAATGTTATCAGTTTTCTATGTAACTATAGCAAACTCTACAAACTTTTTTCGAGTCCTTTTTATTTCGAAAATATATATCTTTTATAAAGTTATTGTAATATTAAAATTGTGATACTTAGTTTTGCAGCCCAGTGTAGTTAGACGCAACAACTACACAAAATACGTATGGTTTAATTATTTGAAATATATCATCTGAATCTAAAAAATTAAATTAAAAATTTAAAAAAACCCCCGACACAATTACCTTTAAAAAGTAAAAAATAAATACATCGCGTTGGGGGACCGCTCCCACTTATTTATTACCTGCCCCTGGTCTGTATTGAAATCGCTTCATCCGTTCGCGAGCTACGGTGCCACAGACAGACAGACAGAAGACAGACCGACAGACAGACACGTGTAACTTATAACACCCCTCTTTTTGCGTCGGGGGTTAAAAATACATAATGTCATCCATCACCCTATTCCATCCTAGGATGTCTTAAGAACCGAATGAAAGAAGACAAGGCAGATACCTAGCCAAAAGAGAAGACTTGTTATAAGACTCAAGGTGTCTTTGTATTCGTCGGGCTGGCACGTAGTACAACAGGCCAATCCCTCTCTATAAATAGGTGTGGTGACGAATTCTACCGTGTGGTGACGGATTTAGAATACGCAGTGTCACCAACCCATACCATCCTGAGGGTGTCGTAAGAGGCGACTAAGGGAACGCAAATGGTAGATCACCTAGCCGCAAGAGAAGAATAACGGTGGTGACATTGTGTATTCTAAATCCGTCACCACACGGGCACCAATGGATTAATAGTTAATTATGGTATTCAGTGAGATTTTACCTGGCGTTACGAAAACAATGTGTCAAGAATTCCCAAAATTTCGTCGCAACAATTACATGTAATATACATTATTTGAATATGTTCCAACTTACAGTGGCTTTAGTTCTTTGCCGCAGTAATTGTAATATGTAATTGTATCGACTGCCTCGTTGGTCTAGTAGTTAGATGTGCCGCCTTGGATCAACGGGTCCCCGGTTCGATTCCGGGGTCGGGCAAGTGTCTTTTTCTAAACCAGAGGCACTGGCTCGGAGTCTGGGTGTCATTTCTATCTATAATATGTATGTATTTACAAAAAAAAAAAATGTATGTAAGTAGTTTATCATCCATCTCGTTACCATAACACAAGCATTAAGTTGCTTAGCTTGGGACGAGATGGCGTTGTGTGAAATGTCCAAGGATATTTATATTTATTTATTAATATGTATCGCATATAATATTACAACTTTGCTAATTGAACAATATACATAATTATACAGAAAATATAGACTATTTTATAATTGAGGAAAAACATCGGTATGCACCCTTGCACGGCAACTGTGATTTATGTAAATAAGTAAGACGATCACCCGGAACGTGTTTGACCGTAAACCTGTTGCCATATACTGTCGATTGGTACCATCAACGAATTGACGTTCTAAAGATAGTACACAAATATTCAGAACATAATTTACAATGCCAAGATAATGAGTAATGTAATTCCTCAATGATAAGAATGAATTCATGTTATTATTTTGCACAGTTTTAACAATGACGACGGCGGGGAATTGCACAAATCAATCCAAACCTAAATATATATGTATCGTGCGTATCTTTTATGTAAAGAGAAAGGTTTGGACAGTTATAAAATTACAGTACTTACTTTTACAAGAGTAGTATCATTCACGTTCAAGCGTGCAAAGTCCGCAGATTCCGAAGTCCGGTTAATCAATGCAATTTTGCCGAGCACCGGCACTCACAATTCAAGTACATAATGCACAGTTGGCCAGATGCTCCACTTGTTCTTCTACGTGTATATTAGAACCGCACAGTTACACCGATACACAAGTTACAAGAGCTCCTTTCACTAGAAACATCGAACATAACTGTTATTGTCAAAATTCATTGCGGCCGGTCATCTAGAAACATTGGTCGCGACAATATTAAAATAATGTGAAAACAAGAATTGTTTGACTGGTTTAAAAGGGCAGGTTTTAGTCAGAGGCGATTTGTTTATCGGTCGCGGAGGTGCAACGGTTGGCAGACAGTAGCACACGACTACCTAGCAAGGCCACCGGCAGCGACTACCGTGGATCGCCACCGAGCAATGCCGAGCGCAGCCGAGTTGAGCAACTTGCCGCCAAATCGTGTCGTATTTGCGCACACCTATTTTTCCATGCGTGATAGAGCCAGATATCTCCGAGGAGCTAAAGAGTTCGCGCTCAATTTATTTAATATCCCTCCTTTTGAATAAAAAGTAGCCTTTTTTTTTTCAATTTCATCGGTGTCCACACCGGTCCGTCCTGATTTGGATAATTAACAGTAGGTATTATTTTTATTAATTCGATATTCGACCTGGTTAAGGTCGAGGGAAAGCAGTGGATGCGGGCGGCCCAGGACCGGCCTTTGTGGAGATCCTTGGGAGAGGCCTATGTCCAGCAGTGGACATCTTTGGCTGAAATGATGACGATGATGATCTATGAAGTAGATAGAGAAAACTGGAACAAAAACCAATGGAAAAAAATATTATCCAAATCGGTTTACAAATGACGGAATCACAAATATTAAGTCCGTAAGTAGTCATATATTGTCACCACCCCCTTCCATCCAGAGGGTGTCGTAAGAGCCGACAAAAGCAATTAATATGTCCGAAATCCTATCCGCAAGAGAAGGAAAACTTGATTCGAAAGCTAGCTTGGCACAGTATACTAATTACCCTCCTTGTTACTGGAGGAGGCCCAACTCAGCAGTGGGTCTTCTATGGGCTGAGTCGTCGTCGTTTCAGCCCATGAATGACCCACTGCACGGCACAGCACTACGGAGTCGGGCCTCCTCCAAATTCATGGAGGGGCTGAGTAGTAAACATTAAAAATATACAAACGAATTGAGAACCTCCGTTTTTAAAAATATTTCGTCTGTCGACATTGTCACTTTAAAAATGGCAACCGCAATATGGCCCGTTGAATATGATGACATAGCAAAAAATACATTTCTGAATGTTCCGAAAGATTTAGACGCTAACTAGAATAGTTTGATCATTAGTATAATGATTTTGTGGAAACTTAAATAAATTTGAACCTTATAGTCGCTAGAATGTCGGTTCGTTTTGAATATCCGTTTAATAATAATGTCCATGACGGATTAACGGACTTGGTGTCGTAAGAAAACTGACAGTATATAACCTGATGACTGCCATTCTACCATCTATAGCATTCATTACACGTAGTCAGTATGCAGCGTGAACAATAGCAGTTAGACCAGCCAGACCAGCTGGTCTAACCATGGCGGGTTGTTCTCTTCCCTGCAATATGGTTGAGGAGGTGGCTGCCACTTGCGTCATGCTTGTGAACAGGTGCCGTTGCGGGTGGTCGGTTCGCTCGGGCGTTAGGTTACTATTGATGATTAGATCTGGCTGATGTTTGGCCCTTTGCGACTATTGCGCGAGTTTGCTCTCACAAATATGTCTTATCACGACCTTGTACCTAAAAATGGCGATCCAAAAAGAGCAAAAACTACAGAGTTTCTTGCCGGCTCTTCTCTGTAGAGCTGCATTCCGAACTGGTGGTAGATGGTAAATTTTGAATTTTATTTTATTGTTTGACTTGTCAAAAGAGCTCTACTGAGGCAACTTGATTAAATGAGACTTGAATACGATTACCGGTTTACACGGGTCGCAGGCGGCCAGCGTGCCACAGTACGGTAATTAACCTCCATGTAATGGGAGGAGGAAGTCAGCGGTGGGTCATGTAAGGGCTGAATCGTAGTAGTAGTACCTCTGGTTTATACAAAGACCCTTCCCCGACTCCGGAATCGAACCAGGAACACGTAATCCAAGGGTGGCACCCCTAGTTAATCAAATGCTGTAAATTCTTATCACTACATAGTATAAAACAAAGTCGCATCCTTCTGTCCGTCCCTATGTATGCATAAATCTTTAAAACTACGCAACGGATTTTGAAGCGGTTTTTTTTAATAGATAGAGTGATTCAATGGGAACGTTTATATGTATAACTCACCCCCGCTTTGCACGGGCAAAGCCGGGGCGGGCGACTAGTCTATAATATACAAGAAGGTAATGATTTGCTAATCAATCTATGATTAGCAACATCCGTCGAAACACCGGAAGTATTTACAATTTACCTTGACACCAAGTAAGAACCAGTTATACAGATACCCTTGTAACTTAATCAATCAGAAGAAAGCTGTTTTTTTTTTTAATTTATCATTCGATTAGCTAGCCGCAGGTTTGCTCGCGTGGACCTGATCTGTTTATCAAAGTATCTAGAAATTAATTGAGTAGTAAAGTAGGTACTACTTTATTGTTAAATTTAATTTAGCATATATTCATTAAATTTATACAAAAAAAATATTTTGAGATTGTTTCTATAGTTTAAAATAAATGCATCTTATTTATAGACATATCGTGTGGTCACGGATTTAGAATCACCTTTATCCATCTTGAGCGTAAGGGTCGACAACAGGAAATGCCAAGGCCGATTACCTAACTGCAAGAGAAGGAAACGAAACCCTGTGTCAACGCAAATCCAAATTCATGGAGGGAAATTAGCATATTGGGCCACGCTGGCACAGAGTAGGTATCAATTCTCGCGTAATCGGAGGGCGAGGCTTAAGACTAAGGGTGAGGCCAAACCGAACCCGACCGAAATTACGCGACTCACAACTCACAAAATAACGCTCGTTTGGCAGGCCAACAGTATTTCTGCTGGGCAGAATTTCAGCGACCGAAATTACGCGACTGACACACATTTTGAATTTAATTGAATTTAATTTGAATTTCCTATCGGGGACTGAATCCCGTGGCCCTGGTTCGGACATTAGGATCGCCATCGGTTTTAGTAGGTAGAACGGGGTGCACCATCTCTACGCGCCCCGGAGTACCTTAAAAGGGTCAGCGCCGACGGGCGGAGTGGCGGCGAAGAGGCTATTTCAGTAACGATTTAAATTCAACCTAAAACTCTTCAGAATACATCTGTATTTAGAATACGCGACGCGCGTCGCAAGCCGCGCGTCGCTCGCCGTCATTGTATTTCGTTGTGCCAAATACAGTTGTATTCTGAAGCGCTTTAGGTTGAAATTAATGTTACTGAAATAGCCTCTTCGCCGCCACTCCGCTGGTGGGCGCTAACCCTAATCCGGTTACTCAAAACGGCCAGGAATCCATGAGGATCTTCGACGTAAAAAAAGGGTTGGCATCAACTATAAGGTTAAATATTCTCTTTCAGCTGGTTGATATGCCTCTTGTGTTCTTTTGGTTGCCTCTGACGACACCCTCAATATGCTATGGGTTGGTGACATTTTGTATCCGTCTCCACACGGTAAGGTCATCAGGAGTGGAGAAAAACCACCGCGATCTATAAATAGCGTAGTGTTGTTATATTGCTTTTGTATAACTCGAATAATATCTATAGATTAGCATGAGTCGTTTCGCTTCGCCTTTAGCATGTCATCCATTCTAATAAGTCCGCAGTGTATAGATATCCGTGTGGTGAGGGGTTTAGAATACATAGTGTCACCACCCCATTTCATTCCGAGGGTGTCGTAAGAATAAATAAAAAATAAAATACATTTCACACAACGCCATCTCGTGCCAAGCTAAGCAACTTAATGCTTGTGTTATGGTAACGAGATGGATGATAAACTACTTAGATACATTTTTTTTTGTAAGTCCATACATATTATAGATAGAAATGACACCCAGACTCCGAGCCAGTGCCTCTGGTTTAGACAAAGACACTTGCCCGACCCCGGAATCGAACCCGGGACCCGTTGATCCAAAGGCGGCACATCTAACCACTAGACCGACGAGGCCGACAAAGTGAAAAGTCAAGGCCGAAAACCTCGCCGCAAGAAAAGGAAAAAAACGAAACCATGTACCAACCCTTCTGGCCAGCGTGGTACAGTAGGCTAATTACCCTCCCTGCGACGAGAGGAGGCCTTCTTTTTTTTTTTTTGTTGTCGCTGGGGAAATGCTTTATGCATACCACCGCCCCCCGGGGCAGAGGTCGGTGATTATGTGGGACTCCGACAAGGGTCGTCTACCCAAGAGTCATCTACCCAATAAAACCCCAGCGGTATACCCTCACACGGCGCGCTTGGGGCGCCACAAGTTCGCGTAAACGCATTCTACTGTGACGCCCCGGCGCGTGGTGCCCGCAACGGGCAAGCGAATGTCAGAGAGGGCGTCCCGGTACACTGGGACGCCCTCAGTCATCGAGGCTTTCGTCGATGGCGGTTCCCCCGACCCACCAACTGCCTCTCAGGCGAGGGCAGAAGGGGTTCGCATCGTCACGACCCCCCTCCACTCCTGCCTACGTCCGCGGCGCGGGTCACCCTCTGAACTACCTTATTTAATAGCCATAATACAATTCTGCAAACATTTCATAGCCTTAAGGCTTTTAGCTTATAGCTTTTTGTGCCCGAGCAGACAGGCAAAGATCGGCAAAGTTTTGAAGATAATAATAAACATTCATTGTCTCGTGCAAATGCCCTAAAGGAGCGTAAAGTTTTAGGCGTAAATGGATGATTGTACCCCAGACGAGGTGGTACATACCATATGTCTGGCAGGGGCCTGCCACGCCTTTGACCCGACGCGGCGACGATACCTATAACTCGTCTCCGTAGAGCGAGAAATAAACAAGTCTCCAAAAATATGTAGTTAAATTTCGACTTAAGGTATTACCTACTTAGGTTAAAAATGTCTAAACACTTTTTAAGACTTAGTTAATTCGTCTTAAACAGAGACGAACTGTAGTCGGGGATTTCTTAACCGTGCGTATGCTCTGTAAACTTCGCTATCGCGGTTTAGGACCTTCTGGTAATTCGCATTTGTAGGTGTTATTTCTTGATGTTAATAGTTCAGATTTTTTGGGTAAATTGTGTAAACTACGTAGGGTGCTGGTCGCTACAAAGTTTTGCAATGACAGGCAAATGTCTATGCCAGAATATTTATGTTATTACTTCTCAGCCCATAAATGACCCACTGCTGAATCGGACCTCCTCCCGGGAGGTACATGGAGGGTAATTAGCCTACCGCGAGACGCTGGAATTTTCGTATGAAGTTCGTATGTTCGTATGAGGTTTTCATCAGTCAGTTCAGTTATCGGCATTATCATTTGCTTTTCTCAGCTCTTACGTCAGCTTACACTGTGAAAATCTCCAGAGGTTTTCCTCAGGCCTATATCCAGCAATAGCTGAAGTTATGATCATGATGACTGAGTAATAATTTCGTAATGGCGGTATTCGATACAAATGTTCTGAGCAATTTCTTGGGAAATTTCATTACTTACTTGAACTAACTTATGTCAGTCTCAAAGGAATCTAAACAGTGTTTGGTTCAATGGAATAGCGTAGTTATACAGGATGTAACAAAATAGACATCATCTATAGTTACGAAGATTCGATAACAACCGGAGGCGGGTAATAATACTACTACTCAGCCCATATATGACCCACTGTTGAGTCGGACCTCCTCTAACTACATGGAGGGGCCCATATATGACCCACTGTTGAGTCGGACCTCCTCTAACTACATGGAGGGGCCCATATATGACCCACTGTTTAGTCGGACCTCCTCTAACTACATGGAGGGGCCCATATATGACCCACTGTTTAGTCGGACCTCCTCTAACTACATGGAGGGGCCCATATATGACCCACTGTTTAGTCGGACCTCCTCTAACTACATGGAGGGGCCCATATATGACCCACTGTTTAGTCGGACCTCCTCTAACTACATGGAGGGGCCCATATATGACCCACTGTTTAGTCGGACCTCCTCTAACTACATGGAGGGGCCCATATATGACCCACTGTTTAGTCGGACCTCCTCTAACTACATGGAGGGGCCCATATATGACCCACTGTTGAGTCGGACCTCCTCTAACTACATGGAGGGGCCCATATATGAACCACTGTTGAGTCGGACCTCCTCTAACTACATGTAGGGGTCCATATATGACCCACTGTTGAGTCGGACCTCCTCTAACTACTTGGAGGGGCCCATATATGACCCACTGTTTAGTCGGACCTCCTCTAACTACATGGAGGGTCATTGTGCCACGTTGGCCAGATGGGTTGGTACAGGGTTTCGTTTCAAGTATTCCTTCTCTCGCGACTAGGTGTTTTGTCTTGTCATTTCCTATAGTCGGCTCTTACGACACCCTCAGGATGTAATAGGGTGGAGACACTATGTATTCTAAATCCGTCACCACATGGACATATATTTATATATAGAGAACTCTCCTTGATGCCATGTGGGTTGCCTGGAAGAGATTGCTCTTTAACGATAAGGCCGCCTATTATACAAGTGACTTAAAAATGTATACTATCGTAATTGTTACTGTTGTGTTTACTGTATAATAAAGAGTGATCTATTTAGACAATAATAATAACCAGATCGGAAACGTTTGAACTTAGAAGTGCTTACTTAAAACAGCTGAATCGCTTTTCAATAAAATATATCTAACACCGCTAGGAAGGAAATCTGCTTTAAAATTCGTCGTTACAGGCACGTCAAAACTTATAACTAGGTACTAAGTAAGTATATTAAAACGAATATATTTTGGTTTATGTACTGTGTATACATACGTACGCATTTAGTATAAAAATAAATACTTCGCGTTGGGGGACCACTCCCACTTATTTATACCTGAGCCCTGGTCCCCCAACGCGAAGTATTTATTTTTATTTTATACTTTTTATAGGTACATACTTATTATAATGTAGATTTTGTTAAATTGCACGTGATGCGCTTTCATTTGAGACCCCACTCGATTATATTTGCAGACATTCGGTTATTCTTCCCCACTTTCACCCCTCATAACTGTTAAACGGCTCACCCGATTTTCATCAAACATGTCTAAGAACACTCGCCCGTAACTCACCTTTCATACAAAAAAAACTTTATTGAAATCGCTTCATCCGTTCGCGAGCTACGGTGCCACAGACAGACAGACCGACAGACAGACAGACAGACAGACACGTGAAACTTATAACACCCCTCTTTTTGCGTCGGGGGTTAAAAAGTGGTTATTTTATTATTACAAACTCGTGCATCGCGAGCCTTTTTACCGCGCACGTGCAAGATGTGGACTACCTCCCAAAGTGTTTCCTCTGCGCTACAACATGGGGCTCTTCAAAAGAGCCGGCAAAAGGCTGGCAACGCATCTTCTCCCGTTAGGTTGCAGATGTCCTGGGCGACGGTGACCACTTTCCATCAGGTGGACCACCTGCTCGTGTGTCGTCTTATAATATAAAAAAAAATACGAACAGACACTCCAATTTTATTTATTTGTATAGATATGATACATAGTAATTTCATCGACAGAACTTCGTTGTTCCTAGTCGTCGTCGTCGTTTCAGCCCATAAATGACCGACTACTGGCTCGGGCCTCCTCCAAATTCATGGAGGGAAATTAGCCTACTGTGCCACGCTGGCAAGACGGGTTGGCACAGGGTTTGTATCAAGTTTTCCTTCTCTTGGGGCCAGTGGCGGATTTACCAGTAGGCTGGAGCCTAGTGCTGCATGTTTTAAGGGGCGGCAGATGTGGACGTCTAAAAAATGGTAGTCCTCACAAAGAGTGGACGTCAAAAAAAATGGTAGTCAAAAAGAGTGGACGTCTAAAAAATGGTAGTCCTCACAAAGAGTGGACGTCAAAAAACATGGTAGTCAAAAGAGTGGACTTCTAAAAAGGTCGCAACATCAAAGCGCGTCTAAAAAAACGTCTCAAGAACTGTAGAGGCGGCATAAAAAGCCTACGGGCGGCAAATCTGTAAATCCGCCATGCTTGGGGCTGGTCGCCTCTGAAGTTGTTCTTACTTAGTACATATATTAAATGTATATGTCTTTTTTGCTACATACTAAAAGGTTAGATTGTGGTTACAAGTGAAATATTGCTTTAATTCTCGCTAAAACTTTGGATTAAGCCTCGACCTAGTCACCTGGGATTTTACGTCAAGCAATGTATGAACAATATTAAATACGTACTACTAGTTTAAAACTATCTTACTAATTTGTTAGCATCGTGTAATAAAAGTTCGTAATTTATATTTAAAACTTATTTCGTTTTATAATTTAAAAAATGCAATGTGTAATGTAAAAAACCTCGAAAATAACGGGTCAATATTCCATAACAAACCTTGTATTAATACACTATTACACAACGTCTGTATTATGAAACCAATATTCGAAAAATTGTGTGCATTTAACAAAAAATAATAACAATTTGCAGTAGGTATACTGACGATTTTACACGTGTTAATATGTAATACTTATCTTTTAGCTGACTTATTCTGGAATTTGCACGACACGCAAAAGGTTTCATAACCCAAAAATTAAATACTCCGTGAATTTGAGCGAACTGGGTGCAATCAGAGAACATAATAACAAATTTTCAACAAACAATCTTGTTAAATTTTCTTTACGTTGCTTCAAAGAAGTACTCAGGACTAACAATAAAAGTGAATTATAATGTAGAAAATCATCATCATCATTTCAGTCAATAGACGTCCACTTTTCGACATAGGCCTCCCGCAAGGATTTCCACGTAGGCCGGGCCATCCCTTATCGGCGACCTTAACCAGGTCGAGGCCTACCAGCACTGCACTTTCCGGAACGCGGTCGCCACCTGAGGAATTTTCTGCCCATCATCAGGATGCTGCATCAGGCGTCAGTCCTGCGAACTATGTGCCCTGCCCATTGCCACTTAAGTTTGGCAATCCTGTGGGCTATGTCGGTACCTCAGGTTCTCCTGCGTGAAATACGTATTTCATTCTCATTTTTCCTCATCTCATTCGACCTCCATTGCCCTTTGGGTGACTTTGAGCCTTCTGATAGAGCCCATGTAAAATAATACAAATAATGAATTACTATAAATCTTAGAGACCAAATGATAAAACTTACTGTGATATGATACTAACTACTACTGGTCGTTACGCAAATCAGGTTAGACCGAAAAAAGCAACAAATGTTTGTCTCGCTTTTTCATGCTTTCAAATAATATTTTCGTAACTGTCCAGGGCCGGATTTAGGGGTCCAGAGGCCTCGGGGCAATAAAGGAGTGGAGGCCCACTTGCCCCAAATTATTTTCCAAATAAAATGAACAATTTTTTCAGTCGAGTTTTTCAATGAAATTACTAAGTATTACTAGTTGAAATTTGAAAGATTTTTTTTTCCGAAGTCTCTATTGTGGAGGCCCCCTGCTTGTGGAGGCCCCGGGCCTCTCGCCCCGGTTGCCCCCCCCTGTAGGTTGCCACTGTCTATCCATCCATGTTGCCCCACATAATTCGCATTGCTGAGTCGAGCCTCCCCCCACTACAAGGAGGGTAATTATACTACCATGCCGGCCAGAATGTCACAGGGATTCGTTGCAAGTTTTCTTTCTCTTGCGGCTAGCTTTTCGGTCTTGCCTTTTGTCGACTCTTTGTAGTAAGAGTCTACATCATCAGGATTTAATGAGCTGGTGGCACTATATTGTCCAAATCACCACACGGATGTGACAGAAGTAATGTGTAACAGATTACGAAGCTTGTGGGAAATATGATAGCTGGACAGCGCACTTCCGATGGAACACACGTTTCGGATTTAAACATCGGAACGGAAGTCTTGTGTATCTCCAATTCTCCATCATACATAAAAATAGAAAAATATTTTTTTTTTAGAAAATATATCCAGCTGTAATACATTTTAATGAAAGACATTACACAAATATTCAATTATTTTTTTGTTCAGAACCCTTTGTGGGCTCTTTCACAGCACTTTGCTGAATATCATCACATGATCAAATCTAAGTAAAGTTTAAGAGTCTTTAAACTCAAACTCAAACTCAAAAGGAACTTTATTTACGTAGGTTTCATCACAAAACTCTTATAAATCGTCATATTTACAAACACCATTATCATCTTACGGCCTCTGTCCCACTCTAGGTGGTAGTCTCCACACACACCTATCAGTCGTCATACCTACATTCACACCTTTCACACACAACTCCTCATTCATGCAATCCCTCCATCTCCCCTGATCGCTCACAATCCCTATGTTCACTCACATTCATGCCGAAACTACCACCGGTTCGGAAGGCTGCTCTACAGAGAAGAGCCGGCAAGAAACTCTGTAGTTGCTTTATGCAGAGTTTCTTGCCGGCATACAGACAAACATTCATTTCTTAAAGGACATACAGACAAACATTCATTTCTATATTTCAAATAGAAAGAAAGAAAGAAAGAAAGAAACGTGTTTATTTTGTTCTCACATCTGAGCGGTACAAAAGACAAGTTACAAATAAGATAAACTTAAAAAAGTAAAAATACAATATATTTAAGTAACAATAACAAATTTTTAATATCCTGTTTTGTGAGAACAAAAAAGGACCATAGCTCAGCATATGCCACATCATAACAATAAATGACGCAGCGCTGGTATTCTGCTAGGCCCTTGAGCGACTACACGGGCATCGGACAGCTAGGTATCCATACATACATACAATAAATAAATAAATAAATAAATAAATAAATATCCTTGGACATTTCACACAACGCCATCTCGTCCCAAGCTAAGCAACTAAATGCTTGTGTTATGGTAACGAGATGGATGATAAACTACTTAAATACATTTTTTTTTTTGTAAATACATACTTATTATACATACTTATTATTATACAATAAATATAAAAAAGTTGATACAAATCAGAATTATGCTTAAAGTCTGTCTACGCCATAGAATTTATAAAAACAAGAAAAGAAAAGCTGACAAATTTATGATAGGCAATAAGACATTGACAACATGACAAGCCATTAATCTAAGAAGAAGAAGAAGAAGACATTGACAATTTGACAGCTGACGTCAAATAAGCGCGGGGTTCTCACCAGTTCAAAATTCGAACAATGCATTTCTAGGAATTGTAGGTGAGATTAGATTCAATATGTTTAAGTATTTTAGTTTATTCTGTGACTATGTGTACTGTTATTAATTATTGTTTGTGTGCTGTGTTAATATTTTGAGTGAAATAAACTCGTGCAGTGATACTATTTGTGTGCTTTATCGTAAGAGTTGAATAGATTTTGTATTCTACTGATCTTATTTCATTTTGGGACGCTACCTATTTATTTGTAAAACCTATAGAAACAAACAGACACAAAATCGACCGCTGGAATGACAACCACCTGGCATATAAGTGTATATCAATGGTAAGTTTATTTATCTTGTTTTTGTATAGTTAGTAGATGTTCTTTATAACGTTTATTAAAGCAAGAAACTGATTTTAGGGCACGGAGTGGTGGCGGCAAGTCATTCCAGCATCTAGTGGCAGCAAATTTAAAACTGCCACGAAAAGCCGCGGTTCGATGTCTAGGAGTGATAAGAAGATATGAAAAAGCCCTAGTTTTATGTTTATTATGGTCACTGGTCCATGTAAGCTTTTTGTAGAGGTATTCTGGCCTTTCAGACAGAATGACACCAAAGAGAAGGGTGGCCAGATGCAGTTTTCTACGCATTGTCATTTTCATCATGTTCGCCTGATTAAGAAAGGAAGTTATATGTGAACGAGGTGGTACATGAAAACAATAACGTGCGCAAGCATTTTGAACCCGTTGCAAAAGCCGCTCGGTTCTACTGAGCAAACAGCTCCCATACACTGTGTCAGCATAGTTGAGTTTTGACAGTATAAGGGACTCACACAGCATGATGCGCATATCTACATTAATGTATGGTCGAACTCGATACAACAGCCTGAGCCGGTAAAAACAATTGCGCACAGCTTCATTTATGTGGGTTTCAAACTGAAGTAAGCCATCCATGACTACTCCAAGGTTACGCACCTCCTGAACCTGTTCTATCCGACCCCCATCAATTTTTACTATAGGGTTAGTATTTTTAATTTTTTTTATTAAGTCTCTAGAGCCTAAGATCAAGCATTTTGATTTTTTTGGGTTAAGCACAAGAGAGTTTTTCCTTGCCCATTCTGAAACTCTATCCAAATCCTCATTAATGCTATTTACAGATGCTGGACAGCTCTGTGGGTGACAGGATATATACAGCTGTAGATCGTCTGCATACAAATGAAACCTACTGTTAATAATGGTACTGGCTATGTCTGCAGTGTAAATAATAAAGAGAAGCGGACCAAGAATGGACCCCTGTGGGACACCCCTTACCACTGGACTCAGCGAAGATACATCACAACCACCATCTTTGTCAGTTGGCAGACAAACAAATTGATAACGGTTGCTCATGTAGCTGTCAAACCAATGCAGGGCCACTGAGTCACAGCCATAATAGGCAAGCTTTGAAAGTAGTAGGGGGGGACTTATTGAATCAAAAGCACGCGAGAAATCGAGTAAAGTGAGTAAAGTCCCCTGCCCCTGATCCCTGGCCTGCAGGATATTATCAACCACATCAATCAAGGCTGTGGCAGTGCTATGACCCACCCGAAATCCGGACTGCTGTGCAGGTAAAATCTTATGGTCCTCTAAATACTTCCTAAATTGGTTGCTAACAACTCTTTCCAATATTTTGGATAGACAGGGCAGCAGACTAATTGGCCTAAGATCTTCAACACCGCAAGGATTTACCTTTTTAGAGATAGGTCTGACTATGGCTATCTTCCACAGGTCAGGGAATGTAGAGGAGGTCAGCGATTTATTGATAATCCCAGTAATGGCAGTAAGGGTGTGTGGGAGTGTCATAAGAAGCATGTCAAGTGAGATATCATCTACCCCTAGAGCGTTAGACTTGAGACCTTGGATGATCCTCAGAACCACTGCCTCATCTGTTGGTTGGAGATGAAAACAACCGGGACCAAATCTATTGTATTCAAAATAGGTCAATTCGGAGATGGTAACCCTACCACTGCCAGGTACCTCTAGAAAATATTTGTTAATATTATCAGGGTCATTGCAAGAAGTAGGTAATTCATTGCCTTTACTATTCTTATAAGTAATAACAGATTTGATGTTACTCCATAACTTTTTTGGGTCCCTGATTCCCATGTTTATGCTAGATTTAAAATAAGCTCGTTTCTCACTGTCAATTGCAGCTCTTACTATATATTTAAGGTTTTTATATGAATCACAGTGAGAATCTGTCCGGTCTGATTTAAATCGCTGGTGGTATTTGTCCCGAAGCTTGATCATATCCTCAACAGTGCCAGTAATCCAGGGACACTTTTTTTCTTTAATTAGAACTTTCTTAATAGGAGCATGAAGATCAAATAATGCCAATATATATGAATTAAATGTATCCACCATACTATTGACATTACTCAGACTAGTGATATGGTTCCAGTCAATTTTACTGAGATCTTTATTAAATAAATCCAACAAGATGTCCTTCAGTGGCCTGTAACTAATCCAACGGGGAGCAAGCTTCTCAATCTTAAAATTAAATTCAACTGCAATCATTGCATGATGACCAAGCTCGGGTATGTGTAACACAGAGGTACCACACACCCGGGCATCGGTGCATACTATATCAATGAGAGTCTCACTGTGATCTGTAAAATGGGTTGGTTCAGTTATAACATTGTTAAGACTGGAACAGTGAAGAAAGTTATTGAGAAGCTTGGTTTTATTATCATCAGTGTCTAGGACATTAATGTTAAAGTCACCAAGTAAAATTATTTTATCAGCATGTGTCAAGGAGGAGACAGTATCGGTGACCGCATCCAAAAAAGTATTGACATCCAGCCAGGGTGGTCTATATGCAGTGCCTATAATGATAGATTGTGAGTTGATGGTTAATTTAATCCACATCTGCTCAACCATGGGTGCTGGTGGATGGGGGACAGTGCGCACCCGAAGATCCCGCCTCACATAGAAACCGACTCCGCCTCCACGGCCTCTGCGTACATTGTCCGGGCGCGGTGCATGTCGTAGGCGATAGTTAGGCACGTTGGGCGCACGACCCTCTTCACCCTCTCTAAGCCAAGTTTCGTTGATTGCTAAAATATCAACCGAAACCCTGTCCATGGCCAATAGGAACTCCTCCTGGCGTGAACCAAGCGATCCTGCGTTAAAAAGCCCAACACGCAATTTTTTATCTTTCTTCATGTTTGTTTATTGTCTGTAACTATAATTATCCTAGTAGTACATGTAGTGTATATAACTCTGTATGGTACTGTATCAAGAGATATTATGTTTGTAATTAAATATTTTATAGTTAGCATTGTTGTGTAAATAGAGTAATAAATGTGATGTAGTGTATATAATTTAAATGTATAGATAATATAATCATACATAGTAGATAAAATAATAATACAATAAAATAGTTGAATAAAATAGTTTGAAGTTGTTATAGTGTTGATAAATAATAGTGTCATAATTAGGCGTCCGATAATCATTATGTCCTCACAAAACAGCATACTCACCAAAAAACAAATAGAAAATATACCTAGTTTAATATTAATGTGATGGTTATGGAGTTTGCAACTATGTAACGTTTTATCCAACTGAGTTGTTACCAAAAACCCGAGAAATGTCTGCGTCTGATCGAATGCGTTGCGTGGGCAAACCATCTTCTTTCTTCGCATAGATGCGTCCATCCCTCGTCCAGACATATCTATATTTGTGCCGCTGTCCCGCTTCACGTGCACTATGGAATATCTTACCATTGGTTTGCGTAAGCCGTTCATTGACATAGAACCTTTTTGGAGGTCCTTGCAGCTGGAGATCCTGTGTGGTGAGGCCGCGGCGCACGCGCGCAGCCCGCAGCAGCTGGTCGCGCACTGTGCGGCGTGCCAGGCGGACGGCCAGCACGCGCGGCCGCGCAGCTCCTTCCTCCGAGGTTTGAAGATTACGGCGCACCATGCCCAGACGCTCCGCATTCACAACATCCCGCTCGTCGATTGCCACACCCAGCTTTGCCGAAATAACGCTGACCAGATGTAACGGGCTCTCCTCCTTGACCTCCGGTATTCCCGTAATTATTAAATCATTACAGAGCAAATCTTGGTCACGTTCATTTAGCTGGGTTTTGAGCTCCGCTATCGTGTCTCCGACACGGTCGCTGGAGACTGGCTCAAGCTCCATAAAGCGTTTCTCCAGGGAATCAACTTTGCCTTCAACTGCGTCTATGCGTTCCTTACATGACGTTACATCGGTCCTCAATTCAGCCATTTCTGTCCGGAACTCACGCAACTCTGTCAACATGGCTCGCAGCTCGTCCCTAAAGCAGCGGATCTCTTTTGCTACGTCGAGACTGTGCGAATCAATTTTTGGTTCGCCATCAGTAGGGTTTGTTGCAGACGATTGACATTGAGGTTGGCTTAAGTCTGTGCCATCAGTCAGGCTTTTAACTGGCGTGGAGGAGTTATCACCCCTGGGGATCTTAATTTTACAGCCAGGGCATAACCAGGTGGCGGACGTCCGTGCAGTGGAAATTATGCCAACACAGCTAGCGTGATACGTCCCCGGGCATTTATTACAGCGTATGCTTTCCGCTACTGTGATGAATTTACCACAACCTCCACACTTAGCCATTGTTGATGTGGATTAAAAATTTTCCTTCAAAATTTATTTGAGTTAGTAATGTAGCAACGCGTGCAGGGTACTGCTAGTATATTTATAAATTACTAGCTTTTGCGCGCGGCTTCGCCCGCGTGGGCTTCGAACCCGTGCATATTTTTTATGAACATAAAATCGGTTATTGTGACTAAACTATGATAGTTAGATATGTGCTCTTGCGGACTTTTTTGTAGATCTTTATAAGACCTACAAATCCGTAGTACATCATTTTGTTCTATTGTCAATAGTTTTTGCAGCGCACGCATAAATAGGATTTCGATTTTACACCTTGGTTTACAAAATCGCAATTTTCATACGGATCCCTAATTCTTTTGAAAATAAAATTTTGGCCTATAACCTTCCTCGATAAATGGACTATTTAATACTGAAAGATTTTTTGAAATCGGACCAGTAGTTCCTGAGATTAGCGCGTTCAAACAAACAAACAAATAAACAAACAAACAAACTCTGCAGCTTTATATATTAGTATAGATAGTATTGTATATTCTGATGTTTAAGCTAATTATTGTAAAGTTTCACAGATATCAGACTGAGTAATAACATACTACATTCTTCCAAACTTTCACGTAACTGAATGATATTAGTAGGATAGGATATGCTCTTACGATTAGCTTAGTGAAGAGCCACCATATGAAGAATTTACGTGTATTTTTATTTGTTATCGTGTATTTACGTAATTAATGACTATCGTATGGAGAAACCGATATTTGCTTAGACGAAGGTCGTCGGTTTGTTTGACCATGCGACTGCGCCTGCGCACGTCGCGATTCCCGCCATTAACTCGTCCGTCAGTGACGATGGAACCACAATGGTACAATGAAAAGCAATCAAGACGGTCACGAAATAATTGGACGCCCGTCAGAAATATGATTACAATTTAACTGTAACTCTTGCAGTGTATTAAACTTTCTTTTGTTTTCTATAATATTTTCCTACTTATAATAGTTTTCTACATATTTCGGTATCAATCATTTTTCGTCGTTTGAGCCCATAAATGATCCAATACTGAGTAGGGCCTCCTCCAAATTCATGGAGGGGAATTAGCCTACTGTGCCACGCTGGGAAGGCCGGTTGGCCTATGCCAAGCCCTATGGCTTGTATCAAGGTTTGGTGACCTGCCTCGTCTTGTCGTGGCACAGGTTTTGTATCTAACTTACCTACCCTCGAAACAAGGTCTGCCTCTTGCGTTCCTGTTACAGCACTCTTAGGATGGAATGGGTAGGTGACATTGCGTGTTATAAATTCACAAGAACTAGTCTGCCCTCAAAGACACATCTAGAGGGAATCTAAGAGATGTTCTGGTAAGATTTTGGTATGGGTTAGTTTTCAGAGTTCCAAACATGCTAATTCTACTACTACAATTTTATTACTACTACTACTATTCTACTTAGCCCATAAATTACCCACTACTGAGTCGGGCCTCTTCCAGCTACATAGAAGATAATAAGCCTACTGCACCACGCTTGCGAGACGGGTTGGCAGAGTGTTCATGTTTTCCTTCTGTTGCGGCTGGGTTTTCGGCCATAGCATTTCCTTTTGTCGGCTCTTACGACACCCTCAGGAAGAATTGGGGTGGCGACAATATGTATTCTAAATCCGTCACCACATGTTAATTCAATAGAGTCAAAATCGACAAATTCTATTAATTGTCGATATTGACAGTTTTGGTAACTTACTAATGCTATAGTGTTTTATACACGCTATTGGCACAAGCACTTGGCAACTTTTAAATCAAAGAACGGGTCCCGGGTTCGATTCCGGGATCGGGCAAGTGTCTATGTCTAAACCAGAGGCACTGGCTCGGAGTCTGGGTGTCATTTCTGTTGGAACAATACTAAACACAACATAATATCGATTAAATATATTAGTCTGTGGTGCCTGTCTACTCTATGACGCGTCACTTGTCTCTGTTACTGTTCATCATTACTTTGCAATATACGATATCAGTTAATTACTACTTTCCGGGATTTTCATTAAGTTTCCCACAGGTTATGGGCCCAGGACGCTTCCACTGCGCCATTGTATATTTCTCAAGTTACTAGGCCTGATATAAGCTTTGTTATAAATCTATTGAGTAAACACAATAATAAGCCTGAAATGCAACATTGGATGGCACTTAAAAGGGTAATGCGTTACTTAAAAGGCACTCAAGATTACAGACTCAGTTATAAACAAAACCTAGATGAGAACATGAGTCATGGATACTGTGATGCTGACTGGGCCAGCTCAGAAGATGACCGGCGTTCCTGTACCGGTTACACATTCTTGTTTCAGGGAGGAACAATCAGCTGGAACTCAAGGCGTCAGCCTACTGTTGCTCTGTCTACAACAGAGGCAGAATATATGTCTTTGTCATCATGTGTGCAGGAGGCTTTATGTTTGAAGCTAATTTAAAGAAAACATATTGGGCTGAAGCAGTTATGACAGCAGCTTATGTTATTAATCGGTCACCATCAAGAGTTTTGAATGAGGTAACACCATATGAAAAATGGTCCGGTAAGAAACCAAACATTTCTCATTTAAAGATATTTGGTTCTAAGGCCATGGTACATGTTCCTAAGCAAAACCGTTTGAAATGGGACCGCAAATCAAATGAGTTAATTTTTGTGGGCTATTGTGAAAACACAAAGGGCTACAGAATGTATGACCCAGTTAGTAAAAAGATGGTAATCAGCAGGGATGTGATTTTCATTGAGAAAACAGAGAATAGAAAGAAAGAAAGAAAAGAAAGAAAGAAAATATTTTATTACAGGACAAGAAATAACAAATTAAATTATAAAAATAACAATTTAAATGGTCCTGTAATTGGGCCCAAGCTCAGCATTTTGCTGGCCAGCTAAGGCCAGCGCTGTTCTTCCGCCAGGGACCAATTTGGTGAGGACACGGACGAAAATACCAACAATAACAAATAGATCATAAAAAATAAAATAAAACTAATGAAACAATAACGTAAATTAAAAAAGTAAAAGAAAAGTAAAGGAATCAAAAATATATTAATAATAAAAATATAATTAATATTGTTAAATAGGACTACATAAATTAATATAATGACAATAATTTAGAAATTAAAATAGTCAAATGGCACTAGTATCATGTTGCATGGTACCTTGAGCGTCTTGGTGCAGAAACATAAACTTTTTTAATTTAATTTTAAATAAAGCAGCCGAATGCAAGCTCCTTATAGGCGGCGGTATATTATTCCAGCACTTTGACGCTGCATACCGGAAACTTCCCCTGAAAGCCGCTGTGCGATGCCGTTCTGTAGCAAGTTGGATGGAACAGTAACGGGAACTGACCTGCCTTCTGCTGGTGACCCAGGAAAGCTTCTCATAAAGATACGTGGGAGCCTTCTGGTTTATTACCCCAAATAGTAGACACGCTAAATGGAGCTTGCGGCGATGCATCATCTTTAGAATTGAGTTTTTGCTCAGATATGGCGTCACATGTGCCCTCAACGGAATACTGAAGCAGAATCGCGCACAAGCATTTTGAACTCTCTGGATCAACCTTTTAGTTTTACTTGATAGACGGGGGCCAAAAACTACATCAGCAAAGTTTAGATGAGACAAAACAAGCGCTTCTACCAACCGAGTCCGTAAGGCTTCATTAATGTATGGTCTTATTTTGTACAATAGTTTCAATTTATAAAAGCAAGTCTTTACCGAGTTGGCTACATGTTTTTCAAAACGTAGGTTACAGTCTACTATCAATCCTAAGTTACGTGCTTCAAACACACGCTCTATTGGTTTACCCATAAGCATCACCTTCTCGGAGGGATCTAAATTTGCAAGTTGATTTTTAGTGCCAAAAATTAAAAATTTCGTTTTTATTGGATTTAAAACTAACGTGTTGTTTTTAGACCAGAGTGCTATCCGGGCGAGATCTTCATTAAGCTTAGCTATGGCTTCATCGACGTCAGAGGGTTTAAAAGAAAAATAAATTTGTGTATCGTCAGCATAGAAATGAAACTTGCAGTGCTTAATGTGCTCAGCTAGATCGGCTGCGTACATAATGAACAAAATGGGTCCAAGTATTGAACCTTGAGGTACTCCTCTGCTAACAGGTAACGTCTTAGATGACTGAGCTGTACCATTCGTTTTATCTAGCTTCACAAACTGGCAGCGCTTACTCAGATAACTATGGAACCACAGAACAGCTTCCCTGTCAAACCCGTAGTAACTCATCTTGGCCAAAAGTAAATTTAAATTTATCGAGTCAAATGCACGTGAATAATCTAACAGAACCAGAATAGTGCACATTCCCTTATCCTGGGCTGACAAGATATTATCGGTGACTTCCAACAAAGCGGTCGCAGTGCCACGTCCCTTTCTGAAACCTGATTGAAGGTCAGGCAGGATTTTGTTTTTTTCTAGAAATTCTGTTAACTGTGAACACACTACTTTCTCTATAATTTTGGATAGGCAAGGCAGAATACTTATCGGTCTAAGATCGTTTAATCCAACGGGATTTGAAATTTTAGGCAAAGGCCGGACGATTGCTTGTTTCCATGTTTCTGGAAAAGTTGATGTACTGATCGACAAGTTTATAATATGCATAATTACATTTAAACTGTGGGGGAAAGTCATTAGCAACATACGCAAATTTATAGAGTCCGACCCCGTGGCATTAGATTTAATACTACGGATTATCTTAATTAAAGAATTCAAATTAACGGGGGCTATATGAAAGGTTTCATGGCTAAATTTATGGTATTCAAAATATGTAAGAAGAGAGAGACTAACATCAAAAGTATCAGGAATATTTAAAAAATGAGAATTTATTATATTTGGGTCATCGAAATGTACTGGTAAATCTTTAGTGTTCTCAGGTAGACAAGTATTTTTAATATTTTTCCACAAATTTTTGGGATCGTTTATATTATTATTAATGTATTGATTAAAATAAGCGGACTTCTCAAAATACAAAGATCGTTTAACTAAGGATTTTAAACTCTTGTAGTAAGTCTCTTTATTTTGCAGTTTATTCTTACGATACTCTGCGCCCGCCCAATCTCGCAGCTTCATCATAAGTTTAATATTGTCCGTTAACCAAGGGGGCGAACGACCTTTAACTGTAACAGTCTTAGTTGGTGCGTGATGGTCGAATAGCGCAACGACACATTGGTTAAAAGCGTTAACTAATTCGTTGACGTTACCAAGGGTCAGCAAATAATCCCATGGCATAGCCTGTAGGTCCCTGTTAAAAAGATCAGAACTAATATTATTTATTGGACGGTATGAGAAGGTGCGTGGAGAGGCTTTTTCACGTTTTATATTGAACTCGCATACAATAAGGGAATGACCAAGAATAGATCCAATGGGTTCCAATACTATAGTCCGGGCAGTCAAATTAGTGCAAACAACATCAATTAAGGTCTGTGAAGAGGCAGTGAAATGGGTTGGAGAAGTAATTATTTGAGTAAGATTACTACAGGATAAAAACGTTGTCAATTTTTCAGTTTTAGGGTCCGACTTGTTATCAAAATTAATATTAAAATCTCCTAATAAAATTATATTATCGAAAGACACATTACTATTTATAGAGTCAGATATTGCGTCCAGAAATAAATCTACGTCTAACCAGGGAGGTCGATATGCTGTACCAATTAACAACTTCTTTCCGCTGAGAGACACAGTGATCCACATTTGCTCCACTGATTTATGAGCTGGGTCTACTGGATGAGGCCATATGCGTGCGCCGGTGGAAGCTCTAAGGTAAAAACCGACACCGCCTCCACGAGAGCGGAGCTCACGCGGTCTAGGAATGTGTCGCAGTTTATATTCTGGTAATATAGGGGCACGCTGTTCCTCTCCCTCTCTCAACCAAGTTTCATTAATAGCAATTACATCAATATCATGACGTGTAATTGAGGCAATGAAATTATCATGATTAGTACCTAAAGAACCAGCATTAAATAAACCAATCTTAATTTGTGTGCGAGTCATTGTTGAAATTTAAAGGATATCTTAAAACGAGATGTAGGCGAGGCAACGCACATAGAACCAAATATGGTTGCACATACGACATAAAATATCACATAGAATACTGAAAATATCACACAGGAACCTGTATCAGTGCCACCACTTACTTCTATTGCCCTTAGTTCTACTAATGATACATTAGAGTGTGAAGAGAGAACTACTGATGTAAACAGCCCACAAAATACTACACAAAATGACACATTAACACACACAAGTGATGTATCGTTTGATAGCTGCAATGGTTCTGACGACTCCACATATTATCCAAATACAAGTGTTCTTGATGATAGCAATAGCAATGATGATTTCCAGAGAAATATCACTTTAAGATCACACCAAAGGCATAATATGCAGGGAAATAATTTTATGTGTTGCACACAAATTTCAGATCCACTATCTGTAAAAGAAGCACTATCAAGTTCTAAAGCTAAAGAATGGAAAGAAGCGATGGATGAAGAATACAGATGTTTATTAGAAAATAATACATGGGAGCTGACTAGTCTACCACCAGATAAGCATTCAATACCATGCAAATGGGTATATAAGACAAAAACAAATGAAAATGGCCAGATAGTTAAATAAAAAGCTCGACTTGTGGTAAAAGGATGTTCACAAAAATTTGGAATTGACTACACTGAGGTATTTTCACCGGTTGTAAGACTTGCATCATTAAGATATTTATTTGCTTTAGCAGTGAAATATGATTTGGATATATGGCAAATGGATGCAGTATCTGCTTTTCTTCAGGGTGACATAGAGGAGGAGATTTATATGATGCAACCACCTATGTATAGCAATGGAAAACAAGAAGTGTGTTGTTTAAAGAAGTCATTATATGGTTTAAAACAAGCTAGCAGGCAATGGAATAAAAAGCTTGATTTTACATTAAAACAAATGGGATTAATACAATCAAAGCAAGATCTTTGTATTTACTATAAAATTGAAAACAAGGACAACATGATATTTTTGGCAATATATGTCGATGACTTAATTTTATTTACTAATAATCAGAAGTCAAAATATTATATAAGAGAAGAATTGCATAAAAAATTTAAAATGAATGATCTTGGAGAGTTATGTTACTGTTTGGGAATACATGTGGAACGAGATAGAGAGAGAGGAATAATTTATCTCGATCAAAAGAAGTATATACAACAAGTATTACAAAAATATGGAATGTCAGATTGTAAAGCAGTAAAAACACCAATAGATTTGAATACTAAGTTACAAAAGTCAGAAGAAACAAAGATTTTAGATGATATTCCTTATCAGGAGATAATTGGATGTTTATTGTATATTTCTCAAGTTACTAGGCCTGATATAAGCTTTGTTATAAATCTATTGAGTAAACACAATAATAAGCCTGAAATGCAACATTGGATGGCACTTAAAAGGGTAATGCGTTACTTAAAAGGCACTCAAGATTACAGACTCAGTTATAAACAAAACCTAGATGAGAACATGAGTCATGGATACTGTGATGCTGACTGGGCCAGCTCAGAAGATGACCGGCGTTCCTGTACCGGTTACACATTCTTGTTTCAGGGAGGAACAATCAGCTGGAACTCAAGGCGTCAGCCTACTGTTGCTCTGTCTACAACAGAGGCAGAATATATGTCTTTGTCATCATGTGTGCAGGAGGCTTTATGGTTAAAGCAATTTCAAGAAAGTTTCTGGCCAACAATAAAAGGCGAGACTATGTTTATTTATAGTGATAATCAGAGTTCTATTAAACTTTCAGGTTCCGACAATTATCACTCTAGGACCAAGCATATCGACGTGAGGCACCATTTTGTTCGTGACAAAGTACTTGATGGAGCAATTGATGTTCGATATATACAAACAGACGTGATGGTCGCCGATGCCCTTACTAAAGCAACTTCGCACTCAAAATTGGCTTTTTGTTCGTCGAAGATGGGGTTGTGTTTAAGGGAGGATGTTGGAACAATACTAAACACAACATAATATCGATTAAATATATTAGTCTGTGGTGCCTGTCTACTCTATGGCGCGTCACTTGTCTCTGTTACTGTTCATCATTACTTTGCAATATACGATATCAGTTAATTACTACTTTCCGGGATTTTCATTAAGTTTCCCACAATTTCTATCTATAATATGTATGTATTTACAAAAATATATATATAAGTAGTTCATCATCCATCTCGTTACCATAACACAAGCATTAAGCTGCTTAGCTTGGGACGAGATGGCGTTGTGTGAAATGTCCAAGGATATTTATTTATTTAACAGGCACTTCAACAGAAAATAGGAGGTTTGCTGCCGTAGAAGGTAGTCACAGAAGGTCAAACGTAAGTTGATGATATCCTTGAGACATTACTCCGCCACATAATGAGATTAAAATGTCATCGGCGTTCAGGTAACCACGGCCTTCTGTCGATATATCGTATCACTTAGCAAATTGTACCAATTTTGGATGGTTGCGTAACTGGGGTTAAGGTTGCGTGATACATATGAACTGTCCTCCATTGACCCCCAGTGAGACTAACACGAATAGATTGATACATCACTACATAGTATAAAACAAAGTCGCGTTCTTCTGTTCGTCCCTATGTATGCACAAATCTTTAAAACTACGCAACGGATTTTGAAGCGGTTTTTTTTAATAGATGGAGTGATTCAAGGGGAAGGTTTATATGTATAACCCACCCCCGCTTTGCACGGGCGAAGCCGGGGCGGGCCACTAGTCTAATATATAAAATTCTCGTGTCACAGTTTTAGATGCCAAACTCCTCCGAAACGGCTTGACCGATTTTGATGAAATTTTGTGAGCATATTGGGTAGGTATGAGAATAGGACAACATCCCCCTAAATTTTAAAGGTGCTTTTAGTTTTTTAAGATTCCGCATAAAAAAATACAAACAACCCTAAATTTTCACCCCGCTACGATCAACCCCTATTTAATTACATGGCAAAACAACGTTTGCGATAGGAGATGTTGTATAGATAGATTGAGTCATCACGATATCTCTGGAACCATAAGACATAGAGACTTGAAAGTGGGTTGCGCGGGGGGGGGGGGTTGCGCGGGGGGGGGGGGGATTGCGCGGTTAGTTTATCGAAGCCATACATATGTACTACTACTTTTCAGCCCATAATTACCCACTGCTAAGTCGGGCCTCTTCCAGTTATATGGAGGGAAATTAATTAGGCTACTGTGCCACGCTGGCTAGACGAGTATTCACAGGGTTTCGTATCAAGTTTTCTTTCTCTTGCGGCTTGGTGTTTGACCTTATCCTTTCATTTGTCAGCCCCTTTAACATTCTCAGGATGGAATGGGGTAGCGACAGTATGTATTGTATTTATATCCCTCACCGCACAGAACATGTGTTTATATGGTTTATATGTATAGTAAGTATATTGCCTCGTTGGTCTAGTGGTTAGATGTGCCGCCTTTGGTTCAACGGGTCCCGGGTTCGATTCCGGGGTCGGGCAAGTGTCTTTGTGTAAACCAGAGGCACTGGCTCGGAGTCTGGGTGTCATTTCTATCTATAATATGTATGTATTTACAAAAAAAAAGTTTTTTTAGGAATTTATCATCCATCTCGTTACCATAACACAAGCATTAAGTCGCTTAGCTTGGGACGAGATGGCGTTGTGTGAAATGTCCAAGGATATTTATTATATGTATAGTAAGTATATTTATGGCAACGGCACGTAATTTATTTTGTTTCATGATGGCTCTTCACTTCGCTATTCGCGTAATATACACTTTTTTTTTTTAAACGAAACTCCTACTCTAGATATAACCTATATCGCGGGGCCGGTTTACAAACATGTAATTCACGAGCACAAATGACACCCAGACTCCGAGCAAGTGCCTCTGGTTTAGAAAAGGCACGTGCCCGACCCCGGAATCGAACCCGGGACCCATTGATCCAAAGGCGGCACATCTAACCCCTAGACCAACAACACTAAGCACTCTGTGTGGATGGAATACTTGTCAAAAAAGCCACACAAACAATAGCAAACACGAATAGCTAAATGAAGTGCCATTATGACGTCTCTAGTTATATCAGAGGTTTCTCAAAATATATTTTACTTTGTTTTGACAGCTACAGGAATCGTGAAAGCCTAATATGCTTGCGCAATTTTTTTATTATGTAAGTTTTTAATGGGCTTGACGAGTGCACTAGACCGTATTTATAATGATATACCTAACAAGCATTACAAATTACTCAAAATAATAAAGTCTAAAATTTCTTAAATATATAAAAAATACTTTCAACCTTATTGACATGACGGCCTTACATCCGGATCCTGGTGCGTCTTATCTTATCTGGTCTCCCGCAATTCATTACACTGTTTGGGTAATCAACAGCCGATATGAGTATTGATAGAAACGTAAGAGCTAATTTTAGTTCAGTTGTATCCACAGTAAATAATTCAACTCTGAAGTAATTCGGGATACCATAAAGATGGCTAGGTGGTTTTGGTACTGCTTCTGCTACTGCTCAACTACCCAGCCAGTGAAAGACGCACTGCTGAGTCGGTCCTCCTCCCAATACATTAGGGTAATTACTCTTTACATTATTATTATATATTATTACTTAGCCCCCCGGATTGCCAAACTTAAGTGGCAGTGGGCAGCGCACAAGGCTCGCAGGACCGACGCCCGATGGGGCAGAAAAGTCCTCGAGTGGCGACCACGTTCCGGAAGGCGCAGTGCTGGCCATGCCATAGCTAGTTGTTCCTTTTATATATCGAAATATTCGTTTAACTTTTAGCCAATCAGCGTGAGTTGGATTCTCTAATTTTCTTGATACTACTCCAACAGCATAAGCTATGTCTGGACCGTGTACCGGTCATTAGATATGCTAATGCTCCCACAGCTTCTCTTTATGGATATTTTTCACCAGTATCCTCCGCGACTTTCCCTGTTTCTGAAGTCCTTTCAATTGGTGTTGAAACGGGATTACAGGATGCCATTCCAAATCTTTCCAGGATTTTTCTAGCATAAGACTGCTGTGAAATGGTTATAGAACCATCTATCTCCCGAGCAATCTCTAGTCCTAGGTAGTAGGACGCTGGCTTGGCGGTAATTTTTAGCGTAGCGCCTAATTCTTTTAGAAATTGCTTCGCCAAAGCTTCATCTGTAGTGGCTACCAGCCCGTCATCCACATACAGAGCTATAATGATTTTCTTGTCTCCTATATACTTAATAAAAAGACAACAGTCAGCTACATTTTGCTGAAAGCCTTTTTCTATAAGAATTTGTTCGAAACAAGAATTCCAGCACCGTGATGCTTGTTTCAAGCCGTACAGACTCTTGTGCAATCTGCATACTCTTGAAGTGCCATCACTAAAACCTTCAGGTTGTTGCATATAGATTTCTTCTTGTAACTTTCCATTTAAGAAGGCTGTTGCAACATCAAACTGAGTTAAATGCAGTTTTTCTTTCGCACTTACACTTAGCAAAGCTCGAATCGTAGACATACGAGCAACCGGGCTAAATGTTTGTTCAAAATCTATGCCTTTTCGTTGTTTGAACCCTTTTACTACCAGTCTCGCCTTGTATTTATCGATAGTGCCTTCTGGGTTTCGTTTAATTCGATAAACCCACTTGCAAGGCAGCGCCTTTTCATTAGGTGGTAGTTCGCAGAGCGTCCAAACTTTATTATCAGCTAGAGAATTCATTTCACTCGCCATGGCTTTCTGCCATTCGGTATGATCCTCTCTGTGAGCCGCTTCTTTGTAAGTTTCGGGAAAATTGTCGTTCCCTACGAAACAAACATAGTCTTCAAACCTCTTTGGACGTTGCAGTGTCGCTCGGTTCCTTAAATCATATCTATGCAAAGGTTCTATTACCTCTAAGTCTTCCTGAGCGTCGGTGAAGACATCATCATCTCGTACAGATGTCTCATCCTCAATAAAGACCTCCTCTTGTCGGATAGGAAGCTCTTCTTGAACTTGGTCTTCATAGTTTTTCGTGAAACTAATAGTAGTGAATGACTTAATTGTGGACAAGAACTTAGTAATTTATTAATCTGTGTTAGTGTTTTCATACTGTGTATTGATAACTCATTCTGCGCTTCAAAGGTAACTTATTTTACTACTGCATCTGCGTTTAAGACGACCTGGTCAAGGTCGCCGGAAAGCAGTGGATGCGGGCGGCCCAGGACTGGCCTTTGTGGAGATCTTTGGGGCCTCCCCTATGTCCAGCAGTGGACGTCTTTTGGCTGAAATGATGATGAAACTATGAATTACTCTTGCGGTTAACTGTAATCCGCAAGGCATTTGGCACAAATTGAAAATTCCGTGGTAGGTTTTAGTGGGTAATTGGGGAGCAACAAGCTATGTCCCACCAGCTGGGTTTCCCCCACGAGAGAAAAAAAGTTGCTGGACCGACCAGGAGCTGAGGGGAGTACATTCTACCCTAAAAAAAACTTTTGGCGTCTAATTAAATGTTGGAATATGGGCGATAATTATCTTTAAAAAACCTTGAGAAAAGCTAGAGAATGATAAATGATGTAAATCTAATTATCTAGTCTGTGGTTTACGGTATGGCAATGGCCGATTTAGTAGAATCGCACTTAGCATTAAAGTCCGGTTTTAACTGATTTGCCCACATCCTTAATGACTCAGTACTGCAAACTGTCAAGCCACAAATGCCGCATAATCAATTTACTTGGAGTGGAACGTCAACTACCTATAGTTATTAAAAAATGGTGCGTGTGACGGATATAGACCCATTCCATCTTGAGGTTGTCGTAAGAGGCGACTATAGGGACGAAGAGGCGACAAGAAGAAGAGGGGTACTGTCTACGTCAAATATTTAAACTGGAGAACAAAGTGCACTAGTGGGGATAAGCTCACACATTTCATTCTCCGCCAATCACAGACAATGCGGCACAAAAATAGACCTTTGCACATTGCTCAAGTTATTTGGCGTAGATTGTAGGTAGATTGTATTTGGCGTAAACATGCGAACCACGATAATTTATCTCTTGTCAATGTGGACTACTTGATAGATTTTAGCAGCGGTCGAAAATTCAAACTTCCTTCAACCTTCAGTCTACTCAGCCCATAGATGACCCACTATGTAGTAGGGGGGTTTTCCAGTTACATGAAGGGTGCCACGCTGGCCGGACGGGTTGGCACAGGGTTTCATAACAAGTTTTTCTTCTCTTGCAGCTAGGTTTTCAGTCTCGTCATTTCCTAATTCATTGAGGAAAATCGGCGTACCCTAACACGCAGGCCAAAGTAGTATTCAAGAGTACTTAGATTCATTAAAATCGGACAACGGAACTAACATTTAAACGTATGTTTAACTGTATAATATGTAAAAGAAAGAGTAATTTTAAACACATCAAAAACAATCGAATTGTGGGAGAAATCGTACACTTAATACGATTTTATTTTTAGTTTGTATGAAAATGAATATTCACTGGAAACTTAGCCATGACCTCAACCAATATTCAGATAAAAAAATGGCCTTGCAAATTGCGTTTTAGCCAATGTTCTTCGTGAGAAGTTCTTTACTAGAACAGGTAACAGGAGAAAAAATCAGACAAAGGTTTGTACATGCTGAATATATTCAACTCTACAAATACCATAAATAATGCGGTAACTAGGTGTTTTGTCTTCGGGTTGCAAGAAAAACCCCACAGCCACAAGAACAAAAAATCGATAGTACTACTGATATCGACACCGTGTACAAGAACACAGTCAAATAAATAATTTTATGTTGATCATAACTACTATAAATAGAGAAACGTTGCCGTACACAAATTATAGAGCTTGCCAGCGTGGCACAGTAGGCTAATTTCCCTCCATGAATTTGGAGGAGGCCCGACTCAGTAGTGGTTCATTTATGGGCTGAAACGACTATGTCAGTCGGTCAGTTTCTATGGACAGCTCTACGCGTCTACACAGAAACCCGTCATATATCTGGTAAACGAGTCTAGAGCTAGATTAGCCCGGCACTACACTGAAGACATCCCGGACGTCAGCCTGAGCGAGATTAAAATGGCCCTTGATGACGGAATTACTGCAGAACTCCTGAAGGCGGGTGGAGAACCGATCTTTAGGGCCCTTCAGACGTTTTTTAATTCCATCATAATCGAAGGACAGACGCCAAAGGCATGGAACAGAGGTGTGGTGGTGCTGTTCTTCAGGAAGTGTGATAACACCTTGTTGATGAACAAAAGACCCATCTAACTTCTTAGCCATGTCTACAGGTTGTTCTCGAGGGTCATTACGAGTCGTCTCAAGGCTCGACGATACCCGGCCTTCTGAATAAGCCAGTTTCCGAAAAGGTTGCAGCACCGTAAACCACATTTTAACGCTGTGGCAGATTATACAGAAGACCGAGGAGTATAACCTGCCCCTTTGTCGAACGTTCGTGAACCACGAGAAAGCCTTTGATTAAATCGGCACGTGGGCAGTATTGCAGGCTCTCCAGAGGTGTCAAGTCGACTATCGGTACATCGAAGTGGTAAAGTGCTTGTATAAAAACGCCACAATATCAGTTCGACTCCAGGACCAGATCTCGAAACCGATCCAGTTGCAGCGAGGTATTAGACAGGGAGTCGTTATGTCTCCGAAACTGTTGAATTTTTATTAAAATTTTAAATTATTTTTTTAAAATATTAAAAGTAATTTTATATATTTGATATTTTTGGTGCATAATTAATTCCAAATGTCGTCACTTAAATCCATAATGAAGTAGTTATTTACATTCACTAATTTCCTTAGTGGACAATGCTAATTACTTTGGAAACCTATTAAATATTTTCACAATTAAATACAAACCATACTTAAATGCATACATAGGTATTTAAGTATTTATGCAAAACTGTTTTTTCATGATCACAAAATATAGAAATAGAAACGTGACCATCTATTAAATTGTTGAATAGTCAGGTAGTCAGGAAACAAAGGTAGAGTTTGCAAACTCAATTTGAACTACAAGTTGAGGAGAATGTCTAAACACGTCTAACGTTTGTTCTGATCTGTTTGAGTTATGTTTACCAAACGTAGACCTCGTTTTTAACTATTTAATCCACCAGTTTCGTCACTTTACTGTTTTACCACAAAAACTAAATGTGTTCAGCAATAAAATGCAGAGTTAAGCAAATATTACTTACTTGATCGCTGCGTCGACTCAGCCTTACATAAGCACGTGTGCCGGTTTTTTTATAATCGCACGAGCACGTCCGCCAAACTCCTCATAAACCAGATTTCAACATTTTAGCACTTATTTCCATTGCGACACTACACTGGGAAAAACACCTACACAGCCAAATTCCGCGCTCTGGGTACACACGCTTGACCGCTTTCGCTCGTTTGTGCAAACACAGGCTTTTGAAAGTGGCTGACAAGAAAACACAATCACTAAAACTCCTTGACAAAAACCTTTGCTATAATACAGAAATTTAAAAAATAAGTATTCGATATTTGAAAAGCAAATTCACTTTTTCTATTAAGTTCAAAGGCACGATAATGCCGGAGATATGATAGCGCAGCAACAAGAATTGAAACAACGTCGCGTCGATACGTAGCGTTGCCCCACGGAGACTGACTGTCAGTACTGCAAGCGTGGTGGAGGTGGCCAAGCCTCCGCTCACCAATAAAAACAGCCAAACAGACGGGCGCCCTAGAAACGGATGGTGGATCGTCAGCATAACTCACTTTCGCTGACGGCCGTGGCCGCCCCATTTTCATAACAAGATTTTCTCTCGAGGTTATCACGCGGCCATTTAGGTAAACAGGTTCATCTGATGTACTTCATACTGCATATTTTATTTCGTCGTTTACTGGTTGGGTTTGTCAAAATCTGACAGTAAGCTAGTTCCTTTATATTTCTGTGATTCTAGATACGCCATATTAACAGCACGTATTGCATTGTAACTGGTTTGTCTATCTTAAAGTGTAGTATAACAATTATATATTATTCAGAGGTTTAATGTCATCTGAAATTTCAGCCATCTTGGATCCCAGTAAAGCTACAGTCAAGACCGGGCCAGTAGACGGTACACCGGAGGATAATTAGTGACTACTACTATCTTAAAAGTATATCAGACTCTTTAGCTGTTATACACATCATATTATTCAGGTGACTAGGAATCCACCAATTTACTATAGGATAAAGATAAAGGATAAAAGAAATATTCATCTACTATTTGAGGACGATATATGTCTTGCATTTACATTGGTTCTAATTCAGTCACACAACGTTACGGTAACTCTAGTTATAATGATTTCTTAGGTTTTCGCGATTATTACACATTGAAATTAAACACTTTTTACGGATTAATTCCCGGACGTTTCGAATGCTTTGCAGCAGTCGTGGTCGCGGGAGAGACTAGATGACAGATGACAGTTGTCTTCAAAAGTTAAAATCTACCGCCTATAATTTTGTTTTATTGATAACGTTCCCTGTGCAATAACGCAATAACGTAATATACACGCGATAAATCCGTTAAAAAGTGTTTAATTTCAACTCGAGATATAGTTAGCTACTTGACATGTATTCGTATGATATGCTTAGCTAGCTTTCTAGATGACCAGATTCTATCACTTGGTTCACCGTCTTCACATAACCATCCATGTCTTTTTCCTTTTCTTTTGGGGAATTAATACATGTACGGCGCGATAGGGAGACATCGAGTGGGACCGATAATTTAGTTAGCCAAGGACTTTCTCCCCTTCAACAAAAAGTCTACGCTTGTTTTGTCATGAATACTGTGGAAATATCGCAAACACAATGCATTATAAGCCACAATGTTCTACACGATTATCTGCATTCGCGTGTTGCATATGTCAAGGCAAATTACTACTTTATACGATTATCGTTCTACCGTTAGTGCAATACGAAACAGTTTCATGCCAAATTTACCCTGGCATTATAAACTAAGAGTCAACTTAATTTGGATGCAGGATATTTTGTAAGCCTACAATGTTCATAAAACCACTTGAACTTGAACTTAGTGCCCCTTACATTTGTATATAATAGGTAGATTAGTAGGCGGTTGGTAGCTTTGAAAGGATTTATTTCACAAATTCACAAATAAGCGTAGGTAATATATGTTTTTATTCTTGCACAGTGCGGTTAATGATGTTTTAAATAAAACAACACGATCAAAACCGTCAACCCATAATTTACCGTAGCTATTATTTTAATTCTGATGTCAAACAGCAGAAGTCATTCGCAGTGAAGATAAGACTAAAGGAATATAAGGTTTAATTTTTATGACGAAAGTGAGGGAGGAACTCTTCTGAACAAATATTCAATCTTATCGGAATCGGAAACCAACTGACTAGATATCGTGATCATTATCCCGTGTTCGATGATATTTCTTGGATACCGTGAGCTTATTTCTACTCTACCGTCTCATTTGAATTGGTGAAATTTAGCACCAATACTACTCCCAAAAATGACACACTGTTGAGTCCGGCCTCCTCCAGTTACATGGAGGGTCATTGGCACAGTATGCCACCCAGGCCAGACGGGTTGGGTTTGTTCGTATCTCTTGCGGCTAGGTTGACGTGACATTTCCTTATAACGGCTCTTACGACACCCTTACGGCGGAATGGGATGGTGACACTATGTAATACGTCACCACACGGACATAAATATAATCTATACCAATTAGTGCTACCCTTCTTCATCTTTTCATTATAAATTGTGGAATTTTGTTGCATCTTCATTAAGGTGAATGTTCCAGGGTAGCCCGCGAAATTCAAATTTTCTTACGTTTTTTGCAATTTGCAGGCCAGTGCTAGGTTGTATGATGATGAACATTTGATTTGCGGCTGTAAAACTTATGTTATTTTTTGCACCTTTATGAGCTTGGAGGGTTGTATTGATGAGTTTGATGATTATAATTCTATAACTACATACGTCTTACACCCGCGAATAACATTTTAATCAACATACAACCTAGCACTGACCTACAAATTGCAAAAAACGTAAGAAAATTTGAATTTCGCGGGCTACCCTGGAACATTCACCTTAAGTACGCCTTTTTATTTTTGGCTTTTAAGTAGTCAATGAATAGTCCTGTATCAAGGAAAACGTATTGCGGGGAACTAGTTTTAATTGGACCAAGAAATGTTCGAGAATAAATTAATTCACTCATGCAGTTAATTTTATTTTTATTCCCTACAAGGAATGAAATACATATGTAAATTAGGACCGCTCCAGTTAAAATATTCTATATTGTCTCCTTCAGACATGAAGCATAAAAATAATCGCATTAATATAACTAATTGCAAAATATAATCAAGATTGCGTTTGTGGGAATATGTCAATGTAATATCTATTCATTATATTTGTTTGTAATACAAAATTAAATTTTATTTTTAAAACCAGAAGGCCGCATATGTTACTGATAGCCAGTGCACTGCATGGTGCATACGTTACTGATAACATTTTGTAAAATATGTGACTCGTTGTACCGGGTAATCTTATAATTAACTGGACCGACTTTGACCGTACCGCGCTGAACAAATACCTAATGTTATAAGGAGAAACTTTGGCCACTTTAATTTTATAGCAACTTTGTGGAGATCCTTGGGGGAGGCCCATGTCTAGCAGTGGACGTCTATTGGCTGAAAATGATGATGATGATGAGTAACTATTCCGTGTGGTGACGGATTTATAATACAGTGTCACCCCATTCCCAACTGAGGGTGTCGTAAGAGCCCACAAAAGGAAATGACAAGGCATCGGCCTTGTCAACTAGCCGTAAGAGAAGGAAACTTAATACAAAATCAGTGCTAACCAGTTTGCCCAGCGTGGCACAGTAGGCTTATTACCCTCCTTAGAGGTGTTTTTAATACAGTTGCTCAAAAAGTGGCATATTGCAGGGCCGTATAGCGTTCGGGAAGTGGGCTATTACACACGCGTGCTTTTTTTTACCATTCCCGCACTAGTGCGTTTTCTTTCCCAACTGTCAAAATAATGTCTATTTTAAGGAAAAACCAACCATGAAGTTTTTACTAAAAAAAAATCAGAAGTTTTTATGATTCATGCAAATATGTATATTTCTAAAAAGAAACTACTTACTAATTTGTTTCAATATCAGATTTAATGATTTGATTGAATAAGTTAGGTTAGGTTTCATTTCATATCAATAAAAAAATTCTACTGAAGACTTGGCTGTATGGGCATAGTTGCTTTTGCATACAAGAATGGATGAAGAAAAAGAAAATCTCTGATTATATTCAACGGTTGGCGCCATTTTGCAGAAATGATTAGTTACTTGAGTTTATTGTGTTTTATTATTTTATTAAATTGCTTCATTTTTTCGCAACTGTATTAAAATAGTCGTTCAGTACACGTGCCGAACCGTCATTGCAACTTGTTCCGACTGTCAACCCTCGCCTTCGGCTGCGCCTCGGCTCGGGTAGACATTTGTCGGAACTCTTTGCAATGACAGCCTTTCCGCACTTGTAATGAAATATACTATTACAGGAGGTCCGACTCAGCAGTGGGTAATATATGGGCCGAGTAGTAGTAGCAGTGGTTATCACCACCCCCTCCTATCCCGAGGGTGTCGTAAGTCCCGACAAAAGAAAATGACAAGGCCGATAACCTAGCCGCAATAGAAGGAAAATTTGAAACGAATTTTTTTTTTACGCCGGTGTTCCTCATGGATACCTTTGGCCTTTGGGACTGGCCGGGGTATGTGGGACTCCGGGGCGCGTAGAGATGGTGAATTGCGCCCCGACCTACCCACTAAAACCGACGGCGATACTCGACTGCCCAAACCAGGGCCACGGGATTCACTCCCATTACGGGAGTATGCTCCGTGACCATGGAGGCCTTGGCCCTCCTTTTATAAAGCTAGTGGAGCCCCATGCTCCAAGGCGGGCCCCTCCGATTTATGAGGGGGGAGCTGTATTGCCCTCCCCCATTCCAGCGTGATACGAAACCCTGTCCCAACCCGTCTGGCCGCAAAGTAGGCTTATTACCCTCCATGTGACTGGAGGTGGCCCTACTCAACAGTGGGTCATTTATGGGCTGAAATGACGATGACATGAGTGATGCGGAGAGCAGCAGCCAGTCTTTTCATAAAAGCATGAAAATCAGCTTTAAACCATTAAATGTTAATAATTTCGGGGTCATTCTAAACAAACTATTGCGTGTTTATTTTTAAATACACCTGACGTTAATGAACCACATCAGCCAATTGATGAAGGGCCAGCGTAACAGTTACGCAACGACGACTCCAGGCGACCTCACTTCACCTACATTTTCGTCATCTTGCTTACCTCCAACGGACCCCGTTTAAAAGCAATCCATCTAGTTAATTTTGCGATGCAATAAAAATCCTGTAAGTAGCAACACTCCATACGAAGGCAGCTACTTATATTAATGACCGGTTTAGTCACGCGAAGTCAAGACACTACAATCTCTGTCAGAGGAAACTTGTAAATTGCCAACGTCCTTTTTATTTTTTTATCAGTGTCTTGAATGTCTTTAACCCTAGGCTTGCCTGATTGAAAGCAACGGGGTCTAAGATGGAGCAGGCAATTCAAGGAAATGCGCCGTCGGGCACCGGCTCTCTCATACATACGACGAAACACAGTAAAACTAGACAGAGCGAACAGAACAGAGATTAACCGAAACAAACAGAAGACAAAAATGGAAAAAAAAAATGTTTTGGTATAAGTACCGTTCATACCTCCAAATTTTGATATTACAAACTGACACTCAAATTTTATTTATTTGTATAGATGTAATTCCGGAAAGTAATAATATAAAATTTACGTACTCGTACGAAGCTACTTACCTAGAAATATTAGCAATGAGTTCAATGGGTAGAAAGTGTATTTCTAATAATTAGTTAATTAGTGAAATATGAAAAAAAAATCTGCAAAATACCCTGCTATGTCAATAACTTTACAGCAGGCAGAAACAGAGTCGATGTCGCTGAGTGTTCCGTTTTTAGTACCTAAGGTGTTAGGCTGACTTTGAAATATTGACTTGATTTGTTGTAACAATATTTCCATATTGTGTTCCGTGTGGTGACGGATTTAGAATACATAGTGTTGCCACCCGAAAATCTAACCGCAAGAGAAGGAATACTTGATAAATAAATAAATAAATATCCTTGGACATTTCACACAACGCCATCTCGTCCCAAGTTAAGCAACTTAATGCTTGTGTTATGGTAACGAGATGGATGATAAACTACTTATATATATATTTTTTTGTAAATACATACATATTATAGATAGAAATGACACCCAGACTCCGAGCCAGTGCCTCTGGTTTAGACAAAGACACTTGCCCGACCCCTGAATCGAACCCGGGACCCGTTGATCCAAAGGCGGCACATGTAACCACTAGACCAACGAGGCAGTCGAGGCATAAGAAACCCTATATCATCCCGTCTGGCTAGTCGGGCCTCCTCCAGCGACATGGATGGTTCCATGTCGTTGGAGGAGGCCCGACTCAGCAGTGGTTCATTTATGTGCTGAGTAGCAGTAGTGTGATCGTGTTTGCTTGTGACGCTCACTCAGACGCATATAAAGTTTCAGCGTGTACCTACTTTAAAATACATGTTACAAGTCAGTTAAAGATTCGATTTGAAGATTTATATAAAAACGCTGTATTTTAGAAAAAATAATTGAACACCTATGAAATCAGAATTATTATATTACTAGCCTCCAGCCCCGGCTTCGCACGGGTGCAATTATGCATGTATTATACTTAAAAACCTTCCTCTTAAATCACTCTATCTACCAAAAAAATCCGCTTCAAAATCCGTTGCGTAGTTTTAAAGATTTAAGCATACATAATAATATGTAGTGATAATCTACGGGTCTAATATTTTTTGTACAGTTGAAGCTGGTGGGACATTATAACGAGTTTTTGTATCTTACATGTTGATACCTTGTAAATAAGAAACGATTGACGTCATCGGGATTCCCCGCAGAGCAAGTATGTCAAAGTATCATTGCGGTCTAAACTGATAAATATCACAATACGATTCGAATAATCATGAATATTCAACTGAATGTGTAGAAAAACACAACCTTCATGTTTTTTCCAGTCGACTTCAATACAGTAATTTCCAAGAAAGTTGGAACGCCTGAAGCTAGAATTCTTAACTTGAAAGTCGTAGTTCCTATCCTTACCATTATTCAATTACGAGTGTCTTGCAAGTAAATGGTAAATAACTACGCGTCGTTATTACCATTTAGGGTGAAGACAAACGAGCGTAATTTCGCTCGCTGAAATTCTGCCCAGCAGAAATTCTGTTGGCACGAACTGGATTTTTGTATGAAACCGAATACAGCAGAAATTACGCGACTCACAAAATTACGCTCGTTTAGCCTCGCCCTTAGTTGCAAGGCTTAGTTGAATAGTAAGCAGTAGGCAAATATGCTACAGTAAATGTAAAAGTAAGAAATGTCGCCAGACTCAAGCGATCAATGATTACTGTAAAGATTCTGACTACGCCCACAATTCATTCCATAAATGGCCGATTACAGAGTGCAAAAGTGGCCAGACATTGGCATTTTCCATTAGACATTTCATTCTCTTTTGCTGTGAGGCTATTTGCCATGTAGTTCCTGTAGTAAAAATGAGTAAAAATCGATGTTGATTTTTCATGGCTTTAATCGAAAGTGGCATAGAACAAATATTTATATTTTCATTTTATATTGCAACTATAAACCTTCTTCTTGAATCACTCTATCTATTAAAAGAAACCGCTTCAAAATCCGTTGCGTAGTTTTAAAGATCTAAGCATACATAGGGACAGACGACAGCGACTTTGTTTTATACTATGTAGTGATAGTGAAGAAGCTAAAAAAAAATAGGTTTTACGACAGTTCCTTTGCCTTTACGTTGCCCTCAGGTTGAAATAGGAAGGTAAACTATATTTTATTTTCGGAGACGGAGACTAAGTTTATTAGTAATATTATCTCGGCCCATAACTAACCCACAACTTGGTCAAGTACTTAAGGGGAAATTGACCAGCTACTATGCCATGGTGACCAGACGGAACAGGGGTTTCATAATTGATTATCGATCAAGTTTTCTTATTTTTGTTGTCAGTTTCCTTTATTCGATGGAAAATATTCTTTCATGTGGGCGTGGAATAGATATACTCAAACGGATCTTTATTTACGTAGGCTTTTTATCACAAATCTCTTATATATCTTCATATTTAAAATTACCAATATCATTTTACGGCCCTTGTATTCCATACACATTTCCTCATTCTTACATTCCATTCGCACACAAGTACAAGAGTATGATGAGTCTTTATTGCACACCACAAATAAAAAACAAAACAAACTATACAACAAATTTATCCAAGGGGTCAATGCTAAATGCGATTTCTTTCATTCCACTTTCTCGGCAAAGATCAGTCTTCTGTGACCTGCCACTGCCGACTAAATGAGGTTGTCCGCCCTTATGTGTTCTTAAAGATGACACCTTCAGGATGACTCTAAATCCATCAACACATGGGCAATTTCCGTAGAACATTATATGAAACACTTTCCTACATAACACCAAGGTCTCGTTATCATTTGGTGCAAATGTTCTCTCATTCTGGAAACGGCATTTCTGAGGTCGGCGTCGTATTGCAAAGGAAGGTCGTGGCAAAGGGCACAAACACACAAATGTATAAGGCACGCTATAGGGCAACCTTGGCCCATGTAAAGCCTTATTCACAATTGAATTTGTATCAACATGGCACTTGTTAAGAAAATGGGCATGTTATGTTCTTGTAGATTTTTTTAAGGTATCATGTCATACAGCTAGTGCCATACAAGCTAAATCGTTGTAAATAGATTATTATTAAGCATGTTAATGGCTCAGATCTAAAAAATCTTATACACATTAATGTGTTAAGTTGGTTTGTGTACACTTCAAGAACATAAAGTTTCGAATCAAACGAGCTTAAATTTGGACACAATAGAAAACCATTCAATCATACATTATTTTCTTTTATTTTTATTAAATACAAGAAATAGAGAAATAAAAAGATGCAGGTGGACACCCGCGACCTTCTGGTCATTCTGCTACAGAAGAAAATATTCTCGGATTTTATTATAACATCGGCTTTGGGACAGTCGCAAGATAAACGGTGGATGATGGCTGCAGGCGAACCCACGTACCTAATGGTCTGATTATGTGACACGACTACCTGATTTCACTTGCAAATCAGTACTGACGTATAAAAGAAACATTTATGGATTTTCCTTATGCTAAGTGCGGGAGCGTTTAAATCGAATTCGCATAATTACAAATATCAACGTGTTAATGCTATAAATATAACTAGAATGTCACCAGCCCATTCCATCCGTAAAAGCAGACTAATGGAAATTACAAGACCGAGCCGCAAGAAGAAAAACTTGAATTTAAACCCGTGGCAGTGTTTATGGGATGGAGGATGTCTGACTCTTCAGTTGATAATTTATAGGCTGAAATGATAACGAGTCTGACACACACTAAAGCTTGGCGACGCAACGGGTCCCATGACTGCTACAAACTATAACTCAAAAGGAACTTTATTTACGTAGGTTTTATCACAAAACTCTTATAAATCGTCACATTTAAAATTATCACCAAAAATTATTACTGTTATCATCTTACGGTCCCAGTCCCACACTAGGTGGTAGTCTCCGTACACACATATCAGTCGTCATATCTACAGTCACACCTTTCATACACAAATCCTCATTCTTACAATCCATCCATCTCTTTGATCTCCCTCAAGCCTTGCGTCCACCCATGCTCATGCTGAAACTACCACCGGTTCGGAAAGCTGCTCTACAGGGAGAGCCGGCAAGAAACTCTGTAGTTGCTTTTTTCAAATGACACTAGACGAAACACACAGGAGTTTTGGTGGCCATCCTCAGACCAACCTATCTTCGTGGACGCCAACAATCTGTAATAATAGAAGATTTGACTTCAGATTCCCGTGATCTAGATACTGGCGTTCCACAAGGCGGCATTTCCCCACTTCTGTTTTCAATATATATAGACCTATTAACCCTTGAACTTCGGTGTCCGTATCATCTTTATGCCGATGACCTGCAAATTTATGCACAAGCTAGGGTTGGCGAAATTACTGTTGCTATAAGCAAATTGAATTGTGACCTAGCTGCTGTGGAAGCTTGGTCACAAAAGTACGGTCTGTCCATAAATCCGAGCAAGAGCCAAGCAATAATTATAGGAAGTCGTCAAAATATGAAAAAACATGATTATCAGTTGCTGCCGGCCATAACTTTGTGCTCCTTTAGCATTACATATAAATAAATAAATATTAAATATCCTTGGACATTTACCTTGACAATACGATGAGCTGAATACCTCATGTCAATAGTGTGTAGCGACCGCATGCTACATACTTTACACAATTTACCCGACGTGATCTGAACACGCAAGATCCTTAAAGTGGTAACCCCCGACCTTGGACTCCAGAGCAACCTTCCGACGAGTCTGAAACATCCTCCTGCCTGGTCAACCTGGTAAAGACGAACACTCTGCAGCAGCCGTTACATAGCAAGCCAAGACGTCAGCCTTAACAGGACCACGCCCAGCCTACTCACCGTGTTACCTGTTTCTGCGGCACGACACTCAACCGCCCAGTGCACTCCACTATACAGTTGAGGTGCTCAGTCTCGACTCACCGAAGACTCCGAGCACTCCTGGCACTTGCAAGCTCATCACACTTCAGCAACTCAAGAGGATCGACCTCCAGTCTTGGAGGGGAGCCATGTAGCGACCGCATGCTACATACTTTACCTACACAATTTACCCGAAAAGTCTGAACTAATTGCATCAAGAAATATGGCCTACAAATGCGATAATTACGAAAAAGTCCTACACCGCGATAGGGAAATTTCAAGAGCAATTCGCAAGGTTAAGATATCCCCGACTACAACTATCGGGGGGAATAGGCGCTGCGACCCCTTGCCCTAGTCATTTTCAATTTGCGTAAGTTTGATCATGTGTCAGAGCACAGACGGTCGTTGAATTGGCTGCTTGAACGTAGAGAACTCAGGGCTTTGACTACTCTCTTCTCAATTCTATTCACTCCACATAGCCCTGAATATCTAATGTCCTGCTTCCGCTTTCTGTGCTCTTCACATGAAAAGGAGCTTCGCTCAAATAATGATCGTCTTCTGGAATGTCCCAGCCATCTTTCTGATTTCCTTCACTCTTCTTTCTTCGTTCAAGCTACTACGCTCTGGAACGCCTTGCCTCCGGAAATTAGGATGGCACAATCTAGACTCTCATTCAAACGAAAACTCCGAGAGCATCTCCTTACGTCTTGGAATCTCTCCTCAGTAACCTTTAGCAGTATATAGTGTATGTATTTTATTAAATATGTAATATGTTTTGTAAGATATATATGTATATTGTATATGTTTTATTATAATTATTTTGCTGATTCCCTCGAAGGTGCACCTACCTCTCTTCTCTCTGCATGACCTGAAGGTAGACTGGGAGAAAATGCCGTAGGCATTAAGTCCGCCAATGTATTAATATGCATGAAGTTGAATAAATAAATAAATAAATGAGGCGCACCTAAGTCCATAGTAACCCAGCAAGGCTGACGCTGGTGCAAATGACACGAAACCGTTGATAGAGGGTAATTATATAGGCTACTGGCCAGCTTTGCACAGTAGCCTATATAATTACCCTCTATGTAACTGCAGGAGGCCAGACTAGTAGTACTTAGTAGCAGAAAATAAAATATCCTTGGACATTTCACACAACGCCATCTCGTCCCAAGCTAAGCAACTTAATGCTTGTGTTATGGTAACGATATGGATGATATTCTACTTATATACATTTTTTTTTGTAAATACATACTTATTATAGATAGAAAACGCCCAGACCCGGAACAAATACTTGTAGGTCGTACAAATATTTCTTCCGTGCGGGGATCGAACCCGCGACATGCTGCGCAGCAGTCGATCGCTCAACCTTTGCCGCCTTTGGCTCAAGGGGTCCCGGGTTCGGGGAAGTGTCTTTGTCTAAACCAGAGGCACTTGCTCTGAGTCTGGGTGTCATTTGTGTTCGTGAATGACATGTTTGTAAACTGCCCCCGCGATACAGAATACACACAGCGCATGAGTTTCATTTAAAAAATACAATAAAAAAGAACAACTATTGCTAACGTTCTTGACTGATTTGATTTGATTGATTTGATTGACCTGCCTAAAGGCCCATTTAGACGGGGATAGTTTCTCGCCTCGAACATACGATTATCGAAAGGATATAAAAAAGTTGCATCGTCTAAACATTCAAACCTCTCGCTCACTCGCTTTGGCGAGAATTGCCTCGCATTACAATATTGACAGTGTCCGTCTAAACAGAATTTTGAAGCAATAATCGTATTTCGAGTTTTTGTGCCAGTTGCTACCATGAGTGTGGTGCGCGAGGGTGTTTTAATTATATCTGCTCTTCTAAGACAAGAATTACTTAAACGGAAACGGAAAAAAATATGTTGGGTTAAAAATTGGATAGCGAGAAGAAACAATTTTGGAGCAAAGAAACAACTTAATACTATCGGCAGCACCATATTTAAACGATTATTGTGTCATTTTTAAGAACAATAACCTAGTAATTACTAAACTCGAATGATCAAAACTCGCACTCAAAACGGTTCAAACCGATTTGTACGATACTCGTATGAACTTGAAGAAATGTCATACTAGATCGAGTCGAGTTTCTCGTAAGCAAGAATCTTCCTATAAAATGTCGCTGTGTAAACAGACTTGGGAAATTATCGCCTAGCGATATGTCACATTCGAATCTCGTATGACATAATCGTAGGCGAGAATTTATTTCTTGCCTGTGTGTAAACATTTTCATGCGATAATGTTATGGCGATTATTGCTTGCGATACTAGCATACGATTCTCGCACCGTATGGTGCGAGAAACTATCCCCGTCTAAATGGGCCTTAATTCTACAAAATTAGGCAGGTCAATCACAAAAACGAACATTAAACGCAAATAGGTATACGTGTGCAGGAGCGTAACTAATTTTGTTATTGTCATTTATTGCCACTTTTTATTACCATTGTTATAACTATTTTTCACAAAGGTTATACCTAAATGTAGGCATGCATATCAAATTACCAAATGTTCTCCATAGTTGCGGAACTACAAATAAATCTCCAACAGCCACGATAAACAAGTGATATTCTATGAACCACTGTTGTCCGTGTGATGACAGATTTAGAATACACTAGCTTTTGCGCGCGGCTTCGCCCGCGTGGGCTTCGAACCCGTGTGTATTTTTTATGAACATAACATCGGTTATTGTGGCTAAACTATGATAGTTAGACATGTGCTCTCGGTGACTTTTTTGTAGATCTTTATAAGACCTACAAACCCGTAGTACATCATTTTGTTCTATTGTCAATATTTTTTGCAGCGCACGCATAAATAGGTTTTCGATTTTACACCTTGGTTAACAAATCGCAATTTTCATACGGATCCCTAATTCTTTTGAAAATAAAATATAGCCTATAACCTTCCTCGATAAATGGACTATCTAACACTGAAAGATTTTTTGAAATCGGACCAGTAGTTCCTGAGATTAGCGCGTTCAAACAAACAAACAAACAAACTCTGCAGCTTTATATATTAGTATAGAGTATAGATTGAGTCACCATCGCAATACATAGTCCATCCTGAGGGAGTCGTAAGAGCCGGCAATAGGAAATGACGTAGCCTAAAACCTACCCGCAAGAGAAGTAAAAATACTAAAATCTGTTATACCCTTCCATCCTCAGGGTGTCGTAATGTGGAAATTGCAGGGCAGGGAACTTAGCCATATAATAAAAACATGAAACGTGCCACGCAGGCCAGATGGGATGGGATGGGTTAATCTGGCCAGCGTGGCACACTAAGCTAATTACCCTCCATGTAATTGGAGAAAGTGCGACGAAGAGCAGTGGGTCATGTGTGGGCTGAGTAATAAATAGTAGTAGTAAATATCCATATTCTATAATGTCTTGGGTACTTGGTAAAAGTGACTTGTTTGGTTTGCCAATGATGTAAGGCCCATGTGTGGATTCAAAATTTATACACAATGTATGGCGAACATAACTACCGCATACGAATGACCATGTGAGTGAAGTGCCAGCATTAAATTAAATATTTTATAATACAACAATAAATAGAGACGTTTTGTGGTAATGTAATTTTCCTATTGGCATATAGTTTATTTTCCTCATTAAATTATTATTTTTACCACGTATGCATTTATGGACAGAACTTTTTTAATGTGTCTGTATGTCCTTTACACAATCGTAAACTATGCACATAATTATGTGATGATCTTCAGCAAAGTGTTGTGCATGAGCCCAGGAAGGTTTCCGAGTTGGTACGACTTTTTTTTATTAATTTTATCAATTCGTATTCGATATTCATAGTTAAGAGAGGACTACGTTTCTCGGGTCTGCAAGTTTAAATAATTAACTGACTGTCAAGGCAAAGTATGCCCTCCGTGGCCCATTTGCCATTTTGACAAGTTCAGTGTTTGAATATATCCTCAAGACATCCATGAAATACCAGTTCAATCTGCCATCTATTACTTTTTGATAAGTTCGTTGTTGTTAATACGCAAGTTTTAAATGTATCGAGTTCTTTACAAACATAAGCACGATCACAAATTACATTTAGACCAAAATCTAGTATATTTTTCACAAAGGCGCTTGCCCGGAAATCTAACCAGGTAAATTGATCCCAATCAATTATTGCAACCTGATAACCAACAAGGCGTCTATCTAATTGTATTTGACTACAACTTACGGCATACTAGGCTGTTCTCCGTTAGTAGTGCGCATCGGTCTCTCACGGGAAGGGAACCTGGAGGAGTTTTAGTAGGTAAGGACGACGCCCTTCATTTAAAGATGGGAGCCTTCGAGGTTCCACATAGCCCAATCACGTCTACTCACGTAGAGGCTTTTCTTCACGAGTAAATGCGAAACGGTACCCGGACAAAAGTGTTTATTTATTTATTTACACTTATGCACAACAAATGTACAAAGGCGGACTTAATGCCTTGGGAATTTTCTGCCAGTCAACCTTGGGTGGTGCAGAGATAAAGTGTGGTAGGTGTAAAATAAAAATAAAATACCTAATACATACACTACATGCATACAGTACATATATACACTACATAGGTATATAAACTACATACATACACTACATACATACACTACATACATAAACTACATACATGTGCTACAAATATATTAAATAAGGTTATAGAGATAGTTAATGATTCATCACTTCCATTCCGACTAATTAGTAATCTCTAAATGGTTTCAAGTCTCCGCTTTTCTCCTCCACGAAAAAAGAATTAAAATTATTATTCTTATTTAATTACTAAATTGAAATAGACCAAGCTCAGCGGTGTCTATATTTATCGACTTAACCACATGTCTTCTCGGGAAATACAAACAGGTAAATAAAAAATCCAAAATGTTTACTTCATGTTTGTTTAATATAAAAACTATCAATGTTGACAATACTAATCTCGTAAAACAATATAGAAATTATATACATTATGAAATGCTTACAAATAAAATTTAATACTATGCAACTTACGATTAATATTCATATCACCGTACGTGCCCGTTGAGGGCTAGCCATTAGTTACAAATAAGATATCACAAAACACGGATATACACCAGAAAATATTTTACTTAAGAGTCTTCTAAAGAAAATTAAATCACTTGGGTAAACATTCGTATGAATATTTTTTATTTTGTGGATAATATGGCCAATTTTATTAATTTAAATTTTGGAGCACCGGAATTTAATTATTTATGAAATAACTTGCTTGTTTCAAAAATAGGAGTTTAATCATTAAATACGTAATAGAAATATCGTCTCTGTATAGGAAGAATTAACTAAGTCTTAAAAAGGGTTTGGCCATTGTCAACCTAAGCTGGTGGACGATATTTTATTATAGCTTAAGTAAATATGCGGGTTATACCAGGTGTAACAAAAAGAGTGTTGTGAATGTGTGTGAAAAGATTGTGTGCCTCTACAAGGATATCATAGTAAAATGACCGAACAATAACCTACCTAATAGGTACCAATGCTAATAAAATATAGGTATGACATAACATAAGACATGTTACTTCGGTTATTTTGTGTCTCTAAGGATTTTACCAATTATAGGCGTAAGGCAATTCGGTTATCCCCACACATGTCAAACCTTAGCCTTGTCTTAGTTCATTGTTAAAAGGATTTTCATTACACCGTGTAGACTTGCGTTAACAAGTCCCCTCGGATATAACCAAATAACTAAAAATAAAACAACGTCATTCTTAAACTTGCATAGTCAAGTCTATATTTTACACAAATAAATTGATCACTTACATTAATTGATATTATTTCATAAATTACTCAGTCACACTCGCATACGTGTTATCAGGTAATATTTTTATCAACTACACAAATATATCCTAACTTTAAAGCTTCTTTGATTCATAAAATTAAGTAGGAATGTACAACATAATGTATTTGAATTACGAAAATAATAAAAAATATTTATTACATAATTTAATCATCCGAGCAATCACGGATTTAGAATGCATAATGTCAGCAACAAAACTGAGCGGCAACGACTCAGAATAGTATGAAGCTGAAAATCTATATCAGTGTTTCGTGGGGCCCACGCCCCGGAGGCGGAATTTGAAAGTTAAGGGGGGGGGGGTGGTGTAAAAATGGATTCGACACGACTTAACACTTTCGCTTTGTATGAAAAATTATGAATAAACATGACAAACAGAAACGTTACGGTGGGGCATGGCCTAAAAACGGTTGTGAAATACTGATCTAGATAGAAAACATGAAATACCCTATGCTAGTATAACCAGACATCCCAACGTGGTGTAAAAAGCTTTAACATAACTGGGAATTATTTTCGCCCGTCAGTAGATTAAGGACACAATTGCAGTTTCTGTGAGCCGTTAAGATTTTTTGGATTCAATATGCTCTTGCGCTGTTATTATTGTTTTAAAGTAGTTTTCTTCTGTGCTTGTTAGATATAAATTAGTAATCTTTGCAATGTTGGCCAAATGTACCTTTTGTTGTACCAAACGTCCAAGTTTTAGTTGAAGATTCCAATTTCAAATTTAACATCGGTGAAAAAATACATTCTCACTTCAACTACCGTCCGCGCCAATCTTTATGGCCGGTCTGAATGTAGCCACATTACGCTGCGCACCACACAGCGGGACGTACACGGGGCGGAGAGGCAGGGCACGGTTGCGGTTTTTCACCCGCAAGCGCCCTCGCCACCCGCATTTTAGTGGGAGTGAGCTACGTTCGTATTGGTTATGAAATGTACGATGCGCAAGTTCGTACCCACGGCTACATTCGGACCGGCCATAAAGAATAATACAACTGTCTAATATACAGTTAACAGTAAATTATTTCACGTTCATTCGTAAGTTTAACCATTCAAAATATAGATACAAAAACTAACTCTTTAGTGACTTGATAACAAAGTCAGTAAAAATAAAATAGATGCTAAAAATCGATTAAGTAGTAGGTACATAATAGTATCGAGACAAAATTAACTAGTACTTGATGGCACCGAGATCCATCTATGGTACAAAATATTAATTAATTAGTACACCTCTAGTGACTATTTAGTAGTGATATTTAATTATGTATCGTAACACACCATAAATACATTTAACATATTAATGTAATTACATACATAATACAGACATCAAATACTTACATACTTTTGACATATTATTTTATTTAAATGTCTAATATTTATGTTGTACATATTGACTTCAAACGTCAAGACTTCAAATTAATTTTGAAAAAAATACGCTTTACGATATTTTGATTAATTGTAATTGAATATATAATATTCGCAACAATTATATTAATTATATCTTGTCACGCTCGCAGATTGTTGCAGTTCTAATAAAATACGTTTTAATTGTACGCATAAACCAAACCTAACGGAGCATATACATAATTAACTAAATGGAATTGACTTAACCTTGGATTTCTATCGAAATAACATTTCCTAAGTTGTATTAATTAAATAAACAAAAAGATACTTGATTGCTTTAGAATAATCCACAAGTTACATTTTGCTTATCATCCCAAGTCATTATGGTATCATGTTTAAAGTAATTACATAGCTATAACGACTATTGAAGGGATCTATTATCAATACTTCGGTAATTAAACGCGTAAGTTACAAACATCGTACAAACATTTACTTTTGATTAAATGAAGTACAAATCCACAAAGTCTTGTCGAGATCTCATATAGAGCACAATAAACCTTCACATTTTTATTAAGGCTCTAATTACAAGGCAACTAAAAAAATCGCTCTACGAGATCGCGTTACTAAAAACGATTAATCAAGCGCCATAATCGCAATCTTACGGCCAATTAAAATGAGATGTGATACCTCTTGAGTCCTTAGGCGATATGTTCGTCATGTTCGCAGTTCATTGCTCAGTGATAATGGGAGAGTTTGCCGGGCCTCCGAGGTGGTGCTGTCTCGTACTCGTAGTAGTTAGATTGAGGTCGCACGCTGCCATCTCTACAGGAGCGCTGCGAGTGGTAGCCACCCGCTCCTGCTCGACGACTGTCGAGGTAAAAACAATCGTTAAGCCAAATTGCTGCGAGCCCATATAAAGGATAAATCATAATGGTTAGCGTTTTTGCGGGCACAACTCTACTATGAGTAACTACTTTACATATCTACTTCAGACAGGACACATAAGGACTTTATCGTAGACTACATCGAAAGAAGTGCAATTAAAATTGAATAGCTAACCATAATAGCGGTTTATGGCAGACAATTCTCCATATGTTTGAAAGGGAATGTAAAACTTTGCTAAATCGGGTGATTTGGTTAGCGTCCTTGACTACATTAAAATGTTTTCGTAAAATAAGACAAGCATTTTGTCACTAAACCTTGATGCTTAGCCTCAGCTACAAATAAATTGAACAACATTTTAAATACAAGACTGTGAGCCTTAATTTTGTAAAAGCCTTTTGTCGTTCGGACACAAGATACAAGGCCACAAACTTACAATTTTTATCGTGCCTATCTGACACGATGCAATTGCTAGCATCTGCTAAATTCCTTGCTGAGTGCTTGTACTTAATTGTTTATGAAGCCAGCAGAGTTAATTACGCGCCAAGTGAATGTCTAATGAGCTAATTATCGTATTTCAGTACAAAGTAACAAAATATAATAATGGTTGATATATGCAACTTTCAAAACTGCAGCACATACATATCTCAGTCAGTTAATGTTTTGTTCGTAAGATTTCTCTGTGCACGTTAATTAGAAAGGACACAGACTGGTGACCGCAGTTTTCAGCGTACTTCAAAGAGTTCTTTGTTCATTAAAACACGTATTTATACAGCAAATATTACTTAATATTGTTTAAAACGGTCGTCGCAGCTAGAGAATGCTGCGAGAAGTGTGATTTACCAAATAAGAAAAACGAAAGAAATACAAAATCGCGGTCGTATGAAGACGTTTCCACTTGTCTCTGTGTATACCACTAGCCATTTCCACTAGACGCAAATTTTTACAATTACTAATTCCTCTAAAAATTTAACCAAAACTAATTATAATACGTAGTTTATACTTCTTAAAGTATGTAATTAGAGATGTGCGTTGCTTTTTTTAAACTTCTAGATATTATAAAATATATTTATTTCATTTAATATATAAATTTAAGTAAGATTAGTTTTATTTGATTATGAGATTGCGGAGAGGTTGCGACACCGACAGTCGCGAGGATTTGCTACCCTCATTGCATTTTAATTAATAATGAAATTTTAAAATTTGTATTATATCTGCAACTTAATTACAGTTTCGAGGTTATTCAATTAATCTATCTATCTTCTTCTATACTTATAATAAATCTGTAGAGAGGTCAATTCTGTACATGAAATATTTTTCCAAAATAACTATCAGCGGGTGATTAGTGATCGATACTGACGCCAAAAATGCAATCAGTAAAATTTTTGTCTGTCTGTCTGTCTGTCTGTCTGTCTGTCTGTCTGTCTGTCTGTATGTTCGTTATAGAAACAAAAACCACTCGACGGATTTCAACAAAACTTGGCACAATTGTTCTTCATACTCCTGGGCAGGTTATAGTATACTTTTCATCACGCTACGATCAATAGGAGCAGAGCAGTGAAGGGAAATGTTGGGAAAACAGGAGAACTTACTCCATTTTTTAAGCTTCCGTCGCGTGTGCAGCCTTAATAGTTAAAGCTACACAGAAATCATGTATGACGGAAATGTTCTCCTTAAAATTATATAAAAAATATTCCACGACAGCAAATGTCTATCTTTTATGGTTGACTCACAATAACACGTGTAACTCCCGATAGCTTAGCAGTTCAGAGCTTTCTGATTATATTTGTCTACTCTACGTTTATAACACTCTCAATCGTCCCTAATCAATAAATGTTAACATTATTACCTATTTAATAAAAAAAGAATCATAGAAATCGGTACAGAAACACCAAAGTTATTCATGAAATACGCTAATAAACCATCGCGCGTGATTACTGAATCATGCTTTAAGGATTATTTTTGTGTAACCGTCGCATCGGGTCGTCGCGGGAGGTTTAAAAGGGCGGGGGATCCAAACGCGAACTTCATACAATATTTGGATTTGGCTGATGATGCGAGTAGACGTTCCGAGTATTCGCCCTTAGTGACAGGCAATATTGTTTATCAGCGCGACTTTTAGTCTTTACAATAATTTAATTTTCTTTTGTTGTTGTTTCATAAAATAGGTATTAGTTATTTTGGTGGCGTGTTATATTCCTTCAAATTACAAATTATTATTATTTAACACTAGCTTTTGCGCGCGGCTTCGCCCGCGTGGGCTTCGAACCCGTGATATTTTTTATGAACATAAAATCGGTTATTGTGACTAAACTATGATAGTTAGATATGTGCTCTCGCGGACTTTTTTGTAGATCTTTATAAGACCTACAAACCCGTAGTACATCATTTTGTTCTATTGTCAATAGTTTTTACAGCGCACGCATAAATAGGTTTCGGTTTTACACCTTGGTTTACAAAATCGCAATTTTCATACGGATCCCTAATTCTTTTGAAAATAAAATATAGCCTATAACCTTCGTCGATAAATTGACTATCTAACACTGAAAGATTTTTTGAAATCGGACCAGTAGTTCCTGAGATTAGCGCGTTCAAACAAACAAACAAACAAACAAACATACAAACAAACAAACAAACAAACTCTGCAGCTTTATATATTAGTATAGATATAGATTTTATTTCTTTTTAGGTGAAGTAGTAATAGGTTAGTAGTATGTAGTTAGTTAGTAGTAGGTAAGTTTTGGTTAATTTTTGTTCAGTTTTTTTAATAATAATAATAAGTAAGTAAAAGCGTAGATACTTTTATTAATTAAAGGTATAGTTATAGGTATTTAGTTTTAAGTGAAGTAGGATAGTTTACCCGGAAGCTTTGCGCTGAAGTATTTTCGTTGTATAGGTACTTAAGCCTCATGTGAACGTGATCTAAACAATATTACCAATACATTAACTTAATAATACACAAGGAATTACACACTTAGGAGTTGCGGGCACAGCTTTCTATATCTATATATTATATATAAAACTCTTCTGTTACTGAGTGACTGACAGACAACGCACAGCCGAAACTAATGGCAGTAGAGAGCTGAAATTTGGCCTGTGTGTTTGTTGGTAGGAGTAGGCTACCACTAAGAGAGGATTATTGGAAATTCCCTCCCAACGGGGTGAAAACGGGGATAAATTGTTTTTTTCCGGAAGTCATTATTCCACGCGGACGAAGTCGCGGGCAAAAGCTAGTATTAAATAAATACTCTTATGAATTATTTTTGTTGAATTACTACGTGCAAATTTAAAAAAAAAGTCGTGAGAATATTGTCGTGATAACATTTTGAAACAAAGGTTTATCACATACTATTTATAATATTTTAGTAAATTGACCATTATTAAATGCCATATTTTATAAATATTTCCTTATTATTAATTTTAGTTTTACCTAAAAACATTTGACGTTCATAACAAATTACATACCTTATTTCTTATTTGACACAGTCAAATGTTAAATATATTTCGTACTTATTCTTGACAGGTATAAAACTACTATATTGTCACCAATTTACCTTATTTCGCGAATATTTTAAGAGGTTGTTACATTGGCAACCAATATGAGCAAAAGCGTTCCAACTGTTATGAGACTTATCTGAACAGCGTGGCGTTGTAGACAAATTTAACTCTTAACAAATCGAACCACGGATAAGTAAACTCTACGACTGAAAAAGACTTCTCTACGACTAAACAATTCTACATTCACTCATCTAGCAATAATTATCTTAAAATGCAAAACACCAGACGCATCGAGCACTTTAAAAATTAAGACTTGTTCAACTATATTTAAGAACTATTTTCCCCATTTAATTCAACTGTAATCCGGTTATTATGTGTAGAGTATTAACAGCTTTAAGATACGTCCTACTGACCTTAACATCATTATTTCAATAAAAGACCCACTGTTGGGTCAAGCCTGCGTTAATAAAATGGAAGGAAATAGTGTAATGTAGTTGCACTAGTGGCAACAGTGGGCCTTGTAAAGGAATGAAAAAGAATATTTTACTGCAAGAAAAAACGTTATAGGTACAATTTGGTCATTCTAATAGGCTAGTAAAACGATTTAAAATTCACAGAAAAGTATACAGGACTGTATAGTTCCGACGGCAAATTTACCATTCTACAATTTCCATACACTATTACTGTTTGATCGTGAGCACTTGCATAGGGCTGCTCATAAATGAGCCTGCTCTATAAATACCTCTATTATACTTATAAATAATGACCTGGTGAAACTATAGAGGGTGTAACAAAAAATATATATTCATAAGTAAAGGAATTCAAATGATCGATAGCACACTGAATGATAGTACTATGTACAAATGCGACATTTATGATGGTATGTATTTACTAATAGGTTTTTTGTTGCACCTTATATATGATAGTAGGTAGGTATATTAATCCGCCAATCTGATTGAAATGAAACACCACAACTGAGGCGTCGATCAGAACAAGCCTTATAGTGTCTAAAACCACTTGATGCATTTAATGCTGGCACTTCACTTGGCTATTAGTGGTCGCTAGTTGTGGTATGTCTTGCCTGACGGTTTAATTGTCAAACTAGCTGCCAATAAATTATATATATGTGACGGATTTAGAATACATAGTGTCACCGCCCCATTCCATCCTGAGGGTGTCTTAAGAGCCGACAAAAGGAAATGACGAGGCCGAAAACCTAGCCGCAAGAGAAGGCAAACTTGAAACGAAACCCGGTACCAACCCGTCTGGCCAGCATGGCACAGTAAGCTAATTACCCTCCCTGTGATGAGAGAATTTATTGGTTGAGTAGAAGTAGTACATCAGCTATCTGCCAGTGAAAGTCTCGTCAAAACAAGTCCAGTCATTTCAGAGATTAGCCAAAACAAACACAGACACATACACAAATTGTAAAAAGTGTTGTTTTTGTGTAGTCTATACATCCAAATGCACTTAATAAAAAGCGGTTATTTTTATATTACAAACAGATATTCGTTGGAATGTAATACTTACTATCTTACACTCTTAATCATAAAAAGTTAAAAAGACATTTGTAACGTCATATTATATCGTACAAATTAAATTTTTAATTAAAGTCAAATTTTTCCTTCACTAAAATAGCCTCTTTTAAGTTTTATGAGTAAGTGGCCTAATTACTTCTTAGTATTAAAATAGAAACAAATTTCCGAACTCACTAGCCATATATAAGCCATCAAAGGCTTCTTTGGTTTTAGTTTTATATGATTGATTAAACTCTGCGATATGTTGTTGAACTTAAATAAAAAAAATATAAATAATGTGGAGATTTAAATATGACCGTAGCAACATCTATTATTAAATTAAGAAGACATAGCAACACCGCGAGTACGAATAGCGAAGTGAAGTCCCATGAGGGTTAAGCACCTTCAAACATAAATGACGGAGTATAGCCTTACAAAGCACATGCATCTTACCAATCCATGGGGAAACAGGAAAACGACCATAAAGTGTTAATTTTTTTTATTACTTCTTCTAGTACTAACTTAACAATCTTAATTAGTATGTCTTAATATGCACTCTTAAATACTTGTTTGTCAATTACTACTGGCGACTATCTTATGCCCGCGGTTGCGTTCACATGTTTTATGCAGTAATCAAATATCAACATATAATAAATGCATAAATAACTTTTTAATATAAAACCGTGTTTATTTTAGCTGCAATATATTTAAAAGAGCTTTTATTTAAATAATACTTAGTATTATTTTGTAAACAAGTATTAGCACACATTTTATTTCAGCTGTTTCAGTGTCGAAACAACCAACAGTGTCGAAACTCTGAACCTTCAAAGTCATAACAATTACATGAAATTGCGATGTACAAATAAAATATTTAGGTCTAGTGGTTAGATGTGCCGCCTTTGGATCAACGGGTCCCGGGTTCGATTCCGGGGTCGGGCAAGTGTCTTTGTCTAAACCAGAGGCACTGGCTCGGAGTCTGGGTGTCATTTCTATCAATAATATGTATGTATTTACAAAAAAAAAAAATATATAAGTAGTTTATCATACATCTCGTTACCATAACACAAACATTAAGTTGCTTAGCTTGGGACGAGATGGCGTTGTGTGAAATGTCCAAGGATATTTATTTTTATTTTATTTTTTATTTAGTTTTTCCTAGAGCCACCATGACAGGTGGGGACCTAAACTGCTTCTGCATCTCAACCCATAATTGACCCACTACTGAGTGCCAAGTGCCTCGCCAGTTGGCTTAAAGTTTCGTATCAAGTTTTCTTTCTCTTACAGCTAGGTTTTTGGATAATATATTTTCCTTTTGTCGGCTCTTACGACATACAGGAAAATAAACAATTAAATGCAAAATAAACAAATCTATCAGTAACAATTTACAAACAAAACAACGCAAACATATATATGTTACGAGTGTCTGAGACATTACATCAATATTGTGATTTCAATTCATTTATGTACACTGAATCGCCGAGGATTCAATTACTCGTCAAAGTGGATACAGGTCGAACTAGTTTGGTCTAGGTCAAACTAGCGCAAGTACGTGATAACCCTGAGACGTTTTATTCCAATTCTAGTATTTAAACAGATTCTACTTTAGTAAATAATTACGTGTTAACGAATAAAAAAAATAGTCACTACCCTATTCCGTTCCGTGGGTGTCGTTTAAACTAAAGGAAATGACAAGCCCAGCTCGAAAACCTAGCCGCAAGGAAAGGAACACTTGAAACGAAACCCTGTGCCAACCTATCCTTCCATCATGGCACCGCAGGCTAGTTAACCTCCAATTCCATTCTGGGAGTGTCGTAAGAGTCGAATAGTCATGTTATCGTACTAACATTAGTATGTATGTTACATTTCACATTCCGTGTGGCGACGGCTTTAGAATACATAGTGTCACACCCCATTCCATCCCGAGATATTGGAGTGGCGGCGAAGAGGCTTTTTCGGTAACTATTTAATTTCAACCTAAAGCGCTTCAGAATACGACTGTATTTAGAATACGCTCGCCCCGCGTCGCTTGCCGCGCGTCGCTCGCCGTCATTGTATTTCGTTGTACCAAATACGGTTGTATTCTGAAGCGCTTTACGTTGAAATTAAATTGTTACTGAAAAAGCCTCTTCGCCGCCACTCCGATAGTGCGCGCTGACCCTTAAGGTGGATGCTCCAGGGTGGCCCGCGAACTTCAAATTTTCTTACGTTTTTTGCAATTTGCAGGTCAGTGCTAGGTTGTATGTTGATTAAAATGTTATTAGCGGCTATAAGACGTATGTAGTTATAGAATTATAATCATCAAAATCATCAATACAACCCTCCAGGCTCATAAAGGTGCAAGAAAAACTTTTTCAACGTCAAAGTCATTCTTGCACCTTTATGAGCTTGGAGGGTTGTATTGATGCGTTTGATGATTATAACTCTGTAACTACATACGTCTTACAGCCGCGAATCAAATGTTCATCATCATACAACCTAGCACTGCCCTGCAAATTGCAAATAACGTAAGAAAATTTGAATTTCGCGGGCTACCCTGGAGCATCCACCTTAATCACCGACAAAAGAAAATAACAAGGCCGAAAACTTAGCCATCATAGTCAAACGAAACCCTGTACCATCCCGTTTGGCCAGCGTGGCACAGTAGGCTAATTACCCTCTACGTAATGGGAGGAGGCCCGACTCAGGAGTGGCACATTTATGGGACGAGTTGTAGAACTAGTAGTTACATTTTATGACAGTTATTGTGTATATAGAGCGAGTAGGGTCTAACTAGACTAAACAGTTCAGGATATGTATGAATTGAATATTATATTCTATTTCTTACTGAAGATCTAGTCTTGTAACGTTACCTATTGACGGTTCTAAGGTATAAAAAGAGATAGAAAAATAAAGAGAAAAGTAGAGAAGGTATTCACCTCTCCTCTTCCGCTTTCGCCCTTTGCGCGTGGACCTGTCTCCTCATCTGTCCGATTTGCACCTCGCTCAATTTCTCGCGACGAGTGCTGAAATATATATTTCTTTTTGGTATTGTTCGTCATAAATACACTTGACGGCGCGTAACTACAAATTGAAGCTATGAAAGAAAAGGATGTTATACCTTTGTGGTACGTTGTGTCGAAGGAGGCGGGGCGGTCACATAATACAATACTGAATACAATTGAGTCAATTCAATTGACGACTGGACGTCGGACGAACTCGACGCCTGCGCATCACGATTGCGCCTAATCGCCATTTATTAATTGAAACTTAGTGAATTCTCTTAGAAGTGGATGGTTAGTTATGCCTTGACAGTTACTAGACTAATATTTGATTGTTGTATGAGATCCTATTGTAATTCTATTGAGTTTCATTCATTTATGCAACTTTGAAGGTTATTCTTGTGGCAAAGTGATTATATTCAACAGTTTCGTTACTTATATTCCCTACTTATATTACTTTTAAAAAGAATGCCCTACTGTCGTTATATACTTTTTAAAATATCACCACTAGCAGATTGAATGGCATTCATTTAGTAACTATCTGGTGAGATTATAATATATCTACATATTGTGAAACGCACTTTTTAATACAGTTGCTCAAAAAGTGGCACATTGCAGGGCCGTATAGCGTTTTTTTTTTACCATTCCCGCACTAGTGCGTTTTCTTTCCCAACTGTCAAAATAATGTCTATTTTAAGGAAAAAACAACCATGAAGTTTTTACTAAAATAAATCATAGAAGTTTTTATGATTCATGCAAATACGTATATTTCTAAAAAGAAACTACGTACTAATTTATTTTAATATCAGATTTAATGATTTGATTAAATGAGTTAGGTTAGGTTTCGTTTCATTTGATCTCATTAAATTTCATTTTCGTTTCATATCAATAAAAAATGTCTACTGAAGACTTGGCTGTATGCTTTGGCTGTATATAGTTGCTTTTGCCAATTAGCCCTTTCTAACGCAGTCGACCAGTAGGTTAAGTAACATCTGCTAGATAGTGGATGGGTGTGTATTCATTAGACATCTTCTGTGCTTCGGAAGGCACGTCATTCTACCATCTATGGCAGTCGTTACACGTAGTCAGTAGCTTGAAATGTAATTACTGGTGGTCTCACTAGACGGGACGCAAAGGGCAGACGGTAATAGCGTTCACATACACACGACGGAGCACAGTAAAACTGTTTGGCGCCGAACTTGATGTGAGGGTGGTAGCTAGCCGAGCGTACCAATAGATCCTACCACCAAGCGTGCTGGGTTTTGTTGACTTTTACAACACGCATTATTTCCCAGCATGCGGTGGGGAAATTTAATATTCTGCCCCGTCCCACTCACTTAGCTTCTACCAGTTCTTCTTTTGACTAAACTGACGATGATGATGAGAAATAAGAAGTTTAATTTTTGAATACTTAAATTCCATATTAAAATTAGTTTTAAGCGATTTACGGTTACTGACTTCTTGTTGTCGGCTTTAATTTACTTAAATAGCCAATTAGGGAGACAATCAGAATTAGGTGCAATTTCAAACACGCGCGTTTATGTTTTTCTAAGAATTAGTTTAATATTTAATTGAAAGAACAGGCTTTAAAAAACTAAGCAAACGTCTGTGCGGTGTCAGATTTAGAAATAGAAGGGAGGCAAGAGACGCTGTATATCTATTGTTCATATCGTCATATTGTTATGTTAACAACCCATTCTATGCTGAAGCTGTCGTCAGGCACCACTAACACAAAGCAGGAGGGAGACAACTTAATCGCAAAAGGAAAAATTGATACAAACCGTGTGAAAGATAATTGTCTTCCATGAATCTTGGAGGAAGCCCGATTCAGTAGTATTATTTACGGGTTGAGATGGCGATGGTGACATCTGTATGTACGTACTTTTGTCTGTATGGTGACAATTTTGAACACACCCATATAGAGGATGTCATAAACAACAAATCGAACAAATCGAAGTCATTCTCACATTTTTCCGCACAGATAGAATCGACTACGTCAAAGAAATAGTTACAAAAAAACAATGAATAATTTAGAATGCGAACGCACGCCTTATCTGATGACGTCATCTGGGGTTCTTCCAGATTTGACATGGGCAGGTGTGCGAAGTTTTATAAGGTTTTTTACAGAGAATGTTAAAACTTGTTTCAATCGACGCGTTCGGCTCGAGTATGCGTGCGTACGCTATTAACGATTCAAATACGCAATTAATCTAACCACGAGAGAAACCTTATTCAAAATATAAAATCGTAAACATGTAGTAAACAAAAAGTACCTTTTTATGGTAATTTTATAGGGTGTTAGAAAAGTTAAAATGTGAGAAAGCCTATGCAAGAAATATGGAAGATAAACTCACTTCAAATTTTGTTGTATTTCCTCGTAGTTGACGTAGTGACCTGTAGGTCCCCAAGCGCTGTCCAGTGCCTATAAAACAAAAGACTTTATTACATACAGATACTGAAGTACTGGACCGATTTTAAAAATTCTTTCACCATTTAGTAACGTAACCCTGCGCCTGCACTATATAACCTGCATCGCGGGGGTAGTTCACAAACATGTAAATCACGAACACAAATGACACCCAGACTCAAGTGCCTCTGGTTTAGACAAAGACACTGGCCCGACCCCGGAATCGAAAACGCAAATTTGAATGCTACATGATCACTAATTAAAATAGGATATTTAATTTGCAAAAATATATTAACATAAATGTCCACGGTACGGGCCGCTAGTCATTATCATTACATAGTATAAAACAAAGTCGCTGTCGTCTGTCCGTCCCTATGTATGCATGAATCTTTAAAACTACGCAACGGATTTTAAAGCGGTTTTTTTTTAATAGATAGTTTGATTCAAGAGGAAGGTTTTTATGTATAATACATCCATAATTGCACCCGTGCGAAGCCGGGGCGGGTCGATAGTGTAATATGTCGATAGTGGTGACACGATTATGTTGATTGGTCACCATGGTCACCTGTTGCTGGGGCGTTGGTGCAGTCCTCGCCGGTGGCGCCCGGTAGGGGGGCGCGTGCTCACGTGCTCGACGCTCCGACTTGTTCAACCGCTCGCTGCTGCCGCTACTTTGGCGCGTATGGTGGCCTTCAGCTCTGCGGAAACTAACGAAATTAGGGACTCTAGTGGTCAGATGTGCCGCCTTTGGATCAACGGGTCCCGGGTTCGATTCCGGGGTCGGGCCAGTGTCTTTGTCTAAACCAGAGGCACCGGCTCGGAGTCTGGGTGGCATTTCTATCTATAATATGTATGTATTTACAAAAAAAAATTTATGTAAGTAGTTTATCATCCATCTCGTTACCATAACACAAGCATTAATTCCTTAACTTGGGACGAGATGGCGTTGTGTGAAATGTCCAAGGATATTTATTTATTATTATTACTACTACTACGGCTATTCAACTCATAAATGACCCACTGCTGAGTCGGGCCGCCTCCAGTTACATGGAGGGTAATGAGCCTACTGTAGCATGCTTGCCAAACGGGTTCTATAATAATAAGGGTTATATATCAAGTTTGCCTTCTCTTGTGGCTTGGCTATCAGTCTTGTCATTTCCTTTTATCGGCCCTAACAATACCCTCAGGATGAAATGGGTTGGTGACACTGTGTATTCTAAATCCGTCACACGGTTTGATTAAATTGAATTTCAAACTTTGGTATAATTGACAGAATTGATGTACAGTTTCCTCGATTACAATGATAAAGGATCACCGAAAAGTAACACAAAACAATAATTTAAACCTCATCATAATTATTATTTCACCGGATAAATGTCCCACTGAGACTACTGAGTCAGTCCAAAGTCATGAAGAGGAATTACACTATAGTGCCTCGCAGGCAAGACGTGTTGGCACAGAGTTTTTAATACAGTTGCTCAAAAAGTGGCGTATTGCAGGGACGTATAGCGTTCGGGAAGTGGGCTATTACACACGCGTGCTTTTTTTACCATTCCCGCACTAGTGCGTTCACTTTCCCAACTGTCAAAATAATGTCTATTATAAGGAAAAACCAACCATGAAGTTTTTACTAAAAAAAACATAGAAGTTTTTATGATTCATGCAAATACTCTCTCTCTCTCTCTACGTATATTTCTAAAAAGAAACTACGTACTAATTTGTTTCAATATCAGATTTAATTATTTGATTGAATGAGTTTCATTTTATCTCATTAAATTTCATTTCATATCAATAAAAAAAATCTACTGAAGACTTGGCTGTATGGGCATTGTTCCTTTTGCCTACCAGCATGGGTAAAGAAAAAATATACTCTGCTTATATTCTACGGTCGGCGCCATTTTTCAGAAATGATTAGTTAGTGTTTTTATTATTTTATTAAATTGCTTCATTTTTTCGCAACTGTATTAAAAATAGTCGTTCAGTACACGTGCGGAACCGTCATTGCAACTTGTTCCGCAATTGTAATGAAATATACTATTGGATACGGGCGGCCCAGGACCGGCCTTTGTGGAGATCCTTGGGGGAGGCCTATGTCCAGCAGTGGACGTCTTTGGGCTGAAATGATGATGATGATGATACTATTGTATCAAGCTTTCCTTCTCTTGCGTTCCTTTAGTGGCCTCTTACGACAGCCTCATGAAGGTCATCGAACTATCCGCAAGAGAAGAGAAACATGACACAAACCCTGCGCCAGCGTCTCGCCAGAGTGGGCTGAAAAGATGATGATGAAATGTATACGAGTTGATAGAAGGTTCCAGAAAATAAAGGGTACATTACCTCTGTGGTGGGTTAGGTTCTTCCAATTTGTCCCTCTCGTCTATCCTGTTATGTCGTTCTAAAGCCTCTCTCGATATTGACTTCTCAGACGCTCTTCCTGGCTGCGACCTTCCGTACACTTCGGTCTCTGGCTTTTTATTAGGTTTTCCTATCCTGTGAAACATTAGTATAAAAGTGATTTATTTAATTTACTCATGAAGGTTTGAAGTGCCAGACTAGTTACTTAGTCCATATATGGTGACGAATTTAGAATACAAAGTGTCACCACCCCATTCCATCCTGAGGGTGCCGTAAAAGCCTACAAAAGGAACTGAAATGGCCGAATACCTAGTCGCAAGAGAAGGAAAACTTGAAATGAAACCCTTGGAAACCCGTCTGGCCAACGAGGCACTGACGGTTATTCACCCTTCTTGTGATGAGAGGAGGCACGACTCAGCAATGGGTCATTAATGGGCATTTATGAGAACTATAGTTTTGAAAATCGAGAAGGTATGATTGTGCTTGCACAAGTGTAGAGAACAAGCTATATAATAAATATATAAATAAATATCCTTGGACATTTCACACAACGCCATCTCGTCCCAAGCTAAGCAACTTAATGCTTGTGTTATGGTAACGAGATGGATGATAAACTACTTATATACATTTTGTTTTTGTAAATACATACATATTATAGATAGAAAACACCCAGACCCGGAACAAATACTTGTAGGTCGTACAAATATTTCTTCCGAGCGGGGATCGAACCCGCGACATGCTGCGCAGCTGTCGATCACTCAACCACTGCGCCAACCGTGTCGCCATGAAGTATGAATGTTTAATTTAACGTATTGAATCATCATTTCAGCCAAAAGACGTCTAATGCTGGACATAGGCCTCCCACGTATTGAATATAACGTATTAATATCTGGTCTCAAACGTACCTTACTTACTACTTAAAAAAGTTTAGAATGCTTAGTACCATATTTAAGCCTTTTCATTTCATGACCAATATTGTCCAGGATTTAACATACAAGTGATCGAAATATACAGAGACGTAGGATTACCTGAACATTGTCGACAATGATTTGAGAATAGAAGGTTTCTTGTGTGACAATGAGGACTGTTGTGGTGATCCACGAATTATGTCTGGGCCGTTATTGTCATCTGTGAGCCAATGTTTTAACGCTGAGAACAAAAAATATTGGCTTTAAACAATAACACGTAAATGTGTTTTAGCTTTATATCAATGAAGGTATTGGGTTGTGCATAAAATCATAACACTCAAAAGGTCCGTAATTCACCGAAAATTAAACAAACCAAGCGACTATCACTAGCGGCAAAAGTTCAACGCCCTTTTACGGAGGTCTAGGGTTGATAAACTCTAGACACAGCTGATAGGTACCTAACCTACCCTACGAACGCAGGATTGCTGCAAAATTTGTCTTAAAGTAAAAACCTTATTTGGTACTTAGAGGACTATAAATACGTGATCAATCGTTGAGGCTAAAGAATATATTGTTCAAATTTAAACATTTAGTGCTACGCATGTGAAGTCGGGTTGGGTCGATAATAGATGAATTGACACTATTCTGTTATTATTTGTTCTAAGACTCACGTGGGTGCGCTCGCGCATATATCGGCTCAATCCTCGGATTCCTTTGGTTTTCCTGTATCGCTGTTTGTAATGATTCCAAACTCGATGATTTTCGCATTCCTAGTGATGGGCCTACTTGCAAAGCTGTAAAAAAATATCATTAAAAATATAATATCTGTTTAAAAGCAAGTAAATGGAACGAAATTTTAAAAGGTGATCTTTTTGCTCAACATAGTAACAAAGTTTACCGAAAACTTTTATTGAATTGGAAGTCTACAGTGGAATGCGATATAATAAAAGGGATTTACAACTAGACTAAACTAACTTACTACAGGGCAATCGGAAAAAATATAGTGTGTTTGTAATACTCCAAGTAAAATATCTAATTGCTAGAAGAGAAGAGTAACGATTGCTTCAATTGCGAGCGTAGGGTATGTAGAGGCTCACTTGGCGGTATAGTTGTTCGAATGATTTTCTTCGCTTTGCAACTACCCACATTAATGTTGTAATGATACGATTGCAATAATTTATAGAATATTTATATAATTGTTAATCATTAAATAATTGTATAATTACATATTTAATGATTTATTTGAACGAATGTGGATGTAATATTATTATTAATGTCTCATGAAGTGAATTTACGTCAATTTATTTGAGATAAATAAAGTTATTTATGCGTAACTACCACTTTGATTAGCTCTATCCTTTACTAGACGTCCATAAATGGTTATATTTCAGGTGAAATAACTTACAGTGAACAGCCTTGATCTCCTTGATCTTCTTGTAGGTGCCTGTCTGCTTGGCATCCATAGCCGCATGGCGTTTCTCGGACATGGACCGCCTGCCGACCGCGTCTCTACTAAACCCAGCACCGCCGGATTCGCTGCCGCTCTCACCGCCACAACCACTTCCGCTACCCCTAAGAGAATTAGTAACTTTTTAATTTACGAGTGGTGACGTATGGTGACGGATTTAGAATACATTAGTGTCATTCCATTCCATACTCAGAGTGTAGTAAGAGCCAACTGAAGGAAATGACATAGCCGAAAACCTAGCCACATGTGAGAGTCCCGGTCAGGAGAAGATAGTAAATTCGACCGGTACCCACTAAATGTTCTTCGCGTGCCATCTGCTATTCGGGAAACTACATAAACATCCCAATTACCAGAGCAGGGATTTTGACTATGTTCCCTCATCACTATCACTATCACTACATATTATAAAACAAAGTCGCTGTCGTCTGTAGGTCCCTATGTATATAATATTATACTTAAAAACCATCCTCTTGAATCACTCTATCTATTAAAAAAACCACTTCAAAATACGTTGCGTTGTTTTAAAGTTTTTTTGGTATTTTTTTTTTCATTTATTTTGGCAAATAACAGTCGTTTTTTAAACATAAATACAATAATACTAGCTTACATATAAATAGACCTATAGTCCCGAAAGCATACATATGTATAAGCATACATAGGGACGGACAGACGACAGCGACTTTGTTTTATACTATGTAGTGATACTGGCAGAGAGCTGATTTAACAAGGAGTAACTTAGATTACTTTTATTGACAATCACAGGAGCTCATAGTTACAAAGTTTTCCACATTGTTAATTAATAGTCGTTGGTGATAGCTAGTTACATAATAAAATAAAAGTCATCACTCACCTAGTGGTGGCATAGTCTTCTTCAATAATAACATTATGGTGCGCTGGCGGAGACCTAGACATGTGAACATGTCCTAGATTCTGTCGATAATGATGTCCATTTAGAACAGGACCCTCAGTTTGCGTCGCCATATAGTAACTCTCATTCCTTAAACCCGTCAGTCGATCTATCACAGGGTTCCACCCCTCCAGACGACTCCACTCGAAGCTATCTCTCTTACTGTCATGGGGTACCGTATCTTTGTCCCTTTCTAAGTAACCTTTACTATCGTCCGACTGGTTTGATACCCAGCTATTGTTATTATTTATCGTGACTATGGAGGCGTGTTTCTTACTCCCTCTCACCTCAATGTTGTTAAGGCCCTCGGTTTGATTGTTGTCGTATTTTTGGAAGTTGGCATTTGACTTTTCGCTATCGTTTGCGGTGTAAATTACTGTATTGTAGTTGTGAGAATTGTCGTTCGAGTTGGTTGAGTCGTTGCCGTTCGGCGGCGTATCGTCTTTCCATCGAGCGAGGCTATCCATGCTATCTGTTTGAAGAAATATAAACTCGAAAATAAAAAAAAATCATGCTACCGAATTGATAACCTATCTTCTTTTTTTAAATCAGTTATATATAAAATACCAATGAACCTAAAACTAAAAAAATATAAAAAATACACAAAATAAAAATAACAAAATACTCGTACAATCATTAGAAAAAGTTTATTAATGAAATAAATAGTAATTGAAGTAGTACATAGATGCAAATGTAACTAACATTTAAAAAAATGATCTTAGATAAGTAGTTTACAATTATTTTTTGTCTATCTGGATATGTCTAAACTAGTAACCCAAAAATAATAGACATTTTTTTTCGAAATATAGGTAGTTGAGGATCGCCGTCGGTTTTTAGTGGGTAACTCGGGGCGCTAATTATATAAGGCATCCATTGGGAATTTGCGAAAAAAAAAAAGGAAAATCTTTTCGCTTATTGTTTTTTTTATTAACTTATTACTTTACTATATAAACTTTTTTTTTTATAAATTAACTATCTTAGTTAGTCATATATTCTCAGTTTCTTACCACTTCTCCTGGCGATGGTAAGCGATATGCTACCAGGCACGTGAGGCCTTGAATGTAACAACGCTCTTCGCAATGTTTCCATAGCTTCTGCGTTGCTCTGACCTACTAGGGATACGCCATTGACGCTGAGTAGTTGGTCATTTTTATGTAACCTAAGAAAAACATTCGGTGGATCATTCTTTAAGGAAAGTGTGTGTTGACGGATTTAGACATACGAAACCATGTGCCAACTCGCATGGCCAGCGTGGCAAAGTAAGCTAATTACCCCCCATGTAATGGGAGGAGGCCCGACTCAGCAGCAGTATACAGTATCAAACGAAACCCCAGCACGATGTATATAATATGTAGACCAACGAGGCAGTCAGTAGTTTGTTATTAATCTCACCTGCCATCTCTCGAAGCAGCACCACCATGTAACACAGACTTGATAAAAATGCCCAAGTCCTGAGGATCAGACCCAACGGTCACTTTACCCTTCACACTTATACCTAGACCCGCCTTCTCAGAATCGTGTACTGGTACATCTAGCCTGAGTATAAGCCGATTCCGTAGACCGAGTACCTGGAAACAAAATAAATGTTTGGTACCAAGTTTCCTTACCTTCTTAAACCTACTCATTCTGCACATTAAACACACACAATTATTGACTCATTATATTCATTGAGCCACCCATACCCAACCAGACCTTTGGTTTGTTACTGATACTAACTTGTCAGACCCTAAGGGTTAGCGCCCACCAGCGGAGTGGCGGCGAAGAGGCTATTTCAGTAACAATTTAATTTCAACCTAAAGCGCTTCAGAATACATCTGTATTTAGAATACGCCACGCGTCGCTAGCTGCGCGTCGCTCGCCGCCTTTGTATTTCGTTGTACCAAATACAGTTGTATTCTGAAGCGCTTTAGGTTGAAATTAAATTGTTACTGAAATAGCCTCTTCGCCGCCACTCCGCTGGTGGGCGCTAACCCTAAAATGGAATCGGGGACTCGTATCTTTGTAAGTTTCCAATAAAAAAAAAACTGGAGATGTACGAGACATTGCTGACGACCGAGATAAAGAATCTGTATAATATTGTTAACTACGTACGACGTCTTCAGTGTGGTGACGGATTTAAAATATACAATGTCACCAACCCATAGCATCCGGAGAGTGCCGTAAGATGACTAAAGGTACGTAAGAGGCAGATCCCCTAGCCGCAAGTGAAGGAAAACTTGATACAAACTGTGCCAACCCGTCTTGCCAGCCTGGCTAGGATAATTATCTACTAGAATTTACATAGGCCCAATTTACAGAGATTAATTTTCAATGTACAAAACTAATGTTTTATTGACAAACTAGCTGCGCCCCGCCGTTTCACCCACGCGGTGATGGTATAAATTATGATAGTAGCGCCATCTGTCGAATATTGGTTTTACCAACTCAGAAACCTCGTGGGCTCATGCACAACACTTTGCTGAAGATCATCACATGATCAATTGTCACAAAGATTACGCTATATTTTAAGGACAATGTAAAGGAAAATGTCTACGTACAGTATTGGAGGATGAATTCAAAGCCTCCTGCAAAGCAGCATCAATATTCTGATCTTTGCTTAGAAGGTCGTCTTTAGATGAACTCTTGGGTATTCTCCCTCTCATGGAACTATTGGCACTGTTTTGGTTGATGGCATTGACTATACTTGACACTCGGCCATTGTCTGTTGACTTGGTGTCCACTGGGTTTATGCCTGTCGTTGAACCAATTGCTTTTTCTGCGTACTTTGTTGGACTCTGTTGAGGTTCTACCCTCTGAAACAAAAGAAGATATCTTTATTTAAATAATTCTACTGTACTTGTGTATGTCACTGAACTCCTCCTAAACGGCTGGACCGATTTGAATGATATTTTTAGCATGCGTTTGGGTGGCACCGAGGATGGTTTAGATTCACAAATCAGCCCGACAGATGGCACTGTAGTCGATAAACGAATATCATGCAAGACAACGTCTGCACGGTCAGCTAGTGTATGTATAAATTGTTTTGTTAATCAGAGTAGTGTACACATATCCGTGTGGTGTCGGTTTTAGAATAGATAGTGTCACTATCCAATTCCATCCTGAGGGTGTCGTAAGAGCCGACAAAAGGAAATGATAAGGCCGAAAACCTAGCCGTAAGAGAAGGAAAACTTCATATGAAACCCTTCTTGCCAGCGTGGCACAGAAGGCGAATTACCCTCCATATAGTTGGAGGAGGCCCGACTCGGCAAAAATACTATAATCTGTTATAGTTAAACATTTATCTTTAAAAATTATAGCCTAGTGTTATTCTGATTTTTAACGTATTTAATTGTAAAATATATTCATCAGAATCTATTCAGTAGGTTTGGCGTAAAAGAGTAACATACATACATTCTTACAAACTTTCATGTGTGTTATATTAGTATTGTACTTACATATTTACGTCAAAAGCAAATGAGATTTACATATTTTTTCACATACCTACTAGATATTTTTATTATTACATACCTGTGTCCGATTAGGCAATGTTCTCTCTATGACAATATCTACAGTCGACTCCGTGGGTGTATTTCTAAGTAATTGGACAACTTGTTGTTGTGTTAGCCCTGCCACCGATACACTGTTGACTGACACAAGCCGATCCCCGGCTCGTAACCGGCCGTCGGTGACTGCCGCTCCCTGAAGAACAAACATTAGGTGTTAAATGACATAAAAAGCATTTTTAAACATTAACTTATCAATGGATGTAGAATTAAGTTATGATGAGAAAAGATTTCTCATTTCCATGGAGCATATAAAATCTAGTCCGTTTGGTGGATTTAGAATACATAGTGTCACTACCCCATTCCAAAGTAAGAGTGTTGTAAGGGCTAAATGGTTTATTTTAATTTTTATTTTATTGTTTGACTTGTCAAAAGATCTCTTGATTAAATGAGTTTTGATTGATTGATTGATTGATTGCTGACAAAAGGAAATGGCCTAATACCTGGAAGGAAATCTTGAATCGGAACCATGTGCCAAGCCGTCTAGCCATCGTGGCACTGTAGACTAATTACCCTCCATGTAATGGATATAAAATCTAAAGCAAAGTAAAGTTGCCCTTCAAATTATTTTATTGGTGTTAATATTATGTTGGTGGACTGTTTGTTTGTGATATAAACAAAGCCGCCTTTTATTAGGCTGTACATATACCAAAAATCCTCTTACAATTTTTGTCTGTCTGTCTGTTAGTAGGTCTCCGAAATGACTGGACTGATTTTGACGAGACTTTCACTTGCAAATAGTTAATGTAACAAAGAGTAACTTACGCTACTTTTATTGACCTCCCTCCCACTTTTCAGAATACCATAGTCACCGAGTTTCACGCGGACAAAGTCGCGGGTCACAGCTACCAATAAAAAACTAATTGGCCGATATATCATTAGTGCAATATTTTCGTCACCTTTGGTAGAATGTTCTTGATGTATATAGGACAATGGCCTCCCGTAGGGTTGTCTCTTGTGGTAATGGTGAAGCCGAGGCCTTTCTCTCCTTTCACCAGCGTGACAGCCACGGTCTGGGTAGCACCTGACGCGTGTTTGGCGCTAGGGCTAACCGGCACCTCAGTACCGGTGATTGCGCGCTCACTGCTGCCTGGAAAGTATAACTCACATAGTAAACTCAAAGATATATTTCATATAAGGTGAATGTTCCAGGGTAGCCCGCAAAATTCAAATTTTCGTACGTTTTTTGCAATTTGCAGGTCAGTGCTAGTAGGGTGTATGTTGATCAAAATGTTATTCTCAAATGAAAATAAAATGTCTTTCAAAATGCTCATAAAGGTGCAAGAATGACTTTGAGCTTGAAAAAGTTTTTCTTGCACCTTTATTAGCTTGGAGGGTTGTATTGATGATTTTGATGATTATAATTCTATAACTACATACGTCTTACAGCCGCGAATAACATTTTAATCAACATACAACCTAGCACTGACCTGCAAATTGCAAAAAACGTACGAAAATTTTAATTTCACGGGCTACCCTGGAACATTCACCTTAAAGGTACACGGTAGAAATACATTAGCCGTGTGGTGACGGATTTAGAAGAGATTGTGGCACCATCCCATTCCATTCTGAAAGTGTCTTATGAGCCGACAAAAAAAAAAATGACTGATAACCTAGCCGTAAGAGAAGGAAAACTAGATATGAAACCCGTCTGGCCAGCGTGGCACAGTAGGCTTATTACCCTCCATGTAGCTGGAGGAGGCCCGACTCGGCAGTGGGTCATATGTGGCCTGAGTAGTAGTAGAACTACATTATGTTTTGTTTGTTTACCTTCAGGTAAGAGATCAAGTGGACGTTCTTGTACAGGATGCACACTCGCAACATTATTGACACCGGAGACCCACCGAAGCATGTCTTCTACCCTGCAAATAAAAAAAGTATTTTTACATGGAGCCGTTTTAACAAATCCTTACAAGAACTGGAAATATGAAAATATGGTCTCTTATGAGTATATTGATTAACACCAAACATTAACGAAAATAAAATAGAAAGAAAATGTATACCCAGAAACCACCCGAAATTAAATTACTGAGTGTATATTTTTTTTGTACCTATGGAGGACGCGCTATAACCATGAGTTATACCAACTTTATAGAGAGCCCAATATTATAAAAACCATAAAATTTGGCCGCCTAAGATGGGCAGGACATATTGTTAGGATGGGCGAGACTAGAATGCCGAAACAATTACTATACGGCAAACCGGATGGCCGCAGAAGTCATGGCAGGCCCAAGCTCAGATGGTTAGATGGCGTCGAACAGGACCTCAAAGTGATTGGTGTCAGAAGCTGGAAGGAGAAAGCCATGGACAGATCGGTCTGGAAGAACATACTGGACCAGGCTAAGGCCCACCCTGGGCTGTAAGGCCTAAGATGATGATGATGATATTTTTTTTGTGACGTCACCATGCCACACTCACACAAGCACAAGACACGCGTGTCGCGATAGATATCATTGAGTGCATTTCTATAAAGCCTTCACGGCTGGTAACAAGCATGGCATGGATAGCGAGTTGTTAATTCACTTTAAAGATAATTTACTGTGATAAATGTTTACCTGTGGTTTTGTTGACTGTTAACATCGGAAGTGTCTTGGCCCAACGGTTCCCGCCTCGCATCTCTCGGAAGACTTTTACTGCCGTAACTTTGTACACGTTCTGCGGCATCTAACCATATTCCGCTCCTGGAAAGGCAAATTTAACCATATAACCGTACTTTCATGAAAGTCACAGACGCTACTCCTTCAGCACACAACTTAATAATTAACCTAAAGATCGACTAAGGTCAGCGCCAACCAGCGGAGTGGCGGCGAAGAGGCTTTTTCAGTAACAATTTAATTTCAACCTAAAGCGCTTCAGAATACAAATGTATTTAGAATACTCTCGCTGCGCGAGGCTCGCCGCGCGTCTCTCGCCGTCATTGTATTTCGTTGTACCAAATACAGTTGTATTCTGAAGCGCTTTAGGTTGAAATTAAATTGTTACTGAAAAAGCCTCTTCGCCGCCACTCCGCTGGTCGGCGCTGACCCTAAGTTTCCATTGCCATACACGAATATAACTAACTAGCGGCCCGCTCCGGCTTCGCACGGGTGGACATTAATTTATTTGTTTTTTCTTGCAATTAAAATATCAATCAGTGATAATGTAGCATTCAAATGGTGTTTTTTTTAATCGGTCCAGTACTTTTTGAGCCATTTCGTTACAGACATACATATAAAACTTTCCTCTTTAAAATATTAGTATATTATAGGCGCGCGAGTTCATGTCCATCCTGAGGAATGCTGTGACCTAATTAGTAAATTACCGATTTAGTCAACAGCTGTCAATTTGGTTTATTGTATTGTAATCTTAGGTAATTTTGCAAATTATGAAATAAAATAAATGCGATAAGTAATTACTTATTTAGGCCCCGATGGTCATCAACTCGCGCGCCTAATATAGATGGATGGCCAGCCATCCTCCTCCGATTCGTGACCGATTCTTTTACCGTGGAGCAAAAAACTTACTGACCAAAGAGTGGACTCTGGTCTTCATATCTAGTTTTCCTATAATCTCTTGCCTATATGTTTTTGTATAGTACATCCGCTGTATTCTAAACTAACTGGCGCCCTCAGCGTCATGCATGCACATACTTTTTTATTAATTCAAAATATATAAATAATATATATTTTGCCTGCTAATGATGAGCCTAAAATTTATTTATTTATTTAGACTTTATGCACATGTTTTGTACAGAGGCGGACTTAATGCCAAAGGCATTCTCTACCAGTCAACCTTTAGGTGGTGCAGAGAACAACATGGTAGGTGCACATATATACAAAATATAGGAGTGATAAACATTAATTACATACTAATAAAATACTTATAAATATACTAAATATTTCATAAAAATAAACATAATACATAATATACATTATATCCCACCAGAAGTAATCAAAGGGTTATTCTGCAGGTAAATCCTTAGCCAAATACTCACGACACTGCTTTTTAAACGAGTACCGATTCAGTGCCATCCTAATACTGGTGGGGAGGGAATTCCACAGGAGGGTAGATTGCACTACAAACGACGAATGGACAACATCAGAACGATGAGAAGGACACTGGAGAAGACGATTGTGACAAGATCGGAGATTTTTTACATGAAGTGAATTAAGATAATTAAACTGAGACGTGAGGTAAGAAGGGGCAAATGGAGAATCGAGGAGGGAAAACAATAATGTTTTCTCTTAAATTACGACGGGGACGGATGGGAAACCATTTCAGTTGGTTGCGATATTTGGAGACGTGGTCGTATTTACGGAGATTGAATATGAAACGAATGCAGTTATTTAGAAGTCGGTCGAGTTTATTGAGCAAATCTGCATTCAGGTTGAAACAGCACACATCACCATAGTCGATTAAAGGGAAGATCAGGACCTGCACGAGCAGTACCTTCGTTTCAGATGGGAGAAAGTTCTTTAGCCGATACAGCATACGCAATATATTGGTTACCCTCTGGCTTACATTAGCTACTTGATTCTGCCAAGTCAAGGTTGAGTCCAAATGAAGGCCAAGATTTTTGACACTCAAGCAGTATGGAACGACTGTATTACTTCTAATAAAATTAGCTATGTCAGTGAAAGTTCCGTTGAAATCACTCCAGCCGCTTCGAAGGTTAGCCAAAACACAAAGACAAAAATCATATTAAATTGTATTTTATAAATATGTTAGGAAAAATACCGCCATATCAAGATGTGTAAGATACTTTATGGAGTTTATAGTATGTTAGTGAATCTAAAAATCTTACCCAGGGCCTGAAAACTGCATGGAGAGCCGATTAGTCTGTCTTTGGAAGTGTTGTGCTGAAAGGCCATGTCGATCGGGCGTAGGGTCCGGTGGTCGGCCGTCGGGGAGTGGGTGCACCTTCTGCGTCGCTCGACTGCTATCCTCTCTACATACCACAGCCGCCGACCAGCGTTTGGTTTGTTCGGACACCTGGTTAGAAACACATTGTTAGTAACGCAGGTTCAACTATATGTAGCTTTAAAATTATGGGTAGATGGCTATGTGCACTGTTTCACGTGCGTTGCGTGGCTTAGTGTAGAATAATATGACTCATTACTATAAAAGTTCCATCGGAAATAAGCCACCTAGTTATCATGATTATTTATATATATTTATCTTTTGTCTTAGTTTTTTAGTTCCACCATACTTTATGGATTCTTATTGCTGTTTATGGAAACATACCACTTATTCCTGAAATGTTGCCCACATTATCTATATCGATGGTATTATCGATCCTTTCCCAATATTTAACTCCTTTATCGAACATTATTCTGAGGGAGTTGAAAGAGGCGACTAAAGAAACGCAATATGCAAAAAAAAACGACACTAAAGAATGCAAACTTGAAAAAAAATCCTGTGCCAACGTGGCCTTGTAGGATAATTTCCCTCTACAATTTGGAGTAGATGCGACTTCAGAACTTTGGGAGTTAACAGGTATGCGTACTTGTCTCTGAGGTGGTAGGGAGTCTTGGTGCAGCGTGGGTTCGCTACCCCGTCGCACCTGCAGCCCGTTGGCACCGTCCTCCAGGTCAGCTGCGCCGACCTCCACACAGGAATCGGTATCAGGGACTCGCATACTGCCTCCGACACCGCCGCCACCCTGATTTAAAAAAGATAATAGTTGAATTACGTAATTATCATAAAACAGTATCATAATTTAAATGAGCACTTTTTTAATAACATGAGGACTCCCTGCCCTACCCTATTATAACCTGCGAAGACTATTTACAAATATTCAGTATACTTCACGAACGCAAATTACACCCAGGTACCAGTATATCTATGTATGTCTTTTTTATATCATCATCATCAGACCACATTAGTCGACTGCTGGACATAGGCCTCCCCTAAAGAGCGCCATAGCGCCCTGTCCTCGGCTTCACGCATCCAGCCGCTGCCCGCAGATCGTCGCTCCAGTCACTTTTTTATATGTACGTTGGAAATCCTCATGTATACCCGACCGCTTAATTAAAGCGAGCCGGGTTATGTGGGACTCCGGGGCGCGGAAAGATGGTAATTGCGCCCGAAACACAGCCGGGTTATGTGGGACTCCGGGGCGCGGAAAGATGATAATTGCGCCCGAAACACAGCCGGGTTATGTGGGACCCCGGGGCGCGGAAAGATGGTAATTGCGCCCGAAACACAGCCGGGTTATGTGGGACTCCGGGGCGCGGAAAGATGATAATTGCGCCCGAAACACGGCCATGGGATTCACTCCCCAATGGGGAGCACGTTCCGCGACCCTAATGGAGCCACACGCTGTGATGGGGAGCTTAGGACGCTCCCCAACCCATCGATAGGCACGCAAGCCCAAGATAGTTTTGATTTAGAGTTTGATTTCGACCGTGTAGCTATTGTGAATGTCGCTTAATAGGAGTAATGGTTCATCATTTATTTATTTATTTAAGACAATTGCTTCCTGTACTTACAGTTTCCCAATGCGTACAGTAAGCTAAATAAATTACACTACTAACTAATCTTATCTATAAAAATCTATACAGTAACTTATAAATTTACCAACTGTATTATGGAATCATCATCATTTCACCCCTTAAATGACCTACTTACTGAGTCGGGCTTCCTCCAAATTCATGGAGGTTAATTAGCGTACTGTGCCACGCTGGCAAGACGGGTTGGCACGGGCTTTGTATTAAGTTTTCTCTCGCGGCTAGGTGGTCAACGTCTTGAGTTCCCTTAGTCGCCTCTTACACAACGCCCTCAGGTTGGTTATGAATGGATACGTAAGGTATGGTTATTCTTAATATAATCTGGTAGGAAAAAACGGATCAATTAAGGAAATTCAGACCTTTATACACGCGAGGGGAAGTAAAATATAAATATCTATCACAGCTTATAATAGGCTTATATCTAAGTCAGCTGGTGTGTGCAGTCAGTAATCCTGTTAGCCTACTTTTAGCTTGTTATCTACAACAGGCAGGTACCAGTGTCAAGTATCGCAAATCGATAGGCAGCATTTTATTCTGCGTTCGAATAGAAATATTTGCAACTGTTTATGCAATACTATTTCGTCGTTGCGACTAGTTTCAGCCCATAAATACCCACTACTGAGCTCAAACTCAAAAGGAACTTTATTTACGTAGGTTTCATCACAAAACTCTTATAAATCGTCATATTTATAAACACCATTATCATCTTACGGCCCCTGTCCCACACTAGTCTCCACACACACCTATCAGTCGTCATACCTACATTCACACCTTTCACACACAACTCCTCACTCCTACAATCCCTTCATCTCCCCTGATCGCTCACAATCCCTGCGTTCACTCACATTCATGCCGAAACTACCACCGGTTCGGAAGGCTGCTCTACAGAGAAGAGCCGGCAAGAAACTCTATAGTTGTTTTTTTTATAAAATTATTGGTCTTGTTTACAAAAAGCACTAAACAGCATAGTGAGAGCAAGTTCGCAAGATGAGAGAAACACGCTACACGTTTACGCAATGAATGAGTCGGGCCTCCTCGAAATTCGTGGAGGGAAATTAGCGTAGGGTTATATTAAGTTTTCCTTCTCTTGCGGCTAGGCTCCTTTAGCTGACTCTTGCGACACCCTCAGGATGGTATGGGTTGGTGACAATATCACTACTTAGTATAAAACAAAGTCGCTGTCGTCTGCCCGTCCCTATGTATGCTTAAATCTTTAAAACTACGCAACGGATTTTGATGCAGTTTTCTTTAATAGATAGAGTGATTCAAGAGGAAGGTTTATATTTATAATACATGCATAATTGCACCCATGCGAAGCCGGGGCGGATCACTAGTGTATTCTAAATCAGTCACCACAAGGAAAAGTTTTAACACAAACGTAAAACTAATTACACAAATTTGTGAAATTGTTGGTGGAGGCTTATGTCCAGTAGTAGACTTCCTTTGATGATGATTGTTAAAACGAATGCTGTCTTTGAGTCAACGTTGATGCATTTTAAAAACAATCTGATCTTCTTAGCTGATAAATTACGAGAGTAGTTAAAGCTTCTCGTATATGAAAGGAATATCGTTATACCCTAATGGCCCGACGACGGTTTGGTACCAGTGTCTTTGAATAAAATACCATGGTCGTAATAAGAAAGTATGTGTAGTGCGAGATTTTAAATTTTTTACTTGTTAAAACTTGTCTGTACGCGTTTCGAGCATACACAGTAGCCACCCCATTTCATCCTGAGCGTGTTGTAAGAGCCGACAAAAGGAAATGGTAAGCCCGAAAACCTATTCGCAGGAGGAGGAACCTTGCTACGAAACCTCATGCTAACCCGGCTGGCTAGCGTGACACTGTGGGCTAATTACCCTCCAAGTAGTTGGGGTAGGCCCGACTCAGCAATAGGTAGTGTATGTAATATGGCTGTATTGTAATAAGTGTATGTTTATCACACTCTGTACAAATTCAACGGAAAATATCACTCGCATTTAGCACACCGATGCATAGTATTATTATCAATTAATATAAATATGTAACGAGGATAACATCGGTCATTTATGAACAGTCACATATGGGTTTCTTATCACAATTAACAGATGTATCGTATTGTGTTATTCCTAACTCTCTGTAATTTGAAAACATTCGCAATTAAAACATGTTTTTAAATAGGTGTCACCAAACCGTTTAATGCACGAGACGCTAGGCAAAATACATGTGGTAAGAATCGGATAATTCAATGCTATGATAGCTTGAGACAACCACAGTAGGCAAAATGTCTCTCTACTCTGTGGAAGACCTAGCTCAACTAGCATGGGGTAATTTAACAGCTGATATTATCACTACATAGTATAAAACAAAGTCGCATTCTTCTGTCCGTCCCTATGTATGCATACATCTTTAAAACTACGCAACGGATGTTGAAGCGGTTTTTTTTAATAGATAGAGTGATTCAAGGGGAAGGTTTATATGTATAACCCAACCCTGCTTTGCACGGGCGAAGCCGGGGCGGGCCACTAGTGGAGTAATAAACTAATAACATAACAAATTGCGTGCATTAAAAATTCCAAAATCGCGTTCTATTCTAAGGCATTTTCCCTCCGTTGAAATGGAGGGTCCGGACACAGAAGTAAGTTTCAGTTTAAGGGGGAACGCTGCCAGTGTCTTCGGAACCTTGCCTAAAGGGACTCCTTTAAATAATATATTTTAGTATTTAAGTTTTAGGTTAATTGGTATTTTTAGTCTTGTTTTATTACTTAAGTTAGTGTTTATGGAACAAATAGTATAGTTTCAGTTGTACTCAACTTATTAATGAATATAGAATGTTTAATAAAAATGAGAAAAATAATAATACAGGTGAATCGTATAACTGAACATAACTTACCTTTCTTTTAGGGCTTTGCACACAAAAACATTGAGAAAAACACAATCCCATTTTGATACTACAATTAAACGATAAGTTGAGTTGTTTTCCATTTGACGACATGTCACGAAATGTTCGTAAATGTTTGTCGTAAATTTAAAAGAAATGCAACAAGTCTAGACACGACTTTTACGAAGAAAGCGCGGTAAATTTTAGTTTTAATTTTTTATCTGTGAAAGCGGATACCATATCTATTGAGCCTATTAAAAAAGTCGGTAGAATAATTTCAAAGCTACATTTTTTTTATTGCTATTTTTTTAATTTGTTTTCTGTTCTTGGCACCATTGAAGAATGGTTCATAAATACCCATTATTATAACTTTTTAACAGAAAAAGAGGAGATCATACATTATTTTCTCTAATTGCAAAGTGTGACGGTGGTCTCGTACTTATAACATATTCTAATCAGAATGGCTTACTTACTCGGAACATGTCCGGGGAAGCGGTGCCTGCTGAAGAGCCACTGGCGCCATCTGCTTGAGCGGCTCTGGGCTGGGGTGCTTGGCTACATTCAGCGGTTAAAGTTTCCCGGTCATCAGCTACATCACAGACCCTGTCATCTGGGTCTAAAATCCCTCCTGAACTGGCACGCAGAGCTCTCACTCCAACCCATGTCTCTGGTCCCTGTAACAATTAAAAATAAAACTATAGACGTTGCTAGGAAAAATCGACACAGATCTTTTTTATAAGATGGGAATATAACTATTTAACCTTTTATCACTATTTTTAAATGTCGCTATTAGCCCGTAAAGTATAGATTTTATATAACTAATCTAAAGCGGTTTGCCTCCATTTATTTACAAAAAAAAATAGGTACTGGCTCCCACTCCGCGTTTCGCGCTCAATTCATTCATTGGATGAATGGTTGTTCTTCCATGTTTTGTGTGCAGATTGTCTGCCACTATTGAACTGTCGCGGTCGCTCAGATCCCCTGAATGATTTCAAAAGCGGTTGCGAACATTCATCTTCCGTCGCGAATTTCTATATAGCCTTTAAAGGCTATGTACTTGTATAAAGCATGACTGCCGTGGTTTGCACGTGTGAACTTGATAAAACCACACAGATAATCTTCTATTAAGCTTTAAAACTTCTTTAACCCGATGTTAGAGAGGAGGAAGAGTATAAGTATGTTTGTGTATCAACAGCATCATAGCTTAGTTAGTAAGTGGATAAACCGAGTACATTACAATACAGTTTTTTGTTAGTTTTTGGTATCTTAATTGCAATAGCGACAAGTTTACGTGATACCACAGTAAAAAAATACCGTTTCGCATTTGAAGGTATTTCTGTGTACCAACCAACACCCAACACCCCAACACAGAGGGTGTGTTGGTACCCCTCATCGTGTACCAACGCACCCTCTAACTTGTAATTTTGATTTGACCATAGCTTGTTTAATTTTGGCATACTATTTACACGCGAAACACAGCAACCTTGGTGCCCACAAAGCAACTGCTGGACATACGATTTAGAACGTAAGATTTACATGACACAGAATTCTTTTTATAATGGAGCAAACATTTTAAACCCCTTTTTACGAAAGTGTATGAAATTTTCCCCATTTATAGTTTATACATACTCTCTGTATGTATAAAGAGCAGTGCAGAATGCGAATTTCCTTTTTTTAATTATGCATAAAAAATCACTTAATCAACAAAAAATAATTACACACACTACCATGTATTAGACGCACACACATTATAAAAAAATAATTTAAATTAATTATGTTCGAATTTCGTCCACTGGGCGGACAATAGTTATAATTTTGTGAAGTTCAACATCGGTTTCTACTATCTGGTTTGGGTTATTAGGTCGTATCTGCTGAACTTGACACAAAACACCTTGCCTTCTTCGTCGTTTCTACAAACAATATTAGGTATTAGGTACCTAACTAATTTAAGCTATTGTCTGCAAAATCAGTAGCCGTGTGAATACAATGATTAAAACCAACAATTTATTTCCATTGTTATGGACATACTGGTGGCGCTACAATTTTAACGCTTGTTTGATGGATGAGATGTTTAAAAAAATAAAAATTTTAACAAAAATAGTAAACTGAGTACATAAACAATTTAAATTAACACAGACCGTAATTATGATATCACTAAGGCAATTAAGGCACCGACTTCAAATGATTATTGTTTTCAGTTGGTTTAAGTTTTATGTTTTTAATTTTGTTGGGCATGACTCGTAAGTCGTCCGAAAATACCTAAATTCGCCTTAACTCGACACTTTATTCACTTATTTCACGTTTTATAGCATGTTTTATTTTATATTTTGTATGTGTTAAGAAATAAGAACCTCCGCTATTTTACGTCGGTTAAAAAGAATGATTTTACCGAAACGTCGAACGTTGGGTCCATATTGACATGCATATGCGAATGCCACTATTTTGGCGGTAAATGTAATGCAGTAACCGAATAAGTCGAACTTTCACTTTGGTTACCTTTACAGAAAATACATTTATTTAATTTAAATACTTATGTGTTAAAGATAAACTTTAAGATATTATTATCGTTAGTGAACGTCTAAGGCAAAAATATTATTACATACTAACACTTTACTCGATAGAAAACTACGTGTTTAGGACTTTAAAGCGTTCATTACATATAAAAAAGATTAAATAATGACATAAAGACTACCATATATTTATATTGATACCTAGAAATGCTATCCTTGATACTCAAGGAAAGCATGTTTTTTACCCCTCCATGTAGTTGGAGGAGACCTGACTCAGCAGTGGGGTAATGTATGGGCGGAGAAGTGAAATTAAACATGCTAGTATTTTGCGGGTGGCTTGGCGGCAGCTGTCGGTCGCGTAGGGAGTTATTTACCTATCGTCACCGTTGCAAAACCGTGCCTTTATCTAGAATGTTCCAATATTAGAAGCTATGTTCAAAGAAAATATATTCAGTCAGTTTCAGTACGTCTCCAGGTCAGGGCTTATTAATTGTTTAATAATGGTTATAATCACTAAAATCGTACCCATGAAACAGACTTCCTTTCGTTCTTCGGTACAGATTGCCGTTCCTGACGAGCCAACTTCTTCAGTCTCGGTGGAGGGACAGGTCCTAAAGCCAACTCTGATTCCATCATCCATTGATTGAACTCTACACTCTTAGTTTTACACTATGGTTGTTTTTCCATATCGTTTGACATACATTTCGATCACCGAAATCATAAAACGATTTTTTATCCTGGCCATTGCATCCTACTTATTGATTTTTTTTAATTCATGCCACTGGAGTTTGCCCTACTTTTAAAACGAAATGTCACTTTAAAATTACGCAATACGTGGGAAAATTGGCGCGAACTATAGGTACGTCAAGTATCGTAGACTTGCGAACGCCACAGAAGATAAAAACAAATAGTATCGTAGACATCTTTATAAGCGACTTCAATTGGATTTTTTTTTATTTGTTTCGAAGCATTTACTCCCTAAATGATCCTATTTAAATTCGGCAGGACATACAGGATATACAGTTTACATAAATTGGAAATTAGCTCATATTTTGCTACAATATTTTTATGTTGTTCTATTTTCCAAATTTTGTAGAATTAACGTTTAGTTTAGTTTAAAAAAAATATATATATGTATAATTCTGTATCTTGCGTTTCCTGTATTTGTTCTGCTGAATAAATGTGTTTCTTTTTTTCTTTCTAAATGGTATCGACTTTGGTTCAGTTGTTTTTTTTACTTAACCTGAAACAGGCCTTGTTAGTCTAGGAGTTAGATGTGCCTTTGGATCACGGGTCTCCGGTTCTATTCCGGGGTCATGCAAGTGTCTTTGTACAAACTAGAGGCACTTGCTCAGAGTCTGGGTATAATTTGTTTGTAAACTAACAGTTTATAGAAGAACAGTACTCGGGGGTTAGCGTTAGAAACGTCATGGGGGTATAATTTTTTGTACGAGTATCAGGGGCGTAGCGCGCCTTGGTGGGGCCCCGTATAAAAAAATATTTTCGGGCCCTTAAGAAGGGTAAACATTTCTCACAATAGAAAAAAAAATCTTTTAAAATTTTTTCAAACAACTTTTTTCGGAAAACTGATTTATTAAATTATTTATAGCTGATGATAACTTTAGTTTTTTTACAGTGTCTGCCTCTAAAATAGTAAAAAAATTGGAAGTTTTTATTAATGTATGCTTACTCACGGCGGGGCCCCCATGGCCCGGGGCCCCATATAATTGATACCACTGATACGGCGGTAGCTACGCCCCTGACGAGTATGTATACAATTCCGCTAATCGAGGACATCTTCATCATCTAATCAGGAAAATTCAACGTAACAGTCGTTTAATGGCTATTTTTAACTTTTTAATTTCTTTTTGAAGTTGGTGTAAATATTCTATTGAAAATCTTTTTTCTGTCACTGTTAGGGCAGGTCACTGGCGCGAATAAAACCTTGACCTTCGCGCACCGCTAGGCAAACACAGTCTGGCACTCATGTACCTTGCACCAGATGCTACGCCCCATAAGTCTCGAATGATTCATTGCGCCTTTAGGTGCAGTGAATCTAGTACAATTTGCCTATTTTGGAGTCAATCTATATGGAACAAACAGTATTATGGGTATAGAAACTGATCAACTTTAGTCCGATATTTTAACAGATTTTTGATAGGTATAAGATTTACACATATAAGAGATTGCCAGCTATATATTGACATCACGATATCTCTGGAACCATAACCATCTTTCGTCGAGTAGAGTTCAGCTAAGAACGGATCTTACATAATTCCCCCCGCAAGGAGCATAGCGGGGGCGTTTATCACTATCACTATGACATAGTATAAAACAAAGTCGCTTTCGTCTGCCCGTCCCTATGATCTTTTTACGCAAAGGATTTTGATGCGGTTTTTTTAATAGATAGAGTGTTTTAAGAGGAAGTTTTATATGTATAATACATGTATAATTGCACACGGGCGAAGCCGGGCCGGGTCACTAGTTATTTATAAGACAAAACAACGTTAGATCAGCAAGTATTATGGACATAACTGTATTCTACTCCGAACCATGGTCAACTTACGGAAACGTAAACTTTGTTTTAGAGCGTTTCGCTAATAGTCTACAAGGCGATTTGAAATTGCCAGTTTACGTTACTAGCGATGAATCTAAGGTTATAACAATTATTACTGATATTAGGCAAAAGGCAGGGGAGTATACTGAAAGATTAGAGCTTTGCAGAGCGTGGTTTATTAGTTTAAAGAAAAGAATATTGACATAAAAATATAAAACCTTTAAAAAAACAGAAGAGTGGCCAGGCTGTTCACATTGTTAACAAAAAAGAGGTTTAACAACTGATACTTAAATGTACGGTATACACGTAGAGAAAGGAATTGACAGGTCGTAGAGTTTCCTAAACACGACACTTAAGTTTTTATACGAATTGCCTTAGAAATTATTTTAGGTTATTAACAGTCTTCTAAACTAAATTATTCTACATAAGAAATAGGTCATTTCTGGTATCAATAAATAATTAAGTAAGGCATTTTTTTTAAATTTCGTTAATAATATAAGTGTTCCCGTCTCATTCCGTGAATAATTCAAACCACACGCGATAACTTTGTTGCGGGGAAAGACATGAGTGTCTACAAAAAACGGCTGCCAACAGTTGACATAACTGCATAAACACACGCATGCTAACAAGGAAATAGGAAAATGCAGCTAGAGCGCATTGTACACTGCAAATTAACTTTATATCAATGATACAGTACACGATCATATCGGCAATATATAATAGTCCCGACGTCTTTTGGGTGTTATCACTTTATAAGGGACGTCCATTAATTACACGAGAAGCTTTTGCGGATCACGTGCACATAAAATCTCGTGAAATTCAACTTGACTCTCTCCTCTATACGCCTATAATTGATGCACCATAGAAGTAGGCCATTAAGGTACAGGGTGAGCCTGAAGACTTGAAGCAGATTTTAATCGTTGTGCAGGTTGTGCTGCACATTTCAGTAGAGAAAGTTTATATAGTAAGGTCAACTAACAATCACTCGAGAACGTAGTGAAGTCACCTCTTAAAGTATTGGTAAATAAAGGACAGTGCATGAAAACTATGGGCTGCATTTGTAAGGATTGCTCGATGGGATCGTTAATTCAGTTCGTCCATACTAAGGCTCTGGGCTTCCAAGGTCTACCGATAACTATTCATGAAGTATTATCTAAGTTGCCCGTTTAGTCGATGCCCTAACTCGACGTAAGCCAGCGGAAGTCTGAAAGTCGCGTTCTGAATGTTAAATGGTGCACGTTTGCGTCAATACGGGTTTTCTGTACCGCAATTAAATTAAAAACATAATAGATAACAGGTTAATTGGCAATGGGTAGCATTTAATTGAAGCAACAGAATTGAAGTTCTTCGGTTCCAGTTTAGTTATCTTTTCTAAATTGAATTACGGTCTTGTGGTTCCGTTTATTGTGGTTAAGACGATCATTTCATGGGATAGATATAGGCAAATCTATAGGTAAAATAGCTCTGAACTAAAAGGAATGTCTATGTAGATACATTAACATTAGCATCTCTGCAATTTCCTTCACTTGTCATGTACCGTAACGAACAGTTAATTAGCTCGACCGTGATGCATATTAATGCTTTATTATTTACACAGGTTAGTTCCAATTTCCAGTAGCCGTGTTGTATAGCGTCCTAATATAAACCTAGTATAGTTACTTTGAGGCATGGTCACAACTTTGCTTGAAAACGAGTTTCAAGGCGACTCGCAAAATTGTTATGTAAATACGACTACTTATTGTTGCACACATGAACACGTATTCACTTAGCTGCAAAATGTCTTAGACGCTTTTGTAACTTTGCCTCTTGTTTCACTATAGCCATACTAGCCAATGTCCACGGATGGTATTATGTGGATTTCGCATTCGCAAGAATTCGTTCAATCAATCACAACTCAATTCTTTATAAATACAATCACGTTAATTTACTTCTTATAATATCTACCGACAGCATCGTTAAGGATCCCAACGTCTGGAAAATTGACGGTAACTAACCAGGCAGTAAACAGTAAACTACATAGTTAGGTTCTACTAAACAGACTATAAACTAAACTTAAAAAAAAAACGTTACTAGCAAATAATTTATTCATTAAATAGACAGTGGCAAGATAATTATGAGTCTAGTAACTATTTGTTACCGCGCGCAATTTCACACGTTTCGATATCTCACACGATTGAGATATCGTATTCACGAGGGCTTGGCAGGGAAAGCGATAATGCACTTAGATTCAACATGTGGCTCTGATAAACCAGAAATAGCTGATATTATTTATTGTTTAGTATTATTAGTAAAATTTAGTGTTCAAATATCCATAAAACAAACGAAATTTTATGTGAAATTGTAATGTATTGTTCGGAAGATAAAATTACCGTTCAACCGTAATCTTGGTTAGCAAAACTAACGACCATATATTTTTAAAAGTTAAAGGCAATCCAGTGGCATCCCAGTTCATTTATAAACAGTATTAATATTTTTAAATATCGATCACCTAATTTTGTACTCTTTAACACAACACATGCTGCTGTCACAACATTATCGCATTTTCATTTCGCGGTCACACCGACGCACGCACAGCGCGGCGATTCCAGTAATACTGAACTGACTGAATGAATTCATGACTAGCCTGAAGTCGTAAGCCGGTGGCGATTAGAAAGATCGTCAACAATGACCGCAAATAAAATGATAACCGTAAAATGCAATTCCAATATTTCAAGGTTTACGGTGTGTGGTAACGAGAATTTTATGAATTGGATTGGTTATGGATTGTGCGAACTGAAACGAAAGGACATTGTAAAATTTGGTCACGTTTAGATGTGATCGCATGTAAATGTTATTATTTCAGCTTAGAAATTGTACAGGCTGTAAAAAAGGTGTATACATAGTGCTGTTATTATACAGTGTACAAAATTTCTTCTCTTACTTTTTACGGACCCATCATTTACCGATTCTTCTGCAAATGAAAAGTTTATCTATATTTATGTAAATGAGTAGCTAATTAATATTGTTTGATCGGTAAACGTACCAATATTTTGTGGATAGAACAATCAGTATTCATTAAATACAGTTTCCTTAACAAAACTAAGTTATTTTTCTCGTAATCGTGCTTTTCCTTGGATTTAAAAACAAGATAAATCACATGCACTAAAAAGTATATCCTTAAGTCTCTTGCTATAACTATATAATATAGAGTTATAGCAAGAGACTTAACTTGACTACTCATATTATGACGAACCTGTTAGTAAATAAAGGCTCAAAATTTCCACAGCTTTCCATGAATCTTGGCAGAAAACCGTTTTTACCTGTAAATTCGGTTTCCTCCGATAAAAAGGGTACAAGATATTGGTGTGCTTCAACAACTGCCTAGAATCCACAGTGTCCTTCGTATTCCGTATATATTAGCCTTCCGAAGCCAGGAATTTACCCTTTCGTACTTAGTTATATTCGCCACGATCCTGATATCGAAATCATCACTCGTAAATCTAGTCAGCTACTTTTTTAACACATTCGTCAGCCAAAGTGAAGAAAAATAATAAGAGCTCTGTCCAAACGTAGGCTTGGCATGGTAAATACAATTATCGCGTGAATACCACTACCATGTACCCAACCCATTCATGATTCAATATTTGCTGTAATACGATCTATAGCTCGTCTGCCAAATATCGAGTCTATTAGTATACCGTAACCGGGACGGAAGCGAAGTCGGGGTAATATTTGGATCTATTCTACACAACAATCCATGGGGTGGTCACCACTTGGCTTGTTGTGTAGTTTAGACAACATAGTGTCACCAGTCCGGCAATCAGTTTACCTAACGGTAGGTATGTCATGAGAGTACAACCTTCCCATAAGGAAAGGAAAACTACCCTCGCTAGATCCCTTAAATTCTTATATTCAACAAATCGCTTTAATAAGATATTACGCTTCCGTATATTAATACTACCGCGCAACCCCCACCCCGCGCAACCCCTCGCGCAATCCTCTAGGTCTTATGGTTCCAGAGATATCGTGATGACTCAATCTATCTATACAACATTGTTTTGCCATGTAATTAAATAGGGGTTGATCGTAGAGGGGTGAAAATTTAGGGTTGTTTGTATTTTTTTATGCTGAATCTTAAAAAAATAAAAGCAAAAAATTTTCTCTAAAAAATAAACAATTTTTTTTACCCCCCCCCCCTTAAAATTTAGGGGGATGAAAAATAGATGTTGTCCTATTCTCAGACCTACTCAAAATGCTCACAAAATTTCATCAAAATCGGTCAAGCCGTTTCGGAGGAGTTTGGCAACTAAAACTGTGACACGAGAATTTTATATATTAATTAGATAAAATAAAATATGTATTCTTGGTAATAAATATTCACCGACTGCAAAATATGTAAATAAATAGCGTTATTGCCAATCCACGCTGTTTATTAATCATCATCCAAGCATTAATTGGTTAACATTTATCATTGACGGAAGGCGTATCTGAATAGCCAAGCAGATCAATAATAAATATTCTAATCACTCGCTAAGTCCTATAAAAATAAAATATCATTTAAGGCAAAATAAAGTTACGTGACTCAATCACTAACACATTACAAAACGCGTTTGTTTCTTGTAACATCACGTCAATATCAAGTATTTCTCTCAATTATTTCACAATAAGTAGGATGACAGGTGTTTAGTTACAATTAGATTAAAATAGTTAACACCATGCCGTTACGTACACCTGCTATTAAAATTGGGGTTATGGAAAGTGTCTAATTAATATGTTATCAGAAAATTTATTTTTAGTATAAAGATTAGTTACTAACTGAATAGACACAAAAAGGTTGGACGACGAACGCATTAAAGCTACATCGCGATAGCGACGTTTACAGAGCAACTATCACAGATAAGCGTGTTTTAAATTCGTGTGTAAGGTTGCTGGCAGTCTAATTACACCTTCAAAACCAAGAGACAACAAGTTGATAGTACTAGTGTACAAGGGGATAAAGCAGTGTCTTATATCACTTGTGAAATGGAATCATGAGCATATTGAAGGATTCGTGGATAACCGCCAAGCGTAGCTAGCTAGGGAGTTAATACTACAATGCTGAGTACGGCAAGGGATTTCAGCTCACCCAAGGCGAATACACCTTTATCCCCGAGGACTGTCGTCTGTTATTCTAGATCCATCCGATACACTTTCACGCACATAAGGCCCGATTTCCGCCAAGACGAGAGGAGATGTGTTATTAACCAATCAGGTTTCGTTATTTCCACATCTCCTGTCGTCTCCTCTCCTCTCTGCTTTGGTGGAAACCGGGCCTATCACCGGGACATTGCTACATCCCCTTCCTGAATTAAATATTAGTCATTTTAGTTTAAAATGTTGCCTGTTTAATATAATATCTTTGACGTATCACACATTATCTAGTCACTTTATTAGAGAAAGTTTACTATTCTTATTATAGAGTTTGCCAATTAATAATCAGATATCAATAATTCTTTGAAGATTGATGCAAACGTCAATTCACTCACTTCAACAAGCTTATATTCAAATTATATGTCATTGTTGACCAACGATTTTCACCAGCTATTGTTCCTTTAATGTTATCAGGCAATGTTGATATCACATAGATAGAGTCCGCGTGGTGATGGATTTAGAGTGAATAGTGTCACCACCCCATTCCATCCTGAGGGTGTCGAAAGACATCTGCCGGTAATAACTATAAGAATTTCCAATTTACCAATAACATTTTATCAAATGAACCTGCAGTTATCGCTATGACTAATTGAGCTACGTGCTAACAGCCCGCGCTGTTCAGAGATTACAATATTACAGTTGATAATTGTAATCGCATTCTAAATGGAATCAATTTTGATAAATGTACGTAATGAATAAGACAAATGCATCTGTAAGACAAACTTTTAAAGTAATGGTCGACAAAGACAGAGGTTTACCAAATAAGTTATAAATAAATAATAAATAAAATAAATATCCTTGGACATTTCACACAACGCCATCTCGTCCCAAGCTAAGCAACTTAATGCTTGTGTTATGGTAACGAGATGGATGATAAACTACTTAGATACATTTTTTTTTTGTAAATACATACATATTATAGATAGAAATGACACCCAGACTCCGAGCCAGTGCCTCTGGTTTAGACAAAGACACTTGCCCGACCCCGGGACCCGTTGATCCAAAGGCGGCACATCTAACCACTAGACCAACAGAGAGGAAAAACTACAAACCTGGTGCCAACCCGTCATGTGGCATAGCAGCCTTTCCCTTTCATTTCCCCAAAATGAATTTGGAGGAGGCCCGACTCAGCGGTGCGTATTTTATGGGTTGTAGTAATTAAGTCGCACCCACCAAATGTAAAAAAATAATTAAATAACTAATTAATTAATAACAATACATTGCGTTAAACAAATTATGGGTATTTTATGGGCTGAAAATAAGATATAAATTACACACAACGCCATCTCGTCCCAAGCTAAGCAACTTAATGCTTGTGTTAAGGTAAGGAGATGGATGATAAACTACTATACTTTTTTTTTTGTAAATGCATACATATTATAGATAGAAAACGCCCAGACCCGGAACAAATACTTGTAGGTCGTACAAATATTTCTTCCGTGCGGGAATTGAACTACATAATTTACGTTTCTCCTGATATTTTATCTTATATCCAAGTTGCTCACCTTTTCATTATTCTGGGTCTGCGGCAATAAACCTCTTTGCAGTTTCTGCACAGGATAGGTTTGTCTCCATCCGAACAGACGCACTAACTTATCCGCAACGTCTTCGCATCTAGCTGCCGAGTCTTTCATTATGTATCACTCACTTTTTATTCACAATATAATTCAAACTTAGCACTCGAAGACTGAAAATGTATAGCAAAAATAGAGGTACATGTTAAAAGGCTACAATCCATTTGTAACAGTATTTGATTTTGCGATTCCTTAAATTATATTATTATCGAAGGACTAAACGTTTAAAGAAACAATGCAAGGCAAGGTAGTGGAGAGGCAAGAAATGCTATAAAAAACATTGCGCGAGGCAAGCGACCGCCGCAACGTGTTTGAGGTTTTATCGCAGCCATCGTTATCTTTCGCCCCTCCATCCTTTCTACCTTCGCTGTCATTATTAAGAACAGAAAGTCTATTTGATAGAAAGTAGCCAGCTTTATAAGCCTTAATTATTAATGGCGTTGGCTTCATTACGAAGTATTCATTTCAAACGAATGTTTTTAGTAGTGTGATTTATGTGTTAGATAAATCTTAGATTCCTAAGATGAGTATAAGGATCCTATGATATTAAATCAATGCTATTCTTAATAATGACGTACTTAATTAACATTCGCTATGTTTTTGTTTTAATTTATAGGCGCCTTAAAAAGGCGTATAGCCCGAGGGAATGCGAATAGGTCGGAAGATGCATAGACGCCAAAGCAGTAATTTTTAAATGGCTACCATGTAAGGCGATGCGTAGTTTTGGACTAGGACCGTCTAAGACTTTGTCATTAATGGAGGCTGTCTGCATTGTACGGTATTTTGTGGCGATCTATAGAAATACTATTTTTTACAGCCGATGTCTCCTTATTCTTTTGTTTGTGGTTCAATGTGTTTTTCAACACGATTCCGCCAATGTGAGTTGACGAAAATCCACGATGGGGTGTTTAAATGTATATGTAAATAATGATACATCCAAAAAGTAAGACGCAATGTTTAACGATATGACGTTAGCTGAACTTATATCTGACGTGCATTTGCATAACGACACAACATTAATACGTATGCTTTTAAAAATAAACATTTATTAGATAACATGTTTAACATTGAAAGTAAAGAATGAAGATATTATAAAGGCAAATAGTGTATAGAATAAATTGTGTCAAGATGTTAACTTAAGGCGACGATGTCAGCAGCTGGTAGACAGGCATATAACGAACTGACGTAATATTTGACAGTTGCTTTAAAAATTTATTAATTCTATTAAATTCGCCCAACGCGGCAACGGTCGAAATTCGGCCATAATTAATTTCAATTTACAGTTCTATTCTCAATTTGAGCACAGACTCTAACAATAATCAAAAGAGTAATAATGAGTGTGTGTGCCAAATACATGGTAGTGTGTGTAATGTTATTTTTATTGACTTGTATTTTGTGCATAATCCCATTGCATGGAGGGTAATTAGCTAAAACCACTTATTAGAACTTTACCACTCACCGGTTTACCGTCAATACCACTGGCACTAATAAGCGATAATACAAGTGGGTATTAGAATATCATAATAACTAATTATAATGGACACTGAACATGACACATTGTGGTCAGCGGGTAAGTGGGGCAAAGAAAGTCAAAGTATTGTGTTTCATTTGTCAAGTTTTTAATGCCATTAAGCCCTTACTATAGGGTATTTAGTTCTCAACGCGCCGCGGCCATTTACAAGCACATTAACACATGAATTCCATGAGGTGACGATTTGTGGATTTAGAATACATGGTGTCACCCTTCTTATTCCATCTTGAGGGTCTCGTAAGAGGCGTCAACCAGAAATGGCAAAACCGAAAACCGAGCCGCAAGAGAAGGAAATTTGATAGGAAACCCTGTGCCAACCCGTGTGGCCAGCTTCCATGTAACCGGAGGCGGCCAGACTCAATAGTGGGTCAGCTATAGGATGAATAGTAGACACAGTCGGAACTCACGAGGCAGGTGGTACGGGACCGGAGGGTGGATAGTCCTTAAAGGATATTTTTTTAAATAATTATATCAGCCGAAAAAAAGGTGGAGCTCAAATTTATGGCCTGGCTATCGTCATGACATTGAACAGACGCAAAATATACACACACACACACATCGCCATTTTGTATTCTAATTAGTATGACGTCGAAGTATTGACGATTGCGTCACTGGACCGTAACGTATTATTTTCATGAAGCACAACAAACCGGTGCCGAGTATTCAGTCATAGAACATTTGTTAGATACAAGTTCACACTGACCCCGCAGACGAGAAAATTATATGAACACCTGACGCTGAAAATCGTGCACGGATAGCTCGGTGTTGACGCCATGTTGTAAGAGCTGACTTTGGATTACGGGTCGTCAGCTCCATACTGGGGGGCTCTGACAGGTATTTTTGTGTAAGCCACATGTGTCGTGAAAAGCTTTTACACGTTTATAAAAAGCTCCGTCGATACAACTATACTCAAATTTAAGATCGAGATTTAATTTAAGATTAAAAAAATATAAATATTTAGCAGGCCATGCCACGCTGTAGCACAGGGTTTCATTTCAAGTTTTCCTTCTCTTTCGGATAGGTTTTCGGCCTTATCTTTTATTTATATTTTTGACGCTTAGGACACCTTAGGGATAGACGCGGTGACACTCATGATTCCCTGCCATCATTACTGGGCTGAGAATAATGATTTATTGTGCCTTTTAAACAGGTTTTAAAAGGTTGAGCTACTGTTTAGCTGTTACTATGATGAAGTGGAGGTTTTGCATTTACAGCATGCAGGAACAATCACTTCAACTGCACATTAACATTAGTGCATACCTAGCGAACATTGACTCCGATGTTTCGCATAGCGTTGAGCACAGTACGTGTCTAGGTAATTACTACACGAAACCTCAGTCGTATGTGTAGTTCAATAAATGGGCTTTGGGGATTTACAAACACAGAAATTCCGTGTGAGGGATTTATAATACAGTCTCACCACCCCATTTTATCCTAAGCGTGTCGTAAGAGCCGAGAAAAGGAAATAATAAGGCCGAAAACCTAGCCACAAGAGAAGACAAACTTGAAGGGAAACCCTGTGCCAACTGGTTTGGCCAGCGTGGCACAGTAGGTTAATTGCCCTACAAGTAGTTGGAGGAGGTCTAAATCAGCAGAATGGCCTCCTTCTGCGAGGACGTCATGTCGCAGAAGGAGGCCGCGGAGCGGGTCAGGGAGGAGGACGTCCTGGCCGACCCGCGCCGCAGACGGAGGCCGGGGAGGAGGAGGCGATGTACGCCCACCTCCTTCCCCCGCCATAGAGGCCGGTGGTGGGCCGGGGGACCCGCCACCGACGAAAGCCTCGATGACTGAGGGCGTCCCAGTGTACCGGGACGCCCTCTCCGATAGTCGCTTGCCCGCGTAGCGGGCACCTCGTCGGGGCGTCAACGTCGACTGCGCTCGCGCGAACCGTTGGCGCCCCAAGCGTGCCGTGTGAGGGTATACCGCTGGGGTTTTAGTGGGTATACGGGTTCTGTCCCGGGAGTCCCACATAATCACCGACCTCTCCCCCGGGGGGCGGTGGTATGCGTAAAGCATTTCCCCAGCGAAACCAAAAAAAAAAAGGTCTAAATCAGCAGCCCCCTCGACCTTGCTGCCAAACAGCTGCGACAAAGGCGGACAGGGCTGCCGCCTAGAGTAGCAGAGGCTTGGCCAGGCCGGCGGGCCAGGGCTGCCGCCGCTAGCTACGGAGGGGAGTCCAGGCAGGCGGCCAATGTCCGGCACGTGCCTCTCGATGGGTTGGGGAGCTCCGCTCAAAGCGCGGGTCGCGGAGCCTGCTCCCCATTAAGGGGAGTGAAACCCGTGGCCCTGTTTTGGGCAGTCGACGGACACCGTTGGTTTTAGTGGGTAGGTGGGGGCGCAATTACCATATTTCCGCGCCTCGGAGTCCCACATAACCTGGCTGGCGTTTAGCGGTCGGGTAACCATGAGGATTTCCAATTTAAAAAACAAGGTCCAAATCAGATGAGTGGTGAGTGGTAGTCTACGAGCGAGGGATTTTATGATCAGCACGCACCGTATGCAAGCTCCTGATTGTGATGGTTATAAATAAACTTAGGTTCTTTATTTTGTGACTAAAAACCATATGTGACATATGGGATATTCGCAAATGAAGGACTTAATGAACTGCACTAAGAATCATTTTTGAATACAGTGGAAATGCGGAAGGCTTGGTCGTTAAACTGCAGATATACTACGTGTCGTATCTATGAACTTAGGTTCTTACCGCGGGATGATTTTATCCACAAAGACGTGCAACAATTCAGTGACAGTTATATTTCTAATACAGTCGCACGCCAGACATACCTGATCGTTGAGTCTTCCCTGCGAGATCGAATCAGAAATGAGGAGATACGCAGGCAAACCAGGGTCACCGACATAGCCCACCGGATTGCCAAACTTAAGTGGCACTGGGCAGGGCACATAGCTCGCAGGACCGACGCCTGATGGGGCAAAAAAGTCCTCGAGTGGCGACCGCGTTCTGGAAGGCGCAGTGCTGGTAGGCCGACACGGTGGACCGACGACCTGGTTAAGGTCGCCGGAAAGCAGTGGATGCGGGCGGCCCAGGACCGGCCTTTGTGGAGATCCTTGGGGGAGGCCTATGTCCAGCAGTGGACGTCTTTTGGCTGAAATGATGATGATGATGATGAATATGAAAAAATTACTATGTATGGGTAAAGTATCCGTATAACTCAACTGTCTTCCTAGTGTTACACTGTATGCTAGTCTTATCCCCCTACTCCACCCAATGGTCAAATATGGACTAATGATAAATTGTGCTGATGCGTTGTTTCCGTGTGGGATTTACACACAACGTCAGCAACCCATACCATCCTGAGGGTGTCGGAAGAGGCGATTAAAGGAACGCAAGAGGCATATCACCTAGCCGCAAGAACAGGAAAACTCGACACAAACACCGTGCCAACCCATCATGCCATCGTGGCAATGGGCTGAAACCACGGCGTATGTAGTACGACAGAAGTCACTGATTAACAGAATTGAGTAGTCTAGGTTCACAAAAGAAATGTATTTAATTTATACATACACTAGCGACCCGCCCCAGCTTCGCACGGTACAATTATGTATGTATTATACTTATAAAACTTCCTCTTGAATCACGCTATCTATTAAAAAAACCGCGTCAAAATCCGTTAGGTAGTTTTAAAGATTTAAGCATACATAGGGACGGACAGAAGACAGCGTTGTTTGTTTGTTTTATACAATGTAGTGACTATGTAGTGATGTAAGTGTTTATTGAATTATGTTTATTAAATACTAGCGACCCGCCCCGGCTTCGCACGGGTTCATTGATGAGCCTCTCAATTTATCAGTGTTTCTCTACAATATTATCAAATCAAATCAAATCTCATTTAATCAAGTTGGCTCATTAGAACTACGCAACGGATTTTGAAGCGGTTTTTTTTAATATATGGAGTGATTCAAGAGGAAGGTTTTTATGTATAATACATACCGTGCGAAGCCGGAGCGGGTCGCTAGTTATACTTATAAACCATCCTCTTGAATCACTCTATCTATTAAAAACCGCTTCAAAATCCGTTGCGTAGTTTTAAAGATTTAAGCATACTTATGGACGGACAGACGACAGTGACTTTGTTTTATAATATGTAGTGATAGTGAAACAGTAATCTTATTTTTGAGGCTAGGCTTCCTTTAGTCGACTCTAACGACACACGAGGATGGCATGGATTGGTGATATTGTTTATTCTAAATCCGTCGCCACACTGACCACTACTACATACATAATTATTATAATAACACACGGCGTACATCGCTGCATCGGTTTGAACCGCCCACTACAGATATTTCACATCTATTTAATCTTATTGGTTGTATTAAATAATAATATAATAATAATATTCTTAGACATTTCACACAACGCCATCTCGTCCCAAGTTAAGCAACTTAATGCTTGTGTTATGGTAACGAGATGGATGATAAACTACTTATATACATTTTGTTTTGTAAATACATACATATTATAGATAGAAATGACACCCAGACTCGGAGCCAGTGCCTCTGGTTTAGACAAAGACACTGGCCCGACCCCGGAATCGAACCCGGGACCCGTTGATCCAAAGGCGGCACATCTGACCACTAGACCAACGAGGCAGTCTAAAATCCCATAGGTTACATAAACCATTCCTTTGTTAGCGTTTAAGTCTTCAATCATATTACTATTTTACTTTATTGCAACTTTGAATGCATTGACCAACAACTACCACAAATGACAGACATTCAAGTCCGTAAAACCTTAACTATCAAAAACTCTCGTAACTTTATTACGCGTGGTAGATCAGATGTCTGCGATTCCCCGAACAATCGACCATTACTGACATCCAAACCTTGCACCACACGTCCATTGTCAACGCTTGCCAGTTGTGGTAACGAAATCACGTGGGATCCTATTTTGTTACGAGAGGTACGCATTCGAATTACTGATGGGATCGCATAAACATTAAATGATGGTTGAAATCAAGCCAAGGTTGCCTTGAAGAGATTGAGGAAAGTGATAAGACTTAAAAAACAACACTATTAACTTTACGCACAAAGGCGGTGCGTCTAAGTTCATAATGCTGTTATTTTAAGGACGAAATAAGTAAAGAAGATACGTGGAATCTTTATAACTAGAACCTTGTTAAAGGTCAAACGCACAGACACCGGAGGCTTTGCGAAAGCTGTTTTTTTATATTAGTACTAGCAACCCGCCCCTGCTTCGCACGGCTCAAATTATACTTAAAAACCTTCCTCTTGAATCACTCTATCTATAAAAAAAAACGCTTCAAAATCCGTCGCGTAGTTTTAAAGATTTAAGCATACATAGGGACGGACAGACGACAGTGACTTTGTTTTATACTATGCAGTGATGATGCAAGTCTACACAAACAATTCGGAGATTATTTCACACTAATTCGAACCAAACTACGCTGACTATCTTCGTCACGCCTCCTCACCGGAGTCTGTGAATTTGCGGCTTAATTATTAAAAAAAATATGTAATTCCCGTCTGAAACCTTTCGATTTCTCTACGAGATATCGACAAGACAGCTTTTTTAAATACGTGCAGTATTTAAACAGATAACTCGAATTTCAAAAAGGAGACTCTGTAGGCCGTTAATTTAATGACGCCTTACTTGGAATTCAGAGTTTAAGAAGTTAAATCCTTTGTATCTCGAAACTCTTGTCAAGTCGAAAACTTAATTACTTTTTGTACTCGATATTTTTGTATTTCCCTGGACATTCGAGTTATAGGTATTCTACTGCATATGTAACGTATTTATTTAACGCCTTAAATTGATATATATGTCGTGGATAACGATATCGTTTTATTAAGTTTCTCAATTGATTGTTAACACAGTAGTGCGGCAAACGCGGTGACGTCAGTTGTTTTGCAATGGCGGCACGTGGACAGAGTCGTAATGGAAAGTGAGGTTGGCTCGATCAGTCAGTCGACGTTGGGACACGGACCGAGACACTTCTCCGTTGCGAACCTGTCGGTTTGTCTATCTAAGTGTGTTAACTGAACATTGTTATTTATACTGTGGTTAATATTGTGAATTATAAAGTTACAAGTAATAAACCTCGTACCAAGTCAAGATGATGACGACTCTATCGCTCAGCCGTCGCTATCTCCGACATCAGAAGTGGTATGTAACTCAGTCAGCCCACGTGGAGAAAACAGTGTAGTGATAATGTGTGTACTTCTGTACGCGATGGAAATAACCGATAATGGCGATTCATTGTCACTATAAAGGAGACATTAAGCTACATGAAGATTGTTCTGAACTGAAGATCACAAGCGGCAGTCATAGTGCGGCGATTAACCAAGTGGGGATCACTTGCTTTCATTGTGATGGACAAGGACACTACGCGTCTAACTGCCCTGAGCGGAGCAGCAGGAAGGCGAGCAACAGTACTGTGGTCAGCCAGGTCAAAGAATAGTGAGTGGATCTGTAGTAAGCGCACCAGCTGCAATTTTACGTCACTCCGGTGAGCAGTTTCCATTTTATTACTCGGGTATATTGTATGGTATACGAATTTACGATAGTGTGATTTTGACCGGTGTAAGAAAATATTATTTGAGGTTCTTTTGCGTGTTTACCTGTTAATTACTTGCGATACGAAGTTTAGATTGCTGTGCTTGTTTAGCTTGACGGTTCATCGGTCTGGCGTCGTATTTTCGCCAGTTTATAGCAAAGTTTTCCAAGATTATGGAGCCATTGTATGCCTTGATTTGCATCGGTAAGGTAGCCTAAACGTGAGGCGATAGGACAGCAGATCCAGATTTCAAGCGATCGGGTTTTCGGTCGGCAACTGTGGAATGTCACAGCTGCGGTGGAATGGGTCACCGAGCATCAAATTGGCGGTGAAAGGCAAGGCAGCTAGTGCTGCCACTGCACACTTCAGCGTCAGGCTCTGCGGGGCCGCGGCCGCGGTCGGACTTAGTCTGTTTCAGGTGCGGCAGCGCCGGACATTTGGCAGCGAGATGTCCACGTGGCAACAACGTGGCAACAGCGGAGGAGCTGGCGCGGCGGTAGGCGCAGGCGGTTCGGAGCGGCGCCTGCGGCGGCGGCGAGTAACGAGAGGCATGTGGAAGCTTGCTATGTTAGCAATCCCAGCGGTGCGCTGATGAACGCTTGTGAGTCGTATCCATTTTATTCTGATTCTGGTGCAGAGTGCTCTCTCATCAAACATTGTGTTGCGCCGAAGCCAAGTGGAAAGAGTTATGAGCACCCTCAAAAATATGTTGACTGTTGTAGAAGTTAGTCCAAATATACAGTCAAGGGCGAGGTGGCTCTATGAACTATAAAGGGCGAGGTGGCCAAATATACAGTCAAGGGCGAGGTGGCTCTGTGAACTATAAAGGGCGAGGTGGCCAAATATACAGGGTTGATCACTATTGGTTCGAGCACATGGCTAAGTGCGTTCGTAAGTTTGTCTATGGTTGTATTACTTGTAAACTATCTCAATCGCAATCAGGTCGCCCACAAGCGGGACTTCATCCAATTCCTAAGATTAGTATCCCGTGGCATACTGTGCACGTTGACTTAACTGGCAAATTAAGTGGAAAAGCGATTGCAAGGAGTACGTCATAGTTTTAATTGATGCGGTCACAAAATTTGTTCCCTTGTATCATACCCTGAGAATAGATTTGGCTAGAACAATTAAATCCCTTAAATCAAGCGTCTTTAGTTGGAGCTCCAGTAAGTAATTGCAGATCTGGGACGATGCTTTGCCAACAAAGAATTCAAAGTTTTTTTGTCAGTTTCATTACGTTTGATAGCTACGGGTTCAAGTCGCGCTAATTACCAAGTAGAAAGAACAATGAGCGCGTTAAAAAGTATGCTGACCGCGATAGAAGCGTCTGATAGGTCCCGGCATGAAGCGTTAGAAGACGTGCAATTAGTTTTGAATTCCTCTGTCCACCGTGTAATACAAGCGAGTCCACTCGAGTTTCTGATAGGACCTTTAGCTAGACCATTTAACCTATTAACTTTGAATGATTCCGGACCGGCAGTAGACATTAGTAAGAGAGCAAGCGGCCACATACATAGAAAATAGTGCCAGTTACGAAAAAGTAAAATTTGATAAAACTACAAGTTAGTGGTAAAGTTTGATGTTGGTAATTTAGTTTAAATTCAGAACGAAGAGAAACCAAACTAAATTAGACGCGAAATACAAGGGACCGTTAAAAATTGTGGAGTTACTTGATGGTGATCGTTATTTGCTGAAATCTTTGACCGGTAATAGAACATAAAAATACGCTCACGACTGTATAAGGAGACTCCACTAAGCAGTGTGCCCGTTGAGTTAAATTTGTCTGATGAAGATGGTGAGGAGGTTGCCTCCAACAGTAAAAAAGAACACATACCTTGGCTAGGTCGCACTACACGCACTAGTCTGTAGTCGTAACTGCAACTCTGGGAGTTGTACAGAGCGCGATGGGCAGCTAGTGGTGTGGCGGGGACCCGGGTCTCGAGAGAGACTATTTGTATGGTCCTGTGTACTGGGAGTCGTGAACTCTAGTTAGTGTTGGTCGTATCGCTTGGAGCGATGACGATATGGGTGACATGTGAATTGTCACTAGCTGCTGGGACAGCTGGGCCATGTGTTGTGTAATTATTACTTTAAACCTACTGTTTTAAAGTATCAGTATTGAGATTTAAAGATTATGGGCTTAGAGGAATCTTTCGTGTTAAAGTTGTTAAAATTATTTGTATGCTAACGTGATCTCTGTTAACTTGATTCTTAAGATACGATTACGGAACATTACCGTCAGGTTGGCCGAACGTGAAAATGTGCCTCAGTTGGTTATTTTGTTACAAGTACACACGAGGACGTGTGCTTCGTCAGGCTGGCCGTGTCGTGGATAACGATATCGTTTTATTAAGTTTCTCAATTGATTGTTAACACAGTAGTGCGGCAAACGCGGTGACGTCAGTTGTTTTGCAATGGCGGCACGTGGACAGAGTCGTAATGGAAAGTGAGGTTGGCTCGATCAGTCAGTCGACGTTGGGACACGGACCGAGACACTTCTCCGTTGCGAACCTGTCGGTTTGTCTATCTAAGTGTGTTAACTGAACATTGTTATTTATACTGTGGTTAATATTGTGAATTATAAAGTTACAAGTAATAAACCTCGTACCAAGTCAAGATGATGACGACTCTATCGCTCAGCCGTCGCTATCTCCGACATATATGTACATGTATATGAACAAATTGATTCTTTTTTAAATTCTCATTAAGGAACTTTACGTCTTTAAGCTCACGGATTTAAAAATATAATGTCACCCACGCTATGGTTTAGTAGTTACACGTAGTAGTAGTACGTAGTTAAACAGAAAGTCTCACTGAAATGTACGATAACCTATTACATAACCTGTCATTCCACAGCAGAATGCTCTATTTAGGCTATGTGAACCTGGCACCCGACTTTTCCAAAATTATGTTTTTTTGTGTTTTTTAGATAGATTTGGGTAAGTAGTAGATAGTAGTAAAAATATTTTCGTTTGTAGTAATTCCAAAAAAAAAATAAAAAATGTTAAAAAAAATCGATCTCCCGAAATTGAAAAAATCAATTTTTTTTTTACTATTTATATTATTAATCGTATGTAGTGGATTGTAGTAAACTTTTTTTTGTTTGTAGTAAAACAGAAAAAATATGAAAAATATTTTCATTTGAGAGTATTATATCATCACGATCTCGGTAACGAAAAATCGGTTTCCAAGGTAAAATCGATTATAATGAACGTCCAAAACCTCTAAGAAAGGTTCCCAGAGGTTAGTAGTGGACGAATTTTCGTTTGTAGTAAACGTTTTTTATTAAAAAAGTGACTATCTTAAGAAGCACTCGTTTCGGCGTCGTTTACGTGAAATAACTCTTGTTACAAAGGAGATACGGTTACTACAAACCTCCTAATCGACTAAGAAAGGGTCCTAGAGGTTAGTAGTGAACGAATTTTCGATTGTAGTAAACAACTTTTTATAAAAAAAAGTGACCATCTTAGAAAACACTCGTTTCGGCGTCGTTTACGTGAAATAACTCTAGTTTGAAAAGAGATACGGTTACTACAAACCTCCTAATCGACTGAGAAAGGGTCCTAGAGATTAGTAGTGAATGAATTTTCGATTGTAGTAAACAACTTTTTATAGAAAAAGTGACCATCTTAAAAAACACTCCTTTCGGCGTCGTTTACGTGATATAACTCTTGTTACAAAGGAGATACGGTTACTACAAACCTTCAAATCGACTGAGAAAGGGTCCTAGAGGTTAGTAGTGAACGAATTTTCGATTGTAGTAAACTACTTTTTATAAAAAAGTGACCATCTTAGAAAACACTCCTTTCGGCGTCGTTTACGTGATATAACTCTTGTTACAAAGGAGATACGGTTACTACAAACCTTCTAATCTAATGATAAAGGGTCCTAGAGGTTAGTAGTGAACGAATTTTCGATTGTAGTAAACAACTTTTTATAAAAAAAGTGACCATCGTAAAAAACACTCGTTTTGGCGTCGTTTACGTGAAATAACTCTAGTTTGAAAAGAGATACGGTTACTACAAACCTCATAATCGACTGAGAAAGGGTCCTAGAGGTTAGTAGTGAACGAATTTTCGATTGTAGTAAACTACTTTTTATAAAAAAGTGACCATCTTAGAAAACACTCCTTTCGGCGTCGTTTACGTGATATAACTCTTGTTACAAAGGAGATACGGTTACTACAAACCTTCTAATCTAATGATAAAGGGTCCTAGAGGTTAGTAGTGAACGAATTTTCGATTGTAGTAAACAACTTTTTATAAAAAAAGTGACCATCGTAAAAAACAATCGTTTTGGCGTCGTTTACGTGAAATAACTCTAGTTTGAAAAGAGATACGGTTACTACAAACCTCATAATCGACTGAGAAAGGGTCCTAGAGGTTAGTAGTGAACGAATTTTCGATTGTAGTAAACAACTTTTTATAAAAAAAGTGACCATCTTAAAAAACACTCGTTTCGGCGTCGCACGAACGGGCAAATCTACGAATTAGGCGGTCAAAAATACAATCCTTGAAATATGTCGCAGGTAAAAAAAAATGACTACTTGCGACTGGTGAGTAACCGTAGAACAATGGGTGACCCCACCCGCTTCCGCACTGGAAGCTCACGCCGAGGTATGTCAGTCTAAACTTGATCGTCGCTCTAAGTGTTCGTATTGCGTTTAGACATTTTGGGAAAAACTGCTATTTTAAAAGTGAATATTTTTATTTTGGGGTGTGTTGTGAAGAATATTGTGATGGATTCAGGTATAACAGGTAAGAATACATATATATTAATAAGTTTTATTCCAATGGTTAAAAAAAAATACAGCGTACTTGAAGATTAAAAACCATGCTCGAGATTGTTGTATTGAAATATATTTTTTTGTTTTTAAAATGGTTTTTGTTATACTTCAGGGTTCGTCCCATTGGGTTTGTCAGTTGTAACATAAAATAGAGTATTTAGGCTAATTGAAAACGATGAAATTGGCCGTGATCTCCCGTGAAATCAACATTTTCAACATCAATGAATGATGTAGTAGAAATTCATCGAATTTGCTAATTATTTATTTTCCTTTTTTAAACCAGTTTTCGTTCCATTTCAGAAGCTGAGGGTACCTCAGGAATGCGAGTAGTAACGCGTAAACACCTTTTTAACAAAATGCAGGAACAAGACTTGCATAATTTTGACGAAAAGTTGAATTATCTCGAGAGATATATTTTATCGCAAGATGAGTATTGTGAAGAACTAAAGAAGGAAGTGAAACATAAATTATCTTATTTGAAGTCTCAATTTAAGAAAAAGTGGATAGAAGCTCATAAAAAATCACAGCTTTTCCTTCAAAAGAATGATAAGTGGTTGCAAGGAACCTTTGAAATACCAAGGGCTAGAAGACGTTCTTCTGGTCGACCAAGAAAGTCATTTATAGATTCAAGTGAAAGGAGTAAACGCAGAAAAACAAGGGAAGTGCGCAGTGCTGTTGAAAAAGAATTACTAATACATGCTGCTCAGACATCCCTTCAAAGTTCTGGAGAGAGAATTGCATCCAATATTTTAAAAAACATTACCAACTCTCCGCAGACAGCTCAAGTATATAAAAATGCTTACAAAATAACCAAGCAGTGTAAAAAACAAGATCCAACAACTGCCCTCTCAATGTTTGTGGAAGCTGATCTTTCAAGGCGACAATATGAAATAATTAGAAATGGCAACAAGAAGTTTTATCCGAGCTACAAATTGTTACAGGAAGCAAAAAAGACTTGTTATCCGGCGAAAGATGCGTATCGGATAACTGAAACATGTGCTGAAATTAACCTGCAGGATTTATTGGACCATACAGCTAAACGTTTGGCAACATATTTAGAGGATGTACTTAAACAATTAAGTCCACAAGACCGTCACTCTTTGACCCTAATTTCAAAATGGGGATGTGATGGGTCGCAACAATCACAATACAAACAAAAAATGCAAGATAGAGATGCGAGTGACAGCAACATTTTCCAAAGTTGCTTTGTTCCGCTACAGTTAATATGTGGTTCAAACAAAAAAGTTGTTTGGCAAAATCCAACTCCTTCTTCGCCACGATTCTGTCGACCAATAAGGATCCGTTTTACTAAAGAAACAGTGGATAACACTAAGTCTGAAATCGCAAATGTCGAAGAGGCTATAAATGCATTGAAAACCAGTGAATTCGTGCTGAGCGAAATGTTATTAAGTGCAAAGCACGTCATGACTCTGACTATGGTTGATGCAAAAGTGTGTAACGCTGCAACTTCAACTACTTCAACGATGAGATGCTTCATCTGTGGTGCTACATCAAAAGAATTTAATAACCTCGATATGAAGAAAACTGTTGATAGCGACGCATTACAGTTTGGCCTATCCGTGTTGCATGCTAGGATTCGGTTTTTTGAAAGCATACTTCATTTGGCATACAAGATTCCTGTTCAAAAATGGCAGTTAAGGTCGGAAAATGACAAAGACATTGTCAAACAGAAAAAGGCAGAAATACAAAAAAAATTTAGAGAGCAAATGGGCCTACTAGTAGATGTGCCGAAAGCTGGTTTTGGCAATACCAACGATGGCAATACTAGTAGAAGATTTTTTGCCAATCCTGAAATTGCTGCTGAAATCACCGGCGTGGATTTAAATCTATTAAAACGCTTGAAAGTGATTTTGGAAGTCATATCCAGCTCTTATAAAGTAGATTTAAAAAAGTTTGCTCTATATGGGTATGAGACTGCGAAGATTTACATTGAATTATATCCCTGGCATCCGATGACACCCACGATGCATAAAATATTAATTCATGGCGCAACTGTCATGGAAAATGCACTTTTGCCTATAGGTTTATTATCTGAAGAAGCAGCAGAGGCGCGTAATAAACATATTCGACTGTATCGGCAGGATTACGCTAGAAAATTTTCTAGGGAGCAATGCAATTTAGACGTAATGAACAGATTATTGCTCAGCTCTGATCCCTTGATATCTAGCATAAGACCAAAACCTAAAAACAGGTCTACGCCACATAGCGAAGAAGCAATAAAAATGCTTATGTCAGCTCAGCCCCACACGGCTGAAGAGAATTCCTCGGACGAGGAAAGTGGCATAGAAGGGCCTGACAATGAAACGAAAGGTTTCAGCTCTGGTGAAGAGACGTGGGACTCCTCTTCCTGATTTTTTTTTGTTTTATCAATAAAACGTGATTTTTTTTATGAACAATTGATTTTTTCGTTCACCAAAAGCTTATATAATTGAGATATAATAATTATAAACTATTTATAATACATAAAATAAAGAAAATAATTTTGACCGCCTAATTTTGATAAATGCCCCACTGTGCGTCGTTTACGTGAAATAACTCTAGTTTGAAAAGAGAGACGGTTACTACAAACCTCCTAATCGACTGAGAAAGGGTCCCAGAGGTTAGTAGTGGACGAATTTTCGATTGTAGTAAACGACTTTTTATAAAAAACATGACAATCTTGTCAATTAGTGTCAAACATACTTACATAAAAAAAATCCCCTTTATAATATTAGTATAGAAAAAAACGTTACTACAGTCAAAACAGTTTATGGCGACATCGTTTAGAACAATATGCCGGTTATGTTAACCTAGAACAAAGGTCCCGACAGAATATTTTATGACCGCCTTATCAAAAACATACATTTGGACGACATTGCTAATTCCGACAATTAGATCTGTTAGAACGACCGGTTGAGTTATATCACGTAAACGACGCTGAAAGGAGTGTTTCTTAAGATAGTCACTTTTTTATAAAAAGTCGTTTACTACAATCGAAAATTCGTTCACTACTAACCTCTAGGACCCTTTCTCAGTCGACTAGGATGTTTGTAGTAACCGTATCTCTATGCAAACTAGAGTAATTTCACGTATACCTCGCCAAAAAGAGTGTTTTCTAAGATGGTCACTTTTTTGTAAAAAGTCGTTTACTACAATCGAAAATTCGTTCACTACTAACCTCTAGGACCCTTTCCCAGTCGACTAGGATGTTTGTAGTAACCGTATCTCTTTTCAAACTAGAGTTATTTCACGTAAACGACGCCGAAACAAGTGTTTTTTAAGATGGTCACTTTTTTATAAAAAGTAGTTTACTACAATCGAAAATTCGTTCACTACTAACCTCTAGGACTCTTTCTCAGTAGATTAGGAGGTTTGTAGTAACCGTATCTCTATTCAAACTAGAGTTATTTCACGTAAACGACGCCGAAACATGTGTTTTTTAAGATGGTCACTTTTTTATAAAAAGTTGTTTACTACAATCGAAAATTCGTTCACTACTAACCTCTAGGACCCTTTCGCAGTAGATTAGGAGGTTTGTAGTAACCGTATATCTATTCAAACTAGAGTTATTTCACGTAAGCGACGCCGAAACAAGTGTTTTTTAAGATGGTCACTTTTTTTATAAAAAGTTGTTTACTACAATCAAAAATTCGTTCACTACTAACCTCTAGGACCCTTTCTCAGTAGATTAGGAGGTTTGTAGTAACCGTATCTCTATTCAAACTAGAGTTATTTCACGTACACGTTGCCAAAACGAGTGTTTTCTAAGATGGTCACTTTTTTATAAAAAGTAGTTTACTACAATCGAAAATTCGTTCACTACTAACCTCTAGGACTCTTTCTCAGTAGATTAGGAGGTTTGTAGTAACCGTATCTCTATTCAAACTAGAGTTATTTCACGTAAACGACGCCGAAACATGTGTTTTTTAAGATGGTCACTTTTTTATAAAAAGTTGTTTACTACAATCGAAAATTCGTTCACTACTAACCTCTAGGACCCTTTCTCAGTAGATTAGGAGGTTTGTAGTAACCGTATATCTATTCAAACTAGAGTTATTTCACGTAAACGACGCCGAAACAAGTGTTTTTTAAGATGGTCACTTTTTTTATAAAAAGTTGTTTACTACAATCGAAAATTCGTTCCCTACTAACCTCTAGGACCCTTTCTCAGTAGATTAGGAGGTTTGTAGTAACCGTATCTCTATTCAAACTAGAGTTATTTCACGTACACGTTGCCAAAACGAGTGTTTTCTAAGATGGTCACTTTTTTATAAAAAGTAGTTTACTACAATCGAAAATTCGTTCACTACTAACCTCTAGGACCCTTTCTCAGTAGATTAGGAGGTTTGTAGTAACCATATATATATTCAAACTAGAGTTATTTCACGTAAACGACGCCGAAAAGAGTGTTTTTTAAGATGGTCACTTTTTTTATAAAATGTTGTTTACTACAATCGAAAATTCGTTCACTACTAACCTCTAGGACCCTTTATCATTAGATTAGAAGGTTTGTAGTAACCGTATCTCCTTTGTAACAAGAGTTATATCACGTAAACGACGCCGAAAGGAGTGTTTCTTAAGAGTCACTTTTTTATAAAAAGTCGTTTACTACAATCGAAAATTCGTCCACTACTAACCTCTGGGACCCTTTCTCAGTCGATTAGGAGGTTTGTAGTAACCGTATCTCTTTTCAAACTAGAGTTATTTCACGTAAACGACGCCGAAACGAGTGCTTTTTAAGATGGTCACTTTTTTTATAAAAAGTTGTTTACTACAATCGAAAATTCGTTCACTACTAACCTCTAGGACCCTTTATCATTAGATTAGAAGGTTTGTAGTAACCGTATCTCCTTTGTAACAAGAGTTATATCACGTAAACGACGCCGAAAGGAGTGTTTCTTAAGAGTCACTTTTTTATAAAAAGTCGTTTACTACAATCGAAAATTCGTCCACTACTAACCTCTGGGACCCTTTCTCAGTCGATTAGGAGGTTTGTAGTAACCGTATCTCTTTTCAAAATAGAGTTATTTCACGTAAACGACGCCGAAACGAGTGTTTTTTAAGATGGTCACTTTTTTTATAAAAAGTTGTTTACTACAATCGAAAATTCGTTCACTACTAACCTCTAGGACCCTTTCTCAGTCGATTATGAGGTTTGTAGTAACCGTATCTCTTTTCAAACTAGAGTTATTTCACGTAAACGACGCCGAAACGAGTGTTTTTTAAGATGTTCACTTTTTTTATAAAAAGTTGTTTACTACAATCGAAAATTCGTTCACTACTAACCTCTAGGACCCTTTCTCAGTCGATTATGAGGTTTGTAGTAACCGTATCTCTTTTCAAACTAGAGTTATTTCACGTAAACGACGCCGAAAGGAGTGTTTTCTAAGATGGTCACTTTTTTATAAAAAGTAGTTTACTACAATCGAAAATTCGTTCACTACTAACCTCTAGGACCCTTTCTCAGTCGATTTGAAGGTTTGTAGTAACCGTATCTCCTTTGTAACAAGAGTTATATCACGCAAACGACGCCGAAAGGAGTGTTTTTTAAGATGGTCACTTTTTCTATAAAAAGTTGTTTACTACAATCGAAAATTCATTCACTACTAATCTCTAGGACCCTTTCTCAGTCGATTAGGAGGTTTGTAGTAACCGTATCTCTTTTCAAACTAGAGTTATTTCACGTAAACGACGCCGAAACGAGTGTTTTCTAAGATGGTCACTTTTTTTTATAAAAAGTTGTTTACTACAATCGAAAACTCGTTCACTACTAACCTCTAGGACCCTTTCTTAGTCGATTAGGAGGTTTGTAGTAACCGTATCTCCTTTGTAACAAGAGTTATTTCACGTAAACGACGCCGAAACGAGTGCTTCTTAAGATAGTCACTTTTTTAATAAAAAACGTTTACTACAAACGAAAATTCGTCCACTACTAACCTCTGGGAACCTTTCTTAGAGGTTTTGGACGTTCATTATAATCGATTTTACCTTGGAAACCGATTTTTCGTTACCGAGATCGTGATGATATAATACTCTCAAATGAAAATATTTTTCATATTTTTTCTGTTTTACTACAAACAAAAAAAAGTTTACTACAATCTACTACATACGATTAATAATATAAATAGTAAAAAAATAATTGATTTTTTCAATTTCGGGAGATCGATTTTTTTTAACATTTTTTATTTTTTTTTTGGAATTACTACAAACGAAAATATTTTTACTACTATCTACTACTTACCCAAATCTATCTAAAAAACACAAAAAAACATAATTTTGGAAAAGTCGGGTGCCAAGTTCACATAGCCCTCTATTTAGCATTGTCACAAATTCTGTACCGAGCGAGGTGTCGAATGAGACTAAATAAAGACAGAGAACAAACTCTTTCCAAGAGTATCGATTTTAGGGCCGAGATGATGATAAAGACAATGACGAATAATTCAAGTTAAAAAACGCAGTACTCAATTATAACAAATGGAAGATCGCAATAACATAATTGATAAGATATTAGAAAAATACTGGCGGGTGTTTCGCAGCGCTTTCTATCTGAATCGAACTGGAGCATCTATTATGTTGCGAAAATTGCTAACAGACAATACCATAGATTGCCATGGCACGGGACCGTGGCAATGATTCTGATTGGTACCGCTAACGCACAATACTGTCGCGTCGAGGTTCCAATTACTAGCGCAAATATGTCAACAACTAATACCGTTGCTGTGTTTGCAGAATTATTGTCTAGCTAATTTCTGTCCCTGGCTTCAACTGCGTGGATTTCGAGTATAGTATGTTGCAAACTGGAGGAATTATTCGAAGGTGGGGAATAATTCGACCCTTCTCCGCCAATCAGGCACTCAAAAATCGTCTTCTGCACAGTTAATTTCATTGTTCAAGTTGTTTATCGCCATGGACAAAATTGACATAATGTAACGCTCTGTCATGCTCTAACAAGTATACAAAACATCCTTTTTTTAAGTAAAGTCATCAACTTTGCACATCAATAACCCAATAAATTCGGGCCCTTTATAATGAATGGACGGACTGATAGTGGCTCCTTCTGCTTGGTGGTAACTTATGTGTCACAGATCCTGTAAGAAGGTGGTTTCTTACACCACCATGCATCATAGAGCCATGGCGACCTTATTTACCCATATTTTACCCAGTGTCGGGTCGGGCCTCCTACTGTGCCATGCTGGCCAGACGGGTAGGCACAAGGTTTCGTATCAAGTTTCCCATCTCTTGCGGCTAGGTTATATCGGCGTTGTCATTTCCATTTGTCGGCTCTTACGACATGAGGGGATGGAATGGGACTACCTTAAGCCATCTTAAATCTGCCAACCAGTTCCACCAGTCATTGGCTCAGGATAAATTACCATTGTTGGCATGATGTACCTATTCCAAGTCTGTCAACCACATAGTGTCGGAGGATTTGGAACGGCTGTTCTTGAGTTTTAATGTACCTTTTTATTTTATTTTCAGTTTGACGAAGTTAACGTATCAATGGCATCTTTTCGGGGTCATTGTTACGAGTAACTCTTTGAATTAAAGACTTTACAGCTCCAGACACGCGAATTATCGCTTGCGTTATGCTCGGCTGAACCAAAGGCTGTGTATTCTTAAGTCGATGTACAATATTGAACTTAGCGTTAAGTCATGCCATGATTATCCATGTGGTGACGGATTTCGAATACATAGTGTCACCATCCCATTCCATCCTGTGACAGACGTAAGAGACGACAAAAGGAAATGAGAAAGCCGATAACCTAGTCACAAGAGTAGGAAAAATAATAATGAAACCCGGTGCAAACGCGTCTGGCCAGCGTGGCCCCCCTTCATGTAATGGGAGGAGGAATGACTCGGCAGTGGATTAGAATATCTTGAACCAAAAGCGCCCTAGTGGAGGAAAGTTCGCGTTTTCAGCCAATCGTGCGGCTTACGCCTCCCTTCTCCGCCAATCTCCACCAGAGGTCCAGAAATCGACTATTGCGCAGGATAGATTTTGGCTCTAAATGTTTGTGAACGAAATGAGAAATTTATTCCGTGAATAAGGTCAAAACAAAATCTGAAAGGCATTGTAGCGATCACAAGTAAATAAAACAGAGATTGAGATAACGTAGTATAGACTAAAATGTAAATATTCAAAGTCCAAGGATAGACCAAAAACGAGCGTAGTATCCGTCGATTTTCTCACTAACACCAAGCCGCGGCTTCTTCCACCTGCATTACTCATTTTAATTCGTACGGTTTTGCCCGCCCCGATGATCTCTCGAATTTGTACGAATCTCTAATCTAAAAACAGCTAAATGTTAGTCAAAAATACAGTCTTTTACCAGCTACTTGATTACGAATATGGAATTGGAAACAATCAGATCAAATGAACAGATTTTTTTTTGTTTCAAGCACCGCATTTATCGTAATGTATATAACAAAGCGAATATTTTCGCATAATAAATGTAATTCCAATTTTCTTTATGTGTCTAGATACAAGAACCAGCTGTGCTGTTTTACTGTAAACACTAATGCAATGCCATGCCACAATGGCTTTCCAATCACTATGGAAAAACCACCGCCACATTTAAAACCACTCACTATGCACTGTCACAAGTATATCATTCACTTTGCACATTAAAAATTAATCGAAAGTGTTCAGCTATTACGAAAAGAATAAAGTCACATTATTATACTCCATGTAAACAAGTTAAAGGCTGCGCGGCGGGCAACTGGCATGACTTTCTGCGCGTGCGCCGGTCGCGGTGCCTCCGCGTCGCGCAGGGAGGGGAGGCAACAGGTCAACGACAGGGCTGCCTGTGCGGATATCCTAAAACTCCCTGAAATAACTACATCGCGATCTTTACATGAATTTTTGTTTCAAAGAAAGTGGTAACTACTTACCACTACGAAATAAAATAAAGCCAAATTGGCAAATTTAAGAATCATCCAATACTTATAGAAGAGGTCTTAATCGCCAAACGGCTTAAAAGACTCTTGATTAATGCACCTCAAACTTATAACTTTTTTTTGTCAGGGATGACGGTAAAAAACAAGAGATTTTGTTTATATAAGTTTCCCTATATTCGGGGAAATTTTCTCATGCTGTTATGCACAGCCCTAGCTCATGCCCACGACCCCCACATAGCAGCCATTGAGAAGTGTTCCAAGCCATGTAAACAATCGATTCACCTGTGCAATTACTGGTGACATAAATTGTATATAATTGCACCCAAATGCTAAGCAGTAAAATCAACTAAACTTGAGTATCGATAGAATGTCATAGACCACAAAAACGGGTTATCCGTTTTTATTATATTCTCTAATCTTATTTTATCTATGTTTGTATTTCATACCCGACAAACAACCCTAGTACCTAAACTGATCTAAATTGTTTAAATTTTTTTTTTCAAAAAATTGATTTTTTATTAGAAAAGAATTTGTCTAGGTATCGTGCCTAAAATATTAGTAGCATTTCTTTATTCATGTGTTTCAAAAGGTTCATTATATGATACCAGGAAAGAAAGCTCTAAAATCGTTATTCCAGGAATCAGGAAGCTCTGATAATTTTAAATCGTTATATGTAATTGAATTGGAACATATCTTGGGTAATAAGCATTTTGGGAACCCATAACATGTGTCTTCCCGGATACGAAGCGTCATGGGTGGGAATCGAAGGGTGGGACCGGGTATAGCAGGGGTCATTGCCGAGTGAGTGTGGCGGAGCGTGACGAAACGCATTCGCCGGAACGTCTGCAGGGTGCCCGTCGTCCGAGCACCTTCATTGCAGGCTGCCAAGGTCACGTATCTGTTGCGTACGCTTATTGCACTATCGAAAATTAAGTTCGATCCGAAAAACTAATATCGTAAGTCAACAATTGTACCAAACTAAGAGCATGCAACTCAGATTTTCTATTCGACACCCAAGTCTGACATCCGAGTCAAAAACAGAAGTAACTTTGGAATATACTAATTCCGTAATTAAAATGGGAGGTCGAACACCGTATATTTATCTTTTTAACAAAAAAAATCACTAATTGCGTTTAACGCCATCTATGAAAACCTAACAGAACTTTTTTGACAACCTTGTAATCTATGAACCTGCAACTAAAAATTATCTGATTGCACAAATATCATTTCGATTTCATTCATAAACAATTTTATTTTATTGTTGTACGGGTATTTAATTACTTGACAATTTAGGTGGTTGAGGTGGACGATGGTTGTGTCGATATATTTTGCGTTTGTTTTACCACGACATAATAGGGATGCCTTTTAATCACAATAGATGTCAGTACTGGTTTCGTTTCAAGTTTTCCTTCACTTGCGGCTCATCTTATCAGCCGTCATTTCCTTTGTCGGCTCTTACGACTCCCTCAGGATAGAAAGGGATGGTGACACTATGTATTCTAAATCCGACACCACACAGCAGTGGCGAATTTACCCATAGGCTGAGTAGGCTGGAGGCTTTGAAGGGGCGGCAGATTTAGGACGTCTAAAAAAAGGTCCTCAGAAAGAGTGGACGTCTAAGAACTGTAGAGGCGGCATAAAAAGCCTACGGGCGGCAAATCTGTAAATTCGCCACTGCCACACAGACAGTGATTTTAACAATACCGAATTTGAAATACCATTTATTCAGAACCATATTTACACAAAATGTAGACCTATCCAAATGCATGCTTAAGCCATTTTGACTAATATGTAAAAGATTTGATGCTGCCACCGAGCCAGCACGAATTCTTCAATATCGTGTACCCGGTTAATGCACTTAAAAGATTGAGAAGCCCGATAAATGCACATACTCGTTTTCCCTATCAGAACTAGTAAGCCCTTTAGGGGATTATTATCGCCCTACATGAGTTGTATTGCTGGTTGGAAATTGGAATAGTTAACAGGTACACTATAAAGATTCACAGAAAAAAATTAGTCTACCCGCCCAGCTGGGTTGGCGCATCAAGTTTTCCTTTTTTGCGAATGGTTGAGGCAGCCTTTGCGACCTTAGGCGCCGCTCTTCATACCCTTATGATAGAAGATGATATTATGATATATGTATATTCAAAATCAGTCACCACACCGACAAATTGAATACTACATAATTGAAGTATTTGAAGTCTTCCCGTAGTAACTGAAGTACTTTTACCTAAACGTTGGTATTGAAAAATGATACCAGGGAAATCTCGGAGGACCATCAAATCAAATTAAAAAAGAATACAGGCCTAAGGACCTTATTTATATTGATTCAAAATAGACAGCCTAATAAAACAACGGTATTTATTATAGTACCAACAGCTTTAAGGTGAATGTTCCAGGGTAGCCAAAACTTTTTCAAGCTCAAAGTCATTCTTGCACCTTTATGACCTTGGAGGGTTGTATTGATGAGTTTGATGATTATAATTCTACAACTACATACGTCTTACAGCCGCGAATAACATTTTAATCAACATACAACCTAGCACTGACCTGCAAATTGCAAAAAACGTAAGAAAATTTGAATTTCGCGGGCTACCCTGGAACATTCACCTTAATATCAAATCTATTTATAACACTCATATTTCATGAACGTATATTATTCTTTAGAAAGGTTTGAACTAGATTATAGTCAGCAATAGTTTATTGACCTAGAAAAATAAAAACACCTATGAAATTATATACCATTGACATTTACGAATGGACCTCATTCGAACAATGTGATGATTCATCATGAATCATTTTGGATTGTTTTTTAATTAAGTCACTTCAATTTTATTATACTTTCGGTAGTTTTAATGACACAACAAATTAAGACGACGATTTTAAAGCCGAACGTTTACCGCTAGCTAAAATAAGTTAGTTTAGTTTAGTTTGCATAGTTGAGCCAGTTTTTCATACATGTGCTTCCACCGACGGTAAATGAACTTTGGCTCAACTATACAAGCTAAACTAAACTAACTTATTTTAGCTGGCGGTGGACGTTCGGCTTTAAGGTGAAACTATCAGCTAAATCTTAGTGTTATTATAAGCCAAAACGCTTGCGGAATAGTAGAACTATTTAGAGTATTTCGTATGAACCTCTAATTTGTAAATGACTTAAATATCTCGCGTTTTTACTTGCTTCACTTCTACGATAGGCGTTCAAGACATTTTTGGACCACAAGCAACACGTTTTGTTAACTGGACATATATGTACCATAGTGCACCTGTTTCCACGGCTCTATTTCCATAGTTTATGTTAGCAAAACGCGCGATTCTCATCAGTTCTCCTCCGCACAATGTGGAGTCAAATAGAAAGATGCTATTAGAGTTGATTTCTATGGCATACGATTATTATAGTTCTCAACAGCGCTTTCACCAATCAATGCGGTTAGAAAGATGTTTGCAATTATTATTTGGATTGTGTGATTGATTATATTATAGGTTTATACTACTCAATGTGGTCGCTTCTTACAACGCCCTGAGGATAGTGTGGGTCGGTGACATTGTGTATTCTAAATCACACACACGGACGAATTGTTCTATACTAATAGGTAATAAAAGTATTTTGTATTTTTGTAACTAGTTTTAAATCATTTTGTTAACCCGTAAATTACCCACTCTGTGTTGGATTTTAACGCACATTTTTTATTTGATTTACCTATTAAGTCTTCTCTACGCCTCTTACCCACTTATATTAGTTCTTATACAGATCTTTAACGTATTTATCAAGATGGATGCTAAAACTACACTTCACACGGACACGTCTTTTAATAAATTCAATACATAGATTTTGCTTACGTCACGATGGACCCCCAGGATCGCGGAGCATGCTCCCCCATTGGGAGTGAATCCCTGGTTCGGGCAGTCGAGGATCGCCGTCGGTTTTAGTGAGTAGGTCGGGGCGCAATTAACCATCTCTACACGGCCCGGAGTCCGACACAAGCCGGCCAGTCACCAACGGCCATGTACACGTGAGGGTCACCAACGTAAAAAACAAATGACGTCCAGATAAAATGTATACTTATAAGTATACATTATACAAAATACGACAATTTACCACCAGTTCGGAACGCAACCACTGCTGACGAGAACTGGCAAGAAACTCAGATGGCTTTTAATGATTTTTTAATTTCTTATGTCATATATTTATAATTAGCTGCGCCCTGCGGTTTCCACCGCGTGGTGGTGCAATTTTTCTTTTCGTCAGTTTATTTTTCTACTTAAATCTATCTTTAAAAAATATAAATGAATTGCTGTTCGTTAGTCTCGCTAAAACTCGAGAACGGCTGGATCGATTTGGCAAATTTTGGTCTTGAAATATTCGTGGAAGTCCAGGGAAGGTTTAAAAGGTGAGAAAACATGAAATCCCATTTTTTTAATACGCATTATTTTTGTTCCAGTTAAAGTTTGCACAGATTTTAATAAAGTTCATGTCAGTATCATTCAGGTTTTTTATTTATTGATTCTGAGGCGGTACGAAGTTCGCCGGGTCAGCTAGTAAGTACTTAATAAATGTTATTGTTGTATTTTGGATACTTCACACACTATCTTTATATATCACTATCACTACATAGTATAAAACAAAGTCGCATTCTTCTGTCCGTCCCTATATGTATGCATAAATCTTTAAAACCACGCAACGGATTTAAAGGCGGTTTTTTTTAAATAGATAGTCTGATTCAAGGGGAAGGTTTATATGTATAACCCACCCCCGCTTTGCACGGGCGAAGCCGGGGCGGGCCACTAGTTGTAGTATAAGTGTTAATGTCTATATGATGTATAAGTATAAGTTTCATTAAAATCCATTCAGTACCTAGGTTTTAAGTGAAACGTTAACAAACATTCATCCATGCATACTTACAAACTTTCGCGTTTGTAATACATACTCGTATTAGTAGTATAACATTAATGAAGTATATTGACACTGAACAGCTCAGTCCCAAGCAGCTGGGTCATTCATACAATCAGCAATGCGGTAATAACGTTTTGTATCCAAGTATATTCCAAATAGTTAGGTAGGTCCCTATAACAAAGTCTTGAAGTATTATTAACCTTTTTACAGAAATAGGAAACCTGTTACCACTTCTTGTAATCAGTTCATTCACGCATATCAATCATTACAAGGTCATCGACCGGCTCGCGTCCGCGAAATCACGACCTTCGGGGCAGGGCCTAAGCTGGTATCGACATGTACAAAGAATTATGTGGCACGTCTGATTTATAATGAAAACGCGATGCAATATCTGACGTAATCGTTTGATATCAAATACTACGTCAACCCGTCTGGCCAGCCAGGCTTATTACCCTCCAGTAATTGGAGGAGGTCCTACTCAGCAGCCAGTCTTTTAGGGGTGACATGATGATGATGAAAGTAGCCGGTAAACAGCTCTTGAGCAATAAGTGTCGTAGTGGGGGAAATTTCGGGCATGTCATGAAACAATCGCGTGGGATTCCTGTGTCACCAATGAGAGCCTTAAATCGACTACTGCGCAGTCAAGGTTCAAATTGTTGGCCGGTGGACCGGTGACCTGGTTAAGGTCGCTAGAAAATGATGGATGCGGGCGGTCCAGGACCGGCCTTTAGCCCTAGCGGGAGGCCTATGTCCAGCAGTGGACGTCTTTTGGCTGAAATGATGAAGATGATAATGATGAATGATCGGGGCTAGCGAGGCTATATGAGAAGTACAGATCTCTATGTATAAGGGGAACCATGCTGTTGGCAGAAAACGGCAATAGGCGTCTGTCTGGGTCATTCGTGAACCTCACCTTACAGGAATTAAAAAACAGAGATTTTATGTCTGTCTATGTTTGGTTTAAAAACAAAAGCAGCAAATTTAGAACATCTGATACATAAAAATGAATGTTTGTCTGTATGTCCTATAAAGAATTGTAAACTATCTAAACATCGATGATCTTCAGTGTTGTACATTGGCCCACGAAGGTTTCGGATCAAAATAAATTGAATATTTGTGTAATGTTTTTCCTTCAAATTTATTTTAGTTAGTGGCGTAGCAATGCGCTCAGGGTACAGTTAGTTTTCTCATAAAACCTCATGTATAACTAGATTTTAAAATAAATTTTACATTCACGTACGCGTTAATTAAAAGTGATACGAAGTCTATGACGAAATGAATTGTTTGTGATTGAAAAATTTGTGCGTCTATCGTAAAGTTTACGATTAAATTAGACATCTCAACCACATTATTAAATATTGTACGCCTTATAAATTGAATATGCAACCGCGTAAATACATAATATGTATGTACATACAGAGTGTAACTAAACCCCTCTTACCATAGGGAAAGGATATATTTAAACAGTGTGTAAATTTTTTGGAAAAACAAAATATATTTCATAAAATTTTGGTCACCAGCACTAGTCGCCAGAAGGAAGTATCTTAACTTGAGAAATAGCGACATAATCCAAAGAACATCGTGTAATAATGTAATGATCTAATAATAATGATCTTCTGCTTCTACTACTTCTCAGCGCTTAAATGGCCCACTCTACTCGGACCTCCTCTAACTACCTATATAGGGTTTCATTCCAACTTTTCTTCTCTTATGACTAGGTTTTCGGCCTTAACATTTCCTTTTGGCGGAATGAAATGAGGCGGTGACACTATGTATTCTAAATACTTTACCACACGGACTAGGGACCCGCCGCGGCTTCGCACGATGCAAGCATGTATTAAGCTAAACCTTCCTCTTGAATCACTCTATCTATTAAAAAAACCGCTTCAAAATCCGTTGCGTAGATAGATATAAGCATACATAGGGACGGACAGACGACAGCGACTTTGTTTATACTATGTAGTGATACTGATGATAAAATATAAATAAATAAATATCCTTGGACATTTCACACAACGCCATCTCGTCCCAAGCTAAGCAACTTAATGCTTGTGTTATGGTAACGAGATGGATGATAAACTACTTACATACATTTTTTTTTTGTAAATACATACATATTATAGATAGAAATGACACCCAGACTCCGAGCCAGTGCCTCTGGTTTAGACAAAGACACTTGCCCGACCTCGGAATTCTGATGTTAGTTTGATTAATTAATTTGACATTCATTACTAACTAACAGATGATTCCGTGCTCGGCATAGTTAGTTAGTTTGCCCAAAAATCGATCTCGAGACTCCATGGAGCGTTTTTCGATATTCCTTATAAGTAGTGTATGTACTGGTGGGCCTCCCACACGGTGGACCGATGACCTGATTAAGGTCGCCGGAAAACGATGGATGCGGGCGGCCCAGGACCGGCCTTTGTGGAAATCTTTGGGGAGGCCTATGTCCAGCAGTGGACGTCTTTTGGCTGAAATGATGATGATGATGATGAGTGTATGTACAGTTTGGCCAGCCACTTACATATGAATAATTCACCCCGTATACATTGTAGGCGTATGTGGGGCACACACACATACAATGTAGTTATGTACATGGTCTAATGACGCTATATTTGTATGTGTAAATATGTAGCAAAATTCCAGTTTAGCGGTTACACACAGAGCGGATGTCCACCGCAGTGCATGCCATCCAACTATTCACACGACCAGTATTATTATATCTATGAAACGACATAATATACCTACAGTACAGGCCAGGTAAGATAAAGTATACTGGACATACAATATCATTCTAAATTAAATTTATCAGTTTTTCATTGTTACCCACCCTGGCTCATCTTAGTGTCCCCTGAGAATTTCATGTTCTGATACACCATCTAAGTCTCGGAGGCGAAGAAAAGTCGCGAAAAAATATGACACAAGCCACGGACTAACAAAACAAAATCCGTGAAAATAAAAAATAGAACAAGTTGCGTTCACAAAATTAATTTAGATCCTAATCCATGCTGCTATGGATAACCTACTAATTTTAATATACCAAAAACGTATCGCAACTTTCACTTAATTTAAGTCCATATGTTTTCCTCTGTCATAGTTGGCTGGTTCGAGTTATGGTGGGCAGATAATGTTGCCAGTTTTTTACTTCCACGTGGATGCAGGGTGGCCATCAGACGATGACGGATCGTGGGAAATAATCGAGAGTTTTCTAGAAATTCCTTTTTACTCTAAGATGGCATCTATGCTTTTATATTTATATCCATGACTTTATAAAACTTAATAACAAAGATAATTCCCGCCATCGGACACCAAATTTTTTTTAATCCATTTGTGGTTAAGTAATTATTTCGATTTTGGCATGTCACGGGTTCGATTCCCACACGGAAGAAATATTTGTACGACCTATTTGTTCCGGGTCTGGGTGTTTTCTATCTATAATATGTATGTATTTACAAAAATATTTATTTAAATAAGTAGTTTATCATCCATCTCGTTACCATAACACAAGCATTAAGTTGCTTATCTTGGCACGAGATGGCGTTGTGTGAAATGTCCAAGGATATTTATTTATTTATTTATTTCAAGTTCGATTTTTTATTTTCTACTAGAATTTTTTGAAATACTTGCTACCTGTTTTTATTTGTTTTAACTATTGTGTTATTTTCTTTTTAAAAAGAAAGCAACCCCGCATTTATTCTTTAGTCAGTTGACAATAAACGAAAATTCAATTCAAGAATATCCGTCATTCAAAATACGAATTACGTAGGCACAGCAACGCTACAGGAACGGGACATTAAATTCACATTGCCTACCTGGCTCCACACCCTTTGTTCCAGTACAAACTGGCGTGCAGCTAAACAATGCGTCCACCTGCCGTATCCAGCTACAGTTAATGTGCTATTTGAGCGACGCACAGTGGGGCATTTATCAAAATTAGGCGGTCAAAATTATTTTCTTTATTTTATGTATTATAAATAGTTTATAATTATTATATCTCAATTATATAAGCTTTTGGTGAACGTAAAAAACAATTGTTCATAAAAAAAAATCACGTTTTATTGATAAAACAAAAAAAAATCAGGAAGAGGAGTCCCACGTCTCTTCACCAGAGCTGAATCCTTTCGTTTCATTGTCAGGCCCTTCTATGCCACTTTCCTCGTCCGAGGAATTCTCTTCAGCCGTGTGTGGCTGAGCTGACATAAGCATTTTTATTGCTTCTTTGCTATGTGGCGTATACCTGTTTTTAGGTTTTGGTCTTATGCTAGATATCAAGGGATCAGAGCTGAGCAATAATCTGTTCATTACGTCTAAATTCTATTGCTCCCTAGAAAATTTTCTAGCGTAATCCTGCCGATACAGTCGAATATGTTTATTACGCGCCTTCTTCAGATAATAAACCTATAAGCAAAAGTGCATTTTCCATGACAGTTGCGCCATGAATTAATATTTTATGCATCGTGGGAGTCATCGGATGCCAGGGATATAATTCAATGTAAATCTTCGCTGTCTCATACCCATATAGAGCAAACTTTTTAAATCTACTTTATAAGAGCTGGATATGACTTCCAAAATCACTTTCAAGCGTTTTAATAGATTTAAATCCACGACGGTGATTTCAGCAGCAATTTCAGGATTGGCAAAAAATCTTTTACTAGTATTGCCATCGTTGTTATTGCCAAAACCAGCTTTCGGCACATCTACAAGTAGGCCCATTTGCTCTCAATTTTTTTTTGTATTTCTGCCTTTTTCTGTTTAACAATGTCTTTGTCATTTTCCGACCTTAACTGCCATTTTTGAACAGGAATCTTGTATGCCAAATGAAGTATGCTTTCAAAAAACCGAATCCTAGCATGCAACACGGATAGGCCAAACTGTAATGCGTCGCTATCAACAGTTTTCTTCGTATCGAGGTTATTACATTATTTTGATGTAGCACCACAGATGAAGCATCTCATGGTTGAAGTAGTTGAAGTAGCAGCGTTACACACTTTTGCATCAACCATAGTCAGAGTCATGACGTGCTTTGCACTTAATAACATTTCGCTCAGCACGAATTCACTGGTTTTCAATGCATTTATAGCCTGTTCGACATTTGCGATTTCAGACTTAGTGTTATCCACTGTTTCTTTAGTAAAACGGATCTTTATTGGTCGACAGAATCGTGGCGAAGAAGGAGTTGGATTTTGCCAAAGAACTTTTTTGTTTAAACCACATATTAACTGTAGCGGAACAAAGCAACTTTGGAAAATGTTGCTGTCACTCGCATCTCTATCTTGCATTTTTTGTTTGTATTGTGATTGTTTTTCTGCGTTGACTCCTTTCACTACTACTGAATCTATAAATGTCTTTCTTGGTCGACCAGAAGAACGTCTTCTAGCCCTTGGTATTTCAAAGGTTCCTTGCAACCACTTATCATTCTTTTGAAGGAAAAGCTGTGATTTTTTATGAGCTTCTATCCATTTTTTCTTAAATTGAGACTTCAAATAAGATAATTTATGTTTCACTTCCTTCTTTAGTTCTTCACAATACTCATCTTGCGATAAAATATCTCTCTCGAGATAACTCAACTTTTCGTCAAAATTATGCAAGTTTTGTTCCTGCATTTAGTTAAAAAGGTGTTTACGCGTTACTACTCGCATTCCTGAGGTACCCTCAGCTTCTGAAATGGAACGAAAACTGGTTTAAAAAAGGAAAATAAATAATTAGCAAATTCGATGAATTTCTACTACATCATTCATTGATGTTGAAAATGTTGATTTCACGGGAGATCACGGCCAATTTCCTCGTTTTCAATTAGCCTAAATACTCTATTTTATGTTACAACTGACAAACCCAATGGGACGAACCCTGAAGTATAACAAAAACCATTTTAAAAACAAAAAAATAGATTTCAATACAACAATCTCGAGCATGGTTTTTAATCTTCAAGTACGCTATATTTTTTTCTTACCATTGGCATGAAACTTATTAATATATATGTATTCTTACCTGTTATACCTGAAACCATCACAATATTCTTCACAACACATCCCAAAATAAAAATATTCACTTTTAAAATAGCAGTTTTTCCCAAAATGTCTAAACGCAATACAAACACTTAGAGCGACGATCAAGTTTAGACTGACATACCTCGGCGTGAGCTTCCAGTGCGGAAGCGGGTGGGGTCACCCATTGTTCTACGGTTACTCACCAGTCGCAGGTAGTCATTTTTTTTTACCTGAGACATATTTCAAGTATTGTATTTTTGACCGCCTAATTCGTAGATTTGCCCGTTCGTGCGACGCTTTGTTGTATTTCATTTTTAATAGTGAGGCTAGTTAATCTGGTGTTTATCTACCTACTTGTGCTAATAGGTATACAGGATGTAACAAGAACGCTATAGCCATAACGATGGAATACGATGGATTAGGAATACTAATACGGACGATCGATGTGTACAAAACGTTCGAAAAAAAAACAAACAAAAAGGTTTATATCTTACAACGTTGGGCATCCTTTTACAACAATATAATTACGGTAGTTTTCTTTATATTCCGCTTCAACGTTATCTATAATATACTAGAAATAACTTTACAATATGTAATTCTTTAAAGATGTGGAAGCTTAAAAAGAATTATGCCACTTAAAATCGAAGACGGGCAGCACTTCAAACTAAGGGAGGCAAAAAACGCACTGGGATTATTTTCGGGGCAGCAGTGAGTGCCCCATGATTCGTGACGGGATGGCAGGTAGGTAACATTCCAGAGATCCCACTCCCCTCTCACTTTGACAGTGATTATGCCGCTGTAGATAAAAACACTACACTAGACGAAAAACATTCTCCTACTTCAAACGTGTCCATTGTCGACATTTGTCTGACTATTCTTGACGTCAATGATGGCGTGATCCGTTTTAAGATCGTATAATTACCATCATCATTACGCCCCGGCTTCGCACGGGTGCAATTATACATGTATTATACATAATAAACCTTCCGCTTGAATCCCACTATCTATTAAAAGAAACCGCTTCAAAATCCGTTGCGCAGTTTTAAAGATTTAAGCATACATATGGACGGACAAACGACAGCGACTTTATTTTATACTATGTAGTGATAGTGATAGTGAAGGAGCTTTTCTATAGAAAGATTGACTCATCAAGATATCTCTGGAACCTTATGACCTGGACTTGAAATTTGGTAGGAATATTTTCTTCACCGAGTAAAGGTCAGCTAAAAACGTATTTTACGAATTTAAAAAGTGGCGTAGCGGGGTTTTAATTAATTGGCAAAACGTTTGCGGGATCAGTTAGTTAATTGATATGCTGGATTTATTTTTAAATGTAATTCACGAGCACAAATGACATAGACGTGGAATCCAACCGGGGACCCCTGATCCAAACTTTTTTTTTTTGCCAGGTGTAAAATCCTTTATGGACTATCCCTGCCAGCCTGGAGATGGCCAACAGGGGGTGTGTGGGAGTCCCCTCCGCCTCTGTCAGGAGACGGAGTAATACCCACTTAACGTCCCCGGGGTGTACCGTCCCGCGCTTGCTGCCCCGTGGGCCCTGACTGTATCTCCACGGGGAAACATCCAAACCCTACATCATCAACTACCACTACTTCTACTAATCAGCCCATTGATGACCCACTGCCGAGTCGGGCGTCCCCCAGGTACATGGAGGGTAATTAGCCTACTGTGCCGCTGGCCGGACGGGTTGGCACAGTTTCGTATCAAGTTTTCCTTCATTTGCGGCTAGGCCACGTCATTTCCATTTGACTGCTTTTACGACACCCTCAGGATGAAAAAGGGGGGGTGACACCATGAATTCTAAATCCGTCACCACACCAATAAAAAAGGCAGTAGTTAATAGTTATTTGTTATACAAGAGTGCAAAGTTGCTTTTTAACCGCGTGTTCAATTTTGATGACCGAGCAAGCGAAGGATTCTAAAATTCAATCACGAGCGCAGCGAGTTATTCAAAATTAGAATCCTGAACGTTAGCGAGGGAATCAAAAGAGCACAAGGTGAAAAATCTTTGCACTCGAGTGCAACACGTAACTTTTCATTCCACCTCAGCGAGGAAATGACTAAATGCAAAAAAAAAACGTTTACAATCACAAGATAGGTACACTTTTATTTCAGTTTAGGTATTAATTACTACATTATGACAGGTAAGTATTACAGAATAATCTTTACTTTATTCTCTAGCGAATAAAAACGGCTTTTGCACTCAGATATCGAAGAGCAAAAATACTTTATTCTCTAGCGAATAAAAACGGCTTTTGGACTCAGAAATCGAAGAGCAAAAATACTCTTTCCGAGATGGGGGGATGAAAAAGTAATTTTATATAATTTTGTGTTCCTACTGACACGCACAAAGCTTTCCTATGTTTATTACGTGTTTGTATAAAAATAATATGCATTAAACATTTAAGTAGCTTTATTACCAAACAATACCATGTATGTTTTAATTTTAATGTCACGGTTTGAATAAAATTTCGGTTCATGAATTCATTTATATCGTTTGATAGATTCCAGTCCGAGAATCGTGGTCGAAAATCGTGACGTTGAACCGTGGACTCGTAGCCTAATGACTATGTAATTTAATCAGATTATGTACCACTATTAGGGTTGATCCTGTTTTTATGTGCCGATTTTAAGTTTCTTTTTTAAGATGGCAGAATGGTAGCCGGCACTGATTGTTTGACTTGGCCTCGAGCACGAAGGAGGCCAGATACTACACCCAAATGGTGGACATGATGGATACCCCTCCAACTTATATCAGAACGAAACGTTGTTAACCAACAAATTGCTGGCTGGGCTTTGTATATTAGTTACACGAATGGCAGACGACACGCGAAGTTAATTCCGAGGGGGTTTCGTGGTGCAACAAACAGCTTTTCGCACGTCGGACTCTCACATAATCCGGCCCTGACCCCTGACCATTAACAGGTGACCATTACCAGGTGATTGAGGTACGAATTAACAGGTGACCGCATGAAAAAAATAGGCTCTATTGTATTAAGCTATAAATTTTTAAAGTAAACTTCAAACTAATTAGTATAATAGGTTATTTTATTACATTGAGTAAATTCAAACCGTTTTTTTATGCATGGCAGTTTAAAGTTTAAAATTGATCGCCTGACCTTGTTACATACATAGAACTAATTAGCTTGTACATTCTACTAAACTGCTGAGAAATAACTGAATAATAATTAACTTTGACTATGAAGTATTTGTTACTTTTATTATGTACTAGCGAGGTATAAACCCTTTCTCTTGAAACACTCTAATAACAAAAACCGCTTCAAAATCCGTTGCGTAGTTTTAAAGATTTAAGCATACATAGGGACGGACAGGCCACAGCGACTTTGTTTTATACTATGTAGTGATTGTTACTTTTATTTAAAAATATACTAGGAAGTAGTATTTTTTATGTTTGTCATACTTAATACCTTCTTGGCGGAAAAGGGAGCCACGCGATTGGCTGATGATACGCGTTCCTGCTTTCACGGAGCTTTTGTATTTAGCAAAACGAGAAATAACTGAACAAGAGACATGTGTTAAAAGACAAATTTGGTATTTTTAAACAATTATATATGCCGCCGACATTATGACCGACTTTAAATTATTGTTTATTATTCGCTTTTAATTCCTATTTTAAAGTAGGTTCACATTTTTGTTATAGCCTTTATTTTAATGTCAACATGATATTATTACTATGTCAACAAAAAAGGTGCGTAAGAAATAAAGTTCACCATTTAGACATAACTGATTGCCATCCACTTGTACTACAAATTAGGCTGCGGTAATCTGGAGGAGGCCTGACTCAAGAGTGGGCTGTTTGTGTGTGGCATTTAAGGGCGACACGCTGAAGACAGAGCGCTATGGCGCTCTTTAGGGGAGTCCTATGTCCAGCAGTGGACTAATGTGGGCTGATGATGATGACGATTTAAGGGCTGAAATGATGATGACTACTACTAAAGTGCCAGTTCGGAACGTTTGCTACACGCTTTTGCCACAAACACTGGGTAAGTAATAACTTTTGAATTTTTAGCAGATTATGGCAACAATTTCATCCTGTCGGATGGACATTTCAATGGATAATGGCAGGTTTGCGGCATTGGGGCATTGGCAGCTGAAGGAATTTACTTTCATGTTGCTCCCAGCATCATTCTTTCACTTGTACAGGGTTAGCGATACCTGAATGACATCTTTGGCACGCACTTGTTACAAACGCCCTTAGGAGGCCGTTTACCATCAGGCGGTAGGTTTAAAAAAGACTCCGAAGTTGTTTCTTTATTCTCACAAAATCAACAAGAGCTTAATATTGCAGGAAATGATTTCTTGACGATTCTAATCGTGTTATTTTATTTAATATCCCAACGTTTCAGTCAGAGTTTCAGTCGTCCCGCGACCACGGACACTGCAAAGTGTCTGATACGTTGGGAATTAAATAAAATAAATAAACGATCAGAATCGTCAAGAAATCATTTCCTACAATGTGCAAAGATCGTGAAAACTTAAGACATCATTATGAGTTTAATATTCAAAATGGCGAGAGAAAGTTAGCCAATCTTTTTGGAGTTTAATATTCATGATACATTACGTGTTTCCGTATACATTTTATTAAAACTCCTTAGTATGTATGTCTTGGGGTTGGATGTGTCGCCTTTCGATCACGGGTAGCGGTTCGATTCCGTGGTCGGGCACTTGCCCTGAGCCTGAGTGCCATTTGAGTTAGTGAATTACACGTTTGTAATTTACCAAAAATTGAGGCGACGCATATTTAAAAAGATAAATAAGAAGGAGGAACCTTCTCGGTCTATCAACATTATTATTGGTGATTACAGAATCTCGAAGATCAGACTGCAATCGCTCCACGTTGGTTGTTCGCATAATTGCCGACCGCATTAAAATTACTCTAAAAACAAGGTAAATATGATTTACACATTGAAATTAAGCACTTTTAACGGATTTAATATGTACACGCGATGTATCCGTTAAAAGTGTTTAATTTCAATGTGTAAAACGCGAAAACCTAAGACATCATTAGTTAATATGATTTATTTAAAGAGATATATTTGACTGCCTTGTTGGTCTAGGAGTTGGATGAGCCGCCTTTGGATGACGGGTGCGGGTTCGATTCCATGGTCGTTTAAGTCTTTGTGTAAACCAGAGGCACTTGCTCTGAGTTTGGTTGTCATTTGTTTTTGTAAATTGCCAAATAGATAAAAATAAGTTGATTGTAGTATTTTACGTCTATAGCTGTTGACATTAATCTTACAGTAACATGATAATGTATTACGAAATACCGTCTTATATTAGAAAATTCTCAGAATGGTCTATCCAGAGGACTGCTGATGAAGCTGAGCTGAGATGAAATCTCAGTGAAGAATAACATGTGTAATTATAAAGTAGGAGTCTATAATCCACGTACTTGCGTGGGCGTAACATCGTTGGATAGAGTGACCACATACCCGAAGAATAAAAACAGTCATAATCATCATTTCAGAATCCATGGAAGGAAATTATTCTAATATGCCACGCTGGCAAGACGGGTTAGCGGCTAGTCGCCTCCTACGCCACCCTAGGGATGGTATGGGTTGGTGACATTGTATATGTAAATTATGTATGGAATAAGAAATAAATAAATATATTCTAAATCTGTCAAAATAAGTCATATCTTTAAATTTTTTGTAAATTTTTCTTACATCGGTACTCAAAATACATAATCTATATCGTTAGTTTTTTTATGCACATGAGTTTCATTGCATTAATGCTATTACTAATTTCATTTTTTTTTAATATCGACGGGCTGTACTTAAGTTATACATAACCAGGGGTTGTCACGAAAACGATAAATTTTTATAAAAACTTGTATTGAGTCGTCTGGCTAGATTGGCATATCAAGCTTAGTTCCCTCCTTAAAAATGGAAGAAGCCTGACTCAGCAATGGGTAATTCATGGGCTGTGTAGTAGTAGTAATCGGGAACGCTCAAGACATGTTTAGGATAAAAAAGGCACCATTTTATAACATTTACTTCAGCATGGAAAGATATCCATGCTAGAGCCAAATTCATGGTGAATATTACTGACTCACATGCACGTGCACTGTGTCATGACCAATTATGCAACAAATAACAGTTTGTGTCCACTGTTAAGCATTCCTAAAGCCTTGTTATGCTTCAAAGACTGCGGTTGACTATTCTCATCTGTCTAGCACTCAGGTAGTTCAGTGTTAATTAGGATACCACTAGTGGTCACATTTCGTGGAACATAATTAAAATGACATGTCTAAACTTTTTATCATTTGTACTCTTAAAAGCATTATCCTTAAAGAGATTCACCTAAATGGCATCGATATTTTCAAATTAGCTACATACACCTGGCTTCTTAAGATCAACCAGCCACTGGAATCCACACCATCCACAGACTATCGGCCTTTGCTATAAATCGCCACAAAATACGGTACTGCGCAGATCTTGACATTTTATGTCGCTATCTAAGCGATCCATGCTGCACCTTAGAAGCATTAATATTACTCTGAAAAGAGCAGGCTAGAAAGTAATAAAAAAGAAACAACACATGCAAAGCTGTAGATTACTGCTAAAGTATCATCATCATCATCATCATTTCAGCCAAAAGACGTCCACTGCTGGACATAGGCCTCCCCCAAGGATTTCCACAAAGGCCGGTCCTGGGCCGCCGGCAACCACTGCTTTCCGGCGATCTTAACCAGGTCGTCGGTCCACCGTGTGGGAGGCCTACCAGCACTGCGCCTTCCGGAACGCGGTCGCCACTCGAGGACTTTTCTGCCCCATCGGGCGTCGGTCCTGCGAGCTATGTGCCCTGCCCACTGCCACTTAAGTTTGGCAATCCGGTGTGCTATGTCGGTGACCCTGGTTTTCCTGCGTATCTCCTCATTTCTGATTCGATCTCGCAGGGAAACTCCGAGCATAGCCCTCTCCATTGCCCTTTGGGTGACTTTGAGCCTTCTGATGGAGCCCATAGTGAGCGACCACGTCTCTGTTCCATATGTCATCACTGGCAACACACATTGGTTGAAGACTTTTGTCTTCAGACACTGCGGTATTTTGGACGAGAAGATCTTTCGCAACTTCCCGAACGCTGCCCAGCCGAGTTGAATCCGACGATTGACCTCTTTCTCGAAGTTGGACTTACCTAACTGGACAGTGTGTCCCAGGTAAATGTAATGGTCAACAACTTCGAGGGTAGAACCTCCGATGTTAACAGGAGTGGCTTGAACATGGATATTAGACATGATCTTCGTCTTCTCCATGTTCATCTTAAGGCCGACTCGTTCGGAGGCTCGACAGAGGCCATCGAGCATCGTAGTGAGGCCCTCCATGGTCTCAGCCATTACGACTATGTAAAAGTATAAGCAGACCATATTATAAAAGTCCTCAACAATAAACTAAGTACATAACACTTGGTAATCAAGTGCTAACTGTAAATGTATCATTTATTTAACACAAGTAGTGATGATTATAAACGGCAGTTCGATACTCGGAAGACGTGCGTCGGGCATCAGTCATACAACCTATACCAGACGTATATCGAACTAATGAACAATTGGTTTTACGAGCGGGCGTCGAAGATTGTGGCTAGCTCTGACTCACAGTGACGCAGTTACTACCAAACATGCTTAGGGTAACATTACACCCATTTATATGTCAACTTTGTTATGTTCTTATTTCAAAGTCATCATGATCAAAGACGACTTGTTGATAAAAGTACTCTATGCGATAGATTATAGGGATTGCTATTACTGACTTTGCATCAGAAGCTTCAATTTCATTGTCTACGCCAGAGTCTTGTTCTAGGTGTGGGTGTAATCTATGCCTTGAATTAAGTGTTAGTAAATCACTATCATCACTGTGATAGTCATAGTACATCACTATTACTACATATTATAAAACCAAGTAGCTGTCGTCTGTCCGTACCTATGTATGCTTAAATCTTTAAAACTACGCATCGGATTTTGAAGCGGTTTTTTGCAAAGATGCTTTATGCTCTAGTTCAATAGGATGTAGTTTATTAGCTTTACAAATACGAGAAAAGTAAATCGGACTTATGGCAACGGCTCCGGTTCCTTTAAGACAACGAGGACAACCGATCATCGACCAACAATTTGCCTTATAGGGAGCAGTCATCAATCCAGTTTAAAAACAAGTAGTTAATAGGCGAGGTAGGCACTCTTCACATTACAGTAGTGCTGTTTCGTTTATAGAAACTTCTACTCTAAATGTTCTATAATAGGGTCCAACATTGGTCCTATATTATTGTAATGCGTGTTATCCTGTCTAAATGGTCAGAGAAGTGTTGTTATTCAGAAAATCATGGACTAGTGATCAGTGGGTAAAATGAAAAACAATGTTATACATCACAAATCCAATCTAAATAAACAAGAAGTCATTTATGTGTCGGCCATAGACGATTACGTATACGTTATTCTTGCGTATTAGGTAATTAATACATACATATTAACACGAATGAAGAAAGGTTTTACATATAGGAAATAGGTTATGCATACACTTGTTTCGTAAAACTTGCGTTGTATGTATGTATGTATATCGCATATTTTACGAAAAAGGTGCCGAAATATTTTCCCGAATATTTTGGCATTATTTTCCACAGCAGAATGCATATTCAGTGAGGTTAAAAATATACATATATTTACTATAAAGGTTTTGTTGTTTAAAACCACTACATCATCGCAGTCTATCAAAGACCTGAGAGAGATACTGAGTCGGGCCTCCTCCAATTACAAAGAGGGTGATTAGTCTACTGTTCCACACTGGGTTGACGGGTTGGAACAGGATTTCGTATCAAGTTTTTCTTATCTTTTCAGCCTTGGTATATTCTTTAGTCAAACTAGTTAACTGGTGTCATTTGTGACCCCAAGATGCCGGTAAAGTTGAAGGGACAAGTCTATAAGACCATCATTAGGCCGGTCCTTTTATACGGCTGTGAAGCGTGGCCGGTGTTAGAGCGACACAAGCAAGAGCTGCGTGTCACGGAGATGAATATGCTGCGGTGGATGTGTGGAGTGACGCGGAAAGATCGCGTTAGGAACTCCCGCATTCACGGCAGTCTTCATGTCCGTGACATTGCGGATAAATTGCAGGAGTGTCGGCTCCGTTGGTACGGCCACGTTTTGCGGCAACCGGCTGCCTACGTGGGTAACAAATGTCTGGCCATGCCGCCTCCGCCGGGCCCCGGCAGGAGGGGTAGACCCAAAAAGTGCTGGCTTGACGTCGTAAAGGGTGATATGCGTGCCAATGGGCTCACTACCAGGGATGCTGAAGACCGTGCGAAGTGGAGAAGAAAAAGCCGGAAAGCTGAGTTTGGGCTGCAACCGGGATACAATGCTAAGATGATGATGATGATGATGATATATTCTTTAGTCACCTCTTACGACACCCGGTGGCTGGCATGCGGTGGTGACATAATGTACTCTTAATGCACAAAATTATACACAAAGAATTTCGACCTGTTTTGTCTGAGGTGCAGACAGAATTTATGGGCTTTGAAATATAGCAATACGTAAATGAATATTTAGAAACATGTCTTGGTCCATTTATTGAACGTTTCTAATGCTGCAAGACTTCATTCAAGTATGTTTGGCGTAAGATTTGAAACAAGTTATTCGGGTATAAAGCGCTCTACTTACCTAATTAACACATGATAAGATTATAAGTTACTAAAACTCGTATTAAATTCAACGACCTCATTTTAATGTTATCGCCTCAGTTGTTATACGCTCTTTACATTTATCACTTTTGTTAGAAATTAAACACTCTGGAAACCTAATTGTGTGACGACTTCGGACCACGTAGGTAGGTGTCACCATTCGATTCCAGGAACAAAATGAACAGAAGACTGTTCAACTGGTTCGTTGACAATTATATAATATATATAAACAATTAAGTGACCACACAAGAAGGAAAACTTAATTTATGAAAATCCAATAGTCACAGTAAACTAATTCCTCCCTATTCAATTGAAGGTACGTTTTGAGATATTTTTTAAAGAATCGTATGCCCTTCACTAGTTATATTCTTTATCGCTGGTGCAGTATACAAACATGAAATTCACGAGCACAACTGACACCCAGACTCAGAGCAAGTGCCTCCGGTGTACACAAAGACACTTGCCCGGCCCCGAAATCGAACCCGGGACCCCGTGACCCTATGGCGGCGCATCCAACCCATAGAACAACAAGGCAGCCAACAACTCGTGGATTGGATAACCCAAAAATTTTACTATTATCAAAAAGAAAAAAAACCTTATACTTATAAAAGTTAGACTCCCGATGTTGGGTTAGCCGCCGGATCACGGGGTCCGTTGTTCGATTCCAGGGTCGGGCAAGTGTCTTTGTCTAAACCAGAGGCACTTGCTCAGAGTCTGGGCGTCTTTTGTGGTTGTGAATTACATGTTTGTAAACTGCTCTCGCGATACAGGCAATTCCTACTGCAGGGGTTACGTTTAAAAAAAAATGTGGCTGCCCTGTTGCCTATTTTTGTTGCAGTCTATCAATAAATGTTGAATATCTTCCATTACATTAGAAATGGGGAGATATAGATAAGGTATTCTTTTCTGGATTATAACTACAATGATCTTTCATTTTAAGCGTAAGATAGGACAATTGAACCTTGATAAAACCACATGTATTTAAGGACGCTGTAGATAAGTGGCCTATCATTCAACGCGTCTTCGCGTAAATAAGAACACGAAAACCAAACATAGTCGACAAGCACCATTTATCCTGTATCATGTAAAAAATAACAAAATGAGCTTCTCAAGACCATATGTCATGATTCCCATCAGTCTGTGACTAGCCCTGTCCGAACTGTTTTTGTTTTAATTTTAAGTGGTACACATGTGCCTTGAAGTACAAATTTCACATTTTATGAGATCAAGTGATAACACATTTATAGGAATTGATGTTATAGAAACATTGGTGATATCTTGCATCATGTAAAAGCTATACTGGTTGCCAAGGTACATGACAGACATGAAGCATCAGGTTGCAACTATGTATATCATAATAATTGCTTAGGTTTTCGCGATAATTAAACATTTAAATTAAACACTTTTTAACGGATTTATCGCGTGTATATTACATTATTTAGTTCCCGAACGTTTCGAATGCTTTGCAGCAGTCGTGGTCGCGGGAGAGACTACATAGATGACAGTATTTTTTTCTGTTTAATTTCAAGGTTGCAACTACTTCTATCTACTCAGCCCATAGATGACCCACTGCTGAGTCGGGCCTCCTCCAGTTACATGAAGGGTACTGTGCCACGCTGGCCAGACAGGCTGGCACAGGGTTTCGTATCAAGTTTCCTTTCTCCTGCGGCTATCGGCCTTGCCATCTCTTTTTGACGACTCCTACGACACCCACGGGATGGAATGGGGTGGTGACACTTGGTATTCTAAATCCGTCACCACACGTAGCACAGGTATGGAACCTATTATTATGTATAGTGTCAGTTCATGACGTATGCCACATGCATTTGACACAAGCACTTGGCAAGAACTTTTGAATTTAGCAGATTAGTTTGGAGCCCAGGGTAATTCAAACAATCTTCGACTACATATCCCATTTGATTATAGTGATTTTTAATATGAATTTGATGTTTCTTGAAACTATAATAATCGACGCAAGTAGGACACCTCAAATTACAATCCTGACAAAAATAGTCAAAAACGCTGACGGATTTCTTTATGATTTATAATCATTTCTGGAATCTGAACAATAGAAGCCATTGTTATTCTACAACGGTCTATGGCTGCGGATGCTCAGGCGGACACCCATAAACTTAAAAGTATTTTTTTTATTTACAGTCGTGGTTAACCCTGAATTCATAAGTGCCTTTCATTAGCTTTATTGATAGGTTTGGATGCCTGTGCAGTCAAGAGTTCCCAATTCGATTGTAGTCTTAAACCTCGCCACGTATCACCAAGGGGGAGAGGGGGTGTTTAAAAATGTTAAAAAAAACATCACGTAATTAATGGACAGCCCCTAAGCTAGCCACAAGAGAAGGAAAACTTGATACCAAATCCTGTTCCAATCTGTCTAGTCAGCGTGCACAGTAGGCTAATTGCCCTCCATGTCCTCATTTACGTGCTGAATAGTAGTGAAACGATCGTGGTGGTCTTATAAGAAGTCATTTAAATACCGGTCATAGACTATTACGTATATGTTACGTTATTCTTGCGTATTATGTGATTAATCCTACTAATATTATAAACGTGAAAGTTTGTAAGTATGGATGGATGGATGGATGGATGGATGGATGGATGGATGGATGTTTGTTACTCTTTCACGTAAAAACGACTGAATAGATTCTGATGAAACTTTATAATAATATAGCTTATACATCAGAATAACACATAGGCTACAATTTATAAAGATATTGTGTGTAAATTTATAGAAATATTAAGTTAAATTTTAATTTCTAATTGTCAAATTTTCAGCCATATTTAAATATAGACAACATAAGATTTCGCTGTCAGTTGCGCTTTGTTATACCACGTAGGTATTTTATCACATTCTACGGAAACGGGATAAAATCTTAGGTATCCTATGTCCGACTTTCTTTTAAATATAAAGATGTTCGACAATTCACAAAATCATACTTAATATTATAAACGTGAAAGTGTAAATGTGTGTAATCCCGTTCCGTGATATAAAACATAGTTTATCAAAATGCAACTGCTGGAATAACAAAACTTCACCGACAGCTAAACGCTATGTTGTCTATAGTTTGACAAATTTGACAATTAGAAATTTTGAAGTTGACCGGTTGATGTATTTATTTCGAATAAATATTAGCATAATGTGCCGCACAATGAAGAAGAACTAAATAATGCACGTGAAGATGACCGCATTAGTATGGCTCCGTGCTTCTAAATCACAAGAGCAAATCGAGGCAGCCCGTGAAACGGATCGGTTGGGAATGCAAAATCGTCGAGCAAATTTAAGAGATCAACAACTAGATAATTTTCGAGGCACAAGAATAAATTTATAAAGTAGGTACTACATAATTTGGATCGAGCAACGTTTCTATACGGTGGCAGCACTAATTACTGCTTGCATACTTGCGTCCGCATTGGACCAATAGATGCCATGTAATATTACAAAACACTCCTCAGCGGCTAAAGTTTTATCAAAATGGAAAATCGTCACCTGGGACGAATGTACAATAGCGTATACACGTGCATTGGAAGCACTTATCCGATCCGACCGAACACCTACGCAAGGACTCGAGATGTTTTGGAGGCGCAATGATTTTACTGTCTGGCTATTTCTGCCAAACACTGCCACTAATTCCAAGATCAACTGCTGCCGCTGAAATATGCGCTTGCCTCAAATCATCGAAATATGTGGATAGATTTTATTTTCTCAGAATTTCTGTTCATCGAAGGACGAACTCACAAACACAAAAATAATGAATGGTTGACTAAGCGAGCTGTTTTGGCGGTTAAGAATAAATATGTAGATGACATAAAGTAACTAACATAATTCAGAATGAAATCATTGGTACACTGCATTAATTCAAATATAATGACTGTGTAAAAAAAGACTCCTTGGATGTGCCTGGCTTACCACCGCACAATTTACGACTAAAGGTTAGCTACGTACTAAGTTTGCTTCCAAATATAACCCAAAACCACCAAACCTGTGCAACGGAATGCGTTTGGTGGTAAGTGAGTTGATGAACAATGGAATATACTCAAAGTAAAGTTGGAAGGTGAGGAAATTCTCATCCGAGGATCCCGACGATATCAACTGATATACCGTTTTAGTTTTAATGATTTCCGATCCGTCGTGCATTCGCCGTGACCATTAATAAATCACAGGGCCAATCCTGGAAAGTTTGTGGCCAAAATCTAGAAAATTCATGTATTTCCCAAGATCAATTATATGTGGCATGTTCCGGGTCAGAAGACCATCTGCGTTATTTGTTCATGCGCCTGATAATAAATAATAAACCAAAAAATGTCGTCTGTCACAAGGTGATTCACTGAAAAGTGCAGTTACTAAAATAGATGGCCAATAAAGTATAATTAAAATCATAGATGTTTTATTTATATTTATCCTGATCAATAAAATAAAAAATTGCTCATTTATTGCCTTTAAGGCGAAACAAAGTTCGCCGGGTCAGCTAGTACTTATTAAAACGAGGAGGGAGGGAGGGGTTAAAAAAGTGTTAAAAGAACATCACGTGATTAATGGACAGCCCGTATGCTAGCCACAAGAGAAGGAAAACTTGATACCAAATCCTGTTCCAATCTGTCTAGTCAGCGTGCACAGTAGGCTAATTGCCCTCCATGTCCTCATTTACGTGCTGAATAGTAGTGAAACGATCGTGGTGGTCTTATAAGAAGTCATTTAAATACCGGTCATAGACATGGACGTATAAAAAAAGGCGGACGGAACTCTGGCTAAGACAAAAGTGAAACGCCAAAATGGCGGCAGCTCTGTATGTGTGAGTTAATTTTGGGGTTGCCAAGATACACAAAATTTTGCAATAAAAACATGGTTAAAATATAAAAAAAAAATTGTTCGAAATTGTTATGTTTAACTTTAACATCCTAAATGCTGAGTATTTTTTTTATAATAATGTCTTTTACTTTGAGAGGTTTTTGAAATTTCCTCTAATTTCGAGATGTGTTGAAAACGATTCTAAATTAAAAGAAATGCTTTCATTACCAAACATATTTTTGTGATAATATATTTATGTTGCCTAACTATAATTTATTGCGCACCTCTTGAGAAGCACTGGTATTAAATGGTACAGTAACAGTTTATTCCTCTGCCACGTATCTTGACTCAAACAAATATTAAAACAAAATAAAGCACTGGGGATTAAAATAATGTATGAATATTTTTACGATTCGACGACACGGTTGGCGCAGTGGTTGAGCGATCGACTGCTGCGGAGCATGTCGCGGATTCTATCCCCGCACGGAAGAAATATTTGTACGACCTACAAGTATTTGTCCCGGGTCTGGGTGTTTTTCTATCTATAATATGTATATATTTACAAAAAAAAAATGTATTTAAGTAGTTTACCATCCATCTCGTTACCATAAAACAAGCATTAAGTTGCTTAGCTTGGGACGAGATGGCGTTGTGTGAAATGTCCAAGGATATTTATTATTATATACCGACACAATAGCTACAATGTACATTTAAATTTTGAAAAAATAAGCGGCATAGTTTCATTTTTTTTTGTATTATCCATGTCTTGGTAGATTGCTAATTTACCTTTTAAGGTACTGCATAAGTAACAACACGCCGGAGTCCTCCTTTAATTGTTTATAAGTCATCCGCATCAAAATGTATACTGCAAATGACACTGTATTTGTTTGGAATCCAATCGTTTACACCATTACAATTTCTACTAAGTAATTTTAATTCAATCATTTCTCCATACTTAATTTTCTTTAGAAAATCTAGCAAAAGGAATATAAAATACCCAGTAGTAACTATTAAATAATTAACCATAATAATATATTGATTTTTATAATAATCGAAAAATTGCCCACATTTCGGTTAATTTGCTCACGTGAATATTGGCAACACTGAACTTAAAATTAATTGTTTTGTTCTAGCAAATACAAATTGATTTTAATGTATATAATCTGGAAATAACTTATTGAATTATTCATTTACGTATGAAACGTGATTCCTGGATTGTTTTTCTTTCGGTCACTACGGTTTTTACACCATTTTACCACGCAAGACATGATTTATGCTTTTTATTTTTTCGCCGCATATTGCGTCTTTAAGCATCGACGTTCACGCGCGTAATGGCCGACTAATGTGTGAAAGTGTGCGTGCTGGCCTGTACATATAGCTGATCTGGCCGACTATGATGTCACAGTTTTTAGTTAGCGAGACTCTGTCCGACTTTTTTTATACGTCCATGGTCATAGACTATTACGTATATGTTACGTTATTCTTGCGTATTATGTGATTAATACTTATTAAAACGAGGAGGGAGGGAGGGGTTAAAAAAGTGTTAAAAGAACATCACGTGATTAATGGACAGCCCGTATGCTAGCCACAAGAGAAGGAAAACTTCATACTAAACCCTGTTCCACCCCGTCTAGCCAGCATGGAAAAGTAGGCTATTTGCCCTCCATGTCCTCATCTACGTGCTGAATATCAGTGAAACGATCGTGGTGGTCTTACTAGTCACGTATGTTTTATATTAATTTGATGCTAGGCACATGAGTCGGCTATAAAACTCAGAATTACTATATAGGATCATCGTATCTCAAAAGAATGTCTCGTCATAATTCTGAGAACCGGTCCGGCGAGATTCGTTGCAAGCACAGGGCTGTCTCGTTTTTACTTATAATATGTAACGTCATAATTAGTTGAAATATTTATATATTAGTGTTCTTCGCGCACTAGAATTGCCTAGATCGAAGTTGACTGGCGAGTCACTTCTACTACTACTATTTAGCCCATAAATGACCACAGCTGAGTCAAGCCTCCTCCAATTACGTGGAAAGTAATTAGCTTACTGTGCCACGCTGGCTAGATGGGTTGACACACGGTATCAAGGTTTCCTTTTTCTTATGGCTAGATTATCGGCCTTGTTACTTCATTTTGTCGGCTCTTACGACACCCTCAGGATGGAATGGGGTGGTGAATTTGTTTATGTATTCTACTAAATCCGTCGCCCGTACGTGATTTTAATTACAGGTTACAAGCCATTGTTAGACAAGTTTGCTCATTTACTAGTTCGTTTTATAAAACATTTATTTTCCAAAATGAAATTCTTTAAAAATATGATCGATTGACATATTATCATGCCATCATGACGTCTCAACTAATCAGCCCAATTATGGCCCACTATTGATTTAAACTTCCTCCACTATGGCAGCAAGTGACTCGACTACTGTGCAGACATTTTACCAGATTTTTTGCTGCTAAATTTTCCATCTGTTTTCTGTACGTTCCGTTGTGTTCTCAAGGCAACAACTTTAAACTTTTTCGTGGTTTGTGCTTAGAACGGGTTAATAAACGATTTCTAGATTCGTATACTAGGCGGTAAACAACTATAACAATGATCTTGACTGCGCAGTAGGTGATTCTTCTGTCTTATTGGCAGAGAAAGGAGCCCACGCGATTGGATGATGATATGCACAAGCGCTCCCTCACCACGGTACTGTTTGCTCAAGATGTTAGCCGGCTGCTATACATAATAGTCATAGGATAAGCAACCCTAGAACATGGTGTCACAGTACAGTTTGTTATACTCTGATACTGTATAGCACGGTACAATGGGTCTTTCGAGTTTCGAGGCGTCCGTTGGGCCCGTTCGCATACCTGACGGAGGCAGGACGACAACAGTCAACCCATTGTTTCACAATTTATTCCCACTTTTGAAACTGGAAAATTATTGCACTCCGAAGCGAAATATACGTGACGCAACAAAGGATTTGTTAATAATAACATTCTGAGGATTGCTGCGAGAAAATAATGCAAACGTGCCTATAGGCTCAATTAATTTTGGAGGTTGTTGACCTTCTGACTAATTTTATTGAGGCGGTTGAACATGTGATCTGTCAAAATAAAAACATGTGATGAAAATCATATGTTCAGCTGATCGATATTGTTGGTAAATTTTACCAGTATGTTTACTAATACGGCGGACATAACCTCATTAGGTACGAGTCAAAAGAACCAATGAGGGAGGGGGCAAAGTGGATTACCACTGGAATTCAACTGGGGAGCCCCCATCTTACATAATAGCACGGCAAAACAACATCACCCTTCGCTGGTTTTATGGTTCAGCGCAAGAGCAAGGTCGCCAGAAGTAAATCAGAGAAACAACGGAAGGAGCTATATGTACCCTCTGATGTCAGTGCCAAGCTTTCGCTTTTTACAGAGTAGGCAATGAGTCATAGTCCGTAGGGGACGGCAACTGGTTACCAACAGGCGACCGACATGCTTGAGCGCCACCAAAGTCGATTAATTAATCTACTGCTAAGAGTAATTATTTCTTTATGGCCGCTCTGAATATAGCCGTCGGTACGAACTTGCGCATCGTACATTTCATAACCAATACGAACGTAGCACACTCACACTAACGCGCGGGAGGCGAGGACGTTTGCGGGTGGAAGAAAGCGCGCGCGGACGTGCCCTGCCTCCACGCCCCGCGTACGTCCCGCTGATACCTGATTTTGTGTTCTGCGCAGCGTAATGCGGCTAGGTTCGGAGCGGCCATAAAGTATGGCGAGTGCGAGTTTGTGTATTTGTTGACAATTGAAACAAAACCTATACCTAACGTTGGAGGAAGCCTGACTCATCAGTGCATCATTGACGGGGTGCAATGTTTGTAAAGTTACAAACTTTGGTTACAGTTACAAACCAAACAGGTTAAGGTTAAAAACAAAATATTGTACCTACTTTGACAATATATGTAGAGACTGTTAGAAATTTACAGAAACTCGATCTTCAAATAAAGCGTAGCGTGGGAAGTTCTATCTATTTAAGACCATAAAACGGTAAAAGTTGTAAGGACGTTAGCTTTGGTATTTCCAATAACATTACAATCAAGGGGCCTACTACGAATGTCGGTATTATCAACTGAATGAATTTACTTTTTGGGCATTAAGGTTACGCTCTAGATACAATGCCGTTCGTCGTCTATATAGTCCGTGTGGTGACGGAATTAGAATACATAGTGCAAACACCCCATTACACCCTAAGGGTGCCGTTAGAGCTGACAATAGGAAATGTCACCGCCCATGACCTAGCCGCAAGAGAAGGAAAACTTGATACGAAACCCTGTGCCAACCCGTCTGGCCAGCGTGGCACAGTAGGCTAATAATTACCGCTCGCAAAATTGAGTACACTACGTCATTAATATTGTACTGAAATAAAATATAGTGGTTTGATTTCTTTGCTATCACAATAATTTGAACGCTACGTTTATATTGAAAAATTTTCGAAATATAAAATAAAATTATGCCTTGTTCATATTTGTCTGAGACGAGTTGACCAAAAAACCTCTTGTTGACTAGACTTTTATTAAGGATACACCGTAATTGCTTAAATTTCTTTGCAATTTTAACATCGATTCTATCGAAACTATTTCGTGAATACATAGCAAGTAAAAGATTCCGTAGTAGACCCCAAAGCGCGTGTCCCACCATCATAACTCCAGTGAAGCAGCAAGCGTATACTTTGCCGCTTGTTAACCAATCCGACCTTTAGCTTGAGCAACCGCTTACCAATCAACCTGAACAGTTTCCTAAAAGCTTTAGCAAATCGAATCGATACTTGGCTAAATATCGTTTGCTATGCCTACATATTAATCGATTTGGTATAACGCACGATGATGTAAATTTCAATTCGAATCTTTAGTATGAAGTTGTTACGCTGTCTTGACTTTGAAAGAAAAAAGAACGTTTACTAGACAAAATAATAAGACAGCATTTTTTTAGTTTTATTGGTAGAGTGTGTCAAAGCTGCTCACTACTGCTACGGTCAACATACGCAACCGGTTTCTGAAGCATTGATTTAATACAGTCTCGATTTTCAGCAGGCATCTATGGGTTGACAAAACAATATTGAACTCTGTAGCAACTAAAATATATTTCATAATCATGCAGTCTTTTCGTTACAATGAATTTCTCGCCAGAAATGTATTACCAATGTTGAAACTACGGTATTAAATTGAAACAGGATTATCCAAGCATCCTGTCTTTAAAAGTAATGAGCGTTTAACAAAAACAAAAGAAATAATTGCGGACTATACAATGTCAGTGCGTGTTTTTGCGCTGATTCCGAAAATGAACGAACATTGTAAGATTTTCACACGGCATACGTAATGTTACTGTAAAATAATAGAATTAGACATACATATTATGGTTTGTTAAATATGAACATAATAAACGATGCATTTTAGGCTTATAACATTTTCTAAAACCAGGTTAAATTGACAGCTTCCCTGAATTATATCTATACAAATAAATAAAATTGGAGTGTCTGTTTGTAATAATAAAATAACCACTGTTTACTAAATGTGTAAGTACCTATGTATATGTTACGGCTAATACCCGAAGTGTACTTCAGTGGTTAAACCTAGGTGTAACAGATTTGTTCAAGGCTAATATTAGGTGTAGCTGATTTTATTTGGTTAAAACTAGGTAAAGCCTTCTCTATGCTGGCTAAAACTAGATGTAGCCAATACTGCGTGGTTAAAACTAGGTTTTATTTTTTTAAGTTTAGCTTCGCCCCACGGCGTCACCCGCGGTACGACAATAAGCGCGGGACTCAGCTAGTAGACAATATAAGTTATAGAGCTATGTGGATAATTAATACATTTATGAGTCCAGACACAGTAAATTTCTGCCTTCATAATGGCAATGTTTAAATAACACACTGTCATTGTAATTGATAATCGTGCTGTATAATCGTTTCATTATTATACGTTTCAATACATTTAATGATCCCGCCTAGGCACATCATGGATTGTCTAATACTAAGGTCAGACAACGGCTTATGTCTGACGAAGTGTTGGCAAGGTCGGCTGCTTCCTACGATTTGTTAGTAACGCATGTAGGTTGTTAAGTGCGTGCAGGTGGTGAGTATTCAATTAAAAATTGTCTACCTTTCTAACTACCGTCCATGTTACTGGAGGAGGCCCGACTCAGCAGTGGGTCATATAAGGGCTGAGTAGTTGAACTATCTTTCTAATAAAACAAACAATAATGTTATTGCTAGTACTACTACTACACTGCCATATACTATACAGCCCATAAATTACCCACTGCCGGGTCAGGCCTCTTCCAGTTACATGCAGGGTAATTAAATAAATAAACAAATAACATACCTACTGTCCGGCCTGGCTAGCCGTCCTGGTTGCACCGAGTTTCGTATCAAATTTTAGTTATCTTGCGACTATGTTATCGCCCTTGTCATTTACTTTTGTCGGCTCTTACGACACCTTCAGGGTGGAATGAGGTATTATAATCAGCTGGCCGAGGTATCAGGCTCGAGACGGCTGATGGTCTATCAACAAGACCCACGAAAGAATTTGGCCCTGTGTCACCTAGCGCAAACCGAGTTCAAGATCATGGCCCCAAACCTGCACTCCAAAAATTGCTAAGTCTCTGCTAAATCATGTGAGGTTCTTACCAAGTTCTTGTGTCAAAAGATACGTCCCAAACCAGCTGTATTTGTAGGTTACCAAAGCTGTGTAATTTAACCCGACCGGGATATTCCCCAAGGCATTTGAAAGTGTGTCACCTGTCTGCCTCTATGGTACCTTTAGCCATCTCCTACGACTTTGCTGAACCCGTCACCAAAACGGACAATGAAAGAATATTATCAAGCTACATTCAACCCACGAAGTGGCAAAATAATGGTCAATCGCCTTGAGTGCCGCGTCTGCATTATGAAATTCGAACGGCTCGGATCTAGTCACACAAGTATGGACTACTAAAGTTGTCTATGGCTACTAATGGACGTACCTTGAAAGTAGATCTGGACCAGCACATTCCAAGCCCAACTGATCATTAGGGCAAAACGAGAGGTATGGGAATGTTGCAATCAATCTGTAGGCAGGATTTGTTGCGTTTAGATTTGAACCCTTCTAACGATTGCAGTATTTTTCTGCAATGAATGCATTCAGTCATCAGGCCATTTACTTTGCTCTTTTAAAGAGGCATTGTCAAGAGTAGGTGAACTTTTAAAAATAATACGATCCATTAAAAATTAAAATATTACTCCTAAAAAAATAAATGCCCGAAAAAAGCGCGCCAAGTTCGGTCGAACGTGAACGTGGTTTTTCTCAGTTTTCTTCGATTGCACAGGTAGTTCTTGCCACAGGGTAGTACGGTCAATAAGGAATATTACCTGCAAATTAGGTACGCGCAATTTTCCCGAAGCAATCCGCCTTAAACGCCCGGATTTGTGGAAGAACAAAAACTGGCTTTTGCACCATAATAACGCCCCTGCTCACACATCGTTGCTTGTGCGAGAATATTAATTGTACAACAATACAGTAATGGTGCCACAGCCACCGTATTCCCCAACCTGGCCCCCTTTGACCTGTTCCCAAACTGAAGAGGCCCATGAAAGGAAGACGCTACGCCACGATTGAGGAGTTAAAGGCGGCATCGAAGGAGGAGCCAGAACACGAAAAATGATTTTTTTAAGTGCTTCGAGGATTGGATAAACGTTGGCATTATATCCGAGGGGGATTACTTTGAAGGAGACAAAACAGATACTCATGAATAAATAAATACTTTTTGAAAATACACAACATTCGCGATAATTTTTGAACAGGCTACCTACGTCTAGACTCTAAGGTAAGTAGGCAATTTTTGTTGTTATTGTAGTTGTTTTGTTGCATAGTTTTCATTTCATGTGTATGTACGACACCATAACGTATACATGTACCTACCTACGGCAGATTAAATCTTAACATTTACTGAAGACGAAGGTATTCACAAAATATGTGCAATATCGTGAATACCATGTCATGTTAGACATTGATAAGAATTTACTCTGGGCCGGGCAAATTGTAAATCGGTCAATCTGATAAATTCGTCGATTGTGCGTAGATAAAAATCATCGAAATGTACGTTGCGAATTTTGACTGCAGCGTATGGTAAACATTAAAGTATTAGTAAGTTTTATTTTGATTTTAATATTAGTTTAAGGTTCTGTTCATGTTCATTAGGGGCGGCAATTTTAGAATACACCGGGCAAGCACTGTTGATTGTCTTAATCCGTTACAGATTAAATTCGTAACTTGATAAACCTAAAACGCTCAATAACTTTTGATTACTGCCGACGAAGCCTAAATATAGGTATTGCATTTTATGTTTGTGTTTGTTTTTATGCCGATCTTTCAGTTTAGGTAGTTGACAAGTCTTTTTTTTGTGTGTGACACTGTGATGTAACTGTAGTGGCACCTGGGCACTAAATGTCTGGGATTAAAATCTAGAGTAAAGTTTATGAATAAAAAAGTTTCAAATTATCCAATTTTTAAAATTAATTACATACTTACTATCATTCATTCATGCATCCTTATTTACATTTAACAAATTATGGTAATATAAGTTTTCCTGTATAAGTATTTGTATTTAAACATTAGGAACACCCAGATTGAACATATTCTTGATTTGGGTATAAATACGTACGGTAGATGACTAACTTAATCTATGAGTAACCGAATGAAGGTAAACAAACTCGATTCTAGCACCGAAAAAACGTGCATCGATATGAAACAAACCAGTAAGGTGTACTAACCTGTCCAGTGGCTTTCTTGTACCGATGCGTCGCTTCCCGCACTAGATCCCTGACCAGCAGGTCCCCAGCGCCACACGGGACTAGCACCCTCACCGAACCAAAACACACCGTCACCTTCATACCCACACTGTACCACCACGGTTCCACTACGCACTCCTAAACATATTAGTTTGGCCACAAACTAAGAGGAGCACTATCTCATGCACATGACAAAACTGCGTCGAACCCGCGCACAGACCGTCAGCGGTAGACAAAAACCAAAGGGGCCGCTTAACATAGTTCTCGAGACCGGTCTACTCGATTCACTATCAAACGCACTCATCCAGGAGTCACAGAACGGAGAACACGCGATTCAGAACATGTCGATAAGTTTACGCAAAACAAGCGCGCGCGATTCCAACGGCAGCAACGGTCGTGGCAGGGAACATGAATAAGAATTTGAAGTTGTTTGTGGCGGCGGGTTGCGGGGTGAAGGGGACGAGACGCGACCGGTTCCCGCGGCCAATCGGCGACGCGGCCGGAGCCCGCAGCTGCGCCCCTGGTGGCGGCCGCGTCATACCTGCCGTACCGTGCGCCGCAGTTTGTATTTCACTCGCATACCAAATATTATCTACAGTATTTTGAATGAAACTGTCACTGATTCTGAGTCATTATATTCCGAGAATCAATACAAAACTGGTGCTCGAGAAACCCACCCAAGTTTCACGAGCGCTCGTGAAACTTACTACGAGTACGTTCACCAATGTGTGTTGGTATTTGTTGTAGGTACACGAGTCCCGCACACTAATGCAATCTTACAAATCGCAGAAGGAAAATGTAGGTACCTATTAAAGTTGATGTCATCCATCCAGTTGATGTATGAGAATCCTTCCTTCGACCTATTTGAGTCAGGTATGGTTTCCTTTGTATTGCAAATGCGTGATCAATATTGCCATGCCAACGACTAATGCAGGTGCTTTCCTACCTGTTTCTTTTAGGATATTTGTACGATACATTCTACAAATAGGCCAGGACAATTGACAAAAAATAGTCAATTTTTATTGCTAGTAGTGTACTAGGCTGACTGAATCACTTTAGAATTTTTAAAGTGATGTGTATGAAGGGCGTCCGGCCCATAGCCAAGAGCTTAGGTAACATGATACGACACATTCACCCATATCCAAAGTACTAAGTGAAATAAGTATTTAAATGGAACTACTTTTAATACATCGCTTTATGCACACACACATTTATATGCTGGCAAATTAGTATTTCAAATACTTCCAAATACAAGCAATTGCACGTTCTTTAAATTATCTCGCGAATTCTAAAGTTCTAAACGAAACAACTCATTGAACCACTCAGGAATGTCGTTACATTTATCATTATGCATAGGCGTAAGTATGCTGCAATACTTACTTCAACTCGTATCAAGCAAAACCTTTGGGTAACAAATACCTACGTCATTAGACTTCATATCTTAAGACTCTACAAATAACGACCCGCTGCCCAGTCGAGACTCATCCAATTCTATAGAGGGAATTTTGCCTAACGTGCGACGCTGATTGCTGATTTTTATTAGCTGGAGGAATCCGGTATTGTGAGGTCTAGAAGTCAATGGATCTAGTCTGCACTGAAGCAAATATAATGTGATATAACATTTATTAGAGAAATCGTGATGAAAGTGAAATATTTTTTTCTTAAAATGCATCACAACGCGCAACCTCCCGAGCTCAGACGGTTGGATTAACATCTTAGAATAATCTGAAAGGCAGACTGGAATTACACCTGTGATAAACTATACCGTGTCTAGCCATCATTGTATTAGTACACAGGCACGTTGTTCATACTAATCTGCAGAGACCCTGACGAATAAAAAAAAAGTTACCTGGCACTCTGGTTACTGGACACACCTTTGTTTTATTCAAGAAGATTATGTCTAATACCACGTGGGTTCCGAGAATGGACGTTGGCGCGAGGTTCACGGCGAAGGGCATTAGTATGCGGAACAGACGGCAGTAACCGACACTCGCCTACCTGACCCGCAACGTATGTCACATAATTCCTAAGAAAAATGCTAAACACTGTCTTTAGTACTTAAGTATCCTTTGACTCTAGATATACATATAAAAATAAGATTTATTTGGGATTCAATGTGAGAGGATTAGATTTAATAGTTTAATGTATCATTCACCCCCATAAATATATATGAGGTGTATAAATTTGATGTTTCTGTCTGCCGGTCAGAGGCATTAAAACTTCTAAAACAACGAATCTTTAGGCGCAAAAGGTTGATCATCGAGCCCAGGTGTGGCTGGGGCTGCGGCGCCTATACCGTGATGATTACAGTTGGAGATTCTCTTATACGTGCGAATTGCTCTGTAAACTTTACTACCGCGATGTAGCTTTTTTTTATTATCGCGGTTCTATGGGATATTTATTGATGTTGATCGTTTATTTTAAATCTATGCGTATGTGTGCTAAGCACAATAAAGCTAGAGCTTTGAAAGTGAAAAACCTATTTTTGTTGTCTCAGGGTTGCAGTTTTGCTTATTTAATTTAAAACATATGGTAAAGTTACGTAAAAATAAACAAAGGTAAATTTTCTGGTGTGTAAACCACTTTTAATTCGTATTAAGTAATTAATATTGCTTAGGTATTTGAATATAAATAAATAAAAATACACATTACTACAGCTGCTACATAGCGTAATTCAAGAAAAACATATTTATGATAAATTTCTATGTCACTTGTTCTTAAAGACAAGCTGTTCGTTATTCACATTAAAGCTTTTTATTTATGTAAATATGACAATAATTTGGTGCTGTATTTACGAGAGAAGAACAATTTGCACTAAATACTCATTTTAATGGCACGAATCGGTATCTCGGATGATATATGAATATTTTTTTAAATGAGGATTTGGCCTGGAATTCCTGTAAGCGATTGGCGATAGTTGCAATATAATCATCGGTTAATTTAAATGCGCCTTCGATTGCTTGATTTAGTAGTTCCTCATCGTTATTATTCGAATAACAGTTGACACCCTACTAGCTATATGCACCGTAATGTGTTCAAATTATTCAATTCGAAAAATCGCACAACTTCTATCGCGAATCAATTATGTGCTTTAGCAGATTCAAGTACGTATTCGGTCTGAATCCAACTTGCGTTAATGTGAATACCACAGCCAAAATTCAATTTCGTAATATTTTTATACATATTAATTGTTAAAGTATGAGATTGCTCTTTTTTATTTCGTACACATTCATATCACTATGTGCATTTCTGTCTGAACCTAAGAAATAGTTCATGTCTATTAGATTTACATTGAATATCATAAATATGAATGCACTATTTTATATTGCTGTCTTGGATCATTCAAAAGTCACTAAACTATCAACAGTTTCGAGAAGTAGTCAACAATTTTCAGAAATTATCCCCCAAATTCCAATAATTATTGTAGAGAGCCGATTAACAAACAGGATACGGCGATTATAAGCATACACATAAACATAGTTTGGCACTATAATGTATTATCAAAGAGAGAAATTATAAATGGATCGAAATAATCGCCGTGTTTCACCACTTACTGATAAACTAACCAATACATAAATACCAGTTATTATGTTTTTTTTTTGTAAAATCAGTGTTTATTAATAATTTAACGTCGTGATATATAACGTAATTTTTATATTCGATAAATGTATCAGTAAGCACTGAAGCAGGCCTAATAGTTGCAAACAAGAGATTTCGTCAAAAAATAATGCTATATCTTAACAGCACGGTAGTTTATCTACATAGATATTATATATAAATAAGTGGAATAGCACTTGACAGGTGATCAACAATATTTACAAAGATTAACAATATCTAGATCTCACTGAAGCACATACGTGCTTTTATATACAAGTTATATGAAAGTGACATAAATAAAATCTACTATTAAACAAAGATATTTCTATAGGGAAACGTCACTAAAACCAATAATTAGGTACAAAAATAAAAGGTTAGCTATCAGAGAGACTAAGATATTCCTCTCAATATACCCAGTTAATCAAATGCGTTCTATTAAGTACGATAATAGCTAAATCATACAGCAATTTACTCACATACCAAGGAAACTGTGTCCAAACAACAGAATGATTATAATACTTTAAAATGGCATTAAATATATTAGAATTAATTGAAATTGACACTGATACACTTCTACGCGGAAAGTAGGGTTATTTTTGGTTTTATATTTTTAAAATTATGTACATGACCAACGTTCTATAGAGACGTTGTTTTACATCATTTTAATATACCTAAACGTAATATTATGGTATTGCTTTTAGGTACTGCCATTAATTCATACCTATAGAATTTAAGTTGTAACGCAGAAGTTATTACGGCCACTGAAGACAAAGAATTTTAAGAGATATATTATTTATCTCTTTCTAATAAGTTCCACTAAAAAACATTAACTCGTGTCTCATATACGAGCTCCAGTTGATAATAACTCTGCGGTTTAGAATATTAGATATTAGTTTAAGTAATGGGAATATTCTGCAACAAATATTCACTATATAATGGTGCTTAAGGTATGATTGTACTTTGAATCTCACGCTTCTATACTTAAATCTACTTGATAAACTGCCCTTGCAGGAACTACTGAATATATTCAATAAATAAAATATTAAAAAGGTCGATAATGGCACCGATTTTTTTATTTAATATTAGTTGAATTCGGAAATATGTACGATGACTAGACATCGGAATAGATTGTAACAAAATATAAATGAAGGTAAACACGATAGGCAATGTAATAAGAATAAACATATTTGGAAACTGATATTAATAACACTAAGCAAGTTAACCAAACGACATAGAGACACATAAAATTGTCACTTCTGGATCTGGATAGAAATATTTCTCGCGAAACTAAATGGTACACAATTCCAGTCACTTTTTCCAAATAAATCCCGATATACGTTTTACATAAACATATAAAAATGGCTGAATATAATACATTTTTTTCATTTGTAAAGATATTGTGTATTTTGTACGAAATGTAGATCCTTCTGTAAAATCATTTCAGGTCTAACAAGAAGAAATGAAATACGTTTCGAAAGTATGGAGTCGGAGATCCGACGGCTATTTTGTAAAACTATAACATTTTATTAATTATGCTTAGTGGCGATTAAATGAGTTGTAAACATATATGTATTATGTTTCAATGTTTTGAACACAAAATTTCGATACATCAATATTTTTATTTATCCTTAAATATAATATGTAATTAGTATGTATGTAAACTTGATACAAACCCTGTGCCAACCTGTCTTGCCAGCGTGGCACAGTAGGCTAATTTTCCTCCACGATGTTGGAGGAGGCCCGACTCATTGTGGGTGATTTATGGGTTAAAATTATAATGTATGTAACACCAATCTTAATATTTAAATACGGTGCACTATTTTGAAATTCATAGAGAAAAATACAAGAAAATAAGAAGTAGAAACTTAAACTTTCAGGCTATGGTAACAACGATTGCTCTAATAATAGTTTGAAATGCATTCTACTACGTACCTACGTAGTCCTACATGTATGGACTTATCATCTCTTAGGAGTAGAGATAAAACAAGTCTACAAAATAGGGGCCAGCCCTAACAGTACCCTGAGTGGGTTCTTAACGTTTCTATTCCATCAATGATATCAGTTAGCTATTTGTAACAGGGCTTGTAAAATTTGTAGTTACTTAACAGAGCAACTGTAAATAAAAAGTAATAATCTAACAAAACAATATCATTGAATAATGAAAATATTGATAAGTTTTAAAAGTCTTCCACGTAATATTAGATAAAAGATGAAGACATGGAAAGTTAAAGAAAATAGCATTGACAACAACTGAGCGGAATAAAAGCGTTAAAACCCACGTATAATCAGGGGTCATTAGAATTGTGTTAACATTGGTCGTTCCTACTGTTATCACAAGACAAACCATAACCCTAAGTCAGAGCACCTCATAATTGTAGAGATCATCGATACTCATAGATGATGCGCGCCATCACATGGCACATCCAACTGTACAAGAATATCATACAGTTACATTACTAGATACATATTGACACAATTTACAAGGTACAAGTCACCAAAGTACAGGCACGTCAGCAAATGTCAGCAATATCGCGATCAACTAACACAAAAAAAAAAACACGCGCAACGTTCTGAGTATTCGATAGTTTAGAGAGCCAATTTAAATGAACTTTGGAGCTCTGTCATGATAGTTCAGTAATTCGAGATTATCATATCACAATTGACCGAAAGGCAGTACGAGGATAGGCCACTTAGCACTACACTAGACGTCACTTTCTCCGTCAGTGACGTGGGCCGGTTGTCCGAAATTTCTAGTGATGGACTCACTCACGGTGCGAATGTTCGCGAGGTACCTGTGAGCAGGTTCGTCGGAGTCGTAGATGGCACTGAGGGACTCTAGTGAGACGAGAGCCTCTGAGTCGAGTAGCCTTGAGGAGGCTCGTGAGGAGACGTCGTCGTCTCTATCGAAGTAACAAGAGTTAACGTCGCTTAGAGCTGCTTCAGCGTCCGTGAGGCCTGCCTCGTTTAGCATAGAGACATTTTCGAGGGCAGGATCGTCGGTGGTGTACCCAGTGCTTTCGGGTTGACATCCCTCCCCGTCGCCTTCGCCCTCAGAACATGATGAACTCCATTCGGATTGACTCTCCCCGTAGAGACCCATTTCTCTATGATTCGAAGTGGTCACCTAAGAATTGAACGTTTACAAATGTATATTCATTTTTCTTAATATTGTACATAATAACATCACATTTTGTAGACAAATATTCTTTAATCTGCTGCCAAGAAAGTGTTTTAATTAAAACTTCTTACGTCGTATTTTAGAATGCACAAGGTAACCAACCCAAAAGAACGCAAGTGGCAGATCACCTAGCCCCAAGAGAAGGAAAACTTGTTACAAACCCACCTTGCCAGCGTGGCACAGTATGCTAATTCCCTCCATGAATTTGGAAGAGGCCCGTCTCAGCAGTGGGTCATTTATGGGCTGAAATGAGGACGTCGTGTTAATGGCGTCCATGTTTTTAAGACTTAGAGCATTAATGTGGTTTGAAAAATATTATGACAACCATGAACCATGAAGTTTGAATTACCCGGTTATGTAGTCTTTCCTGGATTTCCTTCTCCTGTTTTTGAATAGATGCAACGGAATCTACTTTTCTCTCGCATGGTGGGCTGTAAATAACACCAAACTTAGAATTTGTCACGATACATTAAACCAGCACTTCAGTTACATACAGTTCACTCTACAACTGCGAACTTCTACAACCTTTTCCAGCGACCTTGGCCAGGTCGTCTGTATGCGGTCAGTCCTGCGAGCAATGTGCTTTGCCACTGCCACTTAAATTTGGGAATCCTGTAGGTTCACCTGTGTATCTCCTGATCTCGCAGGAAACTCTGAGCACAGCGCTCTCCATTGCTCTTTGGTTAACTACTATCACTACTACTAATCAGCCCATACATGACCCACTGTTGAGTCGGGCTTCCTCCCATTACATGTATCCTCCATCCAATTAACCAACTGTGCCACTGGCTGGCACAGGGTTTCAAGTTTTCCTTGTATTTCAGGCCTACCCGGCCATCAGTCCTGTAATTTCCTTTTGTTGATCCTTACGTCACCATCCGGATAGAATGAGGTCACCACGGGGCGGGGTAACTAATTTATTTAGATATAGTGGCGTGGCAAATCCAGCGGGAAAGAGTTCAGTTCAGGAGGTACCTGGAGATCCGTTCTCTAGAGTGAGTAGGCGAAGGCAGTTCAACAACGACGTCCGTGGGTAGCACGCCTGGGAACTCGTTGGCAGCGGCATGGTGGGCCTGATGCTGCCCAGGGCTGGCGTCATGCCGAGCCAATTGCGTAATAGCTGCCAGACCAACAGCGTGTAAGGGACTGCTGTTGTTATTATTGCAATGACGGACTGGCTCCAACGAAGGGTTTGTTGCCCTGAAAGACAATCTCGATATTATTTAGTTAACTGTAACCCGTGATTTTTATTCGTTGACTTTGAATAGAGTTAGTTCCTTTTTTGCATATAGATGTCACTGATACAATTTGTTACGCGATAGAACTATTTAAAATTGCTACGTATAGGTACTGATCGCAAATTTTTTTGCACTGAACGAACCGAAGTCAAGAATACCTGGGCCACGGAAACAATGGGAAACATGGGCAAGAAGTATCTTTTACCTGGTTTTAGATAATTCACGTTTTCGCTCCTTCTCATACGCTTATTTACTTAATCCAGATATTTTACTGTACGGAAAACGCGAAAAACTTACCTATTAAAAATAAACAATTGACGTACTAGTAGGTACATACAATTATATTATAGGTTCAGCTTGTTTAAAATGAGAATACTGTTAGATTATTTTACCGTTATCATACGCAACTCTCAGAATAGGGGCGGATCGAACGATTGGATCGAATTGATGCTTCAGTCGATGTGACCCCACAACCTGCGCCGAATCTGAGGAATCTATCAATTTTTTAAGGTTCTTCCAGATTCGGATGATTCAGACGATTCAACGCGGACAGGCGTAAGCGAGGTTTTATACAAATACTAGAACTTCATACAAATTCTAAAATTCATTTCGTTCGATTCGTCCGGCGCGACCTACCTTTAGAAATATAGTATATATTATTATAGTAGTATATTATTTTTATTATTACACCAGTTCACTTCTGCACAGTTGCAAAAGTAAAACATGGAAATTTTGGATGATTTGTTCCTCAGATATATTGACTTGACTTGATCTCATCATTTAACAAAGATTTACTCTTTGTTAAATGATGAGATCGGACGCATTTGAAGTGAGGTTAAGCGCTACCTATGAATGTATTGGTCATTAAAGTGTGTAAGCCAGAGGCATTTCGTCATGTTTAGGATATAAATTTTGTTCCATCATTTATAAGGTCAATACCTAATACGTGCAGATAGCGGCAGATCACCTAGGAGCAAGAGAAGGAAAACTTGATACAAACCCTGTGCCAACCCGTCTTGCCAGCGTGGCACGGTAGGCTAATTCCTCCATGGGTTTGGAGGAGGCCCGAATCAGTAGTAGGTCATTTATGGGATAAAACGACGTGCAGAAGGCTATATTAGCACAACTAAAACTAACCTGAGTTCCAATTTAAGCTCTTTCCTCTCTTTCTGTGGAGGATTACTTTTTATTACATTCTTATCATCGAGCAGCCTCTGGATCTCCCTCTCGAATGGCGGCACACACGCCACGTCAGAAGGACTCCTCTTCGTGTAAGGCTCCCTGGCGTCATGGTTCAAATGTTTTAAGTTAGTCGGCCTACTACCCGAACTTGAAAACGAGTTAGTTCTCTGTCCTCGACTCCCAACGTCTTTTTTATCCGTCTGACAGCAACCGTCTCGTTTCGCCGAAGCTTGAAGCATGTTTATGATACTCCTTTGCAATTTCCCTTCTTCCTTCTTAAAATCAATGCTTCCGTCAAGAAATTTATCTTCTAACGGTTTTTTATTCACTTTATGTTTCGCATATATTTCATTTATGTGGTTCGCTGTCGGTTTACTTCCCCTTACTGGGGGATAATCGTATGCAGGACTGGGGTTAGTTCGTTGGACCCTCGAGGAAGGCAGCCATTGGCTAGCTCTAGGCGGAGACGGAGACGCATCTGTAGTGCGGGAGTAGCTTTCATCGGAAGAACTTAGACTAGGAGAACGTGTTAAGGAACTAAGCTCATCAGCTGATGAGTGAACTCTTGGACTTCGGGCTAGAGGTAGGCTTTCACTTGATCGTGGTCGAGGTAATCTGGTTGGCGGTCTTCTTTTGTGTGCAGCGGGTGGACGTGGCTCCTGAGGCCGAGGCCAAGGGGGTACTAAAGCTCGTGGTGGCGGCCATCTTGGATTTGCAGACACGCCGTGCGGCGGAGGAGGAGGAGGGGTATCTTCAGACTCCATGTTCCTTCGCCCTTTGCTGCCTTTATTGTTACCATTGCTCTGATGCCCGTTAGAAGGCAACAAAGGCTCGTTTTCGCCAGCTACAGAGGACTCTCTTAGAGGGGGGAGTCTAGTTGGTTGGGCGGCTGCTCTCCTTGCTGAATTCTGCAGCATGGCTAGAGGTGTCGCAACACCTCCGTACGCGGTTGGTGGATTGGGCGCTGAGCCGTTTGACGTATTCTGCACACTACCATTCGTAGCTACGCGATCCGTCAAGAAATAAGTTGTCATTTCCCCCTTGCCCTTAACTTTGACCTTCCCTCTGCATACGAACGTATAAGGCATATCTTTAAGTACTTGGTACACTTCTTCGGTAACCTGAGTATGGTTGGGCAGCCCAGTGGAATCCATGCGAGATGCGACGTTAACTGTGTTACCCCAAATATCGTATTGCGGTTTGCGCGCCCCTATCACACCGGCGACTACTGGTCCTACGTTAATACCTGAAAATAAGAGCTTTATATTTTCTGTCCTTTTCATTTGTTACTGAAAAAAAGAAGTGGCAATACATTGCAAACATTTTCGACGAATGGAATTTAGAAAAGCAGGTTTGTGTACTGCTAAATTTGCAGTAAAACAGGGCCCACCTGTTGAAGCGTCTGCCATCGTCAAAGGTTTACACACAAGTGGAGTCACGCACGCGTCCATGTTAAAAAGGAAAGCATGACGCGTGCAGAAGGTAAACCGGTTCTTCCAGCTACTAACCATCCCAAAGCGCTAGCGATCTTACGGGCAGTAAAATACAACACCACGGAAGAGTTATATTTAGCAGCAGTATTCAGAAAGGTAACCGTGTGTGAGGGATGTAGAATACATAGTGTCACCGTCCCATTCTATCCTGACGATGTCGTAAGAACCAAAAAAAGGACATGGCAAGACCGATAAGCGGTAGGAGAAGGAAAACTTGATACGAAACCCTGCTAAACCGTCTGGCCAGCTTTGAACAGCAGGCTAATTACCCTCCATTGAACTGGAGGATGCCCGACTCAGCAGTCACTTATGGGCTGAGTGGAGCGGTGATTAACCGCTACGGCTTACCTATCTAAAGTGTTGATAAAAAATACTCACCAACACGCAACATGAAGTTATTATACGAGTTGTCATTGATATCTTTCAGCTTGTCTCTCATGGCAAACACAAATTCTACAAGCGTGGCCATGTATTTCTTGGTAGTGGGTTCATCTGTCATTTTCCTATCGGGTATTAGCCCTACCGCTGCCATATAAGTTGAGCCCACCGTTTTAATCTTGTCTATTGCAGCAAACCGGTCTTCGCCAAGAAGCTGAAAGGCCAAAGTTATTGACTATGGATAAAATCCGGATTTGCGGTTTCTTGGTTATCAGCATAAAATATATTGAGAAAATAACCACATGGTAATTTAATGTTTAAGGCCCGGTTTCCACCAAAGCAGAGAGGAGAGGAGACGAGAGGACATGTGGTTTGAATAACAAATTCTCAGGTTTCGTTATTTCCACATCTCCTCTCCGCTTAGCTTCGGTGGAAACAGAATAACGAAATCTGATTGGTTATTCAAAACACATCGCTCTCGTCTCCTCTTCTCTTTGCTTTGGTGGAAACCGGTCTTTAAGGGCAGTGAGCGAACATATTTATTTAATTAATTAAGATTGGTGTACAGTAAATAATTAAATTCAATAATACCATAATAAATCCTTTCTTCTGCACAAAATATAAACATGTAGTTTAACGGCACAGGAATGCAAATATACCTGATATAAAAAATACTATTTGCGAAGATCTTCATGTTTGAATCGAAAAATACTGTAATAAAATTATTAATCATACTGACGTGTGACAGATTTGGGATTGCACCATCATCCTATTCTACTCGGAGGGTGTATATAGATGTGTTGGGGTGTGTATGAGGGACTAGATAGGCAGAATAATATTGGCCAAGACAAGGCAATATAGTAAAATAGCTTTATGTCCTCCCAGTAATTACAATATGTAAGGGCCGCTAATGTGGTGAAATGGTATTTTTCCATTTTTTCCGATATCTTATACTGCCAGACAATACATAAAATCGTGGGCCAACCAACATTTTAGTTTATGGGTAACCATTATCGTGTACGGTATTTACGTAACCATTTACTTACCTCATCAAAGTCAGCAATGATCTCATTCAGCAGTCTCAAGCACTCCATCCCCTGGTTGTTCCCATCCAGCTCCATATAGAACTCGTGGTAGTTGGTGATCGACGCGAACACGACGCCAACTCGCTGATACGACTGGTGGTACAGGTCCTGCCGAGTTCGCCTCTTCGTCAGCGGGTCGCAGCGTGCAAGCCATGCCAGTACCATCAAAATGGGGCCAGTGACAGTGGGAAGAGGGGACTAATTCTAATACTAATGACGTCATAACCGTATTCCTATTCCCTTTCCTAATCATAGGTTTATTTTGTTTAAATATATAGGTAAGATCTATATAGAAAGTACAACGATTTTATTTCTTGCAAGATAAATGTAATAAATTGGGCGTTGTTAAAAAACTGATTGTCAGTGGACTAATTGTCTAGGTATAATGGTTGTAAAAAGAATTTAGAAGATTTTAACTTTGCAACAACCACTTAGAATTCATAGGCAGATCATTGCATTTGATTCCATACAACTACTACATACTTTTTTAAATTTAAGGAATATTTTATTCGAGTTGTCGTTACTGCGCGTTTAAAGTGTTACCATAGGTTGATTTTAACCAACACTTTAACAATTTTAAAACAATTAAAAATGAAAATGATGCATAATATTATTTCACCAATTACGGATTTCGGATTTTCTGTCACCAGACCCCAATTGTGCGTAGTGCAACAACAACAAAAGCATATGACAAAAACGATATTAGTCGTGAATGATAATTGATTATGTGGGCATTGTTAAAAGATGATATTAAAGATGATATTTTTGATATTATGCAATGTGATGGCGTGAGCTTGATGATTTCGTGCAGATTTTTTAGGTAAGCCACAATAACACAACCACGTTGAAGCAAGCAATCTGAGAAGTTTGAAAATGGATCCTTTCTTGAAAATCATGTTTTGATCATCACGCTCGAAGAATATCAAGAAATAAAATTGAGAGATTATAATTTTGCAGATTCATTGTACTGTTAAATACGCGTACATTAATTACTATTCCAGCTAGTAATCTATAATGACCTGAGGCATTATATAGGCGTATCTTGCTACGCGGTAACATCGACGTCAGGAGCGTATAAGCGTAAGCCCTCTTCGCATTCTTGGACTTTATTTCATATTTAGTGTAAGGACCATTGCCGATACGATATGATAGCTACCTTGTCAACATCTCATCATCATCATAATCTGATAAATTCAAATAATATGAATAGGATAATGACATGAAGTTAGGTAATTTGTAATAGTAAATGTTCATCGTGTGAATTTATAATGTTAAAAACCTATGGGTATGTGCCTACAATCCATGTGTTTTTTTTAAGTCCAAAAGGTGTTACCAAGTTCTTTTGTCAAAAGTGTGTAGAATAGGTCCACACCTGACACGATTGTATTCGCATATGTATTTTACTGGTGTTATTTTAATGACCAACCTATAGTTTGTGCGTTATAGCATGGTGCGGGTGACAGTTTCGGTAACATTTCGTTTCACTCTTGAAAGTTGCCGCGATTTACAAATTAAGACTTTCATATTATGACATTCGTATTTCAGCTGTACCACATTGGAATTCGTGATATATTTAATCATTAATAATTGTAGAAAATTTTATGAAACCAACCAGAATGTTCTAGTTTACAAATAAAATCAAATTGAATGAAAAATTAAGCAAAGTGTTATGTGTATAACGTAACGCCATAGACGTATCTAGTGATGGAATGTACTGCTTCGATGGATAGTCGATATTTTTCATAATAAGAAACGTATATTGTGCGTAGGTCAATTTTTATTTATAAAGCTGGTCTTTAATTATACAACAGAACATTTATAGGGTAAGTTTGCTTATAATGTTGCTAAGAAAAAACAACGTAAACCCGATTTTGATTATTTTATCTAAGCACAAACATAATTATTTAGCCATAAAACATTTATATTGACAAGTTTATACACGTAGTTACACTAGAAAACTGAATAACATACTAATTTCTATAACAATATTAAAGAGGACCAGATTTATGCTGCGAGTATCGTTAGCGATAAAAATGTATTGCATATCGTCACATCCCTAGTACTGTCATAATGGCAACTGTCACCCGCACCATGCTACAGCGCAAATAGTATAGGACGTTTGTGCTAGGAAACTTTGTTTATCAAACACATGAATCCCTATTTTTATTCTTGTTACTTTGCAAACTAGTTAAACATTTTCTAAACAAATTTAAGATTAGCAGTTTATGAATTTGTTATGTATAATGCAGTCCAGAATAATTGAAGAATGCATTATCTAATGCTACGACCACACTGTAGCGATAACGCGAAGATTTGCGTAGTCGCGAGACGTCTGGCCAATTTGTCCTATCGCGTATCATGCTCGCGAAGACTAATGAAATTCGCGCTGCTATCACTAAACGATCGACAAAGTTCACTTAGTTAACAGCCAGATGCCGAGCGGTATGGTCGTGTCACGAGTATCGCGACGTAACAATTTTTTTTGATGCAGACAAGAAAATCGTAGATCGAACAAGGGGTACTAGCTTTGGTAGAATAGAAAGTCAAATGTATGGGATTGACATTGACAGGTCGTGTCAATCCCAGCCAATGAAGTTTTATCGTGACAACGCAAACACGAATCATTGCATGGAAGTGTGGGCGTAGCATAAGCCAATGAATAAATCACGAAATGCTTGAAGCGTTGCAAGCTGTAAGTAGTTACCATATTCGTTCTGAACTGATTATCCAAGAAGTGCGTCGCTACGTGGGCTGGCAGGAGATTGAACAAGATCCGTCTGTTGGACGCCTGGAAGAAAATTGTATTGCACTTAAAAAAATCCTCCCAATGCAAACGACGTTTTTATGAAATCACCATTTACTTTCGCGTTGAGCCCATAAATGACCTACTGCCGAGTCAAGTCTCCTTCAAGTTCATGGAGGTAAATGTCACGTTGTCTGGCCAGACGGTTAGCGTGATTAGCCGACTGTGTCACGTTGTCTGGCCAGACGGTTAGCACACGGTTTGTATCAAGTTTTCCTTCGTGTTGCGTCATCTCCTAAGACACCCTGAAGATGGTATGGTTTGGTGGCGTTGTGTTTTCTACATCCTTCATCTCACGGATGTACGTATTTATTACAAAAATGATAGAGACCTTGAAATACCTAGAAAGCACTTTTGATGGAACACCGTTGAAAACCTGTTTTCAATCTTTATTAGTCTAAAAATGCATCATCACGCAATACGCACGATTTCTCGTCATAAATGGAGTTTAACATTATTTGTTCGACCAAACAAAACAACCGGGATTTCATTTTTCATTGTGTGTCTATATTTTCTCTTTTAGTGGTACATAAAGCTCAGTGTTGGTGGAATAATGTAGGTACTATGAGTAATAGTTAATAACCTGCAAAGCGTCCATGTCTCTCTTCTCATCCCTGGCCTGAGCTTGCCACAAGAAATCAAGGCGAGCGGTCCACTCCGTCTGGCTGGCGTGGAGAAGTACGGCCAAAGCAAGTGCCCAGACCCACGCACAGGCCACGTACGCCGACCCAACTGCACTTGGACTGAAAACATAATTTTTAAACTATTTTACTTGCTGACCCGGTCATATTTTGTCAGAGTCAGGCCTCCTCCAAGTTCCTGGAGATGAATTGGCCTACTGTGCCTAATGTGCACAGGTTTTTATGTAAGTTTTCTTGAGGCTAGGAAGTCTGCCTATTACGATACCCTCCGGATAGTGTGGGTACGGTAGTCCATCTTTGAAGCAAACCAAAATCAATAAGAACCATAATGATAAACCTATCCTAAGTTTATCTCTGACAAACACTGCATCAGGCAACATTGTGTATAGGCGAATAAATACCTTATATATTTTTATTGAATACTAGCGTTTAATCCCTCTACCCCACAATATCTCAAAGAACGATTCGAATTTCTTCATACCACTCATTCACGATCTCTTAGGTCATCAGAAAACTTGGTACTAAAAGTTCCTTCCCACACCACTAACTTTTACGCCCAATCTTTATCTGCGCGGGCTGCAAGTTTATGGAATTCTTTGCCACTTTCTATAAGGCGCACAGAATCATACCCTATTTTTAAAAAAATGGTAAAAGAGCACTTTTTTTAATCTGCCTGTCACAAACACTTGGCACATATCGTATCACCCGTTAATATTTTGGTATGTATTTATTTATGTATATATTATATGAATATATAAGTATTATTTGTATGTATCTATTATAATTTTATACAATTATTTATTCATTATAGAGTATTTAATCTATCAACATCTTTTTTTCCCCTTTCCATATTAATTTATATAATTAATCTAATAAGTATGTATTATTGTACCTCGTACTACCCGTTCATAACTTCTAAATAATGTCCATCCCAAGGTTGTCTGTAAGAAATCGCATTTAGCGATAAGACCGCCCTTTGTACAAATTGTTGCTTATATGTAATGTGTTCAGTATCATTATCTTGTGTACAATAAAGAGTTCATCTATCTATCTATCTATCTAGCGACCTGCCCCGGCTTCACACGGGTGCAATGATGAATCTCTAAATTTATCAGTGTATCTCTACAATATTATAGATATAAACCTTCCTCTTGAATCAATCTATCTATTTAAAAATAAACCACTTAAAGATCCGTTGCGTAGTTTTAAAGTTTTAAGCATACATAGAGACGGACAGACGACAGCTACTTTGTTTTATTAGTATGTAGTAATGAGTGATTGTACTAATGCTAATAAAAACCAACTTACTCAGTAATAAGATCGTAGCAGTCGAACAAATCTTTATGGTAGGCCAGTATAATGGCCATGTAGCCAGATGTCATAACTGCTAGTAGTATTCCTTTGACCAGTATAGGCAGCCTCAAGAACACGGCTACCACTAGCATACTTAAACAGCACCCGAGGGTTATGTATTGTGGGATGGGACACGAGAGGTGATGGTCTTTGCTCCGCCATAAGTCTGAAGCTACGTCGTCGCTAAGAGAGCGAATATCGTCTATTGATGACGTATTGTGTGTGAGGTTCGAGCACAATTGTATTCTATTGCATGTTACCTGAAAATTGTAATTTTCGATTAGGTACAGTAGCACTTAGTAGTAACTATGGAGTATATCCAAAATAATCCAAAAAAATAAAATTGAACATAAAATCTTAACTAAACACTGTAACGGATTTATCGCGTGTAATTTACATTATTGAATTCTGACTCTAAAGTTTAATGCCAGTGAAGTCTAATATCCCACTACAAGGCGGTGTGTGTATAACTGTGAGTGTGGATTATCATACATTGGACAAACAAAGAGAAGTGTCGGTAACCTTATACAAGAAAATATAGCGGACGGATGAAAAACAGACGCTCGACCAAGATTTAAGTTTGTGGGCACACATTCAACAAGACCAACCGCTACGTTCACTTTAATAGACCTCAAATCTTTGCCAAGCATTCGAAAAGTCGGGAATTAAATAATGTAATATTCACGCCATAAGTCCGTTAAAAGTGTTTAATTTCAAAGCCGTGTTTTAATTATTTAGATGAATAGTATACAATATTTTAGGTTAGATGGTTGTAGGAGCTAATGATTATAGCATTTTATTCATTAGGTCATTTTTACATGAAACATAAAGAGCAAAACACAACGTCAGCGAAGTATTACTTCCACGTTGAAACTCACCACATTCACTTGTGCTACAGCATATCCTAACACAACCGTAAAAGTAGTAATGGCGTTCCTCAGTGCAAACGGCCTAGACACGTCACACGGGATCAGCCTCAGTCTTGCGGCTAAAGTGAGGGCCAGCACCGCTGCTGACCATGCGAAGGCGGTCACGAACAACATCAGAAGGATCAGGGTTCGAGGTAGAATGGCTGCTTGTAAAGCACCTGCAGCTACTACCGCGCATAATGCAGCACTGAGGGAACCTGCCCAACCTCCGTCCGTTGACTCTCGATACTGCAAAGGTATAACTTACTGTAAATTTTGCAAAACTTTAAGCTATCTGCGTTATTCTAGTGTTATATTTTGTAAGATTTTCCCGGTATTTCAGTCATGTGAGACTAAATGTTTCGAACAAAAGACTCTTATTAAATATTTTAAGTTAGTCCCTATTAAATAACTATGAGTAAGATAACCGCAATTGTTCTGCCGCAGATGTTTGATTTTCGCGCAATTTGCGTACAAACAAAGAAATGTAAAATTGCACGTTGAAGGCTCTATCCAGTCAAAATGTCTCTAGTATATTCGCAATTTATAATCGCTTAGGAGTCCTGAAATTTTCAATTGCTGCACCTTAACAGTTAAACTCAAATTAAAAAAGAACTTAATTTAAATGAACTAAAATTGACCACACCACAGAAACCACAGAAAAGCGCCGGCTAGAAACTCTGTAATTGTTGTAGTACAGATAGTCGTGTCTATACCTGAGCCTCTTTTTCCGAGTCTTTGAAGCACAGCGTCAGAAGATGGACGTGCGTAGCCTTCTCTCGATGCACGGACCGTGCGTCTATCGCCTGAGCTAGATACTTGTTAACTCGGTTCGTCGGCTGGTGATAAACAGACGAATGGCGCTTTTTCAGAGGCCTCTTCGATTTCTCCGTAACCTTATTCTGTAGGACCGCACACAAAAACGTTATAGAAACAGTCCGAAATCCAAATTAATCTAACCATCGATTTAAACACCGATCAACGAACAAACATGAACCGTGTGGGGGTACAAATTACAATACATTTGGTCTCTAGGGTTCTGCAGGTCATCGAGGGTACACAAGAGGACTCCATCCATGCGTCACAATTAGGGTTTCGAACTGACCTTAGAAGAAAAAAGTTCCGGAATCCGAAGCAGCATCGCATTATTAAACAAGTAATGAAACTCAGATAAATAATAATTATGTCGAATAGAGAGACTTCAAGAAAGATGACAGATGTTACGAAATTGTTTTAGAATATTCTGGAACATATTTACAAGACTCGATTTGATAAAGATCGGCTGTTTAAAAAGACTTAAACTAAATATAGTGGTTGATTATTTCTTGAACACCAATAAGGCAGATAGGTAAGTTATAGAATGAAGTGAAAATAATCAAACACCAAATAAGTCTAGAGTGAGGGCAAGGAATGCCATGCAAGTTAGTCAACAGACGGAGCACAAAAAGTATAAGTACAGAATTTCCACTGTTGAAATCCATAGATAAGTCTCAACAACAGTTAGTGCAGAAAAAATACGCGCATGGATATTCTGCACCTATTTATTTTGTGTTTAGGGCTCATGCCATGCTGTGCTCGTGGTGACCGATCGGGATGGCGAGTGAAACACAGTTTGGTGCGTCCGGCTTTATTCAACAACCAACTATAAACAATTCCACTTATTAACACTTCAACAGTCTTGAAAGAATAGACAGTCTCAACCAAAAATAGTAAAAGTGTAAAATTGTGTACTCGCGTCAATATTCCCTTAAACCGGGACGAAATCGCGAGATTTTAATTTGAAAAGATATTATTTGTGATCAATCAGTACCTACAACAAAGGGGAGGTCAGAGGTGTCAACTGTCCGCCATTTTGAAAAACGTAGCATTGCCGTGATGTTATAGATATTTTAATATTTTGATCGTGATTAAATACATTAAGACGATATTTGAGAAAATAATTTTAAAAAGTATTTTTTTTTTCAAAATAGTCAGGCATCGTAATAATCCCAACATTTTGAGGAGAAATTGAACGTGTCGCCCAGTGAACAGTGGAAAACAATAATACACATGAACAACATTGTCTGCGCTTACTGTTTCAGCGGGTATATGCTGTGGAACTAAAGTCCAAGGTCGGAATATCTGAAAAACAACGAGCAGACATGTCATGTTAGCTGCTGGTGTATTCTAGTCTTCCACGCCTCGACGGTAATGTCGATCACAAGGAAAATGTGAAGAACACAGGGACTGATGTCCGATGACCGCTGTTAAGTAAGGACTTGTGATTTCATCAATGAAGGCTTAGAAAACCAGCAACCAAATGAATTTGTTTAAAATATCAGTATATTACATGTATACGATACGATGTCACTAGACGTATAATGCAAAGGATTTTTTGTGTTTGTACTAAAAATAATTGGGCGTGTGTGATATGTTTCGTGTGATTAGCTTAAAAAGGCAAAAAAATAAAATATAGTGTGGTGCCAAGCGTTTCTTGAAATCCTCGCGGATTGATCCTGTGTCGCCATTGAAAAGAAGCAGCATAGATTTAGGTCGAAAACCACCACTCAAACTAACTACTAGGAAACCATGAAGCGAGGTTATCATTCGCCACAGAACGATGAACCGCATATATCTATGAGAATGCGTTTACCGTTGAGTGGTCGAAGCGTAAAACGGTGGACCGTGGTCGTAGACGCAGGAATATGGTTTTGTAGCGCCTAAACTAGACCTAAGTGAGGAACCATATTCTAGAACGTCCAGGGTGCAAGTGGGAAGCAAACACGCATCAGTAACTGAAAGTCGCGACGTGCGTGCCTTCTGGTCTACGTATACGCACTAAACGCTAAATCATCTGTGCAATTTTAGTTCAAACTGTTTCATGGGGCTAGGACTAATTTTGATAACTTAATTTAATAGTAGGTTAGCTCAACAAATGTATATTTTTCTTATTGCGCTGACGAATGCGGTGCCCCTAAATTAGAAGTTATTGCGAATCGAAATGTATAAACTTAGAACACTGACTAAGAACTTTATAGCACAGAGTATACAAATAAAAATAACGCATGTGTTTAAGTAATAAGACCCAAAATATCGTTCAAAATTTAAAAAAGATATTTTGATTATATGGTACATCATATAAACGAATCAATTTTATTGTTCGTATTTGCTACAGCTCTAAGCTGTTTGGGAACAATTTGACGCCGACCAGCAGAGCACTGTTTAAAGTTATCATAATTATTTGACATACGTATAAAAAGTCGACCAATCGTTTGAAATAACCGGGCTGTAAAAGTTATGTAAAGCTGAGCTGCAAAGATATCCTAACCCCATGAGCATTAAGCTCCCGCTTGCAATTTCAACAAACTGCACAGATCAAACTCAAGGTGCGTATTAACATGTGAAGGGGCCGTGTCGACCGTGTGAGTGCGGAGGGCGTGGTGCTGCATGACGGCGTCGAAGGTGTGGTGTTGGGGGGCAGTGGCTGGTGCGGGGGAGGGGGCCCCCATGGCAGCTCTCACGTCGTCCTGTCGCAGTGCCGCCAGCCGCAGGGCATCCGCCGACCCGGGCTCGGCCTGCAGCGCTCGACGGAGATCCAGGACCTGCCACACACACCGCTGGCGCGTGAGACGGGCATCTCACGCGCGACGCAACATCGAAAGCTTTAGCCTGCTCTAACAAAAGGTAGAGGAGGGACGAGAGCGTTCCCAGCAAATTGAAGGCGTTATGCGAGAATGCTTACAGGATAGTGTAGTGTTACTGCGTGTTCTAAATTTAATTGAACTCTACCTATATAAACAAATTTAGCGCTACATAGCAAGATTGAAATTAGGAGTAACTAACTAATGGATCGAACATTTTCTCATAACCGCTTCAGAATGTTTGTCAGCGAAATGAAATCAATAATATAGTTTTAATCTTGTTTTTTTTTAACAGAGTTAGTTCGAAAACATAGATGGTGAAATACGTATACAATTGTAGCAGCAATTCCTAAAATCTATACGGCGAAATGAATGCTGTCGCCCCTCCCTTGGGAAATAAATAATACTCAATAATTCGGTCGCATATTTATGTTGTAATCATATTGTTATAAGCTACACCGCATAAATTGAAAACACAAACCACAAAGACACACACACATAAAAGTAATTCCATGTATACTAAAACCGAGTCGAAAATAGTATCAAATAAAACCAAAGAAGAGAACTTACCTTGAGATATTGAGAGCAGGTCACTGATACGGGAAATGAGATCACTCGAGACAAACATTCCGGAGAACGAGGTAAGCCGGGGACATGGAACTTGTATTGTAAAGCTATGTCCATTGCGTGCAAATCTTTCGCAAAAAGTGCACATTATATTGTAATAGGAAAATCGAATATAATACTGTAACGAACTTTAAAGCAGAAAATCGTCCACGCTTTTATCCTACACATAGAGATAATAATAAATTTCATGCACAGATTGTGTAATTATAGAATTTGAATAGCTCAAACAAAATGATAGGACCGTATTGACGATCAGAACGTAGCATACATTTGTTGTTGGCTTATACTTTTAACTGCTTCATTTCCAAATTTAATTGAACCTTTCTACCAAAACCGACTAGATGTAATATCTTACGATAGTGACTATTCTATCCTACAGTTATTGCCATTACTTTGTGCGGCTTTGGGTGTACCTTGGCTCTTCACATTCTATATGCTCTTCCCCGCTAACTTCCCATCATCAATGGACTAAATATGTCTGAATAGAATATGGATGACGTACCTTCCTAGCAGCATTGGCCTTGAGCTCCTGGGGAGACGCGGCCATATTCGAAAAGGGTACATCTACGTTGAACTTGATGGAGTGCAGAAGTTGTACAACCACGTTGGACACGTTCTTGAAGGATAATTTTCGACGTGAGTCTCGCGCCGCGCCGAGACCGACCGATAGGCACTAGAATTAGATATAAGTTTCCCAATTCCATCGGAGTCTTTGTTATCGTAGTATAGACATAGCTGACAGAACATGATCTGCAATATCGTGGGGATGTAGTACGTATCGGAAACAAATGAAAGAGTTGCTCGAAGTCATTCGATACGCTAGGTTTCTAATTCAGAATTATTTTTTGAAGTTAAAACACTTGTGTGTAACCAGAAAATAGCATTGATGGCATTGTACCACACAGTTCATATAGTGACCATTACATCCGAGAGCTGCCATATGAGGTTTCTCAAATGCCTGGACGCTGGCTTTATGTGGTAATAGACTAGTCGAAGGACGCTGTTGGTTTTAAAGGGTAGGTTGGGCCGCTAGTTTCCATCTTACCCGTCTTCTCCGGTGGCCCACATAAACCGCATACTCCCCAACGGTCATGTATCTATTAGAATTTTTACGTACAACAAAGGTAACAAAAAAGTAAGTATTCCTTTTCTTGCGGCTAGGTTACTCAATCGCTTTTTAAAACATCTTCAGGGTGGAATGAGTCGATCTGATCACTTGTTGCTTTAAAAACCTAAATTTAGTGTTATATTTTCGTGATATTTTGCAAACCCTTTTTATATCACTACTCTACAATGTATAAATTCTACAGATATCCATAATGATATCTGTAGAAGAACCGACAACCGCTGGGGTAGACGAGTTCTTGAGTGGAGACCGCGAATCGGCAAGCGTAGTGTGGGACGGCCCTCTGCTAGATGGAGCGACGATCTGCGAAAGGTTGCGGGCAGCAGCTGGATGCGTCAAGCTGAAGACAGGGCGCTATGGCGCTCTTTAGGGGAGGCCTATGTCCAGCAGTGGACTAATGTGGGCTGATGATGATGATGACTCTACAATGGCTTTTCGTTGCATTTATAGTATTTCTGTTACATAAGCAGTGCTTTCAATAGTTTCATAGTCTACGGCCTACAATTTAAATAGTAAATCGCGTAGATGTAATTTTAGTCGTCCTTATGCATTTGAAAAATTTACTATGTATATTACTCCCCTTATGTTACTCGGTATAATAAGATTTACTGTACCTTGCTTCGTCTAGGCGGAGGGATAATGAAGTAGGTCTGCACTGAATGGTCTCGAAGATACGCGTTGCGACTAGCTCCGTGGCCAGGTTCCACTTCATAAGCTCCACCAAGGCACTCTAAGGTTGCTTGCGTAATGTGAACGCGTCTGGGAAAATATTTGCTCTTAAGTATTATTTTAAATATGATAATAGTCTTCTTACATATCAATGACGTTACAAGGGTTTTGTTAGATTTATTTGATATTTAATGTTGAGAAATAGTCTTGTGAACGACCTTTGAGTCGGTTTAAATGACAAACAGTGTAGATATTTTGATAGGTATTGTGAGACTAATTGGAAATAATGCCAATTGGAATAACAACTACATGTTTTCAATTTAAAACTTTTTCTAGAATAGGTTTTGCAATAAAAACATAGAATAAAATTATGTTAATAATTTTTATGTACCGGAATAAAAAAAAACCTTGGGATTCCCGGATCGATTAGGGGTTGCGTAAGTGAACTTCTGTACAAGTTCAGCAAACCAAAGATACTTATTCCACATGTTACATTTGTCCCGTTTAGAAAAAACGTCCTGCTATTCAGGTATACAGAGGGTACTCTTAAATAAATAACACTTAAGCGGATAGTCCACCACCGCAAC